>JAYEVE010000680.1:0-1454685 GCA_036346375.1 Guadua angustifolia
TAATCATCACAAAGTCATATATAGAGTTTAACAAGCAGGTCATGTACTTGCTAATAAATAATAATAACAATATTCAAGGAACAAAATAATTAATCATGAACATAACTAAATAAAATCATCCCTATGATTGCTTCCAGGGCATATTCCAATAGTCTCCCACTTGTACTAGAATCAATCATTTATCTAATACATAGAGCTCTTGTGTGTGCCTCATGCTTTGGCTGCGTGAGAGGCTTTGCCAACAGATCAACAACATTTTAATTGATATGTACTTTGCATATCTTTACATCTCCTCTACCCACAATCTCGTGGATAAGATGATATTGCCTTAGTATGTGTTTGGACTTTTGATAGGACCATGGTTTCTTAGCCTGCGCAATGGCTGCACTATTATCACAATAGAGATTCATTGGGCAGAAGACACTTGGGACCACACCAATTTAGTAATGAATTTGTTTATCTAAACACACTCCTTTGCAGCTTACCCAACTCATATGAAAAGTCATAATGAATTACCCAGAGTTCAGAGAGAGCGATGCAAAAATCAATTAGTAGCCAACTCTTAGCTAAGTGGAAAGCTAAGTTTTCCCGAGCTCTGTATATAACCAACCATCTTGATTACATGAGGGCTCATTGGACTGCCCTCGGCCAGCTTACATCCAAATAAAGACTTTGAGATCTCAAATCTCTCAGTCCTAACCTGAGTCTCAAACATGCCCTTAAGCACCACGTTCATATCATAGGTCTCTTTGTTATAAAATTGCTTCTGAAGATTTGAGTTTATAGTAGCAACATGAGATAGCTAACATCAAGGGATTCCTATGAACTAATGAGTCATGGAGCACTCCACCAAAGACCACCTTAAAACGCCTTGTAGAAAAATTAAAAACCACAGACTGTCAGGAACTTTGAGTAGAAAGTTTGGGGCTCAGTATGCACCACATGGCACCCAGATGGTGCAACCAGTGGACTCTTCAATTTTTCCACAGATGGACATATGAGTCACACATCTTCTCCAATAATAATCACTCAAAAATAATTTTTCTATGTATTTCTAAAAATCAAACGCTAATTACTACACGAAAAACAAGTTCTGGACATATTTGCAACTTGACTGGAAACTTGATCTCTAGTCTATCATAGGGTGCAAGAAAGGTGTAAAACCATATGAGCACCCTCAAGACATCATGGATCAACAACACATAGAAGGAGGGGAGGTGTAAAACCATATGAGCACCCTCAGTAGGCCGGTGCTACCGCTCATTGGCCGGTTGCACTGCTCCTACTGCAACACCCGAAAACATACTCTTTGGAAATTTCAAACCACATTGGGGTCCGGTACCGCACTAGGGACCAGTGCTACCGCTTGGTAGGTATACAGCGCTACCAAGGTGGCGACCTTTGGAAAAGGCAATCAAATCTCAAATTGCTTCAAATTGAAAATCCAATTCAAATCAAACTCAAATCCAAAAGAAACCAAGCTCAACTTCAGTCAAATACTTATCACACACAGGTATAGACCTCCACATGGTCTTTCAGTCTCTCCCTTGATGAGTATATTAACAAACACATAAAAAGGCACATAAGTTTTGAGTTTGAAGTAAAATAGAAGAAAGAACTTTGAATGCAAAGCCAAACTTGGCAATGAGAGTTTTTTTTAAATTGATGCCTTTTCTACGATTTCTCCCCCTTTTGGCAATATAGGCATTAAGATAATATTTACTCCCCCTTATTGTATGCATGCAACCTAGAAGAGTTTTGAAAATTATCCAAGTTACTATGAAGACAAGATGTGACACCAAGCTAGTCAATTTTAAATTAGACTAAACTAATACATGTCCAAGTGCAAATAAGAAGTTTTGTTTGCTAGCTTAGTTTAGAAAAAGTCATGTTTAGCAATTTTTGACATGAACAATACTTAGCATTACTTTCAAATCTAGAAACAAAGCCACTCAAAGAATTAAATGAAAGACCTAGAGTTCAACCTACTCAATACTTTGGGGAATCTAGAAGTGCATATAAGGTCCTTTGAGCTTATTTTTTATTTGATACAAATTCTTCTTTATAGCTTTTGACAGATATAGCGGGGTGCAAATGTTTGACATTATTTGCATTCTTTACCCACATTTGTTTTTTATTTGCATTTTTAAAGCAATTGACTCAAGCCATATCTGATCATCTCAAGAAGGACTCTTAAGAGAATGATCTTGGTCGTACACAACACATTCCATGTTCATGCCAAGTGCAATGGAAAGTTGTCTTGTGAATGTGAGGTGTTGAGTCTAATGCACACGAAAAGAGTCAATTTTACTTAATTTTCATTATAGCACTTTGATTGATAAGCAAGTGAAGGACTTAAGTATGGATCAAACAAGTTTCACCTAAGTTGCTATAGGGACTCTAGAGAACTGCACAAGTTCACTAATCATGGAAAATACCCCTGGAGAAGAAACTCAGCAATTAAAAGCAACATGTTTCATTTAGTTTGATTAAAGCTCATTTTTCAAGTTTTAGTAAGCATAGCAAGATAAATGAACTTGGTCATATCTAAGCTAGAGCATTTCTTAAAATATTGTAGCATGGTGTATAGCATGAAGGAATGGACCATTTGCATAATGGACAAAGCTCATAAAATAGAAAATAAAGTCTATATGCAATGTATGAAATAAATTCTAAAACTCTCCCTCAACATGTGAGTCAATTTTAGGCACAAATTTGGTTTAAGTTTAGTTATTAAAAAATTAAGCACAAGGAAGAGCCAAATGAACTCAACTAAAACCATAAACACATAATGAGGAGAAGTCAAGAATATGCAAAATGGGTGGCCGTAGAGAATAGAAAAGATGGTAGAGAACACTAAGTCTTGGACTCGCTCTCATCTTCTCCAATGACTGACATAGAGAAGCTGCCTCTAGATCGCAAGCTAACGAGTGCACACAGACCCTATCTACCTAGGGGGCTCAACACTTACTAGACTTATAAGACTGTAAGGGAACTCAATCTAGAGAGAAAAGAGAACAACTAATTGTGCATGATAGCAACCTAAAGCATAAGATGAGAGGTCCATGGGAAGCATGCCAAAAATCTAAGTGAAGTGCACTCAAAACTCTAAAGAATAAGCCCCATAAACACTTAGAGCAAGACAAAAGGCAGGAAAAGAAACTGAAAAAAATAATAGATATTATACAAACCAACTCCCCATCATAATAAGTTGTAAGGGCACACAACACCAAACTCACTCTTTAAGGCAACAAACCTAGAGCTATCCAAAGGCTTGGGAAGATATCGACCAACTGGTGGTCACTCTTCACAAACTAAAGAACTATGTCTCCTTTCTCCATCCCAATTGATTTGCATGCACCACATGCCATCAACAATACCAACATTATGTGACAACACCCGACACACAAGTTAGTAAACATGTTCTATAATCATTAAGCAAGATTAATCATTAGTACATAAAATGATGACTCGTTGCACGGCTAAGCATACTATTTGCGTTCTAACTACCCACATTGGTAATTATAGCTACCAATTAATATTAAACCATCTTAGGGCAACAAAGGAGATATGGCATACGATATGGCAAGGTGGATGTAATTCAAGTGGACGATTAGCTACACCCAACATATGGAAAACAATTGATAATTGAAATATTATGCAATATATTGAAACAATATAATATTTAAAACATAGGTTCAACATGATCAAAGCACGACTTTCCTTCAAAGAGTTTCGAATCCTGCTCTAGAACTTGATCAAGTGCTGGTTCCTCAATGACAAACTCACTGGGTAACTCAATGTCTACGCGTAACGAGAGAGAAAGCAATAAATACCCAAAATAGAGAGTAATATCAACTCCAAAAATTAAATAAAATTCACAATTAAATAGAGCATGATTTTACAAATTTTTAGAGACTAGAATCACCTCAATAGGATCTTGGATGCAAAAGATATAGTCATTCAAAGTTTGAAATAAATGGAAAATCACAAAAATCAGAAATTCTAAATTATCCGAATTAATTTTATATGGGAAATTCATATTTATGATGTCAACATGACCAATGATGACGTCAACACAGAATTAAATTTTGATCGAATTATTTTTCTAAAGAAAATTAAATTATGACGTCATCACTAACGTCAGCTGACACGTGGCCCAATCACATACTCACATGCGTCGCAATCAGAGGCTGACACGCGTCACCAGTGTATGGACTCAGTCCACGGCCAAAGCTAGTCCACGGTGGACCGACAGCACTGTGCTGTGGACCGGCCGACGCAAGCCATGACGCCAATGGTAGTGCTGGACCAATCAAGACGCGACACGCGGCGATGCGCTACTAGCGGAGACCTTGGCGCAATCTCATCCATTTAGGTCAAAATGAACAGCCAAGATTCAACAATGCAACATGACCTTGATCTACTATGGGGTGACACGTGTCTGCATTTTTGCCATAGAATTGCTCGTCATTGGGTTCAGCCATGGTCGCGCTTTGGTTTTGTTCGCTGACATGCTAAGTATGCGATCAAGTATGCATACAAAAAATCCACATGTAAAAGAAAATAAAGGATCATATGCAAAGGAAATAAGAAAATTATGCCTACAACTCCCAGCTCGACAACTATATTGACTAGAAAATAGAACAAGGTATCGAGTTACCTACAGCCCCCAACTCCTTACTCAATGATGCCATCGAATAGGGAGTAAATTCGTCGTAAGCACGAAGGCGTGGTGTAGCCCCTAACTCTTTACCCAACAGCCGCATTGAGCAAAAAGTGGAGCATTAGCATCACAACAATTGTTGCGACTCTGAACAACCTACTCGATAGATGCACTAAGTCAGAACTGGAGCCAGATAAGGAAACGATCAAGCGATGTAGCTTCCGACCCTCAACTCGATGAATGAATTGAGAAAATGGTAGAGCAAATACATTGGTAAATGCATGATGTAGCCCCCGACTCTCTGCTTGATCATGCATCAAGGAGAAAGCAGAGCGTGAGAATCATAGACGATAGCCCTTGACCATATATACTTAGGCGCATAAACCCCTGAGTATACGTGTAAAGCTCAGCATTTTTTCACTCTATTATAATGGTTTCATACTATTACAGCCTCCGCACCCCTTCAGATTCTGTGCTACATGCCGTAACTTAGCGTTTCTTCAGTTCCCGCATTTATGTGGAAGTACAAAAGACACCTCGTGGGCTGGGACTGACATGAATTTTGATGGGTTGCGACTTTGGAACGACCCATTCCCTGAGCTATAAATAGATGAGACCTACAGTCACTTGTCATAACTCATCTATTTTTATTATTTCCTTTTGCTCGTGTGAAGGATCGAAATGGCGAATAGAGCGGTGGTGAATGGTCGCAAAACAAAATTTTCCCCCACAAAATACTCCAACTAAGACTTCAAAATGATCATGCAAAGGAAATCGTGAAGTATCGTAATATAAAACTGCTTTGAAGATTTTCTTCGGACCGGTGCTTCTCAAATTCACCAACCCTCCAAAACCCAAATAACTAAACATCTATGTATACCCCTAGCTTGCATGGATGGGACCATGGAGTATGTTGGAAATTTTTTTACCACAATCCTGATTGTTAAGTGTCCAAATAAAAAGAAATCAATTCAAACCTTGCTTTTAGAAAGGAGATTAAGCCAAATTATAAAAGTCACTTTCTGAAAAGCAAAAGCAGATTTTTCAGAAATTATCCTTAATTGGAGCTGGTGGTTGGTAGATTTTTGTTACTCTAGAAATTTTGGAAATTTTCTCCCTATGAAAAAATGAGTCCTAAAGCACTCCACCAAAAACCATCTCAATATATCTTGTAGAAAAATCAGGAAAAATAAAATACCACAGACTACCAGGAACTTTGAGCAGAAAGTTTGTGAAAGTGCATCTAGGCCCCTCAAAGTGTTTTGGTGATTTATGGCAACACAATTATGCATACTAACGGTGTAATGAAGATTCTATGCAGTTATCAAGGAGATATCGTTGTTGGAAAGGCGATTGGAGGTCCCCACCATGTTTAGATTTGAAAGAGGCGGCATCAAGACTTTAATTGAATTTCTTTTATTCTATTGAGTCTAAGGATAGCCGTACTATAAAGGGGGATACGACGGAAAATCGCTTCTAGGATATGCTTGTGCTCATAGGATGAAAATGCATCTCAAAAGATTTGTTAAAACCTTGCATTTCCTTTAAAGGATACTCTGGCGAGGAGGTCACTCCGGAGTATCCGGACATTTAATCCGGACACTCAGGGAAAATGTCCGGATATCAGGGGATTAAATCGGATACTCAGCTGGGGTCCTCGGTTGGTCCTTCTCTGGAAGTCAGAGTATCCGGACATTTAGTCCAGACACTGGGAAATTGTTGAGATATCAGAAGAAAATGTCGGACAGTCCGGACTTTCTTGTGAAACACTATAGCGGTTGGATTTTGGGAGGGCTATTTAAGCCCTCACTCCAAATCTAAGTTGCCCAAATCATTCATTCTTGCATTCAATTCCCAAGCTCACTCTCTCACTCTCTTGAGCCTAGCCTCTTTTCCCCACTTGAATCTTGGATTTGGTTTGAATCTTTGGGGAGAAAAGGGCTCCTAGGCAACAAGGAGTCACCGGAGCCTCCAAGACTTCGTGTGGAGAGCCCGGTCGTTTGTGAGGCGAGCCTCACCTTGAAAGGAAAGAGGCAAGAAGTGAAGAACCGGCGAGTGCTTTGTGCAACAGGGAGGAAAGAGGTCAAGAGGGACCGGGCTTTGTGCCTCCTCAGCGGAGCGTGGGATTCCTTCAAGAATCCGAACCCGATAACAAATCATTGTCTTGTGTTCTTCATTAGCTTGAGCTAGGGTTTGGTGTTGGTGTTGGATCTTTAGAAGCCCCGATCTACTTACTCTCTGTGTTTGGCTCTAGATCCATAATTTTGCTAGGTTCCTGACATCATTTAGAGTATTTGTATTCAGCTAGAATATTGAAATTTTGCAAAGATTTAAAATCTCCCCACGAGCTGTCAAATCCGGAGTATCCGAACAATTTGTCCGGAGTATCCGAACAAATTGTCCGGATTATCCGAACAAAATATTCGGACAGTCCGGACTCTGTGTCACGAGAGGTTTTATTTAATTGCAAAATTTTAATACGCCTATTCACCCCCCCTCTAGGCGACATATCGGTCCTTTCAATTGGTATCGAGCCAAATCTCCTTAGTTTGGCTTAACGCTTGGAGAATCAATATGTATGCAAGCAGGAGATAAGAATACCGAAGTCCATGACCAAGATAAGGACACGGTGTTGGGGTTGCAATTCCATATGATTATCGTTCTCTCGGTGTCTCAAGCTCTTCCTCATATGTCTCCGTGCCCTCGATTGGCGCCTCATTTAGCGGCACTCACTATGCGGCATGGAAACATAAGATGAAGATGCACTTGAGATCACTTCACCCATCTATTTGGAAGATTGTGCAAAGCAGGTTTCAAGCCTAATGATCCGAGAACCTCACTCCGAAGAAGATAAAGATCAACACTTCAATGACTTGGCCGTCAATGCCTTATTTAATGCTTTGAGTGATTCGAGTTCAACGGCGTGGATGGACTTGAGGAAGCAAAGGCCATTAGGACAGACTCCTAGTGAGTCATGAAGGGATTTCAAGTGTTCGTGAATCAAAGATAGAGCTCATTATTGGTGAGTGAGTCGATTCACTTTGGAAGAAGGAGAGTCCTACAACAAGATGTTTGGCCGGCTAATGGTGCTTGTGAATCAAGCAAAAGGTCTTGGGTGCCTTGATTTGTCGACAAAGCGGTGGTGAAGATTATACTTGGCGTGATCACTCCTACCAACATAACCTTGTTGATTGATCAGAGACCGGCCCAACTTTGACACCTTGACACCTCATGGCGTCATTGGCGGCTCATGATGGATGAGATGATGGTAAAGGAAGCTGAGGTTGTGGAAGAACTCAAGTGCAGGGGAAGAAGAAAGGCGTCGCTCTAAAAGGCCGTCAAAATTGTGCGCCAAGTGAAGAAAGCACAAGTGAAGGCGAAGAATCTAGTGGTCCATTGACAAATGAAGATATGGCTCTATTTGTGCGAAGATTCAACAAATTCTTCAAGAAGAAGAATTTCAAGCAAGGAGGTCAATCAAGGAACTATGGAAGAAAATCAAAGGAGACACTCCACAAGAAGATGCTACGAATCTTGTGAGACAGGCCATTTTATTGCGAATGTCCGCATAAGGAAGGAAGGATGAGAAATCTCACAAGAAGGACAAGTTAGGGGCAAAGACAAGGAGAAGAGCAAGAAGTACAAGGGCAAGGGTCGTGCCTACCTTGGAAAGGAGTGGAACTCCGACACGAGCTCAACTCGATTCCGATTCGAGTCGAGATGAGGAAGGAGGAATTGCCTCTATCGCCATCGCCGTGCCTACCACCTCAACAACGTCGAAGAGTCTCTTCGACAACTTGAGCGACGATGGCGACAAGCGCTCCTATGTGCCTTATGGCAAGGGGCACAAGGTATCATCAAAGTCTCCACTCCCTCCATTACTAATGAATGTCTAGATGAGCACGATAGTGATAGTGATAATGATAGCGTTAACACCGTGCTTAAGTCTATGAAAAACTTTGACATTCATAAATTAAATTTGCTCTTAAAAGACATTGAGAAATTGGAGGAAATTGTAGAACAAAAGGAAGCTACTCTCGAGGCTCAAGAGGATTTGCTCATCCTCGAAAAAGAGAAAAACCGTGAGCTAGAGAAGAGCTTGTCTTTTGAAAAAGAGAAAAATGAGAAATTAGTTGAGAACTCAAAATTAAACGAATCCGAGGTGACTAGTCTCGAGATCACCAACGCTTTACTTGAAGAGGAACTTGCTAAGGCAAAGGATGCTTGCAAGGCTCTTGAGTTGAAGCTTGTTGATCTCAAGAATAGCCCTCCGATTACCTCAACTATTAACTCCAATTCTTCATTACCTTCTCACGAGCAATGGTTGCTAGGTGCTATAATGTCAATATTGATATTTATACCACTAACCTTGAGACTTTGCAAGTACTTGCTAATGAAAATGAGAAGCTCAAGGAATGCTCGAAGATGGACTACAAAAAGTCCTATAAGGCTAGCAAGGGACTAGAGGAGTTCCTCGGTAAGCGCAAAGAGTAACCCCATGAAGCATGGGCTTGGTTATGTCCTCCCAGGGCAAAGGAAACCATATTGTGGTTGCACCTTTGAACAAGCCCATTCACTTCGTAAAGGGAAGCAAACTCTAAATATAAGGCTCAATCCACTTTCTTTGCTTCATATGTGCTAAAGAGGACTAGCCTCGGTAGAGTAGTTGCTCATCATATTGGGGGTAAGCCCAAGAATGCCTCTAGTGTGCGATCTATTTGGGTTCCCAAATCTCTTGTCACTAACGTCTGTAGGACCTAAACAAGTTTGGGTACCAAGAGCAAAAACTAAATTTCATTTTGTAGGCCTATATCTCCGGTGGAACAAGTTGGATCTTGGATAGCGGATGTACGCATCATATGACCGGTGAAAGGGCAATGTTCGCGCATTTGAAAGCCAATGGATCAAACAGTGAGAGCATCATTTTTGGCGATAACGGAAAATGTGAAGTGGTAGGTTTAGGTAAGATCCTAATTACCAATGATTTCCATATAAATAATGTTTTGCTTGTTGAATCTCTAAGCTACAATTTATTGTCCGTTGCACAATTATGTGAAGCGGGCTATAATTGTGTGTTTAGTGAAAGGTGTGGATGTCATTAAGAGGGTTGATGGTTCGATGGCCGTTAGGAGTCGTTTAAAGGGTAATCTCTATCTTATAGATTTCTCTCTTGATAGAGTTAACCTTGAAACATGTCTTATGGCTAAATCTAGCATGGGTTGGCTTTGGCATCATGGCTTGCCCATGTTGGTATGAGAACCTTCACAAACTCCTTAAGGGCAACCACATTCTTAGATAACCAACGTTGTCTTTGAGAAAGACATGGTGTGTAGCGCATGTCAAGCCGGGAAGCAAGTCGGTGCTTCTCATCCCGCCAAGAATGTGATGACCACCACAAGACCTCTAGAGATGCTTCACATGGATTTGTTCGGCCCGATCGCCTACATTAGTATCGGAGGAAATAAGTATGGTTTAGTTATTGTTGATGATTTTTCTCGATTTACTTGGGTGTTCTTTTTGCATGATAAAAGCGAAGCCCAAGGAAGCTTGAAGAAATTCATGAGAAGAGCTCAAAATGAGTTGACGTGAAGATCAAGAAAATTGAGGCGACAACGGCACGAATTCAAGAATCTGGCGTTGAGGTTTCTCGATGAAGAAGGCATCAAACATGAGTTCTCGGCTCCTATTCTCCTCAACAGAATGGGGTGGCGAGAGGAAGAATCGAACCCTCATCGAGATGGCACGTCTGATGCTTGGCGAGTACAAGGTCTCGACATATTGCAGGCGGAGGCCGTCAACACCGCGTCTACAGCTCCAACCGATTATATCTTCACAAGTTGCTAAAGAAGGCGGCGTCTGAGCTCCTCACGGAAAGAAGCCCAATGTATCCTACTTGAGTATTTGGGAGTAAATGCTACATCCTCAACAAAAAGGCTAAGTCTTCTAAATTTGCTCCTAAAGTAGATGAGGATTTTTAGTTGGTTATGGATCGAATGCTTACATATATCGGGTTTTCAATAACACCACGGTGTAGTCGAAATCTCGCGTAGCGTAACATTTGATGAAACTAACGGCTCTCAAGTAGAACAAGTTAATTGTGATGAAATTGATAGGAAGAACCTCCATGCGAAGCAATCAAGAAATTGGCAATTGGGAGGTAAAACCGGTGGAGCGGGATGCAATCGAGCACCCCAACCCGGAGTGTCGGGATAATGTCGGAGTATCCGGATAAAATCTCCGGAGTGTCCGGACTTAACCTCGGACATTCGGACATCGATGCTCAATTGTTGATCCTCCTCTTCCATTCAAGCTCAAGATGGCTCCAACACCTCTCAAGATGGCGGAGGTCCTATTCAGCGTATAAATGCAACAACTCCTCATCAGAGAGTTCATCAAAAGCATACTAGCGCGATCATCCGATTCGACAACATACTCGGAGACATTAACAAGGGAGTATCCACTAGATCTCGACTTGCAAATTTTGTGAATTTTACTCCTTTGTATCTTCTCTTGAACCACTTAAGGTAGAAGAAGCACTTCAAGATACGGATTGGGTGGTGGCGATGCAAGAGGAGTCAAACAACCGAGCGAAACCAAGTATGGAAGCTTGTCGAAAGACCCAAGCAAAAGCGTGATCGGAACCAAGTGGGTGTTTGAACAAGCGGGATGAAGCGGAATAGTGACTAGAAACAAAGCACGGTTAGTTGCTCAAGGCTTCACGCAAGTTGAAGGTTTGGATTCGATGAAACATACGCTCTGTAGCTAGGCTTGAATCCATTAGAATATTACTTGCCTTTGCTACTCACCATGATTTCAAGTTGTATCAAATGGGCGTCAAAAGCGCCTTCTGAATGGACCACTTTCGAAATGGTCTCGTCGAGCAACCACGGCGAAGATCCGAATCATCGAGACCACGTCTACTTCCTTCACAAAGCTCTCTATGGGCTTAAGCAAGCAGAGGCGTGGTTTGAGTGTCTTCGTGACTTCCTTCTCGGACAAGGTTTACGTAGTCGGAAGGCCGACCCACTCTCTTTACTAAACACATTGATGGCGATTTATTTGTGTGCCAAATATATGTCGATGACATTATATTTGGATCTACCAATGAACATTTGTGCAAGGATTTTAGCGGGATAATGACTAAAAGATTCGAGATATCCATGATGGGCGAGTTGAAGTTCTTCCTCGGTTCAAGTCAAACAACTAAAGGAAGGAACTTTTATATGTCAAGCGAAGTACATCAAGGATATGCTCAAGAAGTTCGGCATGGAAGCATGAAGCCAATCAAAAGCGCCGATGCAAGCCAGCGGGCATCTAGACCTCGACAAAGAAGGTAAACCGGTCATCCAAAAGGTATATCGCTCGATGATCGGCTCTTTACTTTATCTTTGTGCATCTAGGCCGATATTATGCTAGTGTGTGCATGTGTGCGCGTTTTCAAGCCGCTCAAAAGAGTGCCACATGGTGGCCGTAAAGAGAATCTTGAGGTATTTAGTGCACACTCCTCATTTAGGGCTTTGGTATCCCAAAGGTTCATCATTTGAGTTAGTCGGCTATTAGATGCGGATTATCTTGGGATGTAAGGTGGATAGGAAGAGTACCTCGGGTACTTGTCAGTTCTTAGGTAGATCTCTTGTTTCTTGGTCTTCCAAGAAGCAAAATTTTGTAGCCCTATCCACAGCCGAAGCCGAATATATAGCCGCCGGGAGTTGTTGTGCGCAATTGCTTTGGATGAGACAAACCCTAAATGACTATGGCCTAACCTACAACCATGTTCCACTCTTGTGTGACAATGAGGCGCCATAAAATTGCTAACAACCCGTCCAACATTCTCGTACAAAGCATATCGATATTACGCCACCATTTCCTAAGGGATCATTCCACTAAAAGCGATATCGATATCAACATGTGAGCACAAAGCGACCAATTAGCGATATATTTACAAAACCTCTTGACGAGAAGAGATTTTGTGAATTGAAAGTGGGCTAAATATTCTTGATTCTTGCAACTTGGCTTGAGGTGTGCATGCCTTTGATTGATGCTTGGAAAATGTTTTAGAAAAGTTTATTTGGTCCTTTTCTTTGATCTTTTTCGTGTTCTTCAAAACCTTTGATCTTCGGATCGTGCCCAATGACATGTGACTATGGATTGCTTGATTTTGTGTTCGCTAGTCACATTGTGCAAAGGACATCTTAGGACTACTTTTCTCAATGCTTCAAGTCAATCATTCCTTTCAAATCCTTGAAATTCCTATTTGTATCCCGAGCTGTCAGCCCGGACAGTCCGGACTAATTGTCCGGAGTATCCGGACAAAATGTCCGGAGTATCCGGACTGTGATGGCTGTGGGTATTTAAGCCCGTGCGGGGGCTCCTTTTCTCTCTCTCCTCTCATTTGTTTCAACCGCATCCACCCCAAACTTTCGCCCTAGCCGCCACCCTCCAGTTCTCCTTCATCTCCGGCGTGTTTCTCACCCTCCAGAGCCTCCGGATCATCCTTGGAGGGTTTGGGGAAGGATTCCCCTCGGCGTTTCTTCGTTTTTGTGGTTCATCATTGTGGTATGATCTCTTTTGCCCTAATCTCCTCTTGATCATTGAAATACCTAGGGTTAGGGTTCCTCTGTTAGAGTACATTCTCCTCCTTGTCTAAATCCCTAGAATGTGCTCTTAGAAATCCCACATTGTTTGCAATTTAGGGTTTTGGGTTCGAATCTGGTAAACCCGGAGTCTCCGGACAAAACTCCGGACACTCCGGACTAAATACCCGGAGTATCAGGAGAAATTGTCGAGACGATCCGAACAAAATGTCAGAAGTATCCATGTACCTCTCGGCCCAAGAACTTAAATTGTGAAATCTGCTTTCGTACAATTCTTTTCACTCCAATCTTTGTTCCTCTTAGATGTCTTCTTCCCAAGGAGGTTGGTCTTGAACAAGCGCCAGTTAGTCGCCTCCTTCCTCTCCCCGGCGCTCCGGAAGAAGGCAAGGTGTGAAGAAAGATCCCCTCAAGGCAGCGCAAATCTGCTCTTGGGTCCGTCTGTTGCTCAAGCTCCTCCTCAAGTCAATCCAGAAATCCTGCAGAAGAACATCCATGAGATGAGCATGCTAGGCGTCGTGAGTAGAAAAAAAGCAATATCAAGAGTCAAGGTTGGCGATTGGTCCCCTTGAAAGCTTGACCTCGGTGGAGATATCGAGGCAGATGATGCCGCTTCGTGTGGTTGATTATCGTGTAGAGGTGCGGAAAAGGCAAGGCCATAGTTCTTGCGAGAGAAACAAAGATCGCTTGAGTTCCACCAAGATCGAGTATGTCGACAAGCGGTTGGAGAGCAGTTTCACTCGACTTCTATGAGGCATTCTTACGCCTATGGGCGTCCGTTGATGAAGATGAAGAGGGTTGATTGGCTTTATATATCGAGGCTCAAAATCCCATCTTGACGAGGTCATCGAGATCTGTGGCGGCATAAAGTGAAGGACATTATGAGTTTCATGCGTTCTTGGAATGATGAGGTAATCATGCAATTTTATGCCACTCTTTACTTTGATAAGAAGCAAGATGCCATTTGGTGGATGTGAGATAAACTACAGTGCGTGGTGACCAAGAGGACCTTTGGTAGGGTGTTGCATTTGCGATCGGTGATGGGGATGCCAAATTGCATGATAAGAAAGTCATGGCTCTGGCGGCTTGGAGATTTATATGACTTCGACTCGGCGAGGTTGTGATGGGCACCATCAAAGTGCAGCTTTGTGCGGTGTTGTTCTTCTTCGGTTGCCGGGTCACTCTTTGGCCCAAGGAGAATCGTCAACCATCGGTTCTTATGTGAAATTTGCTTTGTTTCATTTGGTTGGCGCACTCATGGATTTGGCGTGGTTGACTTCATCGGGAGGCCATCCGCTACAACTCTTTGAGCAACTCCGGCGGATTGCGGGTATCGCCTTTATCATGGTTGTGATTGAGCACGTCCACGGGCTTGACCGTGAAGGATGTGGAGCATGTGCCTTACAAGGTTCGTCCTCGATCGATGCACTGCGGCTCCACGTGGACAAGCGTCCGAGGTGCGTCCTCTGTCACTCGGTCTTTTGCCGTCGGCTCCTCCTCCGGCTCCGGCTTCCATGAGCGCCTCCTCCAGCTCCTCCGGCTCGATTTCTCCCACGGAGAAAGGTTCTCCTCGCACTAGCCGCGACACCATCAAGAGAATGCTCAAGTGCCTATTCATTTATGCCGAGATGTGTCGAACAAGTAAAAGAGACCCGTCGCGAGTTGCGTGAGCACCGTCGTGAGTTCGCGCCTCGCCGCCCGGCGGTGAGATCTTCCGCCCGATGGCGAGTCTAAAGTCGACTCATGTATCATTGTAGATTCCGCTACGGCAGCTCTTGATCTTCCACTCCTGCACCTCGGCGGCGCGCCGATGGCGATGGCGGCGATAGCGAGAGGAGGACTCTGGCCGTCGGCGGCAGCGAGTAGTTCTTTGCGTGAACTCTTCCTTTTGGTGTCTGATGCCAAGGGAAAGCTAGTTATATTCGTTGCCTTGCTTGCTTTGGTTACTATTTGTTGAACTTGTCTTTGTTGGTTGTGGTTGTGATCGTGAACTTGTTGGATGTCAAACTTATGTTGAACCATTTTGCTTAATATCTATTTCCGTTATGCATTTGTGTGATATCGTGTCATATCTACTTACTTGTGCAAAATTTCTTATTGATTGTCATGACATATTCTATCATAAGCAACAATTTAGGGGGAGCTCTTGCTTCTTTTTCCCGTAAATATGTGCATTTGATATTCATCTCAAAATCTCTCTAATGCACGTATTTAGGGGGAGCTCCTCCCTCCAAGTATTTGGCCCTCCAAATACTATATCATTTCAATTTTTATCCAAATTCAATTGTGTTGTCATCAATTCACCAAAAAGGGGGAGATTGAAAGTGCATCTAGGCCCCTCAAAGTGTTTTGGTGATTTATGGCAACACAATTATGCATACTATGATTGTAATGAAGATTCTGTCACGTTATCAAGGAGATATCGTTGTTGGAAAGGCGATTGGAGGTCCCCACCATGTTTAGATTTGAAAGAGGCGGCATCAAGACTTTAATTGAATTTCTTTTATTTTATTGAGTCTAAGGATAGCCGTACTATAAAGGGGGATACGACGGAAAATCGCTTCTAGGATATGCTTGTGCTCATAGGATGAAAAATGCATCTCAAAAGATTTGTTAAAACCTTGCATTTCCTTTAAAAGGATACTCCTGGCCGAGGAGGTCATTTCCTTTAAAAGGGGTCCTCGGTTGGTCCTTCTCTGGAGAGTCCGGAGTATCCGGACATTTAGTCGAACACTCAGGAAAGTGTAAGAGTATCAGAAAAAATGTCAGGACGGTCAGGACTTTCTTATGAAACACATAGCAGTTGGATTTTGGGAGGCTATTTAAGCCCTCACTCCAAATCTAACCGTTGCCCAAAATCATTCATTCTTGCATTCAATTCCCAAGCTCACTCTCTCACTCTCTTGAGCCTAGCCTCTTTTCCCCACTTGAATCTTGGATTTGGTTTGAATCTTTGGGGAGAAAAGAGGGATTTAAGTCTTTGAGCTTGCTTTGTTGATTCTTGAGCACAAGTTCATCCTCCAAGTTGATTTAGCGGCGTATTTGTTACTCTTGGAGTTTGAAGGGCTCCTAGGCGGCAAGGAGTCACCAGGAGCCTCAAGACTTCGTGTGGAGAGCCCGATGGTTTGTGTGAGCCTCGCCTCCGAAAGGAAAAGAGGCAAGAAGTGAAGAACCGAGCAGTGCTTTGTGCAACACCGGGAGGAAAGAGGTCAAGAGGGACCCGGGCTTTGTGCCTCCTCAACGGAGACATAGGATTCCCTTCAAGAATCCGAACTTCGGTAACAAATCATTGTCTTGTGTTCTTCATTAGCTTGAGCTAGGGTTTGGTGTTGGTGTTGGATCTTTAGAAGCCCCGATCTACTTACTCTCTGTGTTTGGCTCTAGATCCATAATTTTGCTAGGTTCCTGACATCATTTAGAGTATTTGTATTCAGCTAGAATATTTAAATTTTGCAAAGATTTAAAATCTCCCCACAGTATCCGTCAGGATATCAGAACAATTTGTCAGGAGTATCCGAACAAATTGTCGGATTATCGAACAAAATATTCGGACAGTCCGGACTCTGTGTCACGAGAGGTTTTATTTAATTGCAAAATTTTAATACGCCTATTCACCCCCCCCTCTAGGCGACATATCGGTCCTTTCAGTTTGAGACTCGGTATTCACCTCATGACGCCCAAACAGTGCTATTTGAAGAACAATTTTTGAACAAAGTTGTAACTTGATAGAAAACTTGATCTCTAGTCTACCAAGGGTGCAAGAGAGGTGTAAAACTATATGAGCACACTCAAGATATACTAGATCAGTAGCATTTAGAAGGAGGGAGGCAAATCTAAATTACGAGAAAGTAAATTGCAGGAATTTAAATGCTGAATTTAAGACTTAAAGTAAATATGCGATGCAAATTCAAGTATGAATGAAAATGATTTATGTTTCAGGAAGGGACGGTTTACAAAGCCTCACAACAAAGTGGGCAAAGCTCAAAGGAGCACGAAAACCTCTACAACCTTCAGGCTTTGTTTGGGAGGCCCAATCCTAGCCGGGATCCTTGTGGATGGGTCAGAATTTTAGGTTGAAAATCTGACCCATCCACGACTTCTGACGAGATTGAGCCTCCCAAACAACCTCAAGAATAAGGCTACCCTTCACCCTATTTATACTCGACTACCTACCACCCTTGGATGAGCCCTCAACCCTAGAGCACTCATCAAAGGCTAGGATTAACCCACTCAACCAGCAATGCAAGGGCTAACCCAAAACCCACACACATAATGGGTTTTCTTGCATGGTTTTCAAAGCATACTACATAGACTCGCTAACCTTTAAACCAAATCGCGATCCAATGGCCCTCATCTATCCACGCAGCATCTAGCTAGCATCATTGCCTTTCCTTGTCTTCTTGGTTTGCCTGGACTCCATCTTCGATAATCTTCCGGTAATCAAATCTCAAATTGCTCCAAATTGAAAATCCAATTCAAATCAAACTTACTTCTAAAGCAAACCATGCTCAAATCCAGTCAATTACTCATCACAAACATGGATAGACCTCTACATAGTCCTTCAATGTGGCACCTTAGCTTTTTCAATTTCCCTCATGGCTTCCACTCCCTTGTCATCCCCATCCATAGAGATTATTGGAGGGTCCATTCCCCCTACACCGCTGGAAATCATCTCACTTGGACATATCATCATTTTCTCTGATGAGGAGGAAGAGATCGACTAGAAGCCGTTGAGAGGGCAGTTTGGCCAGAGGAGGAAGAGGAGGTCACCAGCAAGCTGCGCGTCATCGTTGAGGAAGACTATGCCACCTCTTCTACCTTCACGAGAGCCGATGCCACCGTCGGCACAGGAAGAGAAGAAGGTGAAGCTGTCGACACCGGTGAAGAACGTGAAGCTCAAAACAGCTTCATCGGTCCGGTGCCTGCTCGCCCTCCAAGCCCTTGCAGTGCTCAGAGGCTCTCGACGACGAAGAGGCCACCTTCTCCGTCAATAAGTGGCTAAGTCTTCGCCGCCTCTTTCGGCCCATATAAGGGGCGCAGACCTATTCCTGGGATGCTCCTTTTCCAGTCTCCCTAGATGCAGGGGAGGCGGCGCGATGCCTCCAGGGACCAGTAGTCATAGGATACCTGTCTCAAAATGTATGAAATCTTCTTAGTTGATCGATGTTCCATGAATTCTCCAGTATCACTCCTTTCAACGTAGATAACCGCACTGATCCTAGTCGAGTCACTTCGACCACCAACTTAGGTGATAGCTTATTATGGTTGTCTTGCTTCTGCATATTTCATAGTACTAAGTCCCCAGCAGTAAGCGCTCTTTCTTGGATTCACAGGCCATGGTATCTACACAAGGTTTGCTAATACTCGGCTACTCGAATGGATGCTCGCTCTATGTATTCTTCAAGTAGATTTACATCATCAGTTTACATCTGCTCTTGTTTCTTTTCTGAGCAGTTATCCACTTGAGGTGATCTAAACATTAACTCGGTCGGAAGCGCTGCTTTTGCTACATAGACCAAGAAAACGGTGCTTCACCAGTGGCTCGACTAGTCGATGTACAAACGGTCCATAGCACCGAGGGGAGCTCTTTTGCCCATTGGGTCGAATAAGCCTTCAGCCTATCGAATACACGGGTCTTGATCTCCTGCAGGATTATGCCATTGGTGTGTTTGACCTAATCTTTACTCTGAGGATGAGCTACGGAGCCGAAGCAAAGCTTGATACCCAATTTCTCGCAAAAGACTGAAAGAATTGTTCTTGAACTAGCTACCATTATCTGTAATTACTTGATTAGGGATGTTGAATTGAGTAACAATGCTTCTCATGAATCTCTTGGAGCTTCTGAGGTGATGTTCCTGATGAATTCGGCTTTGATCCACTTAGTGAATATGTCGCTTGCTACGAACAAAAACTTGTAACCTCCTTGGGCTCTTGGGAAAGGTCCCAAGATATCCAAGTCCCAGACAAACAAAGGCCAAGATAGAGCAATAGTTTGTAGAGGCTGGTCAGGTGGTTTGCTTACCATAAAATTAGCAGCTTTCGCACTTTTTACTAGCTCGTAAGCATCATGGAGGGCAGTCGTCCAATAGAATTGTTACCAGGAAACTTTTCTGACTAGAGTGCCGTAGGACGCATGGTTGCTGCAGATGCCTCCATAGACATCGAGCAATATTTTATTGCACTCTTCTGTTGCTCCCCTTTTGGTAGAGTTTGCTGTCTACCAATGCGTATAGCTTAGACTTACATGCAATTTTCTCGGTTGAGGCATCATCATTAGGGATCTCTCAACCTTCGAGATAGGCCTAGAATGGGGTCATCCAAGTCAGCTCGTGTTCGAGTAGTAGAACTTTCATGTCTGTGGGTTCTGCCTTGCTAACTTGACTAGGCTACTGGTCGAGTTGGGTAGCATCTATCTCCAGTACAGGGGAGACTGATGGTTTAAGGAGTTTCTCAACGAAGACTCCTGTAGGCATAGCTGAACAAGATGAAACGCACCTGGCAAGTTCATCGGTGGTAGAGTTATCACTTCGCCAGAAATGCCTTACCTCGAGCCCTTCGAATATGTGTTGTAGCTTGCGAATCTCATTCAGGTATGCTGCCATGTTATCATCTGAGCACTAATACTCCTTCTGCACTTGGTTTACGACTAGCTATGAGTTCCCTTTCATGAGTAGTCACCTAATCCCAAGTGTCGCAGCCATTTAGAGCCAGTTGACCAGTCCCTTGTATTCTGCAACATTATTTGAAGCTTGAAAATTGAGTTGGATGACATACTTGAGTTCCTTACCTGTCGGGGACTTTAGCATGATACCGTACCCCGAGCCCTAAAGCGTGAGCGATCCATCGAAGAACATAGTCCAGTGGTCATCGACTGTCTTGTGCACCTTTTTCTCGATGTATGTCCATTCCGCGATTAAGTCTACTAGGACCCCCGACCAACACTAGTCCGCAACACAAAATTGATCTTGAACTCATTGAGCTCGACCGCCCATTGCGTAATTCGCCCTGTCGCCTCTCGGTTGCGTATCACCTTCTTGAGCAGGTACGTCATCATGACCGTAATCTTATGCACCTGGAAGTAGTGCCGTAGCTTTTGAGAGGTCATTAGGATAGCGTACATCATCTTTTGTACTTGTAGATATCGCAACTTGGTGTCGTGCAAGACCTCGCTCACATAGTACACTAGCTTTTGGACATTGGCCCTTTTCTCGGGGCAATCTTGTTCAACCACTAGGACTATACTTACTATTTGGGGGTAGCTGCAATATACAGAAAGAGCTCTTTTTCGTTAGGTGAAATTAGAATTGATGGAGATGATAAATAACTTTTCAAATCTTTAAAAGCTTTTTCTGCCTCTTCAGTCCACTCGAAATTGTCTTGCTTGTTGGCTAGTTTGAAGAAGGTTAGCCCTCGCTCGCCCATCCGAGAAATGAATCGACTAAGAGCGGCAATGCAATCTGTGAGGTTTTGCACTTCTCTCAGCATCCGTGGAGGACACATCTAGTCGAAAGCCTCTATTTTGCATGGGTTGGACTTGATGCCTTGACTAGACACTAGGAAACTGAGAAGTATGTCGGACGGGACGCTGAACGTGCACTTCTCGGGGTTAAGCATCATTCGATACTTCCTGAGATTGTCGAATGTCTCCTCGAGGTCACCAATTAAGGTGCTTTCGGTTTTTGATTTTATCACGATATCATCGATGTATGCTTCTACATTACACCTGATTTGGGACTTTAAGCAATTTTAAATACAACACTGATATGTGGCACCAGCACACTTCAAACTAAAAGGCATTATAATATAACAGAATACACTAAAAGTAGTAGTGAAAGCAGTCTTCTCCTCATCCTCTGCAGACATGCTAATTCGGTGATATCCCGAATTGGCATCTAGAAAACTGAGTAGTTCGTAACTTGTGGTAGAGTCTACTATTTGGTCAGCGCAAGGGAGAGGAAAAGGATCCTTAGGGTCGGCTTTGTTGAGATCGGTGTAGTTGATGCACATCCTCCATTTGCCGTTAGGCTTCTTAACGAAGACAGGGTTTGCCAACCACGTCGGGTGGCGGACCTTTCGGAAGAAGCCGGCTTTCAAGAGTTTGCCTACCTCCTCTTGTATGGCATGCTTTCGATCTTTCACATATCTACGCTGCTTCTGCACCACAGGCTTGGTGCTTGGTTCCACAACCAGTCAATGCTCAATCTCCTCCTAGGGGACCCCAGGCATATCGGACGGTTGCCATGCAAAAACGTAGCAGTTTGCCAGAAGAAAGGTACAAACTCAAGTTCCTATTTGGGGTCAATGTTGGCGCCCACCTTGACCGTCTTGGAGGGCTCTAATGGGTTTAAGAGCACCATTTTGACACCTCCATTGATTTTCTTGTTCTTCTTGCCATCATCGAGCAGGCCTTTGGCGGCGTTGCTAGACATGAGATCTTGATCACTACTCTTGGATTTTTGGCACTTAGCTCCCTCGCCATCAGCACTAGCTACCGAGTTGCAGAGATGCTCGACCATCTCTAGACTCTTCTTGTCACACCTGATCGTGGTGCATTAGTCTCCCTTGATCGTAAGGATTCCTTTTGGTGCTAACATCTTGATGATCTGGTATGCATAGTGCACCACTGCCATGAATTCGGCTAGCATTAGGCGGCCTAGGATCATGTTATAGGTGGTCTCAAAATCCACCACATCGAAGAGAATCTTTTCAGTGCAAAAATTGTCTAGCATGCCAAACGTGACTAGCAGCTTGATCTAGCCAAGTGGTATTGACGATGAACATGGAGTTATGCCATGGAACGTCTCAGCTCCAACCTTTATTTCTGTCCAAGGGATGCCCATGTTCTACAGCGTTTTCGCGAAGATAAGGTTTAACAAACTACCTCCGTCAACCAAGGTTCGGGTGACCTTAACATTGACGATGCTGGGCTCAACCACCACGGGGTATCGTCCCAAATAAGGAACCATGGTTGGGTGATCTGATTGGTTGAAGGTAATCGATACTTTTGACCACTTGAGAAATCAAGGGAGAGCTGGTGTGGCCAAGTTGACCTCCCTTTTAGCTGCCATGTACTATATTTTGGACTCATACATGATAGATCCCCCAAAAATATGTGCCAGCTTATGATCAACCCCGTGGTATTCAAGCTCATTGTCCTTGGCCTTTTCTTAGCTTGCTCGATTCCGCGCTCAGTGAGGATGGCCTTGAGTTTCCCTTGGACCATCTTACTGATGACCTAACATTCATCGAAATTGTGTTTGTCCGTATGATGGACTAGGCAGTACTTGTTCCCTCTACGGCTTCAGTCTTTGTTGTCACCGAGTTTGCGCTCCTTACCCCCTTGGACCGTAGCTAGAGTGGAGTCACTTTTGCATTTCCCTCCGTGGTTCTTGTTCTTCTTTGCCCCTTGCTTGGACAACTCAGGCTTGTCACTGCCAGGCTTTGGGTCGTCGAGACGATCTCAGGTCTCAACGCATATGGCGTATTTTTCTGCCAACACGAAGAGCTCCTTGGTGGTTCTGATCTTTCGAGAGATAAGCTTTCCCTTCAGCTCTCTATCCTTGACACCATTCTCAAACACCACTATGACCGCTTCATTTGAGATGTTAGGGATCAAGTTACACTTGTCGTTGAAGCGTCGGATAAAGCCACACAATGACTGTCCTAGATTCTACACCATCCGATGCAAGTCGTTACCCGTTCTAGGGCGTTCATACGTACCCTAAAAGTTAGTGATGAACTGGGCCCATAGCTCCACACTAGTGATACTGATTGAGGTGGGAGGTTGAGTAACCAAGATCTCACTACGCCAACCAGGGTAGTGAGCAGATAGTTGGCCATCACCTTCTCGTTTCCTTCGACAGCCCTCATGACTATAGTATAGATCTACAGCCATTCGACGGGGTTGATTTTGCTCGAGTACTTCTCAACTGGGCTTGGTTTGAACTTGTCTGGCCATCTGACTGCGTGTAGCTAGGAGTAAATGCTTTGCAGCCTTCATCAACATCTTCTAGGGTCGCTTGGCATGGACATTGCCATTCTTCTTATTGAGAAGGGAACCTGCGCCGTACTGGTGAGCGACCCCTTGAAGGTAGAGATTTGCCACGTCAGGCCAACTATGCTGGAGATTGGCCCCTCAAAGATGAGGACTCATTTTCTCATCGCTCATGATCTTCACGATCATGTTCTTCCCTCTGATCGTGTACGACGTCACACAAATCTCGTCGATCGTGAGGAATACAGTCTCGAAGATCCCCAGGGCGTCTCTGATGGTGGTTGGAATGAACTGTCCTCGAGGCACAATGGCTAGAGCTAGCCACCACCGATCTCACTACTCAATGACTATTATGAGATGGTCCCGGCAGCTGACTCTTGGCACCTTATTGACTAGGGCGTCTGAACCTCGAGTTGGTTGCTTGAGTAGTCTAGGCTTACGCTACATCAAGTAGCATTTTCATCTGGTCAAACACTAGAGTCATCGGGTTGCCTAGATCTAGTGGTGGAAGAGATTTTAGCAGCATATGAGTGCCTTTGGACATTAGCCTCGAAGTGCGAAGATGTTCTTTGCTATGGATCGATGGGATCTTGCTCTTTGGGATGTGGTTGGGCCCACCGTTGTGGTCGCGCTGTCGAAGAGCCTGATGTCCCTAAAAATCTAGCGCCTGGGGTGAGGCATCGTTGGATTATCAAGATCGAACTACCTCGACAGGTTGGCCATGATCTCGGGTGTGGCCGCGGTGGTTAGGTCTCAACAATGATCTGCAGTATTGGGAGCAATATCATTTGTGGCCACTTGTGCTGCAATTGTTGCCGCTACAGGATCTTAAGGCATGCACAGGGGGATTTGGTGTCCCAGACCACCTGTGGTTTCTGCCCCTGGATCCCTTTCTTGGGATCTTCCAGTAGTAGCACCATTGTTGGCCCTGGACATGAACACGCATCGATCCGTTCGACTACTGCTCTGACTGCTGAAGCCGTCGCTGTCGCTGTAGGATGCTAGGCTTGATAGGGTTAAAGTCTATGAAGCACACCTCTCGGCGTGGCTCCCCGGAGCGGGACTTGGTGAAGCCAATGTGCTCAAGATTTTCGCCTGGCCTCTATCGATAAAGCATGGTTCCAAAGGCGATCTCAGATTTGATTAGTGTAGCTTGGTCGACATGAAAAACTCTGTTGTGAACACGCACGGAAGACATGTATCTAATCTGCAAAAACATCTGAAGGCTCCTACCTGGCGTGCCAACTATCGAAGGTTAGTAATCGACAATAAACATGTAGTCTCGTGTACCTTTGGATTAGCAGAGTCAGACATGAAATCAGGGGCACACGATGTAGACAGGTTTGGGCCTCTAGAAGGAGTAATACCCTACTTCTATATGGATGATGTATGGAGTCGATGAACAGAGTACAAAACGGAATGTCTAGCTCTAATTACAATGAAGATTGAATTTGGGGGTTGCTAAGCTGTGGATGGCTGTAGTCTTAAAATTGCTTGTGTCCCTAGGATGCCTTCCCTCATCCTTATATAGTCGGGGTAGCCTTTCCTTAGGTCGATTAGGTCGAGTTGTAGTCGGTTTGGGACACCAGATCATAGTCGATGAGGAGTCCATTGTCACGTGATCTTCGTAGCATATGTAAGCTTCCTTAAATATTAGGCGTATTCGAGTTGGTTTCCTCATAACAGGAAAACAATTGAGTCCTTCCCAATGTAGAGATACTCTCTCCGCATATCTCTTATCCCATTGAACTGAACCTGTAATATCTGGAGCTTCTAGATGATGATCTGAGCATATATGGTATAGTCCTTGAGTTTTCGGTGTGTGTCTATATCCCATATTTAGATATTGGATAGTTTCAGATACCAAATCGTAGCCAATGAGGAGTCCATCATCACATGATCTTCGCAGCATATCCAAACTTCCCTGGATATCAGGTGTACTCGAGTTGGTTTCCTCATAACGGGAAAGCAACTGAGTCCTTCCTAATGTGGAATTATCTTTTTCACGTATATCTTATCTCATAGAATTGGGCCCGTGATATCCGAAACTTCTGTATGTTGTTAGAACATACCCTTCACGTACCCTTCACATACCCTTCACATACACATATCCCATGTTTAGATATTCAACATGATTCACTCAAGAACACAAAACTGGTTTCTTGCAAGAAAAATGCATGGATTGCCTAGATGATTGACATATGATCTAAAGAATATTCATCCATCAATCACACATCCTTGGCACTAGAACCAAAAGCATGTAGAAGGAGGGGGGACAAATGTAAATTGTGTAAATGTAAATTGCAAGAATGTGAAGGTAGAATTTAAATGTTGAATTTTAGACATAATTTAAATGTGTAAAGTAAATTCAAACATAAAGAAATGTGTTTTAGATTTCTAGAAGAGAGGTTTACAAAGCATCACAACAATATGGGCAAAGCTCAAAGGAGCACTAAAAACATCAAAACCTTCAAGAGAGGAAAGGCAACCTCTACCCCTCTATTTATACTACTCTTAAGTCACCCTCCACCCTTGGATAAGTTTCTTCTACCCTAAGGACCACCATGAAGGGTTAGGATTGACTCACTCATACATACATGGGCTAACCCAAAACCCACATACATAATGGGTTTTTGCATGCTTTTCAAAGCATGCCAACTAGACCCGCTACTCTATCATCTAGAGCGTGATCCAATGGCCCTTCTTGATTCGAGTAGCTCCTAGTTACATCTCATCCATTCCTTGTCTTCTAGATTCGCAGTGACTCCATCTCTAATCATTTTCCAATGAACCTTGACCGTCTGGACCTCCGACGTACCTCGCCTAGTCCTGGTCATCATTCGCCTCACCATGATCAAAACCCGACGTCCTGCAACCATCAAAGACAAGAAAAACCCATCACAGTAGTGTTTAAAAAGATATACAATAATCATCACAAAATCATGAAATATATCTAATCTCGCTCATAAGGGCCAGTGCTATCGCCCCCAGGCCGGTAGGTAGAACCACCCTTCAGCCAAACAGAGAGAAGATACTCTGAAATTTTCACATTGCCAAGAGCCTGGTGCTACCACCCATGGTAGACCGGTACTACCGTCCATGGTAGACTGGTGGTACTGCTCTTGAGCCAGTAGTACCGCTTTACTATCGGACCAGAAAACTCCACTCTCAGGATTTTTCACACTGGCCATAGGCTCGGTGCTACCGTACTAGAGCTAGTAGCACCGCCAGTTGGTGTTATCGCCTATGCTAGACCAATAGCACCGCTCGTGCTAGAAAGCACTTCGAAATGCTTCAAATTTCGAATTAAACATCAAATCTCTCACACACTTAAGCACTACTAGCTTAAACAATGTCAATAACTCATCACAAATATGGGTAGACTTCCACATGGTATTTCAAATGATACTACCCTTAGGCTTTGACCGATTCCTCATGTAGGATTTTAATATACCCATGTAAGAATGCATGTCCATATATCTTAATATCTCTAATAAGGTGTACAACATGGTGGACCATGATGTCGAAGAATGACAGGGAGAATGCATCTTAATCTAACATAGAGTCTGCACCACCTCACTCTATATGTTGCCTAGCATATCGGGATCAATAACCTTGCAAGAAATCGTATTGAATAAATAATATAGCTTCGTGATTGCCAACCTGACATCCTCTAGAAGAATATTTCTGATTACAAAAGGGAGCGTTTGGGTCATCAAGATATGATAGTCATCGAACTTCATACCAAGCAACTTCAAATCATCCATGGACACAAACTTCCTAATATTTTTGGAGTAGGCCGATGGAATTTTAATACCTTGGAGACACTTGTAAAGGCCTTCTTTCTCCTTCTTGGATAGGATGTAGCATGCAGTGGGGATGTACGGACTTTTTCCGTCCTTCTCTATCACTGTAAGCTTGGGTCTGATTTCTTTGTAGGCCATGTCATAACAAACATTCACACCATCCTTGGTCTATCCAAGTATGTTCAATAGGATGCCAACCGAATTGCCACAGACATTCTTCTCAACATGCATGACGTCAATACAATGCCAGACATCTAACTCCTTCCAGTATAGTAAGCCCCAAAATATCGACCTTTTCTTTCAAATGGTCCTAGGACAAATAGATTTATGACTGTTTTTGTGATAAACATTGATATACCACACGTGAATATACTTCCGTTCCGCTCATAGGCTACGTGGTCGGACGAACTTCCCTCTTGTCATCAAATTTGTCATCCATTTTATGGTATCGACGACTTCGAGGTAGAAACTTATGGTAACCCATGTACACAGGTTTCTTAGAATTCGGCAGCCATAAGCTCTTAGTCTCCTCTTCACAACTATGATACATTTTGACTCCCTTTGTACAATAGCCCACCAAATTACAAAGGGCCAAAAAATCATTTATAGTACAAAATAGCATAGCCCATAGGGTGAAGTGCTCTCATTTATATGCATCCCATACCACGACCCCCTCGTTCCACAATTTTACCAAATCCACAATCAATGGTGTAAGGTACACATCAATATCATTTCCCAATTGTTTGGGTCCTAAGATTAGCAACGACATCATGATATATTTTCACTTCACGTACAACCAAGGAGGGAGATTGTAGATATACAACAAAATTGGCCAAGTGCTATGACGATTGCTCATAGTACCAAACAGATTCATTCCATCGTACTCAATCCAAATATTATGTTCCTTGTCTCGGAGCCAAACTCCTCTTGTTTTCAACCGATGTTTCTCCATTGAGCCAAATCAACAGGTTGTCTCAGCTTGCCATCTTCCTTTCGTGACTCATAATACCAACACAACAATTTTGCCTCTCTATGATTTGCAAACAACCACTTTTTGTCATTACGCTTTTCCTTTTGTTTGTACTGGGTACACCACAAACTAGACAAACGTGTAATTCTGTATGTGTTGTGGTACAAGATGCAATTATTCAGACATGCATGTATCATTTTTATTTCCATTCCCATGGGACATGGTAGCTTCTTCACTTCATAAATGCTTGTTGGTAATTCATTTGCCTCCAGAAGCACATCCGATAGAAGAACTAAAAGTGTATTGAAACTTTTATCTGTCCAACGGTGTTTTGCCTTTAATTCGAACAATGCAAGGACCGAACCCAACTTGGTGTATTCTGCTTTGCAACCCGAGAACAGCTGTTTGGCATCATCTTCCATCAAGTTTTTAAACTTTCCAAACTCTCTTTTTATGTATTTTCCCTCCATATCCCACAATATCTGCTGTAAATTGTCCTCCTCAAACATATCACGCTTCAACTTCTCATCGGGTTCCACCAAGTCTTCGTTACGTACCGAAAGGGTACTACTTGTCTCCCCGTGATGGATCCAACACATGTAATTCCTCACGAAGTCACATTGAATCAGGTGGTTTTCAATTTCAGATGAGTTGTTAAATCTCCTAAGATTGGTTCAATCAATGCAAAGACAATATATGAAGTTTATACCCTTTTCACTATGTCCTCTTCTGTAATTTTTGAACTCCTTAACACCCTTCTGAAATTCAGCATTGACATAGTTTTTTGTACATCCAGTCTTCATGGTCCATCTGCAATTAAACTATGCACAATAAATTAAAAAAAACTATAGCGATAGCTAACTTGCTATTTCGAATATTGAGACATTATTTCATTACCTTTGCATAATAGAGGATGGGTTCCAAGATATATAATTTTACTCTAGATACCTTCTTCCCTAGTTAAGAGCTTCAAATTCCCTAGTTAGGAGATATATATTTAAAATATCAACAATAATATCGAATTACCTAATTAATGCAGTAGCTTGCAGATCTTATGATTTCAATGAAACAAAATAATGGTGCAACCATTAACAAAGTTGATGAATTGAATGATGTTAACGAAACATCATCTATATGTTAACCAACTAAGTACGTACCAACAATGACTCATAATCTCTAAATAAGTTAGGTCCTAATCCCATTCGAGGAAATGTGGTTGGGCAAACTCCTCTGCTGCTGTACAACTCTAGAAAAAATTTCGATAGTATCACTTCGTAGTTCTCCAGATACACATCTCAACAACAAATCAAGAAGGGTGTGTATTCGGAGATCACTAGGGAGATGCTGTCGAAACCTTCTCTAGAATTGTACAACAGCTCAGGAACTTGTTTGAACCACATTTCCTCGAATTGTCTAAAAAACGTCGACAATTCAAAAGTGCTTACTTATAAATATGCTATTTTAGCATATTTATAAACAAACACTCTCGAATGGGAGACGTAGGTTACATAGACTAAACTCTAACATTCATCATATGATAGCAACAATAATTACAAATTAACACGAGAGCAATATAAAGATAATTAAATAGATGCGTGCTTGTCAAATAAAGGGTGTGAAATTTGATAGGATACACAAAATTTCAGTGTAACCTAAACTCTCTTTACGATATATTGAAATTACCTAGTACAAAATTAAAGGGTTTGAAGGAATGCTCATATTTTGAAGAAAACCACAAATGTGGGGGAAAAGGGAGAAATCTCCTCAAGTTAGGGTTTCAAATTTACCCTCTTAATACCCAACCATGAGGATTTCAAAATTTCTCAGCTGAGTATTGCTTCCAACCAGAATATATACTATTTTTTGAGTGGCGGCGGTTTTCCTAGCCTTTGGAATAACAACAGAGGAGAGTTCAGCTCGAGGGTACAAATGACCTAATGAGGCACATCACAATCAATTCTTAGGTTAGAAACGATTGTGATGTAGTATTGGACACATCACAATCGGTTTTAACATTAGGACCGATTGAGATGTGCCATGCATATCATTATTGATTCCTACATAGAACCGATAGTGATGTGCATGTGTACATCTACGCATGCACATCACTATCGGTTCTTACATAAGGACGTGATAGTTATGTGCCATTCTGTAGTAGTGATACTTAGATTATCATAGTCAATGCATGGACAAGATATAAATTGGACCTACTTATTAAGCATATTCTCTTCTATAACTCTTCTAAAAGTAGAGATGCCATTAATGTACTTGGCACTAGCACGATTTGCAACATACATCTAGCTTCAATCCATCTACACTACGTATGTAACAATAATTGTTAAATAATGAAATACACTATGAATGCACATACATACATTCTTATATTGGAGCACAAATTAACTAGCTAAACTCTACCCTAAATCATAAACCAAGCTAGATCTAGAAACTATGTATAAGCTACATTTAAACTTACCAACCTAGCTTCTTAGTTCACAAAGAACAAATGGATCTTTATGTAAGCTACATTTAAGCATAGCATCTTCATTTCTCTTTTTACCTAGCTATCTACATCTTGAATATAATGCAATTAAAATCAATTACTAGTTTAGATCACAAGGAACTAATGGATCTCCAACAAGCTCGATCCAAAACACCTTCAATTCCCTCTTTACCACGATAGATCTTGAATATAATGCAATTAAAACTAATTATTAACCTTAAATCACCAAGAACAAAAGGATCTACAATTACTGTTCGAAATTTATGGTCCCTTTCACTAGATCGCCTCTCAATTACAGTCACCTCAAAAATAGTTTAAAAAACCCTAAAACATAATATAAGACTTTTTTTTAGTAGTGCTCGCGTGCACTTTTTCACCGTTTCATGTGAAATATATTCGGTAGCTAGCTTTTCTTAATAATTTAAGCTTTGGACTAACTGATCAGGGTATATAACTCAACACAAAACTCCTCCGCATTTATGGAATAGCTTCTGTTCCGTGTGCAACTAATGCAACTCTCGTATTATTCGCGACCATACTGTGATGACTTTAAGTGATGTTAACTCGCACTATGCTACTCCTTGCGTATATTTTGTGTTTTCCCTGGGAAAAAGTATCCCGGACGAAGGAAAACATGGTAAATCCAATAATAGCATATGAATGGTTTGTTAGGCCGGCGTAGAGCTTTCCATAGTAACAAATTCAAAACCTTCATAGGCCTAATGAATTGACACATATCATTTAAAAGGCGTTTTTTTTAACGAAAATGCTATGATCCGAGCGTCCGACCGCATCGGACGACTCGGCCCATGAGCAGTTGGGAGCGTGGCCCATAAGCAGTTTGAAGCATCTTCTGTGCATAGTGGCTTTGTTATGGGTTTTATCGTTGTCTTTTTGTGATTAGTGTGTGATTAGTTCTTTTGTCATTTTTGTGATTAGTTTTTCTACTTTTGTGATTAGTGCTTTAACCTGATTACTAGTAATTTGGCGCAACCAAAATAATGTGCTACTAAAACATATGAAAAATTTTGGTGCAACATTTTTCTATAATATATGAAACATTTTTTTTAAGATGTTTGATGGAAAATGTTTGAGTAGCACATTTTTTGTTTAAAATACCGCGGCATCTACATATTGCAACATTTAATTTAACATATTACAACATTTGGTTTAGCATTATGCAACATTTGGCTTGACACAACGCAACATGTGTTTTAACATAGTGCAACATTTGATTTAACATACTGCAACATTTATTTTCTGCAACATTTTGGATTAGGTGTAGTGCAACATTTGTTTTGTCATACTATAGTATCGTCCAATCTATGTTTCAGTTAGTCAAAATATATGTTTTAGTTAGTTAAAATATATGTTTCAGCATGTCAAAATCTATGTTTCATAACTCTTAGCATATGAATATTCAATGTTTTAATAGATCAAATTTTATGTTTCACTTAGTCAAATTTTATGGTTCAGTAGGCTAAAATCCATGTTTCAGTACTCTCAGCACCTGAAAATCCGACATTGTTTCAATAGGCCAAATTTTATATTTCAGTTTGTTAAAATCTATGTTTCAGTAGATCAAACATAAAATAATCTAACTTTATATAGCAATAATGGTCTTGTTTTCTTCATAAAAATATTATGAATGCGATAGTGTAAACCGTTTGTGTATTAGAACAATATAATTAGTCAAAAGTCATGACCATCAAAAGAAAAAACAGACTGAATCTTTCGCTTTTATTTACATGCAACATACAAATTAGCTTCACGCTTTGTTATTTGGGTTGGGAGGCGTCCGATCAAGACCTCATTGCGTCGGACGTCCGACGCTTAAGTCTCGATCCGAAAGCGCCCGGCCGATCGGACGACTCGCCCATGAGCGATTGGGAGCGTGGCCCATAAGCAGTTTGAAGCATCTTCTGTGCATAGTGGCTTTGTTATGGGTTTTATCGTTGTCTTTTGTGATTAGTGTGTGATTAGTTCTTTTGTCATTTTGTGATTAGTTTTTCTACTTTTGTGATTAGTGCTTTAACACGATTACTAGTAATTTGGCGCAACCAAAATAATGTGCTACTAAAACATATGAAAAATTTTGGTGCAACATTTTTCTATAATATATGAAACATTTTTTTTAAGATGTTTGATGGAAAATGTTTGAGTATCACATTTTTTGTTTAAAATACCGCGGCATCTACATATTGCAACATTTAATTTAACATATTACAACATTTGGTTTAGCATTATGCAACATTTGGCTTGACACAACGCAACATGTGTTTTAACATAGTGCAATATTTGATTTAACATACTGCAACATTTATTTTCTGCAACATTTTGGATTAGGTGTAGTGCAACATTTGTTTTGTCATACTATAGTATCGTCCAATCTATGTTTCAGTTAGTCAAAATATATGTTTTAGTTAGTTAAAATATATGTTTCAAACATGTCAAAATCTATGTTTCATAACTCTTAGCACATGAATATTCAATGTTTTAATAGATCAAATTTTATGTTTCACTTAGTCAAATTTTATGGTTCGATGGGCTAAAATCCATGTTTCAAGATTACTCAAAGCACCGAAAATCCGACATTGTTTCAATAGGCCAAATTTTATATTTCAGTTTGTTAAAATCTATGTTTCAGTAGATCAAACATAAAATAATCTAACTTTATATAGCAATAATGGTCTTGTTTTCTTCATAAAAATATTATGAATGCGATAGTGTAAACCGTTTGTGTATTAGAACAATATAATTAGTCAAAAGTCATGACCATCAAAAGAAAAAACAGACTGAATCTTTCGCTTTTATTTACATGCAACATACAAATTAGCTTCACGCCTGTTATTTGGGTTGGGAGGCGTCCGATCGCACCTCATTGCGTCGGACGTCCGACGCTTAGTCCTACCCTTTTTTTAATTATATATATGCATTGATCAAAGGACGACATGAGAATAATTTGCTGTAAAAGGAATATTCATTCAGATCAGGGGTAAATTGATGTTTGGCTAGATGCAGCCCCAAATCAAGATCCATGCAGTTAATGAGATCGTAACTTAAACAGTTATACGTGAACTATTAAAAAAACCATGGTCTAGATCTCTGGGAATACAGTTCTTTCCTGCCGACCTCGTTGAGATGTTCCTACGCCCATAGCAATTTTCTTCTTGACTGCTCAGGTACACTTGTGAAGGAACCCTTGCTTATGACACGCTGGACTTACAGCTGGAGAGTGTTATCCCTTGTTTTGCCATCAATGCTCTATGGGCATATCTACACTGGAAAATATGATGCCTGCCCAGACTGTGTAGGTGTCAATTAGTTACCTCAAGTAAAATAAAAAAATAAATAAATGAGATTGTCTAAGTTCGCAGCAATCCTTGTGGAGCAGGTAAAGTGATTAGACAGTCAAAGGATTAGCACTTCAGCAACGGAAAGAAAGAATGTTTATCTTGTGAAAGATTGACTCACTTCTTGTAGTTTCCCAAGATTTCCCACATCCAGTGTATTTTGGGGATACTAGGCAGGGTAGTGCGCTATGCCACAACAGCTATGAGAACAGTCGACTTTGAGAATAAATATAGCACAAAATGGTTCAAGAATCACACTTCACATGCAACACATATAACCAAACAAATCTCTAAATGAAATGTGAAATTTGTCCGATTTAAACCCACACAGATATAAAAGGTCTGACATCAATCCATAAAGACACAAGAGTGTTATTAATACAGAGCTAAAATGAAGTGAAATAAAGATTATAAGCTTTGCATTTAGACACAGGTAATCAGAAATGGGGATAGTGAAGTTTGTGTTTGTGGTGACAGAATATATGCAACATCTTAAAAATACTGCAAACCTTTGCATGCAATGCCACAAATTTTCTGAAATGCTACCTGGGTATGATCAACAGTCCAAATATACATCCTGCAGTTCTAGGGCAAGGTCCTTCATCTGTAGGTGTGCTCGGTTGTGATGGTTTAGATCAATCTGCTTACCAAGAGCAGCTTGTTTATAACACACATGAGAAAACACTAGTGAAAGCACTATTTTTTTACAAAAAAAAAAAGACTACAATGCTATTCTATTTCTGCTCGTCCAATCCCTATTCAGCACAAAGTAATCACATCCGAAACATAATAAGATCCTTAATTGTGAGAAAGCAGAATGATTCACATATAACTTAATTTGTAAAGTATATTGAAGAAATTACCTGGCTATTTCACCCATCCACAGACCACATCATTCAAACAACATCAATAATCACTCGATCTGCTTGTGATGGAGACAACTGAATGACACTGTTAATCTACAATTAAAAAAATCTGTAAGTATCTTTAGAAAATGATTACTATAATCTTGTACTGAAAGACAGAAGTATGCTAAGACAATTACAATGAATTCATATATGATGATTTCAACAGTAACATAGGCAACCTAGATACATGGCAATATGTTCCTACAGATGCCCTGTGCTGACAAACACTAAAAGCATGTCTCCTCTAAAATGTACAAATAACCTAGATACATGATAATATGATCCTAGGGATGCCCTCTGTTGACAAACACTAAAAGCATATCTCCTCTAAAATGTACAAATTGCGTCACGATGACATGTATATGCAAATCTTCTTCACACCATTCTCTTCATCCAAACCCCTAAAAATATTTTCCAAATAGAAGAAACAAAAAAAGCACTTGAAGTGTTTTCTATGCTTTTTATCTCCTAATATGTGGCTGCTTGGTTATCACTTTATCAATACGTAACAATGATTTGCACTTCCATTTTTCCTTAAAAGATCATGAAAATTTGAATTTACCAAATCATCGATGAGGCTTTGGCTCTAGAAGAAGATATCAATGCAAAGAGAAGGAATGGAACATCAAATACAATGACATGAGACAATTAAGACAATGAGGCTCCCTTTTATGCTATGGAATAGGGAAACATTACTGACATGGTTTCTAAGCTGCCACAGGATATAAATAAAAAAAATCTAGCAAGCCCAGCGAATCACGGCGGGAGGCCATAGAGCAATCTAGAGAATAGGCATGAATATAGCAAGTCATTGTGAGAAAATAAACCCAAGTATTTCAGCAAACATTAGGTAAAAATAAAACTAACCACCTACTACTAGAAAGCTTAGTATCACGACAAAAGATTTATATTTGGCTAAATCATTAGGTAAAAACTTAAATAGCTGTCTGTTGTCAGAAAGCTACAGAATGCAACATGTGTCTTTTATAAATGGAAATGAAATGCGGATACTATGCAATAAAGTAAGGATCTGTCATTATAATCTATATAGGGCTTCCTATATAACAGATCAAAACAAAATCCTGAACAATATGATGGAAATCTGCACGAATCATTTGCAATTTTCTTTGTAAGCATGAGGCCTACATTTGTGCTCCCGGCTATATGGAAATGCAAATAGTAATACCATGATACCATGAACAATCTTTTTAAAGGACACCTGCTTCTCGGTGATCCAAACTCTAGAAATTAATACCCACCAAATAAAGAGCAATAAGTGGACAAAGCTCATAAGTAAGAAACCAATAACGGATAGTCCACAAATCCTTAACTAGCATGAAACTAGTAGTAATTAGAAAGTTAGCAATAGATAGCTTAGGACAATAGATAAAAGCAAAAGGAATATCCTGGAGCCTAGTTACCAAGACAAATAAACAAATCAATGAAACACTCGAAGATCCTAGGGCTTTAATTTCATACACTAAAACAGTAACCAAAACCAAATATCCAACAAAAGTCTGAGAGAAGTAAAAAGAGAAGGTATTGTACTATTCATAACAAATTGACAAGGGAGGAAGGAACAAAAAATGGAACTGAAAGTTTTCATTCTGCTCCCTATTCCATGGCTTCAATATACATCAGATATTCTGATTGTGTTACCTGAAATAAAGAATAAACCAATTGAAACCATAATAGCAAAAGACAACATGAAGATATGTGAGCATGTCTGAATTTTCGAGTACATCCAACCTGAACATGGCTAGCCTTATTGATCTTGGCACTTACCCTTCGATTTTTAGATACAGCTCTTCTTTTCACAGGAGGATACCAATAGTTGACACTGTAAAATGTAGGACACACATAAAGTCATGAATACATAAGAAAATATGCTTATTTATAGCACACCTATAGCACATCCAAGCAGAGTGTTGTTTTGATTATCAGGACCAAAATAAACCCAAAGCATATTTTCTTATGTACATGGAAAGAAAAAGAGGGAAGGAAAAAATGAAATGAGGAATGATGCTAATAATACCCCTGATCTAGCTGAAATATATCTAGTAAAACATGTGAACCATTAGTCCAAGCTCTGGAAATTTATGTAGGCCTGCAAGCAAAATGAGTGTATAATGATTAACTTTATGACCAAGAATAACATAGCGCTATTTAGTAGATGAAGGTTCTTTTAATTTGTTTCTACTCCCAGATGCATAACAACCAAAGCAAGGCATAAGAGAAACGCATAAGCATAACCAAGTAAATTTACCAGAAGGAGGGAACAAACGGCATGAGCAGTAGCGGAGCCGTCAGCCTAGCAAGGCGTAGGCTGGTGCGGTAGAGGTGAATGCGGGAAGCTGGCAAAGCTCCCGAAGGAGAGTGGATGGCCGCGATAGAGGCAAACACGGGGAGGCGGTGGAGACCACGGAGGAGAGCGAATGTGCGATCGAGATGGGGGCTGGACGAATCGAGGGAGTGGCGCCTAGTAGGAGGGAAGGAAAGGGAGCAGCTGCGGCTAAGGCGTCTACGTAGCGAAGTGCAGGCGGACGCGGTAGAGATGAACGCGGGGAGACGGTGGATCTCCCGGAGGAAAGCAGATGGAGCGGCCGAGACGAGCATCGGGCGGATTTTGGGAGCTCCGATCGAGGCCCGTCGAAGAGGAAGGCATAAAGGGGAGGGCGGAACATTTCGGAGGTGCGGACGCTCCTCGTAGTGTGATTAATCCAGGCGCGCGCGCGCCGGCCGAGTGCATGGAGTTACGAAGGACCTAGCTGCGATATCATTTTTTTACGGAGGGTCTTTCCACAAAAAATGTGACGTGGCATCGCCTGTCGGCCGGCAATCCCAGCCACTATTATATAGAGTATATTATTTTGATCTGGTTCATGCACTGTTCGGTGAATCATTTGCTGTGACTTGCTCTTGATAGCTTCATTTGGACTTATGATTGGTTACTATTTTTCAAAGATTGAGGGGCTGGGATTTGTGAACATGGAAATATTTCTTTCTAATTAAGAAAGCAAGAAACCTTGCAGCTTACTTGAGTACTTTGACCAAGATATGAATAGATCTTACGATGCTTTAAAGGCTTTCACGACTTGAAAATTTAACATATCAGAAGTGTATAAATAGAAATTCAAACATGTGGATTCACTACAAAGGATGTGAGAAGTCCCAGAATGTCAAACACACACGCGCAATACCCCGAAAATGCTCGGGAAGTAATCCTGGGTGCCATACTCCGGAAGATTCGTACTGTGTCTAGTAAAACACTAGGGAAATATCTTCGTCGACACTCGGAAGATTTTTCAGATACTGGCAGTAATTTATTTACCTCTCTAACAATAAGTTCATTCAAATAAATTGAATCTCTAAGAGTAAGTTCATTCAAATAGATTGAAATAAGTTCAAAATTAAAACTTATCTCTGCCTTGCTTTGAGAGAGAGACGTACATGCATCTGGTTAACATTTCTTTTTTATTTTACCAAAGGGCTCGCTGCCTTTGAGTAGTGTTTACACCAGTTTTGGAAATTTTCAGAAGAATCGGCAGAAAGAATGAATTTGGATAGGGAACGGAAGAATCTGCGAAATTTGGATAAGCTTCTAAAAAATTCCATACGACGTACAGATAACAGTTGGAAACTAGAGTCCAGGAAGGAAACTATGAAGCCGATTCGGATTACGTTGTCGTATTGGATCAGGACTCGGATCGGCTAGGCGGGTATATAAGGCGCACCAAGGCTGCTTGAAGAGGCATCCACAATCAACCAACACATCTAGCTTTTACTTTTCATAGTTCTTAGTCTTTTAGCATTGTAATCATTCCTCTGTAAGTCGACATCGATCAAATAAAGTTGCGCATCGCCGATTGTTTGATCGTCATTGGCTTTTTTAGGTTTGATTTGTTCTGTCTTATTGCGCATCGCCTTTTCAGAATCGATCTACCTTCTACCCCCGGATTAGTCTTAATCGGCTAATCTAATTACCCTTTCGAATCGGCTTTCCGGCTGATTCTTGATTTTAGCCGATTCACCTTGAGGAGGCTTGATTGAATTTACAAATTCTTTCCCTTATCGATTGCATGGTCAAATCGATTGGCACGCTCGCGCATCCTTGAACCGGCGTTAAATGCGGTGTGTTGCGACGAAACCCTCTTCACGTTTTTGGCGTCAACACATTTTTGGCACGCCCGGTGGGACTATTAAATCGTCAAGATGACCGCAGGCAAGTCCACCGCACCAGCCGACGTAAACACTGACGCCATAATCGTCCCTACCTTGGACGATTTAGCTCCAGAGCAGCGCAAGGAGATTGAAGACCGAAAGGCTGCCTTGGAGGAATTAATGCTGGGTTGTTATCAAAAAACCCGACGAGGGGTCACGCAGAAGATGGCGCTTCCAACTCTGAATCCACTTGGCGAAGCTGGCGTCGCACCAATTTCGGTAAGCCGATACATGCCAGCTCAAGCTGAGTTATCTGCTATGATTGAACAATCTGTGCATCATGCATTAGTCAATCAATCGTCGGCTTTGGTCACAACTTTAAAGCCGATGATAGAGAATAGCGTGAAAACGATTGCGCAAGAGTTGGCTACGTCTGGAGGGTTGATGGACCCATTGCAGCCGCTCCCAACGTATCCTGCATATTCCATGGCTCCAAACACCGATACGGTCAAAGCGTCGGCACCAGCACCCTCATTAATGCCGACCCAACCCACCATGCTGACTCCACCAAATCCTCGCCCAAATCCAGTTACTCATATTCATGCGTACACTGACGCTGCAAAATTAGATCCATCAGCGTCAGGGACTCACTACGTCCAGTCAGCTTCTCAGCCGATCGAATTAAGGGGAAATTACAAACCCCAAGGGCTAACTCAAGTTAGAAATCCGGCTCCATATAAAGTAGTTACATATACAGAGCCATTCGTCCCATTACCCGAGGTCGTGGCTGCCAAAGCCGATGGATACGAAACATGGCAACAGCAGCATCCATCGGCTAGGGCAAGCCGACCGGCCGAGTTTACACTCGGGGGGCAGGATGCTATTCCGTCCAGTTGGCCAAACCCTGGTGTCACGTCGGCCAATAACGTCAATTGGGCTGATCAGATTTCCATGGTTTTGAGAGACCAGTTTGGCCTCTGACCCAAAGGAAAACGATCGGCTATAAGCCGTATCCAGATTATATCGGCCGGATGCGTATCCCCATAACTTTAGGATTCGATTTCGCAAAATTTTTGGGATGATTAGGTCACCACTACGGAACACGTTAGGCATTTATCGCTCGATGTGGTGAAGCGACCAATCCGATGGATTAAAATTAGACTTTTCCTTTATCTTTATCGAACTGCTTTCACTTGGTTCACGAATCTGCCTCCAAATTCGGTCCACTTTTGGAACGATTTAGAAGGTCGATTCCACGAATACTTTTTTTCCGGCAGTCTGGAGTTAAGGATTTCAGATCTAAGTGCTATCCGACAAAAATTTGGTGAATCGGCTTCTGAGTACATTAGAAGGTTTAGAGAAGTACGAAATCGCTGCTTTAGTGTGGTATTACCAGATAACCAACTAGCCGATTTAGCTTTCTAGGGGTTGATTCCCCCGCTTAAAGAGAAACTTGCTGGACAGGAATTTACCGACTTAAGTCACCTACTTCATCGGGTATCAGCACAAGAAAGCCGATATTTAAATAAAGAATTCAAAGACAAACTTCAGTTAAACAACGGCAAAGAAAAAACTAAAGTGAACATGGTGAATATAGTTCAGCGAAACCTCACGAAGATGAAGCGCACATGAATATAGCCGAATGGATAAAGGGTTCTAAAAACCACTTGTGCTGTTTGGTGGCTTAAGCCGACTAGGAGTAAGTCGGAAGTAAAATACGCTTTTGACGTATCCAAGTGCGACCGCATATTTGACATGTTATTACAAGAAAAGCTAATACGACTACCTGAAGGGCATACCATACCTTCAGCCGACGAGATCAAGAAGCGGCGATACTGTAAGTGGCATCATTCCTTTTCTCATAACACTAACAAGCGCAATATCTTTCGACAATGAGATCTGATCGGCCATAGAAGGCGGTCGGCTCAAGTTTGCGAAGAACCAACAATGGAAGTCGACGTTAACCCCTTCCCAATCAACATGGTTCAGTGCTCCGGCAAAGGAAAACAGATTGCTGATGAAAGACCCTCCGCAACACGACAAGTCAACATAGAGTCCAGTTCGAAGGAGGAAACACTGAAGATAACCATCGGCTCACTTCAAATTGAGGCCGATAAGGATGGGAAGAATTCCAGAACGGTCAAGCCAAGAGGAGATTTGCAAGTCGGGCAATGGTACAAAGCTGAGAGGACTCCACCACGAAAACCAGCGTTCAAGCCTAAGCCAACGTTCTCTCAGTTGCTTGAAAAATATGAAAGAATGAGCCATCGGCAGACGCAGCAGCGTCGCCAACCAGAGGAATTGCGTCGGCCACACATGGTATCGCGGCCCAGGAATTGGTATCGGCCGGACAACGCAGAAAGAGCTCACCAGAGATGCCCTTTTTGGCGGTTCTGTTGGGAAAAGGGCATGATGTTACCATCTGCGAGGTCATGCCCCATGGAATATTACCCACAAAAGGATCGACCAAGGCCACTGGCAAAGGAGCATTCGGGAAGGCCGACATTGGACCAGGGCGAGGCATCGCATAGGAAGCCAGTAAAGGAGAGGCTGGGCACACCAAATCAGGATGAAGAGCCGACCGAGAATTTGATCGGCAAAATCCGTAAGCCGATAGAACCCAAGCCTAGATGGTGCCCAACCGGACTTAGCCACTCGCAACGCAGACGGCTTCAACGCCTGAAGACACTGGAGATGAGGGAGGCCAAAGAGGAAGAACAGAGAGATAAAATGTTCAATGAATTACGGCCAATGAGACCTATAAGAAGGGAATGGAGGATAAAGGGCCAAGCCGACAACGAGTCAGATTCCTCTGACGACTTAATGTCACCGATAGTCAGGGACGATACTCCTCCCATGGACATCAACATGGTATTCACTTTGCCAGCCGAATTCAGAATCAAAACAGAATCGGCTAAAGACACTTTCGCACAGCTATGCTTAGGTGCGCAGGATGCCGTATTTGAAAAACCACAAGACCCCCATCGGCACTTAAAACCATTGTATTTAAAAGGCTTCATCAACGGTAAGCCGATATCAAGGATGATTGTGGATGGAGGGGCTACTGTGAACTTGATGCCACTCAGTACCTGCAGGAAGTTGGGAAAGACCGATGAAGATTTGATCAAAACAAACATGGTATTAAATGACTTCACCAAGCAATTACTGAAGCCAAAGGAGTGATGGTAACTGAACTGACCGTCGACAATAAAACTTTGCCGACCGCGTTCTTTGTGGTTGAAGCAAAAGGGAACTACAGTGTGCTCCTAGGGTGAGATTGGATACACGCCAACTGCTGTATACCCTCGACCATGCACCAATTGCTTATCCAATGGAACGGAGACGAAGTCAAGATCGTCTCAGCCGATACATCGGCTCATATTGCTATGACCAGCTCCGATGCAAATTGGCCACATGAAGAAGCGAATGCATATCGGGTAAACCTTTGGGCGATTGCGATTTCATCGGCATTGGGAAGAGCGGGCTTTACGCCGTCGGTGTCGAACCGAGCACCTTTGATCGGTAGCAGGTGAAATCTTGAGAAGATGGGGTCAAAATGATCCAACTTCTACAAGGCGAGCAAGGAACTATCGGCATGAAATAAATTCTGTGAAGCTATCGAAGACTTCCAAAGCGAAAAATTGGGTCAAGGCTTCACGTCTGACGATATGCTTGAAGAAGTCGATATAGGAGAAGGTGATAGAAAGAGACCAACTTTTATAAGCGCAAGTCTAGGCCTAGAATATAAAGGCAAGTTGGTCGAAATACTTAGAAATCTGAGGATTGTTTTGCTTGGGAATACTACGAGATGCAGGCTAAGCCGACAACTAGTTGAACATCGACCTATTAAGCGGGATATCGGCCATATAAGCAACCCCTCGTCGTTTTAATCCAATAACAGTATAATGTAATAAAAGAAGAAATTGAAAGATTCTTTGGAGGCTAAGTTTATAAGGCCTTGCCGATATGCCGAATGGGTGTCCAACATTGTTCTGTCATGAAGAAGAATGGTAAGCTTGGTGTGTGTAGATTTTAGAGATCTGAATAAGGCCACGCTTAAAGATGAATACCGATGCCTATAGCCGATATGCTTATCGATCTTGCCTCGGTAACAAGATCATTAGCTTTCTTGATGGGAATTTGGATATAACCGGATATTCATGGCGAAGTCGACGTCCCCAAAACGGCCTTGGTGTGTGGCGTTAGGGTTATATGAATGGCGAGAATGGCGTTCGGCTTGAAAAATGCAGTGCCACTTATCAACGTGCCATGAATTTAATTTTTCACAATCTAATCGGCCATATCGTTGAAATTTACATCGATGACGTGGTTGTCAAGTCTAAGGAGGGCCGGCAACACTTAGCCGATTTAGAAAAGGTATTTCAAAACACGAGCCCATGGGTTAAAATGAATCCCTTGAAATGCGCATTTGGCGTGTCGGTTTGGTCGGTTCTCGGCTTCATGGTGCATCAGAGAGGTATCGAAGTTAGCCAGACAAGGGTCAAGGCTATAGCAGACACCAAGCCGCCAACATGTAAAAATGAACTGCAGAAACTGATCGGCCAGATTAACTACTTACGACGGTTTATCTCAAATCTGTTAGGTAGAATACAAGCGTTTACACCGTTATTGAAGTTGAGGGATCATCAGGAGTTCGTATGGGGAGCCGATCAGCAAAGAGCTTTCGATGAAATCAAAAAATATTTGGCATCACCGCCAGTCCTGGCCGCACCACAGAAGGGGATTCCCTTCAAATTGTACGTATCAGCCGAAAAAGAGACCATCGGGGCTGTATTGGCGCAAGAAATCGATGGCAAAGAGCGCGTAATATTTTATCTCGGTAAGCGACTCTTGGATGTGAAACAAGGTACCCTTCGATAGAAAAATTGTGTTTAGCATCAGATTTCGCTTTGTACAAAGTGAGGCACTATGTTTTAGCATCGACTTGTGTAGTGGTGTGCAAAACCGATATTATCAAATATATGTTATCGGCACCAATCTTAAGAGGGCGACTTGGAAAATGGGCGTATGCTCGATCGAGTTCGACCTGCTTGGTTTGAATCGGCTAAAAGTTGTTAAGGACAAGCCATAGCGATTTTATTACAGTGTGATGTCTTGGCAGGAATGGTCGGAATAGCCCCATGGCGGTTGTATTTCACGGATCGCTTTGCCAAGATGGAAGCGGAATTGGTATCGTCTTGATATCACCCAAAGTGCAAAGAAATTTGCGTGTCGACTTAATAATCGATGCTCCAATAACCAAGCGAATCTGAAGCATTGCTCAAGGGCTTAGACTATTAGAAATATCGAGATAAGCGATGTGGAGGCATTTGGCGACTCATTACTAATCGTCCAACAAGTGAAAGGGGAGTTCGATGCAGCGATGAGGTGTTATACAAATATCTAGAGCATTGCTACAGTGCTATAGACACCTTCTCTACATTTTCTATCAACCATATACCCCGGGAGTTGAATGATAAAGCTAATGCATTGGCCCAAGCAGCATCGGGCTATAGAGAAGACAGCCGATGTGAAGTATTGGATTCCATGGAAAAGGCAGTGCTGTGCGTTGACACCACTGATTGGAGAACAGAGATAAGAACTTATTTGGTGAACCCCTCTGGAACCAGCGAACGCAAAATTCGCCAGAAAGCATTGAAATATATCTTGATGGGGGATGAGCTGTATTATCGGACAACTGGAAGGATTAGCCTGCGGTGTCTAGGCGATGAGGAAGCAAAAGTGGCTATGGGTGAGGTCCATGAGGGAATTTGTGGTGCACATCAATCGGCTTACAAGATGAAATGGATATTAAGAAGAACAGGATACTTTTGGCCAACGATGTTAGAAGATTGCTTCAAATATTACAAGGGGTGCCAAAGTTGTCAAAGGTTTGGGAACGTGCAGCTTGCACCAGCATCGGCTTTACATCCGATTATTAAACCATGGCCGTTCAGAGGATGGGGGATAGACGTGATCGGCCAAATATTCCCATCATCAAGCAAGGGCCATAAGTTTATCCTTGCAGCTACAGATTATTTTTCAAAGTGGGTCGAAGCCGTTCCGCTCAAGAAAGTCACCAGCATAGAAGCCATCGGCTTTGTCAACGAACACATTATACACCGATTCGGTATTCCTCAAACCATCACAACCGATCAAGGGATTGTGTTCATGTCTAATGAGTTCAAAAATTTCGTGGAAAGTTTGGGTATTAAGCTACTCAACTCTTCGCCATACTACGCTCAGGCTAACGGACAAGCCGAGTCGTCTAACAAAACTTTGATCAAGCTAATCAAAAGGAAAATTGACGAAAAGCCCAGAACTTGGCATTCTACATTATCGGAATCTTTGTGGGCCTATCGGTTAGCGTTTCATGGGTCAACTAAGTTGTCACCGTATCAGTTGGTATATGGGCAAGAGGCCGTATTACCTGTAGAAATAAGCGTTGAATCAATGCGAGTGGCAAAGAGAATGATCTATCGTCGATGAGTCTGAGGAATTGATCTTTGCATATCTGGACGACTTGGCGGGATTAAAATTTGGTTACTTTGAATCGGCTTAAAAGGAATAAAGAAAGAGTCGCAAGGGCATACAATAAAAGTTGTGCCAAGAACTTTCGTGAAGCCGATTTAGTTTGGAAAACGATATTGCCGATTGGTTCCAAAGATATGATTAGGTAAATGGTCACCTACTTGGGAAGGACCATATAAAATAAATCGGCTTGTTTGGGAATGCATATATACTAGAAACATTGGAAGGGTTGATATTGTCAAGGCGATCAGCGGAAAGTATCTAAGCGGTACTACCTAGCGTTTGGATCGGTGCATGATAAGGAATACGGCAAACAATTTTAAAACAAATCGGTTAAGCACCGATAAAGATAAACCTGATCGGTCAAACAACCGACTAAGAGTGTATTACAAAGAGGTTCGCGAGGTAGCAGTTTAAAAGCATAACACCAACAAATCACGAAATTACAGCTCGAGCAGAGATTCTAGCCCCCAAAGCGAAAGTCTTTCAGCAGCAGCCAGCCAATGTTTGATGTTGACGCATATAATATCTTAAATCGACTTTGGCGGTGCGAAATTGGAATGACTTTGGCCGATTGCTCCTTCACTTTGGCTATAGCAAGGCCAATATCGGCTTTTTGGCTTTTCAGAGATGTTGAGGCTTGATCACCAAGACGAGATTGTTTGCAAGTTCCTCTTCCACCTTAGCTAGCTCCTCCTCAAGCCATTTTTTCGTTAACTCTAATTTTTGCGCTGAGGACTTTGTAGCCTTAAGGGTAGAGGAATCTTCGTCATACCTCTTCTTTTTCGCCTTTGCATCTGCTACCAACTCGTCGAACGGCTACCGGTTTACCGCTTGAGCCTCTCGTTGTGCTATTCTCATTGCGGCCTCAACTTCCAGACGCCTCGTCTATATGGCAGACATCCAAAATGGCTTTCAGGGCTTTAGGCGGGAGATCGGCTTCAACAACGGCCATTGCATCACGGATCGGTTGAGCATCGGCCAAGATAACCGCTTCTGGCTGGGAAATCACGGTTAAAAGCCGATTTAGCTTCTCCTGCATATTCGGGCCCGATTGGACAACCGCAGCAGATGCCTTACGAAAAAGTGATAATGTTACGGATGTCAGCAGCATAGTCGTCGGGAGTGATCTTCTCCGGGTCGGCTAGCTCATCCAAAGTAAAACCAAGCAAGTCATCAAAGTCTGATGGTTCCTCTTGGGTAATTTTTTGGATGGTCGGCTGAGGAGGCGAAATAGCAGGGGGCTGTGCTAGAGGAGGTGAGATCGGGGTACTAGCAGAAGCACCACCGAGCTCGGCCAAAACACCGGCCGCTGAATAGTATTTGTTAAAAAGAGGAATATCACGAGGTTAGGAACTTAAGGCCAATAAACCTTGGTAAGCATAAAAAATAAGTTTAGTTCTTACTACACTTAAAGCCGACGGAGGAGGAGAACTTTCAGCGCTTTGCTCCTTGCGCTTCAGATGTTTTTTAGCCGGAACCTTGGTGGATTTGGGTTTTTCTGGAAAAACAAAAGGATGAGCGAAGGAATGAACGAGAAATATTTATCGGCTAAAGATAGAACTTACTGGATTTTCTTTCTTTCTCGAGCTCCGATAAACAAGGACTGTTTACCCCGAGAGTACCGGAACCCATCAGGACGGGCGGAGGAATGGGGCGTTTTCCTTTCGACCCACCAGCCGATGGGTTAGTGATAGCCTTGTCACCCGCAGCAACATCCTGCAAAGAAAATACCTAGGTGATTAAAAGACAAGTGGCAACAAATTTGCAGGTACAAAATTTTATGAAACGAGCCGATACCTCTACTTCTACGGATGAGTTAGTATAACCCGACGAGCTGGAAGAATCCGAGCTATCTTCACTAGAGCTGCTGCTAGGTGCTACCGTCGGCTCATGGAAATCAGGAAGAAACTTTTCTATAACGGCCGACGCGTATGCGCATCCGTAAAGAGCCTCGATATAGGTTGCCACCAAGGTAAAAGTGGCTTGCTCGACGAGAATTCAAGGAAAAGTGCGGCAAACTGAGGATTTGAAACTCGTCGGCTAGCTCCAAAATCAAGTCTGCAGCTGTTCCATTTGTTACCTTAGCTCTAGGCTCTAGACAACCAAGGAGTGGTAAAGACGGGATTACTTGGCCAAAACCCAGTTGACGAGCATATACTGAAGGATGATAGAATTCATATGATGGCTGGAATGTTCTGTTTCTTGAGTTCAAGCCGACATGGAAAATGCAGGGTGAAATGAAAAGTCGATATAAATCTAAAGTCGATGTTGGCATTAAAGAACTATCAGCATCCAAGTGGAGAAATGAAGGCCATTGAAAATCGGCCACATTGCTGTAAGGGAAGAAGTCTTCTTGATCAGAAAGTCGTGCCATCCAGTCTGAGGAAAAATGATAGGTATTTTTTGAAATCGGCTGGGGTAATTCTAACATCACCACTAGTACACATCACAAGTCTCTCCCCAAGCGATCGGCTAGCTCAGATTGGGGGTAGTGCCTTTGGATAATCTTCACGGGAAGGTGTGTCATCAAGTGCTCGAGATCAACGATCGGCCAAACATCTTTGTAGAGCCACAATTGGATGAACCACAATGGGCATAGCGTTACCAACTACAAGCGGCCAAATCCAGAGAAAAGCGGCTCGATAACGTGCATCATTTGGTAAACAGCTCCAAGAAAAATTTTTCCTAACGCAGCCGACGGCCGTTCACGATTGCTCTGCCAAAACGATATACTTGTGTTGGACCCAGGATGCGCCACAAAAGAGAAACCGATCGACCACAAGTTCAAAAAGGTGCGTGTTCTCGTCCGATACCGATCCATTCACTTTGTTATTATCTTTGGATATACTTTGACCATCCTTAAGCTCTTAGACCGGATTAACTTATCTTGGGGCTTGCCACTAAAAGCCGATAATTGATCACCATCGGGCCTAAGGCAACACAATTCTGCTACATCTAAAAGTGTTGGGCGATAGGACTAGTGCGGAAAAGGAAAGCATTAAGAGTGTCCGACCAAAATAGCGGTCGCCGTGGCCACCAAGGGCTCATTGGCCGTGGTTTGCGAGACTCGATGGGAGATATTCGGCTATACCCATGTTTTCCCATTCGAGACCTCTTTTGGGCCGATACTCACGATAAACCATGATCTCCGGCCTTTGGAGCGTCAAGCACAAGCTCTAAAACTTTTTCCCCATTCCGTTATATTGTAATTCTTAGCCGATAAAGGAAGTCTAGGATTTCTTCGTTGATTACGGTGTCGGCGATCGAAGTTCCTCTTGGTCCTAGGTAGTATTGGTCTTTACTCTCGGGAATCGGGATCGAAGACTGAGAAGGATCCATTCACCGATCGAGGAGAAAGTTGGTGCAGTGAAGACCCGGAGCAGAGAAGCCGACTGAAGAATGAAAGCCGATTGTAAAGGATGCGAGAGCAGGGAAGCGTGAGAATGATCGTGGGGGTCCCGCATATATATAGCACAGTGAAAAGGTAAAAAGGCGGGAAATGAATTTGAGGCGACACGGCATTAAAACCGCCTTGAGATTTTACTGTGTGGCGATTATTGACACGTTTTCTAAAAAGCTGTAGAGCAAAGCCGATGAGTAATCAAGCGATCGATAAAACCGATGCATATTTTTGAAAGATAAACAAGTTATCTTCCAAAAAAATGGGGGGCATATGTTTACACCAGTTTTGGAAATTTTCAGAAGAATCGGCAGAAAGAATGAATTTGGATAAGGAACGGAAGAATCTGCGAAATTTGGATAAGCTTCTAAAAATTCCATCTGACGTCTGAGATATGATTGGAAACTAGAGTCCGGAAGGAAACTATGAAGCCGATTCGGATTACGTTGTCGTATTGGATCGGGACTCGAGATCGGCTAGGCGGGTATATAAAGGCACACCAAAGGCGCTTGAAGAGGCATCCACAATCAACCAACACATCTAGCTTTTACTTTTCATAGTTCTTAGTCTTTTAGCATTGTAATCATTCCTCCGTAAGTCGACATCGATCAAATAAAATTGCGATCGCCGATTGTTTGATCGTCATTGGCTTTTCGGGTTTGATTTGTTATGTCTTGTTGCGCATCGCCTTTTTAGAATCGATCTACCTTCTACCCCCGTATTAGTCTTAATCGGCTAATCTAGTTACCCTTTCGAATCGGCTTTCCGGCTGATTCTTGATTTTAGCCGATTCACCTTGAGGATCGGCTTGATTGAATTTACAAATTCTTTCCCTTATCGATTGCAGGGTCAAATCGATTGGCACGCTCGCGCATCCTTGAACCCGGCGTTCGTCTGGTGTGTTGCAGTCAGAAACCCTCTTCACGTTTTTGGCGTCAACAAGTAGAATACAACCGTTGATTTCCTATATTCCTATACAAGGTTAATTAGTCAAATCAATTGATACATGAATGATCACCGACTCAGTTAAAACAATAAACTCAGAAGTTTCAGGAAGAGCTCTCTCCTACGTATCCTCGCAGTAGTTTTCCTGGAAGTTTCATCCGTTCTTATCGAGATTAGGACCCCTTTTCTTGGAACGAGGTATTAAACAACCTGCATTCATGCATGGACCGTGCATACATGGATGGCCAGCTGTCCAATCAATCTTGTCCTGCATGCATGCTTTACCACTGTAATTCGATCTCTGAAGTTGTTATACCATCTGTTCATTTTTAAATTTTTTGCTATATCCTATGCAAGTGGCCACTGGCCAATAGAATAAGAGCATGATAAGCAATGCTGTCAGGGGGTGCCTCCTAGTCCATAAGCAGGCTCTTGCATGTGGGGGGTATGATGGTCTTGTGATATGATATCTTGTACCTCTCTCCCACTCTATCTCTATATAACGACCCCCGTATCTTCCTTTCCCACAGTTAGAGCTAGGTCCCACATCCTTACACCAAGCTTTGTATCGAAAGACCCCACCACCCCCACCCACCCAACACACAGCTAGAGCTAATTGGCCTCCACTTACACAAAAAAGCTTTTTTGGTATCAACTATCAAGCCATGAAGCTTGGGAGCCAGGTGAAGCAGATGGGCAAGCTGAACAAAGCTCTCAAGGAGAAGAGAGCCAAGCTCTACATCATCCGCCGCTGCGTCGTCATGCTGCTCCGTTGGAGTGATTGATCGATCTGTCATGTAATTCATGACAGGTCGATTTGTTTCGATCGATCGGTCCCTTCTGTTTTGGATCTTTTTTGGCCATGCCAATTCAGCAAGGCTTCAGATTCCAGCGGCATGGGTGCTATGTACATGGATACGCGTGTTCGTGCATGTACTGCCCCTATCGTTGCATTTTAGGAGGGTTGATTGATTGTTCTTTAATTTTCTTTCCATTAGTTCTTTTTTACCTTGCTCCTATGTAAGAGGCAACGGTACTGTGAGAAGGTACTCAAGTCTAAGGTTGATGTTTCCATTCTCTTCAACTAGGTTGATATAAATACCACTGCATGCATATCATTGCTGGGACTCCAGTTGGCCAGAAATGACGATGCTAGCTGATCACAAGATTCTGATGAAGATAAGAAGATTAGGAAGACTACATGGCGTTCATCTAATTCTCATACATGATTCTGATGAGCTGTTGATGTTGTTTTTTAGTGTTGCAAGCAGGGATTGGCCGAAACTTTGTTTATGGACATGCTCTTGGTCCTTTGTCGTTGTGCTGAAGGTGCTTTTGCAGTTCAGTTGTACTGAAGTGATCGTGAATGTTAAATTACAGTTTAATAATAAAATGTTATTGGACTAGAGCTTTGTCCTTCAAAGTCTGAAAACAGACTTCAAAGTCTGAAAACAGAGGTTGTTATAAAAATATTTCTTAGCAATACTTTTCTTGTATTTTTTTCTCCTTCTAATGTGCAAGTTTTTCGTTTGAGATTATTAATGTATGAAAACTACGATATTGTTATGAGATAAGGAAACCTAAATCAAATATGGTTAGGACTCTATCTCTTCATGGTGTAGTCGAATCCGAACTCTCTCCTCGTGGCGCTATATATATGGGTGCCCCCTCATTGTAAAGAAGTGCATCAATAAAGAGAGATTTCCACCCTACATTTTATGTGTTCTCGATTCTTGATTCGCGTGTTTGTGCATGCGTGCTGTTGATTCGAGTAGACAATCGTTGGCGTTCTTCGACGTTTTACAACACGTTATCGACCAGTCTCTACCACAAGGAGGAGGATAAATCGACGATTTAACGAACGACTACTACCGGCGATTGATCGCCCGATCCGATCTGCAATCAACTCGCCATCACGCCGGCACCCACTCGGGTTGCCGAAAAGTCCGACGCGACTCTATCCTACGCGATAGTCTACAGATTTTCTCCTGCAGGTCAAATCAAGGTAAAAGATTGGTATGATCGATTGAATCGCAATTGAATTAAGTAAATTGAAAATTTAGGGGTTTTTACTATCGATCTAGTAGATCAATTTCTCCCTATCCTCACCAGCGATCAATCAGATTAGATCATCACCCAATCATGATTACTGTTACTATTCATCTAAAAAAAATATGCTCTTGCGCCTGAAGCGTAATGCCTTGTACTGCCAGTAGTTGGACCGCCGCAGTTCGATCGCCGTCGACTGGTCGGCCCTCCGCGCCACTTGTTCTGCTGCGTCGCCCATCGCACCACCCAGTACGCCCGGCCACTCCGCAGCTCGAAGCCGCGCCACCGTAGCCTCTCGAGCCCGAAGCTCACCTGCGCAGCTTCTTTTGCGCCCATCAGGTTTCCGCTCAAGCGTTCGAGTTCGCGTGACGCAGCTCTTTAGTTCCCTCGGCGGTCGCTTTCTAGTCGACGTCGAAGTAGCGGAAGAGGTGGTAGTATGGCCGTTTGGCAGCTAAGCCCACGCGTCAGAAGCGGCAACTTCGTTGTGGCTCGCATGGCCGTCGAAGGCTACACCCGCCGACCCGCGCCAAAAAGTGGCAACGGCGCTCGCTCGTCACCCGAAGCGACGATGGTACCCGCGCAGAAGGGACGGTGGTGTGCCTCTCGTCTCCCATGCGGCCATGACGGTTGAGCTCGCGTCCGTAACGGCCTCACGGCTCGACACGACAGCTCCTGCCCCGCCTGCGGCCTGGAGTCCGCGGCGGCGTTACCCACGGTTTCGGCGGCCAGCGTTTGCGCCTGCGTCGACGGCTGCCTGCGCTTGTGCTTGTTGTTGGGAAACCCATCTGGCCCATGAAGGCCCAGTTGGCCCCTTATGCCGAAACCCTTGATGGAGGCTATAAATAGAGGAGGGGTTCCCCCCATTGTACACACACATGAGAAAGCAATAAAGAAACTCTGTCCCTCCGTATACTATGTGTCTCCCTTTGTATTGCATTGTTCGTCGTTTTCGATCTGTCGAAAAACCCCGGACTACACCCGGTAGCGAGGTTTCTCAACACGTTATCAGCACGAGCCTCTACCGCAAGGAGAAAGACCACCGGCGACGAACGACTACTACCGGCGATTGATCGCCTGATCCAATCTGCATCGATTCATCCTCACGCCGACATCCACTCGGATTGCCGAAAAATCCTACGCGATTTCTATCCTACGCGATAGTCTATGGAATCGCTCGAAGATTGAAACGAGAATTGAAAAGGTGAGAATCGGGAGATTGAATATAATCGCTCGTTTGCATCTAACCTACGTGTGGCACGAAGCCACAATCTGCAAGCATTTTCTCTGTTTCTTTTACATCTTGCGTAGCACGGAAGCTACGCTTCGCATTGCTACTGATACATTCACGAGAAAAAGGGCACGAAGACCACGGTGCTCGAAGCACCGATCAGCCTCCACGCTGCACGAAGCCGCCGTCCACCCGCCCGTCGCCGCCTCGCAGCACCACGGCCCCGAGCCGAGGCTTCAGCAATGAAGCTGTACCAGCGCCTCGGTGTTGCATTCACCAGAAGCAAGGAGAGGGGAATGGAAGTAGAGAACAAGAAATAGGGGGATGAAGTTCTGGGAAGATTTGGTATTGCGTCATTTCTCGCCGTCCTCTGTCCAACAGGCAGGTATTTATACTCCTGTCCCAGGACCATTACAAATGGGCCATTCGCCAGACAATACTACTCACCCTCAGCCCACAACAGCAATTAAAGAAACCCACACACCCTACGACACACACAACGGCTCACGCAAGAGATGGCCGGCACAAGACCTGTAGCATATCCGGCACATGACAATTCCTCCCCCTTAAAACGCGGCTTGTCCCCAAGCCGATGCCGCGAATCGGGACCGAATCGCCATTGCATGCTCCCGGGTAGCCAAAGAGATCGGTGAACCTTCCCATCAAGCAAGATCAAGAGATGACACCCTTGCCATGTTTGATCGGTTTGGTCTGCAGCTATTCTTTGGAGCCATTGTGTGTCCTGTTCAAGCGATCCAGAGAAAACAAAGTATCCTTGGTGTAGAAGAAGGAATAAACCGTTTAAGCTGTGACACATGGACAACGGGATGAACCTTACTGCCTTCAGGTAAAGCAAGCTTATACGCCACTTGGCCCACACGTTCCAGTATTTTGTATGGTCCATAGAAGCGAAAACACAACTTTTGATTACTCCTGGTTGCAATGGTGGACTGAGCATATGGCTGAAGTTTCAAATATACTTGATCACCCACCTGAAATGTCCGTTCCGATCTGTGGCGATCCGCCTGAGCCTTCATACGTAAACAAGCACGGTCCAAGTGTTGCTTAAGCAGTTGATTCATTCTGTCCCTATGTTGCAACCAGTCTTGAACATCCATGCACACATCAGCATGCAAGTTAGAAATGCCAAAATGGCGAGGTGGATAGCCATATAAAACCTCAAATGGTGTTTTTGCAATGGCTGTTTGGTAAGTGGTGTTGTACCAATATTCAGCTAATGAGAGCCACTCAGACCACTTCTTAGGACATGCATGAACAAAACAGCGTAAATATGTTTCTAAACACTGATTGAGGCGCTCGGTTTGGCCATCCGTTTGGGGGTGATATGCCGAACTCATATTCAATTGAGTGTCAGAAACCCGGAATAGTTCTTGCCAAAATAAACTTGTGAATACCTTGTCTCGGTCGGAGATAATCACTTGTGGCAAACCATGCAACTTGTAAATCTGATCACAAAAAAGTTGAGCCAATTGAGGTGCTGTAAATGGATGTGCCAACGGCAAGAAATGGGCATAATTGGAGAATTTGTCGATGATCACCCAAATCACAGTGTATCGATGAGATAATGGCAGTCCTTCGATAAAGTCCATGCTAATGATGCTCCAAGCTTGAGTGGGTACGGTAGGGCCGCAACAATCTGGTAATTTAACATGCTCGACCTTAGCTTGTTGGCGATCCGCACTCTTGAACATATTGCTGCACAGTGGATTTCATTTTCGGCCAGGCGAATAAAGACTTGACTTTATGATATGTTGCATGCATTCCAGAGTGCCCCCCAATGCCACTTTGATGTAAGGCCTGAAGAATATGTCGCTGAGCAAGTAAGTTATTACCCACCCATATTCTGCCCTGGAAGCGAATCACACCATCTTGAAGAGTATACCCCTTGTCATTGGAGCCTGTGACACTTAACTCCGAGAGCAAATGCTTAGTTTCAATATCATCTAGATAACCGCTTACGAGTATCAAGCCAAACTGGGGTGCATGCTGATATGGCGTGCAGATCAGGAGTAGAGCGGCGAGATAAAGCATCGGCCGCTACATTTTGATGTCCTTTTTTATATTGTATCTGAAATTGCAGACCCAATAACTTCACAAAAGCCTTGTGTTGCATTGAGGTAGTTAATCGTTGCTCGGTGAGGTGCATCAGTGCTTTGTGATCTGTTCGGATAATGAACTCCCTGTGTTGCAGGTATGAGCGCCATTTGGCAACAGCCAATAGAATTGCGAGACATTCCTTCTCGTATGTAGACAAGGCTTGATTCCGCACACTCAACGCTTTACTCAAATAGGCCACTGGATGCCCATCTTGCATCAAGACCGCACCGATACCTCCATGACTAGCATCAGTTTCCAATATGAACTGCTTGGAGAAATTGGGCAAGGCCAGCACTGGAGCGTGAACAAGGGCTTGCTGTAAAGTCCGAAAGGCTTCATTGGCTGTGGATGTCCACTGAAACAACACTCCCTTTTTAAGCATTGATGTTAATGGTTTACACAGAATGCCGTAGTGCTGGATGAACTTCCGATAATACCCGGTTAAACCAAGGAAACCCATGACTCTTTCAAATTTTTAGGCACCGCCAATCAAATACGACTTGGACCTTCCGCCCATCGATTGGAAACTTTGCCGAAGTGATGATGTGGCCCAAATATTCCAGCCTCTGTTGTCCAAATGAACATTTTTCTTTCTTGACCACTAACTGGTGCTGCATCAAGATATCAAAGACCTTACGCAAATGTGTCAAGTGGGCCGCAAGTGTAGAACTGTAGACTAGGATGTCATCGACAAACACAAGTACACATTTACGCAAAAGAGCGGCAAAGATGTGATTCATGACACCTTGAAATGTGGCTGGCGCATTGGTCAAGCCAAATGGCATAACCAAAAACTCATAAAGCCCTTGATGAGTGCGGAAAGCTGTTTTAGGTTCATCGCCTTGCGCCATCCCGAATTTGATGATACTGGGACCTCAAGTCTAATTTGGTAAACCAAATGAGCTCCTTCCAGTTCATCAAGTAATTCATCAATCACGTAAAGGATGCTTGTTTTTCACCGTGATGGCGTTGAGTCGGCGATAATCAACACAAAAGCGCCATGTTCCATCTTTTTTCTTAACTAGTAACACGGGTGAAGCAAAAGGGCTGACACTCTGCTGTATGATTCCCTTGTCTAACATTTCAGCAATTTGACGCTCGATCTCATTCTTCTGATGTGGGGAATATCGGTAAGGACGGACATTCACCGGCTGAGCTCCTGGTATCAAAGGAATAGAATGATCAAAGTCGCGCTGTGGAGGTAACTGGGTCACTTCTCGGAACAATGGCGCATACTCCTGTATCAGCTGCTGTATTGGTTCGGGAGTACATTCCACTTCTTCATGCTTCTCCAGGACCAGACTATTATCCAAGTCTGCGTGCAACTGAACCAAATGGGTAATTGCTCCTCTTCTGAGTAACCCCTTAAGCTCTTTAACGTCTATGCACTTGCTCTGTGGACAGTCATCCCTTATTCCCTGCAACCGTATGCGACGATTTTGATGAGTGAATTTGAGGCATTTGTTCTCCCAATGGATCCACATGGGACTGTGCTCTTCCAACCAATCTGCTCCCAATATCATATCATAACATCCCAAGGCCAGCACCCGAATATCTTGTTGGAATGTATGCCCTTGAATCCACCAAGCCAACGCCACTGCCATTTTATCACAAACCATTGATCTGCCATCTGCCACCGTTAGGTGAATTGAAGGTATAGGTTGCGTCTGGCACTGCAGTTTAGCCACCAACTTCTCACTAATAAAGGAATACGTACTGCCAGAATCAATGAGAATCAGTATTTCCTGTTTGCCAATCAAACCTTGGAGACGCAGTGTGCGGCGCTTAGGCCTTGTTGAGTTCAAGCGCTCATATCGCAAGTAGCTCTTCATCCGCATGTCGACCACATCCTCCCTAATTACATCAGTCGCAAGTCAAGTTGCAAGACCTCAAGTAATTCTTCAATGACATGCAAAGGTACTTGGTCGGGACATTTGTGGTTCTTGCTCCATTTTTCACCACATGTAAAAACAGAGACCATTCGCTTTACTAAGACATCGCTAATGCCTCGAATTTGTCAGCAGACCGACCAGGGAACGTCTTCCGAGTCTCCTCAATCGGCTTGTTCTCTTCCCCTTTGTTTGATGTATAAGGCTTCTCAACATTTCTTCCGCCACCTCTCGGCCATTCTTTCAGATCAGATTTCTGATAGAACTTTTTTCTCCGAGCCAACTCCGCTTCCTGAATTAAGGCCAAAGATATCGCTGCATCCATATTTGCCGGATTGTGCAATACAATGGCAGCCCGTATGTCCTCGCGTAACCCTCCCAAGAAATGAGTCACAAAGAAAACGTCATCCTGGGATGGATTATACAACAAAATTTGATGTTGCAATTGTTCAAATCGCTCCACAAACTCAGCAACTGTATTAATCTGTTTGAGGCTGATCAATTGGCTCATACATCGGGAGTACACGTTCTTGCCAAATCTGTTCTCCACAGCATCACAAAGTACCTCCCAGTCCTCAATTCGACCCTTGGCTTCAACCGTCTGTAACCATAGTGCGGCAAGTCCGGTAAAATTAAGAGCAGCCAACCTCGTACGAATTCCAGGATGGACACACAAAACCTCGAAATAATTTTCACATCGTTCTCTCCAGAGCCGAGGGTTGTCCCCATCAAATTTTGGACACTCAATCTTAGGCAAGGCTTGACGAGATTGCCAAAATGCACTCGCTCCTTGCCCATTTTCCATCGTTCCTCCTTCCACCGGTTTTGTGTCGAACACTTGAACGGCATGGGGCCATGCCTGTTTTCCCACCGCATTAGGGACTGGCGGGGCTCCCAAAACTCCTTTCTGCAGTTCATGCAAACCCTCCTGTCCCGATGTCCTCACTGGTGCAATCGGATCGTGATAATGGGATGAGGATGGCAGCGAAGTATTCGGTGATACCTGACGTTGATCCCCGCTTGGCCGCGCCTCCAATATCTCCACTCGTCCATTAACCACCTCCACCGCCGCTCGCACATCCCCCACTTCCGCCTTCACTCCATGGATATCATCCAGGATCTGTTTAAGCAGAGCGTTGATTCCCTCAAATTTGTTCTCCACCGACTCCATTGTGGTAGTCATCTTCTGTTCCCACTGAGTTTGTTTCTTCTTCGGCGCCAGATTGCCTCGCAGATCAACCAACCAAGTTCACCAAGCGCGGTAACCCCAAGGTTTTTGCGGAATCTCTCGGGCTCAGATCGAAACCCAAAAGACTCCAACCCTTGCCTGGAAATTTTGTAACTCGGTCGGTAAGATCCAGTCCTGACTCTGATACCAAATGTTGCATTCACCAGAAGCAAGGAGAGGGGAATGGAAGTAGAGAACAAGAAATAGGAGGATGAAGTTCTGGGAAGATTTGGTATTGCGTCATTTCTCGCCGTCCTCTGTCCAACAGGCAGGTATTTATACTCATGTCCCAGAACCATTACAAATGGGCCATTCGCCAGACAATACTACTCACCCTCAGCCCACAACAGCAATTAAAGAAACCCACACACCCTACGACACACACAACGGCTCACGCAAGAGATGGCCGGCACAAGACCAGAGTATATCAGGACATGACACTCGACTGCCACGGCCAGCGTCTCAAGACGCCGGCAAGACTCGCAAGTACCGCCGCGGTCCTCCTCCTCCAGCAGCGCCTCGAAGCGTCGCCGATCCGGCTCAAGGCCGCGCCGCCGCCGGATCGACTTCGGCTCCAGACGCTAGCTGCAGCCGCAGTTGTCGAGTCAGGAAGCTTGGTTCTCAAGAGTTGATGACGCAGCAATTCGTAACAAACAGGCGAGCGTTTAAAAGCTTAATCAACTATCAGAGGCGAGTGCGATGAAATCAGCCCATCCAACGGCTATGTGACCAAAACAAATGATTACCGGAGGTCATTTACTTGTGTTTGTCGCTATCTCTTTTACCGCTTGATTTCATCTCTCAGATCGGGAAAACACTTTGCTTTTTATCAGAACTTGCTCAGGTATAAAACCCGTGATGAATGGAAGGAGATCGCTCTCCACATATTTTACCTAGTCCAGATAGAGTAGCGAGAACCCTAGTGTATCTTTTGTCTTGGTACGAAGTTCTCGCGGTGTGTAGAGTTTTCTTGGTGTTTCTCTGGTGATCCGATTGGTTCTTCTTTGGGTTTTGCCGCTCTTTCGTGAGTTCAGTCGGTTTCTTTTGGATTTCATTAAGGGCCTGTCAAAGTGGTATCAGAGCATAGATCTTTCCTCGGCGATATTGATTCAGGAAGAAGGATCTTGTATTGGGGTTGGATATACCGTAAAATCCCCCAAAGCAAGAGTCTAGAAATCTGAAGATGGATACTCGGAAAAGAATTGAAAAGATCCAAGATGATCCGGAGATGCTCGATTCGATGTGGTCGAGATCAAGGCTTTATTAATGAATTCACCAAACACCGCGGGGAATCTCCAGGAAATCTTCATGCCTCTGTTGTTGGGGTGGAAACGGAACTCTTAGGCGTAATATTCTGAATCTTCAGCTTCTTCACTCACCGTATCTCAAACTCAAGTAAGTACCCCTTTGCTTGTGGATCCACAGATGGCGGCTGGCAGCTACTTTCCGATTTACTCTTCTGCTGTTAGAACTTCATCTCAAACAAATCTGAGAGCACAAGGAGGTATTGGGATTAATCGCACTTTTAGCAGAACGAACACAAACTATGTTGGAAATGGGCCTAGCTTATACCATCAGATTCGATCTGGATTAGCTGGTTATTATTCGCAAACTTCAAATTATCAGCAACCTGCACTATTGCAAAATTTGGGTTCTAGAGGAGTTTCTTCTGGAGTTATGCCTTACCAAACAAATCAGTACCTAGGAATACACACTGTTGGGAATCAATTTTCACCCATTTTCACTTCGACATCGAACATCTCCGAACCTTCTTATAGAAGTTTGAGGAGAAGTTCGGATAAATGGGGACTTCGTCTGCTCCGGCCGCTAAAGTCAAAACTATGAACAAAACAGAGAAGGGTAAACCAAGAGTTGGTGAGGAAGACGCTAGACCACCAAATGACACTCCTATTGTTGACTCGAGTCTGGTTTGCATAAGACCGCTACTGTAAATAGGAGATGATAAGGAAATCCTAAAGAAAGTTCTTAAAAGGAGAAGTAGATGAGCAATTCAATGAAGGTGCAAAAAATGCACGCACCGTGCTTTATCGATTCAAGAAGTGAATTTCGAGCATGTTGTGCAATCGTAAGGCTCACGGGATTTCGCCTTAATCAAGAATGCAAGATAAGAAATGCTTGGCATCCATTCTTTGTTGCAAGGAGAAGAACAAAACAGATGTAAGAAGAAGATGGAGTTCACACGCTTTTGAGTGGGTTTGTCATTGCTCTCGGTAGTCCCGAAAAAGAGGTAAATGTGGATAGCCAAAATCACCTCATGCAAATATCAGTATATATAGCGCATGGCCTGTTGGGCTCAAATACTTTTCCACTGGGAATTCATTTTGAGGGCAAGAAATCTATGGCATTGGTGGATAGTGCTAGCACCAATTCATTTAAGGATTATGATTTTGCGGTGAAGAATGAATACTCACTAAGCACATTGCCACTCAAAGGAGTCACTGTAGCAGGGAGTAGTGGAGAGTTAATGTTTGATGTTAAAGTTAAGGATTTCTCAAATGAAGTCCAGATTGTCGCTTTCAAACAACATTCAAATTTCGAATTGGGTAATTATGATGTTATTTTAGGGCGGATTGGATCTATGATCACACGACCCTCATCGAGTCGGATTTGAGGAAGAAGTTGCTCACCGTTATAAAAATGGCCACTATTCCAATTCCGTGATGGTACTCATCCAACTACCAAGTACATGCTTACAAAGAGAAGTTCCGGTTGGCTCCAAAAGTGTGAATGGATTCCTTGTCCAAGTTAATGCATTTGACTTGAACATAACCGCAAAGTCTTGACCTAACTATCCGATGTAGAAGTAATACTCAATCAATACTCGATGTTTCCAAAGAGACAAGAGGGCTTGTCACCCAAACGTGATGGTCATCATACCATACATTGGAAAGGCGATGTTGAACCTCCAGTTGGAACCGTATAGAATTCCTCACTATCGCTAATCAAGATCGAAGCCCTTGTCGAGACAAGATTAAAATTGGGGAGAGGCAACCTAGTCACAATCAAGATTCTTCTCCCGTTGTTATGATCGTAAAAGGAAAGGGCAGGTCGATGTGTCTTGACTTTAGACAACTCATCGCAATCAATATCAAAACCTGCTTTTCCTATGCAGTAGTTGATGTTTTGCTAAATGAGTTGCATGATGAAGAGGATGATAACAAAGAGGAGGATCATGAGGTTGTAGTGGAGGCCGGAAATGTGATGGCACCAAAAAGAGTCAATGGGTTTCGATACAAGCTTACTCTATGGAATGTGAGCTCAATGATCCCGCCAAACCGATTGATTCCAGAATTGAAACACTCTTGAAAGAGTGTCTTGATGTTTTTGCGAATTGTCCGAATGGCCACCAAAACGAGATTTCGACCTGCATTGATGAACACTTGATTTGAAGAACAATTGAGAAACTTTGTCCGGGGTCTCTCGATGACATTTTTATTTATAGCAAAAGCATAGCGAGCATCTACAACACTTGAAGAATGCAATGCTGACTATTGAGGGACTATCTTTTGTCGACTAGAAGGAACCAGAGTGTATTGGAGTGAGCAAAGATTGATTACTTGGGGCTTGTGGTAAGTGATCCAGGGTCTCCACAGATCCAAAGAAGGTGACTACTGCCTTGAGTCGGCCTACTCTAAACATAGTCTCGGAATTGAGGGATTTTGTGGGTCTCGGGGATATTTCTATAGCAAGGCATTAGGGTCAAAATCATTGAAAATTGATTGACGACAAGAAGGCAATGGCAATCTTGGAAGCGTTGAGAAAATGGAGGTATTACTTATCGGGGAACATGGTGATTATTAAAAGCAGACCAACTGAGTTTAACATTTATCATTGCTCAGCGCTAGTTGAGGGAGGCCGACAAACCGTTGTTGAATCTGTTGGAATTGGATTTCCAAATCGAGTATAAACAAAGTAAAGAATACAAGGCCCCTGATGTCCTATCTAGAATGCATGCCACCAAGGAAGAAAGGAATCAATATGCGGTCATTCTTTATGTGATACCCGAATGGATTATTGACCTCAAAGTGAGTTGCAGCGTGATGATAAATTTGCAGAGATCATCAATGACTTGAAAACCGATGTGAGTGAACAGGTTGGGTGTAAGAGTTACATATCACCGGCTCAAGAAGAACTTAGGAGAACAAGAGGTTCCATTGCCCTCAAATGCTATTGGGAAATGCCGAGGGTTCGATCAAAACAGAGCTCATTGCTATTTTGGCTAGGCGCATGATCTCCGTGCAAGGGTGGCAATGAGGAAGTGGTGGTTCAATGGTTAAACATGTCACCAAGATACAACCGTGGAAAACGCAAGTTTCATTGCAAAGATTTTCTCAATTCAAGGCTTGAGGACAAGCTCTTGCTCAAGAAAGGGGGTATTGTCAGGAGCTGTGGGAAGCTTGGTTCTGAAGAGTTGATGACGCAGGCAATTCAGAACAAACAGAGCAGGCGTTTAAAAGCGAATCAACGGCTGTAGGCGAGTGCGAAGGAAATCAGCCCATCCAACGGCTATGTGACCAAAAACAGTGATTACTGGAGGTCATTTACTTGTGTTTGTCGCTATCTCTTTTTACTGCTTGATTTCATCTCTGTACTGGGAAAACACTTTGCTTTTACTGCTGTAAACTTGCCTGGGTATAAAACCCTGTGATGAATGGAAGGAGATCAGCTCTCCACATATTTTACCTAGTCCAGATAGAGTAGCGTAGAACCCTAGTGTATCTTTTGTCTTGGTACGAGTTCTGGCGGCGGCTGTGTAGAGTTTTCTTCGGTGTTTCTCTGGTGATCCGATTGGTTCTTCTTTGGGTTTTGCTGCTCTTTCGTGAGTTCAGGTCAGTTTCCTTTTCGGATTTCATTAAGGGCCTGTCACGCAGCCTCGCGCCTCGGCTTCCGCGCACGCAGCGCGAGCCGCCCGGCTCGCCTCCCGGTGACCTCGAAGACGCCGCCGCCCGCCTCGTCTTAGCGCCCGAAGCGCGCCGCCATGGCCGACGAGAGTCGCTCGAAGCCGCACTCCGCCCGCGCGCCGGCCGGCCTCGAAGCGCCACCGCCGGCCTACACCAGCACGCGCGTCGGCCCCGCAACACGAAGTTGCCGCCGACGGGCTCGCCCCGCGCCTCCGCCGTTGCCGGGTGCCGCCGACGGCCTCGCCTCGCGTTTCCATGCGCTGCCGCTCGAAGCGCCGGCCACCTTGTGCTTCTCGTGCTGCGCCGACCGCCGGCGATCGCTGATCGCCCGTGCACCCGCATCGTGAGCCCGATGAGAGACGGACTCGAAGTCCTTTTTGCAATCGGACATGAAGTCCATGGGAATCGGATTAAATCCGGTTGAATCCGGATAGAAAAGAAAGGAAGGGGAAATTACTTGTTTGCCCTCGGGTTTTTATTTACTTTCTGTTTTCTTATTTATTTTCCGAAAACCAGTAAGAAATTCGGAAAACTGATGAAAAATAACAGAAAATTACGAAAAATTGCTAGAAAATTCCAGAAAATTATTTCACTATGGTATTAATTTTCTAGCATTCCTTTGCAGCATTTATGAATATTTTTATGTATTTATGAATTCAAGCACGCAAGACGAAGCGCTACCGCAAGGCCAGAAAGTCGCTAAGAAGAACCCGATCGCACGAAGTCGATCACACGCATGAAACCGATCGCGACGAAGTCGATCGCGACGATAAATCCGACAGATGTATGAAACCGATCGCCGACGGCCGATCGCATGCTAGAATCGATCAAGATACACGAAGTCGATCACATACATGCACAAAACTGTATATATGAATCTTTGTGAATATTTATGAATCTTGTATGTATTACTTTCTTTAGTTTACTGAAAATTCATGAGAATTTAATTTATGCATTTATGAATCTTGCAACCACTCCCTATTAGATTGCACGAAGTAATCTAATGATAGAATCTTATGAATATGCAAATGAATAGCATTGTCAAACGTGAGTTTGAACAACTGGGCGGCATAATTATATTACTCTCTCTCTATGTGGCAAGAAGATTACTAAAGCGGAGAAGAATCTCTCTCTATGTGGCAAGAAGATCACTAAAGCGGAGAAGAATCTGGTTTAGGAAAAGTCCAAAGCATGAATCGCATTATTAACATCTATTTTAGATTGTGGTTATTAATGAATTTTGAATAATGGATTGTAAGCTCTCAAGATATACTTTTCTTTCTCATGAATGAATTGCAATTTATTCTTTATTCCAAAGATTCTATCTTTGCAAGCAATGTTTGAATTATTTGCCACCGCTCGGATTGGAATTATATTTCTTTTATCTAGAAATCGTAGCGCCTAAATGGAGGACATATGTATTGTTGACAAGGGCACAACAAATACCATCTTAAGAGAGTTGAAATACTTCCAATGATCATGAAGAACGCCGAAGAATTACTACAATCGAGGGAAGCGATTCCTATATAATAGGTTCCGAAGAGCCATAATTATATTACCAATGGGTACAACTTTGGTAATTGAAGAAGCCCTCTTGTACCTCGAATCAACGCTAAGACTCTCTTAAGTTTCAAAGACATCTCATACCAATGGGTTTCACGAGAAACCAATGAAGAAAATGGCAAAGAATACTTGTGCATCGTGAAGCATGCAGATGTGGAAAAATGATATTAGAAAAATGTCCTCATGAAACCGGGTTGTACTATACTTAAAATTTATGCACCAAGTGTATACTTTTTGAAGACTGCTTTTAGAAGCTCTGAATTATTTTCTTTGTAGCATTGTAGATTAGGCCATCCCGGTCTTAGAATGATGAGAAATATAGTGAACAACTCACAAGGTCATGGCATTAATGTTCAAAATTTTCCTAATCATGAAGATTTTGTGTGCCATGCATGTGCCAACGGAAATTAATAACCGACCATCTATTATGAAAGTGCAAATGAAATCAGATTCTCGAACGATCCAGGGGATATTTGTGGTCCGATTCAAATTTTTGTCAAGGCTATTTTGCATTTCATGATGCTCATTTATGCGCCCTCGAAATGGTCGTAGCAGATGCTTCTTTGTCAACAAGAAACCATGCTTTTGCAAAGCTGATCTCAGAGATCATCGTAATTAAGAATGCATTTCCTAATCATCGTGTGAAGTCCATTCAATGGACAATGCCGCGAATTTACTTCCAAGGCATTTGGTGATTATTGTACAAAGAACAGAATAGCAGCTTGAGCACTGTACACACGCCCATACGCAAAATGGACTAGTCAAGCACTAATAAAGAGGATTAAATTCATAGCCCGACCGCTCTTGCAGAGTTGTAACTTGCCCACCACTTGTTGGGGACACACAGTCCTGCACGCAGCAGCACTCATCAAATTTAGACTATTGGCCTACAACATCCATTCACATATGCAATTATTGCAAGGGGTCATCCCGAAGATTTCCCATCTCAGAAAATTTGGATGCTTGGTATATGTACCGATACCGCCTCCACAGCGAACTGCAATGGGCCCTCTTCGTATGTCTGGGATATACGTTGGTTATGAAAGTGCATTCATAATTAGGTATTTGGAACCTATGACTGGAGACTTGCATACAGCCCGATTCGCTGATTGTATCTATTGATGAAGAATATTTTCCCGTCATTAGGGGGAGAATTAGAACCTTGAATAAGAATGCCGGGAAAATAAGCATAAAGAATTCTCGTACATGACCCTTGCACTAGTTAAGAAAATGAAAGTCTATGAGACTCATCAAGTATACTTAAATCGCTTTTATCATTTATGTGATATGAAGGAAGTGATTAAGTTGCATTACTAGAAGTAATGCGCCAATGAGGGTTGCAATACTAAAGAGAATTCATGGTACCCTCAACCTCGTTCTAGGGCCCTGAAGAGAACAGTACCGTTCTCCAACCCAAGTTCCGGGGACGCCTTGGGGAAAAAGGGAAAGAGGACTTATTACAACCAATCACGAAAATGCCCCGAGTAAAGAAGGGAGCCATTGAGACCGTGCCGAAAGAAGCCTATGGAAAAGGCAATTCCAGATTTGAATCTTCCATTGCAGAAGCCGTTTGAAACAATGTGCGCGCACATGGGCAATGAAAAGCTAAAGGAACTTGCTCGTGATGGGAAATAGCGGTGAAGAGCAAGTAGAAGTGTATGAAGCACCCCATGACTTAAATGGCCATACATTTTGTAATAACAGAGAATCCTCGAATAGAGCAAATGACCAATGTCGATGAATACTTTGGTAAAGAAGATCGCCTCGATCATTGATCATGATCCCGAGCTCGATCTTCGCAGAGTGCAAGAAAAGGCTAGATTGGAAAGATTGGAAGAAGGCAATCACAAGAGAGTTAGTCTCTCTGAACAAAAGAGAGGTGTTTGGGTTCAGATGCCGTGACGCCCCCATATAAACCTCAGAGGTCACAAATGGGTCTTTGTTCTAAGAGGAATGAAAACAACGGTTGTAAGGTACAAAGCAAGGCTTGTTGTGCAAGGTTTCACTCAACGCCCTAGGGTTGATTATGAAGAAACCTATTCTCCCATCATGGGAGAAATTACCTTTAGATATTTGATCTCAATGGCGCCAACTTGAAGTTAAAAATGAAGCTAATGGATGTTGTCACAAAGATATCTCAGATGGAAATTTGGATTCAGAGATATACATGAAAGTCTAGGAAGGTATCCCGATCTTGAATCAAGATAGAGCAATGTAAACCTCAGACAAAGGTGAAATTGGAGAAATCACAGACGGGCTAAAGCAACAGAAGAATATGGTACAATCGCTAAGTGACTTTCTCTCGAAGAAAGGCTACACTTAACAACGAAGATTGTCCATGCTTATTTATACAATGATCCCTAATGGATTCTCAGATAATCTCCGCCTATGTAGATGACTTGAAAATTATTAGGACGGATGAAGAAATTGAAGAAGCATGCTCATACTTGAAGTCTGAGTTTGAAATAAAAGACTTAGGTAAAACTAAGTTCTGCTTAGGCTTGTACTTGAACACGCCCAAGGAGGAATCTTGGTACATCAATCACCCTACACGAAAGTGTTGGAAAGGTTTGGTTTTGAAAAATCATATCCTCGCGAAAACCCCAATGGCTCAAGGTCACTCCAGCGCACCAAGACCCATCTGAGCCTAGAGAAGAGGGGAGGAAGTCCGGGAGCGGAATTCCGTGATCTCGAAAGTGCAATTGAAGCGCCATGTACCTTGCATATAGCACTAGGCCTATTACATGCATGCGTCGCTGTGAACTTGCTAGCTGTGTACAATGCGTAACCCACAAAAGGCATTGGAAAGGGGTTAAGGACATCTTCCGTTACCTTCAAGGAAGCAAGGACCTCTCGCCTATTCTATAGAAGAATGAATGAATTAAATTTGGTTGGCTATGCCGATGTCGGGTGCCCGCTTGACCAGATATCGGATAGTCCCAAACGGGATATGTTTTCCTTTGTGGAGGAACAGAGTTTCTCGGAAGTCGTCTAAGGCACTCTTGTCTCGACGCCGACAAACCACTCGTAAATCATTGCCTTGTATGAAGCCTCCCGTGAATGTGCATGGCTTCAAGAATGGTTCACCACATCCGTAAGTCATGTGGTTTGAACATTGAACAATCTCCCACTATAATCTATGAAGAAAATGCAGCTTGTGTTGCTCAAGCACAGATGGGATATGTGAAGAGTAATCTCCTGGCAGATCAACCCCAAGTTCTTCTATGCTCATGAATTGCATAAGATGAACGAGATTAAGGTATCAAGATACTAAGTCATGTGAAAATCTCGCAGACTTATTCACTAAGTCACTTCCAAAGATCTACTTTTGAAAGGTGCGTTAAAGGAATTGGGATGATGAGACTTAGAGAAGTGCAGATTTCAGGGGGAGATATTTCACATACTCCTACATAATCTTGAACTTGAAGTTTGAGTACCCAACGTGATCTTGAAGATTAACATTGAAGTTTGGGTGAATTGCACTCTTTTTTCCTTAGTGAGTTTTCACAGAAGTTTCTCATGTAAGGTTTTTGATGAGGCAATTCGTGCAACACAGCAAGCGTATGCTATGTACTCTTTCTCCAAATATTTTTCCCACTAGGTTTTTCTGGAGTTTTGATGAGGCATATGCATCTCGTGGCAAAGGGCCCAAGGGGGAGTGTTGGGAAACCCATCCGGCCCATGAAGGCCCAGTTGGCCCCTTATGCCGAAACCCTTGATGGAGGCTATAAATAGAGGAGGGGTTCCCCCCATTGTACACACACATGAGAAAGCAATAAAGAAACTCGTCCTCTCAGATACTCAGGTCTCCCTTTGTATTGCATTGTTCCACTACTACGCATCGCCTCATCTCATGATTTCATCATCGCCGGTAGGTTGAGCGGAAGGATATTATTATCACCGCCGCTTCAAATTCAACCTAAGAAGGATAATATTATCACCGCCGGTTCAAACTTCAATCCAAAGTGATAAGAATAGTTTTAATTTCGCAACAATGGAGGTAATATCATTGTTTGTTTAATAGAGAACCCAAGAAGTGATAAGAAGATATTATCGCCGGCTTATATATAAAACCGTAGTGATTTATTATTGCCGGTTCTATAGTAAAACCGCAAAGGATAAGATTATTTTCACCGCCGTTTTACTATAGAACCGATAAATGATATTACTATTCTCACTATTAGTTCGCATGTAACATAATAAACATTGTAATTATCTCGCATGTAACATATGAAAGCATAATTAGTTAAAAAATAGAACATATGAAAGCATAATTAGTTAAAAACAGTAACATATGAAAGCATAATTAGTTAAAAATGAATATATGAAAGCAAATTTGTAATTTGTGGATATGTATTAATTAAAATAACATTTACAAAGCATAATTTGTTCAAGATTACATATTTAGTCCTAATTATAATAGTCTAATGGCGCGAAGCCCTATATCTAAAACTCGCTGCCGCCATCCTCCTCCTCCTCCTCCTCGTCGCGGAGTCGCCGCTGATGTGCGGCGGTGCTCGTCCTCCTCATCCGAATCCGATTCGGTGGCGGAGTTGGTCTTGCCTCAACGCCAGCATTCTCGCCGCCGCCATTGTTGCCGCCATCGCTGCTGCCGCCCTCCTCCGCCTTTGCCTCCTCTTCCTCCTCCTCCGCCTCCACCTCCTCCTCCTCCTCCTCCTTCAGAGCGATGGATCGGTGGGGCTCACCAACACGCACGCTTAGGGGGTGCCATTGTTGCAACAAAAGTGGATTGTGTGGGGCCGCAACAAGAGTGGATCGTGTGGATTGTGACAAGAGGATTGATGCAACAATATCGCATTATATAGAGGCAGTAATGGGAAGGGCAACAGCTATATGAGGAATGTGAAGCGCAATAGCTTGGCGCGCAGAGAAACGCAAGCGACGGCTATCGGGCGCGAGTTGAAAGTTCGAGTATCATCGCCGATTTTTATTACCAACCGGCAAGAAGGATAATCGATTATCACCGCCGTTAATACCTATAGCGCAAGAAGGATATATTATCGCCGTTTAATTTATAGCCAAAGTGATATTTAACTTTACCGCCGGTTCAGATATTCAACCCATAAAGTGATATGTATTTTCCGCCGCTAATGCAATTTTCTCACAGTATGATTTATCATCGCGCGGCTCGCACGTAACCGGCAAAGTGATAAGGTATTTTCACAGATATGACCTTATCATCGGGTTCTTGGCAGAGCCATATGATAAGCTATTTATATAGCAATCTTCACCGACCGACGATTTCAGAAGCGTAAGAGAGGAGCGCTTTGCTCGGGTGTATTTTTCCGGAGAGGTGTTGCCAAATTTGGTGTCAAGATTTTGTTCATATTTTTCATCGAATCGACATCTTCTCCGAACCGAGCAAAACAAAGAGGAGGTGTATTATCTTGGGAGTTGTCACTGAAAAATTGTACTAAAATTTTTCGAGGTTCTCGACTTGATGTATGTTATATTTGTCGAAAATTTTACTTTACTGAAGTGCTATAGATGTTGATAATTGCCGATTGTACTATGTGAACAGCTTTATGCTCAGATCGCTCAAATTAAGATCTAGCTAAATTATTGAATAAATTATAATTCATATTGTAGCTAAATTATTGAATAAATTATAATTCAACACGATTTTTAATAGTAAAGGATTGCTAGATGATCAATTATAAATAGTGAGAATTGCTAGTTGAATATTTAAATAATGGGAAATGGTAGATGGATTTTGCAATAATGAAAGTTGGAACATAAATAATTATTTAGAAATATATCCTTATATTCAATTATATGCTTGTTAATTTGTTGTAGATTAATTTAATTTAATAGCTAGCGCTACATAACAAAATGAAATGAAGAAATCTTCTAAATAATTTAAAAATGCTAGATGGATATTTAAATAGTGAAAAAGGTTTGATGTATTATATAGGCAAAATTGCTAGATGTATTTGTAAAACTAATCATTTACAATTATATATTGTTATTTGCAAAGAATTCATATCCATTTTAGTGATGTAGTGGATGTTTAAGTAATAAAATTGCTAGATGGACACTTATGCATAATTGTAATTAATTTAATTAATGAAAATTTGTTATATGGATTTTTAATAGTAAAGATTGCTAGATGATCAATTATAAATAGTGAGAATTGCTAGTTGAATATTTAAATAATGGGAAATGGTAGATGGATTTTGCAATAATGAAAGTTGGAACATAAATAATTATTTAGAAATATATCCTTATATTCAATTATATGCTTGTTAATTTATTGTAGATTAATTTAATTTAATAGCTAGCGCTACATAACAAAATGAAATGAAGAAATCTTCTAAATAATTAAAAATGCTAGATGGATATTTAAATAGTGAAAAGGTTTGATGTATATATTATATAGGCAAAATTGGTAGATGTATTTGTAAACTAATCATTTAACAATTATATATTGTTATTTGCGCTATGTGCTTATAATGTGTTTATCGTTTTAATTAATTAGCAATGCATGACTACTATAAAGAATAAATTATTTTGATATCGCTTTGTTCATATAATTTAAATGTAGTTTGATATAATTAATCGTAGATGGACCGAAGGTGGATGTATGACACGGACCGTCGTGGTGCGTAGTTCTTTAATGGTGTGACTTGTTTTCAATGCGCTACTGCACACAAGTCGAGAAACCCGCGGACTATATATGTTGTCCATGCGTTGATTGCAAAATGAGAAGATGTTTTGTAACATAGAGTCGACACGCGCACATTTGCTTCAAGGGGTTTCAAGGTCGGCTATACTGTTGGATCGAGCACGGTGAAGATGATATTGTACATGAAGGGCAACACATTGATGAAGATGATATTGTACATGAAGGGCAACACATTGATGGAGATGACGGAGACAACGAAATGACGGCGGTGGAAGATGCGTCGCTGATACCCACGAAGATGATCTAGATCAAATGTCATGGATGGGGAGGGGACTTCACGAGTGAAAGGGAGTTTCAAAAGTTCCAACAGATGGTAGAGGACTCTACAACGCCATTGTACCCGGCCGCAAGGAGGAGCACGAAAGTCGTGATACCGTGCTTTCACCATCGCAGCTTGAAGGCAAGCAATGGTTGGTCCGATAAGAGCTTTATCGAAATGTTATGTCTCTTGGGGGACTTGCTTCCAGAGGGTAACGTGTTGCCTTCAACTACGCATCTGTGCCAAGCAGTTGTCCGCCTGCTGGGACCGGAAGTACAAAGAATACACGATGTCCAAACGATTGCATATTGTATCGCAATGAGTTTGCGCACATGGATGCTCGTGTTGTTTGCAAAGCAAAGCGGTATAAGGGCAACGATTTATTTTATATCTAGAACGAAGATGTCGGGGTGAGGCGAAGAAGAAGAGGTGTCCCCGTAAGGTGGTGTGGTATTTCCTATAATCCCCGCTCTCAAGCGATTGTTTATGCAACAAAAGGCATGCCCAATTGTTACGATGGCACGCCAAGAGCGAAGAAGGATGGAATGCTCAGACACCTCGCTAATTTCGTGCAATGGAGGAACATCGACGTAAAATATAAGAAGCGCTTTGCATATGATGTGAGGAATATAAGGTTCGGGTTGAGTACAGATGGGATGAATCCTTTTGGCAACATGAGTAGTCGCCACAAAGACTTGGCGGTGACTTTATGCATCTACAACCTTCCTCCTTGGCTTTGCATGAAGCTTAAAGTACATTATGATGCCACTATTGATCCAAGGGCCCAGCAACCCGGCAATGATATCGATGTGTACCTCAAACCATTGGTTGAAGATCTTCTAATATTGTGGACCGATGGTGCATGTGTATGGGATGAGTATAAAAGAGAAAACTTTATCCTACGGGCATTATTGTTTGTAACCATTAATGATTATCCCGCTCTTGGCAACCTATCGGGCCGCATTTACAAAAGGCTTCAACGGATGCGCCCAAAGGTTCGGATGATACAATTTAGCCGGTGGTCAAGAACAACCAAAAATGGCTTACATGCGGCATCATAGGTTCCTCCGTAGGATCACCCATACCGCAATAATAAGAGAGCTTTTGACGGACAAAGGAGATCGCATTAGCTCAAGAATCGATCGAAAATGATATTTGCCGCCAGAAGGACCTTACAATTATTCACGGAAAGGGAGCCCTAAAGACATCTATTCCGACTTCCCGGATAAGGCTCCTTTGTGGAAAAAGAAATCAATATTTTGGATCCTACCTTATTGGCAAAGACTGGAAGTTCGACACGCAATCGACGCCATGCACATAGAGAAGAACGTGTGATAGCTTGCTTGGTATCTTCATCGACATACCGCAAAACGAAGATACACTTCAAGCAAGGATGGACCTCAAGATATGAAATCGAGGAAGGAGCCGCATCACGAAGAAATGGATACAGCAAAAAGTACCTTCCCGCAAACTGCTACACTTTGAGCAAGAAAGAGAAAATTAGCGCTTATGAATGCTTGCACGGAATCAAAGTTCCGTCTCGTTACTCGCTAACATAAAGAGACTAGTCTCAATGAAAGACTTAAAGTTAATTGGTATGAAGTCTCACGATTGCCACGTGATGATGACATGAGATGCTTCCAATTGCAATTAGGGGTTCGCCAGAGAAAGTCCGAGACCCAATTATCAAGTTGTGTTCATTCTTCAACGCGATTTCACGAAGGCCATCGATCCATTAATACTAGACAAGCCGCAGAAGACGTGGTTCACACTGCGCGTGCTTGAGATGTGTTTCTCCATCTTTTTTGATATTATGGTCCATCTCATTGTTCACATTGTGAAAGAGATACTAATTCTTGGTCCCGTATTTCTACATCGATGTACCCTTTCGAGAGATTCATGGGGTTATAAAGAAATATGTTCAGAATCAAATCGACCGAAGGTCTGATTGCCGATGGTCGGGGAACCGAGGAGGTCATTGAGTTCTCAAGGCCGATTATATGGATCTCAAACCGATTGGTGTGCTCAGATTCTCAAGCATGAGGGAAGGCTACAGGGAAAGGGACACTAGGCGAGAAATCAAGACGATTAGCAATCTAGCTGATTTACACAAGCACATTTCGCAGCTTTTGGGACAATCGGTTGTGGTGGCCCCATATGTCGACATGCACAAGAACGTATATCCAAAACAAACCTGTGGAGGTCAGAGGGTTGGCTCATGAGAGAGCACAGAGATAATTTGGCGATTGGTTGTGTAGACACATGATGCGACGGAGACAGATTGCACTCGCTTGAAATTGTTGGCTCAGTGGACCGCCAACTACAATTCGGACATTCCAAGGATACGACATAAATGGTTTTACATTTTATACAAGAGCACAAGATAAAAAGAGCACCAATCAAAATAGCGGTATCCGTGATAGATGCCTATGACAACAATGGAAATAGGCAAACCTACTATGGATTCATAGAAGAGATTTGGGAGCTTGACTATGGTCCTTGAAGGTCCCTCTCTTTCGTGCCAATGGGTCGACTTCCCGCATGGCATGAATATCGATAAGCACGGCATCACTACCGTGGACCTCAAACTCGCTTGATACAGAGAAGAACCATTCAGATTTGCTAATTTTCATACACAAATCTTCTTTGTAATCAATTCCGCTAACAAGGAGCGCCACGTGGTTATTCAAGGAAAAGAAGGATTGTTTGAGTTGAGAATGTTGTCGACGAGGAAGAGTACAACCAATTCGATGAGCTTCCCTTTTGGAGAGGACATTGACCTAAGTACCATGGAAGACAAAGGATTTGTTACATACATACGCCGCGATCATAACGAAGGTCGAGTCGTAGCTTAGTTGTAGTAATGAAATGTATGCTTTCTTTTGTATGAACGACATGTTTATTTTCTCATATGTAACAATTAATGTAATATATGCAATAATGGAAATTGAGGTTATGCTTTCTTTTTATCAAATTGAAAGTTTTACTGCATTTGGATTTTTGTGATTTTGACTGCACTTGAATTTGTTCGAATTTGACAAAGATTTGTTGTTCAATTTGACAAAGATTATTTGATTTTAGAAATATTAAAATAATTAAAAAGTTAGCAATCTGATTTTTATATGAACAGTAACTAGATTTAAACCAAACTTTCATAAGTAACTAGGAAAATGGCAATGATGTTCACTTCTTTCTCAAGGCTAGTAAATCATGCTACCGCTGCAATCCAACTAAGAAAAGTTTCCAAAATTCTGAAACAAAATCATGGATGTACATCTCATCTTACCCCATCTATATATAAAATTTCATGATCAAATTCGGCCCTATAATAAGAGTAATAAAAAGACAAATTTTAACAGGTATGGGTAAAGAGCTTATCATCACGGTTGTACAATGGACCGGCAAGAATATTCCACTATCACCGCCGGTTGTACAACGGACCGGCAAGAATATTCCACTATCATCGCCGGGTTGTATAACGGACCGGCAAGAATATTCCACTATCACCGCCGGTTGTACAATGGACCGCAAGAGAGTATTCGTAATATCACCGCCGGTTTTACGATGGCTCTAAGAAGGATATATTATCACCGCCGTTGGTATGACCAACCGGCAGTGATATTCCACCACTATAAATAGAAACGCCGCCCTCCTCTCATTTACATTTTAGCCCTAGCTCCGCGCCTCCTCACTTTTTACCGCGCTGTCGCCTCGAGCTCCTCGACACCGCGCCACCGACCACCGCCGCCCGGTTCGCGTCGCTGAGCTCCCGCCGCTCGACTTAGGGGCCGTCGCGCAGATTCCCGCCGTCGCCGACTCGGTCGCTTCGCCGGAGCACGCCGCCGCCGCCTCAAGACTGTCGCTTTCACCTCCACACCGCCTCCCCACCGTCGCCTCGACCTCCCCACTGCCTCTCGCCATCGTGGTCGACCTCCCGCATCTCCCCGCCGTGGTACACCTCTTCTTTAAATTATGACAGAGGTCCGAATGTTCAATGTTGCTTGATGTCCCCGCTGTCAGCTTTCAGATCGCTTCTTGCGATGTGTGAATGTGCATGTGCAGATGTGAATGTGCGATGTGAATGTGAATGTGATTGTGAATGTGCGATGTGCATGTGCAGATGTGAATGTGCGATGAATGCTACAGGGCCACTCAATTCGTTTGGCTTGGGGACCTAACATGGGGTATAGTGTTCAAAGGAGGATTTGGGACTGAAATAGACAATTTGTGACATTAATCGTTATTTTTTACATGGGCAATCTACATCTTTGGTATTCAAAAACTGCATGCTTGATTGGCAATGTTAATGCTTCACCGTAAAAAGGTAGTTGTTATCGCTATTGATATATGGCTTTCTTCATTGTGCTTCCATTAATATGTTAATGCTTCACAAGAAAAAACATGCTATGGACAACTCTTGAACAAACCTCAACGTGCCTTTATGCTATGGTTATTGTTGTTATGCTATACTTGGTTAATTGTTTCTTATGCTCACTGAGTGGATGTCCATAGTTCTAGGGCGCCATGCCAAATTTTGAACTTTTACCACTTGATGTCCTCAGATCGCCACTTGATGTCCTTTATTGATTCTCTCGTGATTTGACTTAGTTACTTTCAGCATGTAGCCTCTATACTTTTAGCTACTACTTATGTTAATGTGATGTTTCAACAGACCATATAATCTTTTAAACTTATAGGAGTAATGGCTTGATGGAAGCATATACTTCCATTGTTGTGTACACCAAATTGTTGTTTAAATATTGTTTGTGGTTTGTTAATCATTGAGTTTTTGGGCATTTGTGTTTGATCTTTGGTTAACTCTCTTGATATATTAATCCTGAATTAATTTACTTATGGGAATTAATCAATAACTAAGGTAAGGTTGTCACAAATTAGTCTATTACTCATCCCTTGTGGCGAGGAGGGCCTTTGGGCAACCCGACATCCGAGAACACTCAAAATAAACAAGTTGAGCTTTATGCTAGTTGCCTTGTGAATTCACATCTGCACATGTGCTGCTTTTGATCATTTTGCTCTGTGGTTATTTATATTGCAGCCAAAAGTAAACTTCAATTTGGTGCTTTGTATATCTTCTTGAAAGATGTATACATGTGTTGTAAATATTTGTTTCAGAAAGATGTATACATGTGTTGTAAATATTTGTTTTGTGCCACTAATTGTAATAGTAAGTAGTTGTAGTTCATTTAGTTCATAGTTGTGCCACTAATTGTAATAGTAAGCGGCTTGTATGAAATTCAAGATTCATATATCGAGAGTTACAAAAGAGAAAATTTCGACAAGTTTATAGAGTTTAAACTTGCTGTAATTTTCTTGTTTGTAACTCTTTATATATAATGAATTTGATCCTACAATTTTATGTGTATGTATATTTTGTTGACAAAAACGATAGTTTTTATCACTGAGATATGATGCTATCGTTTGAATGCTCTATCTCTTCTTCAATGAAAATTTCATGTTCTATATTTCTGCTTAGATGTATAATTTTAGAACATGAAATTTTCATTGGAAAAGTTGGACACGCAAGATCCATGATCAATGAAGAAGAGGAGCGAGGAAGCCTATGGACAAGTGGGTACGCGAAGAAGAAAGAAGAACTAAGTCCCAAGTCCATTTCTGCTTAGCATGTCTCCTCATGGCTTCGCCTTGCACCGGACGCCTCGTGACACCCATGCTTTTGAACTTGCAGGGCTTATTTTTTAAAATCATTTTAGTGTGGAATATATTCTTAACAATATATGAATTTTTTCATTTCGAGATGTATATGTATCATGTGATTTTTTCTAATGTATAAGTATCATTTTAAAGTTACATGTGCACATGTTTGTAGCATGAGGTGATAACATTTTGGATTGCTAGGAATGGCCTCGAATCGTGACAAGTGCCGAGGGAGTTCGCCCTCGAATGTACACGGTAGGAGTGGGTAGCCCAACTGGCTACTTGAACCTACTGTGATATTGATATGGAGCAAGTCGACGCCACGCCCATGGACCAAGTCGACGCCAACGCCATGGACCTGCCGACGCCACTAACATGGGCGAGGTAAAGTATTAGTACGCCAGATTCCCAAAACATTGTAGGGTCATACGACTAATAACAAGATCCAATTGTAGGCTCAAACGTATGGTGAACAAAGCCGGCACAAGGTGTCGTGGTCCGAGCAAGATGCCTAAGGGCGTTCACAACATAGTTCAGCTTCTAAGTCGGGAACTCGCTATACCCGAAGTCAATACATGGCGCCAGACAGACAAATCATGAGTACTTGTTAGGGATAACGTGCCCATCATCTATAGATCATGGACCGCCGCGAAGGTGATCAATGGGTGGTTCCCGATGACCAAGGACTCGCTATGGGGCAAGCTAAAACAAGTATTCCATTTCCAAGGGTCGAGTTGGTTGCAAAGAAACGTGCACTAGGTATCATGTGCACATCCCGAAGAATTGGAAGACTCAAATGAATAAGACCTATGTGAAGAAGAATGTCACGCCAAATTTTAACATGTTTCCAAAGATAAGAGAATTTTGGAAGGACTTTGTGGAGTACAGAATTCTAAAGAAGCCTGCATAAAGGAGTCAAGAACAAGGCTAACGCGATAAGAATATGTACCTCACACACTAGGCAATCGTGGCTACGTGAAGAAAATACTGCATGGGATAGGCGCGAACAAGAGCTAATCCTCAAGGGCGCATTCTCGCGACGCCGAAGTTCATCGCACGATCAAAGCACTGGTTGCTTGGGAGGGGGACTTCTGTCTCAGAAGATGGCAGCTTGAGCTTCAGGAGCGATAGAGCCCGGGAGGTGTCGCAGAAAATATCAGATGCTCACGGGGAGTCTTCCCAAGGGCTTTTCATTCCACGAAGGGAGAATGATGAGCTGACTGCTGCCCTGGGTAACAGGGAGCATCCTGGGCGCACCCGAGGAGTTGGTTTGGTGCCGTGGAAAGAAGGCTTCCCAGATGACACATTGTCGTACAAGCGGCCGAAAAGAATAAGAGAATATGAACTGCAAAGTCAAATACAAGATGCTGTGGCAAGAGCGTTAGAGGAAGAGAGAGCGAAGCTGGATCAAGTTGTGGAGCAAGCAGTACAGAAAGCTCTGAGCTCACGACCGCCACTCGATGACAGCCCTCCGAACCTCAGTCACGGTGTTCTTAAGAGCAGCTGCGCGTCCGCAACGATTCCGGGAGAGCATCGACTCCATTTTCCAGTGGATGACATCACAGAACCGACACTGCAAGCTGATTTGTCCGCGACATGGCATTACCATCAAGGTGGCTGGCGGCGCGGCTTGGCCATGCGCCTCGCAGTTCCGTGACCGCCGCCTAATACCACTGGATTCGCCAGGTCGGCGAGACAAGTAGTCCGACAATATCGCAAAATGGAGGTAGAGATTCCTAGCGAGGACTAAAAACAAACTTGGAGAAAACGTGCATGGCTTTCTCGCGTGGCGCAAGAGCTTGATTATGTTCGCCGGACGATGAGGCCGATAACGACGACGATGATGATGAGCCAGACTTCCACACGCAGACTGCCGCCACTTAAAAGTGCAACTCCTCCGCCGGCACCCGCTAGGACAAGTCCAACTCCTCCGCCGCACCATCCACAAAAGGACCAACTCCTCCGCCGCACCACCAGAAAAGTCCAACTCCTCCGCCGGCACCATCCGAAAAAGTCCAACTCCTCCTCCCAAGACCACCAGAAAAGTCCAACTCCTCACCCAAGACATAAGAAGTGTCGAACATCAAGACCATCTCGAAGTCCGTGATCGCCTTGTACCAAATCTCGGCCATCTCAGGAAGGTAGCACACTCGTAAGAAATTACCGCCGATATGATCAAGAAGAACGCAAAGAGCAAACGAAGGCCGAGGTAACATCTCACTTCCAAAAGGTGCCATCACCCGAGAAGACTAAAGTCGATGCTAATGCGCAGAGTTTTTCTTGAGTATGGCAAAAGCCAAAGAGACAGTATGGCTTCAACCTTCGAAAATGTCGGACTACGAAAGCGATCTCTAGAAAGCAAAACTTGAAGATGGCTAGTGCCGAGGCGCCGATGTCGCAAGCTCAAAAGATGTCATGAACAACGCCGTAATTACGAAGCTAGGTCTAAGCCGAAGTACATTAAGGGCAAACCGATGGCTCCCCAAAAGATTTAGAGAACCTAACAACAAAATTGCGGCAAGGCCCATCAAGATATACATGCAGCAAGCTGCTAAGAGGGTATGTGGGCGATCCCAAAGGAAATACAAAGATTCGGATTTTCACAATGGGGATGGCATGTTCTCGTTAGAGTTCTCGCGAATTGTATATGTTGTACCGCCAGATGCTCGACGCACATCGGGTCGACCGTGGACTTTGTAAGTCTCTATTTATATTATTGTATATTCTTCTACCGCTCAATCAGTATGTCTAACTTTTTTTACATATGTAGAATGGAGATACAATTATGTGCAAAAAATAAGGATGAAGCTTTAGGATTTCTCGATCCGGGCTTGTTAACGAGAAACTCGTCCGTGATAACCCAAAGTTTGTTGAAGACTATTTATTTAAGACTTTCTTCAAGCCGAGAAATAAAACCTCCGTGATTTGTACCCTATAACTTTCAAAGACGATACCCTACTTCTAATATTGTTTTACTATTTTTATGGATACGGTGTGGGACTAATAGGCCGTGTTAACATATATGTCTAGTTATCATCGGGTCCTCCTCGTCATCGAAGTTAGAAGCTAGCGTGGTTTATGTCTTGGACTCATGGAGAAAAGAACTTCGTGAGTATGAACATAATTTTGGAAGATGATGAATGTAAACTCGATCGCTATGCTATTGCTCTAGTAATATTTTATTCTATTGTATTTAAGGTTGATTACTATTTAAAATCATTCACAGCAAGATTCACACGGTATTGCAAGAAAGGTGGTCCGATTTTTCCTATAGGACAACTTTCAAAGTAATCACAGACTTTCCATGCATGAGACAGACTGTGGAAATAGTTTATAAAGATACTACGATGTACAAATTTACATGCAATTGTCACTTAAGATCTCGGCTATAACGAAGACATGGTATATAATTACACATTCATGCCTACTTTTCTTTCATTTAACATCTATCATCATTAATTAAATTTCTTTTCTTCAATAACAATACTTCCAAGATGAGAACCAATCGCCATCGTCGAAAGAAATTTTAGCAATTCAAGAGCATATCGCCGATTCATTGACTAACATGTCATCGATCCAAAGGGCGAGTTCCACGACGGAAGCTACGATCTAAAGTGAACGAGATGTACTCACACTACATTTGTGAATGACTATTAATTGTAAAAACTAAATATTGTGATGCTTTAATATATTTTAATTATGATCTAACGACGCTTCATATACTATATATTTGAAGGCAACATATCATGTGCACATGTGCCTTCCCTGTACACATCGCGGCACACCAACTAATAAAAGTCACGAAAACTCTAAAAAATTTTGTAGGTGTACTTCATAGATTACTCTACCTATGAGAATTAGAAGTTCAATTAATATATATGAGGACTTACAAAAAGAGTTTTTGTAAGTCCTCATATGTATTGAATTTGAACCTGCTTTCAGAATTCGTTGTCACCGCCGGTTCGTTTAGGAACCGCAAGGATATACACGATCACCGCCGGTTCGTCAGATAAGCCGGCAGAGATATACATATATCACTGCCGGATTCTAGTTTGAACCGCAGAGATAGTTGAGTATCACTGCCGGATGCTAGTGTAAACCGGCAGAGATAGTCGAATATCATTGTCGGTTGTATAATGAACCGGCAGTGATATATATTAACACCGCCGGTTTCGAGCCGCAGTGATAACCCTCCAGATCATCGCCGATCAATCATCGCCGGCGCCCATAACCGGCAGTAATGGCGTGGACGAACCGGCAGTGATGACCTATTCTGTAGTAGTGTTCGTCGTTTTCGATCTGTCGAAAAACCCCGAACTACACCTGGTAGCGAGGTTTCTCAACCCTTGTGATGGCAAACTGGCAAAGCAAAGTTGAGGACATGAGTGGGAAGTCAGCCCTGGCGGTGGCTCGTGTCTGTGCAGCCCCGGCGGCGTCCGCGCTAGCCCTGCGGAGCTCGGCCTTGCGGCGTTTGGCTAGAAAAGTTTCCGGCCGGCGGCGCTGATGTTGCATGCATGCATATGCTTACTCGAAAAGTCCTGGTGACTAGATAATTTGCGTGTCTTGCGACTAGATAAGTTTTGTAGTTGCATGCATGCATGTGTTTACTCGGAAAATTTTGGCGACTAGATGATTTGGTCTCCTGTGCATGCTTGAAATTTTCTAACGAGCAAAGGAAAAGGTGCGGTCCAGAAACCTTGAAGTTCTCTTAAAAAAAACCGAAATTGGTTATAAATGCTAGAAAATTTAATTTCTAGATATATGGGCTTCTGAAAAAAAAATTAGAAATTTGATATTTACCATACATTGGTAATTTTCATACTCTGTATTTATTTTCTAGCTTTATGCCTTGATTACATGTGCTGAAATTTATTTTGATGTTATTTAAGTAATTTTGTAAATTACTTAGTAATTAACAGAAGAATGCTAGAAAATTATGGCTTAAGTGGTTGGGGTTTTGATTTCTGTTTTGAAGGAACGAATACATGACAATTGGTGTCTAAGGAAAACACACATGAGGCTAGGTTTCTTAATTGGCACCCGAAAATCGGGAAGTGCTCCCTCCCTCATGTGAGCCCTCGGGGCGGGTTGACCTGGCCAAGAGTTATGTTGACGGAGGCATTCATTACAAGAATTATTTCACGTTGAAATTTATTCACCTGTTAATTAGTAATTCTGGAAATTGCTTAATAATTAGCAGGAAATTATGAAAAATACTAGGAAAATCCTGAAAAATCTATGATAATTATCTACTGAATAGATATAGACCAGACTTTACTGATTCAATGATAAGCAGACAAAACAATATTTTACCTGAAGTAAAATCCCTATTTTGTTTGCATATAGGATATGTCTGACATCGCAAAGAAAGAATTTGTTGAGCTTGCCCTGAATGGCAGCAATTATCTCACATGGGCAATGGATGCAAAAGATCAACTTGACTGCCTGATCTCTTGGAGCCACAATTTCCCAGCCTGAAGCTGGTGCTCCTGCTCTCCCTAAGGCACCATCTCCATACGGACCTGAAGACTGAATATCCCATGGAGGAGGATGATTCCGTTAGGGAAGAGCTAAAAGAATTCCAGAAGAATAAAGATATGTCCAGGAGGACGATATAAAAAAAATATGGAGACCTGGAGTAGCCTCCCAGTCGATGTCGTATTATCCTTTAGAGTCTCCTTAAGAGCCTCATTTATCAGTTTAGTCTTTGTGTTCCTGAATGAACAATGGTCTATGCTCTGCCGAGCTTTATTATCACCAAATTTAATAAAATGTGATTTTTCTAGGGAATTTATTTAATTATGCTATGTTTGTTCTATATGATTTGTTCCCGATGCAACAAATGTTTGATTAATTTTATTTGTTTGATATAGAACTCCATGAATAATCCGATGGCGGAGGAGGAAATCTGTCTTGTAGACAGTTGCACCACAAATACGATTCTTAGGGAAACTAAATATTTTCGTATATTGATTAAGAAAATCGAAGTATTATGACCATCGCCTAAGCTTATGTTTTATTGTTGGCACCGGAAGAGCCATCATAGTTCTCCCTATGGGCACTCAGATAATTATAGAGAATGCCCTATTATACCCTCGAGTCCAATGCAAGACTCTTCTAAGTTTCAAAGACATCCGCTTAAATGGTTTCCATATAGAGAGGCGAAAATGAGGATGGTAATCAATACCTACTCATGACCAAGTTTAACGGATGTAATAAACGTGTGGTTGAAAAACTTCCTTCCTTCTCCTCCGGATTATATTACACATATATAAAACCAGAAGTTTATGTTGCGATGAAAACCATAGTTAAAACCCCAGAAATATTTAAGATCTGGCATGATCGTCTGGGTCATCCTGGGTTGAATATGATGAGAAGAATAATAAATAATTCTGCTGGCCATAATATAAAAACTACAGCCTTTCCTAAACATGAAGCTTTTGTGTGCCCCGCATGTGCCAAAGGAAAGCTGATAGTTCGTCCCTCTCATCTTAAAATTAGAGAAGAATCACTGAATTTTCTGGAGAGAATTCAAGGTGATATCTGTGGACCAATTCAGCCCCTGTCGGGCCCATTTAGATATTTCATAGTGCTAATAGATGCTTCTACTAGATGGTCCCACGTATGTCTCTTATCTACTAGGAACCATGCCTTTGCTAAATTAATCGCCCAAATCATTAGATTAAGAGCCTCCTTTCCAGAAGAAAGGATTAAGTCCATTCAAATGGACAATGCTGGCGAGTTTACCTCAAAAGCATTCAATGATTATTGTATAGCTCTAGGCATTAATGTAGAGCATTCTGTACCCCATGTCCACACCCAAAATAGCCTTGCAGAGTCATTAATTAAGAGAGGAAAGCTTATAGTTAGGCCACTCTTGCAGAATTGTAGGTTACCCACCAGCTGTTGGGGTCATGCAAAGGCGACTGTTGCATCATTAATTCAACTCGCATCAACCGTGATACCATGAATTTTCCCTTGCGCCTAGTGCATGGGAAAGAACCAAGTATTTCCCATCTGCGAAAATTTGGTTGTGCCAGATACGTGCTAATCTCTCCACCGCAGCTGCATCACCATGGGACCTCACCGAAGTCGGGATCTATGTAGGTTATGAATCTCGTCAATAATTAAATACCTAGAGCCTATGACAGGATCTGCTCACTACTCGACGCCGATTCTATTTTTGATGAGGACAATTTCCAAGATTAGGGGAGACAAGTACCACATTGAAGAATGCCGGAAATAGATTGAATGCCACCGCATTCAGTCCTTAGACCCATGCACTAAAGAAGCCAACTTGAAGTTCAGAGAATAATAAGTCTGCAACAAATAGCCGATAACTCGCCAGATGCCTTCACCGATTATAAGGAGTGACAAAATCTCATATACCTACAAGAATGCACTGAAGAGTGGAAATACCCCGAAGGCTATTGAACCCACTCTTGCCCTCATGGTAAAAAGAGGGGAGGCCTCTGTGCATGGGACTCCGCCCACGGAGACGCCCGTGAAACAGAGAACCGAGCAAAAGAGATCACTACCGAGACAGTTGAAGAAGCTCAACCAGCTTGTTGAGAAAATTCTCAAGCGAGCCATCTCAAGATGGTAATCTCCTCAAGTGAGCCATCCGAAGATGAAAATCCGAGGAACATTTGCGCCGCACAATCTAACACCGAAATCGAACACACAGACTCCATCGCTAGGGAAATCACGAGGAGCCGGAAGAAATGAATGAAGAAATATCCACAAATTATGTGGATTCGTGGAGAATTATATAAAAGAAAGACTACAATTGTCGACATTTATTTCGCCTCCAAAATTGCTAAAACTCTTGAATCGGATCCGTAACTAAAGTCCATGGCAGAGTGCCGAAGCGCCAGATTGGGTCAAATGGAAAGAAGCAATTGAGGCGGAATTGCACTCGCTAATAAAAGGAATGTATTCGGTCCTGTTGATCGGACACCTCCTAAAGTGTTCCCTGTAGGATCAAAATGGGTTTTCATCCCAAGAGAAATGAAAACAATAAGGTGGTGAGATATAAAGCGAGGCTTGTAGCACAAGGGTTCACGCAGAGACCCGGCATCGATTACGATGAAACATATTCTCCTGTGATGAGTGGAATAATGTTCCGATATCTAATATCAATGGCAAAGAGCTTAAATTTAAAATACAGCTTGATGGATGTGGTGACCGCATATTTACATGGGTCCAATGGATTCGACATTTATATGAAAGTCCCTGAAGGAGTAAAAGTCCCGGATCCTAATAATCGCAACATGTATAGCGCCAAGCTGTAGAGATCATTGACGGATTAAAACGATCCGGGAAGAATGTGGTATAACCGGCTTAGTGAGTTCCTCCTGAAGAAGGGATACTCCAATAATGATGATTGCCCCTGTGTGTTCATAAAGAAATTCCAGAATGGATTCTGTATCATCTCAGTGTATGTCGATGATCTGAATATCATCGGAACCACAGAGGAGATAAAGGAAGCGAGTGCTTACCTCACGACGGAGTTTGAGATGAAAGATTTGGGTAAAACCAAATTTTGCTTAGGCCTGCAGCTAGAGCATCTCCCAGAAGGAATTCTTGTTCACTAGTCGCCCTATACCCGGAAGGTATTGGAAAGGTTTAATATGGATAAATCACATCCCTTGAAAACCTCCATGGTCGTAAGATCCCTTGAAGTGGATAAAGACCCATTCAGACCGGGGATGGAAAATGAGGAAGTCTTAGGACCTGAAGTCCCATATTTAAGTGCTATTGGAGCACTCATGTACCTTAAGTAATCGCACAAGGCCCGATATTGCATTCGCATAAATTTGCTAGCAAGGTATAGTTCAACCCCAACCGTAAGACATTGAAATTTGGTGTAAAGACTCTGACTCAGATATCTCCAAGGTACTCAAGATCTTGGGTTGTTTTTCCGTAAGAACCAAGACTTGACCATGGTGGGATATACGGATGTGGCTATCCGTCGATCCCCACAAATGCCAAATCTCGATCTGGTTTTGTGTTTCTCTGCATGGTACAATTGTTTCTTGGCGGTCTTGTAAAATGATGACTGGTAGCTACTTCTACCAACCACTCAGAGATTATAGCCTCAGATGAAGCCTCACGTGAATGTGTCTCGGTCATGACGTGTGATTGGCCATATCCGGAAGTCATGTGGCCTTAACACCGTCAATACCCCACAATTATCCATGAAGATAATTCGCTTGTGTTGCACAAATGCAATTGGGTTATGTAAAGAGCAACATCACGAAGCATATTGCTCCTAAGTTATTTTATCCTCACGAACTCCAGAAGAGTGGTGAGATAAAAATCTTACAAACTAAGTTATGTGAAAATCTCGCAGATTTATTCATGAAGTCCTTGCCTAAATCCACATTTCAAAGATATGTTAAAGGCATTGGAATGAGAAGACTTAGAGAGATGCAGAGTTCAGGGGGAGAAAACACTTGAATCATAACCCTTATTGCGATCCTGAAGATCCTAATAAAACCCTGAAGGTAATAAGTTGTACTCTTTTTTCCCTTTGTGAGTTTTCCTGAAGTTTTCTCACATAAAGGTTTTAATGAGGCAACTAGTGCAACGTAAGCATCTTGAGTCACGATGTACTCTTTTCTCCATCTCTTTTTTCCCACCTTGGGTTTTTGAGTGGAGTTTTTAACGAGACATATGCATTACGCGGTATTCGACCAAGGGGGAGTGTTATGAGATAAGGAAACCTAAATCAAATATGGTTATGACTCTATCTCTTCATGGTGTGGTCGAATCCGAACTCTCTCCTCGTGGCGCTATATATATGGGTGCCCCCTCATTGTAAAGAAGTGCATCAATAAAGAGAGATTTCCACCCTACATTTTGTGTGTTCTTGATTCTTGATTCGCGTGTTTGTGCATGCGTGCTGTTGATTCGAGTAGACAATCGTTGGCGTTCTTCGACGTTTTACAACAGATATATACCAAACGGTGAATTGACAAGTCAGCATAGCCAGTTGAACTGTTAGGCCTCAACGCCCTCGTTTATTTGGTTAGCTAGTGTCATAGTTCGGCTAACTGGTGCTAATTTCTTGCTGATTTGATGTGTTCTTGGCGGTAGAAAATGTGAGAACCTCCGGTGTTTGTACCGGGTTTGCAGAGACTATTCGAGTCCGAGTAGTACACTAGATCAGTTGGTCGAATTTGGACTCAAGGCACTGTGCTATGGACTCGGTCCACTAGATCAGTTGGTCGAATTTGGACTCAAGGCATTGTGCCGTGGACCCGCTAACACAAGCACCAACGTTAGCATCGATATCACACTAACGTTAATGTCGCCCCGAACCAATCAGATGCGGTGACCAAAAGCCTGCAGTTCAGATGCGGTGTGACTAGTCTAGATCTGGTGTTAATGCGGCGGTTCAAGACTTGATAGCGACGCTACTAATGAAAAACAACCATGGCTTCCTGTTACAACTCCGACGAGTTGCAGAACATGAACAGTGATAACTCTCCCGAATCCAAACCGAATGATGAATGCATAATGTCAAGATGAAAACTGGAGGGGGGGTCTTGGCTGCCCTTAAATAGCCTCTTCAGACATGTAGAGCTTGAAGATTTGAACTATAGCGGTGGAGGAGTCTGCAGTGTGCATAGCGATGCTACTTCGAGTCCCTCACAAAGTTGATGACCGAGCATTGTCCGATCATCGATGATCGGTCGAGATTTGCTCACATGTGGCCCTATCCTAATCGCTCGTAATAATGAAATAACAGCTGAGATTGGATAAGGTCCAAACCGTTATGATCTAACCCGCACCACTCGATCTTGATCCAACAGGCGATGATTCACGACAACAATTATCAACATAACTCTTTTATCTTGACTAAGCCACTTTCTACCTTTATCTGATCGTAGCAATTTATTTTCGACTTCCTTGATAATATCAAGCCCAAACACCAAATGCTATCCCATCTCATTCCAATTCAACAGAGTGCGATAGGCTCGACCCTATAAAGCCTCAAATGGTGACATTTGCAAACTGACCTGATAACTATTATTATAGCTGAATTCTACATGTGGCAAAAACTTATCCCACGAAGTAGCATAAGCTAATGCACAAGCTCTTAACATTTCCTCTAAAATTTGATTAACTCTTTTCGTCTGACCATTTGTCTGTGGATGATATGTTGTACTGAAATTCAAACGAGTTCCCATTGCTTAATGCAACTTATTCCAAAATCTCGGGGTAAATTGGGTACATTTGTCTGACACAATCATCTTAGGCACACCATGCAAACACACAATCCTTGACATATGCAATTCTACCAAGTGATCTCCTAAGTAGGTGGTCTTAACTATTATGAAGTGAGCAACTTTGGTCAAACGATCAATGATGACCCATATGGAATCATAGCCTTTCTGAGTTCCAGGCAAACTAGTAATAAAATTCACACCAATTTCCTCCTAATTCCATTCAGGAACCTTTAACGGCTGTAACAACCCTATAGGTCTTTGATGCATCGCCTTTACTCTCTAACATACATCACATACATCAACGTGTTCATCAACATCACACTTCATGTTAGGCCACCAAAACTTTTCCTTAAGATTTTGATATATCTTAGCACTTCTTGGATGAATCAAATACTAGAAATTATGAGCTTCCTCAAGAATCAACTGCTTAAGCTCCTTTTTGTTCGGTACACAGATTCAACCTTTAAATCACATAATACCCTGCTCATCCAATGTAAAATCCTCGGCTAAGCTTTCCTCCTTCTTGGAGTTGATTCGGTCGATCTTTTTATCATCCTTCTGACCATCTCTGATCTGATCTTCTAGTGTTGGCTTCACTTCCAAAGCAGCTAGAAATCCTCATGAAATAACTTCTAGCTTCATTTTCTGAAACTCCTTGCATAACTCTGGTTGACTATTTAATACTAGCATATTAGCACTATGGCTCTAACGACTCAAGGCAATGGCTACCACATTAGCCTTACCAGGATAATAATGGATTACAATATTATAATCCTTTATCAACTCCAGCCATCTATTGTCTTATGTTGAAATCTAACTGTGTAAATATATACTTCAGACTCTTGTAGTCTGTATATATCTCACATCTATTTCCAATGACATAACAATACTACAACTTTAAAGCATGCACTACATTAGTCAATTCCAAGTTTTGCGTATGATAATTTTCTTCATGTGGCCTTAATTGCCTTGACGTATATGTAACAACCTTGCCATTCTACATCAACACAAATCCAAAACCTTGTTTGGAAGTATCACAGTAAATATCAAAACTGTTCTGAACATCTGGCAATGCTAACACATGTGCTGTCATCAAACACTTCTTTAATTCCTGAAAACTCTTTTCGCACTCCGGCATCCATACAAACTTCTTCTCCTTCTTGAACAATTGCGTAAGTGGTCTAGCAATAATTGAGAATGCTTCAATAAATCGACAGTAGTATCCCACCATTCCTAGAAAACCATGAATATGAGTAACAGACTTCGATTGTTCCCAATGCAACACTGCTTCTACTTTGCTTGGATCAACTGCAAATCTTTTAGCAGTCCTCACATGACCAAGGAACTCAACTTTCTCCTTCCAAAAATCACACTTGCTAAACTTAACACACAATTGTTGCTCTCTCAGCCTTTCAAGAACTAACCTTAAATGCTCTGCATGCTCTTCCACCGACTTGGAGTAAATAAGTATATCATCAATGAACACAACAACAAACTTGTCCAAATATTCCATGAAAATCTTGTTCATCATGTTCATGAAATATGCAGGAGCATTGGTCAATCCGAAAGATATGACCGTAAACTCATAATGTCCATATCGCGTAGAGAACGCAATCCTAGAAATATCCTCTGTATGAATCTTCAATTGATGATAACCCGATCATAGATCTATGTTTGAGAAAACTCCAGCTCCTCTCAGCTGATCAAACAAATCATCAATCCTGAACAATAGATACTTAATTTTGATCATCACTTCATTAAGTGCATGATAATCAATACACATCCTTAAACTTCAGTCCTTCTCCTGACGAACAAAACAGGCGCTGCCCATAAAGACAAACTAGGTCGAATGAAACCTTTCTCAAGCAACTCCTTGATCGGCTTCTTTATTTCCACTAACTCATCTATAGGCATCTGATACGGTCTCTTCACTATTGGTGCTGTACCATGCACTAACTCAATAACGAACTCAATATCCCAGTCTGGCAGCATACTAGGAAAATCCTTAGGAAAAATATTCGGGTATTCTCTAACAACTAGTACATTCTCCATGCTAGAAACTTTCACACTGTTTACCATCAACTGACTGTCACGAACTGCTGTCACTTGAAATTTTACTTTCTTGCCACTATGACTTTCCACTAACACAACTCTTCGACCACAATCTAAAAGAGCTTTATGTTTGTACAATCAATCTATTCCAAGGATATCATCTAGGGCCTAATATACAATAAGATAAGATTCACTAGGAGCACTATCCCATCCGCGAGCAAATTAACCCCCAAACACCAAAGGCTAGACTAAAGTTTAGATCCTGAGGGTTGGACTAATAGAACACACTTAAGATTCTTAACATCCAACCCATTCTCAAACATAAAATTCTAAGGAACAAATAAATGCGAAGCTCTAGAATCAAATAAAACTATTGTAAGTACTGAGTTGACCAGAAACTTACCTAGCACGACGTCCGATGCCTCCTAAGCTTCATTTGGGGTGATATGGTTGGCTTGACCTCACACTGTTGTTTGAGGCGTAGCTCCAGCTTGACTTGTTGCGCGGTTCCCTCTTGATGAGGGTGCCTTAGCAGGTGTAGTTCCCAAGTTAAAACAAATTGGTGTAGTACCTCCTCTCTATGGATATTTGTTGGCAAAGTATCAAGGTACATTGCAAGAATAGCAATGCTTGATAGCAGACTGTTGACTTCCTCCTAGCGCATTGTTCCCTTGAGTATCCATCTGAAAGTTCTGACCAGAAGGACACGGTGCAAGTGTTGATGTCATGTTAGCAGCCTATGGCTGGAATCTGGTGAATTGTTGCGGTGTCATTCTTAATCTGAACTGATTTGGATATCCTCCTTGATTAGCCATCCTGCATTTGCGGTCCTCACCAATCTCCTTGCGCTTGTCTTCTAAGACTAAAGCTTTATTAACCAACTCCTAGAAATCAGGAAAGTTATGGGTAGTCAATCCCACTTGCAATCCAAAATTTAGTCCCTTCATGAAACGAGACTATCTAGCTTTGTCTGTTGCAACATCTTTAGGGGCATAGCATGCTAATTGAGTGAAGTTATTCAATTAACAAGCCACTGACTAGCCTTCTTGCTTAAGCACCCTAAATTCTTCCTTCTTTAAGTCCATCATTCTCTTACGTACATGGTACTATTGGAATGCAGTAGTAAACTCCTCCCAAGTGATCTCCAGCGGAGCTTCATGAGCAGCACAATAATTCTCCCACCCTTCAGGTGTTGTTCCTTCTAACTGATGAGAGCCATAGAGAACCTTCTCATTATCCTCACACTGGGTTATGTGCAGCTTCTTCTCAATAGTTCTAAGCCAATCATCAGCTTTCGAAAGGATTGATATTTCCATAGAATGTCGGCGGACGAGTCCTCACAAAATCAGAAAGCTTTGAATAAGGACGTGTTCCATTGTTGACATGTTGAGCATTGTTGTTGTTGGCTGCAGCTTGCGTTGTCACACTTTACATCTGTTGCATCATTGTCTGCATAAGTTGCGTCTGAGTGGCAAGAAAAGCTCCCAAATTCTGCATGTTAACTGATGGTGAAGGTTGAGGTGGTACTCCATCATTGGGATTGTCACTGGGTTGATGTGTACTACCAGAAGCAACATTATTGCCACGAGTGTTCTCCATCTGTTGATTGCTTCATGGGGTTAGGCCAAAAGAGGAGTAGCATAGATAAGATATAAGAATCCTAAAGCAGGGGAGACAAGTTTAACCGAACAACTTAATCAACTTTATTAATACTTAGTATGCATGGTTTCTTACAAAAGTCTAAAAGCTTTGCAATGTTGTCGAATATCCAAATATGTGATATGGACATGCACCAAGAAGTCAGAAATCATGTCACGTGCAAACTTGCCAATGCCAGGATATTCCACATATCTCTAGCTCGAGTCCACGGGACAAGATATACACGAAAAGGATATCCCTTGAAGGGAAAGCTCCGATCCTTCTCCCGATACGAGGAGACCCACTCAAATATGCCCAGCAGCTATGGAAGTTCAGATACGATATGGGGATTATAACGGTAGAAGGACTCCTCATCGATCACGACTCGGTACTCTAGCCTACTATATAAGGACCAGGGAGGACGTCATCAAGGAGAGGGGACAAGCCAGAGCAAGTCCACAAAACCCATCCAGAGCCGAGCAGAAGTGAGTGCAAGCCTGAAGAAGCTATTGCAACCCTCAGCGATCTAGCATAGCCACATATAAGCCATAGTCTAGCCATCCCTCAGATTCGTAGTTCTTATAATCAGGGATACCTCCATCAATGTAATTTCTTCATCGATCTCAATCATCGCTGACACAAGAGTAGGATATTACTCATTGACAAGACCCGAACCTGTCTACATTACGTGTTCCTTCTTGCGTGTTTGACCCTGCATATCTCGAAGGTACCCGAATATAAGTGTGTTGTCGATCACTAACCTTCGACAAATGTATACCACACACTCAACGAATAAGAAAAACAAACCTGTTTGACCCTGCATATCTCGAAGGTACCCGAATATAAGTGTGTTGTCGATCACTAACCTTCGACAAATGTATACCACACACTCAACGAATAAGAAAAACAAACCTAAACACACCAACTAGCAACTACTAGATTGGTACTGACTAACTTAAATAGACATGACTCCACACATGAGTCTCAACTAAAAGCTAATCCTATCACTTATCCAACCCTCCCAGTGCATACACTAATGGGTGGGCTAGTATGGGTGCGAACCTATCTTGATGACCAGTGATAGGCACCTTCATGACCACATGGACATCGCGCTCCTCGGGCTCCATCTCTATCTATTTAGGGTCTTCTTCTTCCGCATCATCTTGCTTCTTGTCGAATATCTAAATATAGGATATGGACGTACACCATAAATTTAAGGTCATACCGTATATATCTTTACCATCATTAGGATATTCTGGATATCTCAGGCCCAATTCGATGGGATAAGATATGCGCGGGAAAGGATATCCCCATGCAAGGAAGGATTCGATTGTATTCCCGATACGAGGAAACCTACTCGAATACGCCTGATAGTTACGAAAGTTTGAATATGACACGGAGATTGTAACGGCAAAAGATTCCTTATCGACCACGATTTAGTACTCCAACCGACTATATAAGGGCAATGGTAGACACCGTCAAGAGAGACCCAATTCAAAAGCAATTCTCAAGCTACAACCATGGAGCAAGACGCATAGGAAGATTCCTGAGCAAAGCATCCTTTAGTCTTAGCCTAACCACCCCCATATTCATCTTTTCCTTATAACTAGAGATAATCTTTCTAATTTGTAATCTGTTCATCAATCTCATACATCATCCACACTGCCAAGTAGGGTGTTACTCGACAGCTAGTGTGCCAAGTAGGGGCCTTCAGCTGTTTTTACAGATCAGACATATCTTCAGTACGCAACCATGCTGGAAGTCCTGACACCCACCAAGCTCCACCGGTAGGATCTAAGATTACCTTTGGAAATATGCTGTACTGATGGGGTTCGTTTGGAGATCTTGAATACATCGGCTTTATTGAGTCCTGTTCTGAGGACCCCTGTTGAGAGGTGTACTTCATAGAGTTTGACCCTTTGGAGCCCAACATCCTCAAGTGCGTCGACATGGAAAGTGACGATGACAGCGACAACAACGACTTCAACAGCCAATGTAGCAGTCGAATAGATCGGCACGTGTTCATGGCTAGAGCCAACAATGGAACTGCTGCCGGAAGTTCCCAAGAAAGGGATCCAAGAGCAGAAGCCATGGATGGCCAAGAGCACCACATCCCTCTAGGCACACCCCATGATCTCGGGCAAGATGGTCGACCTAGTGCCGGTGCCACTGATGTCGTTGCTCTCGGCACGGCAGATCATCGCTGTGATCCAACCACCAGAACTACTGCAGGGATCATGCCCAAGATGTTAAAACATCTCAACCTTGATAACCTAGCGATGGCACATCCATAGATACCAGGCTTTCTAGGGCAGCAGATGTAACGTCCCAAAATTTGGCCTAATTTAAATTTTTGGAGTTATTTAAATTTAATTGAATTTTTGGTAAATTTTTGCATTTAATTGAGTTTAATTTAAATTTATCCTTCTCTTGAATAATTAATCATCAGAAAATAAATTATCAAAAATAAACAAAAATATTTTATTTAAACTCTAAATGCTCTAAAATATTTTCTGGAATTTTTCTAGAATTTTTCGAGGTATTTTAGTGCCCTAAATAATTACTTTGATTTTTTGAATTATTTTAAATGTTAAAAACCAGAAAATACCTTGTCTGATCTTTGGGCCGAGCCCAACACTGTGCGCGCCGTCGGCTGGAACCCTAGCATAGCCCGTTCCGGACCATTCGATCCCGATCGGACGGTTGAGGTTGGGTCGCGTCGCCTGCTCGTGAGAGCCGTTGGATTGTAGTAACTTGAGCCGCCCGGATGGCGCCATGCAGCAGGGGTAGGCAAACCATCACCCGTCCGGAGCCGTCAGATTTCGTGTGGTTCTGAGAAGTCCACGTAGCTGCCGTATAGATGCATTGATAATGGCGTTGGATCTTGTCTCAACGGTGCCGATTGCATCACGTAGATTAGTAGCGGTAGATCTTGGCCGTTAGATCTTAGATATTCGGCTTGGATTGAGCCACATAGGCTCGGCAGCAGTGCATCGCTCGGGTATCAGCAGCTGTAGGATCTTCATCGAACCGCGCCAGTGAGTCCACGTAGCCAAAGTCGATGCGTTTGATAATGCTCATCGGATCTTAGATCTGTGGCTATAATCTCGCCACGTAGCAAACCCAAAAACCTTAGCAGCCGCCCAAGGCGTGATCCGACTGTTAAAATTCGAATGAGCGGTTCGGATGGAGCCACGTGGGTAGGTTGACCGTGCGAAGACCGACCGTTGGATTTAGATCCAATGGGCGGGAAATCTCGTAGCCATGTAGACTAATGGATGCGTGCCACCCGGTCCATAGACCCGAGGCGACGTGGCTAGCTCCGGTGCTAACACATGTCAAGCCGAGGAATTTAACTAGGATTTCCAGTAGAAAAATAAATCAATTAATTCGAGTATTTCTTTTATTTGGATTTACAAAATTACAATCGCTATAACTTTTGCGTCTTAGCTCCGAATTGGGCGATTCTAGTTCCTAAAAATTTGTAAAAATGTGAACTATTTATTAGTGAATTTTATTTTATTTTTAGAGTTGATATTATTGTCTATTGAGTATTTATTGTATGTTTACTTGATGCGAGTAGACTCCGAATTACCAGAAGCTGACGGGGAGGAGTTCGGGGATCCATTTCAAGCTTCGGAACAAGACCAACCAATTTTCGAAGGAAAGTCATGCTTTGACCATATCGTTCCTAGATTTTTAAAATGTATTTCAATTTAAACTATGCACGCTATATTAACTAGAAAAATGACAATGATTAATTTTGGGTAGAGTAGATAATACACCTACCTTGATTATGCCACCTTGTATATTATTTGTATGCCCTGAAATCCTTGACACCCTAAGTATCAATTTAAGTTAGTTGCTATTATAATGCCAACACGGGAGGCTAGACCGTGATTAGTTGCTTAGTCTGCTTGTGTGCGCTGAATGACTTTCAAATTGCAAAAGAATATTGACTAAACAAATATGGAATGCATTTTGGAATAATGCGATGATGTCATGAGATGGATTTGGGGGTAGCGACCTGTGTGGTTCTACATATGCAATGAAGTGGGCATTGGCATGTGTTGCATAAATGCAAACCGGGGTGGAAAAATGATTTGGACCGGGGCAAGTGGCAAGTTGGCTCCGTGCCAGGTGGGCCTATGTGGCAACGAGATGTACTAAATATTGTAAAGGCTGTGTGCCGAGAAATATAAAATGGATGTCTTGCCCGAGATAGTTAAGGACTTCATCTTGCGAGCCTTTGAACTGAGTTACTCGTACAACCACTTGTCTGGAATGGGACAGACCTAGTTTAGTAGGGTTCTAATATCTTTCCTTTGACACCTGGGGCATAGCGGTTACACAAGAGTGTAACGTGTGGGGAGTGTACTGCATACGGCTTGGTACCCATCCAATAGTATTCGCTTGTTAGAACTTTGGCTCGAGTGAGGAAGTGTTGGAAAGGCATCTTGGGGAGGTTCATAGGTTAGGTGTTAGTCTCTCAAAGACTTTGTTGCAATCAATCACTTGTGTGGTGAGCGATCAGATCCCTGTGGGTAAAGTGTACAACCTCTGCAGAGAGTGTGTGTTAAATCTATTCGAATAGCCACGTCTGCAGTATTGGACAATGCTCGGGGATTACAGTCAAAGGGTAGATTTTCAAAATAAAAAGTGGAATGGGTGGCTGTGTGCCAAAGATTGATGAATCAAGCTTAGGGCTGTGTGCCAAACTCTTGGAAAAAGAATTGAGGAATTAATTATTATAGTAATGGTCTTACGCTTTTGATCTAATTAAGACTATCTGTTAAAAGAAATGCTACTTCATGCAAAATAGCCAATTAAGCCTTTCCTTTGGAATAAGCCATGCATGTAGTAATAGAAGCAGATTGTGCATGACTTGTTGAGTATGTTGTATACTCACCCTTGCTTCAACAAAACCTCGTAAGAAGAAGCAACACCGGCTTGGGAGGAGGACTTTAATGAAGGTCAGGAGAATTAGGGTTGAGCCTCGTCGGTTCGTGGCGTAACGAGGGGTCCATTGACGATACTTTTGCTTCATTTGTTGAACTTGTGTTACTTTGGTTATTTATAAGCCTGCGTGCTAATTATTGTAAGGTGACCATAAGGTCGTAACTCGCTTATAATTATGTTTGAGGTACTTAATTATTATTTCCGTTGTGTATGATTGTGGTATCTCAACTTTGTTTATCCTGTGTGTACTAGCGTGATCCTCGACTAGTCATGTATCACCTGAGGGTCCGGATTTGCAGATTCGGGTCCCGACAGCAGACTTTTTAGCAACACAACTGCAATGGCTGTCCTGGTTGTATCGTCGGGACAGCCTCTCATCAGAGCCACCATAGCAACATCTTCAGCACTCATGAGGCCAATGTCTAGTGCGCTCATATGCTGTTAACATCTCTTCCGCCATTGGATCCGACCAACTCAATGACGCTGGCGTTTGACCAGATGAGAATGCTACTCGACACGGCATAAGCCCAGACTGCTCGAGCAGCTAATCCAAGGATTGGATATCCTAGCCAACAAGGCGCCCGAAGTCAACCGCCGGGACCATCTCATGATAGTCATCGGGTAGCGAGATCAGCAGTGGCTAGCTCTAGCCATCGTAATTCCAAAACAGTCCATTCCAACCCCCGCCAAAAGCAGTTTAGAGATCTCTAAGACCAAATCCTCCACAATCAGCGAGATTTGTGTGATGTCTTACGAGATCGAAGGGAGAAAAGAGACGACGAAGACTGCGAAAGGTGGGAAAGCGAGGCCACATCCTTAAGAGGCCGATCCTTGGTGCGACATATACAGTGAGGCGAATCTTCGCCCTCGAGGGGCCACTCACTGCTGCGACACAGGTTCCCCCCTTGGCAAGATGTGTTTAGATGGCAGCGCCAGATGACCCTTGAGGACGTTGATGAGGAGTGTAAGGCATTTACTCCCGCACTGCGCGTGGTCAGATGGCTGGACAAGTTCAAGCCTGGTCCGGCCAAAAAGTACTCGGGGAAGATTAACCCTGTCGAATGGCTGTAGATTTACACTACGGTCATGAGAGCAACCGGAGAAAATGAGAAGGTGATGGCCAATTACCTGCTTACCACCCTCAATGGAGTGGCCATGTCTTGGTTACTCAACCTTCCACCTTAGTCGATATCATCGTGGGTAGAGTTGCGGGCCCAATTCATCGCCAACTTTCAAGGCACATATGAATGCTTAAGAATGCGCAGCGACTTGCATCGACTAGTACAGAAGCCAGGAGATTCATTACACAGCTTCATCTGGTGCTTTAGCGATAAGTGAAACCTAATCCTCGACATCTCGGACGAGGCAGTGATTGTTACCTTCAAGAACAGGGTTTAGGACAGAGATCTAAAGGGGAACTCGCCACCCAGAAGATCAAAACTACTAAGGAGCTCTTCGAGTTGGCGGATAAATACGCCATATGCGCTGAGGCCCAAGACCATCTCGATAACCTCAAGCATGGCAACGACAAGCCCGAGTCATCCAAGCAAGGGGCAAAGAAGAACAAGAACCGCAGGGAGGATCACAAAGGCGACTCCACCTTAGCCGTGGTTGAAAGGGGCAAAGCGTGCAATCTAGGCGACAACAAAAGCCAAAGTCGTGAAGGAAATAAATACTGCCCCATCCACCATACGGACAAACACGACTTCGATGAGTGCCAGGTGATCAGCAAAAAAGTCCAAGAAAAGCTCAAGGCTACCCTCGCCGAGCGCGGGATCGAGTAGGCTAAGGAGAAACCCAAGGACGATGATCCCGAATACCGTGGGGTTGAGCACAAGCTAGCACATATCTTTGGGGGATCTGCCATGTATGAGTCCAAGAGGCAGTACAAGGCAGTAGAAAGAGAGGTCAATCTGGCCACACCAGCTCTCCCCTAATTCCTCAAGTGGTCAGAGGTACCAATCACCTTCGACCAATCAGACCCCTTATCTACGATTCCACATTCAGGGCAATACCCCATAGTGGTCGAGCCCACCATCATGAGCATCAAAGTCACTCGAACCTTAGTTGATGAAGGCAACTCTTTGATCATCTTCTCAACGACATTGGAGAACATGGGAATTCCCTGAACCATGGAATAACTCTGCACTCATCCTCGACCCCGCTGGGCTAGATCGAGCTGCCAGTCACATTTGGCATACTGGACAATTTCCACATCGAGAAGATCCTCTTCAACGTAGCAGATTTTGAGACAGCCTATAACCTGATTCTAGGCCGCCCAATGCTAGCCAAATTCATGGAGGTGGTGCACTATGCGTATTAGACCGTCAAGATGCCATCGCCAAAGGGAGTCCTCACGATCAAGGGAGGCCAGCGCGTTGCAATCAGATGCGACAAGAAAAGCCTAGAGATGGCCAAACATCTCTGCGGATCAACAACTAGTGCCAGCGACGAGAAAACCAAGCGCCAAGCTTGTGGTGTAGAAGTAGCGCAGATTCGCAGAAGATCAAAAGCAAGCCATACAAGAGGAGGTCGGCAAACTCCTGAAGGCTGGCTTCATTTGAGAGGTCTATCACCTGACATGGCTGGCGAACCCAATCCTCACAAAGAAGCCCAATGGTAAGTGGAGAATATGCGTCGACTACATCAACCTTAACAAAGCATGTCCTAAGGATCCTTTTCCTCTCCCCCGCATTGACCAAATAGTGGACTCCACTGCAGGTTATGAACTGCTAAGTTTCCTAGATGCCTACTCGGGGTATCACCAAATTAGCATGTTCACGGAGGACGAGCAGAAGACTGCCTTTACTACTCATTTCTGTGTGTTCTGTTATATAAAGATGCCTTTTAGTTTGAAATGTGCTGGCGCAATGTATCAGCGTTGTATTCAAAACTGCTTGAAGTCCTGAATTGGGCACAATGTAGAAGCTTACGTTGACGATATCATAGTAAAATCGAAAACCAAGGGCACCCTAATGGGCGACCTTGGGGAAACATTCAACAACCTCAGGAAGTATCAAATGATGCTTAATCCTGAGAAGTGCATGTTCGGTGTACCGTCCGGCAAGCTTCTCGGCTTCCTGGTGTCCAATCGAGGCATCGAGGCTAACCCGCACAATATCGAGACGGTAAGCCAAATGCGCCCTCCACGAACGCTAAGAGAGGTGCAAAAACTCATAGGCTGCACTGTGGCCCTCAATCGATTCATTTCTCGAATAGGTGAGTGAGGACTACCTTTCTTCAAGCTGCTCAACAGGTAGGACACTTTCGAGTGGAGCAAGGATGCCGAAGAAGCTTTTTAAGATCTAAAAATGTACTTATTGTCTCCATCAATTTTAGTATCACGCAACGAAAAAGAGGAGCTCTTTTTGTATATTACAGCTACCACCAAGTGGTAAGCACGATCCTGGTAGTCGAATGGGATTGCCTTGAGAAAAGACCAATGTCCAAAAGCCAGTCTATTACATGAGCGTGGTCTTGCACGATGCCAAATCGCGATATCCTCACATATAGAAGATGTTGTACAAAATTTGGATGACTTTTCGGAAGCTGCGGCACTACTTCCAAGCGCACAAGATTACAGTCATGACAACGTATCCACACAAGGAGGTGCTACGAAACCAATAAGTCACGGGGCGAATTGTGCAATGGGCAGTCATGCTCAACGAGTTCAAAATTGACTTCGCGCCATAGACCAGCCTTAGGTCAGGAGTTTTGGCGGATTTCATCATGGAATGGACTCACGTCCAGGAAAAGGAAATTAAGATGGTCAATGACCACTCGACTATGTTCTTCGATAGATCACTTACGCTTCAAGGCTCAGGGGTTAGCATCATGCTTAAATCTCCTACAGGTGAGGATCTTAAATACATCATCCAACTTGATTTTCAAGCTTCGAATAATGTTGCACAGTATGAGGGACTGATCAATGGACTTCGAATAGCCACAACACTAGGAGTCAAGTGATTACTCGTGAAAGGGGAATCACAGCTAGTCATAAACCAAGTGCAAAAAGTGTACCAATGCTCGGATGACAACATGGTGGTGTATTTGAACGAAGTCCGCAAGCTAGAATACAAGTTCGAAAAGCCTCGAGGTAAGGCACATCTGGCGGAGCGATAACGCCACCGCCGACGAACTTGCCAGGCTCGCTTCATCCCGTTCTCCCGCACCTGTGGGAGTCTTCATCGAGAAACTCTCTAAAACAAATGCTACCCAACTCGATTAGTAGCCTAGTCGAGTCAACGAGGCAGAACTCGTAGACACGGAAGCTATGCTACTCGAACGCAAGCCGATCTAGATGACCCCATTCTAGGCCTATCTCGAAGGTTGAGAGATTCCTGACGATGATGCCTCAGCTGAGAAAATTGCATGTAAGTCCAAGCTATACACATTGGTAGACGGCAAGCTCTATCGGAAAGGGAGTAACGGAATCTTAATGAAGTGCATCACTCAAGAAGAGGGCAATAAAAACACTAATGGTTATAAAATAATCTCCTATTTCCTAAACGTGAGAAAACTCAAAAAAGGCCTACTGATTCTGTTGTTTTTGGTTTCCTTGATCTGTTAGTAGTTCATGTCACTAAATATGTTTCTTGTTTGATTCGAGTTAGCGGGTTTCCACAGCTAAAGTACACAAATGGTTTAGTTTGGATGGAAAATGAATGTGTTCTATACATACATTTTGCTATAAATGTTACACATTATTCATATGCTACTGTAAATTGTGCTTGTAGGTTCTAGTATTGTTTTCTTTAGAGTCAGTTCAGAAACCTTTCCATTCTTTTTCTTCCCAAAAAATTGTCACTTCAAAAAAATTGCCACTTCAACTTTTGTTGTTTGTCGTATGTCTAAAAAATTCTTGTCCTGGTAATCTTGCTACACTATAGTTTTTTATTTGTTAATTAACTAGCATGTAATGTTCCACACATAGTCCTGCAATGGTAACTCTTGGTTATGCACATGCTCCTAGTTGAGATGTTTAGCTCCTCAACCCCTTTTTTCTCACTCCAAATACTCACAGGATTGTTAGGATGTTGTGATCATAATCACTTAGTGCTTCCAACCCATGCATGGTGACATGGCTGCCATGAGGGTAGCCCAGTGCATGTGCATCAGAGATACATTCACTCCATAGAGGCATGAGAAAACAAATAGGAAAATGAACTAATAATGTTTGGGGTTTGCTTCAGTACCTATGTTTTTACTTGTCCATTCTATTTCCCTATCTCTTGATTGACTGTAATATGCCTGAAATTTTGGAGATGTATGTAATGTTTCTAACTTTCTCGCTGTCTTGGAGTCATTTTTATAGATTTATTTTTGAAATTTGATACCTGCATTGAAGGATGCATGCTAATACAGGGTGCACTCATAGCCCCACTCCATTTCTGAAACCGCAGATAGATCCTTAATATCTATAGGGACAACCTTGCAATTTGTTCAATTTCTACACAGTAAAAGAAGAGGGAAAACCAAAAGGAGCAACTTGGAGTATTGACATATCAAGGAAAACCACAAGATTCAGAGCCAAACTTCAGATAAAATAATAGCCATGGCCAAATGATAGAAATCAAGTTAGGCTTATAACAACAACACCTAGGTGCAGGAGCACAATCTAGAGAACAACATCCTTTGCATGTGTCCCCCTGAGAACTCATCTGATTGATCATACAGGCGTACACAAGTATGGTATTCAACAACTAGCTCGGAGATGGCGGAGAGCTCGGAGATATACCGGTAGGGAGATCAGAGACAACAGTAGGGAGCTCGGAGACGGTGCCGGGGAGATCGGAGGCAGCGATGGGGAGCTTCGAGGTGAGGCAATGGTGGCGGTCCGAGGCAAGGCTACGACGGGGAGATCAGAGGCGGTGACGGTGAGTTCCGAGGCAAGGCAACGGTGGCGGTCCACGGGGATGTGATGGCTGTCCGAGGCAAGGCGGTGGCGGTCTGACGCTAGGTTAGTGTAACTGAGAGGAGGAGGCGTGGCTTTTGGAATTTAAATGGGTGAACTATCACTGTCGAATCACCACATCAACCTGCAGTGATAGTCTATCACTGTCGGTCCAAAAATACAGCCGGCAGTGATAGTGGCCTTTTCACTACTGGCCCAATCCTCAAACCGGCAGCGATAATGCTTATCACTGCCAGTTGAGGCTATAAACTGGCAGTAATAAGCCACATCACTACTGTTTTATGAGAAAACCGACAGTGATAAGCTAGTCTCCCTCCAATTAAGTTAAACTTTTAACTTATTTCATTTCAAAGGCTGAGTGCTTTGGGATTTTTGAAATCCTATCAAATTTGATCCAAATATTCTGAAAAATTTTGAAGGCATACTACAGGACATCTAATATTTTATTTAAATATTTTTCCAAATTTTAATCAAATTCTAAAATTATGAAAACCCAGATTGCTCACTATTTTAAAAGTTTTAATATTTCAAAACCAAATAATGCTTCAAAAATTAACACAAATGCATCAAATTGACACAAATTTAAATGCGGTTAAATATTTGCACTCAAATCTTAGATCACGCTTTCTTCGAGCTGCTAAAGAATAGAGAGAACCAGTCTCGAGCATAACCTCAATTTTCATTACTCCATATAATACATTAATTGTTACATATGAGAAAATAAACATGTCGTTCGTACAAAAGAAAGCATATATTTAATTAGTACAACTAAGCTATGATTCGACCTTCGTTATGATCGCGGCGTATATACATAACTTCCTCACTCTCTTCCATTAGACTTAGGTCAACGTTCTATCCGAAAGGGGGAAGCTCATCGAATTGATTGTACTCTTTTTCACCAACAACATTCTCAATTCCAACAATCCTTCTTTTTCCTTGAATAACTATGTGGCTCTCCTTGTTAGCCAAATTAGTTACAAAGAAGATTTGTGTAATAGAATTAGCAGTACGAATGGTTCTTCTCTATATCTGACGAGTTTGAGGTCCACGGTAGTGATATCTTACTTGTCGATGTTAACGCCCCCTGGAAGTCTGACCCATTGGCACCGAAAGAGAGGGACCCTCAAAGGTCCATAGTCAAGCTCTCAAATCTCTTCTATGAATCTGTAGTAGGTTTGCCTATTTCCATTGCTCTCATAGGCATCTATACGGATACTGTTGTTTTGGTTGGTACTATTTTTATCTTGTGCTCTTGTATAAAATGTAAAATCATTTATGTCGTATCCTTTGAATGTTTAAATTGTAGTTAACAGTCCCTAAGCCAACACTTTCAACTGAGTGCAGTCTGTCTCTGTATGCATCATGTGTCTACGCAACCAATCGCCGAAGTTATCTCTATACTCTCACGTGATCCAAGCCTCTGACCTCCCTGGGTTAGTTTTGGATAGCATGCTTTTGTGCATGTTGACATATGGGGCCACCACAACTAATTGTCCCAAAACTACGAAATCTGCTTGTGTAAATGAAGCTAGATTGCTAGTACAGAATGATTTCTCACCTAGTGTCCCTTTCCCCAATAACCTCCCCTCATGCCGAGATACAGACACACCAATCGGTTTGAGATCCATATAATCGACATAAAACTCAATAACCTCCTCGGTTTCCCAACCATTGGCAATACAACCTTTTGGCCGATGTCGTTTACAAACATATTTCTTTATAACCCCTATGAACCTCTCGAATGGGTACATCTGATGTAGAAACACAGGACTAAGAATTCGTATCTCTTTCACAATGTGAACAATGAGATGGACCTAATATCAAAAAAGATAGAGGGAAACACATCTCAAGCTTGCACAGAGTGTAGACCACATCTTCCTGTAGCTTATCTAGTTTCAACGGATCAATGGTCTTCTGTGAAATCGTGTTGAAGAATGAACACAACTTTATAATTGTGTCTCAGACTTTCTCTGGCAGAACATCCTTAATTGCAATTGGAAGCACCTGTGTCATTATCACATAGAAATCGTGAGACTTCATAACAATTAATTTTAAGTCTTTCATTGAGACTAGTCTCTTTATATTTGTAGAGTAACCAGACGGAACTTTGACTCCGTGCAAGCATTTGCACATGCTAATTTTTTCTTTCTTGCTTAGAGTGTAGTAGGTTGCAAGAAGGTACATTTTACCTGTATCCATTTCTTCGTGATGTAACTCCTTCCTGAGTTTCATATCTTCGATGTCCATCTGTGCTTGGAGTGTATCTTTTGTTTTGCTAGGTATGTCCAGTAAGATACTAAGCAAGCTATCACACACATTTTTCTCTATGCGCATGACGTCGATTGTGTGTCGAATTTTCAAGTGCTGCCAATAAGGTATGACCCAAAATATTGATCTCTTTTTTTATAAAGGAGCCATTTCATGAGAACTCGGGATAGATGTACTCCCATGAATAATTTTAAGATCCTTTATGACCACAAATATCTAGTTCCTAATGTGATTCTTCGGAGATAAGGCGGTCTCCTTTGTCCTGTCAAATTCTCTCTTATTATTGTGATATGGGTGATCCTTGCGAAGGAACCTACAATGCCACTTGTAAGCCATTTTTCGGCAGTTCTTTAGCAACTGGCTAGCTGTATCATCCAAGCAATGGACGCATCCGTTGAAGTCTTTTTTTATCTAGCCTGACAGGTTACCAAAAGCAGGGTAATCATTGATGATTATGAACAATAATGCATGCAGGATAAAGTTCTCTCTTTTATACTCATCCCATACCCGTACACCATCGTTCCACAATATTAGAAGATCTTCAACCAATGGTTTGAGGTACATATCGATATCGTTGCCTAGTTGTCTAGGCCCTTGGATCAGTAGTGGCATCATAATGTACTTTCGCTTTATACAAAACCAAGGAGGAAGGTTGTAGATACATAAAATCACCGACCAAGTGCTATGATGACTACTCATGTTGCCAAAAGGATTCATCCCATTCGTACTCAACCCAAACCTTATATTCCTCACATCATATGCAAAGTGCTTCTTATATTTTATGTCAATGTTCCTCCATTGCACAGAATCAGCAGAGTATCTGAGTATTCCATCCTTCTAATGCTCTTTAGCGTGCCATCGTAGCAATTGGGCATGCCTTTTGTTCGCAAACAATCGCTTCAGATGGGAGATTATAGAGAAATACCACACCACATTACGTGGGATCTCTTCTTCTTACGCTTCACACCGACATCATCGTTATCGATATCATCATCGTTGTCCTTATACCGCTTTGCTTTGTAAACAGCACAGGCATGTAAGTCTACAAACACATTGCTATATAATATGCAATCATTTGGACATGCGTGTATTCTTTGTACTTTCAGTCCCAATGGGCAGACAACCTCCTTGGTCTAGTACGTAGTTGCAGGCAACACGTTATCCTCTAGAAGCAATTCCCCCAAGAAACATAATAGCTCAGTGAAACTCTTATCGGACTAACCATTGCTTGCCTTCAACTGCAGTAGCAAAAGCATGGTATGCAGCTTTTTGTGCTCCTCCTTGCAGCCTGGGTATAATGACATTGTAGAGACCTCTACCATATGCTGGAACTTTTGAAAGTCTTTTTCACTAGTGAAATCCCCCGCCCCATCACGCAACATTTGATCTAGATCAACTTCGTGGCTATCAGCGAATGTATCTTCGACCGCCGTCATATCGTTGTCTCCGTCATGTTCATCAATGTGTTGCCCTTCATATACAATCACATCTACACCGCGTTCGGTCCAACAGGTATAGCTAGCTTTGAAACCCCTTCGAAGCAAGTGTGCACGTATCGAATCTATAGTAGAAAATAGCTTCTCATTTTTGCAATCAATGCATGGACAACACAAATAGTCTGCCAGCTTCTTCGACTTGTGCGCCGCAGCCGCGTTCAGAAAATAAGTCACACCAATAAAGAACTCTGGGCCGCGACGGTCCGTGTCATACATCCACCTTCGGTCCATCTACAATTAATTATATCAAACTAAATTTTAGTAAATCAATAAACAATCACAAAATAATTTATTCTTTGCATTAGTCATGTAATGCTAATTAATTAAATCAATAAACATCATATAAGCATATAACGCAAATAACAATATAATTATAAGTGATTAGATTTAAAAATCCATCTAGCAATTTTGACTATATTAAAATACATTAAAATTTTTCATTATTGAAATATACATCTAGCATTTTTATTATTTAGAGGATTTATTCATTTCTTTTGTTATGTAGTGCTATTAAATTAAATTAATATACATCAAATAAGAATAAAATTGAATATAAGGATATATTTCTAAATAATTATATTTAAAAATGTATCTTGCAATTTTCATTATTGTAAAATCCATCTACCATTTTTATTATTTAAATATTCATCTAGCAATTTTCACTATTTAAAATTTCATATAACAATTTTTCATTATTTAAAATAATTACAATTAGATATAATGGCCCATCTAGCAATTTTCATTATTTCAAAATCCACTAAATCACAAAAATGAATAAGAATTGTAATTTATTCAATAAATTAGCTAGATCTTAATTTGAGTACTACCGACCTAAAATGTCCACATCATATAATCAGTCATTATCAAAAATCTAGAGCAATCTATAAAGTAAAATTTAACTACAAATACGAGATAAATTTTGGAGAGAAATATGAGATAAATTTTGGTACAATTTTTCAGCAGTAAGTCATCAAAATAATAACTATCGAGCAAAGACAGAGCTCCTCTCTGTTCTACTCGATCGGGGATCAAAGGTGTCGATTGCGGAGCATATATAAAGATACTTATCACTGCCGGTTCTACACAGAACCGGTTGTGATAAGATCGGATTACGCGAGAAAATACTTATTAAGCAGGAAAATACTTATCACTATCGGTTCTTGAGTAAAGCCAGCAATGAAAATATTGATAATACTACCGGTTTGTAGTAGAACCGGCAGTGATATGTCACTACCAGTTTTGGATATAAACCGGCAGTGATATCTGGTTATCACCACCGGTTGTACGTGCTCCCACCGCCGAACTTTCGAACCGGCACACTACAGGATAATCCTAATTTCCCAGCGTTTATTTTGGCCAGCACATAAGTTAACTGCCCTTGTAAAAGAATTTCCCGGCATTTATTAGTTTTAGCAGCATATAAATTTCTTGGCGTATATATATGCCGGTAAACATGTTACTACGGCGAATATATGTGCCGATAAATCTTAATATTCTAGGGCGTTTGCAAACGCCTTAGTAGATTTTATTACTGGCATTTGTTAATGACTCAAAAAGTTGGATATTGACGACATTTACAAACGTCGTGGTATACTTACTAAGGCATAAATAAACATCGTGAAAAACTCATACAATCACGGCTTATACAACTGCCAGGATATCATATCACGGCGTTTCCACGAAAAAAGGGCGCGCAGATGGAAAAAGTAGCGTGCGCACCAAATGCGCAGGGCCTAGCTATACCATGCGCGCCAGCATAACCCTTGGAAAAAAATCCCCACTTCTCCCTGGCCTCCATCTAAAACCTAGCCGGCTGGCCTCGCGACTGGTGCCCTCGTCGATCTCGCCACATCGCCCACCTCTGCGCGCTGCCCTCGTCGATCTCGCGACATCTCCTTCCCGGATCGGTTAGCGGCAGACCGGATCTTGGGTGATAGCAATGGCTAAGGCGGCGACGCTTCTGATTACTCGCCGCCACTCGTCGATCTCACCACGATGCGGCCCGTCGACCCGTCGCCCGAGCCATCGACCCAAGTCCCCACCGCACCTCTCGCGCCTGCTCTCGGCCCCAAGCCGCCGTCGCTCCCACGCCAAGGTCGGACTTTTCATGTGGGTTGTAGGGGTGGAGGTTTTGCAATGGTGTGGTCTTTGGAGGCTTCGGGGATCTTGTGATGCAAATGCCAACCCACAACAATTGCTTGTTTCATGCCAACAATCACGATGTGGGTGTGGGAGTATGGGCAATCTTTGCGCCATATGTAATGCCAATGGTTTAATTGCACAGGATATCCTAGGAGCCTTGTGTTTATTGCAATGGAAAAATTTTCTTCGGAGAATTTGAGAGGCGAGAATGGTCTTTGCGCTTTCGATCCACATTTGGATGCACAATTGCAGACCACAGTAAGTGAGGCGCTACTGCAATGAAATGCTAGGACGCAAGATCATTTCTTGATCGGAGAATATTGTGACGAGACAAGGAGGGTGTGAATTGAGTTCGAGCTTCTGGCATTGGAATTTTAGGTATCGTGGTGCTCTGTTCAAATTATTTCGTGAACATGTTTTGGAAGTAGGAGGTGTTGTAGCACCAGCTTAGTTTTTGTTCGAGTTAAAATATATATGAGCTTGAATTTCAAGGTTTTGCTAAACTACTTGGTTTGGGGCCTAAGATGATGTTCACCATTTGTATGGTAAACACCAAATTAGTAGTAAGTCACTCGCCCTTTTGTTAGGAGTTAGGACTAGCTCTGTGTCACATCATTCTATGTATTATGTAGCCAGTTATGTTCTTAAGCTCTATTGGTCACAAAAGATTGTGAATAATCTTCATTATCTATGTATGAACCCTACCCATGGTTTTCTGTTGCGGTATGACCGAGGAGATATCTCTTCTTAACTAAAATGAATCTGCTCTTTTAGATGTTACGGATAACTATATTACGTAAGGTGGCCAAACATACTACATCAGTCAGTATTACCTTTCCACGTGAGCTAAAGAACATAAAAAATACAATGAAGAAAACAATGCTCTGAGCAAACACTCCCATTAGTTTGTTACGAGGACATGGCCAGAAGACACTCGGAACTTTCAAATTAGCATTGGTTCTATCAAAGTTTTGGTTGTGAAGTACTACATTTCTAGGAATTGCTCTAAATTCCAATGAAAGAGTTTTTTATAATGTTTTACCAATGATCTTGACTGATTACTCCACTTCATAATTCTGTTCATCCCCATGAATTTGGCGGTAGCTTATTGCTTTAAACAAAGGCACCTAACTGCTTAAATATGGTCGCAAAGGAAGCCAAAATTTACTCCTTAAGATTATCAAATGTAAGTACATTGCTGCAACATCCCCCTGTTTAATAAAACTTGATCTTGAATAATGATTTTGAACTATGCAAAGTTTTGCCGGAACTAGACCATCGTGGTTTCAGATGGCTTTCTTCTTCATATGTATCTATCTTAACTTTCATGTAACTACTCTTCTTACAACCATTGGAGCAAAAATAACTGCAAAATGGAAATCATTGTAAAATCTTTAATATACTAACAAGAAAATGGAGAGCCATACAACTTCCTTTTTCAGTTATTATATATACTCACATGAATATCTCTTTTATGCTCCACAGGATGAATCAACTCTTATTTGGGTCTCAAATAACAGAGATAAAAGTTTGAAACTATCTTCTGTGTCCAGAGTTCTCTCTAGACAAAGAACAGTAACAACCTTTTAAACAATTTGGTCATATTTTATTTCAAGTCTTTGATCTTTCAACAATTATTCTTTTCAGCTGGTTTTTCAACGTTTTCTACTCCCTGAGAAGGACCATTTATCCTTCTCACTCATATACAATGATGGGAAGTAGTCTCTTGATCTGGTATTACAATGAGAATTAATTTAACATTCTTGCTTCCCTTCCTTACTGACTGAGTGTCATCTAATTATTTCTGATCTTGTTTTAAAGATCTGCAAGGACAAAGTTGAGGCAGAGGTGTGATTTACAGGCCTTAATGCCTTGATATATGATTGGTTTGCATTTATGCTTGTGAATGTGCTTTATTAGTTTTAATTCACTTCCTAATTCCCCACATTGTTTGCTTTTTTGTTTTAATTCACTTCTATTACCCCACTTTGTTTAATTTTTGTGAAAATGCTAGACTGCTTATTTCCTTATTTTTGCTCTGTAGTGGTCATGCACTTAGTCATTCGCATCAATACCTTTTTGTTTATTCTCCTTGAACATCCTACCTGCTAATTTCTGCTTTGTTTTGTAATTTGTGCTCCTGCACTTAATTGCTACCACTATGTGTAATGTTATACGCTTAAATCATTCTTTTATGCTTTTGAGTGCGTAATGATATGGACATTTCTCATCGATATGGTCCTATGGGGATAAATACCAAATCTAGTACTGGCAATAATCCACAAAATTCATTCCATAAGTCAGCTAAAGTAAATCAATCTATATGAGGAGGACTACAAGTCAAAAGGATTTCTTGCATTCACGAGGCAATGACTCGGTGAGTACCTTACATATAATCCTTTACGTGGTCTTGGAGAATCTTGTGATTGAATAAACCCTGCTATATAAGGATACAAATAAAATGGGATAAGATGTAAATAGTTTTCTTTAAAAAGTTGCAATATAGTTTGGTGCACAATTAGTTCAGTTCCATGCAATGTATGGTTCATAATATGACTAGTTTTTGCAGAGCCATTCTTCACTTAGTGACGATGAATCCAGGGATGCTCATTCTTTTCATAACATAAATCAGAAGGGAATATTATTCTTTATATGTGATTCGGATGAGATTGGAATATTTATCTTTACTTTGCTCAGTTAAATTCTAACATTTTCCCTCTCCTATGTGATTGGCACTGACACCTTGGATATTTGCATCAAATTCAGCATCAATTCGTTGTTGGTAAGCTCTCCATCTTATTTTTGAATTAGATGAAACAATAAGGTAGAAGATGTACTATCTGAGGACTATATTAGATCCTTAAAGTGCCTATCCATGGCTCATTTCGAGTCACAAATCTGGAGCACATTTGGTCACAAGTATATAGCATCTTCAGATAGAGCAAAGATTATAGAATATCAGCCCTCTTGTTTCTCATATTTGTACTAGTGATTTATTTTAATTTGATCTCTTTCATGATATTTTGTTAACCAAGGTTTTATTTTTTGAAGAAAATCTGCACTAGCTGATGCAATGGTTTTTGTAGTAGGAAATAACTACCAAAACTCTGAAACATCAATTTTCCCTCTATGGTTTGTGTACCGTCTTTCCTTTTGGAATGATTAACAATATATCCATTCTTTTAGAATGATTGATAATCTGTCTAATTTTAGCTCCTCCGCTTGGATTAGAATGTGGGACCTCGTGCCAGGAAAGCAAGAAGCTGAACCCCACTAAGCAATCATGACCAGTGTAGCAAACTTCTGATAGCTATGCCATGGCCTTTGCAAGTTTGCATGTCTAGTAGGTTAAAGATTTCTATGAGAGCATTTACCATTTGTATTCAACACTATAATAACTTTCTCCCTTTTGGCATGTTTAGGATGAAAATGGCGATAAGATGGTCAATCAATATGTCCATCTCGGCAAGATTGGTCTTTGGAAGCTATGGCAAAGTGGTAAGATAAGCTTAACTGTACTATTAATTAACTTCTCATGGTTGATGGCTAAATCCTTTTTCTTCTTGTCTGAAAAAGGTTTTATACTTAGAAGCATGAAAGATGGGAAGCTATATGCGATAAAGGTAATGCTTTCCACTACTCTCTTGTGTTGGTAATATAAATGCCTTTTTATGAACCACTTCCATGATAAGCAGTACATTTGCTTGTTGAATCTCATGATGTGCTATTTCTTTCTCGGTAGTTATTGATTTTTTCCTTACTTCTTCCCAATTTGTTCTGGAAAATGCTTACTCATTATTAATCATCTATTAAGTCCAGCACTTTCTTTTCTTTGTTCAAGTGCCATTATGTTTAACACTTATATGTGCTTGCTGGGTGCATAGTGCTCATGTCTAATTAATGGAATTGTAGCCATTTCTCTTCTATTTCAGGTATTGAATAAACCTTTCAAGATGAAAGTACATGTTGTACTGATCGAAAGCGCCATGACAGATGTTCTTCTGAAGTGAGTAACTTTTATTTATCTGTAATACTTGTCATTTTGTTGTTTTGTCACACATGTGTAACTTAAAGTTCTCTGGGAATGTAGTTGTGCACACTTTGTACTCATTAGTATCTATTACACATAAGCTAACCAAGTCGAGCATGCTCCTTTGGTCATGTTCTATTCAAGACATGAATATGATAAAAAACACAATGTTTGCGATTATTTGGTTTGGTTGATGGGAATGAAATTGCTTGCTTGCTGGAGAATCTTGTTTTATGGGCACCCTTGTTTAAAAAATCTAATTGGTAGGTGCACTACTCCTTAGCATATGGAGAATGTGTCCCTCTTGGATCAATAATGCATTTATCTCGATAAAAGGTGGCTAATGATAATGACATAGATTTGCGATGGAGTTCTCTTGTCATGAACACAACATAAATTCATTTATCCGGCTTGGTAGCTCTTGTCAGCGCTTAACCACACTATGTGTGGAAGCCCTTTAGTCTCTCGGGAGAAATGGGTTCATGGGAGCATAATACGAATGCATGAATCTTTTGTTTATTTCAAAATTCTGTCCATTGCCATTTTTTCAGTTAAATTTCATTGGAATATGATGTTTGTTGGACAAATTTCGAGTGCTAATTACCACCAAGAAGTCGCTTCATTTCCTTTTAGAAGTCATGTCAAATTTACTCTTGAGATGTTGTAAGGGATTAAATAGATGTCCATCACCACTATATTTATGCCAAAAGGTTCAATGATTGTCGGGAATCAATGTTCTTTTTGGGGTGAAAAATTGAAACATGATATTTTGGGTAGTAGCACTAGCCAAATTAGCACAAGTTTTGCATATATACGATATGAGGCATTTCCGGAAATTGTCTAATAGCTTCCTTTTGTATTGGTGACGGTATCCATCATGAAAATGTTGGATCATCCCAATATAGTAAATCTCATTGAGGTGATTGATGACCCAAACATAGATAAATTCTACATGGGTATTTAATGATATTCTCATCATTTTATTGTTTTATTTTCTTTTATTTATTCTAACATAGCAGTTTTTGGCTTGCTTGTTGGCATTTTTGTCAATATTTTATATAATCATAATTTACACTTTTCCATTGGCATTGCCGATTCTGGAGTATGTTGAAGGAAAAATGGTGCTGTGATAATGGTTTTGGAGAAGCTACTTCCAGAAATTACTTGCGAGACATAATCTCGGTGTTATATATCTTCACTCTCATGTAAGATTTCAATTTTTCTTTTCAGTAAAAACTGTTTCATCATTGTGAGTGTTGTCCGTGTCGAGGCCTATAAATCAAGCTATATCATGTTGAAAAGTGAAAACAATTTACTAGTGCCTTAATGTCTTTCATTAGCGATCGATCATATTAATAGGATTTTTGGAAAAGAGATTTGAACATCACAAGTTTGTATCGCACAAATTAATACAACCAACCTATTTTTAACTTTCACGTATCCTCCAAAAAAACACCACCACCACTAAACTTCGAAGCTCGGATCCTCTGCACATATTATATCGAGAACCAGATTTTCAAGCTGTAATCTTAGCCTATGCTTGCATTGAAGCTTTAATTCTTATGTAATCCTGATTTCCCCAATTATTTCCATTTCTTTGGAAATGAGTTCTTATATAGTTTCTGATTTAAAAATATGACTACTAACTACTATCAATTAGGACAGTAATATGCATAAAAACTTGGTGTGTCTATTGTAGTATTGTCCTATAAAGCTCCAAATGTGCATCTAGTTGCTAATCTCTATGCTATGCACTCCCGACTTGATTGAAACACTTAATTTTTTTATCTTTATACACGAACATAATTCATGGTGATATTAAACCGGACAATCTCTTGGTCACAAGTCTTGGCAATGTGAAGATAGGGATTTCGGTGTTAGCGGAGTTTTTGAGGTGGTTTCTCATTTCGTATCTTGTAACTTCATGTATTTTAGTGAATTTTATTCTCCATGTCAGGAATAAAGGTTTTTAGTTGAATTAGCCCCCCAAAGAGATAAATGCCTACTTGGTGGCTTTAATTGTTGCAAAATTGCTCTTGCATCAAATTCAGCATCAATTCGTTGCTGGTAAGCTCTCCATCTTATTTTTGAATTAGATGAAACAATAAGGTAGAAGATGTACTATCTAAGGACTATATTACATCCTTAAAGTGCCTATCCATGGCTCATTTCGAGTCACAAATCAGCCCTCTTGTTTCTCATATTTGTACTAGTGATTTATTTTAATTTGATCTCTTTCCTGATATTTTGTTAACCAAGGTTTTATTTTTTAGTTCTTTTTACAAGAGTACTTAAACTAAAAAGTTTGATTCAATTTGTAAATTATTTTCCATGGTCCAAGACAATTGCTTACACCAATCATACAGTTCTTCCTTCGTCTTGTCCTTGCAGATTATGTGCCAAGCATATCGAACTTCTGGAACCTAACAAATCGCACATCATCTGAACAAGGTTCAGCTGCTGATTTTGGTGATGAGTACGTTGAGTCCCATGCTTGTTTCTCATTAGTTATGGGTTATTTTAGCGAATCATGCAGTGATACATCTGTTTTAACAGTGGTTTGGTCAAGATGGTAAATTAGAAGGCAAATGGAGGCTTAACTCCACTTCACATGGCAGCGTTAAATGGGCATGTAGAGTGTGTACACTTGTTACTGGACTTGGATGGTTCTTGTCTTAAATTGTTTCAATTATTGTCTTGCATAAGTACTTTATTATACATATACTGATGGGGTGCCAGGAGTGGAAAAAAAATCATTCACCCTCTTGGAATGTATTACCAATTTGTTCCTCTACTCATGCTGCAGTTCTATGTCTTTTAGCTTTGTGCCTTAATGTTGTTCTCATATATGTATATATATTATATTATTTGGTGAACTCTAGGACTGTTATTTTGTTATCTAGTTTTTCGTGATTGTTTATAATTTCCTTTCCTTCCATCTGGTAGGAGTAGGTAGCACCCCACTTCATTATCTTTGCTTGTGGTGGAAATGCTATCTGTTGTCAAGTATGTTACGCTAATCTGAAGGCATTTTTGTTGTTTAAATGTTTGACTATCTCTACATCTCGCTAATGAGAAATTGTTCAATGTTGCTTCTTATTGCTCGAGGAGCAGCCTTTGCTGCAGAATGCTAGCGGTATGATTCGAAGTTTTGATACATAACCAATTAATTATCATTGTTGTTGTTTACTATTATGATTTGGTTAAAGCATAATGTTCATTTGCATTATGCAGCTGTACCCTGTTAATGGTAGCTCATTCATGGCATAGAAACTCTGTTGAGGAAATCTAAGTAAAGAACCAGAGGGTCGAATACACACACTTCCTTCTCCATATTTGTGCCTCCCACTTATGAGCATCATAAGCATTGCCAGGTCAGTCTGCTATGAAATTAGTTTTCACTCCCGTTTCTGGTTTTCTAGTCCATATGTGAAAAGTAGTACTAAAGAACTGAGCATGTTTCTTGTGGGTTGTCAAGTGGTGTTATTCATGTTATCCCACAGCCATTCCTGTCACCAACTAGGAGAAGCTGTCCGGAAGCCTTGAGACGCTGGAATTCCGTTCGGCATGGCAGTGTGCGAAGATGTGTAGGAGCCTAGTGTTGGTGTGAGGGAAAAGGTGGATGGGAGAAAGCCTGAGGTGAGCTCTAGCCTCTTGGCCTCTCCCTTCGGCTTCTCAGCTGCTAGGATCATTGGCTTCTGGTACTCAGTGCTGGTTCAGGGGATGGTGGCCACATTCCCTGTGTTGATGTTCTTATTAGAAACAAGTTCAGAAAGATGGAAGAACACGAAGAAACTTCTAGTTAGCTCAACTAGTTTCCATGTGTTCTCTCTTTTGCCTTTTTTGATGTTTCTATCTATCAGATGATGGGAAAAAAAAGAAAGAATCTGGTTGCTTGTGCGCCACAAGAGACAATTTTTAAACAATTTGGGAGTTTGTAGTGACAGTGTAACATCCCGGAGCTCAAATGCGCCACGGATGCTACCAACACTCTAAATTCTTAATATCGGCTTAGAAACTAAGCCACTGAAATTTACAAAATTTCGGCATGACCTGTCTAGACAGTAGGACATCCACTCAAGCAAGCGAAAACAAGCTGCAGGTATGATATCATTCTAGCAGGTCCTTAGTTAATCAATCACACATCCAACAGAACTTAATAACTACACCACGACGAACGACATATTACAACCATAATCCATACAACCCGGCTTTACAAATCAATTAAATGGTTTGATGCAAACGTGCTTGTGCTACTACTCCCCCCACGCATGTCGGTTTCAATGTACCTGCAACAACACAACAAACAACCATGAGTCGATGACTCAGCATAGTACACATGAGTAACAATTCCAATTTATCATAAGTAAAACAAGAGCTTGACCATTAAAGTAAGGAAGACAAATGAAGCAACATCCGGACGATACGCTTTTCTACTCATTTAAAACAATAACTTGACTATACAAGAAAATGATCGCAATCAAATCATCAATTTGATAATAAACCCATTCAACGCCAAAGAAGCATTACTTAACTCTAAGTCACAACATCTCCCAACTCAACTACCCCTTTTTCGCAACTCAAACCATTTTCATCACTTGCGTTTGAGTTCAAAACTCGACTTCACTCCACGATATTCATACAACATAATTAACAAGGCAAATAAATGTGCTAATTCATCAAATTCAATTCAATCTCCCCTTTTTGGGTTGAATCCACGACTCAACCTTCAATTACCATAATCATCATCCATATGACACACCATTTACCACAACACTCATTATTAAAGATGCAATGCATATGAATGCTCATTTTGATGCACGTCTGCAGTCGCTGAGTGCCCACCCGTCGGTGTAATATCGCGAAACCTCGCCCCAACCTTTGTGCCTTCAGTTGGGTGAGCTGGGGCCGTCTGGCAGGTATTCTCAGGGGTGGTTGGCCCATCTGGGAGGATTAAGGTTAAAGGATTTAGGCTTGGGAGGGGGTTTCTGGAAATTTTCCCTTCCCACCTACCTTTTCACCTAATCTTTTCTCTCATCCCTTTGAGTGGCTACCATTTGTTTCCTTGCCGGATATTTTCCCCAGTGCCGATCCATCGATTTCTTGCCCCTGAATCTTCTCTGTGGCTGTTGGCACCTAAGGCATGAGCCGATTCCAGTGCCTCTCCCTGCCCCTGCCTGCCGATCCAAGTAGGGCTGTGCACAGTACCACCGAACCGAAAAAACCGAACCGGAAAAACCGAACCGAACCGGTCAAATCGGTTTGACCGGTTTTCGGTTTTCGATACGGTTATTAGAAAATGACGGCTTCGGTGATACGGTTATATCGGTAAAAAACCGGAGAAACACCGAACCGAACCGCATTAAAAAGTAAAAATCCCCCCTCCCCCTAGCCCCAGGCGCCACAGCCCATTTCTTCTTCAACCCTAGACCTGCCTCCCCCGCTCCAAGCCTCCAACCCCCGCTCGGCCGCTCCCAATAGGTAATCTCCCACCTCCGCCTCGATCGGTCTGGTCTGGCTGAAGGCGGCGGCGGCGTTCGCCTGCCGCTTCGATTGGCCCGGCCCCCGCCCTCGCCTGCTCGCCGGACAGTGATCGCCCCAGTGGCTCGGCCTCCCGGCGTCCCGCTCGCCCGGCCCGCGGCCCGCTCCCGCCTCCCGCTCTGCTCGGCCCTCGGCGTCCCGCTCCCGCCTCCCGCTAAGCGCTCGCCTCGCCCCGGCGTCCTTTCGCTCCGCTCGCTGCTCCCACCTCCCGATCCAGCCTGCGGCAGTCAGGCCCTGCTCGGCTCTGGCCTACGCCTCCCGGCCTCGGCTCCGACCGCTCCGTCCTCCGGTGCTCCTGAGTCCCGCCTCCGAGTCTGGCTGACCGCCCCGAGCCCCGACTGCTGTCTCTTTGCTCTCGCCCGGCGTAGTGCTGACCGCCTCCACTCAGCCTACTCTGTGTTGAATGGTTGATGTTGTATGGACACTAGGCGAAAACATTCAAACTTATATCAATACTTATTCCAAGATTAATATTGCAATGAAGATTGTCATAGTTTCAAGTCTCGGGTTTTGAGGGACGTTGTTGTAGGCATTTTGGTATTGTCGTTGTTTCAGCTTTTAGCCCGAGAAAAGTCGGTGTTTTAGCTTGTGTTGCTGATCCGTGTGGTTGAGTGGTTGTTATTTGGATAAAGGTGTGAGCTTAAATCGAATTGTTTTCCGGTTTGATAAATGAAGCGGGACATCCATTTTGGATGTCCTATTGATCTAAAAAGTATTAATATTGCAAATGATCAACTTGCGTTTTGATTATTAGAAGCTCAATCACCGATATTCATATTGTGTTGTGTTAATGTTAAGTTGTTAACAATTTATATGATAGACTGATAGTTGCCTTATTATTCTTCTTTTCCTTTTTGGTAATGTAGATGTCTCAGGATGATGATATACGAAGCATTCCTGTCGTTAGTAGTGATGAAGTTGTTGGACCTAATCAAAATCAAGATCGAAAGAAACAAATGAATCCCAGATCGGAGATATGGATGCATTACACACGACTGCCAGATGACCGGAACAAAGCTAAGTGCAATTATTGCTCTCGGATGCTTCTCTGTGATCCACAAAAGAATGGTACCTCCTCACTTATATCTCATGCAAAATCTTGTAAGAAGCATCCTGATAGGAGCAACAATCAAACTCAATTATGCTTTCAACCTAGTGAAGATGGTCGAAGTGGTTGTGTAGTTCCTTGGCAATACAATGCTGAAGAGGTTAGGGCAGCGTTTACTCGCATGATAATCATAGATGAGTTGCCTTTCATATTTTTGGAACATGAAGGTTTTAGGGACTTTATGTCCAAAGCTTGTCCTCGGTTTAGTGCACCATCTAGGACAACAATGTATAGAGATGTCTTCCGCCTTTATGAAGCTGAGAAAGCAAAGCTAAAAAGTTTTTCAAGGACACACATCAAACGGTTAGTCTAACAAGCGACACATGGACTTCTTGACCCTTCAAAACTACATGGTTCTCCTTGCACATTACATCGATATCAATTGGCAACTTAACAAAAAATACTTAACTTTTGTTTGGTAGAGACAGACCACAAAGGGAAGACATTGGGAAAGCACTAGATAAATGCTTACTTGAGTGGGGCATTGATAATGTGTGCACTATTACCGTAGATAATGCAAGTTCAAATGATCTTGCTATAAACTATATGAGGAGTGCTTTGAAAAACCGGGTGGTACTTTTGGAAAAGGTTGTCATCTTCACATGAGATCGTAGCTCATATCATTAATCTTGTGGTTCAAGATGGGTTGAAGACAGTGGCACCTTCTATTACCCGTATTCGTAATGCTATCAAATATGTGAGAAGCTCCACAGCAAGAATGAATAGTTTTAAAAGATGTGTGCAAATCAGCAAGGTAGAAGAAAAGGGTTTGGTGTCTCTTGATGTGTGCACTAGATGGAACTCGACATATCTTATGTTAGACACTGCCGTTGGTTTTGAGAAGGCATTTGAAAGGCTTGAACTTCAGGACCCCTCCTATAAGGCAGAGTTGGGTGTGGATGGAATTCCAAAATATGATGATTGGGTGTATGCAAAGGACTTCAAGGAGTTCCTAAAACATTTCTTTGACCTTACAAAAAAAGTTTCTGGTACACAATATGTTACTTCCAATACTTTCTTTGAAGATATCGCCGGTGTAAATTATTTATTGTGTGAATGGACTGAACGTCAAGATGGTGATGACAATACTTTCAAAGACATGGCCGTTAGAATGAAGGCCAAGTTTGATAAGTATTGGGGGGATCCTGAGAAGATGAATAACCTAATTTTTATTGCTGCTATTCTTGATCCTAGGTACAAGCTTCTTTTTTCCTATTTTCTATATTTTCTGAAGATACGACTTTTTTTCATATTCACCCACTACTGTTTTTTATTTCCTATAAGGACAAAGCAATCTGGTTTTTTCCAGTGGCAAATTAACAAGACATTTGGCACTATTAAAGGTGATAAGATATGGGAGAAGGTACAAAGGTCACTCTTAGATCTTTTTTGTGAATACAAGAATGCATACTCTCAAGTTGGATGCCAAGGTACTAGTGCTACTGAGCAAACAACTAGTTCTAATGAGCCATCATCTATTGCATCTACAAATATTATGAGGTCTTTATACAACAAGAGAATGAAAGTTACAAGTGGAGGTGGTGGTAAATCTGATTTAGATAAGTACCTTGCTGAAGATACAGAAGATGATATTAAAGATTTTGATATTCTCTCTTGGTGGAAATGCAACTCACCCCGCTTTCCTATCCTCTCACGGATGGCTCGTGATATATTAGCAATCCCTATATCAACTGTTTTTGAATCACTTTTAGTACTAGTGGTCGTGTTCTTGATGATTTTAGAAGCTCCTTAACTCCGTTAACACTCCAATGCTTGATATGTGCACAAGATTGGTTGCGTCGTTCAAAGCGCATTAACATTGAAGCCAATCTAAGGGATTTGACTAAATTTGAAGAAGGTGCTATAACCTACACATAATAATTCTATTTATCTATTTATGAGTGATGTAGATTGTTTAAAATTATCGTGTCTCTTTTTGTATTATGTAGGTATTGAAATGGAACGCCAAGTTGATGATGTTATCACAACATCCAAAGGTCTTCTTCGGATCGTGCTTGATGCTTGAAAGTTGAAAAGATGTGACTTTTGTTATTTTTTGCAAACCGGTATAGTAGTATGGAGTATGGACTAGACTATGGTGTAGTTGTTGACTCGAGACGGTCTACACTCTCGACTTGATTACCGATTTCATTCATGAACATTGTTGCAAAAGAAGCAGATGGAGAGTGGAGACCGTCTGGACTCGGTCTCTCGGACTAAGCTTTGAAATTCGGGGCCACGACTCTTTGTAGATATGTGAAGAACTTGATTACTCCTTATTTTGGCGGTTTAGAAAGAATCAAGAACTAAGGTAGTCTTTTGGTTTGCTTTGTGGCTGGTAACTTGCATGGTTGTAATTTGCACTAGTCAGAACTTGTCATGCACTAGTACACCCAATGGGATTCTTCAATATCAATTCCACAATGTGCTACATTGTCCTTCCTGCATATCTTATTATTTATGGTGCTGAAAACTAATGGAAAGCATGCTTGAATTAGTTATTGCTTTGTGATCTGCCACTATTTCATAAATACAACCTGTGTTAAATAGTTGTGCTTTTACGCTCATTGTGATGTGACATTGAGGAGGCTCATGGATCTTTGGTTGTGCTTTTTCGCCATTATTTCTCTATCTTATGCCATCCACTGCAATCGCTCTTTGTGCATTTCCGAATAACAAGAGAGCATGAAAAGGCAATTTGTTACACTTTGGGGAATGCATTAGTTAGTCATTCCCTTTCTTGGCCCAGTAAGAAAATTAGGAGCATATAGAAGTTATGTATTTCCCGAATAACAAGGAGTGATGCTCTATTGAGACAATTGGAAAACGATATATTCACGAGGCCATCTTTCTAGAATTGTTATTGATGAAGCTCATTGTGTAGCAAGTGATATCATACCACGCTCTCGCTTGAGGGCATATATAGGATTAGTTGTTGATATATTTTTGCGGTATTGGTACATGCTTTCGCAATAGACCTTCAATTGTGTATAGCTTCGTATGTTTTATCATTCACTGAACTTCATGGTTTGAATAATTCGATGTTCCATGTTGTATTGAAAACATGAACCATCATTACAAACTTCTGAGTTACGATGTCTTCTTGTTTGTGAAATTAGTTGTTCCTCGTGTAATTACTAACAAATCATGTTTTGAATCTTGATGGTCTCTTATTAGCTGCAGACAATGCTTTTGTTGTAGAGTGACTTAACATCACTTAGGTAATCTCCCCGGTGTGAGGTATGCCTTCTAAGATTTTCTGCTGGTTGCATAACTTGTGGACCGAGTTTCTTGGCGAAGCAATGGACACGTTACATACATGTATGTATGGTCGATTTTTACTTGATTGTGTAGAGTTTTGTAGAATTCAGCATTTTGAGCGATGCTATTGGTGTCTCGATGGAAGCTTTTTCCACTTTTTCCACATCTTTAAAATTCGCGTCAAGTTTGGTAAATATGGCATTTACCGACACCGCATCGATATACATTAGGATTTACCGATGCGAACCGCATTTACAACAAATACCGTATTTACCGAACTAGTAATACCGTATTAACCGAATATACCGTACAAACCGAACCGAATAAACCGATAAAACCGAATGAACAGTCCTAGATCCAAGTGCCTCTCCCTGCGCCTGCCTGTCGATCCCAGTGCCTCTCCCTGCCCCTGCTGGTTCCAGGGCCTCACTTCCTGCTCGGCGTCCTCCTTCAGCTCGATGCCAGCAGCAGGCCAGCCGGTGCTCCTCCTTCAGCTCGATGCCAGCAGCAGGCCAGCCGGTGCTCCCCTTCACTCGATGCGGAAGAAGCCACCGATGCTCCCCTTATTTCGATGCCAAGGCGAGGATGGTGGCGGTGCCTTCCGAAAGCAGATCCGGCGCCGCTTGGCCTCTCTTCGGTGACCTTCCCTCCCCTCCAGCCAAAGTGCCACCTCTTGCCCCTTCCTGTGGTGAGGACTCAAGTCTAGAGTTCATTGGAATGTTTGATTTCTAGAATGCATGCCAGGTGTTTGATGATATGCCTAGCTAGGTTTTCTTGAGAAGAAATGTTTGTGCATGCCATGTGTTCGATGAAATGGCTGTGAGGGGTACGTGAGTGTAGTGGCTCAGTAGGTGTGATGTTTGAATTAATAGCTGTTTTGTTGAATCCATAGATGGAAATGAATAATGTGGATTTATTGAGGGGTCAGGCTTAGCTGTTTTAGTAAGCCCTTTTTGGTTTAGTTGGTGTTGACTGTTCATACAATCATTGCGAGGTTTGACTTCAGATAGATAATGCAGGGCTAGGTTGGCATTGGGCAAGCTGTGTTGCGAATGATAGTTGGATCAGTGAGGCCATTAGTGATTCTAAACTTCTGGTAAAATGCTTTTGTTTTGGGCCTAGAAAGGAGGTCATCAGGTAGTCAATATATCAAAAGGTAGACAAGAAAAGTGCTTTTAAAATGCCATTGAAATGCCAAACTCACCCTTAGAAGGTTCTTCCCCATTTGCTAACTGGATTACTTCAGAACTTATATTCGGACTGCGAAGTGCTTACTTATGAGCCCAACTGATAGGCATGCATGCTCTTCTATTACTTAATTCTTTTGTCTTCATGGATGTAATATCCATGGATTTAGTTGTGATGTTTGAGTTTCTATGCTACTTTAGTTTTTAGATAAGGCATAGATTATTTGTCACATCTTGGCATGTAGAGGGTCCATGAATTTGTGGATTTTGCTTGTTCTACTCCCTCGAATGAATTTGGGGTTGAGTCGCTATGCCTATGTCATGCAAAAGAGTTGTTTTCTTTTGTTGTGTGTTTCGAGTGAGCATAGAGTTGAGTTGGATGATTATTGTTTAATTGCAGAGAAGGTCTCGTCGGGAGTGGCCTCACCCATATGCCACTCCATTCTTCATCGGTAAAAAGGCAAGTGCATTCCCTAGACTGTGGCTAGGAGGATTAATCAATTGTTGCTCTTAGCGTAAGTAATTGCCGATGCATACGCAAGAGGTAAGCCTTGCTTGGATATAACTAGAAAATGCTTCCTATTATGAAAATGTTTATGATGATTAAAATGCTAAGAGAGTGGATGCAAGTACACCGTGTTATTGAGTGTGAATGTGTGTTCATATGTGATGCTCCTTAAATTAATTGTTGCACTGCTAATTAGATGAACTCTAATTGAGACCGAGTTTTTTTTAGTAAGGTTGATTATAGCGAGTATGTTGTTTGAGTGATTGGGGCTACCATGAGTTTGGTTCCAACGGTTAATTCATTTACAAAGATAGTATATGTGAGAATTGGCTATGTGTATGTATGTGGTTATGGTATGTTAGGGTTGGCATTGTATGAAAAGTTGCATTTCATTCATGAAAATTGCATTTGTGCATTCATAATGGAAGAGGCGACCCATTCTGATGTGGGCCTCTGTGTTTACACGTAGTGAACACGAAAGTCCTATCTCGTAGTCTCATTCATCGAGGTGAATGAGAGCGAGACAGTAAGAGTAGGCACCTTCCATCTACGAGATGGATGGGACGTGAGGGTGCACACCGACGGGTGGGCACTTTCAAGAATTCAAGATGCGTGCATGGAAATGAGCATTCATGTGCATTGCATCTTTAATACTGAATGTTGTGGTAAATGGTGTGTCATATGGATGGTGATTATATTAATTGAAGGTTGAGCCGTGGACTCAATCCAAAGAGGGGAGGTTGAATTGAATTTGATGAATTAGCGCATTTCTTTGCCCTGCGAATTATGTTGTATGACTATCGTGGAGTGAAGTCGAGTTATATACTCAAATACAATAGATGAAAATGGTTTGAATTGCAACAAGGGGTAGTTGAGTCGGGAGACATTATGACTTAGAGTTAAGTATTGCTTCTTTGGCGTTGAATGGGTTTATTATCAAGTTGATGACTTGATTGCGGTAATTTTCTTGTATAGTCAAGTTATTGCTTTAAATGGGTATAAATGCGTATTGTCCCGATGTTGCTTCATTTGTCTTACTTGCTCTTTTGGTTAAGTTCTTGTTTTACTTATGATAAATTTGGAATTATTACTCTCATGTACTTTGCTGAGTCATCGACTCACGCTTGTTGGTTGTGTTGTTGCAGGTACATTGAAATCGGCATGCATGGGGGAAGTAGTAGCACAAGCACGTTTTCATCAAACCCTTTAATCAATTTGTAAAGCCTGGTTGCATTGATTATGGTTGTAATAGGTCTTCCGTCGTGGTGTAGTTATTAAATTTTGTTGGATGTGTGGTTGATTAACTAAGGACTGCTAGAATGATATCAAAACTGTAATTGCTTTCTTTCTGCTGAGTGGATGTCCTACGGTCTAGAGAGGTCATGCCGAAATTTTCTAAATTTCGGTGACTTAGTTTTAAGCTAGTTTAGAGAGTTTCAAGGTCGGTTTCACCCTTTTATTAGAAGTAAAAGGTTTAGTGACTCGTTCGTTGAATCCTTAGGCCATTTGAACTGCTTGTCGCGTTTATTTTTATTTTCTTGGATCTTGTTGGGAACACTCTAGGCAAGAGTGGTTCCGAAGTGTTGTAAACATCAACTTAGAGTCTTTTGGTAGCATTTGCGGTGCGTTGGCACCGGTGTGTTACAGTTGGTATCAGAGCGGGCTTTAGGTCCGTGGTATGTGAAATTAGTAATTAACTCTAGAGTGAACTAAAAGTTACTGTGTGGAGTTAGAAACATGGCATAGGTATCTACTTTTAAAATTTGGCCTCAGGGCAATAACCTTAAAAAAAATCTGGAATAGCGTGGTTCATTAATTTAAAACTTGACACACTCAGGTGCACAGTAGAAAGGGATGGGTATCATTGCATTACGCTTAAATGTTGCATTTACGCTTTGATGATTGAATGTTAAATTATTGTGCAAGTTGCCTTGATTATAAAAAGGATTGTTTGAATCATTATGCTTTCGCCTTCATGCTTTTGACCTTGTTAAGGCCTTGGTGGTTGGTGTGGCCGTGGATGTGGCTATGTTGGTGGTTGTGGCTGGGTAGGGCCACCACCGGAAGCATGGGAACCTCTCGAGGTGAGGGTCGTCGTTGGTCGTGGCATAGTTTAGGGAGTGAGTGGGGGAAGGTTGGTTTCTATTGGCTTCATTTCTTTGGCGGCAAAGCGAAGAATTGGGTGACGAATCCTTTCGGATTGCTTTTACCGTTCTTGAGTTCGGTTTTGCTGGATTCTTTGGTTTTTGTTGGTTATTGTGGGTTGCTTTGTGAAGAAAGCTATTGTTGTTGTTGTTCTCTCCATTTAAGAAAGTGATTGAAATTTACTTGGTGCAAAACTTGCGTAGTGTGGATTTTTGGTGTTAAGGTTTTATCGGGAAGGATGTGGTGGATCATTTCGTTTTTCCCTTGTATCTATCCTCCTTCTCGGAAGTTGTAAGTCTGGAGATTTGTTTAATGAGTTATTTCCCGTCAGAGTTTGGGAATTCGAGAGCCGAATTCTCTTGCGATTTATGGTTGAGTTTTCCGGAAGGAAAGATGGTTTTTGCCGTTATTCATACTTAATAATCGTGGATTTCCCCAAAGGTTGAGTACGTGGCATGGGGACGTTTAAGGCGTTAAGTGTATGATGAGTTGCTAGAGATTTCTGTTGATGTGGGTTACTGATTCTGTTAACGTGAGTTGCTGATTATATAAAGGCACCCAAATTTATTGTGTGGTGCAGAATGACTAATTGGAATGGTAGGTGATCTTAAAACGAAAAGTTGATTAGAGTTATTACAATGGTGGTGAATCGTGAAAATTGATTGGAAGTGCAAAAATTGTGTTCCGGTAAGTCTAGCATTGATCATGATTGAGAGGGTCTAGAACCTTCTGTGGATGAATTTATTATAGCAAGGTGTTGATGTAAAGTATCGAAGCATATTGGCGTAAAGACATGAGAGTTGTTCATTTATGTTGCGTATGAGTTAAAAAAAAAGGTGGATCGACAAAATGATTTAATCGATGTGAACTTAAAGAATGAGTATATGGAATGGTTGTATGAATAATGGGGTTCTGTCTTGGGAAAATGTCTATCTGGGAGTTATGTATGGAAAGTGACTAGTGATGGGTATATGAATAGGAGGAGGCAGGTAAAGGAAGATTGGGTTTGGTAACTTCCGTTCAAACCTGTGTATCTTTTTAGGATTTGGTGAAAATGAATCATTTAATGGCTAGAACATTGGAGTACTAGAAATGGTGGGATTTGAGATGAACCTTCCTTTGGCTTTGAGGATTGATAATGAAGATGTAAGAGTCGTCCTGGAAGTAGTCGGTTGATGGAATCCGGAATATTTTATTTCGTCGAACCACGTTAGTCTTTTGCTTGGGTTAAGAGAGATGGCTTGATTGATTACTGTGGGTTTTACGTTCGGAAAATGTAAGGCTAGATCGTGTTTTAGCGTGGGGACCGATTTATTTTAGGAGGGTTTCATAAGTGGTTTTGTTGGGAATGAGTTCCCGTTTCTTGGGAGAAAGGAGTGGTGAGTGCGTGCTTGGAGGTGTGACCTGGAAATTGTCTTCTCCAAAATGTTGATTTTGGGTTAGCGTGAGAGGCTTTACCTTGATCAAAGTAAGTGAGTTGTCTTTGGTTTTATGAGAGCTTCTGTCAACGATTTGCGTGGGGTTCTTCTTTTAATTGGAGTTCTCCCCGAGGCGAATTTTATTGTACCGATTTGAGAGTGTTAAAGCTGATTTATATGATGTTTGAGAATTGGGTCTTCTCTTGCAAAATTGGCTTTGGAAGAAAATTGTGAGTGATGTTTGGGCTCTATCAAGATCCTCTCTCAGGTAGATTTTAATGCTTTGGGTTCAAAATGATGTACGTGGTTCAATTGGTCAAAACGGGAATTGTTTTTCCTTTGTGTTCTAGCTGGAGCTACAGGATATGGAAGCTTATGGTATAGTGTTGAGTCTATTAAAGGGAATTGAGTTTTCTTTGGTCATTGGGATTGCAGTTGTAAAAGTTCAATGCAGTGTTTCTCTTGAAGTTGAGTTCTCCTTGGTGTGTATTTTATAGTATTATTTGAAAAGGATGAAAGTGGTTAGTTTTGCTAAAGTGAATCGAGGGATTTTGGGTGGATAATAATTGCGAATTATACTTTTGATGTGGTTCCTGGGAGGTGTTTGTTTACCCTATTTAGTGAACTACTTGGAAGTTGATGGTATTTATGTCACCATTCCTTTCGTGTGACTGATCTTTTGGGTTCAGATGGTTGTAGTGAAGGATTTCATAATTTGATGTGTAGTGTTCTGTAGTGAACATTTACCACTGGGCAGTGGTCCTTTGGCGTGAGGTAAGCTTGGTAAAAGGAATATCAAAAATTATATTGTGGAGATATGGTTGGAAGGAAAATTGGGTTTTAGTGAATTAATTGTTTCGATGGTATTTGTCGGTAATGGACCTTTTGATAAAGAGGTCAATAAATTGAGAGAAGAGATAAGAGTATAGCAATCGAAATTGAGTATGGATTTGGAGTAGAACATAGAGGTTGGTATCCTATTCATCTGAGGAGGATAATTGGTTGTTCGGATGTCGTACGCTATAGTATCGAGAAAAAAAGGGTATGTCTAAGGTTGTCAGATTGGTTGCGAGAGTGGTATGATTTGGGATTTTGGCCTATTGATTGGCCTTGATTGAGTTCTTGTATGAGAAGTTGCACTTAGTTGAGCTAAGTCCACTTCGCTTTCGTTGATAGTTGGATTTGGAGATTTGGTTTATGTTTGCATTCGTTTGAGTTCTTGTGTGGATGTTTTTAGTTTTCAAAGAAGTTTAAATCCGGTCCGGGTGGACTTTGTTCTTTTGTAGTTGGCCCTCTTCGAATTCGGGGTCGAATTCCTTTAAGGGGGGAGAGTGTAATATCGCGAAACCTCGCCCCAACCTTTGTGCCTTCAGTCGGGTGAGCTGGGGCCGTCTGGCAGGTATTCTCAGGGGTGGTTGGCCCATCTGGGAGGATTAAGGTAAAAGGATTTAGGCTTGGGAGGGGGTTTCTGGAAATTTTCCCTTCCCACCTACCTTTTCACCTAATCTTTTCTCTCATCCCTTTGAGTGGCTACCATTTGTTTCCTTGCCAGATATTTTCCCCCAGGCCAGTCACTGATTTCTTACCCCCGAATCTTCTCTGTGGCTGTCGGCACCAAAGGCATGAGCCGATTCAGTGCCTCTCCACCTTACCTGCCGATCCAAGTGCCTCTCCTCGCTACCTCACGATCCTAATGCATCTCCTGCCCTCTTTGGTTCCGCCTCACTTCCTGCTCGGCGTCCTCCTTCAGCTCGATGCCAGCAGCAGGCCAGCCAGTGCTCCTCCTTCAGCTCGATGCAAGAAGAGGCAGTACGGTGCTCCCCTTCACTCGATGCGGCGGCGAGGATGGTGGCGGTGCCTTCCTTCCAAGCAGATCCGGCGCCGCTTGGCCTCCCTTCGGTGACCTTCCCTCCCCTCCGGCCGAAGTGCCGCCTCTTGCCCCTTCCTGTGGTGAGGACTCAAGTCTAGAGTTCATTGGAATGTTTGATTTCTAGAATGCATGCCAGGTGTTTGATGATATGCCTAGCTAGGTTTTCTTGAGAAGAAATGTTTGTGCATGCCATCTGCTCGATGAAATGGTCGTGAGGGGTGCGTGAGTGTAGTGGCTCAAGAGGTGTGATGTTTGAATTAATAGTTGTTTTGTTGAATCCATAGATGGAAATGAATAATGTGGATTTATTGAGGGTCAGCTTAGCTGTTTTAGTAAGCCCTTTTGGTTTAGTTGGTGTTATTGCTCATACAATCATTGCGAGGTTTGACTTCAGATAGATAATGCAGGGCTAGGTTGGCATTGGGCATGCTGTGTTGCGAATGATAGTTGGTTCAGTGAGGCCATTAGTGATTCTAAACTTCTGGTAAAATGCTTTTGTTTTGGGCCTAGAAAGGAGGTCATCAGGTAGTCAATATATCAAAAGGTAGACAAGAAAAGTGCTTTTAAAATGCCATTGGAATGCCAAACTCACCCTTAGAAGGTTCTTCCCCATTTGCTAACTGGATTACTTCAGAACTTATATTCGGACTGCGAAGTACTTACTTATGAGCCCAACTGATAGGCATGCATGCTCTTCTATTACTTAATTCTTTTGTCTTCATGGATGTAATATCCAGGGATTTAGTTGTGATGTTTGAGTTTCTATGCTACTTTGGTTTTCAGATAAGGCATAGATTATTTGTCACATCTTGGCATGTAGAGTGTCCATGAATTTGTGGATTTTGCTTGTTCTACTCCCTCGAATGAATTTGGGGTTGAGTCGCTATGCCTATGTCATGCAAAAGAGTTGTTTTCTTTTGTTGTGTGTTTCGAGTGAGCATAGAGTTGAGTTGGATGATTATTGTTTAATTGCAGAGAAGGTCTCGTCGGGAGTGGCCTCACCCGTATGCCACTCCATTCTTCATCGGTAAAAAGGCAAGTGCATTCCCTAGACTATGGCTAGGAGGATTAATCGATTGTTGCTCTTAGCGTAAGTAATTGCCGATGCATACGCAAGAGGTAAGCCTTGCTTGGATATAACTAGAAAATGCTTCCTCGTATGAAAATGTTTATGATGATTAAAATGCTAAGAGAGTGGATGCAAGTACACCGCGTTATTGAGTGTGAATGTGTGTTCATATGTGATGCTCCTTAAATTAATTATTGCACTGCTAATTAGATGAACTCTAATTGAGACCGAGTTTTTTTTAGTAAGGTTGATTATAGCGAGTATGTTGTTTGAGTGATTGGGGCTACCATGAGTTTGGTTCCAACGGTTAATTCATTTACAAAGATAGTATATGTGAGAATTGGCTATATGTATGTATGTGGTTATGGTATGTTAGTGTTGGCATTGTATGAAAAGTTGCATTTCATTCATGAAAATTGCATTTGTGCATTCATAATGGAAGAGACGACCCATTCTGATGCGGGCCTCTGTGTTCACACGTAGTGAACACGAAAGTCCTACCTCGTAGTCTCATTCATCGAGGTGAAAGAGAGCGAGACAGTAAGAGTAGGCACCTTCTATCTACGGGATGGAAGGGACGTGAGGGTGTACACCGACGGGTGGGCACTCGGTAGTAACGGTACGTGCATGGAAATGAGCATTCATGTGCATTGCATCTTTAATACTGAATGTTGTGGTAAATGGTGTGTCATATGGATGGTGATTATATTAATTGAAGGTCGAGCCGTAGACTCAATCCAAAGAGGGGAGGTTGAATTGAATTTGATGAATTAGCGCATTTCTTTGCCCTGCGAATTATGTTGTATGACTATCGTGGAGTGAAGTCGAGTTATATACTCAAATACAATAGATGAAAATGGTTTGAATTGCAACAAGGGGTAGTTGAGTCGGGAGACATTATGACTTAGAGTTAAGTATTGCTTCTTTGGCGTTGAATGGGTTTATTATCAAGTTGATGACTTGATTGCGGTAATTTTCTTGTATAGTCAAGTTATTGCTTTAAATGGGTATAAATGCGTATTGTCCGGATGTTGCTTCATTTGTCTTACTTGCTCTTTTGGTTAAGTTCTTGTTTTATTGCTTTAAATGTGTGGTTGATTAACTAAGGACTGCTAGAATGATATCAAAACTGTAATTGCTTTCTGTCTGCTGAGTGGATGTCCTACGGTCTAGAGAGGTTATGCCGAAATTTTCTAAATTTCGGTGACTTAGTTTTAAGCTAGTTTAGAGAGTTTCAAGGTCGATTTCACCCTTTTATTAGAAGTAAAAGGTTTAGTGACTCGTTCGTTGAATCCTTAGGCCATTTGAACTGCTTGTCGCGTTTATTTTTATTTTCTTGGATCTTGTTGGGAACACTCTAGGCAAGAGTGGTTCCGGAGTGTTGTAAACATCAACTTAGAGTCTTTTGGTAGCATTTGCGGTGCGTTGGCGCCGGGGTGTTACAGTCGGTGTGCACCCTCACATCCCTTCCATCCCGTGTAAGGTGCCTACTATTACTGTCTCGCTCCCATTCATCTCGATGAAGGGGACTACGAGGTAGGACTTTCGTGTTCACTACGTGTGAACACAGAGGCTCACATCAGAATGGGTCGCCTCTTCCATTATGAATGCACAAATGCAATCTTTCATGAATGAAATGCAACTTTTCATTTAATGCCAACACTAACATACCATAACCACATACATACATAAACATAGGCCAAATTCTCATATTCAAAACCATCTAATCTATTCGCACACACACTCAATTCCATTTCCCAGATGGGGCACAATTAAGTACGAGTATCCACGTACCCCATACTCGCTACTCACTGCAATGCTAACAAAGGTACCGTAAACTTACCGGGATTAAAGCTTACTAGTGACTACTCGAATCCAATAGCTAGTCACGTCCTTGAAGGGACGATCACCAATATAACTAACACTTGCCACAATCAATAGAAATTAGCCATGAACAGATATATACCAACGAACAACTCAATTAAGCACACAACTCGATGTACTTGCAACCATTCCCTTAACCTTTTAATTGTCATAGACATTTTCATAAGATGAAGCACCCTCTAGTTATATCCAAGCAAAGCTTACCTCTTGCGTATTCATCGGCAGTTACGTACGCTAAGAGCAAACAATCGATTAATCCTCCTAGCCACAATCTAGGGAATGCACTTGTCTTTTTACCGACGAAGAATGGAGTGGCATAAGGATGAGGCCACTCCCGACAGAACCTTCTCTGCAATTAAACAATAATCATCCAACTCAACTTTAGGCACACTCGAAACAAGCGACAAAACAAAACAACTCGTTTGCATAACTGACTTCTACAAAACTAATGTCCATTCATAAGCTAAACACATATCAGTATTCCAGATCTAACTAAATTAATCCTTGCTACTAGAGAAAGTGACGAGTGCACAGGAAGTAATATGGTTAACTGCATACGGACATGGAAGCTAGTAAACAAATGGCACACACTCATACGAATGACCTAATTTACAATGAGACAAGATGAAAAGTCAACATTTTTACATCTGCAAGCTCTCTCATGGTAAGAGAAGTGCAGAAAAGATACTAAGAGTATAACATCGGCTACACTTGTGCACACATAATGCCCTAGGAATTCATATTCTTCAAATCAATTCAGTGTGTGTGTATATATATATATATGCATGCATACACTGATATTTCCATTTATTCTATGATAAGGAAGAATGATATTAAAAGAACATGGCAGTTCAAGCATTCCATTCAGAGTAAAAACTAAAACCTATCAAATTAAACCATGAAGATTTTAAAGCACCATCTGGGTAAAAGCTAGTAAAGCTTGAGCTAATTAGATCCTACTAATCCCACCCTCTAGTCAACATCCAACAGTAAGTGGTGTTGGACATTGCACTTATTAATGGTTATATTTCAACATGCAGTTGCCTTAGCCCTTAATCATGTATAATCATCAACTAACAATAACAAGCATCATGATCAATATGCTAGACAACAGATACTTAAGTAAATACCTACACATCACAAGAACTAGGAATGAGAGTATATAGATTCCGATAGTAAACCATTTCTACTCACAGCTAAACCTATTTTCATTCGAACAGATTCATTTACAATGCATTTCGGAGACCAATCCAGCATGGGCATTTGGGGTGATTACGAAGTCAAGTTTTTCATGCAAATAAGTTAATAGCAACTAAATGACCAAACTTGTTTTGAGTTGACATACACATCTTTACTAAGCACAATATGGAATGATTTAACACCCTGAAGCAAGCAAGATTAATCATCAGGGACAAATACTTCAACATTTCATCACTTACAAATTTATTCATGTATCTTTCCAAACCATATACGTCTTCAGATTCATAAGGGATTCTTTTCATATGTGCGGCAAGCGTAAAAATCATAGCAATCAGATATCAAGCTAGTCATTAAAAGCAATCAAACCACCGCCTCGAATCGGCCCAAACGAGAGCCACTACACCCATGCACACCTCATAGGCATTTCATCGAACACATGGCATGCATAAATAAACCAAATATTTCAATGAACTCTAGGCTTGAGTCCTCACCATAGGAAGGGGCAAGAGGGGGCACTTAGGTCAGAGGGAGGCCAGGGCGGCGCCTAAACTGGCCGGAAGGGAGGCACCGCCGCCTACACTTCTTCTGCTTGCTCGCTCCGGGCGGCTGCACCGAGCGAAGGGAGAGACACACGTGAGGAAAACCGCCGCTTGCTAAGGTGATCTTGCCTCTGTTGCTCTTTGCTGCTTTCCTCTGCGGGCAATCTTTGCTGCCGACAGGGGAGAGGAGAGGGTGCCTCACGAGCTGGGAAGGACAGGTTGGGGGCGCCGGCCAGCAGGGAGGCAGGGGAGGCGCTGCTTCCTGCTGCTGCTGCTGCGCCAAACCAGGAGGAGGGCTCGGCCGGCAGGCGGGGGCGCGGCCGCCAGGGAGGGAGGCGGGAGGCGCTGCTCTCGCTTAGGCTGCTGCGCCGAATCAGAGAAGAGGCGCAGAGGAGGAAGCGCTGGAGGAAAATGGGGAAGGGAGCAGGCAACCAACACTGGGAACATGTGGCCAGGAAAATGGAGAATCGGCTGGGGAACAAAAAAATCAGTCAAGTGAAACAATTGCAGCCACACAAAAGAGAGAGAGATTAGGTGAAAAAGTGGGTGTTGAGGGGAAATTCCAAAAAGAACCCCTCCCACACCCGAACTTTTAACCCTAACCCTCCCAAATGGGCTAACCGTCCCTGAGATTGCCTGCCAGACGGGCCCCAGCCCACAAGGCGGAAAGCCCGAAAGTGGAGTGAGGATACACATTATGACACCCTCCCCCCCTTTAAAGGAATTCGGCCCCGAATTCGAAGAATGCCAACAACGCAAAACAAAGACACAAAGGTCTTAAACCTCTTTGCCAACTCAAAACACCCACACAAAAACTCCAACGGTTACAAACGGTAAACCAAAACCTCAAATCCAACGATTAACAAAACGATTTGACTTAGCTCAAATAAATGCAACTTCTCATGCAAGAACTCAGTCAAAGTCAATCAATAGGCCAAAATCCCAAATCATACCACTCTCACAAACAATCTGACAAAGTTAGACAATCTTTTAGTCAACACTATAACGCACGACATCCGAACAACCAATGATCCTCCTCGGATGAATAGGATACCAACCTCTATGCTCTACTCCAAATCAATACTCAATTTCGATTGCTATACTCTTATCTCCTCTTTCAAGATAAACACTGCATTGAACTTTTACAACTGCAATCCCAAATGACCAAAGAAAACTCAATTCTCAATATTATATTCAACACTATACCATAAGCTTCCATATTCTTTAACTCCAGCTAGAACGCTGTCGTGCCCCGAATTTGCAACTCCGGACACTCTGTGTATCCTGCACTAGACCAGGATCGCGCTAGTGCACACAGGCTTAACAGGGTATAATATCACATCATACACAGCGGAATATTAAATAACGTACTTCAAGCATTTATATAAACGAGTGTGCGACCTTATGGTCATCCTTACAATAGTTATGCCACGCAGGGCTTACAATAATCAAATAACAAAAGTTCAGCAGCGGAATATAAAAATCGTGATGTCCATCTTCTCCACAGTCGCTCCGACGAAGGCTTGCCCCTAGTTTTCTGGCTCCTCGACATACTCTTCCTCGTAAGCTGGTGTAGTTTCTTCTTCTGGTAGGTTTGTCCGCAAGGGTGAGTACACACTGTACTCAACAAGTTATGCACAATATGCAGATCTATTTACTATATGCTTGGCATGTTACAAAGGAATGGCTCTACCAGTTATTTTGCTTTTGCAAGCACATTTTAAATTATTAACTATTTAGATTAAAAGCATCAAAACTATACAATCATTATATTTCTCAATCTGTTTTCCACATTGTTTTGTACACACAGTTCCTGATCACATTTCTTTGGCACACAGCTCCCATTCCATTTTATTTTTCAAACACTACCCCTTGACTGTAATCCCCGAGCATTATCTAATACCGTGGACTCGGCTATTCGAACAGTTTTAACACTCTGCAGAGGTTGTACACTTTACCCACAAGATACAACAGACACCACAAAGGCGATTAACCGTAATGAGCTTTTGAAACTTCTATCTTAGCCCTAAGAACCTCTCCGTGTTGCCTTCACTATCACTTCCCTCACTCAGAGCCGAAGTATAAGACAGACGAACACCGTTGGATAGGGTACCAAGCCGAAGCACAGGCACGCTCCCCCGTCTGATTACCCTCGTAATCGCCACCTGAGGTATCAAAGGTAAGACATCAGAATCCTACTAAACTAGGTCTTCCCATTCAGACATGTGGTTGTACGAGAGATTCAGGTCAAAGGCTTGCAAGGTGAAGTACTTAACTGACCAAGGCAAGACATCCTTCTCTCAACATTTGGCACACAACCCTCACAACACTCAAACCCCCCAATTGCCACGAAGGCCCACCTGGCACGAAGCCTCGGTCCACTTGCCCCAGTCTAAATCAATTCCACCCCAAGTTGTTAACAGTGCAACTCATGCTCATATTCATCTTTCATGTAGAACCACACAGGCCTCTACATTCCAAGGTTAATACCAACATCATTCCACATTTCATTAAAAAGCATTCACTATTCTTTAGTCAGTGTTGATTTTGTAATCCAAATAGAATGGTTCACGTACATGCATGGCTAAGCAACTATTCACGGTCTAGCCTCCCGTGTTGGTACAATATCATCAACCAATTAATATTACCAATCTAGGGTTATCAAAGGAATCATGGCATACAAATAATATTAACAAGGTGGCAATAACAATTAGGTTAACTAGCTAATTCACCCAAAATATTTAAACCATTTTTAGTTGAATTAGCATGCATAGTTTGAAACAAAATACATTTCAAAATTTAGGAGCAACATGGTCAAAGCATAACTTGCCTTCGAAAAGTTGCTGGTCTTGCTCAGTAGTCAAATCTTGCACTGGAAATTCCCCCTCGCAACCTCCCGACAAATCAACGTCTAATTAAAGTCAACACGCACACAATACATATATTTTCCAGAGAGCTAGATGAACTCTAAAAATTCCACAAAATTCACCAATAAATATATCTTGATTTTACAAATTTTTAGAAATTGGAATCACTCAAATCGGAGTTAAAACGCAAAAGGTATAAGCATTTGAAGTTTCAAAATAAATCCAAAAATAATAAACCGAATTTCTCTAATTATTTTTATACGGAAAATTCCCGATTAATGACGTCAGCTTCACTAATTATGACGTCATCACTAAAAGTATTTCTACCAAATTTTTTTTTATTACGAAAAATAGATTTATGACGTCAGCATGACGTCACTGCTGACGTCATCATCGGCCGTGCCAGCACTGACAAGTGGGCCCCACCGATGACGTCAGCTGCTGACGTCAGCCATGACACGTGTCAACCATCCGGGTGTGACACGTGGCGACGAAGCATCAACCGAAAGGTTGATGAATTACCAGCCGTCCGATCAAAAGTGAACGGCTACGATCAAACGTCTGTTCGGCTTGGTTAATGCGGTGGCGACACGTGGCACATTCTCGTCCCTCGGATCAAAATCCAACGGCGAGAAATAAACCGAATAACAGCTCAATTGACTCGGTCATGCTTCAAGATTCGTGCGATGCGATCAAGGGCTAGGATCGCACCGACACTTTTGAGCGACACCGAGATGCTGACGCGTGGCTCATTTGCGACCACTGGATCAAAATCTAACGGCGACAACTTCTCGGGTGACGTCGACCACAGCGTCGGCTCTGACGCCTCGGTCTTCGCATGGCACGCGTCAGCTCGGTACTGGACCGGCACGCGGCGTAATCTCGATCATTCATTTCAAAATCTACGGCTCAGATTAATCAAATTTCTCCGCCTAATATTCCAGATTAAATAGCTACAGTAAAAATGGCTACGTGGCACGTTATCAACCATACGATTCAGATCAAACGGCTAACGTTTGAAGATGGGGTTCACTGTTCATGCGATCACGTGGCTAACTCTAGACCATCCGATACAAATCTAACGGCTGATATCTAACTCGATTCTGTGCACACGCGGGCGATCCCAGCTACGGGCACGTGGCGCTATCCTAGTCATCCATTCTAAATCCTACGGATATGGTTAGAAATTGGCACTTACTGTTGCTAGGACGACGTGGATGTTTCGGTGACGTTAGATGCTGATCGAACGGGCGATGAAGCTCCCAAGTTCGTCGACGACGCAACGAGTAGAGGTGGCCAGAGATGGAGAAGACGGCCAAAGCGACGGCGTTTCCGTGATGCTCCGGCGAGAAGAAGTGGCTCCTCAGGTGCGGCGTGATGCGGGCTTTACTCCGGTGGTCACGGCGACGACGGAGAGTCACCGGAGTGGGCGCAAAACACGACGGAACAGTCTCGGGACTCCGACGAGGTCGTGCAGTGTCTACGGTGATTCTCGGTACGCGTGAAAGGGCTCTACATGTGCGGCGCGAGGTGCTTTATACGCTGGGCTAGAAAATGAAGCGGCGGAGGTAGTGCTCCGGCGTTAATGGCGGCGGTTTTCCTTCGGCAGTAACGGCTGATGGCGGCGCTTCCCTTCCCTGCGGACGAAGCGACGTGGCCGCCATCCGTCCGTCCACACGACAATCCAACATCAAAGGCGACGAAACGGCACGGGTGAATCGCGACCGTGCGATGCAAATCGAACGGCGAACGATGGGCGCCGATTAGGGTTTCTTCGATGCGCACAGTAATGGGCTCGGCCAGTTACTGTTCATCCGGATTTCAAAGATTTTTTGAATAAAAATAATTCTGAATATTCATTTAAATTATTAGAGGCTTCAAAAATATTAGAAAAATTCCAGAAAAATTCCTAAAAATATTTTAAGACATTTTGAACTCAAATAAAATATTTCCACTTTTATTATATTAAAACTTTTCCTTATTAAATTAATTTCCCAATAAGAGTTATTTCCTGAAATTCAAATAAATCCAAATAAATTCCAGAAATTCTTAAAAATTCAAAATAAATTATAAAATTTAAATTTAGCAAAATTTGAGGATGTTACAAACGCAAAGGAAATACAATTCCCTTTTTGACCAAGTGAACCATGTACATCATCTTCAACCCAAAGCATTAAAATCTACCTGAGAGAGGATCTTGATAGAGCCCAAACATCATTCACAATCTTCTTCCAAAGCCAAACTTGCACGAGAAAACCCAATTCTCAAATTAGGCATCTGTACCCATAACCATCACATTCTTCCTCAAGAGAAAAGGAAACGCATTCCCAACAAAACCACTTCAATCAAATCCAGCTCTAGTCAACATAGAGTTACAAAACCCAATCCTTCTTTAATTACTTTCTACTATTTATATAACCACCATTGATCATAGTAGCATCAAATCCTAACCAAAATCTATCTCATGACAATCAACAAGGAGAACTACGTTCTCACTTCTTCGACACAACTAACTTATTAGTTAATTAACACAAGACGCGTGCCATCCTTTACGTCGGTTTACTAACCATGATGAACTGTTATTTATACAACTGTCCAATCCCAGCTTAAAACAAATCTTTTCAACATTTACGTCGACTTAATCAACAAACACCTTTCGTGCAACTCCAAAGTCCACCGTCTGATACCAACTGTAACACCCTGATTCATTCAAACAATAAATACTTTTTAACAACTCGATGTGATGCTAACCAACCATCTTCTATAGATAAACTCCCAGATGCCATCCTTTATACAACCATTCCATATATATTCATTCTTTAATCTCACATCGAGTAGATCATTTTATTGATCCACAATTTAATTGACCCATAAGCAACATAAACCTACAACTCTCATGTCTTTACGCCAATTTACTCCGATACTTTACATCAACACCTTACTATAATAAATTTATCCACAGAAGATTCTAGTCCCTCTCAATCATGATCAATACTAGACTTACCGGAACACAAACCTTGAACTTCAAATCAATTCCACGTTTGTAGGGTCGAGGATGCGCCTAGAGGGGGGGTGAATAGGCGTTTATAATAAATCGATTGCTCACTATTTCAATTCGCTCTAATCAACCCCTATGTCAAAACCTAATCAATTTATATATGCGAAGCGATAAATCGCTTTTGACAATTAAGGCCTAAATCAACTAGGCTCACTAGCGCACTAACTAAATTATGTCTCTATGTATAAATTGCTAAATTGATCAAACAATTAATACTAAGCAATTCTAATTCAAGCAATCAATAATATGCAAAAGGTAAATACTTGAATGTAAAGAGACAAGGACAACCGATGTTTTTCCGTGGTGTTCGGAGACTTGCGGTCTCCCTAGTCCACGTTGAGGCAAGCCCACACTTGGACCGGCTCCCGCTCGAGCACCCGCCTCTTTCCACTAGTCGTGGTTTTTCACGCTTGCGCGTAGGCTCAACCCGAACCTTCACAAACTTCGTCGGGGCTTCTCACAACCTTGAGAGCTCCCGCGCACGACGCCTACACCGTCTAGGAGTCGGTAACCTCCAAGAGAATAGGCCGCTCCTCCGCTTGACCTTCACCGAGCACAACACATGCGCTCCGGTGATCACCAAGTGCAACACATGCACAAGGACCTCACTCAAGTGCAACACATGCACAAGAGCCTCTCAAACCCACTCCTAATTGCAACACATGCAATTAGTTCACTCTTTAGCTCAAGAACCAATTGAGAGTGTGCAACACATGCAACACCTCTCCCAAATACTCAACCAAGCAAAGAACATCGCCTAAGCCCCCAGGGGTATTTATAGCCCCCCACAACAAAACTAGCCGTTTGGGGGCAAAACAGGGCAAAACCCGAAAATCCCGGTCCAACCGGACCTCAACCGGTCCGACCGGCCTTCACAGGGCAACGGTCGGATTTTTGACCGTTGCACGGCCGGTCGCACCGCTCCTCGGCCGGTCAAACCGCGCGGTCGGTCACACCGACCCCCGGCCGGTCCGACCGCCAGGCAAAACCATCAAAAACCCCGAAAAACGACTCTTCCGAAAAACGAACTGGCTTCAACCGTTGCATCATACGGCCGGTCCGACCGGACCCGGGCCGGTCCAACCGCCCATACAAAATCAGCAAATCCGGTTTTCGCTCAAACTCTTTACTCCGAACTCCGATTTGGGTGATTTTTGATTCTATGCGAAGCTTATCACTAGGGCTACAATCTCCACCCATTTTCATGATTTAAGCACCCATATATATTTTTAAATATCACCAAAACCAAACTCTAATACAATCATTCAAGTCTAAAATCTGATTTTCCAAATCTCTTTTCCGAAAACCAAAAACCATTCCTTGAGCCATAAGATGATCAACTCATGATCATACACATGTGCAAAACACATTTGCACCAATTTAGCTCATGCTCAAAGAATTTAAACCAAATTGCAAAAACATATTTTGCAACCAACTCCAAATCTATTTGCAAAACGATAAGCAAATCAAACTCGAGTTTATGAGATTAATCCCCTAGCCATGTGAAGGTCAACACAAGACCGGTCAACTTGCCAACACCGTTGCAAGCCCCACTCACATGCTCTCAGATTCGGACTCATAAACCCGGTTTATTCGACAACGAACTTGCAAATAATGCAATAAACACATTTCATGCTTGAGCACTACTCTTTGCAACACATGCAAAAGTCTAGCTCCAAGCAATATCAAATCAAGATGCATGAACTCTCTAATTACAACACATGCAATTCTCTAGTCCCATGCAACACCAAAACCAACCTTCAACTAAAACCAAATCACATGTATGAGCTCTTTACTCGCAACACATGCAAGCCTCTAGCTCCATACAAGCACCAAATACCGAATCATGCTTGAGCTTTCTCCTTTTGCAACACATGCAAAACTTAGCTCAAAGTAACCACAAGATTTTGAAAGATTGTTTTGAACGAAACCAAAACATGAAGCTTCAACATTTGCAACACATGCAAAAGTAAACTTCACGCAAAAGCCAATGCATTAGCTTATCCTATTTGCAACACATGCAAATCAAAGCATAACCCAACAACAACCAAGCATAAGTTTAATCCATTCGCAACACATGCCAAATGCTTAACCCTCATGTAAAAACCAAATCAAAATACGATTTGAGCTTTGAGTGAACGCGGATTGAGATCACCAACACATGATGAAGCTCAAGCTAGGAAACGACCCCTCTTAATAGTACGGCGATTAAAACCTTAGACTAAAAGACTACAAAGTCCATAGCCTATCTAATTATACCTTCGCCGCCGCACGCAAGCAATCCCCTTTGGGGTCTTTATGATCAACACTTGATTTCTCTCCTGGGATCATCACTCGACTCCTCTTCTTCATCATCTCATCCATCTTTGGACCTAACTCAATCACAACTCATAAAATAGTTAGTCCAAGATGCAAGGTTGTCTCAATTATCTCTTGCACTCCATTAACACATAATGGATGCCTTTAGATCAATTGAGCCCAACCTAAATCAATTTGAATTATTTATGTATGTCTTAAGTACAATAATGCAACTCATGCTTTATTATACTTAAGAACTATTCATTTGTCCTTAATTAATCAAGGAACACCATCAACACATGGTGACATGTTCTTTAATGATTAATAAGACAAACGAACTCAATTTAAATTATCATTTAAATTGATATGAGTATATATTAACTACACAAGTTTTCATATACTCATGTTGATGAAAAGTAATGATCCATAATGTGTAAACTATATGGAAATGATCATTACTCTAAGTCATCAACTATAGAATAAACCCACATGTATATGTGCATAAATATAATTGACTTGAAGATAATATGCACATATTTAATTTGATCATATTGGAGTATATCCTATATTACCATGAGTATACTATAACTAGACAATCCAAATATATACTCAAGGATTTAGTTTCTTTGTCTTGATCCTTATATATGTCGATGACGAATAGATCAATACAATGAAACTTATCAAGTTAAATTACAAACTCCCCCTAAATATGTGCATCCATGTAATGTGTGGATTGGGAAACATGATGCACGTTTGTGGTTAATATAATGGGGACATTCATAATTTAACTTGACTCCAAAGTATGCAACTAATATAAAGATGAATACGCATACATACCTTGGGTTTTCCATTTTTCAATGTGATGAGACTAATCAAAGATATGCTAAATAAACAAGTTAGTCTCAATATAAGATTTGTCATTAATAATAAAATCACATCAAATGGATAATCTCAATATTAGATTTGTCATTAACACCAAAACCATAACTAATAGAGGTTGAACTTACAATCTCCCCCTTTTTGGTGATTAATGACAAATCCAAGCTTAATAAGCACATTTGGATTAAAACTAACATATTGAGAGAATTTAAGCTATTGGCAATTCTTGAATGCATATGAGAATCAATTCTCCCCTTTAATCATATTAAACTCCCTTTTTAAACCAAATGATATTAAGCTTCCTAATTCTCCCCCTTTTGACATTAAACACCAAAAATGGATAAACCATCTAAGAGGATTAGCTTGAAATACATTTTCCCTTTTATTCATTTTATTCTCCCCCTTTTTACTTTAATCGTTCTCCCCCTTTTATTTAGTTATTCAATTATTCTCCCCTTTTTGGCATTTAACTATTTCTTTTAAGGGTCATATCTAATGAAGGTCATACAAGAATTAGAATGAACACTTATGACCTTGGCAAGGAATTGAAAGAGGTTAAACCAAATCCAAGCTTATGCCAAATAAAAACTTGAAATATGGTCCTAAAAAGAAGAACTTGAAAAGAGACCATATTTGGGTTTGTGGATACCACTAGTAAAGATACCACTTGTAAAAATAAGCACTTGCAAATTTTTTTTAACATGATTCTTTTAAAGAATCTAATAATTTGTCTAATCGGGTAAACGAGGAACCTAGAAGAATTAAATACCACTTGAGAAATTAGATACCACTTTAAATCTATCTCAAGGGCTTTAGAGATGAGCATTTTTAAATTTGATTGAAGAACAATGCTCAACTTGAGATTTTCCTTTTTTATATATTTCAATCCATAAAGACTCTTACACAGAGAAATCTTAGGCGGTTGAACTTACAATTTTAGCTTGCGAGGAAAAATCGTAATCAAGAATGTGGGTATCGGAATAATGCTACAAAGAGGTAATGAAATACCACTTGTAGGAAATAATCGAATTCAATGATACCACTTAAAAAGGAAATCAAATAATCAAGGATATCATTAGAAGAAATGAACAATAAGATCCATGATACCACTTGGAGAAAAGAATCTCAATTATACCACTTGTAAGCATATGGATGAATAAATGCTCAACTGATACCACTTAGGATCAACTCACGAAGAATTGATACCACTTGAAAGAATAATCGATAACATCGATGGGTATCAGAGCAATATAATTAAAACAATATACTTACGGGTATCAAAAGAAGAAAAACTCAAGATAGATTAAGAAAAATCCAAAAAGATTGAGTATCAGAGCACATTAAAGACACGATACCACTTGTAAGCAATTAAGTGCCCAAAACTTGCAATGAATAAACTCCCCAAGATGTTCAACGAATGAAACATGGAGTTATTTGCATTTGAATTGCACAAGTTTTGTCTTTTCAAAAAGATCAAGTGAATATCACTCTTTAAATTAATTGAAATGCTCAAACTGATACCACTTGAAAAGGCCTTCAAATAATTTGAGAAACTTTTGAAATTTGCACAAAATGAACTTTGGGATCATAAGAAGCTTTTACAAAAAGAATTATTGAAAAAGGAAGTACCAATCAAAAGATATCCCAAAAACAGACTCGGAAAATTCTAAAAATTCAGAACTGACATGCCATGGCCGGTCCAACCGGCTTGGGCCCGGTCCAACCGGCCCTAAGGGCGGTGCGACCGCCCTCAGTGCGGTGCGACCACACCTGTCAGCCTGAAAACTCCAGATTTTTGCAAATTTTATCAAAAATGATTCAAATGAAGTCCAAAAAATATGAGATTTTGCAGAGATGAACTTTGGAATAATTAGAAGGTTTTGCAAAAAGAATTTTCTCAAAAAAAATTTTATTTTAAAAGATATGGCAATTTACACTTTGAGGCATAAAAGGAAATTGATTTTCACGAAAAGCCTCAAAATGCAATTCAATTTGGATTTCATGCAATTTTGATTTTCATGGCTTAGATTGGTGTATCAAGAGTGTTTCTAGCCAAGATATATAATAAAATCCAACTTGAATGCCACGATTTGAGCTATATGCCTAAATAGGCCATTTTGGATCAAATCAAATCGTTTTTGAGCCAAATTAGATTTCAACATAGAATTTCATTTTGAAAGCTTTTAAACCATTTGAAATACATAATAGGATACTTTTATAAAGCTTTTCGCAAATTTGGGCCTTTTAAATATGATTTTTGACTTTTGACCTAAATAGTCCAAATGAAGAAGCAAAGTCAAATCCAATTAACACAAAACTTCAAATAAAGCAAGGGGTAAGATATATGGATTTGAATTATGTGTATGAGTCTAAAATACCATTTTGAATCACAATTCTACACAAGAATTGATCCAAATGGAGAAACTCACTAAGTGCAATAATACGACCATTATGGGTCAAGTATAGTTTTCGGCGAGTTTCAAAATCAAATAACTTTTGATGAGTTGGTCTTTTGAAAATCTTTTGAACCTGAAACTTGTTAAGAATGACCAACTCTAGGATTTTTGTTTTGGAATTATTTTCAAAATCCTTTTACTTTTATTTCTATGAAAATTATAAGTTTAAATCCAAAACAAGATACTAGTAATTAGCTTTTGGAGTTAAAACTCATTTTCTTTTCAAAATAGATTTTGTGAAGCCAAAACCTTTGGAAAACAATTTGAAAACATTTGTATACATTTTTCAACTAGTTTTTCACAAGTTTACTAATAGTATACAAAATTTTGACTTTTGGCTAAATGGTTGATTTTGAAAATATATATATATGCACTTATATTAATATGGGCACACGTAGGGATGTGGTACACATGAATATGAATTAACATTCCCCCTAAATGTGCCACTTCTAAACTTGCTCAAGATTTGCAATTAAGAGAATAGGTAAGAGGCGAGAGCAAGTGTTCATAACAAGTAATCTAAATTGATATTCATTAATATTGCAATATAACCTACACAAGGCTATAAGACATAGAAGTAATCAATTTAAATACTTGTTACCGAGATGGCATTGGCTCATGATGGATATGATTGTCTTCATGCTTGACAACACTTGTAGAAACATATAATCCATCTCCTCTTGAGTGAGCAAGCGTCCAATCCATCTCATATCACCTAAAAATCTTTTAGGCGATTTTTGGTACCCAATCCTTGTTGGGTCCGACAATGTTAGTCACAATTGATTTAGGAACCCAAATGGTCCTAATTTTAGCATTTTTAAATTGACTAACATGACTAGCAATGGATTTGCAATTTTCGTTACTCCTAAGCGATTGATTTGCATTGAATTGGGGAGGCTTAGGAGTTTTGGCATTCTTGACAAATCCATTCCTAGTTTGATCCTTTCTAAGCATATAATAATCATTATAATAAGGACGCTTAGAGGATCTAGCATTTCTAGCAAATGTTTTGCTATAATTATTTTTCCTAAGCATATGATTATCATGAATTTTCTTATTCTTAGGAAATCTAGTATTTTGAGCAAACACATTTCTAGAATTGCTCTTCCTATGCAAATGAATATCATTTTGAGCCGGCATAGGGGACTTGACAAGCTTAGCAAACACATTGCCATTCTTGTCCTTCCTAAGCAAATAATTATCATTTACAAAAATAGACTTAGGAGTGATACCTTTGGGACAATCCTTACCGAAGTGTCCCTTTTCCCGGCAATTGAAGAACTTTACTCCGTTTGGTCCTCTCTTGACCTTCTTATTGTGTTCAACGCCGGTTTGCCTCATTGTTGATGCTTGTGGCTTGACATCCACTTGATTAGGGCACACGGAGGCGAGGTGGCCCTTCTTGTTGCAAGCAAAACACTTGATGGTCTTCGAGTGACGCGCGTTGTGCCTTGTCTTGCTATTCTCCCTCTTGGAGTTGTAGCCGAGTCCACTCTTATCTTGAGGCGCCCTTGGCTTGCTCAAGATCTTATCAAGGACGGCTTTTCCTTTGTAGCACTTTTCTAAGTCACTTCTCAATTGAGTGACTTGTTTCTTGAGCTCTTTATTTTCCTCTACAAGATTTGCATCTAAAGACATAGAGGAACTTGAAACAATTTCATTAGAGCAACAAGGTATATCACTTAAATCATTGCAAGAGGTGGACATGTCAATTTTTGATGAAATATTAGAATTTTCATCTAAGCATGGCATTTCATCAATTAAATCACATGTGACTCCTATATCCACCTTAGACTTATAAATTTCTTTGAGAAGGAGGATTCATGATTTTCTTTAACATATTATAATCACTTTGAAGTGATTCATGTTCAAGCTTTAAAATCTTATATTTTGTTTTCTCCTTCCCAAGATAATTATTTAGCTCCTCTAACATATCCATTAAATCATTATAAGAGTGCTCATCATCATTTTCATCATCACTTACCTCATTTATACCTTTTGCCATAAAGCAACGAATTTTTGATATAAGTGAAGATTCGTCGCCGCTTGAGGCGGAGGTTGAGGTTGATGGTAATGCCGGTTCTTCACTTGATGAAGAGGTTGAAGAATCGATCAACCGACATTTCTCCTCAATGCAATCCTCACTTGATAATGTGGATGATTCAAATTGCCTTGAAACTTTATCCACATTTCATGAGCGCTCTTGAGGTTGCAAATGAGATTGAATATATCTACGCTCACAACGCTAAATAAAACATTAGTAGCTTGAGCGTCTAGATGTAGACATTTCTCCTCTCCTTTAGTTGGAGCAACATTGTTTAGTGGAGAAGAAATACCGACATCTACGATCCACCAAATTTGTGGGCTCATGGATTTAAAATGATTTATCATAAATGATTTCCATGAAGCATAATTAGAGCCATTTAGCATATGCGGATCGTGTGAGTGCACTAGACCGCTAGGCGCCATCCCTTTTACTCTCTAGACGGTTAAGCCTAAAATGAGAGTGACCGTGGCTCTGATACCACTTGTAGGGTCGAGGATGCGCCTAGAGGGGGGTGAATAGGCGTTTATAATAAATTGATTGCTCACTAATTCAATTCGCTCTAATCAACCCCTATGTCAAAACCTAATCAATTTATATGTGCGGAAGCGATAAATCGGTTTTGACAATTAAGGCCTAAATCAACTAGGCTCACTAGTGCACTAACTAAATTATGTCTCTATGTATAAATTGCTAAATTGATCAAACAATTAATACTAAGCAATTCTAATTCAAACAATCAATAATATGCAAAAGGTAAATACTTGAATGTAAAGAGACAAGGGACAACCGATGTTTTTCCGTGGTGTTCGGAGACTTGCCCGTCTCCCCTAGTCCACGTTGAGGCAAGCCCACACTTGGACCGGCTCCCGCTCGAGCACCCGCCTCTTTCCACTAGTCGTGGTTTTTCACGCTTGCGCGTAGGCTCAACCCGAACCTTCACAAACTTCGTCGGGGCTTCTCACAACCTTGAGAGCTCACAAGACGACGCCACACTGCCTAGGAGTCGGCAAGCTCCAAGAGAATAGGCCGCCTCCGCTTGACCTTCACCGAGCACAACACATGCGCTCCGGTGATCACCAAGTGCAACACATGCACAAGGACCTCACTCAAGTGCAACACATGCACAAGAGCCTCTCAAACCCACTCCTAATTGCAACACATGCAATTAGTTCACTCTTTAGCTCAAGAACCAATTGAGAGTGTGCAACACATGCAACACCTCTCCCAAATACTCAACCAAGCCAGCAACTACTGCCCCAAGCCCCCCAAGGGGGTATTTATAGCCCCCCACAACAAAACTAGCCGTTTGGGGGCAAAACAGGGCAAAACCCGAAAATCCGGTCCAACCGGACCTCAACCGGTCCGACCGGCCTTCACAGGGCAACGGTCGGATTTTGGCAGATTGTGACCACGGTCGCACCGCTCCTCGCCGGTCACACCGCGATCGGTCACACACGACCCGGCCGGTCCGACCGCTTGAGCAAAACCATCAAAACCTCAAAACGACTCTTCTGGAAAAATTGCACCGGGCTTCAACCGGTTGCACCGCGCGCCGGCCGGTCCGACCGGACCCGGGCCGGTCCAACCGCCCATACAAAATCAGCAAATTCGGTTTTCGCTCAAACTCTTTACTCCAAACTCCGATTTGGGTGATTTTTGATTCTATGCGAAGCTTATCACTAGGGCTACAATCTCCACCCATTTTCATGATTTAAGCACCCATATATATTTTAAATATCACCAAAACCAAACTCTAATACAATCATTCAAGTCTAAAATCTGATTTTCCAAATCTCTTTTCCGAAAAACCAAAACCATTCCTTGAGCCATAAGATGATCAACTCATGATCATACACATGTGCAAAACACATTTGCACCAATTTAGCTCATGCTCAAAGAATTTAAACCAAATTGCAAAAACACATTTTGCAACCAACTCCAAATCTATTTGCAAAACGATAAGCAAATCAAACTCGAGTTTATGAGATTAATCCCCTAGCCATGTGAAGGTCAACACAAGACCGGTCAACTTGCCAACACGCTGCAAGCCCCACTCACATGCTCTCGGATTCCGGACTCATAAACCCCGGTTTATTCCCACAACGAACTTGCAAATAACGCAATAAACACATTTCATGCTTGAGCACTACTCTTTGCAACACATGCAAAAGTCTAGCTCCAAGCAACATCAAATCAAGATGCATGAACTCTCTAATTGCAACACATGCAATTCTCTAGTCCCATGCAACACCAAAACCAACCTTCAACTAAAACCAAATCACATGTATGAGCTCTTTACTCGCAACACATGCAAGCCTCTAGCTCCATACAAACACCAAATATCGAATCATGCTTGAGCTTTCTCCTTTTGCAACACATGCAAAACTTAGCTCCAAGTAACCACAAGATTTTGAAAGATTGTTTTGAACGAAACCAAAACATGAAGCTTCAACATTTGCAACACATGCAAAAGTGAACTTCACGCAAAAGCCAACGCATTAGCTTATCCTATTTGCAACACATGCAAATCAAAGCATAACCCAATAACAACCAAGCATAAGTTTAATCCATTCACAACACATGCCAAATGGTTAACCCTCATGTAAAAACCAAATCAAAATACGATTTGAGCTTTGAGTGAACGCGGATTGAGATCACCAACACATGATGAAGCTCAAGCTAGGAAACGACCCCTCTTAATAGTACGACGATTAAAACCTTAGACTAAAAGACTACAAAGTCCTTAGCCTATCTAATTATACCTTCGCCGTCGCACGCAAGCAATCCCCTTTGGGGTCTTTATGATCAACACTTGATTTCTCCCCCGGGATCATCACTCGACTCCTCTTCTTCATCATCTCATCCATCTTTGGACCTAACTCAATCATAACTCATAAAATAGTTAGTCCAAGATGCAAGGTTGTCTCAATTATCTCTTGCACTCCATTAACACATAATGGATGCCTTTAGATCAATTGAGCCCAACCTAAATCAATTTGAATGATTTATGTATGTCTTAAGTACAATAATGCAACTCATGCTTTATTATACTTAAGAACTATTCATTTGTCCTTAATTAATCAAGGAACACCATCAACACATGGTGACATGTTCTTTAATGATTAATAAGACAAACGAACTCAATTTAAATGATAGTATATATTAACTACACAAGTTTTCATATACTCATATTGATGAAAAGTAATGATCCATAATGTGTAAACTATATGGAAATGATCATTACTCTAAGTCATCAACTATAGAATAAACCCCACATGTATATGTGCATAAATATAATTGACTTGAAGATAATATGCACATATTTAATTTGATCATATTGGAGTATATCCTATATTACCATGAGTATACTATAATAGACAATCCAAATATATACTCAAGGATTTAGTTTCTTTGTCTTGATCCTTATATATGTCGATGACGAATAGATCAATACAATGAAACTTATCAAGTTAAATTACAAACTCCCCCTAAATATGTGCATCCATGTAATGTGTGGATTGGGAAACATGATGCACGTTTGTGGTTAATATAATGGGGACATTCATAATTTAACTTGACTCCAAAGTATGCAACTAATATAAAGATGAATACGCATACATAGCTTGGGTTTTCCATTTTTCAATGTGATGAGACTAATCAAAGATATGCTAAATAAACAAGTTAGTCTCAATATAAGATTTGTCATTAATAATAAAATCACATCAAATGGATAATCTCAATATTAGATTTGTCATTAACACCAAAACCATAACTAATAGAGGTTGAACTTACAACGTTTCACGACCATTGTAATAACTCTAATCAACTTTTCATTTTAAAATCACCTACCATTCCAATTAGTCATTCTGTATCCCACAATAAATTTGGGCGCCTTTATATAACCAACAATTCACATTAACAGAATCGGTAACCCACTTCTTCTAAAATCTCTAATAACTCATCATCCAATTAACGTCTTAAACGCCTGGGTCATGAACTCAACCTTTAAAGAAAACCACGATTATTAAGCATGGGCAATAACTAAAACCATCACTCTTTCCAGAAAAAACCCAATCATAAATCATAAGAGAATTCGACTCTCGAATTCCCAAACTCCGACGGGAAACAACTCCTTAAATAAATCTCAAGATTCACAACTTCCAGGAAGGAAAAGAGATGCATGGGAAAAACCAAATGATCAACCAAATCATTCTCGATAAAACCTTAACACCGAAGATCCACACGACTTAAGTTTTGCACCAAATAAACTTCAATAACTTACTTAAATGGAGAACAACATCTACAATAGTTTTTTTTCTACAAGTCAACCCACGATAACCAACAAAATCCAACAAGACCAACGAAACTGAAGTCCAGAACGGTAAAAGAAATCCAAAAGGATTCATCACCAAATTTCCTCTATGCCTCCAAAGGAATGAAGTCCAAAAGAAACCAACCTTCTCCATTCACTCTCTAAACTATGCCACAACAAACGACAGTCCCTCACCTCGAGAGGTTCCCATGCCTCCGGTGGTGGCCCTACCTAGCCACAACCACACCAACAACCAAGGCCCTTAACAGGGTCAAAAGTACAAAGGCGAAAGCATAATGCATGATACAAACAATCCCTTTTTATAATCAAAGCAATATACACAATAATTTAACATTCAATCATCAAAGCTTAAATGCAATATTTAAGCATAATGCAATGATACCCATCCCATCCTACTGTGCACCTGAGTGTGTCAAGTTTTAATTAATGAACCACGCTATTCCAGATTTTAAGGTTATGGCCCTGAGGCCAATTTTAAAGGTAGATACCTATGCCATGTTTCAAATTTCACGTAGCAAAATTTTAGTTTACTCTAGAGTAATTTGCTAAGTTCACATACCATGGACCTAAAGCCCGCTCTGATACCAACTGTAACACCCCGGAGCTCAAATGCGCTACGGATGCTACCAACACTCTAAACTCTTAATATCGGCTTAGAAACTAAGCCGCTGAAATTTACAAAATTTCGGCATGACCTCTCTAGACAGTAGGACATCCACTCAGCAGACAGAAAACAACTGCAGGTATGATATCATTCTAGCAGGTCCTTAGTTAATCAATCACACATCCAACAGAACTTAATAACTACACCACGACGAACGACATATTACAACCATAATCCATACAACCTGGCTTTACAAATCAATTAAATGGTTTGATGCAAACGTGCTTGTGCTACTACTCCCCCCACGCATGCCGGTTTCAATGTACCTGCAACAACACAACAAACAACCGTGAGTCGATGACTCAGCATAGTACACGTGAGTAACAATTCCAATTTATCATAAGTAAAACAAGAGTTTCACCATAAAAGCAAGGAAGACAAATGAAGCAACATCCGGACGATACGCTTTTCTACTCATTTAAAGCAATAACTTTACTATACAAGAAAATGATCGCAATCAAATCATCAATTTGATAATAAACCCATTCAACGCCAAAGAAGCATTACTTAACTCTAAGTCACAACGTCTCCCGACTCAACTACCCCTTTTTCGCAACTCAAACCATTTTCATCACTTGCGTTTGAGTTCAAAACTCGACTTTACTCCACAATATTCATACAACATAATTAACAAGGCAAAGAAATGTGCTAATTCATCAAATTCAATTCAATCTCCCCTTTTTGGGTTGAGTCCACGACTCAACCTTCAATTACCATAATCACCATTCATATGACACACCATTTACCACAACACTCATTATTAAAGATGCAATGCACATGAATGCTCATTTCGATGCACGTACCGGTACTGCCGAGTGCCCACCCGTCGGTCTGCACCCTCACGTCCCTTCCGTCCTGTGGAAGGTACCTACTCTTACTGTCTCGCTCCCATTCATCTCGATGAAGGGGACTACGAGGTAGGACTTTTGTGTTCACTACGTGTGAACACAGAGGCCCACATCAGAATGGGTCGCCTCTTCCATTATGAATGCACAAATGCAATCTTTCATGAATGAAATGCAACTTTTCATTTAATGCCAACACTAACATACCATAACCACATACATACATAAACATAGCCCAAATTCTCACATTCATAACTATCTAATCTATTTGCACACACACTCAATTCCATTTCCCAGATGGGGCACAATTAAGTACGAGTATCCACGTACCCCATACTCGCTACTCACTGCAATACTAACAAAGGTACCGTAAACTTACCGGGATTAAAGCTTACTAGTGACTACTCGAATCCAATAGCTAGTTACGTCCTCGAAGGGACGATCACCAACATAACTAACACTTGCCACAATCAATAGAAATTAGCCATGAACAGATATATACTAATGAACAACTCAATTAAGCACACAACTCGATGTACTTGCAACCATTCCCTTAACCTTTTAATCATCATAGACATTTTCATAAGATGAAGCACCCTCTAGTTATATCCAAGCAAAGCTTACCTCTTGCGTATTCATCGGCAGTTACGTACGCTAAGAGCAAACAATCGATTAATCCTCCTAGCCACAATCTAGGGAATGCACTTGCATTTTTACCGATGAAGAATGGAGTGGCATAAGGGTGATGCCACTCCCGACAGAACCTTCTCTGCAATTAAACAATAATCATCTAACTCAACTTTAGGCACACTCGAAACAAGCGACAAAAGAAAACAACTCGTTTGCATAACTGACTTCTACAAAACTGATGTCCATTCATAAGCTAAACACATATCAATATTCCAGATCTAACTAAATTAATCCTTGCTACTAGAGAAAGTGACGAGTGCACAGGATGTAATATGGTTAACTGCATAAGGACATGGAAGCTAGTAAACAAATGGCACACACTCATACGAATGACCTAATTTACAATGAGACAAGATGAAAGGTCAACATTTTTACATCTGCAAGCTCTCTCATGGTAAGAGAAGTGCAAAAAAGATACTAAGAGTATAACATCGGCTACACTTGTGCACACATAATGCCCTAGGAATTCATATTCTTCAGATCAAATCAGTGTGTATGTGTGTGTGTGTGTATATATATATATATCTGCATGCATACACTGATATTTCCATTTATTCTATGATAAGGAAGAATGATATTAAAAGAACATGGCAGTTCAAGCATTCCATTGAGAGTAAAAACTAAAACCTATCAAATTAAACCATGAAGATTTTAAAGCACCATCTGGATAAAAGCTAGTAAAGCTTGAGCTAATTAGATCCTACTAATCCCACCCTCTAGTCAACAGCCAACAGTAAGTGGTGTTAGACATTGCACTTATTCATGGTTATATTTCAACATGCAGCTGCCTTAGCCCTTAATCATGTATAATCATCAACTAACAATAACAAGCATCATGATCAATATGCTAGACAACAGATACTTAAGTAAATACATACACAACGCAAGAACTAGGAATGAGAGTATATAGATTCCGATAGTAAACCATTTCTACTCACAGCTAAACCTATTTTCATTCGAACAGATTCATTTACAATGCATTTGGAGACCAATCCAAGATGGGCATTTGGGGTGATTACGAAGTCAAGTTTTTCATGCAAATAAGTTAATAGCAACTAAACGACCAAACTTGTTTTGAGTTGACATACACATCTTTACTAAGCACAATATGGAAAGATTTAACACCTCAAGCAAGCAAGATTAATCATCGTGACAAATACTTCAACATTTCATCACTTACAAATTTATTCATGTATCTTTCCAAACCATATATCGTCTTGATTCATAAGGATTCTTTTCATATGTGCGCAAGCGTAAAAATCATAGCAATCGGATATCAAGCTAGTCATTAAAAGCAATCAAACCATCGCCGAATCGAATCAAACGAGAGCCACTACACCCATGCACACCTCATAGGCATTTCATCGAACACATGGCATGCATAAATAAACCAAATATTTCAATGAACTCTAGGCTTGAGTCCTCACCATAGGAAGGGGCAAGAGGGGCACTTAGGCGAGAGGAGGCAGTATGGCGCCTAAACCGCCGGAAGGGAGGCACCGCCCGATCTTCTTTGTCGGCTTGCTCCAGCAGCCTTGCACCGAGCGGAAGGGAGAGACGCGTACCGAGGGAAAACCGCCGGCTTCTTGAGGCCGACGTTGTTTCGCTGGCTGCCGCCGCTTTCTTCTTCATTGCTGCTTTGGCAGGGAGAGGAGAGGGTGCCTCATCGAGCTGTGGAAGGACAGTTGGGGCGCCAGCAAGTAGGGAGGCAGGGAGGCGCTACTTCCGGCTGCTATCAAGGCCAAACTGTGGAGGGCTCTCAACAGGCGGTGCCGGCGTCGGCCAACAGGAGGCAGGGAGGCTTCTGCCGTCACAAGCAGGCCTTCTGTTGAACCAGAGGAGAGGCGCAGAGGAGGAGGCGCTGGAGGAAAATGGGGAAGGGAGCAGGCAACCAGCACTGGGGAACATGTGGCCAGGAAAATGGAGAATCGACTGGGGAACAAAAAAATCAGTCAAGTGAAACAATTGCAGCCACACAAAAGAGAGAGAGAGAGATTAGGTGAAAAAGTGGGTGTTGAGGGGAAATTCCAAAAAGAACCCCTCCCACACCCGAACTTTTAACCCTAACCCTCCCAAATGGGCTAACCGTCCCTGAGATTGCCTGCCAGACGGGCCCCAGCCCACACGGCGGAAAGCCCGAAAGTGGAGCGAGGATACACAGTATGACAGACAGGTAGCTTGTTCTTTTGGTGTAATTAGCATGTTTCTCCTGTGATGTTTACAGGAAGTGGATATATGGTTAGCAGCCCTCTTTATCTAATCATTTTTATTGCATGTTGCTTTGATGTTTTCAGTTTGTCACTTGTTATGTTGTGCATGTTTTATGAGTGATTGCGCCAAGGGGAAAATGCATGGTTGTACTTATTGACCGGTAGTTATCTTTCCTGGATGATGGTCTAGAAAAGATTTCGGAGTTGATGGCTTCTTAGAGTTTGCTTCAAGTAGATGTGAAATTTGGCCGGGTAAGAATGCATGTATTGAAATGTAATTTGGCCTATGATGTAATTAGATGTGATATTTGTATTCGCCCTAGAAGAGATACACAGGCGCTTATAAGTGCCACGCCAGTAGAAACCCCTGTGATTTTAAATGCCATGAATAGAGGGATCCCCGGCGCTAGTAAACGCCATGAAGGGAGAACCCCGGTGCTTATAAGCGCCATGCCAGATGAAACCCCGGCGCATGTAAACGCTATAAATAGAGAGAACCCCGGCACTTATAAACGCCATAAATAGAGAGAACCCCGGCACTTATAAACGCCACGGCAGTGGAAACCCCGGCGCATGTAAACGCCGTGAATAGAGTGAACCCTGGCACTTATAAGTGCCATCAATAGAGAGAAGCCCGGCGCTTATAGGAGCCACGCTAGAGGAAACCCCGGCGCTTGTAAACGCCAAGGAAAACTTAATGCGGCGCCTATAAATGCCACCGTATGGTGGGAAATAACGGCATATAAAAACGCCGTGGATAATTAAGCGCCGCGAATTACTTTTCCTGACGCCATTTTTCTTGACGCCATGTAAACGCCATCTAAAATCTTTTTAAGGCATTTGTAAGGTTTTAAAGGCATTTATAGGCGCCATCGGAAGCCCGACATGTTGTAGTGGCGGTCGTATGTTATCGTTGCCGGCTCTAGCCTAACCGACAGTGATATCTCGGCAACGAATGCCTATTCTGTAGTAGTATAAGCTTCAAACCTGTGTATTCTTGAAGATTTGCTGGAAATATCAAAAGTGGCGATCCTCACACATCCATCGCTCCTTCACGTTCCACGAAACTCATGCAACATATCCCAATTAAAGATTATCGACACCTTATACACATGGCCACATGAATAGATCTTAGATCGAACACACAGTCTAACTAGGAACATGAAAAGATGAGGAAGGACGGCTGCGGATGGGCAATAGATGCATCCCATCCCAGAGTGGTAAGCTTCAACGCGTCACGGCATGAGGCGGTGTGTCCGGTGCGTCCCTAGCCTGGCGCGGCGTGTCCGACGTGTCCCTAGCGTGGCAGTGCACCTGCGGTGGCTGGTGGCTGGACGACAGCAGCTAGGGTGTGTTTTACTTGTTCGTGGTCCTGAAGCCTTCTGAAGGTAATTTCTATTTCTTAGAAAAATTGGAAAAGGCCATCTGAATGATCCTCCCTATAGTTTGTACTACCTTCGTTTGTCAATACTTATCACTTTTGACCACTCTTATTTGTTCACAAATACTTGTCACTTCAGGTTTTCTAGTTTATTTTTCCCTTATAAATATCTCCCTCATCTCATGGTGAGTTGGTTAGTTTTGAAGGGTATTTTTGTCACATTTTGCACAAAAGAATTATTGTCTTGGTTAATGTGCCATGATAAAAAGTGATAGGTTAACAAGATCGAAGGGAGTATTATTCACTACAAAAAAAAGATAATTTTTCGTCGGCCTACGATACTTTTGTCAGCTTTATACAGGCCGACGACAATAATAATATATTTTCGTCGGTCTAAGTCAAGCCGATGAAAACATATTTATTTTCATCGGCCAGAGCCAACAGCCGACGAAAATAAATCTATTTTTGTCGATGTGTTTACGAAGCTGACGAAAACAGTTGTGCCCGAGGCGGTAGTTGAATTTGACATTATTTTTGTCGGCTTTGCTGGTCGACGAAAAAAGCTTGCCCCATTCGTCTTATGCCACGTGGCAGGAAGAACTATTTTCATCGGCAACGCTGGCCGACGAAAATACCTAACCTTACCACGTAGGAATTGTTTTCATCGGCCAAACTAGCCAACGAAAATAAGGCGTAATAAGCCCTATGGCCATCCTCTCACGCCGCGCCGCCTCGATAACCTCTAGTCTTCCCGCGCTGCACCGCCTTGCCTCCACGTGTCGCCGCCTCCCCTCTCCCGTGTGCCACGCCGCCGCCCATCCACCTGCAGGCCACCGCTTGCCGCCCCCTGGGCCAAGATCCTCGCCCCACGCGCACCGCCAAGCAAGGTGAGTTTTTTTTGTTTTTTCAGCTTGTTTCTTGTTTTTAGTTTAGTTTAGTGTTGATTAGGGTTTAGATTAAATTTGTTGATTAATGATGTTTTCGTTGGCTGAGTAATTAATTAGATGATTAGTTGGGCTATTTTCGTCGGCTAAGTAGCGAGCCAACAAAAATTCATATTTTATTGTATTTCGGCCATGATTAGTTTGGGGTTAAAGTCAGTAAATCATGATTCAATTAAGTAGAATCGATTTGGCCAGCCAAACCTAGGCGTCACCCATTCGAGAAAGGCGTATCTCACATTTACTTGTGAGGTGTGCTGTTCCGGAATTGTCTAGTTTAATTTGGACAACCTTGGATAGACGCTAGAGCATATGTAGGATTTATGACAAGCCCAATGGTCCAAACGGAATCTCGGCAGCATGATCCAGTTGTTCTCTGATGCACCAAGATTGGGTATGCATTTGGAGAACAACGGAGTTATGCTACCGAAATTCCATTCGGACTGTAAGGCTCGTCATAAATCTGTGCTCTCGCGTCCATTCTTAGGTGGGTTTAGGACCTATCTTTCCCAGTAGAGCCCTTGTTCGCAACTAAGCCGTCGTGGTTGATATCGTTGCCTGTGTTTAGCTTCGATAATGGGTGATGATCGAAGGTGGATATATGATGGTTGGAGTAAGACTGGGGCACACTCTAGAGAATGGGCAGCCATCGCACAGGCGTTCGTGGACCATGTATTCGTAGGGGCTACTGGTGGTGTCGCAAAGTGCCCATGTAGCAAGTGCCGCAACTATTCTTACCACGTTAAGTCAGATGTAGAGCGGCACTTGCGCAAGCTCGGTTTCATGCCCGAGTATCTGATATGGTACGAGCATGGTGAGGTGGAGCCCATTGTTGAGTCGAACCATGAGGATGAAGACAGGATGGATGAGATGGTGAATGATATTGGAAGGAAGTTTGAGGTTAATTCGAAAGAGGAGCCTGGGCCGGAGGTGCAAAGCTTTTATAAGCTCCTTTCGGCCTCGAAAACGAAATTGCATGAGTTCACAAACATGACCGTCCTTTAGACGGTGACGTGGCACATGTCAATGAAGTCAAAGTACAACTTTTCGAACAAGTGCTACAACGATATGGTCAACTGATCAGTGATATCCTTCCGCCGAACCATAAGATGCCGAAGGACATGTACCAGTCCAAGAAGATGTTGTTCGGCCTGGGATGAAGTATGAGAAGATTGATGTTTGCGAGGATAATTGCATGTTGTTCTGGAAGAAACATGCCAACGACACTCGTTGTAGGTACTGCAACAAATCTAGATATGGCGAGGTGGTAAATGATGAGGGGATAACGGTGATGACAAAAGTCGCGATGAAGCAGCTCCGGTACATGCCAATCACGCCAAGGATTAAACGGCTATACTTATCTAAAAAAAGCCGGTCATATGAGGTGGCATAAAGAAGGTGTCCGTGAGATCGAGGATGTGATGTTGCATCCGACAGATGGCGAGGCGTGGAAGGCATTGGACCGCTTCGACCACGAATTTGCAAGTGACCCTAGGAGTGTTCGCATTGGGTTGGCGACAAATGGGTTCACACCTTTCAGTACAAGTGCCATCCCATACTCTTGTTGGCCGGTTTTCATCGTGCCGGTTTTCATCGCTAACTTTGGCTTATAGGAGGCTGAAACTGGCGTTGCTCTAAGCTATTTTGATGTTTATGTTTGGGGGCACTAGAGTGCCGATCCAGAGTCGCCTGGACAGCTGTGCAGCCAGTCAGTGACTTAGAGGATTGTGAGTTGTTCGACCTACTTTGATGAAATTTGTGTCTTGAAACTGTTGTTTCAATAATGTTGGCATGCAGGAGCAATATGGGGAAGAAATGGCTCGGCGTCACGGCCTGGAGTACGACTGGAGGAACGAGGAGCTGGATGTCTCGGCACTATACCAGAGTGGTGGGGGCAAGAGACATAGAAGGTGAGATCATCCCCCTTATTTGAGTTTTGTCGAAATTCCTGATATGATCAATAGTTGCACTTTTTATGAATGCCTTTGGTTTCATATATGTGCTGCACTCCATGTTCAACGAGGTTGTGGACTCTAACGTCGCTCTGTCCCAAGGAAGAGTGTCGAGGTCCTCACAGAGTAGTGCTCACTCCTCCAGGGATAATGCATGTGTGAAATCATGTGCTAAAAAATTGGCTAAATGATGAAATTGGCATTGCAAAGTGGTTGTGATCATGGCATGTGTTGTGCATGTGCATGTGCTGTTTGAGATGATTGTTTGATATGCTGGTGATAGCATGATGATAGTTTTGCTTGATGCAATGCGCTTGTGTGAGTGGTTGCATGGATTGACTTTGAGTCAAGTTGTGGACTTGTGCTCGGATTCGGATTTGTTTCTTGTTTATTCATGTGCAGGTGTTACTCAAGGCCGAACGTGGTCAATGACGGGACCGGAACTAGGTTTATGGAGGAACTGAGGTTCGGGACTATGTTCGGTGAGGAATCGAGGTCTTGGTGGTCGAGGATGTCATGCGGGACGTTTGGGCTAGAGAACATGCACATAAAGGCTGGTTAGTCATGTAATTATACCATGTGGGCTGTACATGTGTGCAAGAGTTGTTTTTGGCCATGTTGGGCCAGGTTGAGATGTATACAGACTCTTTCCATATTGGAAGTGGAGTTGTATTCAAATTCTTTATGTTTGCTTAGCACAAATAGGGGGAGGCATCTCCTGTTTATGTGAGTCAGGTTTTAGAGTTTGTACTCTTTTGTTTGAGTACTGTAACCAAATCAAAAATAAAAATCCTTCTTGCGTCTCCAGCGACTGGAGTATTTTCGTGTGGCTTGGTTTTCTTGCACTTTCTACTCCCTAGTGGTTTCTGTTGGTTCGAGAGGATCTTGTGGCCAGAAGTTTGGCTTCAGCGACTCTGTTCTTCGGTGCATGCATGCCTGCATACAAAGTAAAGGAGCCAGGCCAACTAGAAGCTCAGGTACTAGTTAGTTTTTCTTACGGCCAACGTGCAATCGATTCTTTGTCCGACATAACTTTCAATTTCCATCGTCACTTGATTTAGTCATCTTATGAAGGTAATATCTTGAGATCCATAGGTCCGATCGAGTTGATTCTTTTTGGGTTAGCTTTAGAATTGAATCTAGTTTCTACAGTTAAAATTTTACATCAATCCAACGGTTGGATCTTCAGAAACTACTATTTTTATTAACTAATCGCTAGACTACTTGCCGATTGCGAGAACTGGTCGCCTGACTGCTCTCCAACTGTGAAAGTGGTCGCCCGACTACTCTCCAACTACGTGAAAGTGGTCTCCCGACTGCTCTCCAACTTCGTGAACTGGTCTCCCGACTGCTCTCCAACTGCATGAACTGGTCTCCCGACTGCTCTCCAACTGCGTGAACTGGTCTCCCGACTGTTCCCAACTGCGTGAACTGGTCTCCCGACTATTCGCCGACTGCGTGAACTAGTATCCAATCAATTTGAGTTTAAATTTGGGTGTGTTATAAAAATTCATCAAAAATTTGATATTAGCTTCTGTGCAATCATTCACTCCCCCTTTGATTGCTACGTTAGTATATTTCGATCCTACAGCAAGGTTCGCGGAGTACAAGGAGCAGGCTCGCCACCAGCGTGAGGAGTCTCGCCAACAGTGTAAGTTGATAGCGAAGTACGAAGCGAAGATGGCGCACTTGAGGCAAACGCAGGCGTACCTCCAGGGAGCTCTTCAGGTAAAATCTCAAAATCTCAACAGACCGATTAAGTTTTGATATTGTGAATCTAACACTTTAACTATATGCACCAACTCTACACAACTGTGGGCCCTCAATACGGCTTGCCTACGCTTCAGCCTCCTCTGCGGTTCTATGGGTATCCACCCCAGGGCAAGCACCATAGGTACATATGCTTTAGGTTAATTCGGTTTTGAAAATTATTTGCAATTCTATACTGATATGAAATTTCATAACTCCTTCTCTACAGAGTTCTTAGCCTCCTTCGTCGTTCTACGGGTATCCGCCACCAGGGCAAGCACCATAGGTACATATGCTTTAGGTTAATTCGGTTTTGAAAATTATTTGGAATTCTGTACTAACGTGAAATTTCATAACTCCTTCTCTACAGGATTCCCAGTCTCCTTTGCCGTGGCATCCGTTTCCGCCTCCACCACTAGGGCCAGCTTAGGGTTCGAGCTCGCACGCTCCTAATGCAGAAGTCGACAGCTTCTTCACCTCTGGAGGTAGCGGCCACAATTCAAACACCCTGAAGAGTTAGGATTGTAGATAGACTTGTGATGGATGGGGTAGCGTAGTTGGATGAAACTTATGATATGATTTGGATATTTATATATGTTGGTGTATTTGCGGTATTAATGTGATGCATTTGTGAATTGAATATTAATGTGATTTTCAAATTGTGGGATGCATTTGTGATTGTTCTAAGTAATATATATTGGTGTACATGAATTTGAGTAAAAATTGTTTGTTGGTGCAGCAAAACAAGCAAAAGGGGACCAGTTTTCAGCTGGTACCTTCCAGTATTTTCGTCGGCCACGATGGTCGATGAAAATACTGGGAGGTACCAGCTGAAAAGCAAGCAATGGGGAAGCAGTTTTGCAGCTGGTACTCCTAGTATTTTCATTGACCACGGTGGCCATGGTCGACGAAAATAAGCAGCTCCTTTCATCGGCTAGCTAGCCGACACAAATAGTCCGACGTGGCAAGACTAGGCCAACCATCGGCCACTTGTTTTCGTCGGATAGCCCTAGCTGACGAAAAAGATTCATTTTCATCGGTAACCAACGAAAATAAGCCGTATTTTCATCAATTTAGTTTCGTCGGAAATCCCCTTTTATCGTCGGCGTTTGGCCGACGAAAAAAGTTCGGTCTCCTATACTGATTTGTCCTTGTCACAATTGTTATCAGATAAAATGAGGTGAAGAGACAAATAGAAACACCTGAAACGCTAGGGCAATCTCCGTACAATGCATTTTACACTCTACCAGGTCTGACGCACATCATAGAAGGTGTTGCTTAGACACCATTTGTATCATGCTCATGCTTAGGGGTGAAAACAGATCGGATACGGGCGGATATTGCTTGTCCCATATCCTAACCCATATTTTTTTCCCGGATCCGAATTCGGATTCGGATACTCCGGATTCGAATACGAATGCGGATTATTCCGGATACGAATATGAGACAAATATGAGACGGATTCGGATCGGGAACGGGTAAATATTCGGATATATCTATTCGTTAAAAATAGCACATATGAATAGCGTGCGGACAACAACAACATAACCGAAGCAAGAAGCATACAACAACATAACACAGAAGTATAGAAAAACTAACATTACACAACCAGAAGGTCCAGATTCCAGAACTAGCAAGTAGCAAAGACATAATATTACATCACACAACTAGGTTACACATGATAGAACTTCTAAGTCATGGCAATCACGGAAGCATGGAAAGCTAAGTCCAGAACTAGCAAAGACATCACACAACCAGGTTACACATAGCCAAAGAACTACAGCCAAAGTTGAAAGTTTAATAGCATAGCAAAGTTCAGTATATTCCACAATCAAAGAACTAAAGCGATAGGTTCAGTAGCAATGTTTAGTACATCCCAAAGTTGAAGAAGTTTTTCGTTAGCTTCTACAACATAACCAAAGAACTACAGCTCCTCTTCGCTAGCTTCTGCTTCTCCATCCTACAAATTATAATGGCAATTAAAAATCTGAAATCAAGATATGCGAAAAGTTCAGTATTGATTTGAAATGATGCAACAGAATCAACAGCCAGTAAGCCAACAGTATTCGAGCTCAGATCTTCCACTACCGCAAAAGCGTACAATTTTGAAGGTACATGTGGGTGCAAACACAAAAGGATACCAAAGGTTCTAACATGGCTTTCTGAACATGTTCTAATCGTGGGTTCACTCCAAACAAACTGGAATATATTCCAAGCATGATGACAGCAAGCAACAACCCTAGGTAACTAGCAGCATCCATCGCTGCTCTCTAATTTGTCTCTAATGAAGATACTAGACATAGGGCAAGAAATTATTCCAACTAGCCAAAATTTGTTCTCCTTACTCCTAAATCGGATTGTACTAATATACTGAGCAACTTATTACTATACAAAGATATGATGAATTGTGTATGCATACACTTGTACCATATATATTCATCATGTAATTAGTTAATGATACAAAATAACAATATAAATTATCATAAAAGGTGAATTGGAAGAAAGAAAATCTTGTTCTCTAATATCAAATATCAAGAAATCATCTCGAACACAAAAATTGAAAGAAAAACATCTGGCAGTAATGATTAGCGCACAGGCAAGAACCAAGAAACAATCTGTGCCAGTTCAAGTGCATAAACAAAGGTGAGATCTGGATGCAGAGGTTTATTGATGATTCCTGTGGTTGCAATGGCAGTAAGTTCCATGGGAAGAACACATCATAACACAAAGCACTTAGCTCTCCCTCCTTCCCTCCCTCTCCCTTGTCTTTCTTCTCAGGCAATGGTGGAAAAGGGGAGAACCCTTCTTGGGCACTGGTGATGGTTGCTGGCTTTGATAGGCTGACACACAAGGGTAAGGTGAGCAACATTGACATCTCCGAATGATGATGATGCGACCACACCCACATTTGTACTAGCGTTTGCATTTCCACTTTCCATCTCCATCTACTGCAGCATCGGAATTTACCTTGGATGATCAAATCTCATCGAATGTATCAACAAGTAAATGCACATACGAGTGATTACAGTATGAAAGCACCATAAATGTAAAAAAACAAAAAAATAACCATTTGATATGTATTCAATGTCAGCAATCACGATTAGCATTATTTATTCAATCTAATAAAAAATGTTGTGTGGGTAGATTTGCTTTTGAGGAATCTATGCACATCTCTTCTTTTAGCACTGATAAAAGTAAAAATAACCCATGTTTAAGAACGGACAACATAATGAATTAGACTGGAATTATTTTCATAGCAAGGATAGTAGATGGTTGAAATTGTTGTATACATTTATAAATAGAGTATTGTAATTCATATCCTAGTCCTTATGCAGAGGTGAGATGGCTGTGATCTGTGAGGATGTGTCGGAACTCAAGCGAATAGTGGATGAGCGCTTATCATGGAGCAAGTTACAGCGATCAACAATTTCAAATGTTCCTCAAATAGAACCATTGAACCATTGAAACAGCTGCATTCTTCACTTCACAAGAGGAGTTCCTCAAATAGAACCATTGAAGCGATTGAGTCTCAGATAAACATACTGATCGTGGAGGCGCGGGGCCGTCTGGCTTGGTGGCGGGACGGCCGGCGGCTGGGTGGAGGCACGGCGACCGGCGTGGAGGCGCGGCGCCGTCGGCTCGGTGGAGAGCATGGGGACGGCGGGCTCGGTGGAGGCACGCGACCGGCGTGGAGGCACGGGACGAGCGCCGACTTCAGGAGGCGCGACAAGTGGCTCGGTGGAGGCACGGCGATCAGCGCCGCTCGATGGAGGCGCGGGAAGACCGGGTGGCGGCGGCGGAAGAGCTGGAGTCTGGAGGAGAGAGGATAGGGTTTGAGGGTTTGAGCCAATCGCCAGGTCGGGCTCGGGCACGCCGCACGTGCTGAGGAAGTGAGGAGAGGAGGATTGCACTGGGCTGGGTCGAAGTCGAAGTGCCGACCGAACGGCTCAGAAGTCAGACCTCAGAGTCACCCGGCGAAAACGGATATCCGAATTTGAAATTACCCGATATCCGGATCCGATCCTGTATCCGTCGGATACCAAAGACTCTGTATCCGGATCCGTATCCAGATAAAATATCCGGATCCGGATCCGGATCCGAATCCGGCCGGATACCTGTATTCGGATTACGGATCGGGTTTTAAGCGGATCCGGGATCAGATCGGGCGGATATTTCCTATCCTATTTTCACCCCTACTCGTGCTTGTATTCTGAAAGTTGTGTGTGCAGTACCAGAGATGTTTTGCCTGTGAGGCACGTGTGCATGCTCCCTCGTGGGCCTGCCGCCTGCGCGCGCGCATGGCGCCTTGTGTACGCCCGTGATGTTCTGTCCGCTTTTGCGCCTTGTTTTACCTCTGCTTCGTCGTTTGTTTGCGATTGCTGGTCCAGAGACCTCGTGATCCTCTGAAATGGTGCCATTCCAGGAGACATGGTTCGTGTATCCGGCTAATTAAGTACGTATATATAGTGTTCTTTTCTGTTCTCCCTTCTTTGACTACTGCAGCTAGGATTTACAAAACCATCAAAAACCCTTTAAAAATCGTGGTTTTTTAACTATACATAGCCTGTTCGATATTCAAACCCAGTCGGTAAACCGACTTAATTAAAAAAATTAAAATTAAAAAAAATTATGAGATGTAAACCGATCGATAATCGGTAAAAATCACTCGATTTTTGATGAAAATCAATAAAAAATTGCTAAAAATCGGCTCTAAGAAACATTTAATTAGTAGGTCGGTTTTCAGTCAAAATCAACTGGTACGCGGTGAAAATAGGTCAATTTTTTATTTTTTTAATTTTTTTAAAAATTTTGATTTCTTAACTCTTGGTTTTCGCAATTTTTGACTCGATATTTCTGATTTTTGAATTTTGATTTTTGGATGGTTTTTCGAAAATGATATGGCAAACCATGACTGTAGTTGGTTCAACAACAACTGTAAAATATTTTTATGGATTTCACTATAGAATAGATGCAGTTGGTTTGAAAACTTCAACCGAGTTTCAAGCAAGTTTCAGGCAGTAGTGCATCACCGCTGCGATATCTACTTGGGCAAACTTCCACACATGGCTCCCGGTGCCACTGTTGTGAAAAATAACTGACTTGATCGATTAGTCGGCCGATTAATCGGTGATAATGACTAAACCATCATGAATATGTTTAATCAGAATGCAATTAACATAGTCAAACGATTAATTGATCGTATGATCCGATTAATTTGCTATATTTCGATTAATCATCCATTTTCCCATTTAACCATGAAAATAGCTTATTTTTATTCACTAAGTACAATAAATTAGTTTATAATATTGTGTCATCCTATTCATAGCATGTTTCTTTTGGATGAAGTATAAACAATGAAATGTAAAAATGTTTTATATAGTGATAATTTACAATAACTTTGTGTAACTAAAATATTTCTAATTAATTTTAAATATAAACAAATATATTGATAAGAACACAAAATCATCTGTTAAATTCCGATTAATCGGCCGTATTATGATTAATTGCTTAGTGGTACCATTTCCGTCCGCCAAGGGCATACCATTTTTCACAACACTGCTCGGTGCCCAAATGCCTACTCGATCAGTAGTGGTGGTGGAATTAGAAAATTTTTGTTGGGGTGCACATATTACACGTGCAACTTTATAGACTTGTACAATAATATTGTAAGATCATAAATCCAACACATATATTTGAAATTTCCTAAAAGTACAATACAAATAGTTCTATGATCTTAAAAATCCCAAACCACTAAATTTGAAATCAGTTTAATTAACAATTTTAGTCTTGGGCACCGCCTCTACGCTGGATCCTCGCGGCACCACCATCACGCGCATCACTATAGTTCCCACACGGCATCAGGGTAGGTCCTACCCTAGGTCCTTCAAAGCCACCGCCGGTGCTCCAGGTCTTGTCCTCGTCCCCGACGTGCATCCACCTGCCTCCCATGGAGCGATAGAGTGAAGAGAGCACCATGGCATTGGGCGTCCACTCGTATCCCTACATTACAAGACGTTGGTTCAATCACTACAGGATGGCCCATTAGCGCAAGTGGTACTACTGCTTCCAAAAATAATAATTAAAAGCTGACTTACCGCTTGGAAAAAGAATTTTAATTAAAAGCTGTAGTGTCGCTTGGAAAAGTAAGTTATATAAGCTGTCATACCGCTTGGAAAAGAATTTCAATTAAAAGTTGTAGTGCCGCTTGAAAAGTAAGTTATATAAGTCATCATATCGCTTGGAAAAAGAATTTTAATTAAAAGCTGTAGTGCCGCTTGGAAAAAGAACTTTTCACCTAACCCTTCATCTCCTCTTGTGTCACTACAGGATGGTCCATTGGTGTAAGCAGTATTACTGCTTAAAAAAATAATAATTAAAAGTTAACATACTGCTTGGAAAAAGAATTTTAATTAAAACCTATAGTGTCGCTTTTAAAATAAGCTATCTAAGCTGCCGGACCGTTTGAAAAAATAATTTAAATTAGAAGCTTTTCGACTTGCTTTTGATACACTTGACCGCTTCAATGTTTCTTTGGCGGGCATAGCGGGGAGGCTAAAAAATTTGGCGGGCAAGAAACCCTAAACCTATTATATCGATCGATTCCTCCTGGCCTCCCCCATTCACTCGCCTCAGACACACTCCCCACCACGAAGCTCCCGCCTGCTGGTTCTGCCGCACACCCCACCTGCACTCCCTGCTGCAGATCTCACGATCCCACCACACCTCCCGGCTCCTACCCCCTCCGTCAGAGCCCTGCCTGACTCCGCTGCCACCCTCGCGCCACCCACGCTTACCGCCGCTGCACAGCCACACTGGCTCCTCCCTCCCCATTCGATCCCCATCGCCACGGCTCAGTGGCACCGGCCCAACCCAGCCCAGGCTCCGGCTCCGCCAGCCTCCTCCCGCAGCTCCGTCGACATCGGGTTGTTGTGGCTTGCTAGGTTTATTTTGCTTTATTTCTCGTGAATGTCTGTCGTCATGGTTCCTCAATTGTAAATTGCTTCGCTATACTATGGGACAGTATTTAGTTCCTGGATGCACTTTTGTGTTTGGCGTGTCTTTGTAGAGAGCATTCTTAGATATGGTCCGCCATCATCATTCCCTGGTAATTTCTTATGTTCTATGATAATCGGCTTTTATATCTTCATGTCTCGATCAGAATATCCCTTTCATTGCATCATCGTTGTTCTAGCAAATTTCTACAAAGAGTGAGAAGAAAGTAAGGAGCATCTTAGAGGAGCCTTGTGGCAATGTCCATAGGTAATTCAACGCTTGTTGCGTAAATCCATTGCATTGTTAGTCACAGCTTGATCCTGTTTTTCACCAATGCAACGTTTGAATTGCAATATCTATTGGAAACCAAGACAGGTGTAGGTGTTGTTGGCCCGGGAGGTGAAGCAGAGGCCCACCCTTACGCCTCCTTCACCATAAATTTTGTCTCGAGCACAGTATGTTCCTTGCTATCTATGGCCGTAATGTTTTCGAGTAATTAGTACTTTTGAGTAATCCAAACCAATGAATGGTTGAGTGTATATTATTTGTGATACATCAATTCTTTCTTGATTTATCGGTTGTATACGATCCCGGAGCTTATATCACGTAGATAAACCGATCAATAATGTAGCTTTTGAACTCAAATATTTTCCGCACAAGAGGAACTCTTTCAACTTTTTTCCCCACAAGGTCATGAACTGCTAGCTTTGGGGCAAATATTGGGGCCTTGAGAGCACTGTAAGCATTTGTGCATATCATGTTCTTGTGACTTTGAGCAACCAGGTTTATAATAAAATCATGTCAAATAACTCGGGTTATCGGTGATCCCGATTGTAAATGTTACGATCTGGTGCATATTTAGATGAAGAGCTAGTTTTACGCCTGTGTTGGATGCAAATAGTGCCGCTTGGTCGACGATACATGAACAAGAAGTTTGTTTTGGCTCTTAGGGCCAAGGTTTCAAATTTTGTTAGGATTTAAAATCTTGTTCTAAATCCGAAATCTCAGGTAAGATGTTGAAAATTTTGTCTTACCTAGGCTAATATGGTACGGTGGTGCACTGCTGCTGCAAGGTTGGTTTTCCGGTGATTTTGTCATCCCACCCAATAGCGGCAGGTCACAGGTCAGCGAGTCAAGACTTTAGCTCATCCCTCTTTTGAAACCTCACCAAAGATCCCTCGCACCTGCATTTTCATTAGGGGCGTGTTTGGTTTCGCCAAACTTGATTTTTTAATGAAAATCTTGGTAAGGAAGAAGTCCAATGGCAAATAGTAGGCGCGGATGAATTAGCTAGCATGTCAATAAACTTATGAAGTAGTAAATTATCACCTTAACATCGATAAACTTAGGTAGCATGTTTTGTTGGATTATGTTTATCACAAATTTTAATGCTACACAATTCACATTCCAGGAGTAGGCGGCAGAGGGGAGGTAAGGTGAGTGCTACCATCTTTTTTTTTTTCCTTTCTTTCTGCTCCAAGTAATTTGGTGCTCAATGTCTTACTCGAGCATTTTTCTTGCAATCAATTGCGTCCTCTGGTTCATTTCTATAATTGGGGGCTGCTTGACTTCTTGACTCTGTCTTACACTAGTAAGCCCTTATCTAGTAAACCGCCACTCAATATCCTTTCTATATTTATCTAGTGGGTGTTTTATTCCGTTTGATCTCTCTTTGGTAGAAATATTTATGTTTAACAACAAGCAAGGAGGGATTTGTTTGTCGAGTAGTAGTGATCTCAAATTTTCGCTTTTGATCTAGTCCCGTGGTTGCTAACTTTGTTTATTGGATGATCTTCATTGATTGATGTCCTTTCTCGGTTTACAAGGATGGCGGTAAAGAGGAGAAAAGAAAGAAGAGAAAAACAAGAAATGCACTTCAATTGTCAGAGAAAAAGAAAGAAGAGAAAACAAGAAAGAAGAGTTACGTAATGTTTAATACCATTATCGATTGTTTATTGCTTATATTAGAACGTTGATATACTTATCTATATATACCTTTATGTTTTGTCCTCATATCCTTTATGTTGATCTCTTATGTGAAAATTTTACACACTGTTCTGCTCAGGTCAAGTCATCCAGTTTTATTCAATAGATACCTAGGTTATGGTATATAACAATACTAAAGGTGACGAAGAGATAATTGGATTACTTGTATTTCTTACTCTACTTGATGTTTTGTGCTATAGTTGTGTAATCGACATATATATCTCTCGCAGTACCTTCTCCTTCCCAACAATGACAAATTTGCATATGTTAACACAGAAAAGCAATCACCGATTACAGGATACTCTACCATTTGCTAACTTGCAGCTTAGTATATTACCTTTTACTTAACATGCTGATATTAGACTATCAGGTGTTTGCGACTATCTTTGTTAAATCATATATTTTTTGGCAGCCAATAACTCTTGCTTAAGTTGAGATGTTAGTTAACATGTTGTCTATATTTGATGTTAGTTTAAGCTGAGATGTGAACAGAAAATTTTAAGCTCGTACTGTGAACAAGTAGGCAAAAAGTGATATAGCAAGGTAAAATTTTATTATATAAGGTCAAGAAATGAACGATAAAAAGTTGTATTTTCCTGATCTCCAGTGACTCAGATTCTCCGTCTTCATGAAATTATTTTTTCCTCTGTTGACAAGCCAAAGCTCCTTAGTAAGGTGAGATTAAGAGTTCCACTCCACCGTCTTCATGAAATTATTTTTTCCTCTATTGACAAGCCAAAGCTCCTTAGTAAGGTGAGACTAAGAGTTCCACTCCATGTGTTGTGTGATTTCTTTTTAGATTCCCTTACAGTTATCTGCGTTGTTGTCTTAAGTTGGATTGAACATTCGTGAAGCTCATGTGTTCTCAACGACAGATGGCTTTTGTTTGGATGTATTTGTTGTTGATGGCTGGGATACAGAGGTAAACTTGAGCATGCTTGTAGCTAGTTTATTTGTTCACACATTTATGAAACTGTACAGATTACATTTACAATGTGAGATGGCAAAAAATACCAACTATTTTCGTTTCCCCTACCTGTTGTCAATGAGGTGCATCCTTCATGCTATATTTTATATAAAAAAGGCATGGATCCCTTCTTAGTTGATATTATCCAAGTCCGCAGGGTAGGTATTTAATTTATGACGAATGTCTAAAACCTAGAGTTTTATGTTGACATTTATCCATGGATCTGGAGTGCCTACTTTATAAGATGAAGTAACTGAAGACTTTTTGACTTCAAAGTTGACGATTGGCATCTTAACTGCTGTATGTCTGTACCTATCAATTTGGTTATCACTTATCAATGCACTCTCAAGATATTCTTATGAATAGTGAAGCATCGAGAAGCTATGTTACATACTCTTGCTTTCGAGGAGTTTATAGAGTGAAAACATTGGCCAACGCTATATGCGGGGAGAGATGATGGTTTTTGCGAGAGGCTTAAGGAGACAATGGCACAATGTCATGTATGCTGCTTTCTTTTCCTCCATTTTACCCGAATACTTAACATTTGCGGTGTCTTCCTGGTTAGGATGTCTATATGCTTGTCATTTACCTTTTACAAATAAATACTGATGTTGTACATACTTTTAGTCAAGATTACAAGACAATAGAACGAACACATCATGCATAACCTTTTCCTTGCTGCCATAAATTCCTCTTGGTATGTAGGCCTCATTGTCTAATCCAACAAATTCCTCGAGTCGGAGAGGGTACAAGAGCTTCAAGAAAAGATTGAGATTCTGAATTCGACAGAGTTTGCTGCAAATTGGGGAAAAGATTGCATCCGGATCTTCAGGAGACTTGTAAGAACTCTATATTACACTTAGTTAGGAATACTAGTAAATAATGAAGTTAATTATTTAGAATGACAGATAATACTCCACAGCTAGTGTGGACTGCATGCTTTTTTCTTGCATCTTTTAACAAGGAAATGACTTCACAAGGGCACACTGTCAAGAAATTAAACCAGCTGCATTGTGACTTGTGGAGACATCTTGCTGTGTGCACTGACCTATATTTTTAATGTTCTAGGCAAGAACTCAAGATAGATCAGTAACCAAGGTCTCGTTTGTGTTGTCTTCTGCAAATATCGAGGAACTTATCTTGATGTGGATGTTGCAATAAAATTAGTTAGAACTGAGCATATTAATGACTCTTCAAAACTGGAGTTTTTGCAAGAAATAATGATTCTAAGGTAAGCTTTCTAATTGAATAGCTCCTACACATAAACGAGACACTGGATCATTTCATTCTAGACAATTCTAACACAGTTTGATCATGTGCAGGACTGTTGATCATTTCATTCTAGACAATTCTGAAGAAGACAGTTTGGAGTTTGGATGTAGCAGCCAGGCCCTCTTTCCTCATGCTTATGAAGCAAACAACATCCTTTTGCAGAAACAACAGAAGCCAACCAAAAGGGAAGAAAAGGGGAATTGTTGAGTGGCTTAGTTAATTAATGTGTATACTTTTGGTGTAAGTATGTAGGACATACGAATAGATATGTATGTCCATGTCTGTGGGAAGAGTAAATTTTGCACTCTAGTTATATTTTGGTATATGTCCAAGTATGTGACATGCATGTGAGGGGAGAATCTTTGTACTTCTGCTCTTTATATATTTTGGTGATGTTCACATGTTTGTACTGTGGATGATTTGTGATAATGAAACTTTGGTACGTTGCTTTCTCGAGGAATTATATGTTATAGTGCTTGGATTGTATGTTATGTGTGCTTGATATTATTATAAATTTGGCAAACATTTATTAAGTGGATATGTATTAAACTAATGCAATTGTTTTTCCAAGCGGTAGGACCGCTTGAATTGAGTATTCAAGCAAGAGGATCTGCTTGAATTGAGTATTCAAGCGGTACTATCGCTTTTAAAACGGTTTTACAAGCGTAGTACAGCCGAATTGAGTATTCCAATTCGAGTATTCCAAGCGGTACTACTACTTTTAAAACGGTTTTACAAGTTTAGTACCGCTTTTAATGTATATACCGCTTGGAATACTTTTACAAGCGGTAGATATAAGTAAGAGATATTAGAATTCCAAGCGGTCCTATTGCTTGAATATCAATTCCAAGCGGTTCTACCGCTATAAGAAGACGTGTCATCCTCAGAGTGAATGCAGGGTTCACAATATCATTGTTGGGACAATTGAATGATTTTTCATATTTGAAAATCAGTGAAACCAATTAAAAATGGGTAAAAACTAAAGAACTTTGAATTTAAAATTTTCAAACTCAGTGGTCAAACAACAGCAAAAAAATCGAAAAACAAGCGATTTTACTAATTTTTGAGTAATGTTAACTGATTTTTGACTAGTTTTGTTCAATAATTGATCGATTTTCAATTTATTTTCAACACAATCAAGGAAAATTGGAAAAAATCAAGGAAAACTAGAAAAACCTAAAAAATAGAAAATATTGCAAAAAAATCCCAATTAATCTAGAAAACAACTAAGAAATTTCAACAATTTCTTAATTCATTTATTACTTCTAGAAAATAAAAACAACAATTAATGAAAAGAAATAGTGACACCACGATTTTTACAAAAATTTACAAGCTTGATCATGATCTCAAATTTTAATAAAAGAAGAAAAAGTTCCAAGTATCATTTATTAAAATTTTTAGAAATATTAAAGTTCATTTAGCTCCCCTAAAAAATCAATAACAAAAGAGCATGCACGAAGATAGAAGCACTCCCAAAATTTTCAAAAAATTTAAATGTGCTATAATCATTTAAAAATTTTACAGGATCAATAGAATTTCCTGTGGACCTCACACAAAAAAGTTTAGAAATATTAGAGTTAATCTATTGCCCTAGAAAATAAAAAATATAATAGTATACAATGAAAGTAACACTATCAAAATTATTAAAATATACACGATCGATAATTATCTAATTATTTTACAACATCATTAGAATTTTCTTAGGATGCCACAAAAATTTTAAAAAATTAACACTTTTGATAAATTTTTCCATTTTTTATTTTTTGAATTTGCATTTGAATTCCATTGGTTTATCGTGTGGTTTCAGATGCTATGCTTGCTCAATATGCTTGATAATAGTGATATTTGAGCAATTATTGTTGATATTGTGAACCTTGGTTCATTGGCAAGAGGGAAATTAGGAGACCAGCCATGTACTCTATATTAATTATCTAATTATCTCCATATACTTGTGTTAGCACAAAAATTTGGCAAGGCATAACCAACTTGTTAAGCCAAGGATGAAATTGGAAATTTTGGCCAATATCGGTTAACAATGGAAAGTTAAGTGAAAATTAGAATTCTAGCCAACATTGATTCAAAGATAGAGTTTTATCTACAAGAAATAGAGACCGATACGGTTTATGGTTTTTGACGGATTGGACAAGAATATGATCGACCTACATACTATAAAAAGGAACATGAGGCGAACAGAGGAAGAAAACCCAACACAATCAATCAAATCACAAATATTTTTATTTTGAAAGACTATGTGGAGGTTTATCCATGTTTGTGATGAGTAATTGATTGGATTTGAGCTTGGTTTGCTTTGGAATTGAGTTTGATGTGAATTGGATTTTCAATTTGAAGCAATTTGAGGTTTGTCTGTCTTTTCCAGTATTACCGACCTAGGGGTGGTAGCACCAGACCTTCTGAGTATGATTGATTTGATTAATGATTTTGTGATGATTATTGCATATCCTTTTGGGCATTGCTATGTGATGGGTTTTCCTTGTCTTTGATGGTGCGTCGGAGGTCCAAATGATCGGGGATCACCAGAAGATGATCGTAGATGGAGTTCGTGCAAGCCGAAAAGGCAAGGAAAGAAGATGATGCTAGCTAGATGTCTTATGGATCGACGAGAGCTGTTGGATTGCAGTCTAGTTGATAGGTTAGTGGGTCTAGGTTTTATGCTTTGAAAATCATGCAAGAAAACGCATTATGTATGTGGGTTTAGGGTTAGCCCTTGCATGGTTGTGTGAGTGAGTTAATCCTAGCCCTTGGATGAGTGCTCTAGGGTTGAGAGACTCATCCAAGGGTGGTAGGTGGCCCAAGAGTAGTATAAATAGAGGGGGAGGGGTAGCCTCCTCCTCTTGAAGGTTGTAGAGGTTTTGTGCTTCTTTGAACTTTGCCCACTTTATTGTGAGGCTTTGTAAAGCTCCTATTTCTAGAAATGCAAATCTTTTTCATTCATACTTAAATTTATATTATGTACTTATTTTATGTCTTAAATTCAGCATTTAAATTCCTGCAATTTACTTTCTTGCAATTTGGATTTGCCTCCCCTCCTTTTAAATACTATTGATCTTGGATGTCTTGAGTGTGTTCATATGTTCTTTTGCACTCTAGGATAGACTAGAGATTAACTTTTCTATCAAGTTACAACTCTGTCCAAAACTTGTTCTTCACGTAGTAGTTAGTGCTTGATTTCTAGAAAAACCTAAAAAATCATTTTTGAGTGATTCTTATTGTGGAAGGTGTGAAACTCTCATATTCATCTGTGAAAAAATTGGAGAGTCTACTGGTCACACCATTTGGGTGCCATGAGGTCAATAGCGAGTCCTAAACTTTCTAATTGAAGTTCCCGATAGTCCTGTGATGTTTGATTTTTCTGATTTTTATACAAGGATTTTTTAAGTGATCTTTAGTGGAGTGCTTCATAACTCATTTTTTCATAGGGAGAAATTTCCAAAATTGTTAGAGGATCAGAAACTCACTAACCACCTGCTCCAAGTGAGGACAATTTCTGAAAAATCTACTTTTGCTTTTGAGAAAGTGAATTTTGTGATTTAGCTTAGTCTCCTTTCTGAAAGGAAGGTTTGATTTGGTTCCTTTTTATTTCAACACTTGACAACTAGGATTATGATAAAAATTTCCCACATATTCCAAGGTTCTCATCCATGCAAACTAGGGGTACACATAGTTGTCTAGTTGTTCGGGATTTGGAGAGTTGCTGAATTTGATTTGCGTGATTTTTTTTGAGGTCTTAGTTAGAGTTTTTTTATGGAGAATTTTTTCTGCGACCATTCACCCCCCTTCTATTCGCCATCTCGATCCTTCAATTGGTATCAGACTTGGTTTTGTTCTTCCATAGATCTTGACCTATCTCGAGAGCCATGGCGACAGACAAATATTTCATCAAGCCTCCCATCTTTTATGGGGTCGATATTCCTTTTTGGAAGTCTTGGATGGAATCATACATCACTTCCCAGGGCTTTCTGATATGGCAGAAGGTGAAGCTCCCATATGAGGTTCTTGCCGATGAGAACGTCATGGCTGGCAATATGGTTGATGTTGAGGTAAATGACAAGGCAATGAACATTCTCATACAGGGACTCAGCCGCAATGAGTATGATAGGATTGCTCATCTGCGATCCGCTTACGAGATTTGAGTGACCCTCGATGCATACCATGAGGGCACTACCCAAATCAAAACCGTGAGGCAGGATTAGCACAAGCGTGAATATAATAAATTTGAACAACACGCTGGTGAGAGTCTTGACGAGTGATTTGGTTGGTTTACGAAGATTTTGAGCGACTTCTAAGCAGTTGGTTGCACATACCCTTACTCAGATAATGCTCGATATTTCTTGACCGCACTCAACCTTCAAGTTTGGGAAATGAAAGTGACCACCATCAAGGGCACTACCGACTTGTCGACCTTGACTCTTGATGGGCTCTATTCCCGACTCAACACTTATGAGATCGATGTCATCTCTCGCAAGACACAATCCAGTCGATGGCCTTGGTCACTGATTATACTGCATCTTTTGTTGATCTTTCTACTAGATTTTCTCTATTCGCCCTTTGCGAGCTAAGCGATGACCAACTGAAAAAATTTTCAGAAAATGAGCTTGCAATTTTAGCTCACAAATTCTCATGCATACAAGAGGGTGAGAGAGAGGAAGAGAGGTGGCATGATCACCTACTTCGAATGTGGTGGCCCCAATCACATTTGAGTGAACTGTCCTTCGAATGTGGTGGCCCCAATCACATTTGAGTGAACTGTCCCAAACTGGAGAAGGGCAAGAATGACTCCGGTGGTTCGAGCAAGATCGACTACACCGATAAGAACCGCAACAAGAAACCTCCAACTCCTGAGCCAGTGCGTGAGAAGAAGTACCGCAACTTCTTAAAGAACAAGAAGCTCTTTCACCGCGTCCTCACCGCCCTCGATGACATCAGCCTCTCCGACACGGAGACATGGAGCGATAAAGGCTAGGATGATCTGCAAGAGAAGAAAAGTAGTGATGAGTTCTCCGGCATGTGCTTCATGGCGGACACCAACGGCATCAGCGACTCTAAGCTCTACAACAACTCGGACGAGGTACCCTCCTATGACCAGCTCAATGAAACTTTCTGCAAACTAGGGAAATTTCATGCTAGAGCTAGAGTTAGGTTTATGGAGCTTGAGAAGGAAGTAGGTACCATGACTCGAGAGTTAGCTTCTCTTAGATCTTCTCCCTCCTGAGTCACTGATGACTGTTCTTTGTGTGATGCATAGCTTGTGGAGTTAGAGAGTCTAAGGACTATGCATGATAGTGTGTTGACTGAACTAGATAGTCTTAGGTTGGAGGATGCTAGCAATGAATCTTCTAATGCCATGTCTTTAGATGCTAGTTTTCTTCTTGCTCATTCTACTCCTTCATGTGATAATTATCTTAAATTGCTTGCTGAAATTGATGCCATGAGCACTCACCTTAAGAAGTTTTCTATTAGAAATGATAAACTTGAAATGAATACTTCTAAGGACCTAGTCAGCTCATGTGAGGGCTGTAAGCAACTAAAACTTGACAATGAATCTTTAAATGTCAAGTGTGCTCAACTTGTTAAAGACTTACTAGATAAGTCACAAAAAAGTTGCTTGCAATGTTCTGTGATCAAGAGGGACTTAGGAAGAAGTTATCAGTGAACTTAGGAAGAAGTTAGAAGACCAAGCCCATAGGATTAGAAATGCTCCTTGCGTTTCTTGTGAGGCTCTCAAGATTGAGGCAGCCGTGCTGAGGGAGAAAAATACACGTGCTTGTCTTCCTAGATCTTCTTCCTCTCGTCTTCCCTGCTTGATGCGACATAGGGACCGATCTTCCGACAGGTAGACGATAATTCGATTGGTGGAGGACTCGACGTAAACAATCTAGACTTCTGATCAGAATTGAACGAAACCTACAATCGCAACATCACAGCTCTATTGATTATCAACCGTGCCAAGACACGGTTGACCTTGCCCAGAAGGCTAGTTCCTGCAAGCAAATTGAGAACACGAGCAAGAACAAAAAGAAGAAATCTCAATTGCGAATTGTATTGAGCACACGAAGTTGGGGTTCCACAAACCGAAGAATGGTGAAACTGCGATGGCAGAATAATCTAAACAAAACTCAAAGCATAACAATGATGGCTACAAGGTTTTAATATGTGAGAGGGAGGGCAGCTAGGGTTTGGGGCACAGTCCTACTCCAAATACACGGGCCAAGGGGGGTCCGTGCAACCCTAGGTCGTACAAGGCCTTTGGGCCCAAGTGGAGGTGTCGCAGCACCTGACAGTTTCTGTATGTCATATTATTTTAACGATTCCTGTCGATCTAGAAGGAGTTTGAATGTGAAACCACTTCCATTGGAAAGCTCTCATCGTGGGCTTCTCTGTAGAGTCCAAGAACGCCTTAATTGAACTTCGTATGACCTAGATATGGTCATTTTATTGATGTGTTGTCCTGAGACTCCGAACCAAAATTGGAGTCCGACTTGAGCTGGACTTTGATTCCAACTAGACTTGGACTTCGGGGGATGACACCCAGGTAAGCTTGTGATTCTTCTCCGATATTTCTAAGCAACAAGACATCACAAGAATTTAGTAGCATCTCATCCAAGAAATCTTGAGCAGCGAGGAACGAGTTCACTTGGTGGTTTAATTGTCGTGCACGTGCTCTTGTAATTGGTCCTTGCATATCTTGAGGAGTTGTGTTATACGTATCCAAAGGAGTGATGTCCTCATCACCCTCCCCCTCTTGAATTGGAGTCATCCTCGACTCAAGCTTATCTTCTTCTCCCAAATATGGCTTCAAATCTGAAATGTTAAATGTGGGACTAACCCCAAAATCTGCAGGTAGATCTAATTTGTATGCATTGTCATTAATTTTCTCAACTATATTAAATGGACCATCCGCTCTAGGCATCAACTTTGATTTTCTTAATTCTGGAAACCTATCCGTTCTCAAATGCAACCAAACCAAATCACCCGGTTCAAATTTTATTTCTTTCCTACCTTTACTACCAGCAATCCTATACTTATCAGTCATGCGCTCTATATTCTCTTTAGTTGTTTCATTTAACTTAAGGATAAATTCAGCACGCTTCTTAGCATCCCAATTAAGTTTTTCAGAAGTGGGCAAAGATAGTAAATCAATAGGAGCACCTGGATTAAAACTATATAATACCTGAAACAAACTTACCTTGGTGGTGGAATGTTTTGACCTGTTGTAAGCAAACTCAATATACAGTAAACACTCTTCCCACATCTTCAAATTCTTCTTTAAAACAGCTGCAACATGGTGGATAATGTGCGGTTAACGACCTCTGTTTGTCGTCCATCAGTTTGGGGATGACATGTAGTAGAAAATAGCAGTTTCGTCCCCAATTTGTTCCAAAGTGATCTCCAAAAGTGACTCAAAAACTTTGCATCACGATCCGAGACAATAGTATTAGGCACTCCATGTAGGAGAACGATTTCCTTGAAAAACAAATCAGCTATGTTTGTAGCATCATCGCTCTTATGACAAGATATAAAATGTGTCATTTTAGAAAAACGATCCACAACTACAAATATGCTATCCCTCCCCCTCTTTGTCCTAGGTAACCCCAAAATAAAATCCATAGAAATATTCTCCCAAGGTATACTAGGAACAGGAAGAGGCATGTAAAGACCATGTGGATTTAAGCGAGACTTAGTTTTATTGCAAGTAGTACAGCGTGACACATAGCGCTCGACGTCACATCTCATCTTTGGGCAAAAGAAGTGGGCGGCCCGCACATCTTCAGTCTTCTTTGCTCCAAAATGTGCCATCAGACCTCCTCCATGTGCCTCCTGTAACAACAAAAAACGAACGGAGCTAGGTGGAATGCATAACTTGTTAGCACGATAGAGCAAATCATCATTCAACATGTATTTATTCCATGTTTTCCCTTCTTTACAATATTCATACATCTCTTTAAAGTCCAGATTAGTAGCATATAAGTCCTTAATGGTCTCTAAACCAAAAATCTTATGATCAAGTTGAGATAACATGGTATAACGCCTAGAAAGCGCATCAACAATCACATTGTCCTTTCCTTTCTTATGTTTTATGACATATGGAAATGACTCAATATATTCTACCCATTTAGCATGTCGTTTATTCAATTTAGCTTGACTTCTAATATGTTTCAGCGATTCATGATCAGAATGTATAACAAATTTTTTGGGCCATAGATAATGTTGCCAAGTTTCAAGCACACGAACTAAAGTACATAATTCTTTATCATAGGTAGAATAATTCAGACTTGGCCCACTTAATTTTTTGCTGAAATAAGCAACTGGTTTACCTTCTTGAATTAGCACACCTTCAATTCCAATACCGCTAGCATCACATTCTAGCTCAAAAGTCTTACCGAAATCCGGGAGTTGGAGTAATGGAGCGTAGGTGAGCTTTTCTTTCAACAACTTGAATGCTTTTTCTTGTGCAGGTCCCCATTTGAAAGCTATTCTTTTCTTTGTCAACTCATTTAATAGGGCGGCAATGGTGCTGAAATCCCGCACAAAACGCCGATAGAAACCGGCAAGCCCATGGAAGCTCCGTACCTAGGAGACCATTTTAGGAGTTGACCAACTCCGTATGGCTTCAATCTTGGCTTCATCTAACAATTCCCTATGGAGTCACAACATAGCTAAGAAACGAGACTCAATCGGTGCAAAAGGTGCACTTCTCGAGATTACCAAACAAATGTCCATCTCTCAAAGCATTAAAAATAGCATGTAAATGTTCAAGATGCTCAGAAAGTGGCTTGTTGTAAATCAAGATATCATCAAAGTAAACCACCACAAATTTCCCAATGAATGGATGTAAAACCTCGTTCATTAAGTGCATGAAAGTTCTGGGTGCATTAGTCAATCCAAAAGGCATAACTAACCACTCATATAAACCAAACTTAGTTTTAAAAGCAATTTCCCATTCATCTCCCAATTTCATCCTAATTTGGTAGTATCCACTTCACAAATCAACTTTAGAAAAAATCTTAGAACCACTTAACTCATCAAGCATGTCGTCTAACTTAGGAATAGGATGACGATACCTTATGGTGATATTGTTAATGGCTCTACAATCCACACACATTCGCCAACAACCATCTTTCTTAGGAACCAAAAGAACAGGAACAGCAAAGGACTAAGGCTTTCTCGCACATACCCATGGTCCAAGAGGTCTTGGACTTGTCGCTCAATTTCCTTAGTCTCCTCCGGATTGGTCCTATATGCAACACGGTTTGGCAAGTTCGCACCCAGGATCAAATCAATTTGATGATCAATCCCTCAAATAGGTGGTAATCCCGGGGGTATCTCAGCTAGAAATACATCTATATACTCCAGCAAAAGGTTAAGAACAGAAGGGGGCAAAGAGCTAGATATATCTTCAAGTGAAACTAAAGCATCTTTGCATATCAAAGCATAGCATGGCAGCTCATTGTCAGTAATTTCAACAAGATTAGATTTTGTAGTAAGCATAACAGCACCCTTCAACTTAATTCTCTCTGACCTAGAAGTTGATACTCCCTTATCTTTCCTAGGTGGAAAAATAGTTTTAACTACTTGCTGATTTTCAGATTCTAACACACTTTGTTTCTTCTCATTTTCACTCTTTCTTTATCACATTGCAAAATTTCAGCAGGTGTCATAAGAAGTAAAGTGATCTTCTTTCCTTTGTGCATGAATGTGTATTTATTAGTTCGACCATGATGAGTGGCATCTGTATCAAATTCAAATGGTCGACCAAACAAAAGTGAGCAGGCTTGCGTAGGTACGACATCAAATTCAACACAATCATTGTATGTACCAATGGAAAAATTAACCTTTGCAATTTGTGTTACCTTCACCTTACCACTGTCATTAAACCATTAAATATGATATGGGTGTTGACGTGGTCATGTGGCCAAGTCAAGCTTCTTGACCAAATCTGAACTTACCAAGTTGTTGCAACTTCCGCTGTCGATAATGACACGGACACACTGATTGTTGACAATGAAGAAAAGTTGGAACAAATTATGGCATCGGATCTTATCAGTTGGCTCCATTCAAGTGCTCAACACTCGCTGCACAATTATGCTCCTGTAGTTCTCCGTATCATCTTTGCCGAAGGTCTCCTCATCATTAATATCAGTTTCATTCTCAGCATTATCACCTGCAAGGTTAGCTGCAAGAGCAAGTTCATCTTCTACATCAGACGTACTAATGTACCAACCGTCATCTGTCACAATGTAAGCTCGTTGACTTGGATAGTCCTTCATGACATGTCCTATTCCCTTACAATGGTGGCACACTATACTTGTCGTACGTCCAGTGGAGGCAACAGAGGATAACGTCCTCGCGGGTGCCTGCAGATTAGAAGTTTTACTCACCTCAGGTGCACATGACGAGGGTGACGGTGCTGCTGAACGCGCCCTACTTGTCGAGGGGGCAGCAGATCAAAAAGCAGGAGGTGGTGTTGATTTGGTTGGCGTGTTGTCATCCCTGCAATTCTTTTTCTGCCAAAATAGCAAGCTGGAACAATCTATTGATGGAGTTATAGTTTTTGTAATCAACAATATCCTGGATTTCATGCCTTAACCCTTCATAGAAACGAGCCATTTTATCCTCCTCGTCCTCTTCTACCTCGCAACATAACATGCCTATTTGAAGCTCTTCGTAGTACTCCTCTACAAACTTGCTACCTTGATCTAGGTGCTGCAATTTTTTACGCGAGTCACGTTTAAATGAAGGAGGAATAAATCTAGCTCGCATGTGCCATTTCAACATATCCCAAGTATTAGGTTGGATGTTAGCTTTTACTAGTTCATTCCTCCAAATTATTGCAAAATCTTTGAATTCACTAGTAGCTTGTCTCACTCTATGAATTTTAGGAACTAGATGGGAGTTAAATTTTTGTTCAACGATTATTTCCCAATCTAGATATGTTTCAGCATCATATGAACCAGAAAAGGATGGTATGGTAAACTTAACCTTGGCAAAAGGATCATCATTGAGATTGTTAAGGTAAACATTATTTTCATGAATACCTCCTATACCTTGTCGATTGCGGTGCCGACGTTCCTATAGTCATATGTCTTGGCCAAATCGATGCATAGCGGTGTCATTGCGTGGTGCCCCATTTCGACCATGGCCTGTATCAGACTCTTCAGCTACATCATCCACTTCTTCATCTCCTGGTCCTTTGGGTGGAAGCTGGTTCTCCACAATTTGAACTCCGTCGGCAAGGTCTCGAGATACGCCTATCTAGTCTCTCAAAGTTCTCCGATTGTCTTGTCTGGACCTTCGCAACATCATCCTTAATCTCGTGGATGTTCTTGACGGCATCTCTGCTTGCTTTGGCAAGGGCTTCCTTGAGTTCCTTGTCCCTCTTCGTGAGATCCTCCCTAAGATCTTCAAAGAGCTTACGAAAGTCATTGTCATCACCCGCAGCGCTAGCTCTTGTATGGGGTCCTGTCATTGTTAGTAATAAAACAGAAGATAACACAAAAGTATTACCCCTATTAACTATTGGGTTCTGGCAGGTGGACTCTCTCTCAAGTGTCTTACTACGCTCTTGCAAGGTTCTTACCAAAGTCATGGGGAGTACAACCGTGGCTGGTTCGTGATACCAAATGAGTGTGAGTGGAGCGATTGCAAGGTTGAACTGTATTTAATCAGAAGTTTGTAGAGCTCGGTAGGCAAATATAGTAGAAATGTTAGCAATAATCGAAATCAGATAGCAAAGTTGAATAAATATCCAACATACTTGTCACAGTTCCTGGCCTAAGCATGTTCCTAAAACTAGTTCAACCTAGTAAGGGATATATCAAAGCACAGAGGACCAAAGGATGCAAGCAATTCTGATTTTCTGCTTCTGTTTCCCTCTTTTTATTTCATTTCTTCTCTTCTGATTTTTTTCAGTGCGGCTCTTCTCTTTTTTTTGCACTTGCCTTTTGTTTTTCTTTCTTTTAACTCAAAGATAAATAAAAAATCTCACGTTTTGGGACATGGGAGACAGTTAAACAGATGGCCGTAAAATCAGCAAAAATGACATAGGAAACTTCCAGGCTCCAGAACTCGGTCTTAGAGGCCGATTTTGAGGGTCAAAAATTACACAGGTCTAAAGACATGTCAAATTTTCAGATGCGCATCGTCGTCCTCTTCAAAATAAAAAAAGTACACCTCAATCAGAGTTCGTATGCAAAAGTTATGCCAGTTTTAGTGAACACTGCACAATCTGAAATTGCTCGCGACTTCACTTCTTTCTTCCGGTTAGGGCTAGGATAGGAATAGGTTTGTCGGTAAAAAAGGGTGGCCAGCATGCAGGGCAATTGATACAAGGTGGCTCGTGACCTATCTAGGGCTTGCGGGATGGAAAATATAATGCAGAGCAGCGACAAGGACCAACCGAGTAGAACTCAATTCGGTTATAGGGTTGGTGGTGGTGGGGAGCAAACGGTGCAAGACAAGAACTAGGGCAACGGAAAGGGATAACTAGAAACTAGGATCACGACCTCTAACCAGCAACAAGACGTTGACACTGGACATAAATTCAACAAAGCAAAACTGAAACGAAAATTGCAAGGCACAATGGGTTGTAGGACAGTGGAATTGATGATGAACTTTTTTTGTGGGGCAATTTTTCTATACTCTAGGATGATGGCAAAATAAAGTGAGGATACAGGAAATACCTATCGGGCAACCAAAGCTCTAATACCACTTGATGCAACACGGGGCCCAATCTTCCGACAGGTAGACGATAATTCGATTGGTGGAGGACTCGACGTAAACGATCTGAACTTCCGATCAGAATCGAACGAAACCTACAATCGCAACACCACGGCTCCGTTGGTTATCAATTATGCCAAGACGCGGTTAACTTCACCTAGAAGGCTAGTTCCTGCAAGCAAATCGAGAACACGAGCAAGAACGAAAAGAAGCAATCTCAATTGTGAATTGTATTAAGCACACGAAGTTGGGGTTCCACAAATCGAAGAACGGTGAAACTGCGATGGCAGAATAATCTAAGAAAAACCCAAAGCATAACAATGATGGCTACGAGGTTTTAATACGTGAGAGGGGGGACGGCTATGGTTTGGGGCGCAGCCTTACTCCAAATACAAAGGCCAAGGGGGGTCTGTGCAACCCTAGGTCATACAAGGCCTTTGGGCCCAAGTGGAGGTGTCGCAACACTTGGCAGTTTCTATATGTCATATTGTTTTGACGATTCCTATTGATCCAGAAAGAATTTGAATGTGAAACCACATCTATTGGAAAGCTCTCGTCATGGGCTTCTCTTTAGAGTCCAAGAACGCCTCAATCGGACTTCGTATGACCTAGATATGGTCGTTTTATTGATGTGCTGTCCTGAGACTTCGAACCGAAATTGGAGTCCTACTTGAGCTCGACTTTGATTCCAACTAGACTTGGACTTCAAGGAATGACACCCAGGTAAGCTTGTGATTCTTCTCCCATATTCCGAAGTAACAAGACATCACAAGAATTTAGTAGCAACCCATGCAAGAAATCTTGAGCAGCAAGGAATGAGTTCACCTCATGGTTTAATTGTCGTGCACGTGCTCTTGTAATTGGTCCTTGCATATCTTGAGAAGTCGTTTTGTACATATCCGAAGGTGTGATGTCTTCATGTGTCTCTCTCTTCCAGGAGTGTGAGTATCTCATGAGCACTCTCGAAAAGTTTGTAGGTGAAGAATCGAGGTAGCGAACAGAGGGAGGGTGAATGGTCATAAATAAAATTTTCCCCACAAAATACTCCAACTAAAACCTCGAAAAGATCACACAAAAGAAATCGTGAAAGACCTGAACAACTTGACAACTATGTGTACCCCTAACTTACATGGATGAGAACCATGAAATATGTGGGGATTTTTGAGTCACAATATTGGTTGTCAAGTATCTAAACAAAAGGAATCAATTCAACTCTTACTTTTAGAAAGGAGATTGAGCAAAATCACAAAAGTCACTTTTAGAAAAGCAAAAGCACAATTTTCAGAAACTGTCCTCACTTGGAGTAGGAGGTTGGTGGACTTTTGGTGCTTTAGAAATTTTGGAAATTTTTCTTCCTATGGGAAAATGCGTCCTGAAGCACTTCACCAATGATCACTACAAAAATCCATGTGGAAAAATCAGAAAAAAAATCAAATATAACAGATTGTCAGGAATTTTGAGTAGAAAGTTTGGGGCTCAGTTTTCACCTCGTGGCGCCCAAACGGTGCAACCAGTGGACTCCAAACTTTTTCATAGATGGATATGAGAGTCTTGCACCTTCTCCAATAAGAATCAATTAAAAATAATTTTTAAATTTTTCTAAAAATCAAAAACTGATCATTACGTGAAGAACAAGTTCTGAACAGAGATGCAACTTGATAGAAAACTTGATCTCTAATCTATCTTAGAGTGCAAAAGACATGTAAAACTATATGAACACACTCAAGACATCCAAGATCAGCAGTATTTAGATGGAGGGGAGGCAAATCCAAATTGCAAGAATGTAAATTGCAAGAAAGTAAGTTGCAGAAATTTAAATACTGAATTTAAGACATAAAGTAAATGCGTATTGTAAATTCAAGCATGAATGAAAATATTTGCATTTCTGGAAGAAGGAGGTTTACAAAGCCTCACAACAAGGTGGGCAAAACGCAAAGGAGCATAAAAACCTCTACAACTTTCAAAAGGAGGAGGCTACCCCTCCCTCTCTATTTATACTACTTCTTGGATGAGTCCCTCAACCCTAGAATACTCATCCAAGAGTTAGGATTAACCCACTCACACAGCCATACAAGAGATAACTCAAAACCCACACATATAATGGGTTTTCTTGCATGGTTTTCAAAGCATATTACCTAGAGCCGCTAACCTATCAACTAGACCGCAATCCGATGGCCTTCCTTGATCCACGCGGCGTCTAGCTAGCATCTCCTCCTTTTCTTATCTTATTGACTTACCTGGACTCCATCTCCAATCATCTTTCAGTGATCTCCCGACCGTCTCGATCTCCGACGCCTCGCCTAGTCCTGGTCATCCTCCGCCTCACCATGTTCTAGCAGCGTTGCCCTGAAACCATTAAAGACAAGAAAAAACCTTTCACATAGCAATGCCCACAAAGATATTCAATAATTATCCCAAAATCATTAATCATAATTTTGTTAGCTCCATTACCTACTGCCAAGTTGGTAGCACCGGAAAAGCAATTAACACTCAAATTATTTCAAATCAAAAATCTAATTCAAATTAAACTCAATTTCAAATCAAACCAAGCTCAAATTTAGTCAATTACTCATCACACACAAGTATAGACCTCCACATGGTCTTTTAATCTCCCCTTGATGAGTATATTGACAAACACAAGAAAAGGCATAAGTTTTAACTTTGAAGAAGGAAGAAGAAAGCAATTTGAATGCAAAGCCAAACTTGATCAAAGAAATAGAAAGCAAGAACATGACCAAGTTGACAACTAGAAATACTTATAATCTATGAAAGATAGCAAAGATTAACAGTGATCATAAGAATCAAAACGCACAAAACACAACAATTTTTCACCTTTGATGATGCCTTTTGAACAATTTCTTCCCCTTTTGGCAATATAGGCATCGAGATGGCATTTTCTTTTCTCCTCTTTTTTTGTTGTTTTTATACAAGAAATGCAGCCTAAGAGAGCTTTGAAGATTATACAAGTGGCCAACAAAGACAAGTTATGACACCAATATAAGTTGTGACCAACAAAGACAAGTTATGACACCAAGATAAGTTATAACAAAAATAAACTAAGCTAAGGCATATCCAAGTGCAAATAAATATTTTGCTAGCAAGATTTAATTGAAACCATATCATGTTTAGCAAGATTGAACATGAGCAACACTTGTCATTAGTTTCAAAACTAGAAGCAAAGCCATTTAAAGGATCAAATAGAAAACCTAGAGTTCAACCTACTCAACACTTTGGGGAATCTAGAAGTTCATATAAGGTCCTTCAAGCTTATATATATTTTTTATTTTATGCAAATTTTTCTTTGAATCTTTGAAAGACATAGCGGGGTGCAAATATTTGACATTATTTGCATTCTTTATCCACATATGTTTTTTATATTTGCATTTTTAAAGTAATTGACTCAAGTCTTGTTCGATCATCTCAAGAAGAACTTTTAAGAGAATGATCTTGGTCATACACACCACATTCCAAGTTCATCTCAAGTGCAATGAGAAGTCATTTTGTGAATGTAGTGTGTTGAGTCTAATGTGCATAAAAGGAGTCAATTTTTGCTTTGCTTGCATTTTAGCATTTAGATAAACAAGTGAAGGACACAAGTATGAATCAACCAAGTTTCACCCAAGTTGTTGTAGGGACTCTAGAGAGCTCCAAAATTTCACAAATCACGGCAAATACCGTTAGAGAGGAAACTTAACAAGTAAACGCAACATGTTTTATCAAGTTTTTCTTTTAATACTAATTTTTTTTATTTTGAAAGCTTAGCAAGATAAATGAATTTAAACATATCTAAGCAAGTAATTTTCTTCATAATATAGCATGGTGTATAAAATGAAATATAAATCATTTGCATAATAGACAAAGCTCATAAAATGAAAAATTAAGTCTATATGCAATACATGAGATAGTTTCTTAAACTCTCCCTCGACAACTGATTCAATTTTAAATACAAAACTGGTTCAAGTTGAGTTATTAGCAAGATTAAGCTCAAGAAGGGTACCAAAAGAAGGATCCAAAGATAACTCAACCAAAAACCAAAAACACAGAATGGAGAGAAGAAGATAAGAAACTGCAAACTGGATAGCTATAGAGCAAAGAGAATATAGTAGAGAACATTATGGCTTAGACTCGCTCTCACCTTCACCAATGACTAACATGGGGAAGCTGCCTCTAGATCCCAAACTAAGGAGTGCACACAGACTCTGTCTACCTAGGGGGCCAACACCTACTAGACTTATAAGACTGTGAGGGAACTCAACCTAGAGAAAAGAGAGTACAGCTAATTAAGTATGATAGCAACCTAAAGCATAAGATGAGAGGTCCATGTAAAAGCATGACAGAAGTCTAAGTGATGTGAACTCATAACTTTAAGGAATAAAACCCACAAGCACCCAACGCAATACAAAATAAAGGAAAAACTAAAATAAAATATAATACATAATATACAGATCAGCTCCCCCTCATAGAAGGTCGTGAGGGCACACGACTCCAAGCTCACTCCTCAAGGCAATAAATCTAGAGCTATCCAAAGGCTTGGTAAAGATATCGGCCAACTAGTGGTCACTGTCTACAAACTGAAGCACTATGTCTCCTTTCTCCACATGGTCTCTAAGGAAGTGATATCTAACATCAATGTGCTTGGCCTAGGAGTGCTGCACTGGATTCTTGGCAATGCAAAAAGCAGAAGTGTTATCACAGAAAAGTGGAACACTCTATCTCTAACCCAAAGTCCCGCAAGATCGATCTTATCTAGAGCATCAGCTACGAAGAATCTACAAAGAATCGGTCAGTAGCAACATAATCGCCCTCAACGGTAGACTGTGTGACTCCAGACTGCTTCTTAGATGACCAAGAAATAAAAGAAGTGCCAATAAATTGGCAAGTGCCAGAAGTGCTCTTCCTATCTATCCTACGGTCAGCAAAGTCAGCATCGGAAAAGGCTCTAAGGGATAGACAAGAGGAAGAAGTGTACCAGATAACATAATCAATGCTAGCTCGAAGGTACCTGAAGATGCATTTCACCGCCTAGCGATGACAGAAGCGAGGAGAAGCCTAAAAGTGAGTGCACATACACACGGCAAAGTGTATGTCTGGTCGAGAGGCAGTGAGATACAAGAGAGAGCCAATCATGCTCCAAAACTCCTTCTGATTAGCAGGCTCACTATCCTCATCGGGTTCAAGGATAGTAGTGGTGGGCTGGTGGCCATAGGAGTCATCACAGACTTCCCATTAGACATATCAAACCACCTCAGGAGGTCCCGAGTGTGCTTACCTTGGTGCAGGAAAGTACCCTCCCGAGTCTGCTTGATTTGGAAGCTGAGAAAGTAGTTCAACTCACCCATCACACTCATCTCAAACTCTATGCTCATCACTTTAGAAAACTGAGACACAAGAGAATGAGAAGAGCCACCAAAGATAATATCGTCCACATAAATTTGAACGAGAAGGAAATGAGAATCCTGATGTCTGATGAATAGAGTTTTGTCTACTATACTCATTTTGAAACCATAACTGAGATGATAGGACTTAAGCCTCTCATACCATGCTCTAGAGGCCTACTTAAGTCCATACAAGGCTTTAGAAAGCTTGCAGACATGGTTTGGGTATTTAGGGTTCTTAAATCCTAGAGGTTGCTTGACATAATCCTCTTTCTCAATAAAGCCATTGAGGAATGCACTCTTGACATCCATTTGATAGAGCTTGAAGCCTTAAAATGCATAAAATGCAAGCAGAATCCTAATCACCTCTAGTCTAGCTACATGGCAAAGGTCTCCTCAAAGTCAAGACCCTCAACCTGAGTGAAACCCTGTGCAACTAGCCTAGTTTTGTTGCGAATGACAACCCCATCCTCACTCTACTTGTTTTCGAACACCCACTTGGTCCCAATGACATTATGACCAGATGGGGCCTCTACAAGCTGCTAGGCTTTGTTCCTCTCAAAGTTTTTCAGTTCTTCATGCATTGCATTAATCTATGATTAATCGGAAAATGCATGAGTAACATCCTTTGGCTCGAAAGAGGCAACAAAGGCAGAGTAAAGGTAGAAAGAAAATAAGCCTAATTTTGTGCGCGTTACACGCTCAAACAGATCACCAATGATTTGCTCAGGTGATGAGAACACTGAATGTGGCGAGGAGGACTAGAATCAGAAGTGGCCTCTACCTCTTGAGCAAAAGAGGTAGGAACAAAGTCACTTGCTAAATGAGTGTTCGAAGGCAAGGGCTAGTCTCCCTAAGGTGTAGAAATGGAAACAGGAGGCACCTTAGGAGTAGTGAGGACTGGATTAGGTGGTTCACCATCATCTCCATCATTCTCATCTCTACAAACATGATCTCAAAGGGATAAGAAGAGCCTGAAATATCAAATCTAGCTCCTGGGCTAGCCTCATCAAAAGTCACGTCATAGCTCCTGGGCTATTCGCATTACAACTTCAAACTCTATAGCTATGAGAAGAAGTCGAGTAACCTAGAAAAATACCATCAGAAGAATGAGACTCAAACTTATCTAGGTTACCAGACTTCAAAATAAAACACTTGTAACCAAATACACGAAAATGAGAAACACTAGGCTTTCGCCCATACCTCAACTCGTAAGAAGTGTGATGCAAATGTGCGCTCTTGAAAACACGATTAGAAATATGACAAGCAGTAGCTATAGCCTCAGTCCAAAACTTCTTGGGAGTATTGTACTCATCTAACATCATCCTGGCCATCTCAACTAGAGTCTTGTTCTTCTTTTCCACTACGCCATTTTGCTGAGGGGCGTAGGGAGAAGAGAACTGATGCTCTAAACCAGACTTCACATAGAAACTCTCAAAGTAAGAATTCCTGAACTCCATGCCATTATCATTGTGTATAGCTCGTAATGCACCTAGGAGCTCAAGACAACATACTAACAAATCCCCTGAAGTGAGAAAAAGTCTCATCCTTCGAGGCCATGAAAAATACCTAAGAATACCTCGAAAAATCATCAACAATAACAAGGACATACCACTTCCCTCCTCCTGCTGACTGCACTCTAGCTGGACCAATAGTGTCCATATGTAAAAGCTGTCTTGGTGCATCAGTCATCACTACGATGACCGGAGGATGAGAAGCAGTAACCATCTTGCCATGTCGGCAGGGAAAGCAAACTATGTCTTTGACCATCTTCAGTTTGGGCAAACTACGAATAAGATCATGGCTGCTAACTCTGGTCAAATGATCAAAACCATTGTGACCAAGTCTCTTATGCTAGAAGGAGAGATCACGGGACTCAGAAGCAATCAAACATCGAAGAGAGTCTCCAGAAGAAATAGAAAAATCAGCACAAAAAACTCTCCCAAATCTAGAAATTCCGCAAACTAAATCTCCTGATGAATCAATGATTCTACAAGCATTACTTTTAAAACTTACCTTGAAAGAGTCATCGATAAGCTGTTTTGAGAAAGCGAACAGAGAATTCAAATATCAAGATTCAGTAGTAGATGATTAGTAAAGCGAATCATAAACTTTGATCATATTGAACCTATGTTTGCAAAGTACTTTATTTTATATAATTGCATGTTATTTGTGTATCAATGATTACTTGTTGGGAATAGTTATATACCTAGTTGAAATTATATCACTTTGATTATTGGAATGCCATGTATCCATTGCTACCCCTAACTTGGGACATTACTATTTGGACATGATCTTATACTAACATTGGGTTATTGTAGTTATGCTTAGACATGCTTAGTTGTACGATGGGATTTATATTACATGTGAATAAATGTTAATCTTGATTTAATGAGGTATTGAGTTATGACCGGTAGTCATTATTGTAAAATTTATTGTACCATGGCAGGGTGTGCCATTGGCCTTGGTTAAACAAGATTGTTTTTCTTTGGGAAAGTGGTCGTGTAGTAAAGGGGGTGCTGTTAGTACATTTAGGATATGGATGTCTTGCCTTAGATAACTTAAGGACTTAATCTTGTGCACTATTGAACTAGGCCTAACCGTACAACCACATGTACGGTATAAAACAGACCTAGTTGATTAATTTGCAATGTCTAAATTTGAGTACATCCAATTGGTGTTGTGGGTTTCGGCATGGACGGGTAGATTCACATAGCTTAAGAGAGGGGCCCGAGGGTGAAAACTTAGAGGGTAGTACCGAGTTTAGACAGGGCATTGTAAAGACTTTGTTATGATCTCTTTGCCGACACACCAAAGAAAGTGTATTAATCCAAAGGCAAAAGGAGATAATCAAGTAGTACAACCTTTGTACAGTGTAAAACTATTCAAATAGCCGTGTTAGTGATTATGGACATGCCTGAAAATTTAACATGAGATGTAGGGTGTTTCATAAAATTTTGGAGGGTGGAATTATTGGTATATGAATGGGGAGTTCACTATTGTTTTGTTGTCTAAAGTTAATACAGTTGAATTTAGTAGTTTGATAATTGTTTTAGATGGTGTAGGGTGATGCCTCACTATTCTATTCTAGAGGACTCATCATGTCCACGAAAAGCTTCACTTTGGGTTATGATATATCTTTCATATTCTAAAGATGCAATTAAACTAATTTTGTATGCAATTTATGCCTCCTTAGTGTAAGTATAAATTTTCTAGACTCACTTCACTGTTGATTTTTTGAAGTCTTCACACTCACCCCTTCCAATGTTGTTTGGACCACCAACATATTTATTGAAATCATCTAAAGCCGTATTCCAACGAGAGAACCCAACCTTTGTAAATACTTCATTCCCAAATACATTGGATTGCGACTATTTCTTGAAAACAAAACAACAGAAACAAAATGTACGCCATTTGACATATATGCTCTCCTCATTCGGATCAGCAATAATTTCATTCGGATTAAACTCTAGTCGAAGCCTTTTTGGTTGAGTTGTGCTTTTATTACTATTTGAATTGCTTGTGAAATAATTATGTAAAGTTCATTTCCTCATTATTTCAAATATACAAACAAACATAAATATACAACTATATTATTAGCTAGACAAAATATTATATGTACCATAATATTTCTGTACATATCAAGTATTTTAATTTTTAACGATATATAATATGGCTGCCTATATGCTAGTATGGTACACAGTAAAGCAAAACAGCAAACAATTGAAAAAATATATTTATACCGAACCCTCGGACTATCTGTGGGCAGTCAAGCACTTGGGTCTTGGCGAGTCGGCTGGCACCTCGCCTCATCTCATCGTCATCCTCACGCTCATGTTGTCCTCCTTGTCTCCTCGTCAGGCGGGGGTGAAAACGGGTCGGGTACTACCTGGCAAGTATTGGATATGGGTAGTATTTTTACCTGTTTTTTCGCATACGGATACGGGTATTTTTTTTCGGGTCGGATACGGATAGTACCCGGATAGCTAAGCGTCGGATTCAGGTCGGATTTAGAGCGGGCACTATCAGCAAATACCCAAAGATCTTGGGCGGATACGGGTACCCAGGGTTCGAGTACCCGAGAGTATAAAAGCCTCAGCCCACAGCCTAGTAGCCCACTGCTTTCACACCTTTCAGGCCTGCTACCAACCAGAATTAAGAACGCACGCACACTACTCATATTAGCTGAAATCACTTGAACTAGTCCGCCCGGTCGGCAACCCTGGGGTGCGCCGGCGACGTGGACGAGCAGCCATCTTCGGGAACGCCGACGGGGACGTCCGAGAACGCCGCCAGCATGTGCCGAACACTCATGCTCCGCATCAGCCAGAAGCTGAGGGTCCTCGCTGTCCTGGCCGTGGAGAAGACGTCCGACGACTTGCGCAGGATCAGGTAGACCACCGCCTGGACGAACGCGAACACAGCTACCTTGGCCAGTGCGTCGCCGAGCTCTGGCGAGATGGGGGCCGCCTCCATGTTGCCCATTGCTAACTAACAATTGCTCGGCGATCACTGGCAACTGGCGAGACTACTTATGGCAAGATGATCTGTGTATATCTCATACGATCGAAGAGAACATGGTTAATTTGTGGTACGTGTATATATCCTTGGAGGCGATCTCATGAATGGTATATCGCTTTGGACAACAGAATGAAATTTTTAGTAATAACGGCTAAAATTATCGTTTATGCATTTCCTTCGCAGAATATATAGGAACTAAACTAGCACGAGGTCAATTGTAGACTGCTTCCACTGTGATTCTGCGAATGCTAGTAGTATTTGTAATTGTAGAGTGCTTATTTCTTCACATGATGTGTGTGTGTGTGTGTATATATATATATATATATATATATATATATATATATATATATATATATATATATAAATAAATAATCTGATGCTTACAAAGTCTAAGGGTACTTTCAGTTCTGTATTATTTTATGTTGCAACTTGCAACTGAATCTTGGATGCTAGAATTCTTTATTTTGAGCATGTATTAAATTATGTGTGATAATTGGATCATGTATGTTAGTTAAATTATTTTTATCACATACTTTGATCATAGGTAGTTTCGTACTATTTGACTAAGTGCCTGTTATCCGTATTGTACTCGTCCGTATAATATCCGGTATCCGTTTTCTACCCATTCGTAAATATCCGGTATCCGTATCCTACCTGATTTTCCACTATCCGTATCTGTACTCGTATCCGAAAAAAACAATTAGGGTAGAATACAGGATGACCTACTACTCGACCGTATCCGACCCGTTTTCACCCCTATCCATAAGTCCAGATATAGATGGACCAGCGCCAGCTGTGGGCAATCTCCTCCTGTTCTCCGTCAGCTCGCTCGGCCATGCGCTTGTGCCCTGGCCTGCTTCTCCTTGTCTTGCTCTGCGCTGCCGGCCATCGCTCACCATTTGTGCTCTCGTGCTCTCAGCTCTCTCCTTTTTTTATTGATTTATTTGGGGATTTGCCGATTTGGGTGACATGGGGTATGGTGGACTGGATATGTGCATCAGGCCGCAGTTGGGCCTTGTGATCTTTGACAGAGGCTCACTTTTTCTCCTCAGTTTCTGCTTCCTTTGTTTCAGCCAAGACCATGGCCGCCGGGTGTGGGGGTAGTGGGGCCGGCAGCCAAGGAAGGGTATCAGTGCCGGCGTGGAGGGTAAGCTCTAGCCCTATAAAGCCACCTTGGATTTGCCCTGATTTTATCTGCTGTACGAAGTCCAATGAAAGTTATAAAGCGCACGTCACACAAGAGAACCGTGAATAGGATGCACATTACAATACATAATGAAATTATAATCATTTCAAACACCAAAAGTGAAGAGCCAGACACCAATTTTTCTGCCTCCCATGGCCACCCACCACCTCATACAAGGCCAAAAGACAACTAGTCATCATTCTACCACCAACAGCAGGAAAGCCAGAACACCATTGCCCTGCCCCCACAACCCTTACAAAACAAAGCAAAAGAAACGCCACTGATGACACAACGGCCCTGCAACATCCACGATGCACAAAATCTTTACGCCTTGTTCCTTTAATATGGCCACTACCTCCTAGCTAGAAACTAGCACTGTTACAGTAAGTCTATGGGCTGCTGCATCATTTGCATCCCTGAGTTCCATGCATTTGCACTGAGAACATCATAACTAGCAGTTGTTGCCGTCATTACGGAGGATGGATAAGTGGTCATTGTTGTGGCATTAGTAAACTGGTTTGCATTCATGTAGAAGATGATCTCACGCTGTGCACACAGCCTGCTCTCCAGCTCCATCATCTGGGTGCGCAGCACTGAGTTCTGAGCTTCTGCTGCAGCATAGCTCTGGGCTGTAATGTTCAATGCTGTGATGAGTTGCTGGTTCTGCATCCTCAACTTGTTCACCTGTTTTGTATATGAACATGGCATTGTTTTTAACAACATTTTTTCGATTTATTGAAGGAAGCTGTGATTGATAGTAACAGTTTCTTCATTGTGTGCTTCGTATAATTTCAATGGACATTGGCAATTTCGTTAATAAAATTCAGGGTATGTTCTGAGATATTGTGTAGGTCATCAATACGATAAATCCCGAAAAACAACCAAGTGCTGGAGGATGGTTTTTCGAATAGCCGGCTGGTTTATGGAGATTTACTAGCAAATTGTCCGGACCAAAGAGTCAACCTTGATCCGGTCATATCTCCGAGACAATTGAACGAAGTTGCTCTTGTTTGATGGTTTGACAATATTATTTACGTGCATCCATAACCGGTAACTACTCGATCCTTCTAAGTTCGTGGGCATACTTTTGAATGATCTTGGTCACAAATATAGGCGTATTTTATATTTCAATGCAAAATTAGTGTAATGTTTCTTTTACACCTCTAATAAATATTCAGCTTTAATTTATATTCTTTATTATGCATGCATTGATTATAATGCTTAGAAATAATAATTAGAGTACTCTAGTCATTTTAATATCTTTCGTTACGTGTGCCAAGAGAAAATACACACTATAAACTTGGATGGATGGAGTAGATCGCTATCACCTTTTATTTTGTTGGAAGAGATGTTGACAATTTTAATATTTTTGAAAGAATTATGTAAGAAGCAATTGGTTGGGGCCCTCGAGAAAAGGGCACCGTGCATTGTTGGAGTTTGCTTGAGCAGATCCAGCAGCTCAAGTGTCCTTTTTCATCTGATTTTGCTTTTTTTTGTGTCAAATTCACCTGCACATGAGTGCAAGCTTCAATACATAAAGAAAAGTAAACCTAGCAAGTAAAAGACTTCAAAATCTAAGCACTACAAGAAGGCTTGAATTTCCAGTTATATATAGGCATAAGCGACACGAACCTGTGAGGTAAGGTCGTCGAGGTGCTGTTGCTTCCGCAACCTTGACATCCTTGCCGAGTTTCGGTTCGACTCCATCCTTCGCTTCCTCTTCAGATCCATCCGGGCCTGGAGCCCCATGTCACCCTCCGACCCAGAGATCAGGGTCCCATGCCTCGAGCCGGATGAGGTCCCACTTGATAGGGCCATCCTCAAAAAATTCTTTTGAGTGCCCTTATTGCTTCACCCAGAAAACTGCCTTTGCACTATTGTCACCCCCAGTTATGTCTAGAAGCTATAGAAGTATATGTAGAATATGGTGATATATTTGTGGTGTTGGAAGGATCTAATGGAAGAGATGAACTACTGGCAGTAGGACTAGCTCGGATCTTACTGAAAAGACATAGAACCAGTAGAGGAACACAACGGAGAAGGAGAGGACAAGATGGTAGCCTCGCCGGAGTGTCGAATTGATCATAAATCCGGAGAGGATTGGTGGCATCTACCAAGTCACGGCCTCCCCCTATTTAGTCTATCATTGTACAGTTGGCCAAAATATTATGTGTTTTTAGGCTACAAACAAGTGTAATGCTCTATATATGCACGTAAAATATATGTATTCTGAAGAAACAGTAGTAAATATCTATAATCCCAGCTTGATGATTGGTAGAAAATTTCGGCAGAGTCTCCCCAGGAATCCTTGTTTCTCAATGGAAAAATCCTGCAGAGTTTCTGCCTTGGTGCACAAAGATTCTTGATCAGAAGAGCAAGACTAGGATACCTACAACACGCAGAAGGCTTGGAGAGCAAGAGATGCTTGGAAGAAAGAGGGCAAGCAAAACGGGCTGTGCTGCAGTTGCAAGGAAACCTTAGTGAGGAAGAAGGGGAGAAGGAGAAAAGGGAATTGAGGCTTGGAAGAGGGGATCATTTATAGGTGAAAAAGTGGTGAGTTTTTGTGTGAGAAAAAAAGATAAATAATATCGGTGTAATGGGGAGTGGTGGTGACTGACGACAGCTGGTCAGTAAGTGGGCAAAAACATGGGGAAGAAAAGCAGAGGTTGATGGCGGGCTGTTGGATGTGGGATTAGAATCTTCTGTGGCGTCTTGGGATAATTGTAAAAGGTCAATCAATGAATGTTTCAACGAGCGTGTACTAGGGGCAACCAAGAGTACCATGAGCATGATCTTTTATGTTCAATATAACTCACGAGTGAGTACACAGTTCTGCCGTATACAAATTAATTAAGCTCATGTAGGCATAGCTTGTACCTGCCCTTTGTATTTCCATTTTTTCAATAATTTATTTTCCAGCTGCTGGTGTGTAAAAGGGAAGAGCCTTAATTCACCATAGGTGATTTACTGAGGGTAGATCAATTTTTTGGGAAGATATTTGCAGATTGTGGGGACGATAATGTGGTCCAATCTCTAAATCATACCACATGCCCTCCACTGATTTAACTACTGATATCACTACGAGGTTGCCTGGTCATAGTGTACTCGTTTGCTACCAGTCCACTTCTCACATTCCTAGATTCAGAAAACGCTTGCCCTGAACATGGATTAGGAAACGGCTACAACATAATTAGAAAGTTGCCAGTATCAATTTGAGGTCATTTCTTAGTTTCTGTTTCTTTAAAGAAAAATGTCCACAATTTGCACATATCCAGGTATTCTGTCATGTGGGGTTTTACCTACAGCCGGCGCAATAGCAGGCACGAGCCAGCTATGGCGGCTGCGCCAGCTGAGGCTGCAGGCTCCTCATCCATTTAATTGATTGTTAACCTTTTTAGTCATGTTGTTGGATAAAGTTGTTGATGAGGGCGGCGATCCTGATCTTTCGGTGAGATGATGATACATCGATTTGGGGGTGTTAATGGCACCGAATTTAGAGCTTCCTACCAAACGGGTCGGGAGCTTCACAATCGCAATGCCAAATCCATTACGAGATACAAGATCCAAGCGATCAATTGTTCCTGCAAGAAATCGAGAACCCGCAAGAACAAAGTATGAAGCAATCTGAAAAGGTAGTATTGAAATCAAAAGAAACAAGTTGAGGTTACTGTTTCTCGCTTGGCGGTCTAGTCGACACGCTGTAACCACGAGGAGGACGCGAGATGGGGTTTACCAAACACAACAAAACCTAAACGTAAAAGAACGGTGGTGGCCACATATATATAGGCGGCCAGGAGGTGTAGGGCAGCCAAAACAGCGGTGTCCACCATAACCCTAAGATACATGGGCCTTGAGCCCAAAAGAAAAGTGGCGCAGCACCTGGGATTTCTGTCCCGTGAGATTGTTCTGTGATTTTTCGTTGCTCCAGGAAGAATTTGGAAGTGGGGATGGATGCATTGGAAAGCTTATCTCCTAAGCTTTCAAACGGGTGGTCGTACGCTGAAAACAGAGTCCGGGAGCCCAAGTTATGTCCGTTTGAAGTACTGCTGCTCCTGGATGGCCGAACCGGACTCGGCGACGAATTAGGCTTGATCTTGGGTCTTCCTTGGCGCGTGGGCTGTCCTCGATGGATGCTCTTGGCGTGCTGGGCCAGCAAGGTGGGTGGAAAGGCCTTGCTTTCGGATTAAGGCCTCTCGGTGATGAAGATGCGCGATGTCGATCGTGTGCGGCGAAGATGGAGTGGCGTCGGTAGTCGTTGGAGCGGCCGGAGAGGAAGAAGGGGCAGCGGTCACACTAGTCGTTTCCGCGCTGGTGATGTCCTCATCATCCTCCCCTTCTTGAATTGGAGTCGTCCTCGACTCCTTCTCATGATCCTGCAAAAGGTTAGTAACAACAGGAGACAAAGAAACAAGTATTTGCAATGCGGTATCTAAATGAACTACCTCCTTTATCTTTGTTTCAGTGTTTTGTGCATGGTTAACAATTTCATCACCCTCTTTGCCATGACTTTTAACTCTTTTTGCAATAATTTTATTTATTTCAGCAGGAGTCATTGGTTCCAAAATCATTTTCTTTGTATAATACATAAAGAAATATTGATTGGTTCTACCATTGTGAATAGCTTCTACGTCATATAAGCATGGTCTTCCTAATAAAAGTGAGCATGTTTCCATGGGTACAACATAGCAATCAACAAAATCATAATATGAACCAATAGAGAAATTCACTTGCACAGTTTGTGTTACCTGAACCTTACCACAGGAATTGAACCATTTGATCTGATAAGGTTGTTGAAGTGGAGTTGTGGTCAAGCCAAGCTTCTCAACCATGTTTCGACTTGCGAGGTTGCTACAATTTCCTCCATCTATGATGACTTGTACCCCCACGTTCTCGGACAACAAACTTAGTGTGGAATAAGTTGTTGCGTTAAGTTTGACTAGCATGTCTTTGGTGGAGTACTCAGTACACATTGCGGCCTTAGGCTCTTGTAGGCATTAGTCATTCTGACACTCAAGTGCACACCATCTTGATCATTCTTGCCTCTGAGGGTTAGTCGCAGAATAGCAAGAACATTCTTATCGTTATATATTAAAATACACTTACTATCCTTCTTCTTGGGTGGGGCGGGGCTTGAATCTTTTTTTGATGGTGTGTTCTCATTCTTGATCGAAGGATAATCCCATGCTCGACCATCTCACCCTTTGATTTCTGCGAGGACTCAAGTCGCTTATGTTTTTCAAGTATTTCTTTTCTCTTTACATCAAGAATGGACAATCCTCAATATCATCCTCGTAAGTTGTCTTGCTAGGCGAACTGCCATTGTTAGGGGCAACAAACATAGAAATCACAAGAAAATTAGTTCCTATGAACTACAAGGTTGTATGAAGTGGCAAGCCTCACACGCTCAAGCTTCTACCAAGTTCTTACAAGTCCTCGATGTGGCAGCGATTGCAAATTCGGAACTGTGTGGTTAGAAGATGGTGGAGCTTGGACGGAGGCAATAATATGTAGCAAAGGAGGAACTAATACCACTGAACCAAAGTAAGTGAAAAGTCGTTCAAAATCAATACAGTCTTTGGTCCTAGGCTAGACCGTGCTAGAGCCTTGAGCCTAAACACCAACGATGCCATAGAGGCATAATGAGAGCGTCCTCAACACAAAACAAGCAGCTAGGGCTCCTTCTTTCTCTCTCTCTCTTTTAGGAGCCCTAAAACTGAATAATGATTTCAGGAGGACTCCAAACAACACTCACCACACGCTTTTTTTACCAGGGTATAAAGGTAATTAAAAGATACTCTCTCTCTCTCGAACTTTGGTTTGCAATTGATTTAGTGCGGCTTTTGAAAATTGCACTTGCCTTTTCTTTCTCGGATCTGCGATGGTGAACACTCGGGCGACCCGGCTCACTTGATCAGTGAGTACTCGGGCGATCAGTGCACGGGTGGCGAGCACTCGGGTGACCGATTCACGCGGTGGCGAGCACTCGGCATGGCGATTCACGCGGTGAGGCGAGCACTCGGCGACCAGTTCACGCGGTGGCGCGAGCACTTTCGGCGACCGATGCACGTCTTTGAGCGAGCACTCGGGCGACCAGATTGCAGGGTGGCGAGCACAAATAGAAAACACGAAGAACACGACGCTGTGACGAAATCGTGAATAGAACTCGAAACTCTAAGGGAACTAGACTCTAAAACCAGCAAAGACACGACTATGCAACCGACGATTCAACAAACCAAGAACAAGTAGTAAAAGTTAGGGAACAAATTAGCTTGGACAGAGGGACAAATCTTGTTTTTGTGGGGCAATTTTTTTCTAGACTCTAGATAGAAAACAAAATTGAGGAAAGATCTCACCGAGCAACCTTTAGCTCTGATACCAACTTGATGGGGGCGGCGATCCTGATCTTTCGGTGAGATGATGATACGTTGATTTGGGGGTGTTAATGGCACCGAATTTAGGGCTTCCTACCAAACGGGTCGGGAGCTTCACAATCGCAATGCCAAATCCACACAGATACAAGATCCAAACGATCAATTGTTCCCGCAAGAAATCGAGAATCCGTAAGAACAAAGTATGAAGCAATCTGAAAAGGTAGTATTGAAATCAAAAGAAACAAGTTGAGGTTCTGTTTCTCGGCTCGGTGGTCTAGTCGACACGCGCAAACACGAGGAGGGACGCACACGGGGTCTACCAAACACAACAAAACCTAAACGTAAAAGAACGGTGCTGGCCACATATATATAGGCGGCCAGGAGGTGTAGGGCAGCCAAAACAGCAGTGACCACCATAACCCTAAGATACATGGGCCTTAAGCCCAAAAGAAAAGTGGCGCAGCACCCGGGATTTCTGTCCCGTGAGATTGTTCTATGATTTCCTATCGCTCTAGGAGGAATTTGGAAGTGGGGATGGATGCATTGGAAAGCTTATCTCCTGTGCTTTCAAACGGGAGGTCGCACACTGAAAATGGAGTCCGGGAGCCTATGTTATGTCCGTTTGAAGTACTGCTGCTCCTAGATGGCCGAACCGGACTCGGCGACGAATTGGGTTTGATCTTGGGCCTTCCTTGGCGTGTGAGCTGTCCTCGATGGATGCTCTTGACGTGCTGGGCCAGCAAAGGTGGGTGGAAAGGCCTTGCTTCCGGATTAAGGCCTCTCGGTGATGAAGATGCCGCAGTGTCGATCGTGTGCGACGAAGATGGAGCGGCGTCGGTAGTCGTTGGAACGGCTGGAGAGGAAGAAGGGGCAGCGGTCACACTGGTCGTTTCCGCGCTGGTGATGTCCTCATCAGTTGTTAGCTAGTTGTTTATGCTAGATCTTCATGGTTATAGGAAGAACAACAGTTAATGGAATGAAGACAAGAGAATTACCTCTAATCCCCCTCCTTCTCCTTCCTCTCCCAATCCTCGCACATTCTTTTCTCTCACTCAACTCCACCTCCTCTAGCCTCGAGCCACGGCATCTTCCAGAAGCCGAGAGTCAAGCCCCATCCACATAATTCTGGTTATGGTTCTTGGATCATGACAACTTGGTATCGAGTCGGAGCATTGCACAATTCCTACAATGGACAGCGCAGAAGGGTCTGACACCATAGCTACACAGATAGAGGCCACCATGAAGAAACTCTACAAGATGGATGCCAAGATGGATAACCGATGAGCGATAGAAGACGGACCACCTGGCCACTGGCCAGTTGGAAAAAGGCAAGAGCGCCACGCCAAGTGATGGTAGACTCCCTAGCGATGGCATACTGCAGTGGTCATACCCGTTGGAGCACAAGCATGCGCACCCTGAGGGGGGTGCTCCTTGCTTCCACAAGCTAGATTTCCCAATCTATGATGGGAAAATTGATCCACTACCCTGGCTCTACCCTTTGTGAGCAGTTTCTTTCGTAGCGAAGAACCATCGTGAGAGCGAAAGTATGGTTGGTAGCTTTGCACATGATGGGGCCAACATAACAATGATATACAAGGCTAGAGCGGGAATTGGCACCCTACCGTGCAAGAGTTTCTCGAAGATGGCCAACCTGCGCATTGGGCCACCAATACGCTATAATCCACTCAGCGAACTCACAACTCTCAAGCGACGGGCTCCATCTCGAGTAATAAAGCGGTTCCTTGCGCTCCTCAAGCGGACAAGCATGCTCTCGAGAAAAGACAAGTCCAATTGTTCATTGTTGGACCGCAGGGCACATTGTGCATAGATGTCGAGTTGCAAGCACCGGCCACACTAGACATCGCCATGAACCTCGCACAAGCCTATGTGTTCCGTAGGAAAATAAAAGAAGCCAACAAGGGAACACTACCGTGACGGCAGTAATGGCTACTAACGGCTGCCCCAGCCATGTAAGCAACCAACCCAACCGTCCCAGCAGCCAGCTCGGCCACTCCAACAAGCGCAGCACAGGCCAACAAGATAGCCCACGGTGCCCCGACCTCTCCAACAAGCATAGCACATGCCAACAAGACAGCGCCATGGCGCCTTCCATGGAGGGTGCTAACACCATAAGAGATGCGAACAAGATAAGAGGCAAGGCAATGCTACAACTACGAAGAAAAATTCACACCAAATCTTAGGTGCAAACAACTATTTGTGTTATGGTCACTAGGAGGGAATGACGACGACGATGATGTTGAAGACCCAAAAATCTCTCTCTATGCACTGGTTGGCATGTAGGCACACAAGAGTGAGACTATGCAACTCAAGGTCTTAGTCTGGGGGACAGATTTCATCGTCCTCCTTGACACTGGGTCTACACACAACTTCATATTAGAAGAAGCAGCCGCACACACATCAGTCGTCCTTCATTCTTGCATAAGGTTGAAGGTGATGGTGGCAAACGGTGATCGACTCACCTGTAGTGGGGTGTGTGGCATCCTGAGGATCAACATCGACTAGATGGCTTTCACACTGGATTGCTTCGCCACTTTCCTAGAAGGGTTCAACGTCGTGCTGGGCATCAAGTGGCTGTGTATGCTGGGGCCCATACTTTGGGACTTCATGCACCTCAAGATGTCATTCTCATGCCAGGGTCAACAAGTGACCTAGCTGGGATTGCATGAACTAGAATATAAATGTCTTCACCTGCACTGGACCGGATGTCAAGGTTGATCTCTTGGAAGAATTCAATGGCGCGTTCATAGAGCCACAGGGCCTTCCACCCCCTCGACATCGTAACCATCACATTCACCTTTTGCTAGTGACAGAACCAGTGGCGGTGCATCCTTACCACTCTACCCAAAACCAGAATAATGAGCTAGAACGTCAGTACGATGATATGCTAGCCCAAGGTGTCATCCGCAGGAGCTCATCTGCATTCTCAGCGCCCTACTACTTGTTAAGAAGAAAGATGATTCATGGCACTTTGCATCAATTATCGTGCCCTAAACGACAAGATAGTGAAGGACAAATTCCTAATACCAGTGGTGGAAGAAGCGCCAATGAGCTGCTGTGGAGCCAGTTTTTCACCAAAGCGGACTGCGTCGGTGTGTCATCAAGGTACGCACGCACCCACCTAATGTGGAGAAGACTGTGTTTAGGACACACCAAGGCTTGTTCGACTTCTTGGTGATGCCTTTTGGCCTTACCAAGCACTAATTAACGAAGTCTAATAGGCATTTCTTCGATGGTTTGTTCTTGTGTCTTTTAACAATATTTTGTTCTACCTGTTAGTCCTAGGTGGACCACCTATGGCATGTACATGCGGTCCTAAAAGCGCTCTAGCAACACCAAGCTGTTTAAAAAGATCTAAGAGTTTTCTTGAACTCCAATCCATCACACACCTCGCCACGTCATCTCCAAGGATGGGCGTCACCACCTTTACCTGAAAAATATAGGTGGTGCTAGATTGGCCAAACCCTAGGTCGATCTGAGCATTGCGCGGTTTCTTGGGACTGGCGGGCTACTATCGCTGGTTCATCCAAGATTACGGCTTACTAGTAGCTCCGCTAACCCGTCTTGCCAAGAAGGAGGCTTTCTCTTGGTCTGACGAGGCACACTAGGCAGTCCAGGCACTCCAACGGGCACTCACTTCGACATCAACACTGCAACTGCCTAACTCTACCAAAGATTTTTATGGTAGAATGCGATACCTCAGGCTTCAGGTTTGGTGCCATACTACACCAAGGCACGGGTCCACTAGCCTTCTTCAGTAGGCCTATTGCTCCTCGACATATCAACCTCGCGGCATATGAAAGCGAGCCCATTAAACTGGTCCAAGAAGTATCACTGCAGTAAACTGACATTTTTTCGTCGGCCAAGAACCGTCGAAAATAATCCTAAAACCGACAAAAATAGTTGTTTTAAATCCGATCGACGAAAAATTGGCCGACGACAAAAAACAAGCGAAAATCAATACATTTTCATCCGACTCTGAAGCGAAAATCAATAAATTTAAATCGGCCTAATATAGCCGACGAACATATAATCGTCGCGACGACGGGGCGTCTTGGCGTGGATAAGGATATTTTCGTCGGCACGAAGTTCATAAGCGACAATATAGATCATATTTTCGTCGGCGGAAGTTCAAATTAAGCGAAAATAGTGATCCTTTTTCGGTCTATATTTGGGCGGCGAAAATATGATCGGATGTTAAACGACATCTTGAGTAATCCCAGCGAAAATACTTGATCCCATTTACGGTAGCCTCTATTTGGGCGAGCGAAAATAGCTAGGTGCACCCAAAAAATAAAATTCAGAATTCATTTGGTCCATACAAACCACATCACAATATATACGAACGGATCACAACATATAGAAACCAGAATTCTATTGATCCATATCACAAACAAGATAGCATAAATGCACAAAGCGAACAAACATAGATGCAATCCGACATTACACAAATAGATTTCCAATCATTTGTCGCACAAGTCAACAATATCAAAAGCGTCACCAAGCAAATCCTAACGGTGTGAAACAAACCAACAAAAACAATCGACTAACTAGAGCCTCCACCTAAGTTTAGGACATCATCAAATTGCTCATTCCACCGGAGGTATACTATTGTCGCCGACACTTTGTGACCCATCACCTCCTCTCGAGCTGCAGGTAGAGCCATCCGTCCCCTACAACATATAAGGAGAGAAATAGTTAGTGTAAGCATTTGTGAAACTATAGATGCCATTTGAAGATGTGCAGGTTCAATTTGGTAGGTTTCCATTTAAAAGAATAGGGTATGCTGCACTGTATTTGTCTTCAATGCTGGCAGTAGCTTATGATGTAAAAGGGGGTTGAAATGTGGTAATACCTAACAACACTATCTTGTTTGTTGTTTTTCCGATAGTAATGCTGAAATTTGTGAATTGAAATTCTGTAAATACCATCCAATGGTCAATGCTAATAGAAAGTCGAGATCGGATCGATCCGATATCTTTGATTTGATGACATTAATCTGATTTAAATGATGAAACCACAGTGTTTGGATGGTGAGTTTTGACTCGGACAACCATATGACACAATAGTGTAGTATACTATTATTTCTATTACATTCTCACAAGTTAAACCATGCATTTTCTAGGAACAAGCGGCAAGAGTTCCTTTGCTGCGGTTGTCGAGAAATTTAGCGGTATATTTGTTTCTAGCATTCTATAGATGTTGTCTTTTTAGGAAATATGGAGGATCTATCTGTGAAAAAAGTCGGATCAACGGGGGTGTATATCCACTAAACCGTCTTTCTAATGCATCTATAGAGTTAGTGCTAAGCAAGAAAATACAAATCAATTAGCATCAAAGGAACCATTTATCTTAGTTCCATATTGTTCATCTTTTAGTAAAATATTATATATAAGGTAAATTGCTGCCATTTTAAACATTGAGCTTATTTCTTTGTCTTTAGCAAAATCTCAATGTCATAAAGGTCGTTGATTGTTGGAGCAATTTGAAGATTTGAAGTTAAGTTAGACGACTTAAAAGTTCAAGACCTAAACAGTACTTGTTCTCTCTCCTTTCTATTTTCATATATTTTATATATTTCCTTAAAAAAATACCATGTTGGTTAAGACCAATTTCCATTATTTTGGTTACGTAATCGAGGTCATGGAGAGTAGACTAGATGTTCTATTACTTGATTAAATCTTGCCGTTTATACTGTACCAATCTATCAAAACATTATTACTCTCGGTTTGAGTTCTTTGTTTTACTTGTTTACAAGATCGATGTGTTAAATTTAGTTTTCTTGGTAATGTGGCCACGAGGTTAATTTGGAGTCATTGTCAAATTGGGAAGAGAAGCAAATGTTTAAGGAGTAAGTTTGTCTTGCCATGAAATTACTTGAGGAATTCTATGAGCTTCGATGGACTTAGAAAAAAAAATATCACTCTGGAATTATTCGTTTTGTAATTGGGGCAAATAGTTAAATATCCACTTCTAACTCACATTGACCTCCTAGTGGAAGAAAAACAACACAATGTCCTAGGCCGGAAGATTATGACCATTTACAATGTATGGGATATTGAGAGTTCTTGTTGAAACAACTAAACTTTGACCACTAATTTCTATTATAATATAGGTTTCATGCATTTTTAGCAATTGGATGTAAATATACACATGCACACACAAACATACCCCACAACAACATACAAAACAAGAATATCATATTTTTATAATAGAACAATCTTTGGAAAATATAGTACCATAGATAGTGCGGTCATAAATGTAGGAAAATTGCGGTAGGAAATCTTTGGAAGATTGAAGGGTTTTCCAAGCGTGAGACATACACTCTGTGGAATAATTGCACATAATCAATTTGAAAGCATTTTAGTCTTACTCATATCACTAATTGTATGCGATATGGAAATGAACATACATTCATTTGTGAGTGCCAGGCGGATATGGATTCTTGTTGTTGCCTCATGAATTCTTGTTCTTTGGGCTATCATATTGCGATGTTGAGCCAATCGAAGCGTTGTTGTCTCAACTCATCACGCATCCGAGCCTCCTCACGAGCAGACGTGCACTACTTGTGGAGGTCAGAAACACCCTCGTCAAGTCTCGAGTTGCGAGAGGAATCAATGGCCATTGAACATGGAAAACCTCCCATGACTCTTGCCACCGGCTCCTATACAAGGCTCACCATGCTCGAACCAAGTTAAGTAATTGGGCATAAATCCATATCCTGCACAAGTCTAATTCGATCTCCTCATACGCTTACAAGCGAAGTTCGGACACTTGTTGCATGGACACTTCGCTACACCACAGTGGATTCAAAGAGAAAATATGATCCACAAATGCTTGTGTCCTCTCTACCCATTAAATCTGTGTGACCCAGTTGATCTCCGGTAGACATACATCCATGCTCGATTATCGGCCCATATTGATACCACTCTATTAAAAAATGATGATACAAAATTATGATGATCCAACTTAAATTAAATAGTCTTATCCTATGGAATATTTACAAACAGGTTCTACATGTGTTCGTTTTTATTTGTGGGTTCTTGTAACACCTCGGATCCACACATGTCGAGAAGGTTCTGGGTAAACAATAATTCTCCACAAGCAAGTTCAATTGAGCGAAGAATTACGAACAAAACATAAAACCTATCACCTCTGAAAAAACTGAAATCAACCCTAAACTCTAAAAACGGCTTAAAAGCTAAGCCACTTGAAATTTACAAAATTTGGCATGACCTCCTAGAAAGGAGGACATCCACTCGATGAACAAATAAACAGTTTTGTGATGTATCTCTCGGTAAAGCTCTTGTTGAGCCCTAGGTATCGTCATTACGAGTTTTGACTTGAAACAAATGGCGGTTTCGAGCTTGACTTATTTGTACATCCTTTCTCCCCTTTTTAATGTCAAATAGTAGAAATTCGCTCACATAGAAAAATCAGGTGTTGATTTGGATGTTTTTCCTCTTAAATATAAACTATTTATTGTATTTATTATTTAGTTGAAAGCGGTCACGGTCAATTCCAAATCAATTTGCTTTACGCTAGACACGTTTTTCTCCTCGTCTTTAAATACCATCAAGATGATTTTCAAAGACAAACGAACCATGCAAGGAAAACATAATTAATTTCTTCCGTTTTCTTAGTCTGCGGAAAGATTCTGTTATCTGAAGACCTCGAGCATTGGCGTGTGTATATTTATGCGTTCTTTATCTAAGCATCTCATCATTTTTTGATTTATCCTATATATGGGGATGACGATTCAACATATACTTTTTTAGGCTACCTGATTTTAAACTTAAGCTTTGTGTCGGCGTCCATGCTCGCTCAAGCTATATGATTTTAAAAGACCAACTAATCATGGCAAGTTCGACTACGATAAAACATAGTTTTCTTCTTGTCAAATGACCTTTTCTTGAAAGTGAGGAAGAAAGACCTTGATTAAGCTATCTTAAAAGGAGTGTACAAAGCCCAAATATTCACACAAAAGGATCGAGAACATAAGCCCAAATATTCATACAAAAGATCAGGAACATATCTGAGGGGGCGCCCGGCCGAGGGCGTGATCGGGGGGCGAGGCAGTGGGAGGCGGCGGGAGGGCCGGGAGGCGGCCTGGCCGGAGGCGGCCGAGCATGGGGGGCGCTGCAGTGGGCGGGCAGTGGAGACCTTTGGGATGTGTGGCGACAGAATCGATCTGCGAATAGACAAACAGGCAGGGGGCAAATTTCGTGTAATCGCGTTGTATTTTCGTCGGCCTCGGTCAGTTCATGAAAACACGTGTATTTTCATCGACTGGGTTGGTGGCGAAAACATATATGTATTTTTCGTCGGCTGGGTTTAAGTCGGCGAAAACATAGTGGCCGGGCACACTGCCCTACCCTAACTTCTATATTTTTAGTCGGGTATGTCTGGTGTTGAAGCGAAAATAATTATATTTTCAACAGTAGACTAACGGTACGCGAAAACATAATGCTTAGTGGCGAGTGGGCGAACCCTAACCTACGCATTTTAAATCGGCTGAAATATAGCCGAACAAAAATATATATTATTAATCGTCGATTATTGTAAAGCGATGAAAATATATAAAATGTCGTCATTGTGGTTAAGCGGATGAAAATATATGTATTAATCCTCGGCTTTTGTCGGGCCGATGAAAATACAATTTTGGCCGACGAAAAATGTTGGTTTTCCTGTAGTGTATGCCATTGGTACCCATATTTATGGGACACTACTACCTGTGAGCAATCCTTGCGGTTAGGATAGAATGGTCGGTGATAACATATCCTTTGCGGTTAAATAGAATCATTGTCTTGAAATGTACCCTTACTTGGTTTGGCTAACCAACGGCGATAATAACGAACTATCATTGCCGGTTTACACCCAAAATCGGTAGTGAAATATCACTGCCGGTTCTATTTATAACCGGCAGTGATATCAGAACTTTTACTGCCGGTTTAAGTATTTAACCAGCAGTGATATGTATTTTCCCACATCCGAATTTTCCGCGTAATGTGACCTTATCACTTTGCCGGTTCTGCCTGTGAGCGGTAGTGATTAATATTTATATAAGTGTACCGACCAAGCGCCTTCCATTTGGCGTAAGCGAGAGGAACTCTGTTTGCTTTCGGTTGTTATTTTCTTGGCGAGTCTTGCCAAAAATTGTGTTAATATTTTTGTCGTATTCCTCTTGACGACTTCTTCTCCGACCGAGTAGAACAAAGGGGAGCTCTGTTTTGCTCGGTAGTTATTACGTTGGCGAGTTGCTGCTAAAACATTGTATTAAAATTTGTCTCATATTTCTTTTCGAGGTTAATTACTAACTTGATCTATGTTATATTTGTAGTAAAATTTTACTTTATAGATTGCTCTAGATGTTGATAATTGCTGATTGTATGGTGTGAACATTTTAGGTCGGTAGTGCTCAAATTAAGATATAGCTAAATTATTGAATAAATTATAATTCTTATCCATTTTTAAGTAATGAAAATTGCTAGATGGACAATTATGCATATTTGTAATTCTTCTAAATAGTGAAAAATTGTTATATGGATATTTTAATAGTAAAATTGCTAGATGAATTATAAATAGTGAGAATTACTAGTTGAATATTTAAATAATGAAAAATGGTAGATGGATTTTCCAATAATAAAAGTTGCAAGATACATAATTATTTAGAAATATAGCCTTATATTCAATTATATGCTTGTTTGATGTATATTAATTTAATTTAATAGCGCTACATAACAAAATGAAATGAATAAATCTTGTAAATAATTAAAAAATGCTAGATGGATATTTAAATAGTGAAAAAGGTTTGATGTATCTTAATATTGGCAAAATTGCTAGATGTATTTGTAAATCTAATCATTTACAATTATATTGTTATTTGCGTTATGTGCTTATAATGTGTTTATCGTTTTAATTAATTAGCCTTTGCATGACTAATGTAAAGAATAAATTATTTTGGTATGTTTATTGATATCTTTGAAATGTAGTTCGATATAATTAATTGTAGTTCGATATAATTAGCTGTAGATTAACTACCAAACTTGGATGCCAAACCAAAGCTTTGGTGGTCATAAAACTTGCAAGGTTTGGGATCTCATTCACAGGGCGGAAGACATGTTCACTTACAGCAAGCGGTTTGAGTTCATGTGGACAAAGTTGGCGGGGATATTTCAATTGAATGAGTTTGAAGCACTGCTGTGAACACCGATGTTGCAGTGGTACTGTGTGATTTCTCATGCCCCAAGGGCAGGAAGACCCGACTTGCAATCACATTTGTTCAATCTTACCTTGAGCTTTTCCCACTTGTAGTCAGATGATAATTGCTCCGAGGATCTTTGGCTACATGGGAGCGAGGAGTTTAAACTTGTCGAATTTTCTCTTTTTGTAACTCTGATATGTATTGAATTTGAACCTACAATTTTATACATAGGTAGAGTAATCTATGAAGTACATCTACAAATTTTTCAAATTGCATGGCTTGTACCTTGCCGGTTAGTCGAGGCTAGCAATGATATACATATATCACTATTGGTTCTTGGTATGAGCGGTATATATATATATATATATATATATATATATATATATATATATATATATATATATATATATATATATATATCCTGGGGTTACGATATGAACGGCGAGAGATAGTCAATATCACTGCGGTTGTATAATGAGCCGGCAGTGATAATCCCGTATCACTGATTGAGCCAATCATGTCGGCTCCCATAGCGCAATAATGGCGTGGATGAGCCGGCGGTGATGACTCGTTCGTAGTAGTGGGACCAAGCCTTCCTAGTATGTACTAATCATTATAGTCTAAAATTCCTATTGGATCAAGCTCCTTAGATTTAATTTACGAGTTGAGTTTAATCCCGAGTCGTAACATCATCGTTGATGCCTTCTCTAGAGTCACGGCGCTATCTGAGTTATCTCTTGGCTCTGTCCGTGCCAGCGTTCGACATCTTTAATGACTTCCGACAAGAGCATGCCGTCGACCCGACCTTGGTGGTGCTATAGGAGCAGCTAGTAGCTAGTCAACTTGAAGGACCATGGTAGATGGTCCCAACCATATTAATAGCTTGACTCATACAAGTGGGCATGAGGGTGTCTGAAAGGCGTTGCATTGTCTGCAGGTTGATTTCACACACCCGCATGCTCGCTGCAGTCCAAGACTTCATCAAGTCCTACGCAACTGCCCGGAAGAACAAAGTGAGCATTTACATCCGGTGACATACGCAACCTCTCGACGATACCATCACAAGTGCAGGCAAATATATTTATGGATTTCATCCAATTATTATCAAGGTGCATGGAAAATCGGTCATCGTCTCTGTCATGGACCGATTTTCCAAATATGCTCATTTCATTACATTGGAGCACACATACACGCCAACTTGATTGCTTGCGCCTTGATGAGATCATCGTCTACATGGAGTACATAGCTCTATCATCGATGATTGCGATCCCATTTTCACTAGCAATTTTTGGTGAAATTATTTCAATTAGCAGGCGTTCGCCTTCACCTTAGCTTGGCATTCCACCCTCAATTTGACGGCCAGACAGAGGTTATCAACAAGCACTACAGGAAACTACTATTTTTTCGTCGGCTCAATATACTGTCGTCGGTCAAGAAAAAGCTGATGATAAAATGCCTCTATTTTCGTCGGCTTTCCAATAACCGACGGTAATAGTTTATTTTCATCGGCAAATAGGGAAAGCCGACGGTAACTCAATATTTTCGTCGGTCCATAGTAAAAAGCCGAAGCGGTAATATATTTTAAATCGGCCAAGATGATAAAGCCGCGAAAATAGGCTCAACCGGCGCTGTGGATTTCAACTCTATTTTAAATGCGACCGCGAGTCGATCGCGAAAATAACAAGCCAATCGATGGTTGCCACTTGTGCGGCGGAGGTTTTTAAATCGGCCACATGTCCAAGCCGATGAAAACAAAGTTTTACCCTAGGCCAGCGCCTTGCTACACTGCTAAATCACAAATCTCGCCGCCAGCGCAGTCACAACTCTCATGACCAGCGCCCGGGCTCCCGCGCCGGTCTTGCCCGGCCGCTCACTGCCACCCTCCCGCCTGACCGGCCTTACTGCGCCCGGCGCTGCGCCCGTGACCGCCCGCCGGCCCTTTGCCGTGCCGCCCTTGCGCCCTCCTGCTCCGTCGGCGCCCTGCCCAGCCGCTCCGTCGGTGCCCTCAGTGCCCTCACCGGTTCACGCGCGTCATAAACGCCCTCCCTTCCGACAGCTGGCCGCCCCCCTAAATCCACCGGCGTCCTCCGCCCCGACCGCGGCGCCCGGAACCGCCCTGCGTCCTCCGGCTCCCGTCGGCCGCTGCAAAACTCCGCCCGCACCTCCGCCTTTGCCTGTTGCTCGGGACCGCATGGCCCTGCCCGCCGTCCGCGTCTCAGTTGCATCGGCGGTATTATTATAGCGTGGTATATAATTTTCATAAAATTGTGTGAAATTGATATGTATTGTGTTGATTTTAGAGGTATTATTGTAGTATGGTATATAATTTTGGTAAAATTGTTTGAAATTGATATGTATTATGTGTTGATTTTATACTAGAGAATTTAGCATTTTATTGGAATAGTTAGATAATTTAGCATTTAATTTAGTTATTATTATGTGTTGATTGTACATTTTATTCAAAGCATGATTAATTTTGTTAGATTTAATTTAGTCTTCCAAGCCTATCGTCACCGTTCAAGAGCACGCACATCTCACGTGTACATGTGAGATGTGTCATTCGAATATCCCTTTAGACTGGCTTAGGAATGGATGCGAATATTGGATTATGATGAGTCGTTTAGAGTTGAACAAAATTTGGCTGCATTACCGATTGTTCTCGATGCACCAAAACCGGCGTGCAATCGTGGGTCATTTAAATTTTGTTATCTTGAAACGAAACTATAAATCCAATACTAACATTCATTCTTAGTGGGTTTAGAACCTATCTTTCCCAATAGAGCCCTCGTTAGCAACCATATAAAGCGTGATTGATCTTTTGTCCGTTTTTAGCGTCCATAATGGGTGATGATCGAAGATGGATGTACGATGGTTGGAGTAAGGCGGGGCACATTCAAGAGAATGGGGGTTAAGACACGATTGTTACGTGGACAATGCATTCGCGAGGGCGGTGGTGGTGTTGTAAAGTGCCTTGTAATAAGTGTAGAAACTTTGCTCATCATGTTAAGTCGGATTTGGAGCGTCACTGTGCAAGTTTGGTTTATGCGACTATATGATATGGTGCGAGCATGGTGAGGCCTGCCCATTGAGGACGGACCACGAGGATGAAGATAGGATGGATGAGATGGTGAATGATATTGGTAGGGATTTTGAGGTTAATTCGGAAGAAGAGCCGGGTCGGAGGTTCAAAGGTTCTATAGCCTCCTTCGGCCTCGGAAGAGCAATTGCATGATTCCACCAGCGTGACCGTCCTAGCGGTAGTGGCCGACTCATGTCAATAAAGTCGAAATATAACTTTTCAAACAAGCTGCTACAACGATCTGGTCAATTAATCATTGATATTCTTCCACCGAACCATAAGATGCTGAGAAGGACATGTACCCGGTCGAAGAAAGGCGTTGTCCGAAGCCTTGGGATGAAGTATGAGAAGATTGATGTTTGTGAAGATAATTGCATGTTGTTACGGAAGGAATATGCCAGCGAACCTCGATGTCTATACGCAATAAATCTAGATATGTTGAGGTGTTAAATGATGAGGGGTAACGGTGGCGACAAATGTCACGGTGAAACGACTTCGGTACATGCCAATCACACCCGGGCTTAAAGGTTATACTTATCTAAAAAATAGCTAGGCACATGAGGTGGCATAAAGAAGGTGTCAAGTGGTGCTTGAGGGGTGATGGTGCATCCATCGAGCCGAAGGCTTGGAAGGCATTGGACCGCCGACCCCAATTTTGCAAGGGACCCTAGGAATGTTACGCATAGGGTTGGCGGCAGATGGGTTCACACTTTTAGCACAAGTGCCATCCGTACTCTTGTTGGCGGTTTTATTATCTAGTACAACCTACCACTGCGTTATGCATGAAAGATGAGTCACGTGTTTCTAGCCCTTGTCATCTGCGGGTCGAGATCATCTGGGAAACACCTTAATATGTTCATGCAACCGTTAATCGAAGAGTTGAAGGAGTTGTGGATAGGGGTAGAAGCGTATGGCGACTACGGTAAAGTAAACTTTACCTTGTGTGTTGCATACGTAGTCGGTCCATGATTTGCTGCGCATATGGCATATGGGCGGATGGAGTGTTCATGGTCGACTTTGTTGTCCCATTTGTATGGTGACTCGAGATGCATTCCGGTTACCATATGGTGGAAAGTTACGCTTCTTTGATTGCCATCGATGGTTCCTTCCATAATCACCCTTTTAGGAGACTAATTAATTCATTCGGAAGAATACTATTATTACAAAGGGCCCGCCAAAGCGTTTGGCCGGTGGCGAGATAGGCGCCTCTCACGATCCTTTCGTACCAAAAGATAGCCAGGTTTGAAGGTTTCAAAAGCAGAGCACAAGCTGGACTCATATTTGTGCAATATGGAGTCTCCCTTATCTTGAAAGCATTAATTCTTATGCACAATGTAGACGTTATGCATCAAGAGCGTAATGTCGCAGAAAGCATAATAAGCATGTGCTTTGATTTCAAAGACAAAACAAAAGACAATATTAAGGCCGCGAAGAGACTTAGCGAGATTTGTGATCGTGGTATTTGGAGGTCGTACAAGATTCGAGGAGGACAAATAGCCAAGCCACGAGCTCCGTATTGTCTTAAACCTCAAGAGAAGAAAGAAGTGCTCGGTGGATGAAAACTATCAAATTTTAGGATGGTTATGCAGCTAACCTAAGGCGTCGCGGTGAATATCGACCAGGAAGCTAAATGGTCTTAAAACCACGATTACCACATCATCATGGAAAGACTTATCCTGTAATGTTTAGTGGCTACTTCAAGGATGAATTGTGGAGAATGTTGTGGAGCTTAGTTTTTCTATAGGCGTTACGTGTTAAAGAAATCACGAAGAAGATGATTCAAAAGTTGAAGAAAGAAATACGGTTCTTGTATGCAAGATGGAGCAGTATTTCCACGAGAATTTATGAGCGTCATGCAACATCTCTTGGTACATTTGCCTTCTGACGAGAGGTTGGTGGACTTTATGCGATGCAGGTGGATGTATAGCACGAAAGAGGCTGAAAAAGATTAGGGCATCCATAACGTAACAAGGCTAGGGTTGAAGGGTGCATCGGCTGAGGCATATGCTCTTAAAGAGATATCGAACTTCTCCAACACGTATTTAGCCGATCAACACAATGTGAATGCCCATACAATCGCGGTATCATATCGCGAGAAAGAAGCACTGTGAGTGACCTTGATTTTTCGATTGGAAAGGTAAAAGCAGTGTCGGTGGCGATCTGAATCTTGAGGTGTCACCATGAGAATGGAACTTCGGCTTTGCTATATATGTACTCCAACATTAAAGAAATGGACAAATATTTCTTGTAAGTAATGATTCGTATTTTGTCTTTAAATAGCCATTCTTTACACTATATATGTATTTTGTCTTTACATAGCTAGTTCACAAGCAGATTGTTCGACCAACAACATTGGAGATCTGCTCGTCAACCTCTGAGCAAACAAGCTGGACCGCTTCTGGCAGTGAGGATTAAGCAATGGCCCAAGTTTAGTGTCTTGGTGTCGAAAACATGTAATTTTCTCTTGGTACTTTTTTGAACATAAGTCTTACGCTTATTTTCGTGACACGTAGTAATTATGCCTAAACACATGCGATTGCATGCTTGATGCGGCGTCCATGAGGACTTGCGGCGACTATCGCCGCAGGACCATTACGACAAGGAACTTCGGTCGTTATGGCGTCAATGGGTTTCGGTTCCGCTCTGCAAAATTAAACCAAAGCGTCCACTTTGACAGCGGTGAGCAGTGGAGTCGTAACTAAGGCTTGCGATGCACATGGTAGCGAAATTAACTACTATGGCATTATTCAAAACATAGTTGAGTATAAGTTGGGGATCCAAAGATCTAAGAGTAGTTTTCTTTGAATGTGATTGGTTTGATCCCAACAATGGCACACGTGGGAGCGAATTTGGCATGGTGGAGGTCGGACACCAATCACGACTTGAGGATTTCGACAAATTTGTGCTTGCTCACGGTGGAGCAGGTCTACTACTTGTCGTGTCGTGCCTAGCTTAAGTGCTTGGTGGGTTGTATATAAAGTGAATCCCCATGAGCGGTTATATCCTCTGGGGATCTTGACTACGTCGGCGGTGCGATGGACAACCGAAATTGAGGCGTATCAAAATTAGGTATGTCAAGATCTTTTAGATTACCGATGGGGTTGGGCTTGATGGAGTAGCCAATGATGCCACAGACCTAATAGTTGAGCTGCTCCAACAAAGAAAGCGACAACGAGGTTCTATAAGGATTGACGACCTCGGAGAAAACATGTTTCTTTACAACGATTCACCGATGAACCTCGAGACGCGGATGAGTTTTGATCGTACATATTCTTGGTAAATATCTTCATATTTTTAATAATCATATTCTTGCTATTTTAAATATATGATTCCATAACCTCTATTTAAATTTTTGCGAGATGAAGTCTTTTTTCGGGCATGCCATAAAGCGGTCTCCAAACACCAGCGGCTCTTCTTCTTCCAGGTCGGGACTCCCTCTTCGGTGGGAGTGCATTGACTAGGAAGCGGTGGAGAAGCGTTCGAGAGGTGTTTGGAGGTGGCACGAGGAGGAGGCTCGAGTTCGAGGAGGGCGTAGCGTTGATCGGGAGGTTCGGGGGCGTGGCTTGTGATCGAGGACATTGAGGAGGGCGTGGCGGGTGACACGGGTGAGGAGGTTGAGGAGGATGAGAACAATGAAGAGGATGAGGGGCCGGAGCGAGGAGGGAGGATGGGCGCCTTCTATAGAGTCCTTCAGTACTTGTGTTAGCATGTTATAGTGTGCCTGAGACTTTGTATTACGTATTCTCATGTTTGGCTATTTCGAGGTTCGGGCATGTAATAACATACCTCCAGTGATCGATCGTAGTTTCGCGGAGGTTGATCGCCTTTTGGGGACTGGTAAGTTAATTTTCTCATTTTAATTGCAAGTTGTTGTATAACTAATGAGTTTGATTTCATGAATTGTAGGCAATGGGATGATGTGGCGTGGGAGGGAAGACATCAAGCCTGAGCGGGTAAACTTCGTCACAGGAGCCATATGCACGCCACCACTACCGGGGTTGGTGGAAATCAGCAGTGTGCATCGGCCGATCCTTAAGTGGGAGCACTACGGGTTGGCTCTGACGTCCGACATGGCATTGTTCTTTGAGGAGGTGTGTACGATTTACGGGTAAGTTCGTTACCTCTGTACAATTAATGCATATAGATCCTATTTTGATGACTTAAATTGTTCTTTGTAGGAGAGATCTGGGTTCTGAGCGATGATGTCCCCGCCAATGTAGAAGGCGCATAAAGTGTTCAACAAGGCAGCGACAAAGGTGGTGAAGGACATGATCTCCAATGCTCGGATCGAGGCGGTTTACTGTTCTACAAGAGGGTGAAGAAGGAAAAAGATGAACAAGCTCGGGCATCAAGATCTACCTCTGGCGAGGATGAGTACTTGCGGTAACCATCCTGGTTAATGAAGTGTCTGATGCTTGGCGAGCTCTTTGTCGCGTCTTGGGCATCGCTTTGCTTTTGTTGCCAAGTCGAACAAGAAACAATCGAGAAGGCGGTGATCGATTACTGCACCGGTATGGCGCCGATGGACACCTCGCTTAAGCAGCGCATGGTGAGGTCTATATATATAGTTCAATATGATTTCAAATGCTTGGTACTAACTTTGGATTGCAGAGGCTGAGGCTGGCGTTGCCCCGGCTACATAGAGACATATCTTGAGGGACACAAGAAGCGGCGATCCTACAGCCCTAATCAGCTATGCAAACCCGGCGGCGGCGGCGACTTGTAAGTTGTATACTCTATTATTAAATGTCGATCTTTTAAATAGTTGTATTAACAACATTGTCATGCAGAGAACAATATGGGGAAGAAATGTCTCGGCGTCATGGCCCGAGTATGGTGGAGGAAGGAAGACCTTGATGTCGAGGCGTTGTACAAGAGCGGTGGAGGCAAGAGTCATGGAAGGTGAGATCATTGGCCTCTTCAAAGTTGTCAAAAATTATGATATGATTGTTAGTGTCAAGTTGCAATTAATCAATACCTTTGGATTCGTAGGTACTCAATGTTCAATGGTGTTGTGGACTCGGCGTTGCTCTGTCCCAAGCAAGAACATCACAGTCCTCCTGAGGCAGCTCTCGCTCCTCTCGAGACAACAAGGCTTCGGGGAAGAGGCCGACGCGGTCCCGAGGATCAAATTAGGCAACAACAGAGGCGCCTTGCAAAATCTGAGGAGAGATGACTAACATTCGAAGACAACAAGAGTACTTTCGGTCCTTTCGGCTGACAGCGAGGCATCTCTACAAGTAAGTAAACAAAGTCAAATTTTAGTGATTAAGTGTGTAGCTTGACAATTTCGGTTTAGCTTGCTTCATCGGTTTGTATTATGTACATAGGCATTCTTCTACTAATTGGGGCCTCGGTTTAGCGTGCCTCAGTTTACTTTGCCTCAGTTCCAGCCTCCTGCATTTCCACCGCCGCCACCTCCACCAGCACAGGTATATAGTTTGCCTTTTTGTTCTAGTTATTTGCAATTCAAGACTAACATCAAATTATATATCTCCTTTCTCTGAGGTTCGACCTGCTTACGCTACACAAGGCTCTCCAAATGTCGATGGTTTCTTTGCCTCTGCAAGTAGTGGACACAACTCCAATAACCCCGATAGTTAGATCTGTTGTAATATGACTTGAGGTGCATTTTGAATAGCTCAAGTATTGAAATTTACTCAATCAATGGTTTTGTAATATTTTGTTTGTGATGTGAATGTCTTGGAGCAGTGGTTTGTGTGTAATGTTGTTGACTATGTTTGTGATGTGAATGTTCGAACCTCTTCTTATTGGATTTGCTACCATGCATGCAACACTTTGAGCAAAAATTGATCTTTCGAGAGGTTCTATACCAAATAACCGAGTATTGTTTTTGCTTTATTGCTTTCATCACTTCTCAATATGCAAGTGAGTTACTTTAGTTGAAGCATTTAGCACCCACGAGTATTGTTATGTGATTGTTTTGTTAATGTTCTATATTCTTGTTTTGATTACCATAATTTTCCGTAGTTTTAGTGTTGGTTGAATTTCTATGCTTTGATTACTTAGTTAACTATTCATATTATTATTTCCTACGCGGGTTTGATAGCTCAAGGACCCTGCGGTATTATTATTTCCTTAGAACTTTAGCTCGATCCTTATTATTCAAATAGGAATGATACTTATTTTAGTGATGCAAGTATGCAACCAATTTCCGAATAATGTGTTCATGCATCCAAAATTTTGTAGTTGCACTTGGCCACCATACTCAATTTAATTCCCTATGGTCCACTGGCAAACAACTCTACGAGGTCCTGTTGTTGGAATTTTCATAATGGCTTCTGCTGATCTTGACATACTATCAAGCAGCTCAACAAAATTTGGAACTTGTTAATTAATAGCTACCAAACCAGTGCATTGGTTTGGAACTTGTTACATATTGCTTCATATTGGTCACGTACTTGCTGCTAGTTATTACTTCTTTATTTGCCAATGATTCTCAAATGTCACCATGTGCAAATAGAAGATATCTCATATCTGAGCCTTCCTTATCAATTTGTTTTATTTCAAGATAACCATTATATCGAGCAACTTATTCAGTGTAATCAATTATCTTTGTTGATGAACTGAACATTTCATTATATCGATAACTTACATGTCATGGACAGCATGGTAGCACCATGGTTAATTACGAGAATATCTCCTTATTTTCCTTTTCAAAATGATGTGTTAAAAAGCGTATTAATTGGAAACATATATGAAATGTTAGAGACATAAATTATTTGTTGTTTGTAATATGTAAATGCAACTAGATTTCTAAGACTTGCCTATGTACTCAACAGTTTTAATTTTTCGAGGTTTTGCAACTAACAAAGTTTGATTATCGGCTCACTAATGAGCTCGATGAAGAATTGCGAGATTCGTTGCGAGTAAACTTTCATGCATTAAGATTCTGAATCACATACAATCTTTAGGTCGAGAAATTGGTGCGGTGAGAGTCATGAGCTCACGATATGTTGCCATTCACTTGAGGTACATTTCCTACTTATTTACATTTATTCTTTGTCTTTGGAAATGGAAGATATGAAGATTTTCCTGAAATACACATTTTACTAAACATTATTTTATGTTAACTCGTCGGGTTTGAATCGACATGCTTGCATTTACTCGGTACATTACTATGGTGGTGGTGAAAAAGAACGAAAGGAACTTGCTCAAATTAGGAAACGATGGGATACATTACCTGTAAGACTCTGAAACTTGGTGAGATTTCTGTATCGCATATTTCTCAAAATATCAGTCCATCATCTAAGATGATTTCTTGTTGCCCTTCCTTTATTGTTGGTTATTTGTTGTGATTTGCATCTTTCTTTTGCACCCACAAGAATATGTTTAGTGAGATTTCCCTCAAAAGGTTACATTGAGTGAGATAATGACTACTCTTAATTCTGATGTTTCATGTCGTCATTTTTGGTCCATTGGTGTTATTTGATGTCAGCTTTGAATGATGAAATGATTTTATATTGATTCCTAGCGAGTTGAGTCTTGAGGATGGCGTAATAGGGAAAGTGTCCCTTGGCCCCTCAAGAAATTGGTTTAATGCTCAAGAGCTCTTGGTTTGACAATGACACATACTGTATGTTTATACGGAGAAATATATGGTGGAGAAGAAACTCTCCAGCCTCTGAGGGAATTCTTTCCAAACTTCTACACCAAGGAGATGCTTGCTGGGGATGATTTGAAACCATTCCTTCCTTTTTCTTCACGATTGGCTGCAATTGACTTCATCGTATCTGATGAAAGTGATGTTTTTGTTACAAATAATAATGGAAACAAAATTTGATCGTGGTCTCCCATCAATATCCTTTTTTTTTGGCGAGCGCCCGGTGTTTTTCGTCGCCGGCCCTAGCAGCAAGCGAAAATCTCTGAACTCTGTGATTTTTTTTTATCGACAGCAAAACCGATGAAAATCTGAGCATCTGACATTTTTTTATTAAACTACGAAGCCAGCGAAAATCTTGGGCTTATAAGATTTTTTAAATACAACATTATAGGCGAAGCTCTTGGGCTAAATCCTGTTTTCGTCATTTGCTGAAAACCGACGAAAATACTCGGTTTTTAGGCATTTTTTCGTCGGCTTACGAAAACCGACGAAAAAATGGTTTTTTCGTTGGCGGCCGATGGAAATGTTGGTTTTTTTGCGCCTAAAATGGTTAATTTAGCTTAAAACCCCTAATTTAAATGGGTTATTGGCCGACGAAAATAAATTGGATTCCTGTAGTGAAGGTGATTGGCATGCACTTACGCTGTCTTACAGGGGATCGACCTCATCAATGGCTACAGTAGCTGCCTTGTGTAGAGTATTGTTATAACATCTCTTTTCATACAACTCTTCATGCTTCACCATTTAAAGTGGTCTATGACGAGAGCCACTATCTCTGCGATCTTATGGCGCAAGCAGTGCAATGGTGGTGGCTGTCAAGAACTTATTAGTCGACCGTGACCAGCTCATCACTGACATCCGTGACTACCTTCTTTAGGCTCAGTAGCTCTACCAAAAGTACTATGACGATAACCACCGTGAGCTACATTTTCAGGTGGGCAATTGGGTGTGGTTGTGCCAGCTACATCGCACGGCATCCTCTTTGACTGTTGAAACAGAACATCAAAACTTTGCTGTAATTTTCTCTTTTATTTCTTCTCGCTCTGTTCACTTTTACAACTCGGGCTTACCCCTATATTTATACCCAAAACTTCAACCCACAAAACAGAATAGGATTCCACTTCCTTATCCTAATTGGACTCCTTTTCCTAAATGGACTCTTAATCAATCTTTCTAAACTAAAACTTTCCTATTACAAGATTACATCCAACATTTTCCCCTCTAATCTTGTAATACCTTTGATCACGCTGATCTTCTCTCTCATCTCCAAGAATTCGTTCAGCTCGTTTTATATCTCGTCTGCGTACATAAAACGTCCTCCTCTCTCTCTTCTTTCTTGCGCTGTTGCTGCTACAAAATTCCATGTTGTTGCATGCAAAGTACTGTCGCTGCCCTTTTTGCTCGGCACATCATCCAGCTCGCTCTCTGCTCTGCACAAGCCTAGCCATTTGCTTGGTCCCTCGGCCTCGCATAGCTCCCAAATTCTTCTGTGCGAAGCTGCACTGCGTGCTCATCTTCGCCACTCGGGGATAGCTTTTGCGGCCTCTATTTTTATGTGTTGCGCCCTACTGCTATTTTTTTCTGCGCCGCCCTTAGCGCTTTCTTTTCTTCCACTTTCTTTGTGACTCCTCCGCTTTGGAAGTCCGTCTTCTTTTGCAACATACATTTACTGAGCTTCTTTTGCTCTAAAAATTTTTCTTCGCACTAGCCTCATGACAAAGCTGGCTTACAAGCTTTCGAGAGAAATTTTGTATAACCGATTTGGGGATCTCATGACCTTCAACAATAAATCTTTGTTCTTGTCATAAACCACAAGAACTCCCACTGCTGACTCTCTCTGCACCCTTCTTCGCCATTTGCGGGGTAGGTATGTTGTTGTACAAACTCGGTATATAGTAAATTCGAGAGAATAACTTATGATCGCCGTTCTTGCATTGTACCAACATTGTTCCTTTGCCTCTTATTTGCCTTGTAGAGTACGCAAAACTTTACTTTCCCTGAAATTTTCTCATCAAGCTCATGAAACACTGGGCGATCTCGATCATGTGATTGCTTGCTCCATTGTCCAAATACCACAAATCGGTGTGATCGTGGCTATCTCCCTCGAGGCTTAATTTAGGAATTATATTCTCCTCGTTCAACATCGGCATGTTCGGCTTCTCTTCTTGGCACAATAGAGAAATAAAATTTGTTCATCGTATGCACTAGCTTGGGTGAGGTTTACCTCTTCATTCTTCTTCTTGTTCGGCAATCCGAAGCAAAGTGCTCATACTTGTTACAATTGAAGCACTTTATATGATTTGCGACACTCCGCCGCGTAGTGACCATATTTTTCACATTCAAAACATTTGATATGTGACTTATCTAAATGATGCTGTAATCACCGTCTTGTTCGGACTTATCTCCTTGGTCACCTCTGTCCCTCGACCACCTCTGCCTCCTCGTCTACAAATCGCGCGTCCATGCCCGCGGTTAAACTGCTAGTTCACCTCTTTCATCTTCCTTTACGATAATAAGCGCTCGTTCACGGGATTGATACCCCTGCTCTTACGGGTGATACCCTTGATAACTCCTCATGCGCCTTAGGCGAGCGATGATCTCCTCAATTTTCATATTCTCCAAATCGTGGAGTACATGGCGTGGTGGCAGCGAGCACAAACTTTTCGTAGAGCAGCGAGTATTTCTTCACCTTTGCCACGCATTCGTTCATCTGTCGCCGAGAAATAATTTGGTTGTATAATGAAGTAAGCTTACCGGCGAACTACGTCCACCACCGGGTTTCTCCCATTTGAAGATTCTCAAGCTTCGTTCCGTAGATTTTGCGATCGCACCTCCTTCCGCGGTCAACTCCCGTGCATCTTCTTAAGTGTTAGCCATACTTCACGTGTTGTCTCCTTCCCGATGGTGATGCATCATGAATCTGTACCGCTTTTGATAGATTCTGATAAAGGCTGCTTGATCTATCCTGTCATCTTCCTCAACCTTCTCCTTTGGATCGACTGCACCCCAGACACCCTGGGCGCGCAAGTTTGTCTTCATCTTCATTGCCCATACCGGGTAATTATCGATCGTTAGGAGAGGATATTAAAGAGATATGAACCCACTCTGAGTCTTCATCTTCTCGCCCATGATTTCCAGATTGCTTTTGCTGTGCGACTGTTTTTCTTTCACGGTTTGTAAATAGACAGTGCACTTCCTTGTTTCTTGTGCCTAGACAAGTGCTTGACGTCGTTGCTACCAAGCGTCAAGAACCGAAGTGCTTCTTTGACTTCTTCTCTTGTCGTACTGCTTGCCTCAGAACTACTGCCGTCGTGTGACCCTTTTCTTGCGCGATGGCTGTGATCACTGCTTCGCTTTTATTGTTGTGTACTTGTGTTGCGGCCGCACGGGAGACGTGCGCTTTGCCCGAATAACGCTGTTGCTCTTCGGCTCGACGCGAGTGACGTCGCCTCGCCGAAACAACCTCCTACTGACTGCTCGGAAACTCAACTCGCCGACCCTAGGCGCGAATTTGGATTTCGGTGGCTCTGATACCACTTGTTGAAACAAAACATCAAGATTTTGCTGTAATTTTCTCTTTTATTTCTTCTCGCTCTGTTCACTTTTACAACTGGGGCTTACCCCTATATTTATACCCAAAACTTCAACCCACAAAACATAATAGGATTCCACTTCCTTATCCTAATTGGACTCCTTTTCCTAAATGGACTCTTAATCAATCTTTCTAAACTAAAACTTTCCTATTACAAGATTACATCCAACATTGCCCGTGCCGTGTGCGGAACAAGTTGAACCCGCGATTCTATGGACCTTATCAGATACTTGCCCGTATTGGTGATATGGCTTACCATCTTCAAATTTAAATTCCCCCGCATGCCCGTCTGCACGGGGTCTTCCATCTCAATCTACTAAAGCCATACAATGGCAAACCTCCATTGTCTCCTCCACCCTTGCCAGATCTTTACCCCAGCCAGGTCTGTCCATCACCACAAGGCCGTCGTCGACGAGATGTTTGGGAAGTCCTTATTCATTGGTCCAGTGAACTGGTAGCAGAAGCATCCTGGAAGACACTCACTGAATTTTGTGCTTGTTATTTTTTCCTTTCAGCTCGAGGACGAGATGTTTGCCATGGCAAGGATCAATGTCATGTGGGGCCTTACCTACAGCAAGCGCAATAGCAGGCATGCGCTAGCTTTGGCAGCTAGGCCGGCTGAGGCAGTAGGACCCTCATCCATTTAATTGATTGTTAGCCTTTTTAGTTAAGTTGTTAGCAAGTTGTTATGAAATAAAAACAAGAAGAGAATTAGCTTTAATCCCCCTCCTCCTTCCTCTCCCAGTTCCTGAGCATCCCTTCCTCCTGTGCATTCTTTTCTCGCACTCAACTCCACCTCCTCTAGCCTGTGCCACGGCATCTTCCAGGAAGCCGGGAATCAAGCCCCCTCCACCACATAATTACTGGTTACGGTCCTTGGATCGTGACATATTTATAGAGTAAAGGCCTAAATTAAGTAAATTCTAAAGCAATAGTTCAAATAATGGATGGATATTAAGTGAAAAATTCCAGCGGGTGAGTCAACAAGTTCAAATGTTCCTTTTATGTGGAGTGGTGACTATACCGCCTCTCTATTTTTTAAAATAACATTAGCTCTAGCTATTTACCTCAAGTTCTAACATAGGAAAAGATTGAAAACCTGTGCGATTAGATTTGTGGAGTGCACACAACTTCTCTGCTTCAAATAATAGTACACTTAGCAAATGGCTCGGAAAGGAAAGGTAAGCCGCAGGGCCCCAAAAAAGGTGGGAGAACACTTTCCTGTTAAATGAATTGCAAGTGCTTGAATCACAAACCCTTCAAGGCGGGTTCTTGGCTACCTTCTCATCATTGTCCAAAGGGAAATAAAACATATAAGCTTGTATTATTCATAATTTTCTTGTTTAGGTGGAAACGGTCGATCTTTGCATTCCCTTAACGACAAGGAAAAGTAGCTGTTATTTTTCATTTTTAGCATTTATAAAGTATACTGATAGACGTCTCACCATATGAGAATCAGTGGCACCTTCACTGTGTTTTGGGTTGAAAGCAAACATGCTTTTTTTTATCATGACAACATTGCCAACACCTTTATAAATTTCTGAACAGTTCAATCATCACATTAAGTACAACAAATTCCTTTGTCCCATCTCCAAAAACAAAATTTTGTAATTAGTTCACTAACTGATGGTCTAGCTCCTTCGTTAGGTCATGTCAGCTATTACTAAAGACGATTATAATTTGTGAAGGAAGTAGGACCACATGCTAATTCTGCCTGTAGATCAGATTTGATCATGACTTGTATAATTCATAAGTTGGCTACTCTCCTCCAGAAGGATCAAATGTTCTCCCAATATGGGCGTCGCCCATTGGGGGAAACAAAGGTCAGGGTAGGAGATTTTCAGTTCATTTTTACTCCTTAGAGATTAGAACACCAATTAACCAATAGAACAATTCTAGGGTTCTTGCCAATCGAAAGTAGTCACTACATAACTCAATAGATGAGACAAAAATAGCAGGGCTAAAAGGTTTGCCTAGGCTAATTAGGTTAGGGAAACACCATATGACTTTGGATGGCTGAAAATGCAAGCTAGCATTGCATCTAGACTATCACACCCTTTACCAGGCGTCAGAATATGTGGCATGTTTTCATGCTTCAATAAACTACCCAAGGGTGAGGTGCTGCTCATATACAGTGTTCGGATTGATTTCCTTGGTTTGCATATTCAATTGTACCAGAAAAAAGAGAGTATATAAAAGTTTCTTTGGACTAGTTTCAAGTAATAAGCTAAACTAGAACTGTACTGCATTTCTGAGGCTTTGATAATACTCTCATTGGTACTCAGTTTGAAGAAGCAGTTCTCTGAAATCCACAACGAATGCCAAGACAGTGTGTGAGTTTCTGGTAAGATTTGAGCTCAATATTTGAGCATGTGTCTCTGTTCAAAAGCTTTGGCTGGTCTTGTTCCATTCAAAAGATGACAAAATAAAAGGTTTGATTGGAACGAACAGAGTAGAGCACTCAGAACGGAGAGGCAATGCCGATGAAAAAAAAAAAGGCAGATAGGAATTCTCCAAGTGTCAAATGTCAACACATTCATGAACCAAGGAAATTCTGCATCCACTACGATCAGTACAGCCAGTTGCGCGTACTGGTTGCGACTTCTTGTCAATAAAACTTCAAGAGAAGCTTCATTCTGAGCTACAGACAATAGTCCGATCAATGTAGGCTACTGCATAACTTTGGGAGGGCAAGAGTAGCTCAGCACATTGGAGCGCGCTCTCTCTCTCTCTCTCTCTCTCTCTCTCTCTCTTATTATTATTATTATTATTATTATTATCATTATTATTATTACTAGATCAATGCCCGTGCGTTACTCTGAAAAATAAAATTAGTAACTAAACATAAAGGTCAAGCAATAAAAGAAAATTGTGCTACAAAATCAAATATGTATTTCTCCCAATTACAAATGTTTTTATGGTTTCTTTTCGATATAAATTAAAACCAAATATATTTGTCGCCGTATTATACGCTAGGGTACCCTCTCCACCGCATAAAGTACAATCACGTGGCGGCACGCAATCGGGCGGGCGATTACGGTCCGCCCGCCAGCGTCGGTCCACGTGGCGCCCGGCAGCGTGGGCAAGCACGCTGCTCGCTTGGGCGCCCGACCCCGTGGCGGCTTTGGCGTCGGGCGCAGCGATCACGGCCGCCGGCAGCGTCGGTCCACGTGGCGCTGGCGGCGAGTGTGGCGAAAGACGCTCGCCGCTTCGGCGCCCGATCGCGTGGCGGCTCGGGCGATCGAAGCGGCGATCCACGGCTCGCCGGCGGCGTCGGCCCCGTGGCGCTGGCGGCAGATGCGAATACGCCTGCTTCGCCCGACGCCCGATCCACGTGGCGGCTTTGGCGTCGGCGAGCGATCCGGCCGTCGGCGGCGTCCACGTGGTACTGGCGGCAGTGGCGAGCACGCCACCTTTCGCGGCGCCCGATCCACGTGGCGGCTTAGCGTCGGCGAGCGATCACGGCCGCCGGCAGTGTCGATCCCACGTGGCGCTGGCGGCGGTGGGCGAGCGCATACCTCGCCCGGCGCCCGATCCACGTGGCGGGTAACCGCCTCGAAGGCTCCTTCGCGCCGTCACCGCGTGTCGAATGGCGAGCTGCCACGAAAGCTGCTCGGTTCTAAGGGTTTCAGCCCCGGCCCATTCCTCGGCGCCTCTCACCTACATCACGAAGGGGTCCCATCCGGCGGACCGGGCAAAAGGCAGCGTAGGCATTTAATGAGGTTTGGAGGCACGGACAACACGGGGAAGGAGCATTAAATGTGTTTAGATCGGCATGATGACCCTCCTTGTACCTACCGGTGCTTTGGTCTATATAAGGGCCCTCGGGTGCATGGGGAAGGGGATCGGAACTGGATCAATCGGCCAAAAATACCGTAAAAAGCTAGCGTAAGAACTTGTAACTCACGAACTCTGTCTTGGCTCAAAACATCCTATCTGAAATCTAGCGGGGCGTAAGGTTATTACCCTTCTCACAAGGGGCACAAACAGGTAAAAATCTCTGGTTCTTCCTAGTTCATAGACGCAGAAACCCTCACGTGGGAGTCCTCTAGGGTTTCGCCCTCTCGATTAACTTGACCACGAAGACGCCCTCCCACAAGAACAAAACCCGTGCTGTAGATCACGGGCACATGCGGTGGAATCTGGCCGAGCCAGGCGTGCAGTAGGGGCTAGTGGTTGGCTTTCCGGCCAACTCCCCGTGATGTTTACGGTGTTCTTTTTGCTCGATCAGAAGTCCGGCGCATCTCGAGATGGCGGGCTCTCATCGCCAAGATCAAGCGGGGTGAGTGGTGTTGTGGCGCCTCGGCGATCTCGGCCGGAGGGTCACCGACCACGCCCACGTGGTGGCGGCCTTGCTCTGTGGATCCGGCGGGGCCTCTGTGCGACGCCGGCTTGCCATGGGCGCCACCCAGCTCAAAACCTACATCTGTCAGTCTCCTCTTGGACCACCCTCGGTGGAACTTGCGAGAGACTCTCCGGCCTCCGTGGCTCGAGCATCGCCGGTCTCGTGGGCGCGCCCGGCAGGTAGGGCCCCGACGCAGGCGAGCACCAGATTGGCCTTGATGGTGCGAGGCGCATCTTGGCGCACCAAAGGTCCAGCCGCCCATTTGAGTGGTCGTGGCCAGCGGGCGGGACCAAGAAGAAGCGCGTGGCGCCGGTCCTGATTCTGCGATGAGCAAGTGGGGACTTAAAATCGCACACAGACGCCGCATGCAGCAGCGGCGACGACTTCGTGGCCGCTGCCGCCGCCGGCCGTGGCGCCGCCATGGGAAGCAGATAGTCTCAAGCGGTGAGAGTTTCCAAAGCTCTCATTCCGGACGAGAGAGAATCACCTCCTCAACTCAACGAGAACCAGCCCAACGCTCCGGCGGTCTCGGGCCGGGCTCCGGTCTTGATTGGTTCTCTCTGGCGTCGGGTGCGAGCTTTCTCTCGTCAGGCTGCGCCATGTGGTGTGGGCCCGGCGATTTAGCCCTAAGCATCCATGGAGAATCTGATGGCACCACCAACCGGAAGAGTTCTTGCAAATATACACAACGAAGTGCGGCGGTCGGTGGATCTGAAAAGGTCATGGCCAATTACCTTCCCAAGGCCTTGACGGGCTCTGCCTGATTCTGGTCAATGAACCTCCCAGAAGTGCAATGCGCTCGTGGGGGAGTTGTCAGCGACTCTTCGCCGCCAACTTTCAAGGGTCCTTTACATAGCAGTGTGGAGGATGACCTCCATACAGGAGCGAGAAGAAGAGTCATTGCGTGACTTCATTCGGCCAGTTTTGTCCACCGCCGCAACACGATCCCCATATTTACGAGCGATCGGTCGTTATCGCCTTCGGGCGTCTTGTGACCGCAAGATGAAGGAGAAGATGGCTACACGCACCTCCAGTACCACCTCGAGCTTTTCTCCCTCGCACACAAGTGTGCGCGGCTGAACGGAGGCGAGGGCAGTACCTACCCCATGGTGGCGAAGCAGGATGAGCCGGACCTCGAAGGATTCGGCCGTCTTTAGTAGAAAGCGCGAAGCGTGGCAGAGAGAGACGACAGGTCTTGGCAGCCGGCGACGATGAATCCCGCCACAAAAGCGCAACCGCAGACCCGGCGTGGACGATCGCCGTGGATGGCGTGATAACCGCCGCGATCGGGCGTGAAGACCGTCGTGATCGTGCCCGAAGACCACCATGATCGCCAAAGCGACCGCCGCGAAAGCGAAGGCGAACTCTGCGCCCATCCACAGGGACCAACACGCACGACACAGGGACGGATGTCGGGTCGTAAGCGTGATGGTGAAGCGGCGGCTCAAGGAGCGCCCAGATGATGATGATCGAGATGAGGATCCCGCCCGGCTTTTCGGCCAGCCGGATCACACACGCGGGCATACATCTATGGTGGTTCATCCACCATTATCTCCAACACCGCTTATAAGCGGCCGAAAAGGAGGTGTGCGCCACGGCGCCGAGCTTCGGGCGGGTCCGGACCTTTGAAGTGGTCGAGTAAACGATCACCTTGGCCGGGCCGACCACCCGAGTGCACCCTCACCTAGGGCCTCTCCCGATCGTGGTAGCACCCACGGGTCCGGAATGTCGTTGTGTGGCGGGTCGGATGGACCGAGGTAGCTCCTCAACCTCCCGTCTGCATCGGTATTCATGGCGCCGCGAGATCCCACGACAAGATTTATGCTGACCGCTTGCTTCTTGGGTAGCCCAGATGCGGCCTGTTCCCCTTGGGTCAAGTTTGCCTCCCCCGCCACTTTCGGGGAGAAGGATAACTACCGCACCGAGATGGTGGACTCGAGGTCGCCGATTCGACCTCCCTATAACGCCCTCGCCTTGGCCGGCGGCGTTGGTCAAGTTCATGGCGGTCACCCACTATACTTACATGGTGGTGAAGATGCCAGGCTCCGCCGACCCCATTGTCCTCACCGTGGACAAGTCGGAGGTCTCTTGCTGCCACAAGGTGCTTGGGATTTGGCTGGATTGCCAATTGCGCCGGCGCGACCGCAGCGCTACTTCCTCTGGAGCCCCTCGGGCCGGACCGTGCCTCGCTCGCCCGCCAATGAGGTTAAGGTGGTCGCCTGCAGTGAAGCGAACGAAAAAGGTTCAACATTGGCGCCAACCTCGCCGCCAAATAGGAAGACGCGCTCGTCACCTTCCTCGATCAAACGCAGACGTGTTCGCCTAGCAACCGTCCGACATGATTAGGGTCCCTGTGGAGTGATCGAGCACCGATGTAGTAACGCCTTAGACGCGGCGCCCGATCCCAGAAGGTCGAGGAGGCGTAGGCCGAGCGCAGGATGCCATTCGAGAGGAGGTAGAGAAGCTGGCCGAGGGATAGTCAGGAGGTCTCTCACCGAAAGTGGCTTGCCAAACCCGTGCTCGCCAAGAAGTCCAACGGAAGCGGCGATGTGTGTCGATTTCACCGACTCAACAAAGCCTGCCCGAAGATCCTTATCCCTCGCCACGTAGTCGATCTTCATCGAGACTCCACTACCGGTGTGAATTGTCGTGCTTTTTGGATGCGCATTCGGGTACCACCAGATTAGCATGGCGCTTGAAGACGAAGAAAAGATCGCTTTGTAACCCCAACCGGTATACCGTTATGTAAGGATGGCTTTTGGTTTAAAGAATGCAGTTCTACTTACCAGGCATGCCATTATTACTTTCCGCCTCGGATAGGGCGTAATCTTGAGGTATAACGCTGATGACTTGGTGGTGAAAATCAAAAGAGTGAAGAAATGATCCAAGACCGAGGAAACCTTTGCTAACCTCCTGATGAATCACCAAGCTCAACCCTAAAAGTGCGTGGTTCGTGCCCTCCCAAGTTGTTGGGCTTTCGTGTCCACCGCATTGAAGCTAATCCCGACAAGATATCGCCATCGAGCACATGAAGCCGCCATGCGACTCAAGCAAGTCAATGTTTGGCCGGTCGCCTGCCTCCCGGGCGGTTCATTGTCCCGATTAGGAGAGAAAAAGCTTGCCTCGTTCAAAATTTCTTTAAAAAGACTAATCACTTGAGTGGACGGACGAGGCGCAGAAGGCATTTGAAGATTTGAAGCTGCACCTCTCCTCTCCCTTGTGGTTTCCCTGTCTGCGTCGTGAGCTCTTTGCTTCAGATATTGGCCGCCAATTTCGAGGTGGTGAGCGCCTGTTGATCGCGGAGAGGGAAGCGCTCAGAGGCTACCACTACATCAAGAAAGTATTGCATGAAGCAGAGATCCGACACCAAGCGAGCTCAAAATGTTGTATGCAGATCTCGTGGCGCCCGTGAAGTCGCGGCATTATTTCAAGGGTGGGAAATTACCGTGGTCACAGCCTACCCTTTATGCGCGAGATTCTCCACAACCGTGAAGCGTAGGGGCGAATTGTTAAATGGTCGATGGAGTCGGGGAATTTAACATCAAGTTTGTGCCCCGTGACCGCCATCAAGAGTCAAAAGTTATGGATTAAATCGCGAGTGGACTCCCCGCCACCCCGGCCGAAGGAAGCCGTGCCTTCCCCCGCGACGCTATTCTTTGATGGGTCTTTCAGCTAGAAAGCGCGGGGTCGGAGTTGTCCGGTCTCCCCGACCGTGACACCCTCCAAAGACGCGGGTCGCCTCGAATTCAAGGCCACCAACAATATCTACGAGTATGAAGGTTCATCTACGCGGGTGCGATCGCTTTGGTGCCGGGCATTAGGCGCGCCTAAGTCAAGGGAGACTCTCACCTTAGTCATTAATCAAGCACGGAAGGAGTTCCAATGTTCACCCCACCATGGCGGCGATTCAAGGAGGTCCAAGAATGGAGCGCCATTTTGAAGGTCTGGGGTATATTCATATCCTCGACGCGACAACCACCTTGGCGGATGTGTCGTCCCCAGCTTAAGGCCCCAAGGGCTCCAGCCTGCCTGGTCTTTGAAGAAAGACTATCGCGACCGTCCATTGCGTGCCTCACGATTCGGTGGGGATGATGGTGTCAGCTGGCTGCAGCCCCACAGTCCTGTGGGACGACGCCAGGCCGCCGCGCCTCCCGGCCAGGGGAAGGCGGTGCCACTATCACGGCCTCCAATTCGTGGAGGAAGGCAGCGTGTCTCGCCCGGGCCCCCGATCCGGGAGGGAAGATTTGCAGTCTTCGCCGAGGCAGACCAGGGAAAAGCTCGGCCCAGCGGAGTACCCGGGCGAGCACCGAGTGGTCGCCACCCTTGGGCAGGGAGATCGATGGATGGATCCTATCCTGGCCTTCCTGCGTGACCAAGTGGTCCCCGGCGATGATGCCTCACCGAGAAGATTGCACCTAAAGGCCAAGTGCTATACTCGTAGGTGGGGACCTATATCGCCAGAGCGTAAACGAGTTCTCATCAAGTGCATCACTGGAAGAGGGAGCACCTCTCTGAGCATCCATGGAGGCGCAGCGGAGCTATATGTCCGTCAACTCTAGTCGGCAAGGCATTTCGCCAAGGATTTTATTCGGCCACGCGCTTCCGTGATGCTTATAGCCGGTGAGGACAGCTGGCTTGCCGCTCGCCAGTAAACCCATCGACCAGACCCTGTTTACAAACCATCCCACTCTCCCCGCCGTCATGTCATGGTCTGGGGGCGGATATCCGGTCCGCTCGCTGGGCCAGGGCTTCACCCACCTCTTTGTCACCATCGACAAGTTCACCAAGTGGGTCGAGAAGCAAGCGGTGCGGGCTATCACGCACGTTGGCCACGTTAAGTTCATCGCAGCGGATCTTCACCCGCTTTGGAGTCGCCAACCGCATCATCACCGATAACGGCACCTGGGCCTACTCAACCGCTGCTTTCCGGAGTTCTCGTGAAGAGATGGGCACCAAGGTATGTTTAACCCGCGGGCCCATCCCATGAGCAATGGTCAAGCCGGAACGCCGCTAACGCGCTGCATCAAGAGCCTCAAGACAAGGGCGCTTTGATCGACTCACAAGCGGGCGCAGATGGACGGAAGAACTCCCTACCGTGGCAGGTGGTCGCACAGCACCACGCCCCAACATGCATGACCGTGAGACACTTCTTCTTGGTGTATGGCGCCAAGTCGTTTCTCCCCTTCGAAGTCGCTCCGCTCGCCTTAGCGTCTCCGCCTTCAATGAAGAAGACCAAGAAGATCTCCGCGAGAAGAGGTAAACCTCCCCGGAGGAGGAGGCGGATCGGGCGCCTTTATGCCCGCCTGCTATCGGCCAAAGCTCAGCGATACCACGCCACCCGGTCTCTGAGAGAACATCGGCGCAGTGACTGGTCTCCCGCAGAATTCGGACGCATGCCGGGTTACATAAGCCGCCTCCCCATGGGAGGGGTCCTTCAAGGTGGTCTCTCAGATCTCGCCCGGCGACGGTTAGCCACCGAGGACGGTAAGGAGCCGATTTAACCCTACAACATCGAAGCCGTTCGAAAGTTCTATCCTTAAGGGAATTAGGTACCCAGCATTTTGCTCTGGGCCACTCGAGGTACGCCCCTCTCTGGCCGGTCGGTGCGTCACCGGCGATCAAGAAGGTCATGGTTCAAAAACTTTTTGCTCTCGCCATTATTGTTCCTCTTCGCTGTACTTTTGAGTGGCAATTATGCGCATGAATGTCGCCGGTTCTCAGACGCTTGCTAATTCCTTTGTGAAGTCCATGACGATCCTCGGTGCTCGTGGTATGCTTGGCTCGGGCGATCGGAGCTAGGTATGGTGCTTTGACGCTGCTCTCACACCTCAAGTTGGCTCCTCAAGCACCGATTGAGTCGCCACTGCTGAAAGTCGGCCGCTGCCTAATCCCCTCGTAAAACTCAACCGCTTTGGCACACCAGGCCGCTGCTCGATTTCTTAAGGTTCACAAGGACTTAGGATCCAAACAAGGCGAGCCAGACATCTCATGTGGAGCTTAGAGTGTTTAAGCTTACCCACGATACCTCTCCAGATGCCTACTCACCTTCCAAAGAGCCGCCTCAGACGCTGCAGGTAAGCATAAAGATGTCGGGCTTACTTCCACGAAAGGCTCCCTGGTCTTCGCGGTCGCCTGCTGGCTTGGGCTTCGCCCGCCGATCCCAAGTTGCTCGCCCACCGCCCATCGCCTCGGCCGGCGCCTCGGCTTTGTCGGGTCGCCTGGCGGCCAAGGTCAAGTTGCCCGTTGGGTTTGGGGTTGCCGCCCAAAGGTTCTAAGGCTATGCCGCGCGCTCCATCGCTCGCTTCGCGCCGCTTGGTCGGGTCGCCAATATCTGAAGGCTGGTCGCCCAGTTGGCTTGGGGTCGCCGTGACGCTCCAAGTCGCCATCTGCGCGCATATAAAACAAGATAAGCGCTTTATACCGTGTTTTTGGAAATTCCTTACTGCTATATCCTCGAGATGGGTCAAGCCACGGCGCGGTTATCGCAAATGTTGGAAACCAACTACCCTCGCGATAAAAAGAAGATGTGCTATGTTAACGCCCCAAGCAAGACTAAGTCATCGAGTGTCGCTAGAGACACGTGCCCTCAGACGGTTCGCACGCCTCGGGTTGGTTTCTATGAAGCACGGCCGTCGCCTCCGCTGAGTGTTGGCCGCCTAAGAGCACTTCGAGAACTTGTTGTTTCGCCGCGTTACAGCGTAGCATATTTTCAAGCCATCATCGTGGTCTAAGTTCGGAAGGTTGAAACTCGCGATAATCTCGCATGTAAACTTCGACGCTAAGGCCTTACTGTGGTCTTATGTTCCTTGTTCGATTTAAGGCCATTTTCACCTACATTTTATGTGGTCCGATAATCTATGCTCGTGATCACAATGCACATAAAATCATTTGGCAAGATTTAGAAGCGCTACCCTAAATTAGGTGTTTCTAAAAAGCGTCTTGGCTAAGTCGAATGACGGTAGCCTAACAAGCAAATGTAGTGAATTCAAGCATGCAAAAATGAGCAAGCGATGAATAACGATTAAACATCTAACATTCATCCAAAAAGTTGTCCAAGGTTTTTCCGGACGCAGTTCATCAACAAAAGCAAAGAAAAAAGAGAAATGTAGAAGGTCGCGCCTTCACTCCTCGCCCCGCCAAATCAAGCTCATCGTCCGCGCCGCCTTCGACGGCGGCGGAGGAGTGGAGATGTCCATGGTCGGCCGCTCCACTTGTAGCATCCCACCACGTGTTCAAGCAGCCGCAAGCTCAAGCCCCGCCGAGCCGCTTTGCGCTGCGTTTTTCGACGCCACCGCTACCACCGCTTATGGGATCAAAAGCGGCGTGGCCGGGCGCAGAAGAAGTTAGCGTAGGTCGCGCCATGATCGCGACTCGCGCCCTTCCGTGGCGGAGCGAAGAAGCGGCTAGGGAGTCTCAGAGCGCCTCCGCGCCTCGGTTGGTCGCATAGCAAATTGAAGTGCCGAGTCCTCCAGTATGCTGCTTCAACATCACTCTAAGGGTTCCAGCACCTCTTGGTGCTACTGAAACGCCTTCTTCAAAGATGATCGCAAGGTTGCGCCGCAGCCGGAAGATCTGGGTTTCGAGGTCTTCACCGCTTCTGGCCCTCTCTACCTCGATGTCTCGCTCCGCCCGCCCACACAGATTGCGATCGTGGTTGGTTCTTCTCTCGCCAAATTACCGCCTTCCCCGCTTCCGCTCGGCCACCGAGGCAAGCCAAAATTTGTCTGCACCGTGGCTCGGAGGTAGGCGGAAGAACGGCGTTTCAAACGGCGCCGCGCTGCGCATGTCGCTTACTCCGGGTGAAGAGTTAAACGACGCGTAATTAGCACGGGCGGCAGTATGCGCGCGAGGCGAGACCGGCGCGCGCGTGATGCGGAATATCTTCGCCGCAGTAACAGGGGCGGCGGAGGCGCTCGGCAGAGGCTCGTTCTTGGCGGTGTTGGCACTTGGCGCTTCCGAGGGCCGCCCTTGATGGCGCCAGCTCAAAGCCGCCATCGGAGCGTGAGACCACCTTGTTGAGCGGTGGCCTGGGCTCCCCGTGGTCGAGTTGTGGGCACCGCAGCTATGCGGCTGCACCTAAGAAGTATGGTTGGTGAAGGCTCCGAGCGGGAGTCCGCGAGGGCGGGCGGGCGCTGGAGGTGAAGTCGCCAGGCGCGGCCTGTGCCCCGTTCCTTGAGGGCTACCGCTTCTACTGGATCAAGGCGGTGGCGGTATTTTGATCCGTGGCGTCTGCCTCTTAGGGTCCGGAGTTCTGGTGTCGGCGTAGATGCCAAGGCTGTCTGCCCCTGTCGCCGACGGCAACACGCCCTGATCACTGGCGAACGGCTGGGCGGTTCACGACCGGCCCGTGGAGTCCATTGGCATGAGTGCAACTTGACGACCTACAGACAGCGCCTGTGCTCAAACAATGAAGCGTCGGGCAAGGCCCCATTTAGGTTGCGCGTACGATTGAACGGCAAGAAGATCAACAAGGCAAGCCACCGCCTGTGTTTGGCTCCTCAAAGTTGCCATCATCGTCGCAAGAAAGGGAAAAAGATGGCACGGTTGGTAGGAAGCCGCAGTAAAAACATGCTTAAAGGAAACTAGAAGGAGACAAGGGCTTACGTCCAAGCCACGTCTTGCGCTGCAAAGTCATTATCACGGTACTACCATGAAGGCCGAACGCTGATGGGCGAAGAGGGTCTGATCCTCCGTGTTGTAGTCCCGCCACCAGCCTCCAGTTCGCCCAAGGCGTCCCTGCACCTGCCGACGCTCGGTCATTGCGCTGAGCTCTGCCCTCTCTTCGACGTGCGAAGCTCTTTCGGCGGCGAAGCGCTTCCTGCTGGCACCCCTGGGCCGATCTCATTGCCATCCTCGATGTGGCTGCTAATCGCCGCGCCCATGTCCTCCAGCTTGGACTCAGCCTGAAGGGAATGAAGGGAGGCCATCCGCCCGGCGGCGGAAGTAGCAACTCCCCACTATTTCGCTGTCACTGGTGGAGCGCAGAATGAAGAAATGGCGGAAAGAGGAAGGTTCGGCATCACCCCTATGAACATTTCACGTAGGTAAAAGCGAAGATGGCGAGGAAGATGATAGAGTTGGGGTGAGATGAAGATGGTGGATTTCAGAGAAATGGAGGACTGAGAAAAAAATTCAGAGAAAGGCGTATGAAGGCCCGCCATCATGGACTGTGTGCGTGATTTATCTGCTTGAGAGGCACACAGTGTGTGGCGGTCCCCGGTCGGTATCGGAAGGTGCCTTCCGGCGACGATCCCCATCCGATTCTAATAGCGGTGGCGCCAACAAAGGAGGCCGGGATGGGATTCACCATATACAGTCGAGGAAGACGTAAGAGCTACGGGAAAAGAGGCGAAGGAACAAGAAGGCAAAGTCGCGCAAGGAAGCGTATATGGAACCGCCGACACGGATGCATCTATATATGCGCACTTCTACATCGACGGTTCACGAATGGACAAAGTTATGGCGCGGCTGGGTCCTAAGGAAAACCGCAGATACGCTACTGGGACCAAGCGATGCAGATCCTCATGAGTGGTGGCCTCCGCCTAAGAGCGCACTAAGCATTAAAGTGCATTAAATGAAGGTCCTAAAGGAGTCTTACTCAAGGCGCTTTAGGGCAGGCCCGGCTATCGCCAGATATACGCTAGGGTACTTCTCCACCGCATAAAGTATAATCCACGCGGCGGCTCGGGCAATCGAAGGGCGATTACGGTCCGCCGGCCAGCATCGGTCCACGTGGCGCTTTGGCGAACAGTGTGGGCGAGCACGCCTGCGCCGCCGGCGCGCCTACCCATGTGGGCGTTTTGGCGACGGACCGGCGATCACGCTCCGCCGCGAGCATCGGTCCACGTGGCGCTTGCGAAAGGTGTGGGCGAAGCTCGCGCGCCTTGCGGCCGCCTGGCCCACGTGGGCGGCTCCGGCGACGGGCGGGCGATCACGGCCCGCCCAAAGGCGCCGGTCCACGTGGTGCTCGGCGGCGGTGGGCGAAGCACGCCCGCGCGGCTGCCTACCCACGTGGCGGGTGGCTTTGCTCAAGGCTTTTCCGCCGCCGTAGATCAGGTCGGGATGGCATGTGCTCGCCATAAAGAAAGTTTATCGGTGTGCAAGGGTTTCAGCGGCGGCAAATTCCTCTAACGCCTCACCCACTGTCACTTAAGGGGTCCCATCCAGCGGACATAAAGGCATGCTGTGAGGGCATTTAATGAGGCCGGAGGAACGGGACAACACGGAAGGAGCATTAAATGTGTTTAGATCAGCATGATGACCCTCCTTGTACCTACCTGCTGCTAGCTCGGTCATATAAGGGCCCTCGGGTGCATGGGGAAGGGGGATCGAGCCCGGATCAATCGCCAAGCAATACCGTAAAAGCTAGCGTAAGAACTTGTAACTCATTTAACTCAGATCTTGGCTCAAAACATCCTATACTTAAATCTAGCAGACGTAAGGTTATTACCCTTCTCACAAGGAGGCTCGAACTCGGGTAAAATCTCTAGTTCTTCCTAGTGCATAGACGCTAGAAACTCCTCTGGGAGTCCTCTAGGTTTTTCGCCCCTCGATTAGCTACCACGAAGACGCCCTCCTACCGAACAAAACCCGGCCCAGAGATCACGGCCTGTCTCGTGGAATATGGCGAGCATTATTATACGAAAGTAACATATATTACCAATCTCAAAAATCAATCAATCATTTTTATCCTTTTTGCAATTTATACACCACTGCTCTCTTCCTTCACCATGTTCGAAGCGCTCGGCCTCGGCGCCAGTTGACTCGTTTTTCGCCACACTCGCTTCGCCCTCGCATCTACACGCCATTACGGGCGACACGGGGGCTTCTCAGAGCATGAGGCGCTATCAAAGTTACCGCCATTCCGGACACTCGTTCATGCTCGCTCGCCTGGGGCATCCATCCGTCTTGCCGCCACGATGTCCACCGTTCCTCCTCGCGCTTCGCCTTTTCTCCTATCGAGCAAGTCATGGCATTCTCAGGAGTCCGCTCTTCCTTCGCCACCCACTTCGCCTAGCACGCCATGGCTATGTGGTCGCGCTGCCTCGTAGAAAGGGGCCACCGCCACACCCAATTTTTGCACCTCGCTGTCTTTTTGATGGCTACGCCCTCAAGGCCGCTTTTCTCCACTTCAAGCAGTGGTCCCTCAGCGCCGATGGTTTGCTACTTTTCCCGAGATGACCCTCTCGCCTTTGCTTACTACTCGCTCCATGCCTCCGACGTATCTAACCATCACTAGCTTCACTCGGCCATGACGCCGAGCCCATGAAGGTGAACCAGAACACCACATGAGGCGCTCGCTTATACCATGTGCCGCGCGTCATTATTCTCTCTCTTTGCGACATTCACCGATCAACCTGCTTATCTCCAAGGGTATGCTAATGACTCTCTCACCACCGCCGACGCCCCACCAAAGGTCGCCAGTAACCGTGTTGAAGCATCAGACGCTTTGTTCACGTCTCAACTCGGGCTTGGCTGGGTCACGCACCGACTCAAGTGTCACGCCTGTTCTTCCGGCCGCAGCACTACTCTGACCACGGTGCTCAGCCTCTCCTCAAGCCTCACGGCTATGTACGTCTGCCCGCCACTTATTAATCGGGCCTGTTGAGTTCATTAGCACACAAGCGGCATGACATGAGAATCTTGAATGAATTCACTTGATTGATTCTCGTGAAAACTATAGAGTATATATAAAGTATAAAAGAATGATTGGTGGCTATTAATTACAAAGCAATAATTAGGATTTTGCTATAATAATCAGTCATATTTAGAGAGATATGGCTGATCGTGAATCGTGAAAAATAATTAGCTATAATGACTTGTCATTATTGAAGATATGGTGGAGGAGGCTAGGAAGAACGGACTGCTGCCACCAACTGCAAATTTATATTAGTAGAGATTATTATTATTATTATTTTACAATCCTTCTCTATAGGAAGCTTCCTCTTGATTTTTAAGAAACTTAGTGCGATGGCAGCACCTAGGAGTGAAAAACTCGCTTTTAGAAAGAGAACCAACGCCCGATTGAGTATCAACAAGAGAGACTTAAATGGGACCCGAAAGTGACATGAAAAAAGTTGAGGAATCCTCAAAGGAAATATTCACTTATTTGGCCCTTTCATCCTTTTTTGGCGCAAAATAGCGCCTCAGAAAAACATTGCAAAATAGACCTCCTAAACCTAGCAAAAACTGTGGAGCGGATTTGCACTCGCTTCCCTCTCAACCTAGTGGCTTCCGCCGTGCCCTCTAACTCCGGAACTATGGATGGGACTTTTGTTCTATGCGTGAGGTGAGACGAAGCCACTTTGTAGAGACAGCCATAAAGCATTCACTTCATATTTTTCGGATTTAATTAAACCGAGATCATTCAAACATTTTTATCTCTTGTCATCCGGAACTCCGAATCGAAAGTGATTCCAATTTCTAAATTCATCCTCTTTCTACCGATATTTTTATTATAATTTTTAGTTTCTGTTTAATTTATTTTATTCTTTTCGGTACCTTCGTTTTTGCGGCGTAGTCGGCTAAGAAGCTACCGTAATAGTAGATGAAGGAGAAGACCTTCGTAACAACGCATCGCACCTCGTCGACGAAGGCAAGTCTTCCTCGACGCATTTTGTACCCAGCTTTGTAAATGCTTTTGTAATCGCTTCTTAAACATGCATTGCTATTTACATAAAAGAATGATGTTAACGTTAGACTGCGTTAGCTATACCATTGTTTATACCTCTGTCGGGCGTACATTTCACGCTAGGTACCCTCTCCGCCGCATAAGTGCGGTCCACGTGGCGCCGGTGAAAGCGAGTGGGCGAAACGCGCCTGCCGCATCGCCAGCCCGCTGCACGGGCGGCTTTGGCGACAGCGGCGAATCACGCCCGCGCCGGCGGTAGCCAGCGCTGCCAGCGGGCGAAGCAGTGTGTGGCGAAGACGCTTGTTGCCGCTTGGCTACCAGCTACGCGTGGCGGCTCGGCAACGGGCGGGCGATCGCCGCCGAGCGGGTGATGGCGGTCCACGCGGCACACCGGCGAGCAGTGGCGAAGCACGCCTCTTCGCCCGGGCGCCAATTTCACGTGGCGGTTTCGGGCAACGGGCGGGCGACGATATCACGCCAAAGCGGTAACGGTCCACTGCGGCGCCCGGCGAAACACGCTTCTGCCGCCCGACGCCCCCACGTGGCGGCTTGCAACGAAGCGGCGATCACGCCCCGCCGGGCACGTGACGGTCCACGTGGCACCCGGCGAGTAGGTGGACACGGTGGCTTCACCTCGAAGCCTCCTTCCCCGCCGCATCGCGTGTCGAACAGCGAGCTTGGGCTGTGTCGACCCATCGATTGCAAGGGTTTCAAAGCAACACGCCCATTCCTCTGACGCCTCTCACCAACCTGTCATAAAGGGGTCCCATCCGGCGGACCGGGCAAAGGCACGCGCAGACATTTAATGAGGCTGGAGGAACGGGACAGCACGGGGAAGGAGCATTAAATATGTTAAGATCAGCATGATGACCCTCCTTTTACCTACCCCCGGTAGCTTTGGCCTATATAAGGGCCCTCAGGTGCATAGGAAAGGGGGCCAGAGGTTGAAGAAGACCGTCAGTATAGCAAAGAGAGCCTAAGGAAGAACTTGTAATTCCCAAGCTTTGTACCGCTTGAGTTCAAAAACACTCTTTAAAAGCAATCCAAAGAGGAAGTAAGGCTATTACCCAAAGAGAGGGGGCTCTCAACACGGGTAAAATCCGTGTGCCATCCATAGTTCATAGAGGCCAACGCTTGTCAGCATGGGAGTCTCTAGGGTTTCCCTTGCTAGGTTTAGCCACCATGAAGACGCCTTAGAACAAAACCCGATCTGTCGATTCCGGATTTGTCGGGCGGAATCTGTACGCCGGCTGTAGCGCCCTGTGAGTAAAGTCTAGTGGTTGGTTTTCCGGCTAACTCCCGGCGGACTTGACATTCGCGATCAAAAGTAAGCCGGTGCATCGAGGATGGCGGGTTCTCGGCCTGAGATATGTCGCAGCGGCGAAGGCGATCAAGCGCCTCCGGCCGTAGCGCCGGTCAAAACCGTTATACTGCCCCATGGTAGGCGCGCTTGCCCTCCCCGAAGCGGTGGAGCGACTTTGCGCTGCGTCATGGGTGGCCATGGAAGCGGCCACCTGCCAGAACTTGCCGCTCGTGCTCTTCTGGACCACCCGCCGGTGGAGCTCGCGGGGGACTCTCCGGCCACTCCGTGGCTGCGAAGCATTGCTGGCCTCGTGGATGCGGCCCAACTCCGGGTAGGGCTCCCCGCCGTCAGTCTGCGGCATGCCTTGGCGCTTAAAGGCGCATGCTGAGCGCTCGGGCCTCCGCGCCGCCTAACGCGAAGGGCCCTAGCCAGGGGGGCCGGGGTCAAGGAAAGGGCGCGCGCCATCCCGGTCCCGGTTCCTCAAGGAACCGTGGGGACCTCCGCTCTCATCTGGACGAGAGCGCGGCCGTTGGCGATATGACCTCGTGGTGCGCTCGCCGCGTCACCCGGACCAAGCGTCGCCATGCCATGGCAAGTGGCGGCCGCGGTGAAAGTCCTCGTGGCTCTCACCCGAGGTCGGGGAGAGTCCTCCTCCGGCTCTCTGTGGCCAGCCTCGCGCTCCCATGAACAGTCTCCGGGCCGGGCCTCAGACCAGCCCAGCTCGGCTCCTTCTCACGGTGTAAGGTGCAGGGCCTTCTCCGGCCATGCGACGCTGTAATATGGCCGGATAGGTTCCGCCCAGACCATCGAAAAATATGACGGCACCACATCAACCCGGCAGGAGTTCCTCCAAATTTACCACGACAATGGTGCAGGTAACAAGCGGATCTGAAAAGGTCATGGCTAACTACCTCCCAACAGCCTTTGCCGGGCTGCGCTCTCCAGCTCTTGAATCTCCCCGAGGGTCGGTGCACTCGTGGGGAAAGGCTATCTTGACCTTTTCATCGCCAATTTCGAGGCTCCTTCCGCATGCTCGGCGTGGAGGACGACCTCCACGCTCTGGAGCAGGAGAAGGAGAGTCACTCCGTGACTTCATTCGGGCGATTCGCCATTGCCGCAACATAATCCCCATTTCCAAGCGATTAGTCGTCATCGCCTCGGGGAGGCGTCTGCGACATAAGATGAAGAGAAGATGGCCACCGCACAATCACCACCTCCTCCGAAGCTTTTCTCCCTCGCACATAAGTGTGTGCGGGCATGCGCAGGGTGGCGTCTGGCCCCAAGGGTGGCCCACAAGAAGGAGGAGGCCGGGACCTCGAAGGGTTCGTAGCCGCCAGCACAGAAAGCGCTTGGCGCGAGGCGGGTGAGACCGGTAGGTCTTGGCCACCGACGGCAGCGTGGACGATGAGGGCGATCTGCGCCGAAGAAGCGCCAACCGCCGGTCGGCGGGATGATCGTCGTGACGGCGTGATGGCCGTCGAGACCGTAGCGATGACCGCCAGGTGATCGCAGAGGCGACCGCCCTTGGCGAAAAGAGGGCGGCCGTATTGCCCTATCCGCCGCACTCAATACCCATGACCCTAGACAAGCCGCCGGGTCGTGGACAAGATAGTGGAAAACGGCTCAAGGAACGCCGCGCGATGATCAAGGCGAAGATCGGCCCGGCGCCTTCCACAGCCGATCATGCGGTGGCCTACATTCATGGTGGATCTTCCACCTTCCCTCAACACCGCTTACAAGCGGCGGAGAAGAGGGAGGTCTGCGCCGCATCAAGCTTAGGCGGGTCGGATCTTTGAAGTGGTCGGAGCAATCGCTCACCTTGATCGGTGACCATCCGAGGGCGCCATGGCTGGGGATATCTCCGGTCGTAGTATAAGCCCATTGTCAAAATGTGCGGCTAAGCAGCGTGTTGGTGGGCGGAGGAAGTTCTATCAACCTCCCGTCCTCCTCGGCATTCTTGGCGCTCAGATCCGCTGATCGAGATCTGCGTCGGCTCTGCCCTTCTTGAGGGTAGCCCTGAGCGGCATGTTCCCCTGGGCCAAGTCGCCTCCCGTCACCTTTGGGGGAGGACAACTATCGCACGAATTGGTGGACTTGAGGTCGTCGACTTGACCTCCTCTACAATGCCACTTTCGGCCGGCCGGCGTTGGCCCGATTCATGGCGGCCACCCACTATGCGTACATGGTGGTGAAGATGCGAGGGGTTTGGCCCATTACGGGTCGAGGTGGGCCAGTCGAGGCCTTCTAGCTGCTTTAAAGTCGCGCAAGACACGGCCGGCGCCACTGCGTCCGGGCGCCTGCGCCACTTCCTCGGGAGCCCCTCGGGCCGGGCCCGCGCCTCACCTCAGCTCATGGGGTGAGGTCAAGGTGGTCGCACGAGTGAGGGCGAGCCCCAAAGACCATCAATATTGGCGCCAACCTCGCGCCAAATAGGAAAACAGCGCTCGTCACCTTCCTCGATCCAACTCCGGCGTGTTCGCACAGCAGCCGTCCAGAGCATGGTTGGGGTCCCTAGGGAGGTGATTGAGCACCGTTATAGCAACGCTCCCGAGTAGCGTCGGTCCGTGAGAAGGTCCGAGGCAGTAGCGAGAGACAAGATGCCATTCGAGAGGAGGTAGAGAAGCTCTTGGCGCAGGGTTATCAGGAGGTCTCTCATCCCGAGTGGCTCGCTAACCACGTGCTCGTCAAGAAGTCCAACGGAAAGTGGGCGCATGTGTGTCGATTTTACCGACCTCAACAAAGCTTTGTCCAAGGATCCTATCTCGCCGCGGCGAGTCGATCTCATCGTCGACTCCACGATCGGGTGCTGACTCTTGTGCTTTCGGATGCGTACTCTGGTACCACGGATCGGCATAAGCGCTTGGAGATGAAGAGAAGACCGCTTTTGTAACCCCTATGGGTGTATATTGTTATGTAAGAATGGCTTTTGGTTTAAAGAATGCTGGTTCAACTTACCCGGTAGCGCCATACATATCACCTTCCGCCCCGGCTAGGCGAAATCTTGAAGTTTATGTCGATGACTTGGTTGTGAAGATTAAGAAGAAGCGATGAATTGATCCAAGACACGGAGAAACCTTTGCTAACCTCGGAAGAATTGCTTGAAGCTCAACTTGGGAAAAATGCATGTTCGGTGTGCCCTCAAAAAAATTTGTTGGGTTTTCGGTGTCAAGCCAGGCATAAAATATGGCGACAAGATATCGGCCATCGAGCACATGAAGCGCCTTGGTAGCGGCTTAAGCAAGTCAATGCTTGGCGGTCGCTGGCCTCTCTGGGCGGTTCATTGCCCGATTAGGAGAAAAAAAGCTTGCCTCTATTTAAAGCGGCTGAAGAAGACGAACCGCTTGAGTGGTGAAGAAGCCGGAAGCGTTTGAAGAATTGAAGCAGTACCTCTCCTCTCCCGGTCTTTGGTTTCCCGGACCGGGTGAGCTCATGCTCTTGTACATTCTTGCCACCCACGAGGTGGTGGCGTGATCTTGATGGAGAGAGAAAGGCGTCCAAAGGCGGTGTACTACATCGACAAAGTCTTTGCAAGCGAGACCAGTACCCGCGAGCTCGTAAGATCTTTGCGTCTGGTGGCGCCCGTAAAACCGCGCCACTACTTCCAAGGCGGAGATTACCGTGGTCACGGCTTACATTGTGAGAGATCCTCCTAGCCGAGAAGTGAGGGCTGAATTGCAAAATGGGCGGTGCGGTAGGGAATTCAACCTCAAGTTTGTACCGCACCGCCATCAAAAGTCAAAAGTTAGGCGGAGTTAAGTGGCAGTGGACTCCGCCACTTCTGGTGAAGAAGCACCGTGCCTTCCCCACGGGCGTTATTCTTTGATGGATCCTTGATTTGGAAGGCGCGGGTGAGGTTGTCTGGTCTCTCCGAATAGGTGACACCCTCCGATCGTGGTCGCCCTCGAATTCAAGGCCACCAACAACATTGCCGAATATGAAGGTCTGCTGGTAGAAATTGCGCGCCAGCCGGCGTTGGGCATCGGCGTCTCAAGTCAAGGAGACTCCTGCTGGTCATCAATCAAGCGCGAAGGAGTTCAATGTTACGACCCCACCATGGCGGCGTACTGGCGGAGGTCAGAAGAATGGGCGTCATTTTGAAGGTGCAGGATATACTCATGTCCCTCGGCGTGACAATCACCTTCGGACGAGTTGTCGACTTGCATCCTCAAGGGCTCTGTTCGGTCGGGGTCTTGAAGAAAGACTACCGTGACCGATCCATCGCCGCCCCACGATTGGTGGGGATGATGGTGTCGCCGTCATGACCCCGGTCAAGGTGGGGACGACGGCCGGCTATCGACCTCCGGCTCGGTGGGGAAGCGGTGCCACTATCACGGCCTCAATTCGGGGAAGGCGGTGCGCCTCGGCCAAATTTCTGTGTCCGGGAGGGAAGACGGCCGGTGTCGCCGAGGCACCACCAGGGGAAAAACTTCGGCCCGGTGAGTACCAGGCCCGAGCATCGAGTGGTCGCTGGCGGCAACGAGGAAGATCGGTGGATAGATCCTATCCTAGCCTTCTGCGTGACCAAGTGGTCCCAGCGATGATGCCTCGGTGAGAAAATTGCACGTAAGGCCAAGTGCTATACCTGGTAGGTGGGGACCTATATCGCCAGAGTAGAAGCGGAGTTCTCTTGAAGTGCATCACTGGGAAGAGGGAGCAACTTTGCTCTTTGATATCCATGGGCGTGTGCGGGAGCCATATGTCCCGTGAACTCTAGTCGGCAAGGTGTTTCGCCATGGATTTTATTGGCCTCACCGATCCTCCGAGGATGCTTGCGGTTTGGTGAGGACGTCTGGCTTGTCGAGCTTCTTCGCCGAGCAAACCCACCGACTAGCCCAAGCTCGCAAACCATCTCGCTCTCATGGCCATTCGCGATGCGGGGCTGGATATCCTCGGTCCGTTCTCATGGAACCCGTGGGCTTCACCCACCTCTTTGTCGCCATCGATAAATTTACAAAGTGGGTCGAGGCCGAGGCGGTGCGCGCTTATAACGGCCGCCGCCGTCAAGTTTATGCGTGGGATCTTCACCGCTTTGAGTCGCCAATCGCATCATCACCGAGCTAACGGAACCCAATTCACCGGTCAGGCGCCTTCCTAGAGTTCGTGGATGAAATAGGCACCAAAGTATGTTTTGCTTGGTGGCCCATCCCATGAGCAACAGGGTAGCAAAAAGCAGCTAATGCTTATTTGGTGTTGAAGGGCCTCAAGATAAGGGCGTTTGATCGGCTTCATAAAAAAGCGCGTGATGGGCGGAAGAGCTCCGTGGTGCTATGGTCGCTCCGCATCACACCCAAATAAGCAACGGTGAGACGCCTTTTCTTCCCTGGTATCTGGCGCAGAGGTCGCTCCTCCTCCGAGGTTGCCGCTCGGCTCCCAAGCCTCGGTGTTCAACGAAGAAGACCAAGAGGGTCTTCGGCGAGAAGATGTCAACCTTTTGGAGGAGGTGCGGGATCGCGGTTGCTCTCCGCCGCCCGCTTCTGAAGAAAGTCTCAGGCGGTACCACGCCACCCGGGTTTCTGAGAGGACACGGCGATGGGTGACCTGGTCTTGCTCAGAATTCAAACGCATGCCGGGTTGATTTAAATGTCTCCCGGTGGGAGGGCCCTTGTGGTGATTTGAGATCTCGGCAAGGTCCGGCTAGCCATTGAGGATGGCGAAGAACTGACGAATTCCTATAACATATAGTTGTTGCGGAAATTCTATCCCTGAAGGAATTGTAAGTACCTCGCCGCTCAACCCGGTCAGCCATGAGGTAAGGGCCTCCCTTGGCTGGTTGATGGCCCAGGGTGGTTAGTAAGGTTGTTGCCTAAAAGGTTTTCAGTTTACCATTGCTGTCCCATTCTGCGCCCCTAGTAGCAAGTTTATTTTTGCATGGATGTTGCTAGTTCCGTATGTTTGCTAATTCCTTGGTGATCTATAAGAGTCACCTGGTGCCTGTGTCCGGCAAGGACGGGCGACCAAGGGTGGGCTAGATGCGATGCTCAAACGCGGCTCGCACGCCTCGGGTTGGCTCCCTGAAGCACCGCTGGTTGTCACCGCGAGCATCGCTAGTCTAATACCCCTCCTGGGAGCCCGCGGCTTTGACGCACATCACCATGGGTCGATCTCCAAAAAAAATCGCAAGGACTTAGAAATCAAAAAGGGACCAGGACTCACTCCATGCGGGGACCTATATCATTCGGTTTTCTCTTGTGCATGCCTACTCATTCTGTTAGTAGTTGTGCCCTGCTTCTCGGGTCGCCCAAGGGCTCGGGGTTGCTGCCCAGGTTCTTCGTGGTCGCCCAAAGCTTCTCCGTGGTCACAAGGGCTCGGGCTGCTCGCCAGAGCTCCTTCGTGGTCGCCCCAGGCTTCTCCGTGGCCGCCCAAGGGCTCAGGGGCTGCTCGCCCCAGGCTCCTTCGTGGTCGCCCCAGGCTTCTTCGTGGTCGCCCAAAGTGCTTGGGGGCTGCTCGTCCGAGTATCTCCGTGGTCGCCCAGACACGTGGGGGCTGATCGCCCAGTGATATAAAAAGCAAGATAAGTGCTCCTTGCCACATTTTTGGCCATTTCCTTACGTGCATGCGCTAAGATGGGTCAAATTGCGCGTGATTGTCACAAGTGCCAAAAATTAACGGCCCCTCGCGATTGAAGAAGGTGCGCTAAAAGCGTTAACGTCAGGCGCAATAGCGGCCGGGTGCAAGTTAGGCGTGGTGCTCAAACACGGCTCAGACGCCTCGGGTTGGTCTCTGCAATCATTGGTTGTCACCGCCGAAAGTGCCGCGGTCTAAATACACTTCCGAAGCTTGTTGCCTTGCCACGCTTCTGCCGTACCGGCGCCTTTCGGCGACCATCGTGGTCCAAGTTCCGAAGAGTTTGAACCAAGTGACAATCCCGCGCAAAAACCAAACGCTGAGACTAAGCTACGTCTAGCTTCTCCTACCGGACTCGGGGCCGTTTTCTGCCTGAGTTCCGTATGACTTGTGTGATCCTTACTTGTGTTTGCAGCAAACACGTTTTACCACTGGCAAAACTCAGGAACGTCACCCTAACCTAAGCATTCCTCGAGCATTTCCGCTAAGCTAGAAGATTGGCCGCCTGGCGATTTAGCTCAGGGAAACTGATCGTGCAAAGTAAGCGAAGTATGCAGGTAATTTCGACTAAGAAATATTCAAAGTTTGCTGGTGCGCGCAGAACAAGTGAAAATCAAATGAAGATAAAACAAAAAGAGCAACAAGGCAAATTTCTCATCACCGTCATCGCCAAGGTCGAGCTCGTCGTCGCCCTCGCCTTCCGCCGCCAAAGGTGGAGACGCCCATGATCGGCGGGTCTACTTGCGAGAGTCCGCCATGTGTTCGGCATTGCGCGCACCAGACCGCCTCCGAAAGCAAAGATCCCTCAACATCGGCATGTCACCACCGCCATAGGGTCAAAAGCAGCGTCGCGCCGGTGCAATGGGCGTAATGTGGGTCGCGGTCATGATCGCGACCTCGCGTCCTTCTCTCCGCGGAACGAGCGGCCGTGGCTTCGGGCAGCCGGAGTGCTTGCGGCCCGGTTGGTCGCGTGGCGCGGTGCAGCGGAGTTCTCGATGGCGTGTTGGCGCCACCCCAGGGTTCGAGCACCTCTTGGTGCGCTGAACGCCTTTCTTGAGCATGATGGACGAGTTGCGCCATGGCGAAAGACCGCGACTCGAGGTCTTCGCATTGCCGTCTCCGCCCTCTCGCCGTTCTTCGCTTCTCTCTGCTTCGCCGCAGCATGGCGGCGCTGCCGGTCCTCTCCCGCGCCAGTGCCGCCTCCACCGTGTCCGCTCTCACCGCTTCGCAGCAGCCTCGCCTCTCACCGACGCGTCGGTTCGGGTAGTCTCAGCTCCGTGCCTGGCGGCTTCGACGAGGGTATTGCCAAATGCTTCCTGAAGATCGCCGAGCCGGGAGAAGATTTCGACATGGCGTGTGGCGGGGGGAGTAGCGGCGTGGGAGGCTTGGAGCCCGGAGGCACTGGCCTCGGGGTCGGCCTCCGCAGTTCTCCCCCCGGCGGCGGCCAGAGGCGCTAGGGTAGGGGCTTCCTCCGTTTCGGTGGGCGCTGGGGGCGTCCTTGGCGTGTCTTGAGGGGCCGTCTGTGGCGGCGCCCTCAAGCGGAGCCTGGCCATCGGAAGCGTCAGGCCACCATGGAGCGTGGTGGCCGGGGGTCCTGTGGCGGAGGTGTTAGCGCCGCGATCGACGAGGCGGGCGCCGGAGGAGATGGCACCGGTGCTTTGGCGCCATGAGGCGGATGGCATCGGGACGAAGTCGAGCCGGGCGGTTCTGATTGCCACCTCTTGCGAAGACGCCGCAGCAGGCCAGGTGGCGGAGAGGTTTGTCGTGGTCTTGACCTCTTAGTCCGGAGCCCGTGGCGTCCGGGCATCGCCGCTGCCCGTGGGTCTGATCGCCGGTATGGGCCGTGTCCTCGATCACCAACAAGGCCAAGGTGGCACCATGGCGGCCTCGTGGAATCCATGAGCGGAACCGCTGAAGTGTTCCAGCGCCCGTGTCTGCGGCAGTCGGGCGAGTGGTCGCCAGCCGGGAAGATGAACGCCCACGGATAGCGGCATCAAGATGTAATGCCATCCGCCGATGACTATATCTTCCTGTGTTTCGCTACCGCGGCGACAAAAAACGGCCGTCGGTTGGTAGAGGGCCACAGAAAGAGCATGCGCAAAAAAGACTAAGAAAGGATGAAGACTTACGCCTCGCCACGGCGTGTACCGCCGTCGCCGCCGAGCATCGCCATCTTTGGCGGTGGCGGCGGCAAGGGGCGATTCTCCGGGATGCGAAGTCGTGCCACCATCGCCCGGTCGATCCGGGCGCCTTGATCTGATGATGCGGGCCACCATGGCAAGGAGTTCCGCCGTCTCCTCGACCAGCGAATTCCAGTTCTCGGAGGCCTCCGCCGCTCCGGTGGGCACTCCCAAGGCGTCGACCCATTATCAAGTTGACATATGCCTGGTCATTGCGCCATGCCTTCTAGTTGGATTTGGGCACGAAGGCGATGTAGTGGGAGGCCATCCCGTCTCGGAGATGAAAGTAGCAACTCCCTACTACCTCATTATCGGTGGAGGCGCAACAGAGGAAGAAGTAACGGAAGAGAGGAAGATTCGGCATCACCCCCATGAACATCTCACAGAGGTATGCAAAGATAGAGAGAAAGATGATGGAGTTGGGGGTAAGGTGAAGGTGGTGGATCCCGTAGAAATGGAGTACGGTGAGGAAAAAATCAGAAAAGGGCCGGACCAGCCCCGCCATTAGTGCCCAAGTGTGTATAATAATCTGCCTCGAAGGCACCGTGGCGTGAGGTCCCCCCTGAAAGCGGAAGGTGCCCTCGGCTTATGACTGACCATCCTCTTTACCGCGAGATTATCCGCGTCAAGCGAGGAAGGGTGCGCCATGGAGGCCGAGAAGACGAAGGCTTTTCGAGCAAAGAGTTGAAAGAAGTAAAGGTTGGAATGTGCAAGGAAGGAGAAGGCGAAACCACCTAATGAGATGAACAGACTATATATGCGCCTTGACGGTTCGCGAAGAGACAAGATCATGCGCCGTTTGGTCCCGAAAAGCGCCCAGATACATGCGGAACCGGGTTATCGTGTCCTCATGAGTGGTGCCCCCGAGAGCGCACTAAGCGTTGAAGGCATTAAATGAAGGTTCCAAAAGAGGGCTCGAGTATGCGCTCTAGGGCGGCCCGGCTAGCTCTTGTCGGCGTACTACGCTTAGGGTACCCTCTCCACGTGCATAAGTGCGGTCCACGTGGCGCCCGGTGAGCGGTGGCGAAGACGCCGCCGGCGCCCGGCCATGTGGCGGCTTTGGCGACGGGCGGCGATCACGCCCACGGCGGTGTGACGGTCCACGCGGCGCCCGGCGAAAGCGTGTCGGCGAAGCACACCTGCCGCCGCCGCGCGCCAAACCACGTGGCGGCTCGGCAACGGCGGTGATCATGCCCGCCGGGCGGTGATGGTCCACGCGGCGCGCCGGCAGCAGTGGCGAAGACGCCGCGCCGCCGGCGCCAAATTTCACGTGGCGTTCGGCAACGGGCGGCGATCACGCCCACCGGCGGTGATTTGTCCACGCGCACCGGCGAAAGCAGTGGCGAGCACGCCTCGCCGCCGGCGCCCACCCACGTGGCGGCCGGCAATGGGCGGCGATCACGCCCCGCCGGGCAGGTGACGGTCCACGCGGCGCCCGGCGAGTAGGTGGACACGGTGGCTTCACCTCTCGCCTCCTTCCCCGCCGCATCGCGGTCGAAGCAGCAGCTCGCCATGTCGAGACCCATCGGCGCAAGGGTTTCTGCAACACGCCCATTCCTCTGACGCCTCTCACCAACCTGTCATAAAGGGGTCCCATCCGGCGGACCGGGCAAAGGCACGCGCAGACATTTAATGAGGCTGGAGGAACGGGACAGCACGGGGAAGGAGCATTAAATGTGTTAAGATCAGCATGATGACCCTCCTTTTACCTACCCCGTTAGCCTGGCCTATATAAGGGCCCTTGGGTGCATAGGAAAGGGGGGCCAGAGGTTGAAGAAGACCACAGTATAGCAGTAGAGCCTAAGGAAGAACTTGTAATTCCCAAGCTTTGTACTGCCCAGTTCAAAAACACTCTTTAAAAGCAATCCAGCAGGAAGTAAGGCTATTACCCAAAGAGAGGGGGGCCTGAACCTGGGTAAAATCCGTGTGCCATCCATAGTTCATAGAGGCCAACGTTTGCCGCGTGGGAGTCTCTAGGGTTTCCCCTTGCTAGGTTTAGCTAGCCGCGAAGACGCCCTCCTTCCGAACAAAACCCGGTCTGTCGATTCCGGGCCTGTCAGGCGGAATACGCCGACACCTCCTTGATATTGTATCCATGAACCTTTGTCACCTTAGAACAAGTAATCCACCATAGTAATTATTCTTGATTAAATAATCTTTGATTAGAATGGAAATTGGAGCTAGAACCCAGTTTTTGTTGGGGATTACATGAATGTTAGTGTTGATGGGGATTAATAATTATTATAGTGATCAAGGAATGTTGATGATTGAAATATTGTGAAGTTGGATTGTTAATATTTGTGGGAAGTTATTATTGAGGAGTTGATTAAGAAAATAAATACTGGTTGAAATATGGATGTTGATAATCATATGTGAATTGGTTGATTAATATGAAATATGCGTGATTGATTAAGATTAATTGGTTATGATCAAAGGAACTACCATTGTCAATGGATTAAAGTAGATGATTTGGAGAGTAATATTTGGGTGGTTTAGAAAATAATATTATGAAGCATTCTTGGTGCACTTGATAGATAATAGTGAGAATCATACTTATGGATTAAATAGATAACGTTCAGAATCATACTCAGTGAATTTAACAAGCATTCTTGGTGGTTTAGTAGATGATTATGTGAAGTATTCTTCGTGAATTAAGTGGATGATAAGATTGATCAATACAAGAGCGATGGATAAATCAATAATGTAATTTATAGTTCTAGGAAGATATTTCATATTCTGTGACAATTGTAGCTTAATATGATTTTGTAGTCATGATTACTCTTGATATAGACTTCACTTGTTGGAATATCATATTGGGTTGGATCATGCAAGTGCTATGATAATAATGTGAGATCTTGGTGACTTCATGATTTTAGGGGATTACATAATTGATTATAATAATTTTTATCAACACTGAGAATTGAAGATTATTAAATAACTATTGGTGAAATAGAGTAGTCCGATAGAAATGCTTATGCTTGCAAACGGTCAGTATACACCTATGGGTGAGGATTCTTTATAAATCCTTGCAAACTTGTGTTGGAAAAATATAGGCAAAAGGTATTGCCGTTTGTTGTAAAATAAAAATAAAAAGGAAAAAGGTTTAGATTGGGGCGGAATGGTTTATCGGGCGGGTGCAGACAGAGCACTGGTTCTGATTTGTGAAAGCCGCCCTAATCAATTTAAGGACCGACTCTTATGATTGTCCATTCTTAGCACAACAGTACAACCACATGTTAAATGGGCTCTGACCTGGCTGAATAATTTGTAGAAACCTAACTTAGACTCACCAGATGGTGGAATGTGGGTGCCAGATGGAGGCAAGTCATATTTTCCCACACACTTGAGAGGGGCTTCTATCTTTGGGCGAGATGGAACCCTAATAGCGGTGAAATCTCAGCGGGTGAGTCGGGTTAGGCGTATACATTGTAAAGGCCTTGTCATGATATCTCTGCCGGCACACCTAAGGAAGTGTGTTAATAGCTTGGCATCAAGAGAATATCATGTCTTGTGGGTAAAGTGTACAATCTCTGCAGAGGGTTAAAACTATTCGAATAGTCGTGCCTACGGTCAAGGGCGGGCAAAGAATGCTTTGCATATTGGTAGTCTTTTGGTTTTGTTTTTAAAAAAATAAACTTTGGTTTTGTTTTCAAAAATGAACTTTGGGATTCGGGAGAGGTTAGAACTCTCGGATGTGTTGTTGGCAGATTGAGCCAATCAGGTAGATGGAACCTGTTTTGATCATGACAGATAGAGTCATGAGTTGGTTTACCTTAATTTTTAAATGTGGCGGATAGAGCCTGTATACTAGTAGTGATTGGTGGCTAGAACCTTCGCTAGAATAATATATATATTCAATGGTTAAAATATTTGTTAAAATGTGCATTGTGAAAATTATTATTATGTATGGTTTGATGAAACTTGGCTTTATGCAAAAGAACCCTATTAAGCCTTTCCTTGGAAAGTCCTACATGTTGCATGTTCCAAGACTTGCGGAGTACGTTTGTACTCATATACTACACTCAAATCATCTCTCAGAAGGTTGAAGCTATCGAAGGAGATCACCTGGACTAGGACGCGCTCCCCACTCGATTGCCTGTGGGCATATGGTTGGGTCATCACTTGGAGTTTTCGTCTTCCACTGCAGTTATTCAAGTTGTTCAGCCTGTTACGACGGTTTTGGTAAACCTCGACCATAAGGTTATTGTTCTTATTTGATGTTATTTATTACTTCAATATATAATCTTGATATGGTCATTGATTTACCACTGTTTCGACTGTGTGTACTAGTTTTGATCTGGGACTAGTACAGTAATACACAGGAGATTCCGGATCGTCGATCTGGGGTCTCACATCCTCTTTTTTTTGTTCAAAAATAGTTTTGTCCTAAAAAAATTCAAAAACTTTCCCACTGCGGAAAAGAGAGGTTTTGCGCTGCAATACTGCAGGTACCTTAGCACCTTCCGCGGTATTATGACATGGAAGGTGTTACAATGTCCATGATACTGTAGGGCGGAACCTCTTTTTTCTGCTGTTCTGCCCTGTGAAAGGGCTAGATGTTGTCCCTAATACTTCCGTGGTGGAAAAGTGGATCATTTTTGATTTTTTTTTTCGTGACGAAGCGATTTTTGCAAAAAAAAAACCAAATAGATGATGAATTCTCTCCTCAAAGCATGGTCTGGTTGTTTCTCTCGTAAATCGAGGTTGAGAGAGAAAGAAGTGCACCGAATCCGCCCCTGGTTTTTGCCATGGCGAATCGCAGCTAGCGTCTAGTCTGTTCTAGAGTCAAATTTGTGATGTCTCCCACAATAGTGAGCGGCCTTAACCGCTGAGATACCATATAGACCTCATCTACACACAATGTATAGCAAATTAGTATAGGGTTGTTTGTGGCAGCATATTACAATTGCAACTGTAGGCATGTAAAGTTGGAATTTTGAGAAGTTCAACTATTAATTTGGCGCACTAAGCTAGTAGCATTGGCTCATATGCATGATTCTTAATGTATCTTAGGGAAAATTCAATAGTATTTGTGAAAGTTTATCATCATTGTCATATGGATTTGGACCCTCCACCACCAGTTTAATGAAATTCATTAACCCTGCCGATCATGGAAATACATCGACTATCCAACAAGTTTAATGGTTTCAGACAAAGCAGAGAGAGGTCTTAGAGCACTAAAAACTTCTTTCAAGATGCTTATGCCTTTTCAAAGGAACTACATTCATCAGGTTTTCATGTCTTGCCACAATTTTACCTTTTAGGTAAGTGGGAAAAATATATTTTTTATTATATTACGAGGACATTTGACTATATTTCTTGTATGCTCATTGGACTATATAGACATCACATTGTTTACTTATTAATACAATTTTTTCTGCAGACAAATATTTCCCACATTTTTCAATCCTTCTTTGCACAATCTAACAGCTGATAAATCAAACTAAATTGTTGATCCGGACAAACAATTCTCTGAAAGACTAATGATAGAGCTATACTAATTTGACAGGCCCTCTTGTTTACTTCGTACCTAAAGAATAGTTGCTTCTTTCTTTGAATCTTTGGAGGAAGAAGGCATGCACATGCATGGAAAAGCACATAATCAAGGGCCAGTCCTTTCCTTTTCAACTTTACTCCCATGAAAGCATAAAACTAAACTTAGGTCATAAGAAGCAAGGAATGCACATTACACAACTCGTGTTGCTGATTTGCTAGATCGCTCACAAATCTTTCCAAAGCACAAAGCAGAGAGACGAACTAAAGCAAAGGATGACATCTACATGGGCCTAGGGTTAATATATCCAACACGCATGAAAGAGGAATACTTGCAGGTTAAGTATGGAATCCGGTTCGTGGAGCGTGCTATCTGGCACTAACAAAGCCACAGGCTGATGAAAAGAGACGACATTGCTGTCGAGCACCACCTGTGTACACTTTTTTTTTGTTTAAATGTCCAAATAGGTATAGTTCTTTTCAAGAAAATGTACAATGTAGACGAAGTAATTAGTTTGATAGATGGCCAATTTTTTTTTCCTAAATTGAGCGAGTAATCACACTCACTTACAATGATAAATGTACATAGGAAAATGGGGGCGGGGAACTCTGAAACAAATCAGTTGAGTACATGAGTATGTGTGTATAACATTGAAAAATCAGTCAAGCCCTACCGATCTTTTTTTTAAAACATTTAAGCTCACACAGGCTCTAAGCGATGTCTCAAACATCCTTTTATGCATAGATTAAAAATGAATGTGTTAGGGAAATGAAATAGATAGACAACTCCTTTTTAATGCGCTATTGTTGATCAATGAGCATATCTTATGTATGGTTTGAATGTTAGTTTTGTACACGCCAAATACAAGTTTCAATCAGCTGTATGTCCATCGTTCCAAACAAATAACATTGAATTGAAAATATAGAAGATAGTTTTCTCAGACACATCACGTTTTTTAAATAATATATATAATAAATTGGTACCCTTTATATATATTTTCTTGTTTTCCACTGCAATTTACAAGTAACAAAACTGCAACACCTTAAAATACGTCTGAATAGATATTGGAAAATTCCATTAGCAAGATGCCATTTTCCTCTTCTGCCATTTTGGAGAAATGTATTTGGGGACTCGTAGCTCTCTTCAAGGAACACGAGCTCGACAAGTGTCCCAGGAAGATCGTCGTGCGTTTGTCGCAGGCCACAGCGTTCGCTTTACTATTATTGGAGAGCAGGAGAGAGCACGATTTGTGCGGTCCATTTTCAGTGAGAGAGCAGGAGAGCAGGAGAGAGCACGATTTGTGCGTTTGGTTGAGTGTACGAGGGTGAACCGAACCATCTCGTACAGGATTTGGTTCTATTTTTGCGTTTGGTTGGCTGAACGGAACTATGTGGTACAAGATGAGTTGGTACAGATTCTTAGAATATTCCAAAAAGATGCTGCACCACCCCGTACGGGAAATTTGGCCGAACCAATCGATCCAGGACAGGATCGTTCACTCGCATCATCCCTCAAACCAACCTCATCCCTCAATCCAATCTCATCCCTTCAACCAAACATCATTTCGTACTATCCTGTATCATTTCATCTAAGTAACCAAACAAAATCTTGTATCATTCCATTCAAGCATCCAAACACTTTCTATGTACCATCTCATTCAGGATCTTCCTATACCATCCTATCCTATTCATCCTCGTACACCTAACCATACGCACCCTAAAATTCAGTCACTCTCCATGATCTTTCGTAGTGATGGAAGATCGTTTCTTCTGGTGCTCATTTTGCAGCGTACTAAATGCTTAATTACGTGAGTGATGACCAAATTGTTGGGCCGCACTTTGTGTGCGCGCTGAGCTTATCCTCTATTCCAGCTTCCAACACGATAAGATATATATTTTTTTTGGCGAGGAACCCCATAAGAGTTTTATATAGTTCTAAGGGCCTATTTGGCAGAGCTTCAGATTTCAGCTTTTTCTGAAATCTAAAACTTGTAGGCTAAAATAAAGTGAATTAAGTTTATATTTTTAGTCTAAAATGTAAATAAGATAATCTAAACATTTTTAATATACTCACAGCTTCAGCTTTATGAATCTGATGAAACTATAATTTTCAGCTTCACCAGATTCACTAATCGAGAGAAACTGAATCCCTACCAAACACACACTAAGCTTGCTGAGCTCATCGTTCTTGACAATAATTAGCAGTAAGTTGCTGGACAAGCATCAATGGCCCTACAACTTTAGACCTCATTTGGAAGACAAATTGAATGTGAAGCCGTTTAGAATCTTACTGGAGCTGAAAACACATAAAAGATTTAAAAATGAAATTTAGATGTTGCACAAGAAAAGCACCAGATTCTAAGAGACTAAGTGAAAGAAAACATAACGTACGTAAGACCTGATGTTAAATTTTCCCTCAAATTCTAAATGAATTTCAAAGAAAATATTGCTGGCTAATCCTTTCTTTGAAACACCTTAATTTGTAGGATATTTGCCGTAGGATACTGATCCTTCAAAATGCTGTACTTTTCAGAAGGGCCCTAAAACTGGGTTTAATTAGTTAAGGATAAAATTTCCTTGAATGTTACTCCCTCGCACAAGTTTATAAGACGTATTTTTTGAATTATGTTGTCTATAAATGTAGAACCTATTTCATATTCTAATGCTAAATTAGTTTGATGTTCCCTCTATATCCCTAATAAATATTTATCTTAACTTTATATTCTCTTCATGTATGCATTAAGTATAGTGTTTAGTGTTAATAATTAAGAGTAATATAGTCATTTTCTATATCTTCTCGATCTGTATGCCAAGAAGAAATAGTTGATTAGCCATCTCAACTAGTGTGCGATTTTTCCTCTCAACAACACCATTTTGTTGAGGAACTCGAGCAGAAGAAAACTGATGCTCAATTCCATGTTTAGAACAGAAAGAAGCAAAAAGAGTGTTCTTGAATTCTCCTCCATTATCACTCCTAATTACTTTAAGTGCTTCAGGCAATTCCTTGAGCAATCTTAATGCAAACTCTTGGAACAATTCAAAAGCTTCATTTTTGGTAGTCATGAAATATACCCAAGAGTACCTAGAGTAATCATCTACAATCACAAGAACATACCACTTACCTCCTGCAGATTTTACTCTTGTTGGTCCCACAGTATCCATGTGTAAAAGCTGACCTGGAGCATTAGTCATAACAGTAGTGATTGGAAAATGTTTGGATGCAGTCATTTTTCCATGTTGACAGGGAGAGCAAGTCAAATTACTTGTTTTGTCATATTTTAATTCAGGCAAACATCTGAGCAAATTTGATTTACTAATGCGTGAAAGGTGATCAAAACCAATATGACCAAGTCTACGATGCCAAAAAGTTAGATCTTTTGAACCATGAGATACAAGACATGTCATTTCAGATGTTGGACATGAAAAATCACCTTTAAACAAGCGACCAATGCGAGTGATGTTGCATACTAGATTTTCAGAAACATCTAATATTTGATAAGAATTTTTCTGAAATCTTACCTCAAGGTCTTCATCAAGCAACTGAGAAACTGAGAGCAAATTATATTTGAGCTTGCTTACCAAAGCTACATCCTTGAGAATGAAGTTTTCATTGACTCGCAATTCCTCTTCCAAGAATTCTTCCCTTTGAATTATCGCCAAAAGTGATGACCTCATCACGAACTTTGTGTGAGAGGAGAACCATTTTGAATCACCGGTCATATGTCTTGAACATCCGAATCTATGAACCATATGTTCTCCTTCCTCTTTTTCACAATCTACACAAAAGAGAATGTCGATGTCTCGATCTTTGGGGTTAGATAAAAGACATTTAGGAATCCAGCACTGAGACACACGAAGAGTAGGCACAGCACGAGTATACTTGTATACAAAATCAGTTTTGCTCTTTCTCGTATTTCTTGCAACAAAATGTGTTCGCATCACCTTAGGCACATAATGAGGAGTAAAGCGTGTCTGTCTGAAATTAGACCTAGCTTTAGCTTTTTCTTGCTTCTGTTGTTTGGCTAGCTTAAAGCAAAAATCTATTAGATGTCCATCTCTACCACAATGAGTGCAAGTGTACTTAACAAAATGTTTAACTTTAGAAGTAGAAGCAACATTTGCATTCATCACAGTAGAAGATAAAATTCCAGCAGATTTAAAGATGGTTTTCTTAGGCTCATTTGCAATTTCAAACTTTCCACTTTCAAGAACTTTGACAATAGTGGGAAAATGTGTTTTATGATGAGCATAAGAATCAAAACCTAAACCTTTGTTATGAGTGCTTACTTTTGATTGATCCAAAATCATGTTTAGGTTTTTCTTTCCTTTAGTGAAACGTTCTAACGATTTTTCCAAGTAATCAACCTTTTCTAGACAAAGTTAAACAATTGTTACAGGGAACGTCCACTATTCCTTTCTGTTTTCGACAATTTGAGCAGGAAAGAATTTCATGAGTGAGCAAGGCATCTGTCATTTGAGAAACTCTAGCATTTGCATCATGCAACTTTAATTCCAGTATGGAGCATTTTGAATAAGAAGTTGAATCATGCAGATCAATGGTTGAACAGCTAGCATTTTTTATTTGTTTCTCATTTTCTCTATCTTGCTTTAACAGAGAAGCATGTTCTTTCCTAAGTGAAACAAACTCATTGTGAATTAAGTCACATGACTTACAGGCATCATCATCAGGAATCAAAGATCTAAGCCTTGCAATTTCAGAATTGAAACTATCAATTTCTAGATCTTTTTCTTTAAGAGCCTTCTTAGATTTTTTAAGTTCAGAAGCTAATTTAACCATAGCATACTCAAGTTCATCATAAGAAGGTCTTACCTCATCAAAATCAGAATCACTGTCACTATCCCTTTTAGCCATAAAGCACATACCAGTGAAGTCATCATCAGTATCTCCTTTCTTGTCTCGTGGCTCATTGTCACTCTCAAAGTTCATATTACTAAGATCACACTCCTCTATGGCAGCTAAGACTTTCTTAGCAACTTTTCAAAAATTGGAGCACCTAGGGGTAGTGCGTCTTGAGCTGTGTTGCGCTGGTTTCCTTTCTTCCTTCTTTTTCAACTTGGGACAATTTGCTTTGATATGCCCTGAAAAAACACACTCAAAGCAGTTGAAAGACCTTGAAGTAGTACATCCACGCCTCCTCATCCTCACATTGTTGAGTTCTTTGACAGCGCGTGAAGAAATGAGCACAAGATCTTCTTCAGGGAGCATCTCAAACTGTTCATCTAAAAAGGAAGCTAATGCAGACAAGGAGACAGAAGATGGTAATCCAGAAGACATGCTGGGGTTAGCAACAAGTGCATGTGTAGAGGTTTTATCAGCTCTAGGTGATAAAGAATCCATCTCATAAGTTTTCAACCTAGAATACAGATCATCCATGGTCAACGTATCCAAATTAACAGTTTGATTGATTACAGTAACAACCATGCGCCATTCAGGAGTCAGAGATCTCAAAATCTTACTAGCATTCTCTTCTACTAGATTGTTAACTCCAACACCACGCATATTGCACAAGATTTTCTCAAATCGAGAGTAAAGATCATCAATTGATTCACCTGGTCTCATTACAAAATCAGAAAAGTCCTTTTGGTAAATATTTTTGCGCACTTTCTTAATCTTAGTTGAACCTTCATGATAGTCACATAATGTCTTCCAAACTGAATGTGCAGAACGTAAATGAGAAACTATATCAAATCTTTTTCAGAGATTCCTTGAAAAATCAAGTTTTTAGCTTTAGCATTTAAATCAACATCTGCTTTATTATCATTAGTGACTATATCGGGAACATCATATGCGATGAGAGACTTTCGCCAAACATCATTACCTTGAGCTTCAATATAGGATTGCATGCGACTTTTCTAGTAAGAAAAATTTGAATCATTAAGCATAGGAGGCGATTAACATACTTATCCGACGCCATACCTCAACCTTACTCTGATACCACTTGTAGGATCGAAATATACTAATGTAGCAATCAGAGGGGGAGTGAATGATTGCGCGGAAGCTAAAATCAAAATTTTAAACTTTTTAAACACCCCAATTGAAACTCAAAATGCTTGGAAATCAGTTTATGCAGTTGGTAAACCAATAGACCAATCTGGGCGACCTGTAGATCACTTGGGCGACCAGTTTGGGCACTTGGGCGACCAGTAGAATAGTTATGGGCGACCAGTAGAACAGTCCGGGTGACCAGTAGAACACTTGGGCGACCAGTAGGACACTTGGGAGACCAGTTTGGCACTTGGGTGAGCAGTTTGGGCAAGCAGGTTGGGCGACCACGATATCAACCGGGCGACCAGTTCATAAAAACTGAAATTTCTAGAGATCCATCCATTGGATTGATGTGAAATTTTAATTGTAGAAACTAGACTCAATTCTAAAGCTAACACAAAAAGAATCAATCCAATCAGATCTACGGATCTAAAGTTATGTCCTTTGCAAGATGACTGAATCCGGGCGACCACGCGAGCAGTCGGGCGAGCAGGACATCAATCTGGGCGACCACAAATTACTAAATATCTAACCATTGGATTGATGTGAAATTTTAACTATAGAAACTAGATTCAATTATGAATCAAACCCAACAAGAATCAATCCGATCGGATCTACGGATCAAAAGATATTACCTTCGCAAGATGTTACCTTTATAAAGAACCGAACTCCGTGATGAACTTCGTGACTGCTGTGCTGAACAAAACTTCAAGCGATCGATCAACTATGTCGAAACCAAAGAGCAAGACACAGCCGCAATAAGTAGCTCTCTGGAAGATTGATTTTTATTTCATTATCTAAAGTACTCCAACACAAGTGTACAAACTCTAATACCTGAACGCTCAAGAATAAACAGGGGACAACTCCCCCTATTTATACAGAGCAACCACAAAGAGATTGAATACAACTCCACTTCCCACATGGAAAGAGTTCGTATACATCTCAACCTGGCCCAACATGGCCAAAAACAACTCTCGCACGTATGTACAGCCCACATGCTGTAATTCATGACTAACCAGTCTTCATGTGCATGTTCTCTAGCCCGAACGACCCGCATGACATCCTTGACCATCAAGATCTCGATTCCTCCCTGAATCTAGTCCCGAACCTTAGTTCCTCCATGAACCTAGTTCCGGTCCCGTCATCGACCACGTTCGCCCTCGAGCAACACCTGCACATGAATAAACACAAAAATCGTGCACGAGCACAAGTCCACGACTTGACTCAAGGTCAATCTATGCAACCACTCACACAAGTGCATTGCATCAAGCAGAAATATCTCAAATAGCGTATGCTATAACCAAAAACACTTTGCAATACCAATTTCTTTTCTTAACCAATTTTTCATCACATGATTTCACAATTGACTCACATAAAACCTGTCTCAAGCTTAATTTTAAAAATAAACCACGCTAGCAACGCCATAAATGACAGGGTTGCAAAGCCACAGAGATAGTTCTCCCAGCTTATTTTCGGAACTGAACCACGATATAGCGTTTCGAGGGTTCATTTTTTAAAATAAGATGAGTAAGAATTTATTTTAAAATATTATTAAAATAGTTAACAAAATCGCATTCACGAAATTTTCTCGCGACCGATGCAAAATGAATGACAGTCGGAAAATTCGCAAATTGCTAGAAAATAGTCTGGTTCTCAAGGAAAAGAAGAATAGAAGATGATACCATGACCATCTGATGCTACTGCAGATTGATACAACAGGAAATGATCACTGCTCATTCCTAACGTATGGTTGGTACTGTTGATAACAACTAGAACTCTTATTTTTGGTTAATGTTATTTACATATATTTTCTGCAACAGCCAATTCACTCGAAAATTTAAATTATTTAGAAAGGTGAACAATATGCTCGTAATGTGGCCGAGATAGGGTCCTCCTCGGTCAGCAAGGAGAATAACAAGAAGCGCGAGGCGAAGGACCACCCCCTCCCACAGCGTCCTCCTCTGACGACGAGCAGAGCAGCACGAGCTCTGAGGAGCTAGCTGCGTCGGCGCCCGCCACGAAGAAGGCCAAAAAAGTGCAAGGGGGGCTATCAGAGGCCGCGCATTCCTCTCCCTCAAGTATGGTACCACTACCCACAGAAGTCATCTAGATCCAACTATTCTTCCGCCTGTCAATGCCGGAACCGTCGCCGTTTCTTCTTCGGCCACACCCACCACCAAGGATGGTGTTGCAACTGACATTAGGCGACAGTGCTACTACGAGGTTTGATTTCGGACTCCTCTGTCATGGCGCCATTTCATTTGTCGGATTCATTTGCGCTGTACTGATTTGTTCTATACATTCGTAGGTGACAAGACAGAGGATCAAGCAGAGATCTCCAAGGCCTGGTAGTTGGGTGTGATAAAGCAGAGATCTCCAAGACCTGGAACGAAAAATGATTGATTGCATTTGGCCATAAGGTTACTTGATTTGATATATCAAATGCCGCTTGTTTGTAGGTGATTGGCAGCGCATTCTTGCTTGATAAGATCGTAACTATGTGCGATCTTTGCAATAACAGGTCAAGGTAGGCCAAAACCTACTGAAATTACTTAATATGATAAACATAACTGAATGCTACCCCCCCTCCCGTCACAAAAGTTGACATCCTAGACACTGGCATGGTCTCAAAAACAACTTCGATCACTAATTTCTATTGTAATACATTTTTAACACCTAATGAAATTACCAATGCATTTTTCGAGACAAATCTACTAATAATTTCCATAACAGCAGTTTATATATTTAGCAAGATACTGTTGGCCAAATTTAAAATTGTTTGACTGCATGCATTCTAGAACATCACCTTTTTTGTGAACCGGATGAACTAACATGCATCTTGGGTACTCATAATTTTCATAAGGCCAATCTATGTCAGTATTAGTGCATATGGGGAAGAACATTATATTGTTCTCGGCCTGCTACCAAGAGAAAATATGCTTCATCATGAGTATGCGATTGTTTGGTACTCTCTTTCTAACTTCCTATGCAATTGGATGTGCATCTCAGGTTCCCATTCCTTTGGGTCCATAGGGTGATTGAGTTCAGGCCAACAGAATATGCTGTTGGGATCAAGAATGTCACAATAAACGATAACTTCTTCCCTAGGCATTTCCCAGAGTGACACATAATGCCTGGTGTTCTCATGGTTGAGGTATGCACCGATTCACTGTATTGATATCCCTCTATAGAGATGCCATTCTGGAGTAACCAGATTGTGTTTACATCATCCATAGAGATGTCAGTCCATTTTTTGTTCAGCAAAGGATAGCTGCAATATTTAACTCTGCGATAAGTTCATGACCTCATTCTATCATAGTTATTGGCTTTGTGCTGTCAAAGTATAGTGCTGGTACACCCATAAGCATAATTTATCCATTTCCAAAGTGCAATAGTTTTTTCTAAACGAAAAAGCAAATTTCCATAGTTGTATACTTTATGTTTGGATTCAATGAACAGACTGCCTTTTCGTAGTCATTTTATCACACGAGTTGGGTTTGTGTAACTCAATTAATAATATGTTTGTTTTCCATGAATCTTTTTTTTCTTTTGACTTTGCTGGAAAGAATTGATTTCCTAAGAGTTTTCGGACATCAACTGGCTACAAGGAACTATACTCTTCGTAGGCAGCCTGTAGCAACATATATGTTCTATATGAAGATTTAGTTACAGCTATAATGATCTACATGCCAGATGTCTGCTTCATAGTCAATCTGAACCAATACATGGCTTTAAATCCCCCAACCAGCTGATATATGTAGTTGTCTCAATAGTGTGCATTCTGCTGACTGTATGGTTGGATCTTCAATAGTATATAAAGATGTAGGTCCTGTTTAGCAGAGCTCTAGATCTCAGCTCTAGAGATTGTAGGCTTAAATAAAGTGAATTAAATTTATATTTTTAGTCTAAAATGTAAACAAGATGATCCACATAAACACTCCTAATGTACTTACAGCTCTAGCTTCATAAATTTCTAAAGCTACAAATACCCTACTCTACCGACTCTATAGATTTTGGTGGAGCTGGAGCTGTGCCAAACATCCCCTTAGTTACAGCTATAATGATCTACATGGCAGATGTCTGCTTCATAGTCCAATCTGAACCAATACAACCGACATTATGTTGATGTTGACAAATCTTAAAGCGGTACAGTTAATAGTAGATTAGTGGTAGTTACGAGTTAGGCTCTCAGTTTGCTTTTTGAATTGCACTTTTTCTCGCTTTCTTCGATGGCATCGAAGTAGGCTTAAAATTGGTGACAACTGATCTCGGTGGCTTAAGCTTCTGTTGGAATTTGAGGTGTCTTGCAGAGTTAGTCCTATCAGACCATATGTATTTTAGTACATTCATCTACTTGAATGCTATTGTTCTAGAATAAGTATGGTTGAAGCTACCGTAATATGGAAACGCACATGTATTGATGTGAACTAGGCTACTAGCTTGTTTTAAATTTCAGAGGCTTACACTTGTTATTCTTGTAATTCAAACTACCCCTCATGTCTACGCCCCTCCAGGCCTACAATGTGGGTTCAAAGTGGTTTGCATTTTTTTCCTTAAAATTGTAGCAGCCATGTGTTAAACTCCGAACTTACTAGCTCTGAACCTCTGATATCATATCAAGTTTCATGCATCAACAAATTCAACTAAAATCTTAAGCTTTAGAGACAGAGACAACATACTTTGACGGCAACCAATGTGCCAAGGAAAGCTTGTTTCGTATGTATGGTTAATTACTTCGAATCTTGTATGTTGATCTGGATGACAAAATTCGTTAACAAATGAATAAATTTCTTCGGGTCTGAAGTGTGCTGTGCCAACTAGGCCTGATAGATCAAAGCTAATTTAAACGGATAGTTTTGGCCTGGGCTGTAAGGCCCATCAGACCATAACTACAAAGGGCTAGCTGAAGCAGCTATCCGTTCCTTCCTCTAAAAAAACAGCTATCCGTTGCTAAGAGAATGAATTTATTTAATAACTATTATATATATACACTAGTACATCTTAATATACTAGGAGTAGTTAGGAAACCACGTGGCAAGAAAATTTCATTGTTATTATTTCTGGTTACATCCAGCAATATGTTATAGGTTCTAAAAATGAACAAATAACTTCAAATCCAAAAATATTACCCTCATGGAGGTCTTATTATTATAAAAATCGAATTGATTAATACATAATGTTTTGTGACTCTACAGTGATCTAATTTTCAAGCTGAGGACCCAACTTAAGATTAACATAATTCTGCTGCTCACAAAATCTGCAAAATTCAACCCCAATCCCAGTATAATATACCATATTACTCCAACTAGAATTATTTGGAGTAAAAATTATGACCACAAGAGCTACATGGCACTTCAATTGTCCAGCACAATGCATACGGTTCAGAAACACTCCATGGCACTGAGGGGAGAAGCGCCATCCCTGCTTAGAAATAGTCCCACAGTCCAAAGTCATAAGAAGTATTTTTTAATGATTTTATTCATAATTATAAAGTGTATTTCATGAATTAATACAAAATTGGTGTGATATTTCCTCTATCCCCCTAATAGGTACCCATCTTTGCTTTATAGTATATACAATTATACATACATTTAATTTAGTGCTTAGTCATACATAATGCTTGAGAAAGAGAAGAAAATGGATTAGAAATTTTTGACCGTTCTGGAGAAAAACAGAAATAAAGCCTATTTTCGGAAACAAAAACGAAAAATATTGGTATAGAAATGGTAACAAAAATAGAAAAGGTAGAGTCAGTTCTGACGAAAACAACAGCAGAACGGATATGAATACAAAACCGAAAATTCCGACAGAAACCTGGCCCACTACTCAAGAGTCCTCCTAGCCTAGCCCACTACTAAAGCCCAATAGGCGCCCTCCCTACCTGGCCTAACCGGCCAAACCTAAGACAGGCCCAACCATGTGGCCCAACATTCTTCTTTATGGCCTTGCCCAAGTGCACCCATCAGCCTAGCCCAAGACGACTAGATAGATGCCTCCCGAATCGCATCCGGCTACGCTGCCTCCCTCCAGTCCCTCGTCTCCCGGATGGACTTCGGTCGGATCGGCGAAATCTACTCCGCCTCCACGCGGCACCCACCCTGTGCTCATCTATGCACGCTGCCAATTGAACAATAGCAGTAGCCACGCGCCGGGTCCTCGTTCCTAGCTAGCAACAGCCTAGGGATTTCGTTTGGGTATGGCGCTATGAACCTTTATCTACTTTGTTGTCTCCGGCTAGAGATGCTACTTGTCTTGTATTTTGCTAGTTTTCCATACAATCAAGGGAGAGCCGAGAGGGGTGTAGAAAATTTGAGAGGCCTTATTCCTAGAGCAGTCAGTTCTCCTAGATGAAAAGTTGAAGCAGCTGGGTATGGATTCCCTCCCTTCCTTGTGCTCATGTTAGATTATAGTTTGGATCCTATCTTTATCCATTGAGCAATTCCAGTGCGTCTTCTGGCATTCGAAAGAAGAAATCATTAGGGCTAAAACTCCAATTTTGTGCAACTACTACTCTACAAGGTTTCTTTCTCCCTAGTCCTACATATGACCATGTCAAGTTAAATGGTTTTGTTCATATAAAACATGAAGGAAAATAGAACAGCTCTAGGCTACTTCAAGAAAAATGAAAAGAGAAATTTCTTGGCCCAGATTTAGTCCTGACCCAGTAGTGCCTCAGTTAGAATTTTGGTGGCATTTTTAGATGTCTCTAAGTTAACCTAATCTTTCCATAACCTTACATTTACTTGAGGCATATCTAGTCTTTGAAAAAGGTAAGGTTGTAAAAATTTTCGCCTCTAAAAGAGACGGTGCAGAGTAAGGCGAGGTTAGGGAGCTCCATGTAGGTCCTATTGAATTTTAAGTTTCAAAACTCAGCTTTTATAACTTCAAAACTCAGTTTTGATCGATTTGATTGGCATAAGAGGTAGAACAAAGTTTAAAATGAGTACAAAACCTTTTTGAAGGGTAGGATAAGGAAGTAAATCTATAGAGGGAAAGAGAATATCATTCTACATTTTCTCAAATAAGCTTTTATAACAAAAATAATCTTTTTGAGAGAAAGTTTGTCCTTACTCTATCGACCATGCTAACTAAGACTTTTCGTATATTTGTATGGGCTCTAATACCACCTCTTGTGGGCACTCGAAAATATAAATCGGTCCTCGCTCATGCATTGGACTCAAAGGAGACACCCATACTCCATTTAAGTGTATGCTCACTATCACCCAAAAGTCCCATGAACGGAGTATTAATCAGATGGCCCTCACCCACACAAATATGAGCCACCTAGTTGCACCATACACACTTATGCAACCAAGAGAGTTTTGATTCCATTCCATGTAACCATACCGGGATTGAAACCAACCCATCCAAACATAGCACTCGTCGTCCGTCTCAGAACCTTGGCATCACCACCCTCACCGAGGGAGGTGTGTCGAAATAGACAAGGATCGACGAACACTGAAGTTCATTCATTAGACAATTGAGAGCAATTCCAGGTACCTGAATATGTATATAGTGCTAGTTCCCAAGATCAACACCTAGCACCCACATATCCTGCATTCAAGATGCATCACAACACATACACACTTGACTACGTAGTTGACATAGCCTAAACTTAAACTAGAGCTATTACAACTACTTAATATTACAAGTACATGGCCGACCGGTCAAATATTACACATAAAAGTAAATTTCAGCGGAGAATAAACTTAAAGAAAAAGTAGGATAGTTGTATACCCATCCATAAACCCATAGGCAACCGACTAAGAAGAGCCCTAGTTCATCTGTCCACATAGTCGTCGAACTTGTGCAAAGTACGAGTCATCGAGGCACTCTTCCATTCCTTCATCTATATTATTTAAATTAAGCAACAGCGAGTACACATATATACTCACAAGACATTAGTGCAAGGAAATATAGTAAATACATGGTTAGAACAATGATATCAAGCCACTACACTAAGTCTCATTTTCAGCATAATGTAGATTTTGTTTGCAAGTGAATGTTTCATTAAACGGTATCAAAATTTTAAAGAGTATTTGATAGGAAGCTAAATAACAGTCTGCAAAGTTTATTTACTTCATTTCATAGCCCTCCTTGGCTGTGAACAGCGAGTAAACACAGCCACCCTTGGCTCACAAGTTTACCAACCTGTTTCAACACCATTTCCAAAAGTTTTCACAAAAACAAAACTATACTAGACATTATTTCACTGAGTTGCTCATGATCGTGAGCACAGCTAATTAATTAGATTTAAATCTTTGTAAAGTGTGTACCATGCCTCGCGATACATACCATACCCAATTTGCTAGATTGTGATAAAACCGTTCAACTAGCTAAAGCCAAACTTTGCACTAGCCCTAGTGATGACAAAGCCTTGCCATGGTTAGGAGATCCAAACCTGCACACATAGTACTAACAATGGTTTATGCCCTATCGCGTCCTCTCCTCATGGTGAGGCATACACCATTGTATTAGAATGCTTTGGCCCCAACACCTCGGCGAAGGGAGCACCTACGAGCAGCTCCGTACCGTGGAGTGCCCTTGCTACGTCAGCCTACCAAAATGCAAAGTTAAGCTTTAGCTAATCTACTAAGCTAAGACTATCCCATATTAGCACATGTGGTTGCATCAATTTACTTAGGTGATAGCATCAAGTTTGGTCCTTAATTGACTCGGGTGACAATCTCCCTTTAACTATGCATGAGGTCCCTCCCACGCCTCAAGTTTAATCAATAACCCACCTGCGTCTAAACCACAAGTTTTGGGTTGGATTTTTACTTTAAATTACTTGGAGACCATACCTCAATTCCGTACCATTAAACAAAACTGCTCAAGCTAGATATAAATGTGTCCCAACATTTAAAAGACATTCTAATAAGCTTGACTAAGCATGCACATGAGATATTTTGCATTTAATACCCAAAATGACACTAAGTAATGTCCACACCATAAGCTAAGGTTACGATAGTAGGTGATCAAGTGTCAAAGTAACGGCAATGCATACAAATGGGAAGTAACTATCGGTACCCACAACATAGCAAGTTTATTATTAACATACACATGCCTATAGTTTGATAAACAACATAAGCATCATAAAATAATGGGATCAACACGATCAAAGGAGGGTGCTTGCCTTGTTGCTCATCGTCGGGGATGTAATCAGGGTCGTAGGTACTTGATGTGTAATGCCGTAGATAAATTTTTCTCCCAAACCCCTCCCCACCTAACTTCCCCTCCACTCCTTTTCTTTTTTCTCCCCCTTCCCTCCTCCTCCCCCACCCAACCCCTTCCTCCCCCCTCTTCTTTCTTTTCAGGATTTGTCAAAAGCCAACAAGTTATCCCCCAGGTGGGAAGGTCCGTTCACGGTCGTCTTAGTTGCACGTCCAGGGGCTGTCCGCTTAGCAATGGAGGATGGTTGGGTGCTCGTTAGCTCTTCGAACGTCAATCAACTACGTAAGTTCTTTGTCTAGTTTTTATTTTCTACGTGTTTTACGTAAGTTTAGCTGATTTTTTCTATAAAATTCGGTTCTTTCGCCCCCGTGATTTCCATTCATTCCAAGATTTTGTGAATGTCTTTGAAGTCCCTGCCCGCTGGTAAGCCGACTCAGTCTTGCACAAGGGCACACTCTCCTCCTCACGGTCTTGATGATGGGATGAGCGCATGTGGGCAAGAACATTCGCTTCAATTGGTTTATTCTAAGGTTCAACTAGCGAGCGCAAGACGCTCAAAGTGCCACGACCAACGCCGGATCACTAAGCTTGCCACCAGAGGCTTCAGTCTACATAAGCCAATTATTGTTCACAGTAGTTCTTCACTGCAAGTTCACAATCGCATACAGACACCCTGTCGGTTGGTCCAAAGTCTTAGTTCGATCCATGCATGCTTGGTCGTCATGCGCTTTGTCGGGCAACCACTCGTTCTTTCCCGTTCTCATCAAACCTATGCTCGCAACTTAGGGGCATGGATTAAGACGCTTGGGGAAGTTAAGACCGTGTGCGTATCTCTCACCCCACCTAACCTATGCTCGCAACTCGGAGAAATGGCGGTTAGGTTGTTAAGGGGAAGAGCACACAATTTTTCTAACTCTCCTATGAAAGAGCTCGTGCTCGTAACTTAGGTGCATGACCTTCATTCACAGCGGGGGCTTAGTAGAGACGAACAACCATGTTTTTCTAAAAACATGCGAAGTATCTTATCCCTTTGTAATCTTTGTTCGCTATTTTTTTTGTTCTGCTCGCTTTGTTTCATCTGTTTTGTGCAGGCATTTATTGGGAGACAAGTCGCGAAGGATGTAGGGCAAAAGTTGTTCACTTTCTTATTCAAATATCAACAAATTTACGTGAAGTATCAAGCAAAGGAGTTATTTGTCGAGCTTCACCTCTCTGATGCCAAAAGTTTTTCCTTCGTCTCATCGAGCTCGGCCTCAAGGTTGAGGACTCACCGTCGAGCTTTGCATCCTTCGCGAGCCTCTTGGTGGAGTCGCTTCGCCTCCTCCTTGCCTTGGTTAGCTAGCTCGGTGAACTCCCGAGCAGATTGACTCAGCTTGTCCACCTTCTTATCCAAGACTTCAGAGCGTTGCTGCTCTTGCTCTAGCTTTAGCTCGAGCTCGCACATCCGCTCTCTATTTTTCATGGCATTATCTTCGGCTTGACGCTGTTTCTCCTGTCTCTCCTAGTTCAAAGCTTTAAGTTCAGCTAGCGCTTGCTCGAGCTCGGCTATCTTACTGTCTTGCTTGGCAGAGTGCTTAGCCACGACCTTAGGAGGAACATTCACTGAATAGAGGTCGACCATGGTTGCCCGGAGCACTTGCAAGCAAGAAGGTCTTAGACTTAGTTTTTGATCGTTTCCAAAGAAGAGGGCTTTAGAAAGGAAATACCCTTACCCAGCGGAGGCGGTCACTCAGGTTCTCCTGGAAGGCCTTGGTGACATCTTCTGGTCGAAGGTCCGTGAGACCTCCCGCTATAGACCCCGGCTCGGAGAATTCATCCCCCTCCCGAGCATGTTCCTCGCTCGGGGCCTTCGTATGCTCCTCCCGGGCATGCTCTTCGCTGGGGGGCTCCTTATCTCCTTCCCGAGCAGGTAGTTCGCTCAGGGGCTTCGTGCCTCCTTCCCGGGCAGGTGCTTCGCTCGGAGGTGCGGGGTCTTCTTCTTCATCCCGAGCATCTAATGTGCTCGGGAGCACCAAATACTCCTCCTGGGGAAGTTGGCTTTCCTGGAGAGTTGGTCCCTCTAGGGCTGGAAGCTCCACGGCTTGTTCGTCGGCTTTAGCGGTGATGCCTTCCGCCGTCACAAGGCCGACAGCTTCCGCCATCACAAGGTTGGCAGCGGGGGCAAGCTGTCTCTCTGTTGCATGGTCGAGGATTTTATGAGCCATTACCCAGAAATCCAAAATGCCCCTACGAGCTATCTCGCCCATGTCGAAGAGTGGGGTTAGCTTGGATGATCGAAGCAAAATAAAAGGGGGTGAAAGGGAAAAATGGAGTAGAAGAGTTACCATTGTTGAGCTCCTCGGCATCATCCTCAGCGGTTTTGGTCGCCGCTGCGACCATAAGCTCGGACCCCTCTGCGGCAGTACGGCTGGCCCTTGCCATCAAAGGGTCGACCTCGTCCATGTCAACCACTTCCAGAGTTTTCCTCAGGCGCCGGTGCCTTAAGGCAAGAGGCGCCGGATCTTCATCCTCCTCCTCGGACTCTCTCGCCGAAGAGCCTGAAGTTGCCTGTGCAAGCTCGGCTTGGAGGGCAGCAATCTTCCCCTTCAGTGCCTTGCACTCGGAGTCCTTCGCCTCCTCAGCTAGCCTCGCCTGCTCCGCGAGCTGCTGCAAGCGAGCCATCAAATCCGATTTTCTCTCGTTATATTCCTTCATCCATATCTTCAAGTCTCTTACCTTCATTCTATCGGCATACTCCAAATGTCGCTAGGGAGGACTCTTGTTCAAAGTCGCCTGCCTCTTTAAGGGCCGGGCAAGCGGTAGTGGTGGTGGCGCTTGTCGTTTGCCCCTCGCCTTCTTGGTCTTGGCGGCGGGGATGGCTCCCCCTTGGTCACGTGACAGTGGCTTAAGCTCGGCCACTGCAGCCTCAAGGGCAACCTTCTCCTGTCAAAAGCAATGAAAATGTCAGAAATGCTCGGGATGTTTTCCCTCGAGTATGAATCACGAAGATACTTACCACGTTGCCCCGTTTGAGCATGTTCTTTGGAACTTGATGCCTGTGCTCAAGTTCTTTGCCCTTTAGAGTGCCGAACATCTCGGCAACTCGCTTCTCCACCCAAGCCTTGCTCGGGGCTACATTCGACCAAGAATAAACATTAGCATGAGCAAAAATTATGCATAAGGAGCAGAGATTACCTATGCAGTTCAGAAGGCTTAGCAGAATCAGCTTCCCGGGTGACGTCTTGCCACCCGGAGATTTCAAAGAAAGGGTGTTCCCTCCTCCTCAATGGAGACACCGGTTCTTGAGATAATCCCGAACAATATCATGACTAGTGAGCCCCATATTGGTGGGCTCACTAATCGTCATCAGCGTCCGCTCTTCCTCAGCTTGCACGGGTGGACGCGGAGTATCAACGCTCAGAATCGCCATTCCGGTGTAGCAGAGGGAGCTTCTTTCCGCCTTCTTCAAATAAAACCAGAAATCCGCTCAGCCCGACACCGAGTCCTTGAGCATGAAGATTGGGTACTCGTATGGTCGGTTGGATCGAAGGTAGAAGTAGATGTAGCTAGCAGATCAAGAAGTCCCACCGGTGCATAAAAAGAAATATAAATGGAAGAAAAGGCTCACCGTGGGCATGGTGCCCACGTATCCCTCATAAAGATGCGAGAAGATGGCCAGAATAAGAATGGAATTAGGGTTAAGATTAGAAATCTCGCACTCACATTGAACAACCACGGACTCAAGAAATTCTCTCTTGGGCATTCTCAGCCCATTAATGGTGTAGAGGTCGCAGGAGACGATTTCGTCGTTGCACAGCACCGGTGCTCCCTCACCACCAGGAACTCGCCAAGAGCCCACATCAAGGTAACCAAGATCCTCGAACACTTGCAGTCTTTCTTTGCTGATTTTGCTTGCTCCGAACTTCGCCATGGAGTGGATCGAGGGAGAAGATGCAAGAACGGGAAAGTTTGGGATTTAGGAGATTCAGAGAGCACTGTTCCTGTCTGTATATATAGGTGGAGAAATCGAACAGACGTGACTATTCGGAAACCGAAAACCGCTCTCGCTAGTCCGTGAACCGGCGTGCGGCAACGCGATCTTCAAAACTATCCAATAACGGTGCGGCTCCCAAAAAACTGTCCGAATTGCTCCCACAAGGCTTCGCGGGGAAGAAACCGTCGCGACCTTCGATGCTCTTTTGCCCGAGCTTCCCTTGGTCGGAGGTTGAGTTTTTCTCGGTCCTTATCGATCGTGCTTGTCTGCGAGTAGGTGTTGCTCGGATGCTGCAGTAGTGTTCCACTACAAGATTCCAATCCCTCTTTGAGTCTGTAGGCTTAAAGGGAAGGCCTTGCCAAGTAGATTTCCACTTGAGTCTCAGGGGCTAGCTGTCGTGGATTGGATAATTTTTATAAAGACTATTATACCCCGGCAGCCGGTTTTCAGCTGATTATGCATGCCCTTGGATGGTGTTCCCAAGGAGGATCCTTGGATGGACCAGCTGGTGGGTCCACCCCGACCATGCTTAGGCTCGTTCCCGAGCATGTGCCATAGATTTCCAAGCATGCTTGCTCGGAGGTGCGTAACGGTCGGTCAGAGTTGAGAGAAAATCCCTAGCATGATCAAAAGATCGTGCTCGGTCCCATGAAGATGACGTGGCAATAATTACGCTATGGTTTAAGTCTATTATGCCACAATCTGAGTCCATCATGTCTACAACACGGCATGGCAAAAATCAAGGGTGCAGTTACAGTCACATCCGAGCAGTAATGGCGCATTTTTCAGCTGTAGTTACTTCAATCGCCTATAAATACTCCTGCGGTAGATCAAAATAAAAGGAGAAAGAGGGATAGATAGACACACACAGGCAAGCAACATCCAAAAAGCATAGCACATACACCTACCTGTAAGAACTTGAGCAATAGCAAGATCACTGGACGTAGGGTTATTATCTTCATCAGGAGAGGCCCGAACCAGTATAAAAGTCTCTTGTCCCTTGTTCTTTCAAGCATCACATCCTAGTAGCATCCTTCGGACGCAAGCCCTTCACGGAAAAGGGGCCTTGGTTGATCCCTCAATCAACAAGTAAGCTCGGTGGGGAACCTGTTTTTCGAACGTCGATAATTTCAAATTACATTTAGGTCCTTCTATCATTTCTACAAAAAAAAACTCTGAAATGAGATTTGCGTGGCGCAGCGTAGTGCGCTATACTATCTAGTTTACATAATAGAAAGAAAGAAAGCTTTAATTTTCAGAAAGCGTATAGATTTGGTGGCACAATAAAAAAGGGTTAGTGAGCTTCAAAATATGCAGTCAAGTTGTAAAATTTGTTGACCTCAGCAGCGTAGCTGTCCAAATATTTCTTGGAAAACCGTCTTTCCTACGAAAACAATGCAAAAAAACGATGTCGTCCTCTCTTGATCAACTATAAGATATCAATAGAATAACAAGAACAAACAGAGAGCACATATGAGATAGGGACACAAAATAGTTGTCTCTCTTTATTAGATTATTTTCTTGTACAAAAAGGTTGCCATATTTATAGTAGAAGGCAGTAAGAAATAGATTCGAATTCGCCCACGTAGAGATAGAGTCCAACTATATTTGAACAATTAGGTCTCAGAATCTATTCATATCTCAACACTCCCCCTTAAGCTAATATCGTGTAGTACACATGTCTCATCAAAAACTCTCCTAAAAAATCCAATAAGAAAAAAAAGGTGGAGAAAAGAGTAGATTGCACTCGCACGCTGTGTTACACTAGTTGCCTTATTAAAAACATTCATGTGAGAAAACTTTAGGAAACTTACTAAGCAAAAGAAGTACAATTTATAATCTTCAGGAACATGCTAAGGGTCATAGTTTAGGGATTTACTCCCTCTAAACACTGCATATCTTTTGAGTCGTCTCATTCCAGTGCCACATACATATCTTTAGAAACTAGATTGGTAAAGGCTTGTGAATAAATTTTTTTAGATTTTTATATAACATAGTTTGTAATATCTTTACCTCACCATTCTTCCGGAGTTCGTGAAGATAGAAAAGTTTATAGGCAATATGCTTGGTGATACTCCTTTTCACATAACCCATTTTCATTTGTACAACACAAGCAGCATTATCTTTATGATAATTATGGGGTATAGACAATATTAAGACCACATGACTTCTGAATATGGTTAATCATAAATCTTAGCCAAATACACTTAACGTGAGGCTTTATATAATGCTATAATCTCTAAGTGGTTGGAAGAAATAGCTACCAAGATCTGCTCAAAAGATCACCAAGAAACGGCTGTACCATCGCAGAGACACAAAATCAATCTAAGATTTGGCACTATGGGGATCAGATAGATAGCCAACATTCGTATATCCCACTATGGTCAAGTCTTGGTCCTTCCAGTAAAATAATCTAAGATCATGTGTACCTTAAAGGTATCTGAGTAAAATCTTGACACCAGTCCAATGTCTTTTGGTTAGGGTTGCTTTGTGTCTTTCTAGCAAATTTATTGTGAATGAAATATCAGATCTTGTACAATTCGCAAGATACATAAGTGCTCCAATGGCACTTAAGCATAGGAGTTCAGGTCGTAAGACTTTCTTATTTTTCATCTTTGGTTTAAAAGGGGTCTTTATCCACTTCAAAGGATCTTACAACCATAGGATTTTCAAATGATGAGATTTATCCATATTAAATCTTTTCAATACCTTCTTGGTATAGGTAAATTGATGTACAAAAATTCATTCTAGGAAACACTCTAACTGTAGGCTTAAACAATATTTGGTTTTATTCAAGTCTTTCATCTCAAGCTCTATCGTAAGGTAAGAATTTGCTTCCTTGATCTCCTCTGTGGCTGTCGTATGGTAAGAATTTGCTTCCTTTGTCTCCTCTGTGGTTTTGATGATATTTAGATCATTGACATAAACTGACATGATACAAAATTCATTCTAGAATTTCTTTATGAATACATAGGGACAACCATCATTCTTAGAGTATCCCTTCTTCAGAAGGAACTCACTAAGTCTGTTGTACCACATTCTCCCTAACTTTTTAATCTGTATAGCCATCTCTGTAGTTTGACGCTATACATGTTGCGATTTCTTTTATTAGGATCTAGAATTTTGACTCTTTTAAGGACTCTCATATAAAAATCCATATCCAATGATACATATAAATATGCGGTCACTACATCCATGAAATGTATTGATAAATTTAAGCTAGCTACCATTGATATCAAGTATCGAAACTTTATTCTATTCATTACAAGATTGTAAATTCCATTATATTAGATGTCGGGTTTTGCATGAACCTTGTGCTACAAGCCTCGCTTTATGTCTCGCCACCTAGTTATTTTCATTTCTCTTCTAGATGAAAACCTAGTTTGATCCTATAGGGACCACTTTTATGAGGTGTCCGATTGACAGGACCAAATACTTTCATCTTATTAAGAGAGCTCAATTATATCTCAATTGCTTCTTTCTATTTGACCCTATCTAAATGCTTCTAACATTCTGCCATAGACTTTAGTTCTGGATCCAAATGTCAACATGTAGTATTTTTTGAAGGGATACGGTTAGGCTACTGTCGACGTTTGTTGTCGGCAATAATGAAAAGGGGGCTAGACGCTGGATCCAAACTCGATGGTAGCACAAGACACCGGAATTATCTGAGTTTGGGCTCTCATGAGGAGATAATACCCTAGTCCTGTGCTCTGGGATTATATGTGTGGCTAGCTATTTGCTAATGAGATTGCCTTCTGGTCCTCTCCCCCTCTCCCACCCCCCTTTATATAGCGGAGGAGGGCGGTTACAAAGGAGAGTCCTAATCGGTTACAAGGTGGAGATTGTATCTCTTTACTTATCCGTTTAATATGATAACGGTTAGGATTACAATTGTATCCTCCCTAAGCAGGGTCAGTTTCCATCTTCTAGGTTTCCTTGCTGCGCATGGCGGCCTACCTCCTGGGCAATACCCTTCTGCATGTAGTCGGCTTGGCCCATCCCTCTTGGGTGGTCCTCACGGCCCGCCATGCAAGTACCCGGGGTCCATATACTCCACAGTAGCCCCCGAGTGCTTTGCGGTCGAGTTACCGCCTTCTTGGTCGCAGCCCAGCTGAGTCATGCTTCACGCCGAGTACTTCCAGTTCTTGATGTAATTTCCCGACTGGTTTTTCTTTCCAGCCGAGTGCCCATTGTAGGCAAAGAGATCATGAAGGACTCAATAGAACTCCACGCGTTGGACTATATCCGACTGTCGCGGCGTACAGCTGGTGGCCCATACGCGTCGCATCCAAATTTAGTAGCCCTCAAATGAAATCATGTATATGTAGGATTTAAGCCATGTAAAAACAATTCACTCGGAAGTGATGTCCGACTGGTTTGTGTATAATTTTAGAGTTTTTTACTCCTTTTCCTTATTGATTTTGAATTCATCCGAGTGGTTTGACTCTTTTTGTTTAAGCACTCTGCTGACTATTCTAGCCCCAAGTGTGGAGTCGGCTCATGGCTCTTTTTCCTGTGCGCGTTTTGGGTGACTAAAGTTCGCCGTTCATGGGGTCGAGCTTCACAACTTGGAATTAACTTTTCGGATTCATTTGCAATCGCTAAGTAAAAGAAGAAAAATACAACTCGAGAAAAGATGTGCGCATCGACACTATTAGAATGTAGCCCCGACTTCTTTGCTTAGTTGAGGATCAAATAAGTAGCAAGTCAAGAAGGAAAATCGTAAGCGAACAATATTTCTTAATGTAGGAAACAATAAATGACCCAAAGAGTGTTGCGCATGCGCAACACTATTAGGTAGCCCCGACTTACTGCTTAGTTGAGGATCAACTAAGTAGTAAGTCAAGAAAGCCAATAATTTTATTTATAATGACATAATTTGAGTAAACAATGACTTAGCTGCTCTATGCTCCATGTGTTGCAGACGATCGTGTCGTCCTTGCTCGTGGCGCAGGCATAGGCTTGCAGTCGAGTCGTAGGTGGCGCTCGGGGCGCAGGCGTGGCTCGTGGCCATGCCGAAGTTGGCGCTCGAGGCGCAAGCGTGGCTCTTGGCCGTGCCGAAGTTGGCGCTCGGGGCGCAGGCGTAGGCTCGTGGCCGTGCCGAAGTTGGCGCTTCGAAGCATAGCGTAAACTCTTAGCGTCTTGAGTTGGCTTTTCGGCGCAAGCAGCTCTTAGCCATGCGAAGTTGGCGCTTCGGGCGCGAGTGTAGGCGTAAGCGAGGCTCATGGTCGTGCCAAAGTTGGCGCTTCGAAGCGCGGCGTGGGCTCTTGCCGCGTGCGAGTTAGCTTTTCGGCGCAAGCGTGGCTCTTAGCCGTGCGAAGTTGACACTCGGGCGCGGCGTAGGCTCGTGGCGCGCCGAATTGGCGCTTCGAAGCGCGAGCTTAAGCTCGTGGCGTGCCGCCGGTTGGCGCGGGCGAAGCGCGGCGTAAACTCTTAGCCGTGCGGAGTTGGCGCTTCGAAGCGCGGCGTAGCTCTTAGCGAGGCCGAGTTAGCACTCGAGGCATAGCGTGGCTCTTAGCCGTGCAAAGTTGGCGCTTCGAAGCGCGGCGTAGGCTCGTGGCGTGTCGAAGTTTGCTTCGAAGCGCAGCGTAAACTCTGGCCGCGTCTTGAGTTGGCGCTTCGAAGCGCGCGTGGCTCTTAGCGTGCCAAAGTTGGCGCTTCGAAGCGCGGCGTAGGCTCGTGGCGTCTGAAATATAAGCTGATGGTGGCGAGCGTTGCTCTTGGCGACTTAGTCCTAACAGAGGCTTGAGTTGCTTGACTAGTGGAAACACATCACTAGTCGAGTGGCAAGCTCTGAGTTGTTGTAGTGACAAAAGGCAATCGGAGGGCTGAGCCAGTCTGACCCCGAAGTTTGATAATCAGCAATTAGTCGGAGGGAGCGCCAGGTTTAGTACCTCCATGCATTATGTGTGTCAGGCTTCATAACGACACCAAAGTAATTTCCTTGCGCCGGACCAAACTGTCTTCAGATGAAAAGTATTACAATCGCCAACTACGCCAGACTAAAACACCTCAAGGCGGCGCCGGACAAAACCTCAAAGAAAAGCAGCCAATCTTCTAGTCGTAGGAGGATTTCTTTGCATGTATGTGCTGCCGCTAAATTAACTAGTCGCTCGTCCAAAATACAACATGCATGCATGCAGGTTTCTCTGTTCCCTTTGAAAGCCAGTCCGTTCGATGCCCCTGGGATCGAGCACTCCAGCCGCAACGCCAAGACCTTTGCCGTCAACTCAAGTCACGCATGCATCAGAGCGATTTTTGTTCGGATACCACCTGTGCTGCTGCTCACGTCTCTGCCTGTGCCTTGCTCGGGATCTGCCGCATGGCGCCTGACGCTTCTGTGTGTCGCCGAGACACCGCTTCTTCGATCGGATCTCTGTGCTGCTGCTCAACGCTAGAAACTCTCCATAGCCACAATGCTTTTTCTTGTCATCAGCTTCTAGTCGCCAAGAAGACAGCGCTAGTACTTCTGCATGCTACTGAAGAAAATCACAGCCGCCGGACCAAAGCCATTGACGCATAAAAACGGCAAGCCTCCAGCCGCCGTACCAAAAAAACCACCGCCAAAAGCTCTTGTCGCATAGAAAAAACAGCAGCCGCCGCCCAAAAGCAATCAAAGATCGCCATCGACCTTGCTGAGATTGATCCTAGCGCAGCCCCTACCTGGCGCGCCAACTGTCGACGTTTGTTGTCGGCAATAATGAAAAGGGGGCTAGGCGCTGGATCCAAACTCGATGGTAGCACAAGACACCAGAATTATACAGGTTCGGGCTCTCGCGGAGGAGATAATACCCTAGTCCTGTGCTCTGGGATTATATGTGTGGCTAGCTATTTGCTAATGAGATTGCCTTCTGGTCCTCTCCCCCTCTCCCACCCCCCTTTATATAGCGGAGGAGGGCGGTTACAAAGGAGAGTCCTAATCGGTTACAAGGTGGAGATTGTAACTCTTTCCTTATCCGTTTAATGTGATAACGGTTAGGATTACAATTGTATCCTCCCTAAGCAGGGTCGGTTTCCATCTTCTGGGTTTCCTTGCTGCGCATGGCGGCCTGCCTCCTGGGCAATACCCTTCTTCATGTAGTCGGCTTGGCCCATCCCTCTTGGGTGGTCCTCACGGCCCGCCATGCAGGTACCCGGGGTCCATATACTCCACAGCTACACTAGCGCACAATTAAAATTTCTACCTCGTAAACTAGAAAAACATGCAATTAAATGATCATGAATCCTTACCACTAGACGCGTAGTGTAGCGAAAGGAAGCTGATGTAGCCTGAATCAACGAAGCGTGTGTCCTATTGTAGTGGTCGATCCTTCTCGCATGGTGGTCAATCATCCTGATCAGTGTCGCAATAGCAGCAACTCCTCTACTAGCGTCCACACGTTCAGGGAAAAGAATGTCGTGCATTAGTGTGCCAGCACTAGTGTGCACAGGAAGGCTCAAGTGATGATAACTAGGGATTCGGTGGTTGCGCCCTCTAATCTACCTTATTGCAACCACGAACTCCCTTTAAATAGCTGCCCCCTCCCTTGCGATGGAACTCTACATTAGGGCCCAACTGAAGGACAAAACCCACTTGGACCATTAATGATGGATCCAATCCATACCACAATATTCTAACTCCTTAAGTTTGTGACTTTGTAGGTTCATTTATATTTGGACACAACATGGAAACACTTTTTGGACCGATAATTGATAGCAGTACCTAGTAGTACATATCGATTTCCAAATATCCATAAAGTATCGAACGAACCTACTATAGTGTGATAATGTCATGTTCCCTTTGCTTCACGATATCAGATCGAGCTCAAGGCGAGAGTAGTGTCATCCTATGAAAGCTTCATCTCTTCACTGATACCATAGTGGAATAATTTATTTGGATTGACTCTCTATCACATTCACCATGGCCATGCACTTCTTTAATTCATCTACCTCGAGGAGCCCAGAGATATCTCTTTGTTATATACGAAGAGCGAATTCCATCTTGATCATTCATGCACCTCAGCATGTTTCATAGTAAACCCAAAGCTTCCTTTATAACTACCTGGTTAAAGAGTAGCATTTGGTAGCTCCAAAGTAAACAATTTCACATCTAGAAAACCAATGACGATCTCAGGTTTAAGAAATATACATACACTATACATGAGACCAACTGATAACACATAAGAATATATAACAATTCTCGCAGTGTCTCATATGGTCTATCCAATGCATATTCTCTAACATGTATCCACATTATTGATTATATATCTCGATATCTATATGACCCATGAAACATGGTCATCAATCAATACATGTGCTGATCTACGAAATATAATCATCCTATATTATGATAATCGATCCGGGATAACTTGAATAACATCGATATATGGAAAAAGTTGCACGAACAAGTCACTTGTTGATTAATCCAATCGATATTTATTCAAAGGATAATAATTGTAATGTTTTATAAACATAAGGCGTGATACAATTATCTCTATGATTGCCTCAAGGGCATTTCACCAACATTTTTCTTATACCACTCTCTTAAATAATTTTAGGGATAACTCTTTATTAATTTCTTCTAGCTCCTCGTGATTTTCCACAACGATAGAGTCTAGGCGTTTCGACTTCCCAGCGTTAGATTGTGTTTGTAAATATTTACGGGGATTATCATCTTTAGGATGGATCACTTCAGGGATGTTACTATCTCCAGGATGGCTCACTTCAGGAGTGTTCTCAACATCATTTCAACTGTCCTAGGTAGTGTTCTCACTTTTTCGGTTTTCTATTTCTACGAATGTCTCTGCGGAATTAAGTCTTGTACACCTAGAGGCCTCTTGCTCTTCTTATCATGAGAGGTAAGACTGGGATTAATATCCTTCTAAGTATTTCTACTCTTTTCAAGTCTATTTACTGTAAAGGAATTGGTAAATTATTAGCTATTTATTGCAGGCTTATTGTTTTTCGAACTTCAAGTCAGATCCTTTAATACGTGGTTCTAAGAATTGAATGCTAGTGATATTCCAATTTATTTTCTGATATTCTTTAATGTGGTACATATCTCCCCCTAATGTCAAAAAATTGTCCTCATTTAATCAGTGTACCAAGTTATATACAGATCTCTATCGTAGGCTCTAGGTATTTAATAATAAATAGAGATTCATATCTTATTTAGATTCCTAGCTTCTAGTGAGGACCCATGCTTGTATGTTGTGGTAGTGAGATTAGCACGTATACAATGTAGTCAAATTTTTGCAAATGTGAAATACTTGCTTCTTTCCTATACACTTTCTGCAAACTGACAAATTTTATAGTATGCAATTGGTCTGAGTTGAATTAATACAGTAGTGTACAGTACTATGTGGCCCCAACAGTTAGTGAGTAACCTATAATTCTGTAAGAGTGATCTAGCGGTAAGTTTTATTCTCTTAATTAATAACTCTACAAGACCATTTTAAGTGTTGACATAAGGTATAGAATGCTCTACATTAATCCCTAGAGCTATACAATAATCATTTAATACTTTTGAGGTAAACTCATCAGCATTGTCCATTTGAATAGATTTTATCATTTCTTCTGAAAAGGAGGCTCTTAATTTAATAATTTGGGCAATTAATTTAGCAAAAACATGGTTCTTAGTAAATAAGAGATATACATAGGACCTGTGGCGGAGCCAGGATTTTTATACGCCTGGGGCCGAAAATAAGTGACTATTACTATTGTCAAAGACTATAGAAATTTAGGTATGATAAAAGTCAAAGACAAATACACAATTAAAAATAAATTTGAATTTCATCTTGTATATATACTGAACAAGTAACATAAATATGTAGAACAATGAACTAGACATCCCAATACCATAAAAGATTTAGAAGGAAGTACTTACTATTCAGGTGGCAATGAAAATTGAACGATTCAGATTTAATCAAGTGCTTTGCATAGTGGATGATTATTTACGCATGGGTTCTTGATCCGAAGAAGCCAAAACAAATTATTGAATCAAAAGCGGTACGCAAATTAACAAGAGCAAAGGGAGAAGTTAAAAGTACTATTTACTTAAATAGTCCATATAAAGAATAAGATCAAATTGATCACGTTATCTAAATTTTAGAAAATGCTACAAGTAGCTTAGTTCAACGTTGCATCATCATTTATTAGTAGCTTCTATGTTGTCATGTATGCTTCTCGGGAAAATGCGACAAGCAAGAAATGAGTTCTTGTAAGAGAACTCCAATACACTACTAGGCTATGTCAAAATTAAGCGGGAGTTTGGGATGCTACGAGAAGTAAAGGGTGTGGCAATACAAAATAATACCAGACGGAGGCGGCGGAGTGGCGCGGAGGCGGGCGGTGGCCGAGCCAGGCGTTCTTGAGGCGGGCGGGAGTGGGTTGTGGGCGAAGCAGCAATGATCGATCGTCTTCGCGTGAGCAACCAATGATGACCGGCCGCCGACCGCCGAGGACCACACGGAGGCAATGAGCAGCAAGCGCGGGGCTAGAGCAGCGGGCGTGAGCGGTCTTGGGTAGGAGTGGGCGACGGCGGCCGACCATGCCGCTATCGGCCGATCGGCTACTCGGTGGATCTGCGAAATCTGGTGCGAGGCGAGCAAGCAACGGCCAAATGAAAGCAATCGGAGGCGCCAAGAAGACAGCAAGATGGGCCAACAGGAGTAGGGGTGATGGCGCGGGCGGCGGACGAGCTTCGGAAGCGGCGGACGTCTGGCGGGAGCGCCGAGCACCGGCGGGGTCGGTGTCGGGAGCGGTCGGCGACGGCGGTGGCGGGACGGGCAAGAGATCATCGGATCGGGCGCAGGAGCACTGTGGCTGCAGAGAGCGACGGCGTGGCCTTTGTCTGACCTCCCTTGTGCTCGCAGCAATGCCCTAGGCATTCGCAAAACTGGGCCGGCTGCGCCTCGGGTCAAATACAAATTGAAAGTATTTTGCACTGTTATTTGTGCCAAGCCTGGGGCCCGGGCCCTGCTTGCCCCAGGCCTAGCTACGCCCCTGTTGTGGAGTACGACTGAACTCAAGGTATAATAGGGCATTCTCTATTATTATTCGAGTATCCATAGGGAAGACTATGATGGCCCTTCTAATGTCAACTATGACAGCATCACTTTTGGCGATGGTCATAATATTTTCAGTTTTCTTAGTCAAACTCATAAAATATTTAGTCTCCCCAAGAATTGAATTTATGGTGCAACTGTCTATAAGACAGATTTCCTCCTTCGCTATTGGATTATACTTTATTCTATATTAGAAGTATGATCTAATAATCAAGCAATTGTTGTAGCAAGAATATATTGTAAAATATAGAACAAACATAGCATAAGATATCCTTGAAAATAGCAATTTATTTATATGATAATCGCTCAACAGAGGCGTAGACCAATATTTATCTAAAACAAAGGCTATACCGATTAGCAAAATGAACGAATATTTAAGAGACTAATATAGGTCTCCATATGAGTTGTGGCTGTCCTTTGAAAACCATACAAGAAAACCCTTTGTTGGTGTGGGTTTTGGGTTAGCCCTTGCATGGCTGTGTGAGTGGGCAAATTCTAGCCCTTAGATGAGTTCTCTAGGATTGAGGGCTGCATCCAAGGGTGGTAGGTGGCCCAATAGTAGATAAATAGGGGTGGAGGGGTAGCCTCCTCCCCTTGAAGGTTGTAGAGGTTTTTGTGCTCCTTTGAGCTTTGCCCACCTTGTTGTGAGGTTTTGTAAACCTCCTCCTTCTAGAAATGTAAATCTTTTTCAATCATGCTTGAATTTACATTACACACTTACTTTGTGTCTTAAATTTAGCATTTAAATTCCTGCAATTTACTTTCTCGTAATTTGCTTTCTTGCAATTTGGATTTGCCTCCCCTCCTTCTATATGCTGATCTTGGATGTTTTGGGTATGTTTATATGGTTTTACATCTCTTTTGCAATCTAGGATAGAGTAGAGATCATCTTTTCTATCAAGTTGCAACTCTGTCTAGAACTTATTCTTCACGCAGTAGTTAGTATTTGATATTTAGAAAAATCTAGAAAAATATTTTTTGAGTGATTCTTCTTGGATAAGGTGTGGAACTCTCATAACATCTGTATAAAAATTTTGGAGTCCACTTGTTACACCGTTTGGGCGCCACGAGGTGAAAACCGAGCCCCTAACTTTCTGCTCGAAGTTCCTGACTATCTGTGTTTTTTGATTTTTGCTGATTTTTATGTAAGGAGTTTTGAGGTGAAATTTGGTGAAGTTCTTCAAAGTCATCTTCTCATAGGGGGCATTCTCAAAATTTCTTGAGCACCAGAAACCCACCAACCACCTGTTCTAATTGATGACAGTTTCTGGAAATTCCGTTTTTGCTTTTCTGAAAGTAACTTTTGTGATTTGAATTGATCTCCTTTCTAAAAGCAAGAGTTGAATTGATTTCTTTTTTGTTTTGGACACTAGACAACTAGGATTGTGACTCAAAAATCCCCACATATTCTGTGGTACTCATTCATGCAAGTTAGGGGTACACATAGTTGTCTAGTTGTTCGGGTTTTTCACAATTTCGTTTGCACGATCTTTTCGAGGTATTAGTTGGAGTATTTTGGGGGAAATTTTATTTGCGACCATTCACCCCCCTCTGTTCGCCATCTTGATCCTTCAATTGGTATCAGAGCCGATTTTGCTCTTCCATAGATCATGACCGGTCTCGAGAGCCATGGCGACAGATAAGTATTCCACCAAGCCTCCCATCTTTTGCGGTGTCGATTTTCCTTTTTGGAAGTCACGGATGGAGTCATACATCACTGCCCATGGCTTCCTGATATGGCAGAAGGTGAAACTCCCATATGAGGTTCCTGCCGATGAGAGCGTCACGGCCGGCAATATAGCTGACGTTGAGGCAAATGCTAAGGCGAGAACATTCTCATCTGAGGATTGGTAGTAGTGAGTATGATCGGATCTCTCACTGCGATCCGCTCACGAGATTTGGGTGACCCTCGATGTATACCATGAGGCACTACCCAAATCAAGACCGTGGCGAGGATCAATACAAGCATGAGTACAACAAGTTTGAACAACCTGTTGGTGAGAGTCTTGATGAGTGTTTTGGTCGATTTACAAAATTTTGAGCGATCTCCGGGCAGTTGGTTGCACATACCCTGACTCGGACAATGCTCGACACTTCTTGACCGTACTCGATCTTCGTGTTTAGGAGATGAAAGTGACCACCATCAAGAATACTACCGACTTGTCGACCTTGACTCTTGACGGGCTCTATTCCTGACTCAAGACTCATGAGATCGATGTCGTCTCTCGCAAGAAGAAATCACTGTCGATGGCCTTGGTCACCGATCCCATTGGATCTTCTCTTGATTCTTCTGTTGGTTTTTCCCTCTCCGCCCATTGCGAGCTAAGCGATGACCAACTGAAATTTTTTTCAGAAACTGAGCTTGCTCTTTTAGCTCGCAAGTTTTCTTACGCCTACAAGAGGGTGAGAGAGAGGAAGAGAGGTGATGGGATCACCTACTTCGAATGTGGTGGCCCCAACCATATTCGAGCGAATTGTCCCAAACTGGAGAAAGGCAAGAATGACTCTGGCGGTTCCGGCAAGAACGACTACACCGACAAGAACCACAACAAAAAGCCTCCAGTTCGCGAGCTGACGCACGAGAAGAAGTACTGCAATTTCTCCAAGAACAAGAAGCTCTTACACCATGTCCTCGCCGCCCTCGATGACATCAACCTCTCTGACATGGAGACATGGAGCGACGAAGGCGAGGATGATCTGCAAGAGAAGAAAGGCAGCGACAACTTCTCTGGTATGTGCTTCATGGCGGACACCAACGACATCAGCGACTCCGAGCTCTACAGCGACTCGGACGAGGAACCTTCCTATGACCAGCTAAATATAGTTTTTTGCAAATTAGGAAAATTTCATGCTAGAACTAGAGCTAGGTGTATAGAGCTTGAGAAGGAAGTAGGTACCTTGACTCGGGAGTTAGTTTCTCTTATATCTTCTCCCTCCCGACTCACTGATGACTGTTTCTTGTGTGATGCTTTGCGTGTGGAGCTTGAGAACCTAAGGACTTTGCATGATAGTGTGCAAACTGAACTTAAAAGTCTTAGGTCAAAGATTGCTAGCACTTGTACGATTGATATTTCCTCTCTAGATGCTAGTTTTCTTCATGCTCATGTTACTCCTTCATGTGAAAATTGCCCTAAGTTACTTGCTGAAATAGATGCCATGAGTGTTCACCTTAGGAAGCTTTCTTCTAGAAATGATGAACTTAAAATGCATGCTTCTAAGGACCCTGTCAGCTCATGTGAGGGCTGTAAGTAACTAAAACTTGACAATGACGCTTTAAATGTCAAGTGTGCTAAACTTGATAAGGACTTACTAGATAAGTCACTTAAGAGTTGTTTACATTGTTCTGTGATTGAGGGGGACTTGGATAAAATCCAAGTCGAGCTTAGGAAGAAGTTAGAAGACGAAGCCCACACCACAACAGGAACACCCCTTTAACAACGGATACATAGCAACACATGATTTTATGTGTTGCAAGTAACAGAGTGGTAACGCTTACAAACCGTTGCAAGCATCATACGTGGAGCTAAGTAACCACTGGCAACGTTTATCAAGTGTTGCAAGAATCATCCGTAGATCCTTTTGTTTTTTTGGCTAGATCCGTAGATTTTTTTTTCAATTGGCATGAACCCTTTGTTTTTCGGATTTTTTTTTCAGCCGGCATGAACTTTTGTTTTCCGTGTGCAGCAAAGTTTTGCTAGTCATCGGACGTCCTAACACTCCGTAAAATTTTTTTCTACGCGTGCAACATTTTCTACCAACGCGTGCAACATTTTCCTTCGACAAATGCTACAGTAAATGGATGTTGCAAGCGTTCAAAAAAAAATGTTACACGCGTTGGTAACAAATGTTGCAGGAGTAGACAAAAAATGTTTCAAGAGGCGTCCGAAAAAAACCAAAAAAACGGACGTCTTGTCTATTATAGGTTTGATTGTGATTGGAAAAAGATTGAAGCGTATGTTGGCTCAAAGACAGTAGTAATACAGGTATAGTTTATGGCCGCCCTCGGCTTTTGTTCCTCTTTTTCTGTTTAGTTGGTTGCCTTTGCCTCACAATATTTCAGGCGTTTTACATTTTTCAAGTCTGATTCATACCAACGTAGGCTAACAGATTTTTGCCCTAAAGGATCTTGTGGGCAACTTGAAATGTTCTGTTCACCAGATATCTCTTTTTCGGTATCATCCCACCATGCTTCTTTTGCGCTGCTGCAATTATGGATCTCCCATTATTTGGAAGCTTTTTAATATGTGTGGTGTGAGAAGCAAATAGTGTGTGTTTTTCCTTCTTCTGTTTTTAGCCGGCCACATGCTGATGCTGGTGATGTGTTGTTGCCTCTCTCTGATAGTTCATCAAATACGAATATGGTGACATCACTTTGTTTGATGTGGCCTAGCCATGGGAAATGTTTTGGTGGTTGAACTTCTTGGTCATAGCACTAAAATTCATTGTAGTTGCGAAAGACTAGTAAAATCAACCATTTCATCACCTCTTCTTTTGCACCAAGAAGTTTGTTTAGCTTTTTTTTTTGGGGGGGTCTACGACCTTCATGTGTTTGTTCTTTTAACTAGATCATTATAGGTCGCATATTCTCGACTCGTTGCTCTGATAATTAAATGGACTTGTTCCTTTTAGTTTAGATGTATTGTATCTGACTAACTGTGCATGATCTAAAAATACAGCTCTGATAACAGATAAGGAGCCATGCACAGAAGTACTTTTTAAAAGTTCAAAAGAATGGAATGTTAGGCTTTATGCACTCCTTTCTAGTTTATTTAAGCTGCAATGTTAGGCTTTCTGTACCTAGAGGATGTTTTCCACATTTTTTAAATTGTCTGTTTAGAAATGTATATTGTTTCTTTCAGTGACAAACCGTGATGTGGTGTTTTGTGATGCCATGTAGAGCTGCATTCGGTTGCAGGTTTAGGAATTGTATGATTACTTAATTGTGCCAACAAATGCTCTTAGTCAAACTACTCTACCATTGTTTTAGCTGTGAAGGGGCATTACTTGCATCTGGATCGGCTGACTGCACTATTAAACTCTGGGATGTCGCTTCCAGCACATAGGCCCTGAAGATGGATGATAGATGCTATACTTGGTTAGATCATTTGTAGTCATCTGTAATTTGTGGAGTCATTTACTTGTGATAGGTTGCACATGTTGTTCTTTTGCTGTTCCCAATAGGGATATTTGGGAAGTCATCTTAACAAATTGTGTTTGAATGACAGGAAAACTCGAAGAGGTTGCCCAGAAAAACACAACCCTGATCAATACTATCTGGTTGCTTGTAAACAGCCTGGAACGAATAGCAAGCATATACATAGTACTCTTAACAATTACAATGTATTTTCTTATGATTTTATTGTTTAAATAATCCTGTAAAAATTGTCCTAAGTATTTTATGCACTCCTTTCTAGTTTATTTAAGCTGCAATGTTAGGCTTTACTGTACCTAGAGTATGTTTTCCACATTTTTAAATTATGCATTTAGAAATGTATATTGTTTCTTTCAAAGTGACAAACCGTGATGTGGTGTTTTGTGATGCCATGTAGAGCTGCATTAGGTTGCAGGTTTAGGAATTGTATGATTACTTAATTGTGCCAAAAATGCTCTTAGTCAAACTACTCTACCATTGTTTTAGCTGTGAAGGGCATTACTTGCATCTGAATCGGTGATTGCACTATTAAACTCGAGATGTCGCTTCAAGCACAAAGGCCACGAAGATGGATGATACATAAGTTGGTTGGCTTTTTTCTTAGAGATGCTCATTGTCATACATATATATAATTATAGATCATTGCCTTACTCTAGTTGTAAAATATCCTGTATTTTTACGAAACAACAAAGGTGGTTCAATTAACCGACCGAGGTTGCTAAAAGCTCTCCTACAAAATCAACACTGTTTATACCTGCGGGTGAGAATTTTATTCTCCTTTCATGCATCGTTTTTCATAAGATATGGTAGTAATAGCTGTGTGCCATGCAAGTAATGAAATTTTATTCCCTTTCATGCATCATTTTGCTTTCTTGCCATTGCGGTTTGCGGAGGAATCTTTTATTTTGGTAGTGCGTTCTCGCTTGGCTTCTAAGCTTTTCTATATGTGTCGTAGAATACAACTAGCAGTCTTTCAGTTCTGACCTTTAGTAGTGAAGTTGATGTCTACTCGGCTGATTCCTGTTGCAGAGCTTATTACATTTTCCATTAGTGATCCTCGAACCCTGTATTTAGGGTTAAAACTTCAGCCCACAAGTACTTCAATTCGGTGGAATGTGTGCAACGATGTAATATTATCTAATTTAAATTATGTGAAACTATTTGTGTGGTAGTGATAAATCAAAAGGTAGTGGTGGATGCTACTAAATTGAATGGCGAAGCTTGTCTCCTGGAACGAATACAACCCTGATCAATTTTTGTGGAATTTTTGTGTGAATTATATGTATGCAGTGAATTTCTTTTTATTTTCAGGGAATTTTATAAATTTTAATATTTTTAAAATATTAAATAGTATTTTCGTCGGAAGGGGATAAATTTTTTTGATTTTTGCTAGAGGACTTGTAGTTCACACCTTGAGGACGTTTGTTTGGTTACTTGGTTTGTACTGAAATTTTGGTTTAGTGGTTCCATCAGTCAGACGAGTAGTTTATATATATACGATGACGTGGTTACGATTTAACCTCTGAATGATCACTCCATGAGTAAATTGTTCATTCAATCTCTTCTTGTTTTACCTCAATTGATCACCACGATTTGTGTTTGCAAGGGAGTATGGTTTGCGCGCTGAAGTACTCAGTACCGCGTAAGTAGTTTAAGTAATTTTACTGAACATTTCAATAAACTACACGTTTATCGGTATTTGTCGTGTTAAGTAATTTTAATGAACATTTCAATAAACTACACGTCTGTCGGTACTTATCGTGTGTTATTGTGTGCAGTTGAGATCGCGGTTGAGACTGCTCGTTGTATCGGTAGCCCGATCAATCAAGCTTCATCCCTCAAACCAACCTCATCCCTCAATTCAACTTCATCCCTCCAACAAAACATCATCTCGTACCATCCTGTACCATTCCATCCAAGCAACCAAACATCACCTCATACCATCCTGTACCATTCCATCCAAGCAACCAAACAAAATCTTGTATCATTTTATTCAGGCAACCAAACACCTTCCTTGTACTGTCTCATCCAGGATCATTCCATCTATCCTGTACCATTCCATCCCATTCATCCTGGTTCACCCAACCAAACGCACCCACCCTTTACAACAATTCAGTATCAAGTGTTTGTAATTTCAGTTTTCTGTTCTTGAAGTCAGCATATTCTATTTCGCTTTCATCGTGCGGCACTATTTGGCAATTCAAGCTAGCATTTGCTATCTAATTGAGCTAAAAATTTCACAGAGAACTCTAATTTTCACTGCTAACATGCGACATGAATTCGCCGCAGGAATTCCGTTTGTGGCGCATAGGAAAAATAATGGAAGTCAGCATATTCTATTAAGCTTTCATCTTACGGCACTATCTGGCAATTCAAGCATGCATTTACTGTTGAAATAAGCTAAAATTTTCACAGAGGACTCTCATTTGCACTAATAACATGCCACATAAATTCGCCACAGGAATTCCATCTGTGGCACATAGGAAAAATAATGGAAGTCAGCATATTCTATTAAGCTTTCATCTTACAACACTATCTAGCAATAGCATTTGCTATCGAATTGAGCTAAAAATTTCATGGAGAACTCTCATTTTCACTGCTAACATGCCACAGAATTTTGCCATAGAAATTCATTCCGTGGCGCGTACGAAATATAATGGAAATCAGCATATTCTATTAAGCTTTCATCTTGCGGCACTATCTGGCAATTCAAGCATGCATTTACTGTTGAAATAAGCTAAAATTTTCATGGAGGACTCTCATTTTCTCTAATAACATGGCACATAAATTCGCCGCAGGAATTCCATCTGTGGCACATAGGAAAAATAATGGAAGTCAGCATATTCTATTAAGCTTTCATCTTGCGGCACTATCTGGCAATTCTAGCTAGCATTTGCTATCGAATTGAGCTAAAAATTTCACGGAGAACTCTCATTTTCACTGCTAACATGCGACAGAATTTCGCCGCAGGAATTCATTCCGTGGCACGTATGAAATATAATGGAAGTCAGCATATTCTATTAAGCTTCCGTCTTGCGGCACTATCTGGCAATTCAAGCATGTATTTACTGTTGAAATAAGCTAAAATTTTCACAGAGGACTCTCATTTGCACTAATAATTTGCCACATAAATTTTCCACTGAAATTTGTCTGTGGCACATAGAAAAAATATTGGAAGACATTCTCACCATTTTTCGGTTTTTCCTCCTGCCTAGAAATTTCCCTCCATTTTCCCTATTCTCGCTATTTCCTTCCGCCACAAACAAATTTCCCACCATTTTTTTTGTCAATCCCAAAGGGCCCACCTTCCACAGAGAGTTAGGAGGATGAGTATATTCTCTGATACGATCTACTAATTAACCGCCCTTGCATATTTTACGCTCCCCACGCACGCATTTCATCACGAAACTCCGCCCTTCCATATCTTGGCGCCCTAGGACTCCAAGGCTCCATCCATCTGCTATTGCCTGTGGTGGCGGTGGCGGCGCCCTAGGATGACCACAATGGCGGCAACATAGGAGAGCGAGGAACGTCGATCGAGGTTTGCGGTGTTGGACCAATGTGATCCTTTCATCCCACCGCGTTATAATCCAATCTTGATCTCTGTTATTCTATTCTATTGGATGCCAAATCTCTATTCGTATATGCACGATTGAATGGTTTGGTTCATCTATATGTTAGGCATTTTCTTGTACGAGCATAGCTGCAGGTGCTTGTGATAATGCCAAACTTGTATTTATTTTCTCCTTGATTGTTGAAGTAGTAACATGTCGGGACACAGGAATCCTCGAACCAAAGACCGAATATGAGCTGCTAATTTAAGCAGGAACTACTAAGGAAATAGGATTCTAATCTATGAGCGAGACCAGATATCTAAGAAATTGGGAAAGTATGCTATTCCATTTCCATTCTCACGCATACATAGTTCTCGAGTTACCGAGTCATGACGAGAAAAGTGAAAGTAAACAGAGGTAAATGTCTTTTCTGAGCAGTGGCCGTGAAAATAAATGAGTAGCTAGTATTTAGCGTGAATTCAGAGGCGAACCATTCACCATCGATTAAGATGAATCATACTCGAGTTGTCTTAGCGTTGATGTTCACTCACTCCTTGACACCCGATCATCAAAAGCCACTCGACTTCAAAACCAACCTTCGATGCCTTGACCACAAAGTTGTTTCTGAATACTCTTTCAAGTTCTGACATAACATATGATCATTATTGCAGCAAGCACGTTACTACTGACAAGAGTGTAGATGTCACGATTCTATTTCCTTTCAATGTTTGCTCAATCTCCTACTAGGTACTTATGGCTGATTCTATTTCCTTTCAATGTTTGCTCAATCTCCTACTAGGTACTTATTTAATTCTTGCAGGTCTGCACAAGCTCGAACTTGAGAGACTCACTTGCTGAGGCCAAGTCGGACATTGTTGTTAAGGTTAGGTCTTCTTTTTCCCTTGTCTGGTCCAGCATATCTTAGCATTGCTATCTAATTAAGGCCAAAATTTCCCTCAAGTAAAAAGCTCTGAACCTTAACATGAATGAGCCATCAAATGTTTCTTTATTCCTTCTTAGTCTACTTTCCACGCAGATTGCTAAAAGGGCGGAATAATTTCTTTTGGTCTTTCCCCTTGATAATGTGTATTTGTTTGTTTTTTTTGTGGTCTCTTAATAAGAAAAGCCCTTTGACTCTTAACATCCTGCCTTTCTTATTTGATTGGTCTTGAAAGGGTTATAAATCTTTCCAAGAAGCACGTCTGTTGGATTCACTAAAGAGAATGGGACCTTGGGAGATATATGGGAGGCTGTCTCAAGCGGTGATCTTCTATTCTTTGTTGATATCGATCTTTGCTCAGTTTGCTTCTTTGTATATTCATATGGTCATATATTGCATAATTGCAATGATCATTCCTGTGTTCTTGAACGATTGTAACATTCTTGATTTCAATTATCAAGGGTTTTAGAATGGTATAGTTTTGAAAACATCTTGACCCTAGTTTATTGAAGATTTATGTCAACCACCAAATCTTTGAATCTTATTGCTGTTCACATTTCTTTTTTGCAACCAGTAGTATAATAAAGACAATTATAAATGATAGAATTAATCTTGTAATTAGGAAGGTTTTGGTTTTGGAAAGTGCAGACATCCGAGTAGTATGAGTTTCAGTTTTAGAAGTCGATCGGTTTCATTGTTTAGTTGGCGTCTTGCGATCTTGGCCGGGTTCAAGTGCCGCTTCTTGGGGCTCTTCTGAAGTTCAGCTGTTGTTTCTTCTTCTTAAATGAATGACTGTGCCCTGGCCAATGTTTTAAAAAGTTTTTGTTCCAACAGGCAGAAACAAATCTGCTTAAGTAACATATTGAAGACGAACACTTGAATAGCTGAAACATGGAGGTGTACAGGAACAAATTTCGCCTGAGACATGTTGTATCTCAAAGCAACTTGAAATGAAAATTTTGAACTCATCTACTAGGTGTTCCAACAATAAACACACAGTCGTATCAAAATCACTTGATCATCAAAAAGAAATTGTAGGACACTACTGAGACATGTTGTGTATGTTCTATCATGATACTTAACAGGGCATTGTTTTCCTAACTATTGCATTGAATTAAAGTATTCCAATTCCATTTGCAGATTGAAAAGACAACTATTTGATCCCATCAGATGAATAACAATGCGGGATTTTGTTTTATTTGACCACAAGGTGATGTTTCTAACTTTGCTTGTTTCATAATATAGTTTTAATGTACTAATTCCTAAAGTTTTGTTTCTAATTCTCAAAGATATCTCCATACATGCCCTTTGTGATATATGCCAAATGTTATAAAATACATTGTATGGTGCAAACAATAGATTCATTAACTAGTTCATAGGCAGTGTAATCATTGTCTAATTAAATTTAAAGATGGAAAAACTTACATCCGTCCCTCAACCTTTAGTATACGTACATGTATATTAGTCTGAGAACAACACTTGTACGAAAAACACCTATCACCTATAATGTGAGAAGCGTACCGTTAGGTTCTTTTTTAACTGTTAGGGAAGTAGCTTTAGGTTCATTTTCACAGACCTAACAGCTGTTATAGAAGTAGCATCTAATTTAATTACTATCAGATTATACCACAGCTGCAAGTAATATTATATCCACTTCAGTTTACACTTTGAAATACATATAGAGAGCTTCTTTTTATAATAGCTAGATAACATTGGCCATTTGGAGCTGCAGTTACTGGTGATACCATGAATTCGTTTAACATGAAGCAATTTATTACTTGTTCCATTGCTCAACTAGAAGATTCAGTAGGCATCAGTCATTCCGACCACTTAGAGCTATTCCACTAGCAACACTAGCTCCAAATGCTCTATCTTTACCTTGCAAATGAGACAATTTCCTTTTACACTTCCTCTCAGTTTGAATATAGTACCTCAAAAATAATTAATGTTGGTTCCGATTGACTTGCCCTGAATATTTTCTTTCCATTTTGTTTTCAGTTTGGGACCAGTAGTATGACTAATTGAGGATGTGAGGGCTTCCATTGAAATTAGTGCTTTGCTTCTCATTTTCTTCGGATCAAGATCTGTCATGACTTTGATTTAAGAGGATTCCTTTGTATATATCTTGCTATCATAGCAAAAATGTTTGAACACAGATTATGTGATGCATTAATTTGTGGATGCTACTCTATAATGTGAATATTTGTTTTTAATATAGACTGATTTGTGCTTATTTCCTATGTGTGTGCCTTGGATGATCTAGAAAAGTTTCAAATGCGCATTGCGCATCCTATACATATTTATTTGGTTCCAAATAAATATTAATTATTATTATTTTCCAATGGTTAATTTCTTGCAACGCATATAAGCGTTGCCACAATTCGAATCTAAATGTTGCAACAAGCTTTAGAGGTAAGCTGCCCATGGGCGGCACAAACACATGTAAGCGTTGCTGTAGCCCATAAATATCCATTGCAATTTAGCAACGGTTATTAGTAGGGTTTTCCAACGCATATATAAGCGTTGCAATAGCCCCTAGCAATGGCAGCATAGGCAACGCATAATTATGCGTTGGTATAGACCCTAGCAACGCTTATATGGACTTTTAACAACGCATATATGTATTGCTAAAGGAGGGGTCATTTTGTAGTGCCATAGGATTAGAGAAGCTCCTTGCATTTCTTGTGAGGCCCTCAAGATTGAGGCAGCCGTGATGAGGGAGAAAAATGCACGTGCTGGTGTTTCTTCTTCTCTTTCTGGTTCTTCTTCTTCCTCTCACTCCTATTCTTCATGTGCCTCTCTCTTCCGGGAGTGTGAATATCTCATGAGCACTCTCGAGAAGTTTTTAGGAGGCAAGAAGAAGCAAAATCTCATTCTAGACCAATAAAAAATTATCAGATTTAATCAAGGTCTAGGGTTTGACTATTTGGAGCATGCTAGGACTCATCCTCCTACCATTGTGAATAGATCCAAGAGTGGAGAGATAGTGGTAGCTCCCAGGGTGAGTACCACTATATTTAGGTCTGCTGGGGTTGTCCATGGGACTTCTGAGTAGAAGGGTGCTTCTCCTGTCACTTCTGCCTCTAGCAAGGCGAAGTATTCATGCACCTTCTGTAAGAAGGATGGTCAACTAGTAGATTTCTGTTTTAGGCGCGTCAAGATCACGAGACGTGAGCGTGTTGCTACTCTTAGGGGTATTCAGAGTCATCCCCAGACTCTGAGTGCTTCTAAGGCACACACTACTACTAGACAGGTTAGAGGGTCACCTATTTTTAGGTAGCGTCTAGGACTCGGTTTTCATGCTGTTTAGTCGAGTTTTAGTCCTGGAGTTGTTCGTGGTCAGTCTTTCCGTTGTCCTCTTGATATTCCTCTTTTTTTCCATCGAGGTAGATATCAGCGGCGTGAGGTGTTTCCAGGTAGGAGATTTAGGCAACTTCGTTGGGATGGTCCGGCCTTTGCACCACGGCGGGTCAAACCAGTGATTGCTCCTACATCTTCTACTAGAGTTTCTTCTTTTGATCTTGTGAGAGTCGAGCATTAGAGAGACACTAGAGTCCAGTCCTCTTCCTCTGTGGCTGGTACTTTGAGACATCGTGTGATTCAGTATTGGGTTCCCAGGTCCTCACTTTATCCCAGTACTGAGTCTTCTCTCTCTTTCCTAGTCCGAGCCCCCGGTGATGAGTTGATCACTTTTGGGGATGCTTCTTTAGGTAGAGTCATTGCTAAAGGTACCGTCTACATTAATGAAAAATTTATTCTTAAGGACGTTGCCTTAGTGAGTAAGCTGCAATATAATTTGCTTTCTGTTTCTCAGTTTATCGTTGACTTTTTCGAGGTAAGCTTTAAGAGTAATGCTTGTAGAATCCTTGATTCATCAAGAGAGTTAGTTTGCGGGATTTCTAGAGTCATTCGTGCTGATTTTTCTATTTCTTCTAGAGACACTCTTCGGTGTTTGATTGCTTCTGAGTCCCGTGATCTCTCCATCTGGTATTGGAGACTTGGTCACATTGGTTTTGATCAATTGACCAGAGTTAGCAGCCGCGATCTTATTCATGGTTTGCCCAAACTCAAGATGGTCAAAGACTTAGATTGCTCTCCCTGCCGACATGGCAAGATGATTATTGCTTCTCATCCTCCGGTCACCATAGTGATGGTGATGCACAGACAGACTTTTACATATGGACCTTTGTTGGTCCGGCTAGAGTCACGATCGATGGGAGGAAGTGGTATGTCCTTGTCATTGTTGATGATTTTTCGAGGTATTCTTGTGTAACAGCCCAATTTTCATTAATCCGGTAAGCGAAGCTTGTCATGATAATGTCAGTTCAATCCTCATTTAATTTTAAGTATAATTATACAAATGTTAGGACATTCATCTTGCATAAAGAGGGAGTAATAAAATCCTAAAACTTATTTTCCAAACTACACACATGTTATTTCACCTTACTCAATGACATGTGGGCCATGTTTGTAAGAGAGAGGAGAGTAGGCTGCACATACCTACCATATAAATTCTCACTTTACTCACCTCTACCCACCCACCTAGCTACTCTACGACACATGGGACCTACCATTGCATTGGAACTTGTGGGCTGCACAACCTCCATGCCTTTTCTCACCCCAACCACCCATACCCACCCTCTTCACTCACTCTATGACATGTAGGACCTAGCCCCACATGTAAGGCATGAGTGGGCAGCCTATATAAGGCCTCAACCTTGGTTTCTCCTCCCTTTTTCCTGCTCATTTGCTCAGCTCAAGCACAGAAAAACAGCAAAATGTTCTTCTTCACCTCTTGCCATTTCTCCCCCTCAAATCCCCTCCAAACTTGGGTTTTGGCTTGTGCATGTTATACCATCATGTTGCCAAGATCAAGAGCTTCAAATCCATCCAAATGGATTCTTGAGGCATTAAGTTTTGGGTGAGTGGCAATCGATTTTTCATGCCTCCATGTTCTGAAATTTTGGCCATTATGCCTCATTTCTATCTTTTCCATGGAATCCATCCTCACACTTCGAATCGGGTTGCGCATGTCGGATGGAAGCTTGACGAGGAGGTCTAGTAGTTGCTGCAAGCACAAGCAAGCAAGGGCATTGTGGTGTACACGAGCTAGGAGGAGACGAGCTACAAGAGCTGGCGTTGCGCTACTTTTGTCATTCACTCACCGAGGCCAACCCACACCAAGTGCAAAAGCAACTTTGTAGTGGTAATGTTCTACCCTAGTCCACCCTTTTGAAGTCCTAGTGCATTGCTATGAAGTTTAGAAACCAATAGCAAAATAGCCATTTTGGAACAGACACATCAATGGGATACTCAGGATACTTAATCCGGATAGTCAGGGTTTTAATCTGGATAGTCAGGAGATTTAATCCGGATAGTCAGATATACGTAACTCATCACACCGAGGGGGTCAGCCCGGATACTCTGGATATTTAATCCGGATACTCTGAGGATTTAATCCGGATACTCTGGGATTTAATCCGGATACTCCGGATAGGGCGTAATTCATGAGGCCGAGAGGGTCGGCCGGACACTCCGGGTAAATGTCAGGATACTCGGACATAATTTAATAAAATACCTCTAAAACATGAATTTTTGACATTCAAGTCCAAAATTCACAAGACTAAATTGGTATTTTTATATTATACTCAGTATTGTGCATCATGAGCATCCATACATCTTTTAATCATGTGCATCTTTGGATTCTCGGTTTGGTGTTTATGGATTTGGATTTTCTCGTTAGGTGTTGACGTTTCGGAAGGCACTCCCGAGTATGACTACGTTTTCGAAGTCAAGAACGAGCAGCAAGGCACTACTTTACTCCTTGACCATGATTGCTCCTATTATTTGAAATTATATTGTTGGAATTACTTTATCAAATGCATGCTTACTTTCAACTACAATTATGTTTGGGTAGAAATCTTAGCTATTGCCATATTGTGATGTTATCCCCTTATCTTGTTCCTTCCATATTCCATTTTCGCCCTAGGTGGTTGGTTTATTATTATTGTATATGGGTTCGTACGATTTGGTTAGCCATGCTTAGAACATCGTTAGAAACCGCGATAGAAGGACTTAGTCCATTGGTCGCAATGATTAAGAATTATTATGATGATGATGGTTTCAAATGTTGTTCAATAATTAGAGATGTTGGCTAAGGACCTTAAGGATTGAATCCTGGTGACGTCTTTTTGAGTAACTATCGTGCGAACCACACGCCGTTTATGGGACCGGTGTAACCAAGTACTTGTGTATGACTAGGGTGTGTAAACCATGTGCACTCGGAATTCCTTAAGCTTTGTAGAGTGTTAAGGAATGTCCACCGGAACTTCTCGAGCTTAGTGGAGCGTCGAGAAGCGTCCTCGGAGTCCCTCGAACTTTGTTGAGTTGGGGATGTCCAACAACGGGTGTACTCCTTGATCCACACACACGACCTTTGGGCACGTGGGATCAAGGGTCACAGTCATCCGGGTGGTTTATATACACTACCATGCATACTGGAAAATGGTTTGTCACGTTCACCTCGGCCGACACATCTAAGGAAATGTGTTAATAGCTTGGCTCACGAGTGTGACGTGTCGTGTGGGTAAAGTCGTACCTCTGCAGAGTTTAAACTATTCGAATAGCCGCGTCCATGGTTAAGGATGATCTCTTAAATTGTCGATCCTTTGGGTAGTATTAAGGACTTGGTAGGAATGGGATGGGAGTGGGAAAAGAGACACAAGTATTGGAGTACTTGTGTGTGTAGTCGAACATGAGCGATGGAACTCATGGTTCGGAGAATGCTTGAAGGCATGATATGAAAATGATTATGATGATGTTATGTTATGTATTAGATTTTGCAAATGTTTACTAAATGCAATTCTTTTCAATCTATACATGTTTATGATTTATCTCAAATATTGCTTTATGCTGAAATTGCCATTTTGCCTCTCCTTGATGTAGCAACCACATGTAGCTAGAAATCAGCATACAATGTATATTAATGTGCGAGTACACTCTTTGTACTCAACCGGATTATCCACTTGCTGCGGTGAGGATGAGGCACTACCGGTGACTTTTACGGCAGATTTAAGCATTATAGCGTGTAGTCGCCGTTCTTGCCCCAGTTGGTTGCCTGAGGGTTTTGGGGGCATGCCATGCTGGCCCTTTTGTTGTTTATCTTATGTTTTCCGCTGCTACTTGATGTAATAACTTTAAATATGTCGTTATGGACAGCAGTCCTACTTTTGGTATGTAATAACGTTTATGCTTCCAATAATTATGTATGCGTTGTGATGTCAACTGTTGGATGAGAATGCTCGTGTTGGCGAACTATCCTGGGACCAACACGGGTATAATCGTGGAACGCCCGAGGTTCCCTTGATTCACTTGAGATGTACTACGCAGTTGGGTGAATCAGTGGAGTCCCGGGGACGGTTCCCCACAGGCTTGGTATCAGAGCCATACTGACTGTAGGTTAGAACGGCCATGCTACGACTAGTTAGAAGATGTTTTGAGTAAAAAATTATTTTACTATCAAATAATTTCAGAACTGATAACATTGTGCATTTCCTTTGTTTCTTACCCCTCTTAGTTCTATATCTTACCCTTATGTTCATTTGGTTATGCAAATGAGTTTCTAACCCCTCTTATCCTTTTCAACGTGACAGATGAGTTTTGGGCCGTTGGTTTTAGTCACCCGTGCTGAGGATGTGGAGGGCTATCCTTCTCTCCTGAGGGATATGCTGTGGAGAGCTAACTTCACTTATGCACCGGAGTACGCGGTTTATGGTCGTGCCATAGGACCCGGATTGGAGACCTACACCGCCACGGTTCACATTATCGCTAGGATGGTGACGGGGAGCATTCCCTATCACTTCCGAGCGAGGGGGACGTCCGTAGGAATGGCTATCCAAGAGGTGGCGTATGTTGCCATGTGCCATCTCCGTCATGACTTGTGGGAGCTGACTTTACCTCCATATCAATACTTCCCGCAACGAGGACCGACAGACGAAGTCAACAGTGTTGCTGAAATTGAGATGGGAGAAGACTCTTCTATTCGACAGTTGTCGGGCTTGGTCCGTGCTTTGGACCGGGCTAATCGTTGCATTGTCCATGAGCTATGGGAGACTCGTGCCCGTCTTCACGCGGCACAAGGGCACCTTCACCAATTCGTCCAAGTAAACTTGGTGCCACGGGACATACTGTATGGGCGCAACTCCACTGCACCACACGATGTAGCCCCACCCGCCTTTCAGTTTCCACATGTGCCGGGGATAGAGACCCAAGACGTTGTGCGCAACAACGCGCGCATCAACTCAGGAAATGTGATGCGTCGACGTGTCCAGGAGTCTCCAGGGGTACCTAGATTCTATATAGGATCACCACAGCGTCTCACTAACCCCTTGGACCCCGAAGACACCGGATCACCGGGATACCATCTTTTGGATGTGTTTCCCCATGGATTCCTTAGAGACATTTGAGTTGTCCCGATCAAGCTCATCAGGGAGAGCAAGTAGAGATGAGCTGAACTAATATAATTGATGTAATAGGCTACCTTATGAACCTATGCTAGCTCTTATGTTTGGACTTTTCACCCCTAGTTATCGCTTTTGACCTACGGGTTGTGAACTTGTGTTAATGTATCGGAACCTTGTTATTTGCTTTTATGGTTGATGTTGTGGCTTAAGCACCTTCTTGTTTTGATGTCTTTTAGAGTTGGTGCATGTTTTCTTGCTGCATACATATAGAATTTAAATTTGTAGTACTTGCTGTCCAAATATTCTAGTTCGGCGTGGTTGTGGCTCTTCTGCTGCTTGTTGCTAATTAGGCTTTGGCAACAGATGGCGGGAGTCACCACTCGTTCCCAAGCTCAGCGTGAGGCGAGGCCGCAATCCACCGGCTCCCAAGCAACTGAGGATCCACCTCAGGGGGTCACTCCTGACCATCCGGAGTCCTCGCATCGCCAAAATCAGCACCACCCTCGCGTGGAGGAGGAACTTCCACCCCCTCGACGATGGCTCAAGTCCTCGCTCTGATTGAGCAAAACCGGCAAGATCAAACTTTGATCCTGCAGCAGATCGCCCGTAACACGGCCTATGCCCCAGCCCCTTTTCGAGGAGCTGAGGGGGCAGGACATCACGCTGCCAGCGGACTCGGCGAGTTTCTTCGCACGAAGCCGCCAACGTTCTCCCGTGCGGCAGATCCACTCGAGGCCGATGATTGGCTCCGGACTATCGAGCGCAAGCTGGCCATCGCTCAATGCCAGGACCATGAAAAGGTTCTCTTCGCTTCACATCAACTTGATGGTGCGGCGTGCGCATGTTGGGACAGCTTTACCGCCATGCAGCCCGCCGATCATGTCATCACTTGGGCGGAGTTTCGTGCGGCTTTCCGCGAGGCTCATGTTCCCGCGGGTGTGATGGCAAGGAAGAAGCGTGAATTTCTCGCATTGAAGCAAGGTGGCAAGACCATCATGGATTATCTTCACGAGTTCAACTATTTGGCTCGTTATGCCCCAAACGAAGTCTCCACCGATGAGCGCAAGCAAGAGCACTTCATGGAGGGACTTTCAGAGGAGTTACAGCTGGAGCTCGCTGCTCATGACTTCCGAAATTTCCAGCACTTGGTCCACAAGGTCATAGTGGTGGAAGAGAAGTGGGGAAAATTGGAGGATTTGCGCAAGCGCAAGTGAGCTGCACAGAATTCAGCAAGCAGTCACTTGCAGCCACTGCGCATGGTGCGCCCCTCATTTCCAAACTATCAAGCTCCGGCACCGCCGAGGCCTCCAACATTCATTGCTCGCCCACCGCAGCCAAGTCTTCCACCAACTGTAAGTGGAAATCAGCAAGGAGCCAACACTCAAGCTCGCCCAATTCTTGTTTGCTTCCAGTGCAAGCAGCCGGGGCACTTTGCACGTCAATGCCCGCAAAAGAATCAATCCATGTCGGGTGTTCGACCCACTATCGCATCGGGGGCAGCAGCACCTCCACCCCGACCAACGCCCCCAAGAATCGCGCCAACCCCACCACGTGGTCGCATCAACCACGTGACTGTTGAAGAAGCTCAGAATGCACCGGAAGTGGTGTTGGGTACGCTTTTCGTCAACTCACACCCGACTACCGTATTATTTGATTCCGGAGCATCTCATTCATTTATTAAAGAGAAGTTTGCTATGCATCATGAGTTCCCTATACAACTTATGCATCCACCACTTCTCATTAAAACACCGGGATCAGAATTAAGGACCGATCGAGTCTGTCGGGAAGTAAAGATTGAAGTCAATGGGGTAGAGTTCCTAGCTGATTTGATAATAATTAAAACAGAGGGAATTGAAGTTATTCTTGGGATGGATTGGCTATCCAAGCACCAAGGATGTATCAATTGTGCAAGCCGATCTATTTCCCTTACAAACGCAAGCGGCAAACAAGTCGTGTTTGCCTCAAATCCAGATTATGCTCACCTTTATGCTTTGAAGGGTGAGCCATTTATTGGAATAAGTGACATCCCTGTGGTATGTGATTACCCGGATGTATTTCCGGAAGAGTTGTCGGGGATGCCACCTGACCGGGAGGTTGAGTTCGTTATTGAGCTTCTACCCGGAACAGCCCCAATATCCAAGCGACCTTACCGTATGCCTCCGAATGAGTTGATCGAGTTAAAGAAACAACTTACGGAGCTGCAAGAGAAGGGCTTCATTCGACCGAGCTCCTCACCTTGGGGATACCCGGCGCTATTTGTGAAGAAGAAGGATGATAGCTTGCGGATGTGTGTTGATTACCGTCCATTGAATGCGGTCACGGTCAAGAACAAGTATCCCCTTCCGCGGATCGATGATTTGTTCGACCAAATGACTGGAGCCTGTATCTTCTCCAAGATTGACTTGAGATTAGGCTACCATCAAATCAAGATCAGATCGGGAGACATTCCAAAAACGGCATTCTCCACCCGTTACGGTCTATATGAATATACCGTCATGTCTTTCGGATTGACTAATGCACCGACATACTTCATGAGCCTTATGAATTCAGTTTTCATGGAGTATCTCGACAAGTTCGTTGTCATCTTCATTGACGATATCCTTATTTACTCCAAGACTGAAGAGGAGCATGAAGTACACCTTCGGAAAGTCTTAGAAAAGCTGCGAGAGCACCAACTCTATGCAAAATTCAGCAAGTGTGAATTCTGGCTAAAGGAGGTCGCCTTCTTGGGCCATGTATTATCAGAAAGCGGAGTTGCGGTTGACCCGACAAGATCGGACGGTACTTGATTGGGAGCGGCCAAGAACATCACGGATGTTGAAGTTTTCTCGGGTTAGCGGTTATTACCGCCGATTCGTGGAGAACTTCTCTAAAATCGCGAAGCCACTGACCGAACTTTTGAAGAAGGAGAACAAGTTCATATGGTCAGCAAAGTGTGAGGCAAGCTTTCAATTGTTGAAAGTTCGCTTAACCACTGCACCTATCTTAGTCCTGCCGGATATTCACAAGGGTTTCGACATATATTGCGATGCATCCCGCCTCGGGCTGGGTTGTGTACTTAAGCAAGAAAGCCGAGTTGTGGCCTATGCATCGAGGCAATTGAGACCTCATGAGATGAATTACCCCACCCATGATTTAGAGCTAGCAACAGTGGTACATGCTCTAAAAATTTGGCAACATTACCTCATCGGTAATCGTTGTGAAATCTACACCGATCACAAGAGCCTGAAGTATATCTTTACTCAAGACGATTTGAACTTGAGGCAAAGAAGGTGGCTTGAATTGATCAAAGATTATGATATGGGACTCCATTATCATCCTGGAAAGGCCAATATTGTTGCCGATGCTTTGAGCCGAAAGTCTCAATGCAATTGTCTTTCAGTAGAACCGGAATCGGACACCATGTGCGCCGAGTTTCGGAAGCTCAACCTAGAAATGGTTAAGGAGGGATTACTTGCTGTCATGGAAGTTAAATCTAATCTATTGGACCAAATCAAAGAGACTCAAAAGACAGACAAGGGCATAACACTCATCCGAGCCCGCATCAAGCAAGGCAAGGCCAATTGCTTCACCGAGGACTCACAAGGTGTCTTATGGTTCAGCAAACGGCTAGTGGTGCCAAATTGTAAGGAATTGAAGGCACTAATTCTTGATGAAGCTCATAATTCCTCATTCTCTATTCATCCCGGGAGTACAAAAATGTACCAAAATCTTAAGCCAAAACTTTGGTGGACCGGATGAAACGAGAGATTGCATTATGTCGCCGAGTCGGCGTATGTCGGCGGTGAAAGCCGACCATTTGCGTGCAGCGAGCACACTTCAACCACTGCCCATTCCTATGTGGAAGTGGGAAGAGATTAGTATGGATTTCATCACGGGTTGCCCAAGGCGCAAAAGGTTTTGATTCCATATGGGTAATTGTTGACCGATTGACGAAGACGGCTCATTTTCTTCCTGTCAAGACGACGGATACAGTAAGCAAGTTAGCTGAGTTGTATCTTTATCGAATCGTGTCTCTTCATGGTGTTCCCAAAAGAATAGTCTCAGATCGGGGTACCCAGTTTACCTCGTATTTTTGGCAATGCCTCCACAAGGCCATGGGGACTCAACTTTCTTTCAAGATCGCTTATCATCCCTGGTGATGGACAAACTGAATGAGTGAACCAAATACTTGATGATATGCTTAAAGCTTGTGCCCTTACTTATGGCAAGAATTGGGAGAAATGCTTACCTTTCGTAGAATTCTCCTACAACAATAGCTATCAAGCTAGTCTCCAAATGAGTCCATTGAAGCTCTCTATGGGAGATCTTGCGAACTCCACTTAAGCTGAGTGCGAGTCAGAGAGAGGCCCTCTTTGGTCTGATCTAGTCACCGAAGTGGAAGAGCAAGTTCGATTTATTAAAGTGAGCAGTTGCGGACGCGCGGTCTAAATCAAAAGAGCTACGCTGATCGTCATTGTCGTGAACTCAAATTTGAAGTTGGTGATCACGTCTATCTCAAAGTCTCACCAATGAAAGGTGTTTGTCGGTTTCATGTGAAGGGAAAGTTAGCCCCTCGTTATATCGGACCTTTCCAGGTCATAGCAAGACGAGGAGTGGTGGCATATCAATTGGAGCTTCCCCCTTCGCTAGCCGATGTACACGATGTCTTCCATGTATCTCAATTGAAGAAATGCCTTCGTGTCCCAACGAAGCCACAGAGTTGGACACTCTCGAATTACAACCCGATCTATCATACAAAGAGCATCCTATTTGTATCCTTGACGAGAGGGAGCGTGTTACTCGAAACCACACCATCAAATTCCTTAAGGTTCAATGGAGTAATCACACCTCGATGAAGCCACATGGGGCGGGAGGATCATCTTGAGCCGACTACCCTACCTCTTCAATGAAGCGGTGTAATCTCGAGGGCGAGATTCTTTTAAGGGGGAGGCTTGTAATGCCCAATTTTCATTAATCCATTAGCGAAGCTTGTCATGATAATGTCAGTTCAATCCTCATTTAATTTTAAGTATAATTATACAAATGTTAGGACATTCATCTTGCATAAAGAGGGAGTAATAAAATCCTAAAATTTATTTTCCAAACTGCACACATGTTATTTCACCTTACTCAATGACATGTGGGCCATGTTTGTAAGGGAGAGGAGAGTAGGTTGCACATACCTACCATATAAATTCTCACTTTACTCACCTCTACCCACCCACCCACCTAGCTACTCTATGACACATGGGACCTACCATTGCATTGGAACTTGTGGGCTGCACAACCTCCATGCCTTTTCTCACCCCAACCACCCAAACCCACCCTCTTCACTCACTTTATGACATGTGGGACCTAGCCTCACATGTAAGGCATGAGTGGGCAGCTTATATAAGGCCTCAACCTTGGTTTCTCCTCCCTTTTTCCTGCTCATTTGCTCAGCTCAAGCACAGAAAAACAACAAAGTGTTCTTCTTCACCTCTTGCCATTTCTCCCCCTCAAATCCCCTCCAAACTTGGGTTTTGGCTTGTGCATGTTATACCATCTTGTAGCCAAGATCAAGAGTTTCAAATCCATCCAAATGGATTCTTGAGGCATTAAGTTTTGGGTGAGTGGCAATCGATTTTTCATGCCTCCATGTTCTGAAATTTTGGCCATTATGCCTCATTTCTATCTTTTCCATGGAATCCATCCTCACACTTCGAATCGGGTTGCGCATGTCGGATGGAAGCTTGAGGAGGAGGTCTAGTAGTTGCTGCAAGCACAAGCAAGCAAGGGCATTGTGGTGTACATGAGCTAGGAGGAGACGAGCTACAAGAGCTAGCATTGCGCTACTTTTGTCATCACTCACCGAGGCCAACCCACACCAAGTGCAAAAGCAACTTTGTAGTGGTAATGTTCTACCCTAGTCCACCCTTTTGAAGTCCTAGTGCATTGCTATGAAGTTTAGAAACCAATAGCAAAATAGCCATTTTGGAACAGACTTGTCAGCCCGGATACTCCGGATACTTAATCCGGATAGTCCGAGGTTTTAATCCGGATAGTCCGGAGATTTAATCCGGATAGTCCGGATATACCAGAACTCATCACACCGAGGGGGTCAGCCCGGATACTCCGGATATTTAATCCGGATACTCCGGGGATTTAATCCGGATACTCCTGATAGGGTAGAATTCATGAGACCGAGAGGGTCAGCCCGGACACTCCGGGGTAAATGTCCGGATACTCCGAACATAATTTAATAAAATACCTCTAAAACATGAATTTTTGACATTCAAGTCCAAAATTCACAAGACTAAATTGGTATTTTTATATTATACTCAGTATTGTGCATCATGAGCATCCATACATCTTTTAATCATGTGCATCTTTGGATTCTCGGTTTGGTGTTTATGGATTTGGATTTTCTCGTTAGGTGTTGGCGTTTGGAAGGCACTCCGAGTGCGACTCGTTTTGAAGTCAGAAACGGCAGACAAGGCACTACTTTACTCCTTGACCATGATTGCTCCTATTATTTGAAATTATATTGTTGGAATTACTTTATCAAATGCATGCTTACTTTCAACTACAATTATGTTTGGGTAGAAATCTTAGCTATTACCATATTGTGATGTTATCCCCTTATCTTGTTCCTTCCATATTCCATTTTCGCCCTAGGTGGTTGGTTTATTATTATTGTATATGGGTTAAATGCGATTTGCTTAGCCATGCTTAGAACATCATTAGAAACGCGATAGATGGACTTAGTCCATTGGTGCATAATGATTAAGAATTATTATGATGATGATGGTTTCAAATGTTGTTCAATAATTAGAGATGTTGGCTAAGGACCTTAAGGATTGAATCTGGTGGCGTCTTTTTGAGTAACTATCGTGCGAACCACACGCCGTTTATGGGACGGTGTAACCAAGTACTTGTGTATGACTAGGGTGTGTAAACCATGTGCACTTTCGAATTCCTTAAGCTTTGCGAGTGTTAAGGAATGTCCACGGAACTTCTCGAGCTTAGTGGAGCGTCGAGAAGCGTCCTCGGAGTCCCTCGAACTTTGTTGACTTGGGGATGTCCAACAACGGGTGTACTCCTTGATCCACACACACAAGACAATCGGGCACGCGGGATCAAGGGTCCGATCATCCGGTGGTTTATATACACTACCATGCATCTTTGGAAAATGGTTTGTCACGTTCACCTCGGCCGACACATCTAAAGAAATGTGTTAATAGCTTGGCTCACGAGTGTGGCGTGTCGTGTGGGTAAAGTCATACTGTGCAGAGTTTAAACTATTGAATAGCCGCGTCCATGGTTAAGGGCGATCTCTTAAATTGTCGATCCTTCGGGCGAGTATTAAGGACTTGGTAGGAATGGGATGGGAGTGGGAAAAGAGACACAAGTATTGGAGTACTTGTGTGTGTAGTCGAACATGGCGATGGAACTCATGGTTAGGAGAATGCTTGAAGGCATGATATGAAAATGATTATGATGATGTTATGTTATGTATTAGATTTTGCAAATGTTTACTAAATGCAATTCTTTTCAATCTATACATATTTATGATTTATCTCAAATATTGCTTTATCTTTGAAATTGCCATTTGCCTCTCCTTGATGTAGCAACCACATGTAGCTAGAAATCAGCATACAATGTATATTAATGTGCGAGTACACTCTTTGTACTCAACGGATTGTCCACTTGCTGCGGTGAGGATGAGGCACTACCGGTGACTTTTTAAGGCGATTTAAACGATTATAAGCGTGTAGTCGCCGTTCTTGCCCCGATTGGTTGCTGAGGTTTTGGGGGCATGCCATGCTGGCCCTTTTGTTGTTTATCTTATGTTTTCGCTGCTACTTGATGTAATAACTTTAAATATGTCGTTATGGACAGCAGTCCTACTTTTGGTATGTAATAACGTTTATGCTTCCGATAATTATGTATGCGTTGTGATGTCAACTGTTGGATGAGAATGCTCGTGTTGGCGAACTATCCTGGGACCAACACGGGTATAATCGTGGAACGCCCGAGGTTCCCTTGATTCACTTGAGATGTACTACGCAATTGGGTGAATCAGTGGAGTCCCGGGGACGGTTCCCCACATCTTGTGTATTTTTCATGGCCTCAAAGGATGAGACTTTTTCTCACTTTAGGGGATTTGTTAGTAGGTTGTCTATTGAGCTCCTAGGTGCATTACGAGCTATACGTAGTGATAATGGCACAGAGTTCAAGAATTCCTACTTTGAGAGTTTCTGTGTGGAGTCTAGTTTAGAGCATCAGTTCTCTTCTCCCTACGCCCCTCGGCAAAATGGCATAGTGGAAAGGAAGAACAGGACCCTGGTTGAGATGGCTAAGACGATGCTAGATGAGTACAGTACTCCTAGGAAGTTTTGGGCTAAAGCTATAGATACTGCTTGTCATGTTTTCAATCATGTTTTCTTGAGAGCACATTTGCATCGCACTTTTTATGAGTTGAGGTATGGGCGAAAGCCCAGTGTTTCTCATTTTCACGTTTTTGGTTGCAAGTATTTTATCTTGAAGTCTAGTAACCTAGATAAGTTTGAGTCTCGTTCTTCTGATGGTATTTTTCTGGGTTACTTGACTTCTTCTCATAGCTATAGGGTCTGGAGTTGTGATGCGAATATGATCATAGAGACCTGTGACGTGACCTTTGATGAGGCTAGCCTAGGAGCTAGACCTGATATTTCAGGCTCTTCTTATCCCTCGAGACCATCTTTGTAGAGGATGAGGATGATGGAGATGATGGTGTTCCACGATCCGATCCCTCTACACAGAAGTGCCTCTGTTTCCATTTATGCATCACAGGGAGATCAGCCTTTGCCTTCAGACTCTCCTTCAGCGAGTGGCTATGTTCCTTCCTCTTCTACTCAAGAGGTAGAGGCCACTTCTGCTTTTGGTCCTCCTCGTCACATTCAGCGTTCTCATCCACCTAAGCAGATCATTGGTGATCTATTTGAGCGTGTTACGCGTTCAAAATCAGGTTTATCTTCTTTCTGTCTTCACTTTGCCTTTGTTGCCTCTTTTGAGCCAAAGAATGTTACTCGTACATTATCGATGAATCATGGATTAATGCTATGCATGAGGAACTAGAAAACTTTGAGAGGAACAAAGTCTGGCAGCTTGTAGAGCCCCCATCTGGTCATAATATCATTGGGACCAAGTGGGTGTTCAAAAACAAGCAGAGTGAGAATGAGGTTGTTATTCGCAACAAGGCTAGGCTAGTTGCACAGGGCTTCACTCAGGTTGAGGGTCTTGACTTTGAGGAGATCTTTGCCCTTGTAGCTAGACTAGAGGCGATTAGAATCCTGCTTGCATTCTCTGCATTCTAGGGCTTCAAGCCCTATCAAATGGATGTCAAGAGTGCATTTCTCAATGGCTTCATTGAGGAAGAGGTGTATGTCAAGCAACCTCCAAGATTTGAGAATCCCAAATACCCGAACCATGTCTACAAGCTTTCCAAAGCCTTGTATGTACTTAAGTAGGCTCCTAGAGCTTGGTATGAGAGGCTTAAGTCCTATCTTCTCAGTCACGGTTTCAAAATGGGTATGGTAGACAAAACTCTATTCATCAGGCACTAAGATTCTCATTTTCTTCTCGTCAAGATTTATGTGGACGATATTATCTTTGGTGGCTCATCTCAGTCTCTTGTGTCTCATTTTTCTGAGGGGATGAGCACAGAATTTGAGATGAATTTGATGGGTGAGTTGAGCTACTTCCTCAGCTTCCATATCAAGCAGACTCGGGAGGATACTTTCTTGCACCAAGGTAAGTACACTCAGGACCTCCTGAGGCGGTTTGATATGTCTGATGGGAAACCTGTGATAACTCATATGGTCACCACTGCTGTCCTCGAGCCCGATGATGATTGTGAGCCTGCTGATCAAAAGGAGTTTCGGAGCATGATTGACTCCTTCTTGTATCTTACTGCCCCGTAGCCAGACATACACTTTGTCATGTGTATGTGCGCTCGCTTTTAGGCTTCTCCTCGCGTCTCTCATCGCCAGGCGGTGAAGCGCATCTTTAGATACCTTCGAGCTACCATTGATTATGGTATCTAGTATTCTTCTTCCTCTTGTCTATCCCTTAGAGCTTTTTCCAATGATGACTTTGTCGGCTGTAGGATAGATAGGAAGAGCACTTATGATACTTACCAATTTATTGGCACTTCTCTTGTTTCTTGGTCATCTAGGAAGCGATGCGGTGTTGCCTGATCTCTGCGAGGCGAATATGTAGTTGCACTAGTTCTTTGTAGCTAGGTGCTTTGGATGAGATCGACCTTGCGGGACTTTGGGTTAGAGATAGAGAGTGTTCCACTTTTCTGTGATAATACTTCTGCTATCTGCATTGCAAAGAACCCGTCAAACATTCCCGGACCAAGCACATTGATGTTATATATCACTTCCTTAGAGACCATGTGGAGAAAGGAGACATAGTGCTTGATTTGTGGAAGTGACCACCGGTTGGCGATATCTTTACCAAGCCTTTAGATAGCTCTAGGTTTGTTGCCTTGAGAGTGAGTTTGGAGTTGTGTGCCCTTACGGCATACGTGAGGGGAGCTGATCTATATATTATGTATTATATTTTATTTTAGTTTTTCCTTTCTTTTGTATTGCTCTGGGTACTTATGGGATTTATTTCTTAGAGTTATGAGTTCACATCACTTAGACTTCTGGCATGCTTTTGCATGGACCTCTCATCTTGTGTTTTAGGTTACTATCATTCTTAATTAGCTGTACTGTCTTCTCTCTAGGTTGAGTAACCTCACAGTCTTATAAGTCTAGTAGGTGTTGGGCCCCTGGGTAGATAGGGTCTGTGTACTCTTTAGTTTGGGATCTAGAGGCAGCTTATCTATGTCAGTTATTGGGGAAGGTGAGAGCGAGTCTAAGCTATAGTGTTCTCTACTATTTTCTCTTTGCTCTATAGCTACCCAGTTTGCAGTTTCTTATCTTCTTCTCTCCATTCTATATTTCTGGTTTTTGATTCAGTTATTTTGGATCCTTCAATTGATATCTTTTTTGAGCTTAATCTTGCTAATAACTCAGCTTAAACCAGATTTGTGCTTAAAATTGAATCACATGTTGAGGGGAAGTTTAAGAATCTGTCTCATGCATTGCATATAGACTTGATTTTTTATTTTATGAGCTATGTCTATTATGCAAATGATCCATGTTTCATTTTATACACCATGCTATATTATGAAGAAAATTACTTGCTTAGATATGTCCAAGTTCATTTATCTTGCTAAGTTCATAAAATTGAAAAATAAGCTTAAAAAAACTTGATAAAACATGTTGCGTTTACTTGCTAAGTTTCTTCTCTAGGTGTATTTGCTATGATTTGTAAAATTCTGAAATTCTCTAGAGTCCCTATAGCAACTTGAGTGAATCTTGTTTGATCCATATTTGAGTCCTTCACTAGCTTAACAATGAAAATGTTAAAATCAAAGTGAAGCAAAATTGACTCTTTTTGTGCGCATTATACTCAACACCTCACATTCACAAGACGGCTTCTCATTGCACTTGAGATTAACTTGAAATGTGTTGTGTATGACCAAGATCATTCTCTTAAGAGTCCCTCTTGAGATGATCGAATATGGCTTGAGTCAATTGCTTTAAAAAAATCCAAAAAAACATATGTGGGTAAAGAATGCAAATAATGTCAAACATTTGCACCCCGCTATGTCTTTCAAAGATTCAAAGAAAAATTTGCATATAATGAAAAAAAGCTCAAAGTACTTTGTATGAACTTCTAGATTCCCCAAAGTGTTGAGTAGGTTGAACTCTAGGTTTTCCATTTGATCCTTTGAATGGCTTTGCTTCTAGTTTTGAAACTAATGACAAGTGTTGTTCATGTTCATTCTTGCTAAAAATAACATGGTTTCAAATAAATCTTGCTAGTAAAATGTTTATTTACACTTGGACATGCCTTAGCTTAATCTATTTTTGCCATAACATAGCTTGGTGTCATAACTTGTCTTGTTGGTCACTTGGATAATCTTCAAAGCTCCCTTAGGCTGTATTACTTGCATAAAAACATTAAAAAAAGGGGGAGAAAAGAAAATACCATCTTGATGCCTATATTGCCAAAAGGGGGAGAAATCGTAGAAAAGGCATCATTTTGCATCTTGATTCATCTTAATTCTTATGATCTTTGTAAATCTTTGCTATCTTTCATATATCATAAGCATTTCTAGTTGCCAACTTGGTCATGTTTTTTATTTCCATTTCTTTGATCAAGTTTGGCTTTGCATTCAAATTACTTTCTTCTTCTCTTATTCAAACTCAAAACTTATGCATTTTTATGTGTTTGTCAATATACTCATCAAGGGGGAGATTGCAAGACCATGTGGAGGTATATCCTTATGTGTGATGAGTAATTGACAAAATTTGAGATTGGTTTGATTTGAAATTAAGTTTGATATGAATTGGATTTTTGATTTGAAGCAATTTGAGTGTTGGTTGCTTTTCCCAATGCTACCGGCATGGGGGCAGTAGCACCAGACTATTAAGTGAAATTATGATTGATTAATGATTTTGGGATAACCATTGAATATCTTTGTGGCCATTGCTATGCGAAAGGTTTTTTCCTTGTCTTTGATGGTTGCAGGGCGACGGAGCTAGGTCATAGTGAGGCTAGGTCATGGTGAGGCGGAGGATGACCGGGACTAGGCAGGAGCGTCGGAGGTCTAGACGGTCAGGAGATCTCCAGAAGATGATCGTAGACGGAGTCTGGGCAAGCCAAGAAGACAAAGAAAGCAGATGATGCTAGCTAGATGCCGCGTGGATCAATGAGAGCTGTTGGATCGCGGTCTAGTTGATAGGTTAGCAGGTCCAGGTAGTATGCTTTGAAAAAAGTTCAAGAAAACCCTTTGTTGGTATGGGTTTTAGGTTAGCCCTTGCATAGCTGTGTGGGCAAATCCTAGCCCTTATATGAGTTCTCTAGGGTTGAGGGCTGCATCCAAGGGTCGTAGGTGGCCCAAGAGTAGCATAAATAGGGGTGGAGGAGTAGCCTCTTCCCCTTGATGGTTGTAGAGGTTTTTGTGCTCCTTTGAGTTTTGCCCACCTTATTGTGAGGCTTTGTAAACCTCCTCCTTCTAGAAATGCAAATCTTTTTCATTCATGCTTGAATTTACATTACACACTTACTTTGTGTCTTAAATTCAGCATTTAAATTCAGTATTTAAATTCCTGCAATTTACTTTCTCGTAATTTGTTTTCTTGCGATTTGGATGTTTTGAGTGTGTTCGTATGGTTTTACATATTTTTTTCACTCTAGGATAAAGTAGAGATCACCTTTTCTATTAAGTAACAACTCTGTCCAGAACTTGTTTTTCATGCAGTAGTCAGTATTTGATTTTTACAAAAATCTAGAAAACTCCGTTTTGAGTGATTCTTCTTGGATAAGGTGCGGGACTCTCATGTGCATCTGTAGAAAAATTTTGGAGTCCACTTGTTGCACCGTTTGGGCGCCATGAGATGAAAACCGAGCCCCAAACTTTCTGCTCGAAGTTCCTGACTATATGTGTTCTTCGATTTTTGCTAATTTTTCACGACTCATTTGCTCATAGGTATAAAAATTCTCAAAATTTTTTGAGTACCAGAAACCCACCAACCACCTGTTCTAAATAAGGACAGTTTCTGGAAATTTTGCATTTGCTTTTCTGAAAGTGACTTTTGTGATTTGAATTGATCTTCTTTCTAAAAGCAAGAGTTGAATTGATTCTTTTTTATTGTGGACACTAGATAACCAGGATTGTGACTCAAAAATCCCCACATATTCTATGGTACTTATTCATGCAAGTTAGGGGTACACATAGTTGTCTAGTTGTTCGGGTTTTTCACGATTTCCTTTGCATGATCTTTTTGAGGTATTAGTTGGAGTATTTTGGGAGAAAATTTTATTTGCGACCATTCACCCCCCTCTATTCGCCATGTCGATCCTTCAAGGATGTATTTGGTTGGTGGGATGAGGTTAAATAGGATGGGATGGTCCTGTACCATTTCGTTCCGTTGCTGTGGGTGAATGGAATGCTTCATCATCTATAAAAATATTCCTCAAATTTATATCCCATCATCCAGGATGGGATGGCTCTATTCAAGCAATCTAACACATGGATGACTTTTTTTTCTTAAATCATCTCACATATGTACCACGTGGTACAAGCAACCAAACACATCCTTAATGGTTGTCTGTTGCTCACCCAGCATGCAATGGGCAAGTTTCTGAATTTGGTTTCTGAACATTCACCTAGTTTTGAATCTCCCAGAGTTCAACTTAGTGCATACGCAATACTTTTTTGTCTAAGTTTATAGTTTTGTCAAATGTTAGATCTCGACAATAAACTTATGATTACGGATACCTTCGGTTTAACAAAGTCAAGTACAAAGACAGTGGCACACGATGTATACAGGTTCAGGCCCCTGGATGGAGTAATACCCTATGTCCTGTGCGGATGATGTATGAATTTGGTGTATTGAGTACGAGGCGAGTTGTCTATTCCTAATTACAATGAAGATTGGATCTAAGCAATGGATAAACTACGGCTGGAGGTTAACAAAGCGTGGTCCGTCGGCTCCTGATCGCTCTGCCTCTTATAAAAGCTCTCTCTAGAAGTCTTCTCCTTTTTCTCTTGGCTCTCCTCCTAGGGGTGAAAACGGGTCGAATACGGGAGGATATTGCTCTTCCCATATCCTAACCCATATTTTTTTTCCGGATTCGGAACTGGATATGGGCTAGCTGGATACATATAAGGATTCGAGTTATTCAGGATATGGATACGGGATGAATATCTGACGGATTCAGGTTGGAAACAGATAAAGATATACGGATAATGCACGCATATATAAAGTAATATATATTGAATTAAAACCATACAAGTATATGACTATAGTAACAAATTATATATCAATCAAACTCAACAAACATTGTGGAAAGAATATGCTACTTGATGACCAATAGGACCAACTAATTGTTAATATAGATGGGTTGATATGGAAAAACCAATGAAAATGGGTTGGGCCTTACTGATATCCGAATAGGAAAAATCCAAATATCTGATCCAAATATCCTAACCGATATCCAAATAGGAAAAATCCGGATATCCGAATAGAAAAAAATTTGAATATTCAGATCCCGTCCAGTATTTACCCAATATTGAATGCTCTAGATTCGATCCCGAATCCGGTCCCAAATCTGACTAGATAGTAAAATCTGGTCCTAGATCGGGCGAGAGATATCCGACCCGTTTTCATCCCTATCTCCTCCTAAGGATACCTACCCCCGGCCTTATATAGTCGGGGTAGCTCTGCCTCAAGTTGAGTTGTAGTCGGCTTGGAATACCAAATCGTAGTTGATAAGGAGTCCATCGTCATATCGATCTATGCATCATATCCAAACCTCCCTGAATAATAGGTGTACTTGAGTTGATTTCCTCATGATGGAAAAATGATTGAGTCCTTCCTAGTATGGAATTAGCTTCTTCGCATATCTTATCCCATGGAATGGGGCCCGTAATATCTAGAGTTTCTATATGTGTGCTTGAGCATATATGGCATAGTCTTTGTGTTTTCGCTACGTACTCATATCCCATATTTAGATATTCGACAAGTCTGTGTTTTTTGAATGGTCTTGTCCATAAATATATAGCATATTTTATATTACAATACAAATTAGTGTGATGTTCCTATTATACCTGGTAAATATCTAGATTTACTATATATTACGTACATATATTTATTGAATGTAGTGCTTACAGATAATAATTAGAAATAATCTAGTCATTTTTAATATCTCATTGATCTATATATAAAAAGAAAATAAAAAACTAACGCACCATGCAAACCTAAACCAACAGGACTAGAATCCATCATCCTTTGCCTCTATCTGATAGAAATCAAGTAATCATCAGATGATGCTTGTGCTTTTATGCACCCACAAGCTGCTTAACCCTTGTGCGAATACTCTAAGATGCTGTTTGGTTAGGCGTTTTTTAGCCCGTAACAGTTTCCAGCGCTATCGGATGTCGTTGCATTGCGTTTGGTTGGGTGAGCCCATAATCGATCGCGGCGATAACAGATACCGTCCCTCACAGTCTCCTTACCGCTCGGGAGCCAGCGTGATCCGTTCCCCTCGCGACCTCACTCGCTCGCGGCCTCACGTAGCTTCCTCTCCATCCCTTGTCACTCACCTTAACTTTGCTGGCGGCGGTGGCCATGGAGGCGTCCTCCTCGCCCGCATCGTGGAGCGCATCCATGGCCATGCCATCTGTGAGCCCCGGCGTCGGCCTCTCCAAAGCCCGTTCCTCCCAATCCCTAACCCCAATCCCTTTCTCCCTCTCTCACGCGTCCGGGAACTTATCGGCTCCTTCGCGGTGTGCCTCCGTGAAGTGCTCCGATTGCATTCACTGCATTCTGCCACGCAGCGACACCCCAAAGCGCTCGGCAACGTCGCAAGCCCCAATACATTAGGTATGAACTGCTACTCTTGTGGACATTGCAGATGTGGGGTTTTCTCCCATGTGAAAGGATTTGATGCGAGATACTTTCATTTGCTAAGGTAAATCCACCTTTCCATGGAGAACCGATGGTGACCCCCACCTCCAGAGATCGATCTTCATCCTCTATAACCCGCTTGTCATCTCAAAGAAGTATATTATCACAAATGTGTATGAATGATAAGGTGCAGAGGTGAAGGTAAAGGTTGAGTGCACTGTCGGCTTCTTGGCGGGAAAATTGTTGGCTCTTCTTGATGTATCTAGCTTAAAAAAACGAAACCTACATTTGTGATACCAATATTGGTTATATGTATGAGCAATGTTTCAATGTTTTTCATACGTATAAAAGCGTAGCGTTATCGCCTTGGAAATTAAATTCGACATACAACCCGTCGAATGAGCTTCCTTGTTGTATGAGGAGCTGTACCTTCTTGTATGTTATGCGTTGAAAACAAAATAAACATAGGCATTTAAAAATCTAGCAGGTTTAGGTCTTTTTTCTTGCCTTGTGCGGATTACTCAGACATCTATGACCTTCCATTTGTTAGCTTCGTTTGGTTGTCTATGTTTGATTTAGTAGGAGCATTTTCAATATTGGAAGCATGGGTCAATATTGGTGTTTCACGGTTTTGTAAAATCAGAATCGGAACATATAACACGATTTATCTTCTTAATTTTTGTTTTTGTTACGTGATAGTATCTTGAAGGTGGAGGAATCATTATCAAGGGAATTGCAGATCGAGTGGGACAAGAACAAGTCTCGATTGAGAGAGTAAGCAGTATTAAGATTTACTGATTGGGCTCTTAGTACTATATACCCTTTGCTTGTTTTCATTTCTTATGTTCATCACTGGTTACCTTGAGTTGAAGGTAATATTTTTTCTCAACAGATTGGTATAATAACTTATAGAAGTCTTGAAGGTGCCACAAAAGAGATGGACTGAACATTATTGTGATTTGTTGCAGTCAATAACAAGCTTAAAACCATAGATTGGACCACAGTTGTGAATTTCCAACATGGTTTAGTTTCATTTCGTTTTTCCCTTTACGATCTTTTCACACAATTACTAACTTTACCTACTACAAGTTGTAGGAAGTTTTTGAAGTCATATTTTGTTTACGTCGGTGTGGGTACGAGTGATGAGGACATCTCTAACTCACAACTAGAAGACTCACCGAGCATGAAAGGTCCGATGACACGTGCCCGTGCACGACGCCTCGGACAAAAGGTGAATTCGTTTCTTGGTCAAATGAATTATTTAATAACAGAACCAATGATACTGCCTAATAATTATTGTTTATTGATTTCATGTGATGGCATTTCGGCGGAACTTGTGAGAGGCCAGGGAGTTCATGAATAAAACGAAGGATGACTTCCTTCGGTGGATGCTGCCATGCCATGGGAGGAAGACGCAATAGTATTGTTTCATGCAAGGGTGGAGATATGTCCAATTTTATTTTTGTGGCACACCAATAATTACAGCCATGCAGATTCTATTTTGTGGAGGCGCATGCAAGGAAGGGCCACCAATTTGTCCAGCCACGTGAGGAGGATGTTGATCCTATTTTCATGGCGTGACTAGCATGATAGCGCACAAAGAAATCTGTTGTTTCTATCTTTATGGTGATAAAAAAGGAAATTTGCATGGATGCAAATGGGGAGCACGCAGCAACCTATTTGATTCCATCTTTCATACGGGAAAGGGAGATCTTGATTTTTGGTTTAGCTATTGCTAATTGTAAGGCCCTCGTGCCCAACTATTGAGGTCTCACATTTAATCATTCATCCGAGTGATTCTTCCGCTGTTGTTCTTGCCATTCTCATGCGACGTGTTTTGACACGGTTGATACCAAATCAGAGGAGTGGTTTAGCGATTGCGAGGTTTCTAGTCGCGTTCTTGGATCGTGGTTAGCCGCCCCTTCGTCAAAGTCGCATCTCGTCAATCAAGAATTTCTCCTACGACGGAAGATCGGGACCGAACTCGTACGCACGCATCTTAAGTCGAGGCGTGTGCATATCAAGTGGTATCAGAGCTTTCGTTGCCGGTAGGAATTCATCTATCCTTTAGTAGTAGATTAATTTTTGTTTTACCTATATCCTGAAAATTGCCATACAAACTATCCAACTCCTAGCCCGTTCTAGCTGTTCTATCTGTTAATTTCAATTTATGTCATTGAGTTTTTGTTCATCTTGTCGTGTCTAGTTGCTGATCTATAGTCCCTTGTTGCATAAGCTAGAAAATTGTCAAAAAAAAAGAAAAAAAAAAAGAAGAAGCCTGAAAGCAACAGCGCCAGATCTGAGAATCAATTTCCGTCCAGACATTTTTTCCTCTGTGCAGTAGTCACGAGAACGTCAATATCTTTGTCTCTGGAAATCCAAATCCATCCGAACCACTTTTGTTGTCTTCATAGCTCAAAATACCACCGTTCCGCAAAATTTGGTACTGTTTTGTCGAGTGGGTTGAAATCTGCTCGTGTTTCAAATTTGATCAGTTGCTGCCAATTTTGTTCTTCCCTGCTGTTCAAATCTGTCTAGTGGCCGCAAAGAAAGGTGAAAAAAGAGAGAGAGAGAGAGAGATGTGCCATGGGTGCATCCAAAATTTTCTAAAGTTTTGCTCTTGCAACTAGTTTGAGTTTGCCTTGAAACATTTTCCGATCAGCAACTAAGACTAGTACTTGAACGAACGTTTATTCAATTTCGCAAGTTTGAGATTACAGATTGCTTATTCCATTGCTACAAAATTTTTCCGCCTAGAGCTCCACACATTTACCATTGATCCGCGTGTTCTAGTACTGTGCAATCGCTCTACTCACTCTCTTGAAAGTTATCACGAATCAGCAAACACATAAGCACACATTGAGAAGGGTAAGAACTTCAGTTGGTAAGAACAGAGAGAGAGAGAGTTGTGAGTTCATTATTTTGTAGCACTGCCAGGATTTTTTTCTCTTGTTTGCGCTAACCATGTCAGGAAGCTCTAGGAACGCTTATGGTGGAGACCAAGAGGCGGAGGACGACATCGATGATGTGGAGCAGCAACCAGCGGCACCTTTGTCGCCCCGGTCCCATGCTATGATGGAACGATTTGCCAACACCTTCGAGCGAATGCTGCATGATCAGGTGCAGGTGCGCCTGGATGGACTGGAGCACCGTCTGGGAGGTTTTGAAGACCGGCTCGATCAAATGGACCCACAACAAAATGCACCACGGCGAGCGCTGAGAAATCAAAATGCCGCAGCTGCTGTTCCGATGCGTCCCCGCGACAACGTCAACACGGCGTTTCAGCAAGCTGCTAATGAGGGGGAAGACATTGAAGAATTTGCTGAAAATAATCATTTGGGACATGTTCAGCGGCGACCTGCCTTTAATCGCCAGGGAATGGGTGGTAATGGCGGACAACCCAATCACCGCCAAGATGTCCGTGAGGATGACCGCCCGGAGGCACGTCGGGATGACCGCCAAGAAGGCCGCAGGGATGATCGCATTGGTAAGATGAATATGCCCAAGTTTGATGGCAAGTTTGATCCGGAGGCATATCTTGATTGGGAGTTGCAGGCGGAGCAGAAGTTCAACTGTCACTTGTTTCCTGAAGACCGACGTGTTCGTGCTGCTACAAGCGAGTTCATGGGGTATGCTTCAATTTGGTGGAGTCAGATCCATCAGAGGAACAGAATCCCTCAGACATGGAATGAGCTGAAACGTCTGATGAGGGCAAGATTTGTTCCTGCATATTTTGAGAGGGACTTATTAAATAAGATGCAGAGATTGAATCAGGGAAGCAAGTCAGTGGAGGAATATTACCAAGAACTGCAAGTTGGTATGCTCCGTGCTAATGTGCAAGAGGAAGAGAATGCGAAGATGGCTAGATTCTTGGGTGGGCTCAATAGAGAGATTCAAGATATATTGGATTTTCAGGTGTATAACTCCTTAGATGAGCTGTTTAATTATGCTTGCAAGGCAGAAAGACAAGTACGAGGGAAGAAGCAGGGGTTCAACAAATCAAACCGTTCATACTCCAGCACTTCCACGCCTTGGAAAGTTGATAAGCCTTCTGCCGGTCGAAATGTGGTGACAGATGATAAAGAACCCTCTGCAAGCAAAATTACTTCTTCTAAATTCAAGAACATTGATTCCCCGAAGAAGAGTACCCCTGCCAAGAGTTCTTCGTCAGTTGCCTCAACTGGGAGAACTAGAGATATTGAATGTTTCAAGTGTAAAGGGAAGGGACATTATATGAGGGATTGTCCCAATCAGCGAGCCCTTCTTATACGAGAAGATGGAGAATACACGTCTGCGAGTGAGGTGGAGGAAGATTATGTACCTGAACAAAGGGAAGAGTACACTAGTTCAGACGGGGAGGAGATCACTTTTGATACCAACCATACCAGCTTGGTTGTCTGTCGAGTCCTTAGTTTGCAGATAGAGAAGGCTGAGATCGGACAGAGGCACAACTTGTTCCAATCTAAATTTGTGATCAGTGGGGTCTCATGCAGGGTAATCATAGATGGAGGGAGCTGCAATAATATTGCCAGTACGGAGATGGTTGAAAAGCTTGGATTGATCACCCGTGTTCACCCCCAACCATACTATATACAGTGGCTTAACTCTTGTGGCAAGTTAAAGGTAACCGCTATGGCACGCGTTCCTTTTTCTATTGGGAATTATTCAGATTTTGTGGATTGCGATGTAGTGCCAATGCAAGCTTGTGCTCTGCTACTTGGGAGGCCATGGCAGTATGACAAAGACACTACACATAATGGGCGATCCAACAAATATTCTTTCATGCACAACGACAGGAAGGTCTCTCTGGTGCCCATGACCCCAGAAGAAATACTCCAGGATGATTCCAGGAGAGCTGAGCGTGAGAGAAAGGAAAAGAAGGAGAGTGCCAACCACAAAATTGAGAATGAGAGTCACCAGCCAAAAGTGAGAGAAAAGAGAGGAAAGAGTGAGAAGAGGAGCGTCATATTGTCTAAGGATCATGTTCTGTTAGCCACAAAGAGTGAGATGAGGGAGTTCCACAATCACCCCCAAGAATGTTTCGCACTTGTGTGCAAGGAAACCCTTTTCTCCACTAACGACTTACCATCTACTTTGCCCAGTTCTGTTGTTTCCTTGCTGCAGGAATTTGGAGACGTGTTTCCAGAAGAGATGCCGGCAGGATTACCACCATTGAGGGGAATCGAGCACCAAATTGATTTGGTGCCAGGAGCTGTTTTGCCCAACCGCCCCGCATACCGAACTAATCCTGAGGAGACCAAGGAGATTCAGCGCCAGGTGCAAGAACTCCTCGACAAAGGGTATGTACGTGAAAGCTTAAGCCCTTGTGTTGTTCCTGTGTTATTGGTACCCAAGAAGGATGGATCTTGGAGAATGTGCATAGACTCTAGAGCCATTAATAATATTACTGTGAAATATCGTCATCCTATTCCTAGGTTAGATGATATGCTTGATGAGTTAAGCGGCTCGACTGTCTTTTCGAAAGTTGACTTGCGTAGTGGCTACCACCAAATTAGAATGAAATTGGGCGATGAATGGAAAACGGCCTTTAAAACTAAATTTGGATTGTATGAATGGTTGGTCATGCCATTTGGTCTTACAAATCGCCTAGTACATTTATCTTTGATGAATGAAATTTTGAGGTCTTTTATTGGGAAATTTGTGGTAGTTTATTTTGATGATATACTGATCTATAGCAAGTCTTTGGAAGAGCACCTGGAACATTTGCGCCAAGTTTTTAATGCTTTAAGAGAGGCACGCCTGTTCGGTAACCTAGAAAAGTGCAACTTTTGCACGGATCGAGTGGTTTTTCTTGGTTTTGTTGTGACTGCACAGGGAATTGAAGTTGATACGCAGAAGGTGGAGGCCATCCAAAGTGGCTCTCGCCCAGCGATCCTACAGTAAGGAGTTTCCATGGATTGGCCGGTTTCTATCGCCGGTTCATCAAGGATTTTAGCACGCTGGCTGCTCCGCTAAATGAGCTAACCAAGAAGAACGTCACTTTCAAGTGGGGCACGGCGCAGGAGAACGCCTTCAACGCCTTAAAAGATAAGTTGACCAATGCACCACTTCTACAACTACCTAACTTTCATAAAACATTTGAAATCGAATGTGATGCTAGTGGTATTGGAATTGGGGGTGTACTCATGCAAGAGATGAAACCAATTGCATACTTTAGTGAAAAGTTGATTGGTCCAACCTTGAATTATTCGACATATGACAAAGAATTGTACGCTTTGGTTAGAGTTTTAGAAACATGGCAACATTACCTCTGGCCAAAAGAATTTGTCATACATTCAGATCATGAATCATTGAAACATATCCGTAGCCAAAGTAAATTGAATCGGCGACATGCTAAGTGGATAGAATTTATTGAAACTTTTCCATATGTTGTGAAGCATAAGAAGGGTAAGGACAACATAGTTGCCGATGCATTGTCTCGACGATACGCATTATTGTCTCAACTTGATTGCAAGATTCTTGGTTTGGAAAGCTTAAAAGAACTGTATGCAGGTGATGTGGATTTCAAGGAAATATATGCTAAGTGTAAAGAGGGGAGATGTTGGGATAAATATGTGTTGAATGATGGCTATATGTTTCGAGCTAACAAACTTTGTATTCCTGCAAGTTCCGTCCGTCTTTTATTGATGCAGGAGGCCCATGGAGGTGGATTGATGGGTCATTTTGGTGTTCAAAAGACTGAAGACGTGCTAGCCACACATTTCTACTGGCCAAAGATGAGACACGACGTGGAACGCTTTGTGAAAAGGTGTACAACATGTCAGGTAGCCAAGTCACGTCAGAACCCACAAGGTTTGTACACACCTCTCCCTATTCCTAAGGCACCTTGGGAAGATATTTCTATGGATTTTGTGTTAGGATTGCCTAGAACTCAAAGGGGGAGGGATAATGTTTTTGTTGTGGTTGATCATTTTTCCAAGATGGCTCACTTTATTCCTTGTCATAAAAGTGATGATGCGTCCCATGTAGCTAACCTGTTTTTCAGAGAAATTGTTCGCTTGCATGGGGTTCCTAGAACCATCGTATCAGATCGTGATGCTAAATTTTTGAGCCACTTTTGGAGAACGTTATGGGGAAAGCTGGGGACAAAACTTCTGTTTTCAACAACATGTCACCCCCAGACAGATGGTCAAACCGAGGTTGTCAATCGCACTCTTGGCACCATGTTGAGGTCTATCCTCAAGAAGAACCTGAAGCTATGGGAGGAGTGCCTACCACACATTGAATTTGCGTACAACGCAAGTTGTTCACTCAACCACAAAGTTCATCCATTTGAAGTTGTCTATGGTTTCAAGCCCATCGCACCGATCGATCTACGCCTTTGCCACCTCAAGAAAGAGTAAACACGGATGCATAAAGAGGGCTCGGTTTATTCGCAAGATCCATGAGACAACAAGGATGAACATTGAGAAGATCAGCCCAATACAAGAAGCATGCTTGATAAGGGTACGCAAGGTAATCTTTCGAGGAGGGAGATCTAGTATGGTTGCATCTCGGAAAGGATCGCTTTCCGAACAAAGAAAGTCCAAGTTGATGCCCCGAGGAGATGGACCTTTCAGGGTTGTGGCAAAAATTGGTGACAATGCCTACAAGTTGGAGCTGCCCGAGGACTATGGGGTAGCGATACTTTCAATGTCGCCGATTTAACTCCTTACTTGGGGATGTGAAGAAGCAGTCGAGGTCGACTCCTTTTCAAGAGGGGAGTATGATGAGGACATCTCTAACTCACAACTAGAAGACTCACCGAGCATGAAAGGTCCGATGACACGTGCCGTGCACGCCTCGGACAAAAGGTGGTCGTTCTTGGTCAAATGAATTATTTAATAACAGAACCAATGATCTTGCCTAATAATTATTGTTTATTGATTTCATGTGATGGCATTTGGCGGAACTTGTGAGAGGCCGGAGTGCATGAATAAAGCGAAGGATGACTTCCTTCGGTGGATCTTTGCCATGCCATGGGAGGAAAGCCTTAATAGTATTGTTTCATGCAAGGGTGGAGATATGTCAATTTTATTTTTGTGGCACACCAATAATTCTGACCATGCAGATTCTATTTTGTGGAGGCGCATGCAAGGAAGGGCCACCAATTTGTCCGCCACGTGAGGAGGATGTTGATCCTATTTTCATGGCGTGACTAGCATGATAGCGCACAAAGAAATCTGTTGTTTCTATCTTTATGGTGATAAAAAGAAATTTGCATGGATGCAAATGGGGAGCACCTGACAACCTATTTGATTCCATCTTTCATCTGAGGAAAGGAGATCTTGATTTTTGGTTTAGCTATTGCTAATTGTAAGGCCCTCGTGCCCAACTATTGAGGTCTCACATTTAATCATTCATCCGAGTGATTCTTCCGCATTGTTCTTGCCATTCTCATGCGGCGTGTTTTGACACGGTTGATACCATCGGAGGTGGTTTAGCGATTGCGAGGTTTCTAGTCGCGTTCTTGGATCGTGGTTAGCGCCCCTTCGTCAAAGTCGCATCTCGTCAATCAAGAATTTCTCCTCTGACGGAAGATCGGACCGAACTCAAATGCAGCGCATGTTAAGTCGAGGCGTGTGCATATCAACGAGGCTATTACTTTATAGGCTTGAAGGTACGGAGAGTAAGCTTTCATTCCTTGTAACCTAAGGTGTTTCTTTTGTTTTGCGGTGGAAAAGCGTTCGAGAGGCAACTTGGAGCGCAAATAAGGAGCAAGAAGCATCGATAGAAGTCTTTTCAAATGAAAGAAAATGTCGAGACCAAGAAGCAGGAGAATTTAAGAAAGAAGCTAGAGGTTAGTAGGAACTTCATAAGCACGATTGCCTTTATTAATTACTCTTGGTCCACTCCTCTCTGATTTGCAAATGGCGACCTGACATGACTTCACTACAAAAGCAGAGAAAAATTCATGGGTTTTTTAAATTCATGGGTCAAAAATAAACCCGCAATTTCTTGATTTAAATTAAATCGGTTTCTAAAAACCCACGAATTTAATTAAATCGTGGGCCACTACAGAGACCCATGAATTTAATTAAATTCGTGGAGCTTTTTACATTGGGTGCATAATTTAATTAAATTCGTGGGCATCAGAGCCACAATTTAATTGTTGGCTTCTTCCGAAAAAGCGCCCTAGGGCAAAGCCGACTAATTCCTCCTCATCCTTCTCTGGTGTGGCGCCCTCTCCTGGCTCCCTCCCCTCGAGCGAGCTACCTCCTGCGCCCTCCCTTCCGGGCAGTGCCTCCCGATCGCCCTGAAGGCGTCTGCTCCCGGCTCCCAGCGGTCGGCCGCCTCCTCTCCCCCCCTGAGCCGTGGCGCCTCCCTTGCCCCTCTGGGCGCCTCCTCGATCTCTCCCCACCCCCTCCTTCATGGACTTAGAATCGACGCCAGCCGGCACCCAGCAACTTGGCTGACATCCAGTGCCGCCACTGCCCCCTGCCCTCTGGCGCTTCGGCGTCCCTCTCCCCTTCAGACGGGCGCGCCTCCCCTCGCCCTCCCACAGTGGCCCGGCGGCAGCCGCCGTGGCAGCCGTCCGGCGCCTCCCAGCTGACCTCACCTCCCTCACCGCCCGTGACAGCGTCGCCCGCGCCTCCGGTGCCAGCTCTCGGCAGCGCCCTCCTCTCCTCAGCGGTGTGCGCCTCGGCCCGCGACCCTCCCCACCTTTCTCCTTCCTCCTCCTTGAGTCTGTGAAGGTATAGCTTGCTCACCATGTGTTTGATGAAATGCTTAAAAGATTTACATTACGTAATTTGATCGATCTCTGTTTCTTCTTGTTGTGGTGCATTAGATACCTAACGACGAGGATATAATCTTTGAGTTGTATCATAGCATATTTTGTTATTCTTGCAAGTATACTACAACAAATTTTGTGTGAAATCAATGGAATCAGTAGAGTTATAGCCTACAAGAAATGACCTTTGAATTCTTTTCTTGGTATTCTATCAATGATGTTGGAAGAAACATTTCTTGTTCAAAATAAGGGTTAAGCGATTTGATGGGGAACCATTGCTGATTATTTCCATTCCTTTTGATGGATGTGTGGTTATTTTCTTGTTGTTTCATATATTGAAATTCATTGGTAGCGGTGCTTTCATTTGGTAAGGAATTTATAATTTGAGGATTATCGTGAATTCTTTGTTGGTTAGTTGGGTTGTAGTGGCATTGCAAGATCGGAGCCTCGGATATTGCATGAGTTTTCTTTCAAGAAAACAATGTAAACTTTAGCGTGAATATGATAATATATTCCACTATTTTGATAAGCGTGGTTGGTGTTCTTTCATTTTCTTCACGAAGGTGAAATTGGTCAATACATGGAAATTCATGCTTGTTCGTTTGCTTACATGATGAATTCATCGTCATGTACTGATTGAACATAGTGTCGGTGTTTTGTGAACCGGTAGGTAAATTTGTAAGTCAAGAAATTGCGCATACCGCTTCATGAATGGTTAGACTACGAGGCCGGGGTTTATCTTGGTTGGTGAATGTCCCTCGTCCGATTAGTGTGGTGGTATTGTATTGATGAGGCGCAGAAATGCGTTTGATTACAACTTCGGGCGGTTCGAGGAAGTTTCTTTACTCTTGTGATGGCTTGGATGTGTGTATGTGTCAATCCACCTCCTTGAGGTCCGCTCCTCCTTTTATAGGCACGAGGAAAGGCGGGTTACGGGAGTTCGAGAGGATATGCAAAAACAAGAAAGGGATGCCTAACGGCTAGGCGTTGCGTCCTATCTTTGAGTGTCGAGTCTTGACCTTGAAGTCTGTTCAAGGTTCATCATCCGTCCATCAACTGCCTTCGCCATATCGGGTGGATAGACATACGGAGTTGGTGCGAGTGTCCCGTTCCTCGGAAAGCAGCGTCGGCCCCTGCGCATGCCTATCTTGCCGACGTCTGGGCGGCCGGTCTCGGGGCTTGCCTCGGGAGGGTGTGTGTTTCTTCTGATGCGTGGTGCGTGATGGGACGGTTGCTTGACCTTGGCGTCCTCTGGGATTGCCTCGGGGCGGACTCCACTGCTCTGGCGAGGCGTTGTGTTCGTGAGGCAGTGTTTACCCGTGGCTAGACGACATTGCGGTGGAAGCCACGATTTGAAGCTCGTCGAGTGCTTTGCACAGGGACACAGTCGGAACATCCGGTGACCGTGGTCGGAGGCTTTGCGGACGTCAGGCACAGGTCTTAGTCGAGCCGGGTGGCCGACTATCATTCGATGCCGTGGCCGGCGAGGCCCACAGTTCTTTTCGCCCATAGGAGTCTCTGTTTCTGGGGTGGGCCGAATCGGCCCACCTGAGCTTCCGATTGTTTCGGATGACAATCCCTCTTCATGAGGATGAAGTCTAGGCTGTGGGGTACCCCAGGTATGAGTATTCGTCACATAGAAATCTAGAACATGTCGATGGTGCGACGCGTGATAACTTGTAAGTTTATTAATCTTAATTAATGTGTTATGTACTTGATTGCAAGTGCTTTATAATGAGTATTGCATGATGGAGCATCGCTCGCTTATTGTTACACTTAATTGCCTTACTAAATGCCTTACTAAATCGCCTTGACCGTCGGTCTGTCCGAACGGCGCCCGTTTGGTGTCTGCAAAAACCTACGCGGGGGAGGCGCTCGGACAGGCTGTTGCGTTTCCCCTTTGCGCGCAAGCACCTTCCTGCCCAAGAGGAGAAAGCAAAGAAAAAAAGGGCCGAGGGTTCGTTCCTTACCTTTTCTCGTCTTCCATCCTCGCGCCGCCGAAAATGTCGTAGCCCGCATGCTCCATCTCGCCAGTACCGCAAGACAAGGCTTGGAGAGGAAGGGTTCCTCCGCCGTTTGGCGTCTCATGGTGGAGGGTGCCGGCCGGGGGCAGCGGTCGGCCTGGCCGACGACTAGATCGTCGTGCCGCCTCCTTTACTGAGTGCGGGTTCGGACTTCCGCTCCACTGGTTCGTTCGCGGATTGCTGCACCATTATAAGGTCGAGGTGCACCAGCTCAATCCCCACGGAGTGCTTCACATCGCGGTTTTTATCACGTTGTGCGAGGCGTTCCTGGGGATCGATCCCCACTGGGCGCTCTGGAAGTACTTTTTCCATGCCAAGTCGAGGAAGGATCAGTCGACGGGTCCCCTGGCGCTCATGGGCGGCGTAGCTCTTCAGATGCGTCAGGGCCGCCCGGCGGATTATGTCGATTTGAAGCTGCCGTCGTCGAACCGGGGGTGGCACTCTGAATGGTTCGTCTGGCGGAACCGGGAGAGTGCTGACCTTCTTGTTGCCGCCCGTGGCGAGGGAAGAATGGTCCTCGGGGCTTGATAGCAGGGAGAAGAACAAGGTGGAGGTGATCGTCGATAGGATCAAGGCCTAGGTGCGTGACTGGGGCTGGCCATGCAAGGCCGTCAGCGCTTTCATGAAGATGCGCGTCCAACCCCTCATGGCGAGGGACTGCCCCATGTTCCAATATGGGGGTGTCCACGACCCTATGCGAATGGTGGAGGCGGAGCTCGTCGAGTCGGAGGTCGAGGCTAGGGAGGCCGTCGTGTTGGTTGGTTGCGCCACCGTGGCGGTGGGCGGCCAACCCGAGCCCTTTTCGGCAAGTCATCCTCCAGACCTGGTAAGCCGTGCTGCCTGTCCTCTTGTTTCCCTTCTCCATTCGACGCGACCTTTCGGGCCTTGCCTGACTGGCGTTTTTATACCATCCAGGGGTTGGCCGGGATGGTTTCTCGAGTGATCTTGCCCAGAGAAAAGGCACTGGGTCGCGGCCGCAAGATGTCCGAGCAGCGGGAGTCCGCTCGGAAGAAGCGGCGGGAGGAGTCAAGGAGGAGAAAGAGGAAGGAGCGCCTGGCGAAGCGCCGCCGGGGCGAGATGCCTCGAGTCAACCATTATTGGACTCGGCGACTCCGGTCGCCCTCGCACACCGATGGTGGCGGCATTCCGCGCGCATCTGCAAGGTCTTCTTCAAGTCGTTGGTCCCTGGCGGATTGGGTGGAGGCCCGGCGGCCGGCGTCATCGTCGTCGCACCCTAGGTGGAGGTGCCTCCAGGGGAGACATCTCTGGGCAAACGAGGGGGCGATTTGTCTTCGCCAGAGGGTCGACGAAAAGAATGCGGCTCGCCGCCGGCCGTCTGCGATGCGGACGCCCGGCTGATCGGTCCGCCGTGGCTTGATGTCGGTGCCGCCGCCATTGGTCGAGGATCGGCACAGGGGAAGCGGTCCCGAGAGCACTGGGACATAAGGACCCGGCGTCGCCGATGGGTGGGGACCGTGTGGAAATGTCGAGATGTGGGAGGGCGCCCTCCGCCATCCGGCCGGCGGCCCGCCCGCCTACCGGGTGTGCCGATCGGCTGGCCTCGCCGTCGCCGCCAGACGGACCTCCCGAGGGGGCGACCGACCAGAGCGGACCCTTGGCGGGGACTGCGGACCCGCGTCAAGCGACCCGCTTATACCGCTCGCGAACCGCCGAGGGCGGCCAGTGCGGGCGGCGCGCGCGGTCATGCTGGCGGGGATCGGGCCCGATCTCTCCCTCCTGCGAGGCTGACTGTCGTCGACTGGGCTGTCGTGACCTTACCGTGAGCCGTCGCTTGTCTTTGGATGATCGTGCACGGAGGCAAGTTGTGGAGGACCTTTGAAGACTCGCGGCGGGCGGATCGCGACTTCAGGTGGATCGGGCCCAAAAGCTTGGTCATTGCTCTTCATTGCGTCGACGAGGTGTCAGGTGTGATTTCCGGGGTGGATATCCCAACCGGTGCGGTAAGCCAAGTCGGGGCCTTAGCTTCAGTGTCCGACTTGCTTTCGACGAACAATGAGTCCGGAGGGGCGTCCGCTTTGCAGGAGGCGAAGCTACGCTCGCGAACAAAGCCGGTTCCTCCGAATCCTCGCACGGCTTCAGGAGGGGAAACCACCGCCTTTCGACCGAGCTGGTGGTTTTGACGCCCTAGGACGTGAACGGGTGGAGGCGGCGAGATGCAATGGAACTCGAAGTCTCTTGTGACGGAGGCCAATAGCGAGGGATGCCGCGCTGCCGCTGAGGGAGTCACTGTCAAAAGTGTCCCGCCCTGTGTCGAACACGACTCAAGTCCGGGAGGAGCTTGATTCCCGAGAGGAGGAGCGCCGAGCACGAAGGGAGGCCAAGGCAAGAGGATCTCCAACGTTTGGAGGCTTTCATGACGGTAATCCACGATTCGGCCCGGAGATTTTGCTATCGTAGGTTATCTAGTATGCTTCTAACGCTTATAGCGGCCTGTAGAGTTGCGAAGGAGACTTGATGATGCGGAAGCGCAAGTTGGCCGAGGAGCCATGTGACGATGAATCGCGCCGCTGAGGTATGTTGGCGAGAAGAAGTTGGCGGAGGATGACCGTCGCGCTGACTGCCGAAATGATGACCCTCCGTGAAGCCAAACCAGAGGTGCTGCAAGGGTGCTCAAAGCCGCCGTCGGCTTGAGCCCGAGCTCTTCGCCGCGCGGTTACGTTCGCGGCTTGAGCACGCCGAGCCTGCGTGAGCGTGGAGCCGAGCTTGGGGTTACCTCGGCGCTTGTCCTTGTGGCCTCCATTATGAGGACGTTGACCTTCGAGGTCATCGGCTGGGTCGCCTTGCAGATCAAGCCGACGAGCGGTCGAGGAGCCGAGGACTCTGATTGACCGTCCAGACAACAGAGCGATCGCCCGGTCGGATATCGCCCAGAGATATCCTCCATCGACGAGGGAGAAGATTAGGCTACTTTGGCTTTTTGTTGATGTAGGGAATTTGTTGAACGTTGGTTTGAAGTTTGCTTGGGTAGGTCGGATCGGCCCTTGAACCCGCTTTTTACTTGATTACGTCCCACGATAAGCGCTTTCTGTTGTAACGAAAACCACAAAGAGTTACCCAAGCATAGGTCGGTGCGCTATTCGTGGTGTTCGGAGGAGGCGCAAATAGCCATTTTTTAGGATTAGGATATTTTGCTCGATTACTGCCAGCGAGCCCCAACGCTTCTGACCGTAGCGGGTTCTCAAGCATTTGGGCATTTCCTTCTTTACAAAGCGCTTATAGCAACCTGTAGCCACCGAGGCGTGGCCGTGGCCGCCAGGGTCAAGAGGGTTGCCGCTTAGAGAACCAAGTGGTGGTCAGTCATCATCGCCGCTTGGCGCAGGTGTTGTTAGCCTCGAGAAGTGCGTGGGGCCGATGTCGGCTACCGACAAAGCACTTGAGTTCGGGAGGAGGGACAAACATGCTTAGGGAAGTATTGTCTTAGCTGTGTTCTGATTCTCTTTAGCCGATGGTCCCGCTTCGCTATGCCCGACGCGACTGATGGCGGCCCGTGAAGCTTGAGACGAAAGAGTCGTGGGCCTTGGTGGGAGGCGGTGCCCCCATTGCCAGTCCTCTCGCATTGTCAAGCGGAAGAGGTGGTAGAGAACTGTCGTGGTCGCTTTGGTCACGAGTTAATCGCGCATCGCGTGCGTCCCCGCTGTGTCGCTTTCTTCGGTTGCTTCGCCCCGCCCATATAAATAGGTTAGTGGGGGGGTGACAACGACCACGTTTGGCCAGATATACGCCGTCGCGCCGTCTCTTCGTCTTTTGTCCAAGTTTCTTGACTCAGCGAGAAATGGCTGGCGGCGGTGACGATCGGAGGGCCGAGAAGCGAGTGGTCGAGGTGGAACCGCACTACCGGTTCCCAAGAACTCAAAGCGCCGGCAGATCTCCTCACGGGCGCATTTAAGATTAAGATCATGTCGCCGCCGGTCTTCTTCGTGATCGGGAACCCTCAATTGAGGTAAGGGTCCGCCGGCCGGCATTGGGGTTGCCTTGATCTTGTTTTTCGGCTGATGCGGGATTTCTTCTTTCCTTTTCTAGCGCTTCTGGCTCGGGCTTGGTTCCACCACCACGACGCACGAGATGGCGCTTGTCGTTTCACCGCTGGGCGTCTGGTCTCCCCGCCCGATGGGAGGTATGGCGGCAGACGGGGTGGCGCCGGGCGAGGCCGAAGCCTCCTGATGCCCAGTCGCCGCCATGCGCCGCCCGTGAGGTGGATGTGTTTTAGCAGTGGCGCGAGTCTGAGTTGTTGAGAAGGAACTTCGCGAAGGCACTCAAAGCATGGCCAGCAGCTGCTCGAGCCATTGTCATCCGGAGAGAGGTCGAAGGCTCGGGGAGGAAGCGGCAGGTGGCGATCTCGGCCGAGAACGCCGGCCACAGATCGGACATGATGCATGCGGAGCGCATGCACATGGGCAAGAGCCTTCTGGGCATGCTCCGCCCCGCGTTTGAGAGCATACTGCGGAGTTCAAGCGGTTCAGGTAAAGTCCGCACGAGCTCGAACGCTGCCGTCGGAGCAAAGACGCCTTCAGCTTACCTAGCGCGCCGGCCTCGGAGGACCTCCCGGGCTTTCGCGTGAGCGCTGCACGCTTGAGGGGGGGGTTGTGGTCGACATTGCGAGTACGTCTATCGCTCAAGCACGCCATCGTGGACGCCACCTTCGATCGTGATAGGCGGCCATCGCCGGGATCATGGGTGATCCCCACGAGATGCGGGCGAAGGTGCATGCAGCGGCGGAGGCGGTGGCAGGTTTTGGCGTGGTCACCGCAGGCCCCGAGGTCAGCAGCTCCGATGACGACGGCGATGATGACGAGGACGACGACTTTGCTGGGTGATTCTGCGGGCGGCGATGCAGGATCCTTTTTGGTTTTTGCCTCGACATTGTTTGTGTTTAGGGACGGTTTGCTGTTGGTGTGTTTTATAATCTGAACTGTGGCGCTTGTGTTTTCTTCCATGACGCGTACCTACTCGAACATCCATCATCCTCGGGGTCGCTGGGACCCTTCGAACGTAGGTCAGAGTGTCGATACGTAGATGAAAACACAAGGCATCTGGGGTTGCGGGGATGCAGGTTGGTGCGCGCGCGCGGGGGAGCGGAATGCCTCCGACTAGCTATGGTTCATTGCGCGGGAATACCCCCCCCCTTATTCGCAAAGCACTATTTCACGGCCGTTGCCGCCGGGGTGTGGGCCATAGTGCCAGGAGCAGAGGGATCGGGACCGGGCAGAGCCAACGCTAGCCGAGTCTTTGACCTTAGTGGTCTTGACATGTGTTCGTACGCATTTGAGCGGGAGGAGAGCGTCGCCGGAAGCTCGTCGTTCGTTCCGCATGGTCACGCCTTCCTTCCGCGAAGCATCACTCAGAAACCGTAGCCGCTGGGGCGTAGGCCGTGATGCTTGGGTCGAGATGGGTTACCATGCGGAAAAGAACAACGGCCAATCGGGTCACTATCCGCACTAAGGCGATGAACCAACGTGCCCCGCAAGGCTTATGAAAATGGGGTGCGGTTGGTATGGAACCATGAGGTTCTAAAGGAACGCAAACGATGTCAAGAAAAAGGGTTACCTCAGCCTTTGGGCCAAAACGCGCTGGAGTGAGGGGGCGCCAGGCTTTGGTTGCGCCCACGGATAGTACCGATGCTCTCGGGTCGAGGCGTTCACGCCCGGCGAGACGGCCCATTTCAGAGAGGCCGAAGCGTTGCTGCTGCCCGCAAGGTGATGATGTCCTCGCTTCCGACCATCCGTCACCGCCAACATGATGCGGCTCCTTAATGCGCCATGATGGCCTCCCGCATCGAGCCGTGGGATGGACGGGATGCCTTGGCGTCGTAGACGAGGCGTCGCTCGCCCGGGCTGCACCGCCCTCCACCTATAAATAGGGTTTTGGAGGCGAAGTAGTACTGCGTCTGGTACTCGTGTACTTTCTCCTTCCCCCTTCTTGCAGTTTGCTCGTGAGGCGGGGAGATTTGAGCGGACGGGATGGCGAAAGCGGTGAGGAGGATAATGAGAGGGCTACGGCTACTGGTCTGGGAGACACACCGGGTGCCGTTCCCAAGAGGCTCCCCTGGGACGCCGGGTCGTCTACGGCCGCACAGAAGTGAGTGAGCTTGTGTGCCTTTGTCGAGCTCCATTTGGAACTCATGGCCACGGCGAAGTTTTAACAACTTTGTGGTAGCGTAAGCTTGTCTCTCCGCATCCAATGGTGATGTTTTTGTATTCTCTCGTAGCTCCAATTGGCGCCTGCACGACGCGCCTTGCCTTTCTTCTTCTGATGGAAGGGAGACCACAGAGGTCGTGAAGGCGTTCTTGGTGACGCACTCGTGTTCCTCCGCCGTTTGGAGATGGAGGCGCTTCTGGTAGCGCCGAGGCCACCGAAAAGGCCGTGGAGGGAAGAAGCGTGCGTGCTGCCATCAAGCGGAGATTGCCCGGATGCGAGGAGCACGAGGTTCTCCTTTCCGTGCTTTGTCCTGCACTAAAGCATGGGCAGAGCGTGAGGCCTCCGGGATGCATTGGGACGAGCCGCTGATCGCACTCCACCCAGCAAGACGCCTCGTGGCCTCGCCCAATGGTCGGGTCTCCGGGCGTACTGCTTCTTGCCTCAAGTGAGCGCCCGCCTGGCGAGGCGAGGGTTGCTGTGGTTGTGGCAGTAGCGTGCTTCACTGCTGCTTGGCCGCGACGCTTCTTTGACATGATGGCACCGCCAGCAGGATTGAAGGCGACTCGGCCTGCTGGGCCAAGGTGCGGGCGCGAGTGAGATGGTGGCGAGGCGAGTGCGCCTAGAGGACTCGGATGACGAGGCCGACGGGGAGGAGGGTGCGGGTCCAGCCGGCCCCTCCTTTGGCTTGGGAACCTCCTTTTAGGCGCTCTGTGGCGCCGGCGTCGGAGCCTACCTCCGACGTGGGTACGCCGTCCTGGGGGTCGCTGCGATGTGCTTCTTTGGAGCATCCAGAGCTCCCCATGAACGGGCAGCCTAAGGGCTGGTGCCTTCTAGCGGTGTTTTTCCGGATGTCGCTTCCGGCATGAAGACGCCTTGGGCAGCTCCAACACGCCAATACAGAGCCACACTTGCGCTCGCGAAGACGGTGGTCTATTTTTGATTCTAGAGTGTTAGATACATCGTAGTGGGAGATGTCCTCCTTATCCAAGACGGCGGTCCGCCTTCGTGATGCCTCTTTTGCACAGCAACTGATCTATTAGCCTTTTGGCTTTAGACGATGCACATGTAAGGTAGGTCGTAGAGGTCCAGTACACGTCTGTATGTTTCTGAATGATGTAAGAGAAAGAATGTTTCGAGGAGCCGAATTTACTCCGTGTTTTGATTGATACATTTCCTTTCTATGTTGGGCTCATGTTAGACGACTGTAGCTCTTCGAAACCGCTGGGGCTATTCGAGCGTAGGTCCGAGCGTGGACACTTTGAGGTAATGACACAGGGAGCAAAAGCTTGGCCATGGATGGCCCTTTCGGTCGACTACTTGGTTGCCCAACATAGGTTCTCCTTCCCCTTCCTGAGCGCTGGTTCGCGACCATAGCCACCGAAAACCGCCGGAGTTTTCGTGTGGGCCGTAGCACTTAGGTTGAGGTGGTCACTGCTTGGGAGGGGTCTGGGACCAGTCGGCCTAACGCCGGGTCTCGATCGCAAGAGGCACATGCCTCCGAGCCAGCCAAGCTCCACCCGAGCTCCGGAGGGCTGTGGGGACGCGAGAGGCGAAAACTTTAGGAGTAGAATTGCCCGAGCTTCTCGATGTTCCAAGCGTTGGGGACGACATTGCCCGCAAAGATCCTTAAGTCGGTAGGTGCTTGGGGGAGGACCTCCACGATGGTGAAGGGACCTTCCCATGGGGGGGAAAGCTAGTGCTTGCCCACGTTGGACTGGACCTGGCGCAGGACCAGGTCGCCAACGTTGAAGGAGCGGCTTCGAACCTGGCGGCCGTGGTAGCGGCGGAGTGCCTGCTGGTACTTGGTTGACCGCAGGACAGCCACGTCGCGCGCCTCATCGAGTTGGTCGACCGCGTCTTGCTGCGCTTCGAGCCCCCGTGCCTCGTCGAAGGCTCGAGGTCTTGGGCGCCAGACTCCAAGTCGCTTCGGCAAAGACCGCTTGTAGCCGCCAATACAAGGAAGAATGGTGTGAACCCGGTCGATCGTCTCGGGGTGGTGCGCAGGCTCCAGAGGACGGAGGGCAGCTCGGCTGCCCATCGTCCTGCGAACTTCTTCAATCGGCTGAAAATCCTGGGCTTGAGCCCCTGGAGGATCATACCGTTTGCCCGCTCGACCTGGCCGTTGGTTCGCGGATGAGCCACGGCTGCCCAATCGACGTGGATGTGGAAGTCATCACAGAACTCAAGGAATTCTTTCCCTGTGAACGGTGTCCCATTGTCGATGATGATGGAGTTCGGGACCCCGAATCGATAAACAATGTCGAGGAAGAAATTGGCTGCCTGCACCGATGTGATGGTGGCAACTGGTTTGGCTTTGATCCACTTGGTGAATTTGTCCACTGCAACGAGGAGGTGGGTGAAACCTCCGGGAGCCTTTTTGAAGGGTCCGACCAAATCGAGTCCCCAGACCGCGAACGGCCAGGTGATGGGAATCGTCTGGAGGGCTTGCGCGGGCAGGTGAGTTTGACGGGCGAAGAACTGGCATCCTTCGTGTGCGGATGATTTGTCAAGCGTTACCATGGCCGCTGGTAATAGAACCCTTGCCGAAGGCCTTTCCGCGAGGGATCGTGGGCGGCGTAGGCCGCAAATTCGCCGTGGATGTCGAAGCAACAAGTCCTTCCCGCGACGGCGGAATGCACTCAGAGATTCCTAAGGGCTTCGCTAGAGGTCTCTTCGATCGATTTAACGACTTAGCCCGCCAAGCGAGGCGCCGACTCGGCCGGATCGGGCGGGAGCGATCCATCTGCTGGCCGGTCGATGAAGGGTTTCCTCCATCCGAGTCCACCATCAAGACACCGACCGACCGACGACGCCACATCTGACCGCTCGACATGCCGGCGGCGGCAATACCGGGCGAGGTGCCTTCTTGCTCGGCCGTTTGATCCAGCCGGATAGAGGGCTGGTGAAGATCAAGCACAAAAATCCCGGATGGGACCGGCCCTTTGCTAGATGCGAGGTTGGTGAGATAATCGGCCTCGCCGTTGTGACGTCGGTAACTGTGATGGAGCTCGAAGCCCTTGAACCTTTCCTCGAGCTTGCGGACTTCACGGCAGTAAGCCACCATGCGAGGGTCGCGGGGCTCCGTCGCCTTCATGACTTGATCGACGACCAGCTTGGAATCGTCATGACATAGAGCCGGGCAAGGCTACGAGGTCAAGAACGATCCGTAGACCGGCACGACGAGGGCCTCATATTCCGCGACGTTGTTGGTTGCGTCGAAATGCAGTCGGATGACGTACTGGAGCTTGCTCCCGAGTGGGGAAACGATGACGACCCCAGCTCCGCCCCGCTTCTTCGTAAGACCGGCTGGCACATCATCCAAGACTCAGATCTCGAGTATGGGAGGCGCCTGGGCCTCGGTCCACTCGGCGACGAAGTCCGCCAAGACCTGCAACTTGATCGCCGTCCGAGGGACGTAGGATATCTCGTGGCCGTTGAGCTCGAGAGCCCACTTGGATATCCTCCCCGATGCGTCGCGGTTGCCGACGATCTCGCCGAGTGGCGAGGATGTTACCACGAGGATGGGATGCCTGTGAAAATAATGGACCAACTTCCGTTTTGCAATGAGGACCGCATAGAGTAGTTTTTGCACCTGGGGGTACCGAGTTTTGGACTCGGAGAGCACTTCGCTGACGAATGTATAGGAGGAGTGACTCATCTAGCGTCGGGGCGACCAGCACCGGAGGTGAGGTCAGGAAAGTCTTCAGTCTGTCGAGGGCTTCCTGCGCTTCTGGGTCCAGCGATTGGTCGGATTTTTGAGCAGCTTGTAGAGCGGCATCCCGCTACCACCGAGGCGAGATACTGGCGGCTCAAGGTCGCGAGGCATCCGGTCAACTTCGACCCCTTTAGGTCGGTGATCGGGCCCATCTTCAAGATCGCCGAGATCTTTTTCGCTGATTGGCCTCAATCCCACGCTCGGAAACAATGAAACCGAGAAGCTTTCCTTTCGGGACCCCGAAGACACACTTTTCGGGGTTGAGCTTTATGCGGAACCATCGGAGGTTCGCAAAAGTTTCTTTCAGGTCGGCGACTAAGTCGTCAGCCTTCCTGGTTTTGACGACGAGGTCGTCGACATACACTTCGATGTTACGGCCGATTTGGGCGTCGAAACACGCTGCATACATCGGTGGTACGTAGCACCCACGGTTTTCAACCCAAAAGGCATCGGTTTGCGTAACAAAATAAGCCGAACGAGTGATGAAGGAGGTGGCGAGCTGGTCGGACTCCTTCATCGCTATCTGGTGATAGCCTGAGTAGGCATCCAGAAAAGAAAGGGATTCGCAACCCGCCGTCGAGTCGACGACTTGGTCGATACGGGGCAATGGAAAAGGGTCCTTGGGACAGGCCTTGTTCAGGCTCGTATAGTCAACGCACATTCTCCATTGTCCGGACATCTTTTTTACAAGAACAGGGTTGGCGAGCCACTCGGGGTGGCACACTTCTTTTATGAACCCTGCGGCCAAAAGCTTGGCAATTTCCCCTCCTATGATCTTGCGCTTCTCATCGTCGAAGCGGCGCAGACGTTGAGCGACCGGCCTTGAGCTAGGTCGGATGTTCAAGGAGTGCTCGGCGACTTCCCGGGGGATGCCTGGCATGTAGGAGGGCTTCCATGCGAAGATATCTCGATTGGTGCGGAGGAAGTCGACGAGCGCGCCTTCCTATTTGGTGGGGAGCGTGGCCGTGACCCGCACGATCTTGGTCGGATCCTCGAGGTCGACCAGGACCGCCTTGGTATCCTCAGCAGACTTAAAGCAGCCCGGTCCCGACTTGCTGGAGTCGGGGGCGGACTCGAGGGTTTCCATGCGGAGGGTTTCGAGCTCAGCGGACGCGATGAGCATCGACGCGAGCTCACAACTGCTGCGCTCGCAGTTGTAGGCGACCTGAAAGGAAGCGGCCACGGTGATGAGGACATCCCAACCAAGGATACAACCGCTGCCCCTTCTTCCCCTACGACCGCTACTTTGTCCCCGACCGTCGCTATTTCGGCTGCTACTTCGACTACAACGTCTGGAGGGCTTAATCCGGAAGCAAGACCTTTCCACCCACCTTTGCTGGACCAGCACATCAAGAGCATCCATCGAGGACAGCCCACGTGCCAAGGAAGGTCCAAGATCAAGCCCAATTCGTCGCTGAGTCCAGTTCGGCCATCCAGGAGCAGCAGTACTTCAAACTGACATAACATGGGCTCACGGACTCCGTTTTCAGCGTGCGACCACCCGTTTGGAAGGTATCGAGATAACCTTTCCAATGGATCTAGTTCCAAAGCCAAATTCCTTCTGGAGCGACAGAAAATCAAAGAACAATCTCACGGGACAGAATTTCAGGATGCTGCGCCACCTTATTTTTGGGCCTATGGCCCATGTATGGTTAGGGTTGCATGGTGGCTGACCCTAGGGTGGTGGCCTACCCTAATTTGGGCATCCCAAGTCTGGTCTCCACCCTATATAATGCCCCAGCCGTCGTACGTTGTCATTTAGGTTTTGTTGTGTTTGGTAGACCCCGTGTGCGTCCCTCCTTGTGTTTGCGCGTGTCGACTAGACCGCCCGAGCTGAGAAACAGAACCTCAACTTGTTCCTTTGATTTCAATACCATATTTCCAGATTGCTTCATACTTTGTTCTTGCGGGTTCTCGATTTCTTGCGAGAACTATTGATCGCTTGGATCTTGTATCCGTGAGGATTGGCATTGCGATTGTGAAGCTCGACCTGCTGGTAGGAAGCCCTAAATTCGGTGCCGCCAACACACCCAAATCGACGATCTTTATCTCACCGAAAGATCGGGATCGCAGCAGTATATCGGTTAGTGTCAGCCGCGCGGCGACATCGCTGGTGATGACTCCCCGCGGCCCCGACATCTTCAACTTGAGGTAGGTGTAGTTGGGGATCACCATGAACTTGGCGTAGCACGGCCTCCCCATGATGGCGTGGTAGGAGCCTGAAAACCCTACGACCTCGAAGGTGAGGGCTTCGGTGCGGAAGTTATCCGGGCTCCCGAAGGTGACGGGCAGGTCGATCTGCCCGAGCGGATAGGCCTGCTGGCTAGGGATGACGCCATGGAAGGGCGCCTTGCTTGGTCGGAGATGCGCGCGAGGGATCCCCATGGCGCCGAGTATCAACGCATAAGATGTTGATGCTCTACCGCCGCCCATAAGCACCACCGACAAAGCGCTCGACTCCACAACAAGGGCGACGACGGCGGGTACCTTCGGCGCGGAACGTGATCGGGTGGTCGAACGATCGAAGGTGATCGGGATTCCACCACCGGAGGAATTTAAGCGTGGCAGCGCCACGGCATGGACCTCGCGAATGCGAAGTTTAAGTGGCGCTTGTCGGCGTAGCTTGCTGGTCCGCCAAGATCATGAGGCGCCTGCCGTTCGAACTCCGGAACTCGGCGTCGCTTTTTTGGCCCCGACATCCGTGCCGGATCTTGCTTTTTTCCTTTATTTCGCGTGGGATTTCCGGAAGAAAGCGCCAGTGGTCTCACAATCCTTGTACTTGTGTTGATAGGGTACCCGTGGTGCGGCACGGGCCTCCATCAACTTCGGAAGTGGTCGGCAGCTTGGGGGATCGCCGCCAGTAGGGCGATCCGCAGCAGCGACCTCGGTCTTTGCGGACTGCTTCCTTTCGCGCCCGCTTGTCGTGCGCGTTGGGGGTGTCGCTGGCACCGGCGTCTGGACCTTGCTTGTCCTTCGCTTTATCGAAGATGCCCCACGACCTCCTCGCCAGAGGCGTGGTTAGTGGCGACGCCCAGCTAATTTATGGTGGTCTTGGGCGATGCATGCCCAACTTGTGCACGCAAAGCCTTGCGTGGTGCCGTAGATGAACGCCTCCAACGACGTCGGCGTCGCTGATGTCGGGGAGCTCGTTGCATTTGGGAGAAGCACCGGATATAATCCCAGAGCGTCTCCCCAAGCCGCCGCTGCAGCTCTTGAGATCCAAGAGTTTCAGTATGCTTGTATGTGCCACGGAAATTGCCGACGAAGATGTTTCTCGTGTCGACCCAATTCGCGATGGAGTCGGCGAGCGGTACTCAAGCCGTGCTCGAGCCGAGTCTGCCCGTAATCGGAGGTCGATGATGAAGAGATCATCCATAGCCCGCCGTATTTCGGCAGCGAGCAGAGTCCTCGAGCCGCACACGTGGTTCGTGGCCCGTGTATTTGGCGATGTTGACGGCGCCGAAGGCGGCAGAAAGTCGGCGTTGCGGATCCTCCACGTGAGCGCTCAGGCCCGGACCGTCGGGGTTGGGGCTCTGATCCGTCGTCGATGTGTCGGCGCCGACTTACATCGCCGCGCGACCGTCGGCCTCTTTCTTGCATCAAGGGTGTCGCGGTAGTCGTGCCTTTGGCCGAGACGGCGAAGCCGGGTGTACGAGGCTTAGGGCCGATCCGCCGGCAGTTGTAAATCTTGGCCGGGTTCGTGAACCGGCTTTGCTTGCCCGAAAGGCGCCCGACCGTCTGCGAGCCCGGCACTACAAGAAACAAAAAAATTAAAGTGGGTTTTTTAAATTGGGCCAAACCAAAACCCACGAATTTATATATATAAATTGCCGGTTTATAAACAAACCCACGATTTAATTAAATTGTGGGCAAAAATACCCACGAATTTATTGCTTAAATTTGGGTTTACATACATAAGCGATTTAACTAAATTAAATCGCCACGTGGCCCACGAATTTAAGTCGGTGGTAGTAATTACCCACTTGCTTAGTCTCGTCTCCTCTCTCTCTCTCTCTCTCTTCGCGTCTCATGACCTAGCTTCTTCGGTCTCGATCCCACACACATAGCCCTCCAACCAGCGCCGCTTCCGGCCATTGGCGCCTCTCGCCCACTTTGGCCGCGCCATCTCCCTTCCGCAAGCCCACACCCCTGCCCGCCACACCGTGCCGTGCCCTCGACCCTCAGGCGCCGTCGCTGGCGCCCACGCCGTCTCGAACCTCGCGACGCCCTTGCCTCCCCCCCACGGTCGGCGCAAGACGCCTCAGACCCGCTCTCCCGTCCCTCGAGCTTCGCATGACTGCGTGGCGCTCTCCTCCTCCATGGCGGGCGGCGGCTCGTCCTTTGTGGCGGCCAGGTCACTCCTCCTCTGCGCTCACCGGCTCTAGTCCTCCTCCGGACGTCCGTCCTTCGCTCCTCGGCTCCTCTCACTTCAAGCGCGCAATCATCGAGGACCCTCACTGGCGCTATGATCGGACCGATGCGACGGAACACTCGCGATCGGCATGGCGTGATTCGCCTCTCGGCGCAGGCTCCGTGATCTCTCTGAAGAAACGCCTCACTCGCCTTAGATTTCACTCATGCTTTGCTTAGTACTACCACTTACTAGCCACTTATATCACACAACCTGCTCAAGATCTTTGTCTTTGGGCACTTAAGTGGATTAAGATTTGTATCAAGACATTTGGGTTTGTAAGTGATGACTTGTTTGGTAATTCTTTGGTCGGTGGTTTGGTAGGTTACACTTTGGCTTAAATTCACTTAGTTGATGTAAATTTGTGATGGTGATAAATCACTTATACATGGGCTTTTCTTTTGTATCCGATCTAATCCGCGTAACAAAAAAGATGCCTTTATGGTTCCCAAGTGTCTCGCAGAACCATGCAATTAGTTCATTACCTTTTGCCCTATGTAAAAATAAGTCTGCTTGGTCCATTTTTATTTAAGGGCTTCTTGGATCGTAATATTTCTTTCTCGCAAAATGCAATAGTGCGGATTCTGAGGTTGCAAGTAATTTCCATATCATGGTAGGAACCACTCAAAATCTGCACAATTGTGAGAGATACTTTGCCATATCTTTCGACAAGTGATTTGATCATACTTTGCCATATCATTTGTAGCTCCAACTTGTTTCAAACAGGCCAGAATACATCACTAATAACTCCATAACAAATTACATATGAAACCACACAGAGATACCTTTTTCCCCTCATACAATAAGTGAATTAACAATATAAAATTGTCCATAATTCGCAAGGAGTACTAAATTCCCAGCTTTACAAGACATGCCTTTTGAGAGTAATTCGCTTATCCTCCTTAAGATTCCCTTTGTTCAATTTGTCAGATGGAGTTCTCGACAGATAATGAAGGCATATTTGATGCTAAATATTCTAAATATTGCTGGGGTTACAAGATAGATTTGAAATCATTTCCATTTATTCGGATTTGGGCCTATGCAACATAACTCGTCGTAAAATGTTGCTTGATCTTACTAAATTCATAAGGCTATCAAACCTCGATTGTTTTGTGTTCCATTCACATTAGGGGCATTCTGCTTGAAAACTTAACTTCATGATAATACAATCCTTGAGGTCTTAAAGTTACATGTTGGTTTATACACCCACTAATGAATCTACATTCTAATCGTGGCCTAAATATAATAACTTTATTTTGATAAACTGCTTTCATATTTGTTGTGTGTATGTGTCCAAAAGTTACGCCTTACGATACAACCATCTAGTTCATGGTTTCGGTATCATCTCTCTTGAGGCAAACAAAGGTGCCCTTCCATAAGTGCATACATAAAATTGAATATTATGTTTCAATACCCTATATCCATGTGCGTACCAAGAAGCAAGTTCCTTAACAATTTTTAAGCAAAAGAAGCTGTATTTTTATTCAAACCAAGAAGTTATCTAGTTGAAGGTAAATACCTCAAATGTTGGTAGTCATACAAACCTTTCTAAAATATTGATGCTTTTTTTCTTTGTTCAGAACTTAAAGCTTTTCTTCGAAAAGCTCATTTGATAAAGACGGAATGATTAGCCTTAGTTACCCTTTTAAGGGTTGCTCTCTTCTGTCATGGTTAGACATGATAGGAACAATTTTATGGCAATGCTTTATCGTTAATTCTGTTACTTTTATGTCAATAAGGCTTAGAACAATGAGAAAAATTATCCCATCTCTACAAGAAGATCATCAATCTTGTGTTCCATTGTTTAGGTATACAATGTGACAAAGTTTTTGGAGGACCACCCGGAGGTGATGATGTTCTGTTGTCCTCGATGGTATGCCTTCTTGTCTCGGGTACTAACTACTAACTAGTAAGTAAGATCACAGAGGATGTGATTTAACTTGTAATAAACTGCTTTATAGTGCCATGTACCAAATCTCATGCTTCTACCATCGTATATATTAATATTCTCATGAATTCGGATAATCTTTACTTGATGTCTTATTTTCCCTACTAGTTTAGAACTTCAAATTCAAATTTAAACGGTTGAACTAATTTCTTAGGACCACAGTTTTTTTGCTTCCAGATTAATGCAGGTTATACCAAATAGTGTTACATCACGTGTGCTTCATTTGAACTAATATAATCTGCTAACTCGGCTTAAATTAACCTAATGCGATATGGAAGAATTCTTTGTCCTCGACGCTATTACGACTAATTCATGTTTTTCTCAACAAACGGCCATTTAAATGAAATGGGTTCATATGTCTTTTCGAGAAGGCATGTCTTAAACTATGTTAACATAAACCTGAAAAGTTGGGATTGTATTAAGGTGATTAGTGACAATCGATTAGTAATCGCACACAAAATGTTCTAAACCAATTCATCTTTGGTCGTGTTATTTTTAACTAAAAACAAGCAAGTAAAGTAATCTTGCATTGGAGAGGATGGACAGTTTTGAGTTAACTCAAAAGTAAATAATTTGAAGTGACAACTTAATTCCCTAGACAAACTTAAATCTTTCTCTGAAAACCTATTTGCAAGTCGTAAGCATTGATTTTCCTTTTGTTTAGTTGGATGCTTCTGTTGAGTTGGATGAGTACATTTTTTTGGTTATGTTCCGAGTTCTTGATTTAGTGTTCATTGCTTTACGCTTAAATTATCGAATCGGTGGAGAGCTATCTACTAGAGATTTACAAAAAATGGTTCAAGCTCTTCCTCAGTACAGTGATCAAATTGACAAGCTTTCTCTGCATGTTGAGGTTGGTTGTTATATTTTCCGTGATAAGCTTTCTCTGTAAGGGTTAGCACTTAGCAATGCATATTGTACATCAGACATTGCTTGAACTTTTTACCTGGTGAATATTTTAAAGCAAAAAATGAAATATTGCTACAAATCTGCATCCTGTTACTTGATAATAATTGATTATATGACACAAGCTTGGATGCACATGCGGTTCTTTTCATTCGACAAGTATGAGCATATGTTCTTTATGCCGGTATTAGGTATTTCTTTGAACTACATTTAAACAAAGGTCCACATTTAAACAAGATGGACATGTCGAAAATAATAAAAAGAGGCATATTTAAAAGTTAAAGATTTATTAAGTTGTTCTCGTAAAATAATAAAAAAGTAATTATTGGATGCTATTTGCTTTCTCCGTAGTTGTGGCTGCTCTCTCTCTCGGCAAGTGGTGCATATCTTGTGAAAACTTATGTTCTTCCATTGCAATGATACAGTTTGCTTTGATACTATCCAAAACTATCACATTGGATGATTTATCGGCAGTTCATGTTAGATGATTGATGATGAACCTTGTAGGGTAACTCTCTCCTTCCTTTCCAATATTTGGTCTTGCTCTTTGGAATGTAATATTCATAATAAATGTAATATTTGTATTTTGAAAAAATAATTAATGTAATATTTCGGGATGAATATAGAAATATTGTTCTCAATCGAGATAATGAGCCTTTGATCCACACTGATGGGAGTGGCTTTATATCTCAAGATTTGGCTCTAAAATGCCCAACAAGTATCTTCAAGGGAAACTTTCTGAAGTCACATGTTTGTGTACTTTCTACTCTCTCCATACATCTTGACAGAATTGCAAAAGAACTTTAGTTATCATAGATATTTAACTTCATGGACAAATTTTGGGTTCCCCTGATGGTTATTGTTTTGTGAAGCGATGTTATATGAGAACTGAATTACTTTATTGGTTAACTAAGGACCTGCTAGAATGATATCATATGCTGCAAATGTTTTCTGCCTGCTGAGTGGATGTCCTAGTTTTAGGGGAAGTGCTGCCGAAATTTTTTAATAATCCAGGTCTTGTTGGGGGAATACCATTATTTCTTTCGAATTTTCTTGAGTATTCTTTAAGAAAGCCTTTTATCTTCATTCTAAAAAAAATGGTGGCAAACGATAAAACATATCGAATACTTTTTTATACTTCTTTGAAATAACATGGACATGTTTCTTTGTTATGATTTAAATATCCTATATTCAACCATTTCTGTTTATTCTTGCTACACTTAGTTCTTTTGATTATAAAGTGTGAAGACTACCTATGGGATAATGTCCTTAAAAATTCTAATGTTTCTACCAATAATATTTCAGGTGATTTGTTGAAGCTTCGGATGTTTCATCTGCTGAAAATGTTCGCTAACGACATATGGAAGCTTACAACCTCCACTTGGAAAGCATCGCTGAAGGTATGTGATGCTTAACTCAGTATAGATTTCTTGATTTGAACTAGTATTGAAGTGCACAGAGTACACCATAGGACAGCAATTAGTGTCTCTTTGTCTTGTTGTATTTGTAGACATTTTACATTATTGTTGGTTTATGAACCTCTTTTTTGTGCAGGTAAATCTTTAGTATTGATATATTTATCCAAAGCGTTGGTGCCATTTGTTCTTTGATCTGTGATTTCATTGGTCGTAATTGCTTTAATTCTACTTTGTTAGTCTTGATGTGGTTTTTTTTCCAGATTGTAGAGTTCATCTCGTTTCTCTCATCAATTGGTAGTGAAGCTGCTGAAATGCGGTTGATCCATCTAGGAGCAATCAATCGTGTTATAGATCTACTTTTTGAGTGAGTTAGACATTGCAATCGCTTCTCATAAACTTGTCAAAGAGGCGACACGTAATTCATCATCGTGTACCCTTTTAACAACTTTTTGCACCACCATGTGGAGAACATCATTGGTTCCTGTTTGCTCTTGACACGCTATCAGGTAGAATAAAGTATGTCTTTTTTTCTTTCCGTTATATGAAATAATCACTTTAGAGTGTGTCTACCTTTATGCATAATCTTCTTTATATTTTCATTAATATACTGTTTCTAGTTTCAAATGTGACTAAGTGTTACACAGTAAGCTAGATAAGTGCGACTAAAACTAAACAAATGATTGGAAGTTGGAAGCAGTTTGAAGTTTTGAATGCTCTACTTTTCCTTTTTTTCTGCAGCTAATTATCTTGCATAACCTATTGGTTGAATGTGATCTACCAGAAAATCATAGTTGGTATATGGCATAACGAATAGCCATTAGCACAAACAGGAGCAAAAACATTCTCTTTGTTGATTTTGTACCGTCGATCTTACGTTCTTAGTTAGCAATATTTTCGCAATAATGTTTAGAATACTATTATTGCTAATTATATAGTTAGGAATAAGTCATCCTTACATTGTCACTTAATGTTTGCTAATGTATATCGAGCAAGGAATTTGACACATTTGCGAAGGTAGTTATTAATGCGGCAGACCATTCGTGACTCGTGAGGGAGATGGCTAACAATAATGTCCCGGTGGGGTGTACATTGTGCTTCCTGATTATTATTTCCACGAAGGATGGGACTAAAACCAAGGATATATGGTAGAGTTGTATTTATGTTGCCATGGTTGGGAAGGACGCATTCTGACAATAACAATGCTTCTCGAACCACATGAGGATGAAATCTGCTTTATATTGATGCAATCTGTGATTACCTTAATGTTCAGGTTTGTGTGCTTGAATAAAAATTCTTTTTATCCATAATATTGTGGGGTAAAATTCTTTTCGTGTTGACGAATACATTTTGTTTTAAAGTTTTTTTTCGAAACTAGTATATGACATTTTCTGCTAATATTTGGTTGCTAACTTGGTGATATTGGAAGAGAATGTAGCTAATTCATACTCATTTGGTTGCTAATATATATTTGGTTGCTAACTTGGTGATATTGGAAGAGAATGTAGTTAATTCATACTCATTTCAGTTGGATGCTTTACCACCTTAAGCCTCTCTTGATTCATTGAGTTTAATAAGTAAGTGGCCAATGGGCTTTATATATTACCTTGCAAGGAATTAATTTCGAGATAGTTCTTGCTCCCAATGTTGGACTACAAAATAGAACTCGTTATATGATCTCGAGGAAAATTTATCCGCAATTTGCATGCTACAAAAACCCGCCTATGTCTAGACTCGCACATGACAAATTCTCAATTAACCTTCTCAAAGAACAAGTACTTTGTGTCCGTAAACCAAGGATTATTGTGAGAAACCAAGTACTTAATTACTAATGTAAGAACATAATCGATTTAAGACAAACCAAGAGCTGCAATGTTGCTAATGCCTTGGGCGTTCAGATGTTCTTTACGCACGAGTGGTATACGGCTATTGGATATTTTTTGTATATATCGGTTAAATTGTGAGCCTCTCTTCACATTACTAAATTAGGGTTAAATTCGTGAGCATCTCTTCAAATTTACACGAAATTAAGGGTTAAATTAAATCGGTTTATTTTGCCCACAATTTAAAAGTTAAATTAGGTTATTTAAAACCCCAATTTAACTTAAATTAAATGAGTTTTTCAAACCACAATTTAACTGCTAAATTGTGGTTTTGTCAAGAACTCCACTTAATTTAATTTAATTGTGGGTACTCACGAAATTAATTGATTAATTTCGTCGAGTTAAATTCGTGAACTAAATTGACGGTTTGCCCACTAATTTAACTTAAATTGTGGGTTTTAGCCTCAAATTGCGGGGTTTTGGCCCACGAATTTTTCCCTGTTCTTGTAGTGTGGGGCGGCATGTGTCTGACAACATGCTCTACCAGCCCGGAGGTTCTCGTAGCCGCCTTGGCCCCTAGCTCACGGTTCGAGGATGTCATGAGCAAAACCGGCGCAGCCGATGTTTTGAGCCGAAGGAAATGCTGAGCGGCCTCCGGCCCCTCCATTAGCCGTTGATATACCTGTCGGGCTTGGTCATGCGGCCGCCGCCTTTGCAGGGGGCAAGGTGGCTCGACCCTAGGCGGCTGTCTGCGCCCACTCACCTCACCACCTTTGGCTCCCGCCGCGTAGGGGCCAATAGGGTGAGTAAGAGCCTTCGACATCTTTGGTGTTGGCGATCCCCCTCGCGCCGCCACGGAGAAGGAAAATCGTTGCTCGGACTGCTTTGCCGGAAGGTCGCCCGTACCGGCCATATTGCACTCACGGGAGCGCATTTCCACCGGGAAATGCTCCGCATCAGAGCTGAAATCGCTGCTGGAGGAGTCTTCCAGTATCTCATGAACGGAGGCCGGCGCGTAGCCGGTCATCGCCACGAAACGTGAGTGAGCGGGGGGCAGAGTCCCCGTCCACGTGAGTTCGCGCGCGCCATCATCAGGAATGGCGCACCGCTTAGCAGGCTCCGAGGCCCACACGGTGGCCTCGAGCCGGAGGTTACCGAAAATGCTGGCGAAGTGAGTCAGGCTCCCAGCGGGGGCCCGGTCTTGGAGATCGGCGGGGACGAGTGCGAGCTCACCCGCCGGCGTAGCGACGAAGTCGAGGGAGCCGAAGCGGATCCAGCCCCTCAATGTCGGCGTGGCATCGCAGGTGAAGGAGGCCATCAAAGAAGACGGCGGGAATCCGGAGATGACAGCGCCCGGGGCCCCTACCTGGCGCGCCAACTGTCGGTGTTTTGTGAACCGGCAAGTAAATTTGTAAGTCAAGGGGTCGCGTGCCCCCGCTTCCTTGAATGGTTAGACTACAGGAGCCCAGGGTTTATGCTAGTTCGGGCTGAATGTCCCTACGTCCAGTTCGTGTGGTGGTATTGTATTGATGAGGGCGCAGAAGACTACGTTTGATTACAACTCGGACGGTTCTGAGGAAGTTTCTTTTACTACTGTGATGGCTTGGATGTGTGTATGTGTCCAATCCCCCTCCCTTGGGGTCCCGCTCCTCCTTTTATAGGCACAGGGAAGGCGGGTTACACGAGAGTTCGGAGGATATGCAAAAAACAAGAAAGGGATTCCTAACGGCTAGGCGTTGCGTCCTATGCTGAGGTGTCGAGTCTTCGTCCTTGAAGTCTGTTCCAAGGTTCTGTCATCCGTCCGTCAACTGCCTTCGCCATATCGGGTGGGTAGACATACGGAGTTGGTGCGGGTGTCCCGTTCCTCCGGGAAACGGCGTACCGGCCCCCTGTGCGCATGCCTAATGCTGACGTTTGGGCGACCGGTCTCGGGGCTTGCCTCGGGAGGGTGCGTGTTTCTTTACGGTACGTGACCGCGTGATGGGACAGCTGCTTGACCTTGGCGTCCTCTGGGATTGCCTCGGGACGGACCCACCTGCTCCTGGCGAGGGCGTTGTGTTCGTGAGACAGGTGTTTACCCCGTGGCTAGACGACATTGCGGTGGAGGCCCTGATTTGAAGCTCGTCGAGTGCTTTGCCTGGGGACCTGGTCGGAGCATCCGAGCTGACCCGTGGTCGGAGGCTTTGCGGACGTCCGACCTGGGTCTTGGTCGGAGCCTTCGGGTGGTTTCGACTATCATTCGATGCCCGTGGCTTCGGCGAGGGCCCACAGTTCTTTTCCGCCCATGGGAGTCTCTGTTTCTGGGGTGGGCCCGAATCGGCCCACCTGAGCTTCCGATTGTTTCGGATGATAATCCCTCTTCATGAGGATGAAGTCTAGGCTGTGGGGTACCCCAGGTATGAGTATTCGTCACATAGAAATCTAGAACATGTCGATGGTCTGACACTGATAGCACTGTAAGTTTATTAATCTTAATTAATGTGTTCTGTACTTGATTGCAAGTGCTTTATAATGAGTATTGCATGATGGAGCATCGCTCGCTTATTGTTACACTTAATTGCCTTACTAAATGCATGTGTTCTATTACCACGATTACTCATGAATAGGATTAGAGTAATGACCTTTGAGAACTCAGTAACTGTAGAAATGCTAGAGTGCTAATTTCAGTTTTTTAAGGTTTCTTTGTAACTCAGTAACTGTAGAAATGCTGCGGTTAACTGTTCTGCCAATGTGACAAAAGGGTCGCACAAAAAATGGCCAAGACAAGTTGTTTTTCCGGGACCAATATATTTGGCTGCTTAGTAGGAGAGCAGAACCAATCCAGCCCCCAAAAGTTTATGTCTCACTTGCTCACACTTTTCCCTTCATTTTTTTTCTGGAAGGACCGCACTTTCCACTGCATTAAAGGGATATGTTGCTGTGATGCTAATATATATGCTAAATGAACAGAATTTTGTTTCTTTTCCTCCATATGGCGATGTCACCTCAGATATGGTATTGGATTCCTTTAAGAAGAAGCAACATATTGTTCGAATCATTCTTTCTAGAGATCTTGTTTGTGGCATCAAGGTGGCTCAATTCCATACGCATATCGCACATATGAAGGAAGCATCACCAGAAATGGGACAATGCATTTTGCTTTGATTTTTCTGTCCAACTATTCCTTTTTTGGTCTATTCAATTAAACAGATAAAAATGTGTTAAATTCTCAAATATTTTGTTGGGAGAGTCAATTATGAGAGTAGAAGAGAGAATTGAAGGAGAGGAAACATGGTTTCTATTCATAGTAATATAAAAAAGGCAAGTTGTATCTATAAATTTTTGTAGTTTATATATGCAGTCATCATTACTTCATTTACTTGTTTTCACTATCTTCTCATATAGGATGGCCCATTTATCTTGTCATCACATATGGTGTTTCTCATAGTCATCAATCATATTTATCACCATTTTCTTTCTAGACGTTCTGTTCTCTCATACAATCCTTGCAATTTTGGTAGCAGATGGATGGCAACACATAGCCAAGAACTCACATGTTTTGCTTTCTTTGCAGTTGGTGGGGCAATAGCTCTGAAGGACTATTCTGAGGCTGGTTTTATTGTCTTCCTGTTCACCACAGCTGAATGGCTTGAGACCAGTGCAAGCCACAAGGTCCCTCCATCTCTTTAGGCTAATTTAACTTAAATTCGTGGGTTTTTGGCCCACGAATTTTTTCCTGTTTCTTGTAGTGCTTCCCCCTGAATCTGCCACTTTGGCCTCCCCCTGTTGCAGGAGGCTTCTTCCACCATACAGGACCTGTTGGAGAAGTTGAATGCTGCTAGGAACTGCAGCAAGAGTTAAATGGAATAGAGAAATAACATCGCCGTAGTTATGGCCATATGGTTAGAGTTGGAACAGTTGGTAGCTGTAGCACCATGAACAATGTATGTCGTCTCAATCCTGTTGTATGGTTGTGCATATATGTATTTTATGTACCGTGACAGAATAGAGTGCTAACAAGATTAAGGAAATGGTTACTTGTCCCTAGCCAAACAAGATTAAGGAAATGGAAGACGTTACATCAATGAACTAAACAAATGGTGTTTTCCCTTACCATGGAATGGATAACTCTGGGATTTGATTCCATTACCATTACACTACCTTAGTTTGAACCAAACACCACCTAAATGACATGAGACTCCTCTACACGTCTTTATCTATCTCATCTCTTCCTTGGCGCTATAGTACATTAGCGGCCACATCGGCGGCAGCAGGCGGTCGTAGGCTCACCCCTGCGTGGCTACAAGCAATGGGCGCTCGTGGGCTTTGCCCGAGTGTGGTGGCAATCGGCGACGACAGATAGTCATGGGACCACCCTGCGTGGTTGCAAGCAGCGGGCAGTAGTGGACTTCCACAATGTCCATGAGATGGCCGTAGGCGCGCACTGTACTGTACGACCACCTCGCATTTAGATTTAGTGTAGACGCCCTCTAAAACTTGATTTTTTTGACTTTTGTGTTTCAAAATCAGCTCGAATTTTGATGTTTTGCTGTTAAAATCGTCTGAAACTTGAAATTTTATTTAGTACAAAACTCATTTGAAACTAAATGATTTGGTATGAAATGTGCTCTCATCCTCTTGAAAACCTCCTTGCCTTTAGATCCATTGTTGATGCCTCCTGAACCTACTCTAAATCTTAAATCTTGATTTTTGTGACGTGTTTGAAATCCGCTCGAAATGATTTTTTGATGTAAACTCGTATGAAACATGATGAGTTTATCTTGAAACTTGCTGAAAACTTTTTTGAAACTTGTCCAAATTAACATGCAGTAAACTTGCTAAAACTTACTATACATGCATGAAATTTGCTGAAACATCTTTTAAAATTGTTCGAAACACAGATAAAATTTTCTAAAACTTTTTTGAAAGTTGCCAGAACATAAATGTACTTTGTTTGAAATTATCTAGAACATGAACATAACTTATGGAACATAGATGAAACCGATTGAAACTTATGAATATTGTGGAATTTCATGAAACTTACTGAAACCCATTTGTATCATTGGGAACATTTTGAACGGTATACCAGTCATATAGCACCAGCACCATTCAAGAAAATCACTACTGCGGATCGGGCTTACACAAGCGGTTCGAAACCACTTTCAGAAGCGGTTTTAGAACCGCTTGTAAGCAACCGCGAGTGATACCCCGTCGGGTATCACAAGCGGTGGTTCGACACTTCCACAAGTGGTTGGTGTTACCAACCGCTTGTGGAGAGACTCTCTCCAAACGCGATTGGTCTTACGAACCGCTTGTGGAGAGGCTATATTCAATATAGAATATGTTTTGAGAGGGGTTTTTGATATAGATTTTGATAATTAAAATAAATAGAACTACAGGAGTTTTTTGACATAATTAAATATATATTATTCATGCGTACTCATTCAGATAATTACAGGTTCATTTACAGAAAAATACGAACTTAATAGTCTAAAAAATGAACAAGTTGATGAACACATGAAATAATAAGCCACTTTTACAAGTTTCAAAAAATAAAAGGGCGAATCTTGAGCTCATTTCTTGCGTGCGTCGCTCTTTGTGCTCTTGGTCGATGATGATGTCAGTTCACTTGTCCTTATTTCAGGACAAGGTCTCCAACCATTTCCGTAGAACTCGCCTTTGGTGGATACAATCTCGTCGACAATAAAGCCGATGAGTTGTTCTTGGATTGCTGCAACCCGGTACGGCGGGATCATGCCTTGCACATCGTTGTTGGGCTGAAAAAGCGGGAAGTAAATAAATCTCTTGACATGTAATTAAAGTGTAAGTACTAAGAAATTGACATGTTCACACTACCTCGGCGTTGGTTGTCGGCACATCGCCGTGGGTAATATTTTGCATATAGTGGCACACATAATAGCCACATAAGTTGTTTCCTTCCATCTGTTGTAGAACCTGCGATGAAATTTGAAAAGAAAACAATTATTATTGGGATGAAAAACTGTTACGGCATATTAATATTCTTTAATACGTACTCGAGTGCTTATTTGTACATCAAATTCGTTCTCGAAATCTCCTTGTTGCTTCTTTTGGAACCTTGCGAATGCCCTGTGTGATGCGTTATTATGAGTAGTAATTATCAGTTTGAATTAGCAAGGTATTTCAATATAATAAGGAAACTATCGTATATATATGTGCTATATACCTATTTAGTATGTCAATGATATATTGATATTTTTCCACCGGAGTCCTTTTTGGGTCTTGAACAATGATCTGGCTACTATCAAGCTTGATGACAAGAAGGATCCAGTGAAACCTATTCATATATTGCAACATATATGTAACTAGCTAGTAGTATTATCAATGCCTTGGAAAAGATAAGAACGAGAGGTTGTATATATACGTACTCGAAGTTGAAGGGCTGAAGTATGTACGGTTTGTAGTGTTGTCCCAAGAATGCATCTAGAATGTAATCCTCAACATTCTTCTTACTGCATCGAGATATGATGTACTCATTAACAATCTCTGGGTCGATGAAGCCCACGTTGAAGATGTTCTCTTTTCTACATCGTTGTATCTCCATTCTACACAGAAAGGTCTAAGTTTAAGAGTTGTAATTTTATTGTACGAGGAAGCACACGGTAAATGTAACACCCCGGCGCCAAACGCGCCGCGAATGCTACCCAAAGACCCTAAATGACGCATACAGCACTCCGGAACCATACTGGTCCAAAGTGTCCCCAACAAGACCGAAGAAATAAAAAAAAACATGACAAAGAAGTCCAATTGAACTAATAACTCAACGAGCGAGTCATTAAACCTTTTACTTCTACTAAAAGATTGAAACCGACCTCAAAACTCTCTAAACCATTATAAAACTAAGCCACCGAAATTCAGAAAATTTCGGCATGACCTCTCTAGAATTTAGGACATCCACTCAACAGACAGGAAAACATTTGCAGGTATATGATATCATTCTAGCAGGTCCTTAGTTAACCAATTCCACATCCAATATAAATTAATAACTACACCACAACGAGCAACATATTACAACCTCAACCAATATCACTAGGCTTTACAAATCAATTTAAATAGTTTGATGGTGACCGAAGTCGTGCATGTGCTCTACTCCCATCCCGGCGAGCCAGCTTCAAAGAACCTAAAATAGGAAGCGACAAGCGTGAGTCCAAGACTCAGCAAAGCACAATCAAGTATAAAAATAATGAATACGACTGGAAAACAATAACTTCAAAACATAAAGCAATAGTTCCTTTACTTGACAATTGTAAATAAAGGAAGTAGTTTGGATTTCAATAACTTCAAAATGTAAGAACACGATTACTTCATCATTTGCTATAACCATTACTTCATTGAAATTATCAAGCAAAAAAAACAGTAACAAACCCCACTTATCACATCCAACTCGAAAATATAAATAAACCTTACTCATGACTCAATAAAAATTTCAGGATGAGTCCACAACTCAATCCTCAACCTGACATTTCCATTCTCAACAATTAACACTTATCAATTGGAACACACCATGCAATGCCTCTATGCGTTTATGCTCAAAATGCAACCTTTTAAGCCTATACCGGTATAGCTGAGTGCACACCCGTCGGTGTGCACCCTCAATCCCAACCATCCCGTGGCGGGGCCTAGTCTTACTGACTCGCTCCCATCCGTGGATGAGACTACGAGTAGGACTTTTGTACTCACTACGTGTGAGTACAGAGACCCACATCAACATGGGTCGCCTCTTCGTAATGAATGCACACATGCAAGTGACATGTTTATAAACACAACACAAACATGAATACAACACACACATTATCATTTAATCACTTTACCCTTTGCATCAACATAACCCTGCTCATTTGTACAATTCATAAGGCGTTGCAATAATAGAAATTGAATAACTTACCTTCCCATTGCTAACATTCATCCATCCTCATTACCATGCTAAGAACAACTTCTAGATATGCTATTAAACATAACCAAATCATTAGAATTTTTATACTCTTATCGCAAGCAAAGATTTTAACACCCTACTAGCGCTCTAGGGGATGCACTTGCCTTTAACCTCGGCGAGAAACTGTCGGCCCATTGCAGCGCTAGAAACCACCAACCCTAGAGAACAACAACCCAAGATAGGGCAAGGCACGATTGTCACAAACTTAACGGAAATTAAAGAAGCATACACTTCAAGCCATCAATTAAAATAGAGTCATTCCAAAATGATATTCTAATAGCCACACAATGCCCGAGCGAAACTAAAAGGACATGGTTGGATTTGAACTTGGGAATAATTACTTCTAAACCAAACCATTAGGTTTTATGTCAAGTTTGCCATCACCCTTTCCTTGCCACAAGTAGCCTTATAAATATGAAGATTCAAAAGGATTAAGGTGAAGGTTATGCACATTTCTATGCTGAACATGAACCTCAAACTTCTAATATACCTCCATTGCTAATAACCATCGTGCACTAAGAGCCTCTTTTCCGAACCTTATCTTTCTCAATCCCATAAGAGCACAGAACACAGATTTACAAATACCCCTTTTTCAACTAATAGCAGTACACTACAATTTCTAAGCTCCATTACATGCAAGCCAAGCAGTGATCAAGGGTTTACCCACGTAAAAGACCTACAATGAAACCAACAAAAAGGGCTATACAATACCATCTAGCTACAACTCTAATAAACTTGAGCTAACCAGAATCTACCAAATACTCTATAGCCAACAATAGATGTTAAGCAGTATTGGATTCTGCACGCATATGTTGACAACATTAAGCATATATATGGTTTTAATCCTTGAATATGTTTACCCATCAGTCAAGCAAGCAAAGATTAAGCAAAATACACATGCATCATTCCCTAATTGGACATGAGTATATACACTGCAACACAATACTCATAATCAGCGCAATAATTCAGATCAGAGGCATGCACATCACTGTGAAATGCATTAGGAACATGTTAGGCTATACATACATAAATATCCATAACAACAACGGCCTAGAAGTTAATTTCCATGTCATGCTAACCAATCACAAAAGTCCAAAGATATGAGGCATTCCTAACTACACATATATTTGATGAAAGGAAAATTCCAACACCTTTATAAATTTGGAGTCTTACACATTCATTGAATAACCAAAGCATTAGCATGTATTTATATATTCCGATTGGCATCGCAAACAACTTAGGAAATAACTATGGGGAGAATCTAAAAGTTAAAACTAATAACAGGAGTACATGACCAAGTAATCCCATTTCTCTCAATTGACAATAGCAAGTTTACGTGCATATACTCTCTCTTTGGCAAATCTTAGTACCCCCAAACCACTAAAGAATCCATTTCTGATAATCAAGCAAGTTTAATCATCATGGAAAATGTAATATACAATCACAAGTACTAGGGTTGAGCATGTGAGGCATTTCCTCAAACACCTTATCTATGACCATGCATCCACAAGCTAGACCCCACCTCCACATACCACAAGAAGGGAGAGGAAGTGTCGAATTTGGAGCTCTGCTGTTGGTTGCTTCATTTGAGCCTGGAGCGACGCCAGGAAGGGGGGGAGGGAGGCTGAGGCTGGCCGGGCTATCACCTCTGGATGGTTCTTCGCCTCCTTTGCTCTGCCGGCCGGTGCTTCTGCTGCCAGTGCTACTGAGCCAGAAGGAGGAGGCGCTAGCCAAGGCGACCGGCCGGGAGGGCGACCGGAGGGAGACAGGGGATGCTCGGCAGGTGGTCGGCCAGGAGGGGAGCAGGGGCGCCTGGAGGGGCTCGGGCCTGGGAGATGCGCCGGCATGGAAAGAAAAAGGAGGCGTCGGCCCCTGTAACAAGCAGTCCAGAAAAGGATAGGAGGAGAATGATTCGGCAGGGATGGGTAAAAAGACAGCACCCCAAGGAAACAATGTTAGCCACACAAACTAGGAGGAAGAGAGAGATTAGGTGGAGAGGGGAAAAAATATAAACTACACAACTCTAGAGACCACAAATCAACCATCTCCAATGACTGACACTTCAAATTCACGGCGAAAAGAAAATCCTTGGATCAAGAAAATAAAGCAATCTACAGTATTACACTCTTCTCCCCTTTAACAGAATTCGACCCCGAATTCTGACCACAACAAGAACACCAACAAGAACAACAGAAACAAAATACAAAACAAGGATACCCGAAACAACAAATCCGAGTATTTCTCACGCAAGAGGAACTCCAAAATTCAATCCACTTCTCTTTCCAATACAAGAAGCAAGAACTTAACTCATTACATCTCTTTTTGAATCAACACTCACTTTACCTCCTTAAATTGGCATGGCACAAGACCCGAAAACCCGGTCTTACTCAAAGACCCAGGCTAAACCAAATCTACTTTGCGTTCTCACCTCCAAATAGTTTTCTTAAACCAGGAATCCCAAAAGCACTTTCTCAACTGGAGAATTCACAACTCTCACGCGTAAACTCCAATAGATCTAGGCAAACAGCCAAAATCTCAATTCATACCATTCTCATCACCTGTCTGACAACTCAGACAATTTTCTCTTTAATGCTTCAACGTACACCCTACAATCAACCAATGATTCTCTCCGGAAGATCATATCATTAGTCTCCACTCAATTCTAATTGTCCTATTCAATTTCACTCACCAAATCTTTCTCTCTCTCAACCTGTACCTCATGGATCAACAAACTCGAGATGACATGATTAACACAAGCCACATCACTCTATTAAGCATCCAACCAATTTTCACCGAATCACTGAATTCTATTCGATTGAACAGTTGGGATTCTAATATCAAATCCCCTAAGAACCAAGAAAACCCTGATTCATGTCTCTCCTCATTGATTAACCTTTATAACCACATCACCCTTATCAAGCCATATCATCGAACGAGTTAGCCCACTATACCATAGCTACCCCACAGGTCAATTAGCTTAAACCACGGAGCCACACAAGGCTTTTCAATCCAACAAGCTTCTAACCAATTTCGAACATATCAATCCTCTAAGAACCAAAACACAACTCTTATCTCTTCAATAGATGCCCTGGAAACAACAGGGCCAAAGCCATTCCTTACTATCAAAATGAATCGCCCAATCGGGCATAAATCCCAATTCCATCACAATACACAATCATACCCTGCCTTCTTCATACATGTCTCGGGCATAGAGACAATCACTCGAAGAAAAAGAGTCATAACGAAACCATTCACTTTCGACAGATAAATCAAAGAGCATAATCCTCTATTACACTCAACCATGAACCCACGTCCAAGCATTTTCTTGTCCCACACTAGAGAGCAAATAAAATGCACACCAGGGAAAGCTCACTAAGATGGAGAACTTCACACAAATCTTTCTTCAAAAGTAGTCACAAAAGAACCAAAGAGAACTAAATCCTCCTTACCAACACAAACCAAATCCATCACCTTAAACTCCAAGGTGAAAAACTTCACATCGAGAAAACACTCGATTAAAGAAAAACAAGACACCTCGAGAAAGAAAACCATTCCTGGGTCCCCAATCTCCTTTCAATCGACAACTATACCTTTACCCAAGAAGAGAGGGAATAAAATTCACATCGGGGAAAAACTCAACTTAAAAGAGGAACACCGCAAAACTTTTGTAGAAGCGATCACAGTAACTAAAGAAAATTAGCTCGCTTTTACCAAAGCAAATCATCTCATACTTACCCAAAACCACATTTTAGAACGAAAAAACTGCTCCTCAAATCAAACATCTGCACACACACACGCCATCTCCCTCTCAAGAGAAAGGGAAATTTCATTTCCAACAAAATCACTTCACCCATAAGAATCACTTAAGATAAAATCTTAATATTCACTTTTTATTCCATTCTCAATTTCAAACCTCAAAGTTAACTCTATAGTTTAGCAATCTCCCCACCAATTAGGGAAAGATCTATTACACAAAATACAGAGTGCTTTAACGAAAACATACTTCCAAAAGACCATACGAGCAATTGATTCCCTACACATTTAAAAGAAAATTCACCTCAAACCCTACCCTATCTAGTATTCTCTTACCTTTACTAATAAAGGTTTTAACACTCATAATATGCACATTGAGAAACTCCATAAAAATTTATCATGAATTTCATAACCACTCTTCTTTTGATTACCTTCTCCAGAAATCGTAACCACAATATGCAACCTTATCATCCAACCTTAAACCAAACCTATCTCATAACAATCAACAAAGAAACCCATGTCCTAATTTTTAAGCACATCCTACATAATAGCAATTCATCATAAAGCGGTGCAACAACATTTCCTTTTAATCTACAGACCACACAAACAGTCGGTCCTACAACTTCATAATCTAAGTTTAAGATATCTCCTTTCAATGAACCTTTAGTAAGATTAACATCTAAAATTCGTACTACCCATAAATCGATATCTCGACAATCAAAACCTATTCCACCTATGAATGACTCCAACAATTAACAATGTCTCCTTGAGACATATTTCATAAATACAAATCCCAGACAGACATTTGTCAAGGACGAATTCACCCTTTCATACAATCATTCCATACCCCTATTCTTTGATTACACATCGATCAAGTCATTTTGTCAATCTACATTTTAATTGACTCATAAACAACAAAAACCAACAACCCCCATGTCTTTACACCATCACCTTGCTATAGTAAGTTCATCAAACAAATCATTCTAAACCTTCCCAATCGATATCGGTGCTAGCCTTACTGGAACACAATTTCATTCTTTCAATAAATCCCATGGCTCGCCACGACAAGCATAAGACTCTAATCAACCTTCAGTTTTGGATCGCTTCCCAACTCGATTAGATTCCTCAACAACACAATATTTTAGATTGAATTTAATCAACCAACACGTCTACTATGATTGCTGCCTCTTTTCTTCCAAAGAAACCCATCCAGATAAACTTGACTCTCAGACTTTACAAAATGACAAAACCCAAACCTGAAATCAAAAGGGAACTCGACACTCAAATTCCCAAACTCTGACAAGCAAAAGCTTTTCAAATAGACCTCAAGATGAACAACTCCCACAAGGGAAAATGGATACAAGAACACTTTCATCAAAAGGATTCACCATCAAACGCTCCCTCCTTGTCTCGAACCATCGAGGACAAAAGAGACCAACCTTCTCTACCCACTCTCTAACCTATGCTGCCAAAGACGACAACTCTCAGCTACGAGGGGGTTCCCAAACCTCAAGGGGTGGCTCTGACCAACCACACCCACACCCGAAACCGATAACACGACCAAAAGGACAAGGCCAAAACCTTTCGGCGCAACCAATTCACACAAACATAATGCATCCAATACTTATTTCGAACACAAAGCAATATGCACAATAATTTAACATTCAATCATCAAAGCTTAAATGCAACATTTAAGCGTAATGTAATGATACCCATCCCTTCCTACTGTGCACCAGAGTGTGTCAAGTTTTAAATTAACGAACCACGCTATTCCAGATTTTAAGGTTATTGCCCTAGGGCCACATTTTAAAAGTTCAACCTAAATCATGTTTCTATTTTCACACAGCAAAATTTTAATTCATTCCAGAATTACTCGCTACATTCAAACACCACGGACCTGAAGCCCGCTCTGATACCAATCAGAATAACACCCGGCGCCAAGCGCATGAATGCTACCCAAAGACCCTAAATGACGATACAAGACTCAGGAACCATCTTCATCGTCTAGAGTGTCCCCAACAAGACCGAAGAAATAAAAAAAACTTGACAAAGAAGTCCAATTGAACTAATAACTCAACGAGCGAGTCACTAAACCTTTTACTTCTACTAAAAGATTGAAACCGACCTCGAAACTCTCTAAACCATTATAAAACTAAGTCACCGAAATTCAGAAAATTTCGGCATGACCTCTCTAGAATTTAGGACATCCACTCAGCAGACAGGAAAACAGTTGCAGGTATATGATATCATTCTAGCAGGTCCTTAGTTAACCAATTCCACATCCAATATAAATTAATAACTACACCACAACGAGCAACATATTACAACCTCAATCAATATCACTAGGCTTTACAAATCAATTTAAATAGTTTGATGGTGACCGAAGTCGTGCATGTGCTCTACTCCCATCTCGGCAAGCCAGCTTCAAAGAACCTAAAACAAGAAGCAACAAGCGTGAGTCCAAGACTCAGCAAAGTGCAATCAAGTATAAAAATAATGAATACGACTTGAAAACAATAACTTCAAAACATAAAGCAATAGTTCCTTTACTTGACAATTGTAAATAAAGGAAGCAGTTTGGATTTCAATAACTTCAAAACATAAGAACACGATTACTTCATCATTTGCTATAACCATTACTTCATTGAAATTATCTAGTAAAAGAAACAGTAACGAACCCCACTTATCACATCCAACTCGGAAATATAAATAAACCTTACTCATGACTCAATAAAAATTTCAGGATGAGTTCACAACTCAATCCTCAACCTGACATTTCCATTGTCAATAATTAACACTTATCAATTGCAACACACCATGCAATGCCATGCAATGCCTCTATGCGTTTATGCTCAAAATGCAACCTTTTAAGCCTATACCGGTATAGCTGAGTGCACACCCGTCGGTGTGCACCCTCAATCCCAACCATCCCGTGGCGGGGCCTAGTCTTACTGACTCGCTCCCATCCGTGGATGAGACTACGAGGTAGGACTTTTGTACTCACTACGTGTGAGTACAGAGGCCCACATCAACATGGGTCGCCTCTTCTGTAATGAATGCACACATGCAAGTGACATGTTTATAAACACAACACAAACATGAATACAACACACACATTATCATTTAATCACTTTACCCTTTGCATCAACATAACCCTGCTCATTTGTACAATTCATAAGGCGTTGCAATAATAGAAATTGAATAACTTACCTTCCCATTGCTAACATTCATCCATCCTCATTACCATGCTAAGAACAACTTCTAGATATGCTATTAAACATAACCAAATCATTAGAATTTTTATACTCTTATCGCAAGCAAAGATTTTAACACCCTACTAGCGCTCTAGGGGATGCACTTGCCTTTAACCTCGGCGAGAAACTGGCGGCCCATTGCAGCGCTAGAAACCACCAACCCTAGAGAACAACAACCCAAGATAGGGCAAGGCACGATTGTCACAAACTTAACGGAAATTAAAGAAGCATACACTTCAAGCCATCAATTAAAATAGAGTCATTCCAAAATGATATTCTAATAGCCACACAATGCCTGAACAGAAACTAAAAGGACATGGTTGGATTTGAACTTGGGAATAATTACTTCTAAACCAAACCATTAGGTTTTATGTCAAGTTTGCCATCACCCCTTTCCTTGCCACAAGTAGCCTTATAAATATGAAGATTCAAAAGGATTAAGGTGAAGGTTATGCACATTTCTATGCTGAACATGAACCTCAAACTTCTAATATACCTCCATTGCTAATAACCATCGTGCACTAAGAGCCTCTTTTCCGAACCTTATCTTTCTCAATCCCATAAGAGCACAGAACACAGATTTACAAATGCCCCTTTTTCAACTAATAGCAGTACACTACAATTTCTAAGCTCCATTACATGCAAGCCAAGCAGTGATCAAGGGTTTACCCACGTAAAAGACCTACAATGAAACCAACAAAAGGGCTATACAATACCATCTAGCTACAACTCTAATAAACTTGAGCTAACCGAATCTACCAAATACTCTATAGCCAACAATAGATGTTAAGCAGTATTGGATTCTGCGCATATGTTGACAACATTAAGCATATATATGGTTTTAATCCTTGAATATGTTTACCCATCAGTCAAGCAAGCAAAGATTAAGCAAAATACACATGCATCATTCCCTAATTGGACATGAGTATATAAACTGCAACACAATACTCATAATCAGCGCAACAATTCAGATCAGAGGCATGCACATCACTGTGAAATGCATTAGGAACATGTTAGGCTATACATACATAAATATCCATAACAACAACGGCCTAGAAGTTAATTTCCATGTCATGCTAACCAATCACAAAAGTCCAGTATATGAGGCATTCCTAACTACACATATATTTGATGAAAGGAAAATTCCAACACCTTTATAAATTTGTAGTCTTACACATTCATTGAATAACAAAAGCATTAGCATGTATTTATATATTCCGATTGGCATCGCAAACAACTTAGGAAATAACTATGGGGAGAATCTAAAAGTTAAAACTAATAACAGGAGTACATGACCAAGTAATCCCATTTCTCTCAATTGACAATAGCAAGTTTACGTGCATATACTCTCTCTTTGGCAAATCTCAGTACCTCCAAACCACTAAAGAATCCATTTCTGATAATCAAGCAAGTTTAATCATCATGGAAAATGTAATATACAGTCACAAGTACTAGGGTTGAGCATGTGAGGCATTTCCTCAAACACCTTATCTACAACCATGCATCCACAAGCTAGACCCCACCTCCACATACCACAAGAAGGAGAGGAAGTGCTTGGCTAGAGCTCTTCTGCTGGTTTGTCATTTGGAGCTGGAGCGATGCTGTGGAAGGGAGGGAAGGGAGGCGGCGTCGGCTGCTGGAGTTGCTCCTGCTGCCGATGGCTGCTTCTTGCTCAACCTTTCTGCACGGTGCTTGCTGCTTGTCTTTGCTTCAGCTACTACCGAACCAGGAAGGAGGGCGCAGGGGAGAGGGCGCTAGCCAAGGGCGACCTGCCGGGAGGCGGACCGAGGGAGCCAGGGGATGCTCGGCCAGGGCAGGGTTGGCCAAGAGGGGAGCAGGGGCGCCTGGAGGGGCTCGGGACTGGGAGATGTGCCGGCAGGGAATGAAAAAGGAGGCGCCGGCCCCTGCAACAAGCAGTCCAGAAAAGGAGAGGAGGAGAATGATTCGGCAGGGATGGGTAAAAAGACAGCACCCCAAGGAAACAATGTCAGCCACACAAACCAGGAGGAAGAGAGAGATTAGGTGGAGAGGGGAAAAATATAAACTACACAACTCTAGGGACCACAAATCAACCATCTCCAATGACTGACACTTCAAATTCATGGCGAAAAGAAAATCCTTGGATTAAGAAAATAAAGCAATCTACGGTATTACAGTAAAGGTATGAGGTTGACACTTACAGGCACCAGTAGCTCATGAGAGACACGTTGATGGCGTCGGCATGGTAAATATGGTAGAAGTCATCGAATTCGAGCCATATGTTGTTGGCCCCGCGATAAAAATCATCTTCTTTGATACGGAGGGGGAACATCGTTCTTCCTTGAGCGGACTCTGTCATGTACCATTTGTGAAATTGCCGCATCTTGGTTGGCAGATCCTTTATCTCATTAGGGTCAATCAGCTCCTGACCCAACTGATATTGCCATCTGACCTTTGCCATTGGGAGATCATCTATTAATCCAAGAGCTGCAGCTGTGGAACTGATTCCTGCCTCCTTCATAAACCTCTCGAGGTTCTCCTGATCTTGGTCAAGATCACTCTTCTTCTTTGCCGCCGTCGCCTAACCACGTTTATTCTTCTGTGTAGCCTTTATTATTGTCCGTTCATAGTTGGATGGCACAGGCAGCGGCTTTGCACGGCATGTCGCGAAGTGTTCCGTCGCTTTTGGATCAATTGGTACCTTTGGCTATGGCTTCTTTTTTGCGAAGTGTGCATCCAATTCTGCTTTCATGACCGCGTCACTCTACTCCTTAGTCATATCATATGCCCTCTTTGGAGGTTTCTTTATCTTTGTCGATCGGCTGGACTCCGCCTTATTGGGAGCAGGTGGAGGAGCCTTTCTGCTATCGAGCTTCTTCCTCGAAGGAGATGGTGGAGGCTTGGTTTTTCTGAGCGGTTCGTTTTTGTTTGAGATGGTGGTGGTGGAGTAGGGCTTCTGCGTGGAGTGGGTGGTGGAGGAGGCATGGTCTATTTTGTCGGCAAGGCATTGCATGGAGGTGACGTTGGAGGAGGCGTGGGTTGCCGTGGTGGAGATGACGCCTCCACACCATTTGGAAATATGACGTACCGTTTGCGCCAGAGGATGATATTGTGGAGGGCCTATCCAAGCTTGGCCACGTCGTCACCTCCAGCAATATCGAGGTGAAGTTCTTCAAATCCGCTCAAATTGGGGAGTTCACTGATTGCACTGTTTGGGTGCCATGAGGTGAATCCTGAGCCCCAAACTTTCTACTCAAAGTTCCTAACAGTCTCTAGTGTTTGATTTTTCCTAATTTTTCTGCAAGGCGTTTTGAGGTGATATTTGGAAGAGTGCTTCATGGCTCATTTTCTCATAGGGACAAAAATTTTCAAAATTTCTAGAGTAATAGAAATCCACCAACGACCTGCTCCAATTGAGGATAATTTCTAGAAAATTTTCTTTTGCTTTTCAAAAAGTCACTTTTGTGATTTGATTTAATCTCCTTTCTAAAAGTAAGGTTTGAATTGATTTCTTTTTATTTAGACACTTGGCAACTAGGATTGTGAAAGAAAATTCCTCACATATTCCATGGTTCTCATTCATGTAAGCTAGGGGTACACATAGTTGTCTAGTTGTACGGGTTTTGAAGGGTTGGCAAATTTGAGGAGCACCAATCCGAAGAAAAATCTTCGAAGCAGTTTTATATTATGATCATTCATGATTTTTTTGTATGTTCTTTTCGAGGTCTTAGTTGGAGTATTTTGTGGGGGAAAATTTTGTTTTGTGACCATTCACCGTCTCTATTCGCCATCTCGATCCTTTATAGGTATTTTATAAAATTTATTTTATAATTTTTGGGTTAGGATTTATACATTTCTAAAGTTGACCATATTAGGTATGTTTGTATGTTAGATTCAAATTTTTTGCACGGGGACCCTAGACTAAATATTTTTGCACAAATAGAGATATTATGGTCTTAAAAAGGCTTAGGAACTAGTTTTACTCTATTATGAATTTATATAAAATAAACATAGCTATTTGCATTTTCTATACATTAAGTAATGTTCTATTTACAAAATAAATTTAAACTAGGTTTAAATCTAAATATTTTCAAAAAAAAAAGGGTTTCTAAAGATCTGAAGGATCAAGATGGTGAATAGAGGGGGGGGGGAATGGTTGTAAATAAAATTTCCCCCCAAAATACACTAACTAATACCTCAAAAAGATCGTGCAAAGGAAATTGAAAAACCCGAACAACTAGACAACTATGTGTACCCCTATCTTGTATGGGTGAGTATCATAGAATATGTGGTGATTTTTGAGTCACAATTCTGGTTGTCTAGTATCCAAAATAAGAAGGAATCAATTCAACTCTTGCTTTCAGAAAGGAGATCAATTCAAATCACAAAAGCCACTTTCAGAAAAGTAAAAGCAGAATTTCTAGAAACTATCCTTAATTTGAACAGGTGGTTGGTGGGTTTCTGATGCTCAAAATTTTTGAGACTTTTTCTCAATATGAGAAGATAAGTTTTGAATAATTCTACCAAGTTTCAGCTCAAAAATCCTTACAAAAAAATCAGTAAAAATCAAAGAATATAGATAGTTAGGAACTTCAAGCAGAAAGTTTGGGGCTCAGTTTTCACCTCATGGCACCCAAACGGTGCAACAAGTGGACTCCAAAATTTTTCTACAGATGCATATGAGAGTCTTGCACCTTTTCCAAAAATAATAACTCAAAAAGGATTTTTTTAGATTTTTCTAAAAATCAAAAACCACTACAACACGGATATAGCTTTTGGGGCATTTAATTTTATATGGCATTTGAGTCAAATGCCACCAAATAAAGCTTTTGCGGCATTTATTTGGATTTAGGGTCTTTCAATTGTCTGGCACATAATATTTGCCAGTGAAAGAATTTCCTGGCATAAAATATATGCCAGCTTATCATTTTATTAAGGGGGCACTTATAAATGTCGGCTTAAAATCTATGCCGGCATATATTATTTGCCGAATAATATGGAAAGAGGGCAACATAACAAATGCCGAGATAGAGTAAGGATGGCATTTTTTATATGCCACGTAATGTAAATGCCATGGATACTCACTTTTAGGCGCGAACGAAAACTAGGGCGTGCGCGCAGAGGAAAAAAAAGCGGAAAAAGGCACCTCGATCAATGTCTCGCATATCCCTAGCTGCCACCTCGATCGATGTCTCACATATCTTTCTAGCTGCGTCGCAACACTCTCGCTGCCGTCGGGTGCTGGCCCCAACTACTGGCGCTCGCCACTAGCCTCGCCAGCACCCACTGCCCCACCCTTGCCTGGCCGCAGCTCCTGCCATCGATCCCCCCACCGGAGCCCTCCACCACCGGCGCCCCCACCGATTGAAGCCCTCCATCGGATCCCTCCACCTCTGACTGCGCCCCCACCGGAGCCCTCCACCACCGACGCCACCGCCCACCGGTGCCTCCTCCTCCTCCGGTTCGCGACCCCCACCGGAGCCCTCCCCCCACCGGCGCCTCCACCTGTCGACTCCCTCCATCTCCGGTGCCCTCCCCCACCAGCGCCTCCCAATAGGTAACACCACATTTCCAATCTTGTGACCTAGGTCTATCTTGAAAACTGCTTCACTTGCTTTTCTGTTAACTCCTGCTTTGATTCGTGAAGCTCTTGTTCTAGTTTCTTTACAAGCTCACCTAACTAAAGTAAAAATAGAATTATTGTTAGTCCAGTTTGAAGCTGAAAGTGATAGGCTAACCATATTGATGGTGTTAGATAATACCTTGTGATGTTCATTTTGCTCAACTCTGTTCTGAAACAACGAGAGATCATATGACTTGAGCTCAAACTGAGATTTCAACTCTGAGTACTTTTTCTGCAAAGGTAAAAGCACCGTAATCTGGAAAACAAGGTAAATTAAAAAAAATAAGTATCAAATAATTGTAAACCATTCCACTAAAAAATAAAATTTATCAGAAGTTACAGAAGCAATATATAGATGTTAAGTAGCAACAAAGAGAGGTAATCCATGTTAGATCAAGAAAAATAAACATATGATTAACAATCTAGGAATCCAGTCTGTTAAAAGTTAATTGGTAGAACTATAAATGAATTTTCCTTCATGTCTCGTAGTGTATACATGCCAATGGCACCAAACAATACGAACCATTCTAAGTACTGCTCTACAAGCTATATTTTGTTCTTAAGAACTTGACAGCATGACTATGCATTTCTTTCTTATGTGGAAAAACGAAGATATTAGTATAAAATTGCAAACTTTCAGTTAACAGATGAGCACATATCTTTAGGGGCAACATGTGGTTAGTGGGATGTATTGCAGGCTTGTAGCATTATCACATCACATGAAAAGGTCCTGACTTTTGGAGAGTCATATAAACGAGTTCAAAAGGGATCAGGAAGTAGATATAGATATACAGCATGTGTTGGCATCATGTTCAGTGATTACCTTCTGTTCAATAACAGAGAGCCTTTTCTCATGATCAGAGAGATCAGCCTCAGCTTTAGCCAATTCATGGAGTTGCCTTAGCAAGTCCCCACCACCTCTGTGTTATCATATTAGTAATCATTACAAAAAGGAAACAAAAATCCAATGTTTATATCTGGTCACATTAGTCTGTAAAATAACTACAAATCCAGGATACCTGTTTTATTTTCTGTCAGCCATCTAGTTTATCTCCAGGAATTACAACAATAATGCAATATGATAAACCAAAGACAACAATTCATGTCCCAAGTTCTGGTTGTTACCAACCAATACAAAAAAGGAGCACTTGATGTGCATTTCTGTCCTAGTCGCCTAGATTCACCTAAGAATGCTGGAAAAACTATTGTTCTTCGCAGAAAAGCATTGGACATAGTTCCAAACAACAGGAATATCAAAGGAACATCCATTACCAAATTCAACTAAAAAAAGATCAGATCTAAACATTAACATTCAGTGTAATGTGACACAATGTTACCTGTGACTACCTCCAGTCAAAAGGCCACTAGGCTAAAAAATGTCACCTTCGAGGGTAATACTTGTACTGCCAACTTCTCTATTAAACGCAACCTCTGACAAGAATATAATCAACTATAACAGTAATAACCAACATTTTATATATTACATTTGGACAGACAATGTTCAGTTAAAACTAAAGTAACTAAACGTATTTATTTTGGTTTTTCTGGGTTTGGGGGGTTGGACAACATTACCTCCTTTGCTGACTCCATATTTTGACACACAAATGTTGAACCAAAGACATAAGCCATAGCATTCTGCAATAAGCAAATATCTTAAAAAGGCAACAAGAAGCATGTATGTTTAAGATTTAGGATCAAGGTATACACAATGCAGAATGTTGTTCAAGAGCTATGGATCGGAAGAAAACAATAAAGCAGTAGAGTTCAGGGATAAATTTGAATCTACCAAACAAAAACATCCAATAGACTGTTGTCCAAAAAAAGCTGAACGGTACAATAGTTTGAAAATAATAGCCAACCAGCTCTAGAGCTAATGTTACATTTTTAGCTCCAACCTACAAACCAGTCAATACAAATTTCCAATTTAGACCAGTCATCTCAACCAAAAGGTTATGTCCAGCCAGTGTAACCAAAAAAAGCGCTAACCAGTCTACGAGCCGCCTGCTAAACTCTGTCAGGTATGGTAGTAGTTTGGATTTTATTCAATGGTATGATGGTAACCCTCCTTCTGAGATCTCCACTTTGTAGGAGTTGCTTTCCAGTGGTTTCTGTGTCAACAACCACATTATATAGCCTTACTCCAGCAACAACCTGCATTATTTGACTAAGAATTGAACTAATACAGCTAGAACAGCTAGTTCACTGAAAGCAAAAGTTAACCTTAGAACCAAACGAGGAGTTTGCAGAAACAAACCTCTAGCGCTGTTGCTGTTGAGCTATCCTTTATTTTTAATAAGCCGTGCAACTACTCCTTTCACTTTTGATCTATCAAAATTGTTTACAGGATCTCGATAGCTGAAGTAAAAATTTGCCAGCTCTCCAGATAGTGCGCGAACTTTGTCCTTCAATTTTTGAACCACTTCTAGCTGTATAGATCGATCCTGGCAATGATCATGAAACACAAAAATAGTAATGGGAAACAGTTCACAACCATGGACTAGATTGTCTGCAAAAATATTTAATTGGCACCTTTTATGCCACAGTAATGTTTTTAGCTAGATTCATGCACCATGCATGCCTTTTGCAAAACTTCCATCTGGCCCTCTTCATAATTTATAGATCCCATGGATGCCTTTGTAATACCGCAAATCTCTTTTGATAGGGTTTTTGGCAGAAAATGATTCCATCTTCGTGATTCAAGGTTTTTCTTTATTTGTTTCGGGAGAACTACTTATCGTCGCGTAGCCGAAGCTTTTGTTAAAGGTTTTGGTTATTTGCCCTAGTTTCTCGGATTGAGGTTTTTACCGAGCCGTTTAGTTTTGCGGCATGTTGTCTATTCTGACAATTGCCATTTCGTGCCAAGAAATTAAATTAGTTGGTTTGCTCTAAGGGTTTAAAGTTGGATTTTGGATTCTTTGGAGGGTCTTCATTTCTTTTTCCTAACTCTATTGTTTAGTGGTATCCTTTTTGTTGGAGTATAAAAAGAAGAAATGAGTAGTGGGAACCCTAGCATTTTGCTCCTGAGTTCCCCTGGCCAGCCTTTTCCTTTTTTCCCCAAGCCCCAGCGCCTCCTCCCGACCTGCGCCTAGCGCGCCCTCCCCGGCTCCTCCTCCCGGCTCCTCCCGTGCCTTCCTCTCACTGGCTGCTCCTCCCAAAGACTCCTGCCGCCTGTTGTTGCTCATGGCCGCCGCCTCCAAAGCCGCTGGCTGTGCTGCCGCCGTGTCGCCTCCCAGCAGCTGCTCGCCGCCGGGCGGGTCCCTCCCTGCCGACGCCGGCAACCCTCCCCGGGCCGATGCAGCTCTCCCCACCTCCCTCCTTCCTCCATGGGCTTTCCTTGAGGTAAAACCCTAGGTAGTGGGGATTCTTTTGGCTTGCATGTATGGTGTTTGATCAAATGCCCAGCTAGGATCCTTGTTTTTGAGATGCATTTAGTTGAGGGATTTAGAGTCTAGAGTGTTTTCGGAGATTTCTGCTTGAGCCAAATTCTGTCCCGCTGTTTGGACTGCTAATTGAAAATTCTGCAAGCATTTCCTGGGGTTCTGGATATTGCAAAAGTTGTAGATAATTGAATTACCTTTCAATAGAGACTGAAATCGTTAAGTTTCGTTCATCCATTTGAAAGTTATGGCTATTTTACCGCGTGCTGTCCAGAACGAGTTATTTCTGCGGCTGTCTGCTGTTTGTCGCAAATCTGGGATTAATCGGTGCATTTCCCGATTGGTCGGCTGTAGAAAAAGCTGTATATTTGTCTCTTGTGATCATTTATAGCCTGAGCTCATCCTTTTTGGATTAGCCATTTGGATGTTACGACATTTTCAGTGCCGGCTGTCCGGAATTTGCATTAGTGGAATTTGGACCATTTTGGATTAAAAATTGTGGGAGTGTTAAGCATGTTGTTCTGAGTCGATTTTTGATTGTTTCTTATGCACAACGTTGTTTTTCAGGGAGAGTGTCTTCGGGGGTGGTCCCGACCCCGAGTTGCCTCACGCGTCGGTAAAGGCAAGTGTAACCCGTATATCTCCTATAGGGTATTTAATTGATTGCTTGTGTTATGTATATGCTTACGCTATGGTTGCATTTGTGTTTATAAGCACGTCTAGTAGGGTAATTGTCTTTTGATGAAAAGGTTAAGTAATTTGATGCAAGTGCATCGGTTGTGTATGTTGAATGATGAAACTTATGCAAATTTACCATGTTGATTTGATGTCATGATGATGCTTTACTGATGTTCACCAGTATGGTTATGCTATATGGATGTTGAAATCATGAGAGTGGCTTGTTTGTGGCCATAGTTTGTGAGTATGGTATTTATAAGAGTATAGAAGTTAATTGTGATCATAAGAATATAAATGTGGAGAATGTGCATAAGAATGTTGGGAATGGCATTTGCATAAGTGCATTCATGAAAAGTGCATCGAGCCAGGTCGGTGAGAAAGTCATATGGAATATATGACTAATCCGGAGTGCTCAGAGATTCTACCCCGTAGTCCCATCTACTGGCATGGATGGGAGCGGTGTTAAGCGTAGGACCCGCTACTGGGTAGCGGGCAAGTCCTGTTTCGGCAGGCCCCTTACACGGGATGGTTGGGTTTGAGGGCACGCATCGACAGGTGGTGCTCGGCAATACCGGTATGTGCTAAAGAAGAGATGAGACATGCATAATGCATCATGTACAATGAGGTGTGAGTGGGGAAATGAGACAAGATAAGATATGCATGAGATATTATGTGAATGAAAGTTGAGAATAAAATGTTATGCAATGAGATGAGTTATACCGGTATAATCTATGAAAAAAAAGAATACATATTGAGCATGAAAGCATGGTTGCGTTGCATTATATAACATTGCATTGCACTGTGTTGAAATTGATAACTGTTGATTTATGGGAATGGAAGTGATAGGTTGAGGATTGAGTCGTGGACTCATCCAGAAATGATTAACGAGGCATGGGTAATGTTTAATTACGTTTTTTTGAGTTGGTTGTGGTAAGTGGAGGTAGGTACTGCTTCTCGTACTTGATGATTTCATTTAAGTATTGGCTATAGTAAATTCTAAAGTAAATGTAATCCAGTTGAATATTTTACGTTTCTTTATTGTGGCACTTTGCTGAGTCTTGGACTCACGCTTGTTTGCTTCCTGTTTAGGTACTTTGAAGATGGCTCATCGGGTTGGGAGTAGTAGCACGTGCACGACTGCGGTCTCCAACAATTTATATAACCAATTCGTTAAATCTGGATGTAATTAATGCGATTGTAATTTATTGTTCATCGTGGTGAAATTATTAATTTCTGTTGGGTGCGTGATTGATTAACTAAGGACCTGCTAGAATGATATCATAACTGCTGCTATTCTTTTGTCTGCTAAGTGGATGTCCTCCATTCTAGAGAGGTCATGCCGAAATTTTGTAAATTTCGGTGGCTTAGTTTTAAGCCGGTTTTAAGCGTGTAAAGGTTGATTTCAGTGTTTCCGTAGAGTTGTCATTAGTTATTTAGAATTTTTGGTAGCATCCGTGGCGCGTTGGGCGTCGAGGTGTTATAGCCTTGATAGATTCCAAGTCTTTTTCCCTAGATTTCAGCTCATTCTCACCGCAGTAGCTTCATCATGCTTGGATACCAACTGAGCTTTCTTTTCTTTCAGCTCCTTCTCTGAGTGGCTTATTTTTGTCGTCATTGCTTTAGTCAAGATTCTCGCTTCTCCAATGAAGCTTTAGCATCTCTAAGTTGATCTTCTAGGCATTTCTTCTCATTTGCTTTGCTTTTTCTCGCTAGCACACCACAGGTAGAGTAGAATTTAATATCCCGGGATACATAAAGTCAAGAGGCTAGCAATTACATTATATTATGTGCAAACATTTGCATACGATATTCTTTCTCACTCTCATCTAGCTCCTTAATCAGATTTCTGCTCTCTTTTTCATATCGAGATCGCCATCCTCTTGCATTTTTACTGTTGCATCTCTCTCAAGTATAGATCTTTTGATGTCTTCAATGTTCTTAAGTATCTATATGTGAATAATGTGACTGTACACATTGTAAGTAATTTGAAATAAATGTAGCCTATCTAGTAAGGGACATCAATATATAATTACCTTTTCAGCACCACATTCCTCCGACCTTAGTGTTTCCTCCTGATTATTCATCACAGAAGTTTCCTTGGTAAGTGAGAGCTTATCCACTTTCTCTGACAAAGACTTCATCTCACCACCTAGTTTGGCTTCTTTTTCGGCCGTCAAGGTAGATATGTTCTACCACCTACTCGGAAATAGTAGGTTGGCCATATCTCTGAGTTTGGATCATAATTTAACACAATTAATTCCCAAAAGATCTGATGTATCAAAGCTTGAAATGTAGGAGGGGCATTGCATAACCCAAACAGCATGATAGTATATTCATAATGGCCTAAATGGGTTCTGAACATAGTTTTTGGAATGTCTTCCTCCTTCATCCTTATCTGATGGTAACCGGATCTTAATTAAATCTAGCTTTGAAGAAATTGTTGCTCCATGTAACTCATATAACAGACCTTCAATTAGTAGCATTAGAAACTTGTTTTTAATGGTTACTGCATTCCATTGCGTGAACAACACTGTCCTAAGTTTATCTACTATACCTTTCTCATATGATTCTATAATTTTTTCTTAATCAGTAGTTTTGCTTTTACTTCATAGTTGGCATATTTTGGAGCAAGCGGAGGAGGATGCCATAGTGGAGTTGTTGCTTGTGACTACCCGTTGATATTGTTGGCTGCAACGACTTGTAACACTCCTGCATGTTTTGTACTGGTGAGTTCAAATTTAATATGTTTTACTCTTGTTAGGTGATATATATATATATTATATGCAGCACAAACATATCTAGGCACACAATTGAGTACGAAAATGGCATCAATTTATTTTTGGAGTTTGCATTTTCAAAATCAGCACAAGGTGGGACAATCCGCTGCCCCTGCAACATTTGTGCTAATTTGTATTGGTTAGACAAGGCCACTATATATAATCACTTAATATGTAATGGCTTCTTGGGAGGATACAATGAATGGGTGTTCCATGGTGAGGATTCGTGTTTTCAGCCTGCTCATAACTCAGATCCAGAGGGTAATTTTGCTATGGATGATGAAATGGAGGCAATGCCTAGGGACGGGGTTGGGTTCTTTGGTGACAGTACTAAAGATGTCAGCAATAGTGATGACATGGGAGAGAGAGATGTGGACACCAAATGTGGGTTTTAAATGGCCCACAAATTTAACAGTTAAATTCGTGGGTTTTAAATGGCCCACGAATTTAGCCATTAAATTCGTGGGTTTTTCCAGTAACCTACGAATTTAATTTAAATTCGTGGGTACCCACGAATTTAATTGACTAATTTCGTCGCGTTAAATTCGTGAACTAAATTCGACGGTTTGCCCACGAATTTAAACTAAATTCGTGGGTTTTGGCCTAAATTTGTGGGTTTTTGGCCCACGAATTTTTCCCTATTTCTTGTAGTGCACCAGCACGTGCATTTTTCTCCCTCAACACGGCTGCCTCAATTTTGAGGGCCTTACAAGAAAGCATACGATGCTTCTCTAATCCTATGAGCTTGATCTTATAATTTTTTTCTAAGTTCGACATGAATTTTATCCAAGTCACCCTCAATCACAGAACAATGCAAGCAACTCTTAAGTGACTTATCTAGTAAGTCCTTATCAAGTTTAGCACACTTGTCATTTAAAGCTTCATTGTCAAGTTTTAGTTGCTTACAACCCTCACATGAGCTGACAAGGTCCTTAGAAGCATGCATTTCAAGTTCATTATTTCTAGAAGAAAGCTTCCTAAGGTGAGCACTCATGGCATCAATTTTAGCAAATAACTTAGGGCAATTATCACATGAAGGAGTAGCAGGAGCATTAAGAAAACTAGCATCTAGAGAGGAAATATTAACAGTACAAGTGCTTGCATTCTTCGATCTAAGACTTTCAAGTTCAGTTTGCACACTATCATGCAAAGTCCTTAGGTTCTCAAGCTCCACAAGCAAAGCATCACACAAAGAACAGTCATCAGTGACTCGAGAGGGAGAAGATCTAAGAGAAGCTAACTCCCGAGTCAAGGTATCTACTTTCTTCTCAAGCTCCATACACCTAGCTCTAGCTCTAGCATGAAATTTTCCTAATTTGCAAAAAGCTTCATTGAGCTGGTCATAGAAAGGTACCTCGTCCGAGTCGCTGTAGAGCTCGGAGTCGCTGATGTCGTTGGTGTCCACCATGAAGCACATGCCGGAGAAGTCGTCGCCACCTTTCTTCTCTTGCGGATCATCCTCGCCTTCGTCGCTCCATGTCTCCGTGTCAGAGAGGCTAATGTCGTCGAGAGCGGTGAGGACGCGGTGGAAGAGCTTTTTGTTCTTGGAGAAGTTGCGGTACTTCTTCTCGTGCGCCAGCTCACGAACTGGAGGCTTTTTGTTGCGGTTCTTGTCAGTGTAGTCGTTCTTGCCCTTCTCCAGTTTGGGACAATTTGCTCGAATGTGGTTGGGGCCACCACATTCGAAGCAGGTGATCCCTCCACCTCTCTTCCTCTTTCTCACCCTTTTGTAGGCGTGAGAAAACTTGCGAGCTAAAAGAGCAAGCTCAGTTTCTGGAAATTTTTCCAGTTGGTCATCGCTTAGCTCGCAAAGGGCGGAGAGGGAAAAACCAAAAGAAGAAACAAGAGAAGATCCAATGGGATCGATGACCAAAGCCATCGACTGTGATTTCGTCTTGCGAGAGACGATGTCGATCTCATGAGTCTTGAGTTGGGAATAGAGCTCGTAAAGAGTCAAGGTCGACAAGTCAGTAGTGTCCTTGATGGTGGTCACTTTCATCTCCCAAGCACGAAGATCGAGTGCGGTCAAGAAGTGTCGAGCATTGTCTGAGTCAGGGTATGTGCAACCAACTGCCCGGAGATTGCTCAAAATTTTTGTAAATCGACCGAAACACTCGTCAAGACTCTCACCAGCGTGTTGTTCAAACTTGTTGTACTCACGCTTGTATTAATCCTGCCTCACGGTCTTGATTTGGGTAGTGCCCTCATGGTATGATCGAGGGTCACCCAAATCTCCTGAGCGGATCGCAGATGAGAGATCCGATCATACTCACTATGACTGTGTCCCTGTATGAGAATGTTCCTAACCTTAACATTTGCCTCAACGTTAGCCATATTGCTGGCCGTGACATTCTCATCGGCAGGAACCTCAAATGGGAGCTTCACCTTCTACCATATCAAGAAGCCCTGGGCAGTGATGTATGACTCTATCCGGGATTTCCAAAAAGAAAAATTGACACTGCAAAAGATGGGAGGCTTGGTGGAATACTTGTCTATCGCCATGGCTCTCGAGACCGGTCAAGATCTATGGAAGAGCAAAACTGGCTCTGATACCAATTGAAGGATCGAGATGGCGAACAGAGCGGGGTGAATGGTCGCAAATAAAATATTTACTCTGTGACCGACATAGGTCGGGGCCATTCATCTACTGCCTTGAGTTTCATAGGATCGGCCTCTACACCCAAATGCGATATGATGTGACCCAAGTAGCCGATCTTCTCTTGAGCAAACGCACATTTGGACTTCTTCAAATACAATTGGTGTTCCCTCAGTTTGCTCAATACTGCTCCCACATGCCCCCGGTGCTCCACCTCTGTCGAACTGTAGATTAAGATGTCATCAAAGAAAACCAACACAAATTTGCGCAAGAATTCCTGGAGCACTTCATTCATTAACGCCTGGAAGGTGGACGGAGCATTGGACAATCCAAAGGGCATCACTAAGAACTCATAGTGACCATGATGCATCCGGAATGCAGTCTTCATAATGTCCTCCTCCCTCATTCGGACCTGGTGATAGCCTGATCGCAAGTCCAGTTTAGTGAAGTGCCGGGCTCCTCCCAGTTCATCCAACAGTTCTTCTATCACCGGAATTGGAAATTTATCCTTAATGGTCCTCTCATTCAACCTGCGATAATCCACACAAAATCTCCAAGTCCCATCGGACTTCTTCACCAACAACACAGGTGAGGAAAAATGTGAATGACTCGGTCGTATGATACTTTGCTGTAGCATCTGCTCACACTGTCTCTCGATCTCATCCTTTTGCCGTACGGGTATCGATAAGGTCGAACCGCCACTGGATCGGTCCCCGCTTCCAATGGGATTCTGTGGTCGCACGCCCTTGCAGGTGGTAGCCCCTACGGTTCTTCAAAGACGTCCGCATATGATTCCAAGAGTGCTTCAAACATGTGCTTTTCTTCCATATTGACCAACATCACCCCGAATCTATTCCTTTTGCGCAGTCCCTGCAGCTGCACTGCCTTGCCATTCACTTCAAACTCCATGGTGAGTTCTCCGAAATCCCACTGTAAGCGACCGAGAGTCTTCAGCCACTGCACCCCCAAAATCAAGTCAAATGAATCAATTGGCAGCACCGTAAATGGAGCCATAAATCTTCGGCCTTGGATGGAAAAATCGGCTTCCAAACTGCCCAAGCATGGTAGATGCCACCCATCCGCTACTTTGACCCGTTGGCTTCTCTGTTCTACAGGTCGCGCTTCGTCTTCCTTCCCCAACTGTCGGACAACGTAAGCACTAATGAAATTATGCGTGCTTCCACTGTCTATCAACCCTAACCACTTCCTTCCCGCCATCTCAATCTGAACTTGCATTATGTTTCCCTGTTTTGGTCCAACCGCAGCAATCATGGATAGCGCCGCCTCCACTGCTCCTTCGGCCTCCAGTTCATCCCCTCCATCCTCCATATCATCCTCCTCTTCCACTTCTAAGTGAAACAATCTCTTACACTTATGGCCCCGAGTATAGACCTCATCACAATTGTAACAAAGACCCTTGGCTCTCCTCTCGGCTAGTCGATCGGCGGATAGCCGTAGCCGATGTGGCACGGATCCCGCCGAAGCTCGCAGATGTCGCTGGTGGGCACTGCCTTCCCCGAAGTCATTCCGACGCTTCCACCTCCTGCGGCCGCCCCCTTGACGGGTCCATTGAATCCTCCCTATGGTCGACCTCCCGAACCCACTGCTCCTGATCCAGCACTCGGTCCTGCTGCGGTCACTACTACCGATCCGGCACCAGGCCGTCCTGAATTTGCCCCTCCTGGAAAATTAGCCCTCGTGGCTGGTGCACTCCACACGCGCGGCACAACTCCCTTCCCACACCCTGCTTGGGTCTAGCGCTGCTCTGCCTCCGCAATCCACGCCTCCTTCCTTACTTCTGCCTCCCTTGCTGCCCTGACAGCCTCCGCCAAATCGTGTGGTCGTTCTCTGCGAACCTCAGCACCCACCGCCCGAGACAGTCCTGCCATAAACATCTCGAGCTGGTCCACCTTGCGCATCCTTGGAACCCTCGCCAGGAGTCTCTGGAATTCACGTGCATATTCATCTACACTTTGATCTTCCTGCTTGAAATTCGCCAAATCTCCTAACGGACCTACGCTGGAATGCCGCGTAAATCGCTGGATGAAGGCATCGTAGAAATCTTCCCATGCGATCCAGGGTTCTTCCTCCTGCTAATTGTCCAACACATCCTGCGCTTCCCCCGAAAGATGCAAGCCAGCTAGCTCCACCCATTCCTCTTCCTTGATCTTATGAACGCGGAGATAGCGCTCACACCAGCGTAGCCAACTCAACAGGTCTCCTTGGCCGTCATACTCTGGTAGATCAAGTCTTGGGAGACGAGGCGTCCAATGGCGATCGTCCTCTTCCTCTGCTCGACCACGACCTCCTCGTCGCACTTGGTGATGTTCACCAGGTATCCTTCCTCCCCCCACACGGCCGCCTCCTTCGCCATGCAGTCTGCGATGCCCAGACGCACCCCCACCGGTTCCCACCTTCGGGTCCATGACCCTAGGATCAGCCGCCTGCATCTCCCTCTCATCTTCCACCGGTTGCTTGCCCTTTTCAACATCTTCATCAACTCCCCAAACATTCCCTTCAACTCCTGGATGTCTGCCTTCATTCCCTTCATCTCCTCCTCAAGACCCACAACCCTTCCTTCCATCAGAATACCGCCGCTTCTCCTCCCCGGATCGACAGGCTCTGATACCAAATTGATATGAGCCGACGCTGAACGATGCGCACGCTCAAAGGCTCTGGTTCCCGGCTTCAGCCTGGGTCGCAGGCAAGACGGTGAGGTGCTCCTCACGTCCGTCGACGCCTTGGCTAGGGCTGTTGTCGGAGCCACCACCTATTGCTTGCGGCAATCTTATTATTAGCCAAAAAGTTCCCCTACAGATGGCTCCCCTCAGCCTTTTATTCCTCTCCCCCTCCTCCATGAAATCAAGATCAAGATCCTATTTTATTGCTACCTTCCTAACTAACAGGATCTGATTGAAACCTTCCTAACTAACAGCTGGTTGCCTACCCAGCCACATGACTCATGCAGCCCGCCCAGGCCCTTCCTTTTCCACCAAAGTCCCGCGGCGTCTTACAAAAACCCTGTCGCAACCGGCCATAACAATCTACCTTCAGTTGTGGTGAAAAGAAAAAGAAAAAAGGGGCATGGCGCAAGAAGAGAAGCGCAAGAGAAGTGGCTATAGAAGTCTTTGTACAGACAAGAAGAAGTGTCGTGCAGTTGCAGAGTAAAGTGAGTTCTCGTGAGAATTATGTCTACAAGATAAGCGTGTGTTAAAATTGACTCAGGGGAGTTTAGAAGGTGTGTTCACCGTCCAAAGTCAAATTCATCGAAGATGAGTCCAAAATATTGAGGAGTTGTGCACTACTGCAGATCGAGCTTGCACAAGTGGTTCGAAACCGCTTTCAGAAGCGGTTTTAGAACCGCTTGTAAGCAACCGCGAGTGATACCCCATCGGATATCAGAAGCGGTTCCTCGAACCTCTTGTGGTTCGACACTTCCACACCAACCGTTTGTGGAGAGGCTCTCTTCAAAAGCGGTTGGTCTTACGAACCGCTTGTGGAGAGGCTCTCTCCAAAAGCGATTGGAGTTACCAACCGCTTGTGAAGAGACTGACAGCACAACATTTTGATTATATTCAATATAGAATATGTTTTAAGAGGGGTTTTTGATATAGATTTTGACAATTAAAATAAATAAAAGTACAGGAGTTTTTTTGACACAATTAAATATATATTATTCATGCGTACTCATTCAGATAATTACAAGTTCATTTACATAAAAATATGAACTTAATAGACTAAAAAATGAACAAGTTGATGAACACATGAAATAATAAGCCACTTTTACAAGTTTCAAAGAATAAAAGGGTGAATCTTGAGCTCATTTCTTGCGTGCGTCGCTCTTTGTGCCCTTGGTCGACGTTGATGTCAGTTCGCCTGTCCTTATTTCAGGACAAAGTCTCCAACCATTTGCGTGGAACTCGCCTTTGGTGGATACAATCTCGTCGACAATAAAGCCGATGAGTTGTTCTTGGATTCTTTGCAACCGGTCTGGCGGGATCATGCCTTGCACATCGATGTTGGGCTGACAAACCGGGAAGTAAATAAATCTTTGGATATGTAATTAAAGTGTAAGTACTAAGAAATTGACATGTTCACACTACCTCAGCGTTGGTTGTCGACACATCGCCGTGGGTAATACTTTGCATATAGTGGCACACATAATAGCCACATAAGTTGTTTCCTTCATGCGTTGTAGAACTGCGATGAAATTTGAAAAGAAAACAATTATTATTGGGATGAAAAACTGTTACAACATATTAATATTCTTTATCGCACTCGAGTGCTTATTTGTACATCAAATTCATTCTCGTAATCTCCTTGTTGCTTCTTTGGAACCTTGCGAATGCCCCTGTGATGCGTTATTATGAGTAGTAATTATCAGAGTTTGAATTAGCAAGGTATTTCAATATAATAAGGAAACTATCGTATATATATGTGCTATAGACCTGTTTAGCATGTCAATGATATATTGATATTTTTCCACCCGAGTCCTCTTTGGGTCTTGAACAATGATCTGGCTACTATCAAGCTTGATGACAAGAAGAATCCAGTGAAACCTATTCATGTATTGTAACATATATGTAACTAGCTAGTAGTATTATCAATGCCTTGGAAAAGATAAAAATGAGAGGTTGTATATATACGTACTCGAAGTTGAAGGGCAGAAGTATGTACGGTTTGTAGTGCTGTCCAAGAATGCATCTAGAATGTAATCCTCAACATCCTTCTTGCTGCATCGAGATATGACGTACTCGTTAACAATCTGTGGGTCGATGAAGCTCACGTTGAAGATGTTCTCTTTTCTACATCGTTGTATCTCCATTCTACATAGAAAGGTATAAGTTTAAGAGTTGCAATTTTATTATACGAGGAAGCACACGGTAAAGGTATGAGTTTGACACTTACAGGCACCAGCAGCTCATGAGAAACACGTTGATGGCGTCGGCATGGTAAATATTGTACAAGTCCTTGAATTCGAGCCATATGCTATTGTCCCCGCGATAGAAATCATCTTCTTTCATACGGAGAGGGAACATCGTTCTTCCTTGAGCAGACTCTGTCATGTACCATTCGTGAAATTGCCGCATCTTGGTTGGCAGATCCTTTATGTCATTAGGCTCAATGTAAGAAGATCATTGCATGCAATTGCTTTCCTTCCTAGTGTCCCTTTTCCCCGTAGCCTCCCCTCATGGCGTGATATAGGGACACCGATCGGGTTTAGATCATTAATGTAATCCACACAAAACTCAATCACCTCCTCTGTCCCATAACCCTTGGCAATGCATCCTTCCGGACGAGAACGGTTACGGACATACTTCTTTAGCACACTCATGTACCTCTCGAAAGGGAATATGTTGTGTAAATACACGGGTCCGAGAATACCTATCTCTTTGACAAGGTGAACAGTGAGATGAACCATAATATCAAAGAATGCAGGAAGAAAGATCATCTCAAGACTAACCACACTTTGTACCACGTCATCCTACAGCTTACTTAGTTTATCCGGGTCGATGACCTTTTGTGAAACCGCATTGAAAAAGAACCTGACTTTGTGATTGTCCCCGTACCCACTCGGGCAAGTATGCCTCTCCTGACCACTAGGAGCAATCGTGTCATTAACACAAGATAGTCATGGGATTTCATGTGTACGATTTTATTCTCTTTCGTGTTTATGAGTCTCTTTACATTCGAGGAGTATCCGGAAGGGACCTTCACATTGTTCAGGAACTCTATCATGCTTTTTTTCTCTTCTTTGCTTAGAGTGTAGCTCGCAGGATGTAGGTAATGTTGTCCTTTCCCTCTTTTTTCAGGATGTAGGTCGTTCCTCAGTTCCAAGAGTTTAAGGTCCTTCCGAGCTTGTAGTGTATCTTTCGATTTTTCGTACATATCTATGTAGCCTAGCAGGTTCAAGCAGACATTCTTCGTGATGTGCATGAAGTCAAGTGAGTGACGAACCTCCATGACTTACCAATAAGGCAATTCCCAAAATATTGACATTTTCTTCCACATGGGTGCCTGACCATCCTCATTCTGCACATGTTTGCTTCCAGGACCCTTTCCAAATACTACTTTCAAATCCTTTACCATAGCAAACACACGTGGCCCACTACGATCTTTGAGGCCTTGCACAAAGGTGCAGTTGCGTTAAATTTCCTACCTTTTTTCCAGAACGGGTGACTCGTAGGAAGAAACCTCACTGTGACCCCATGTACACAACCTTCGAGAGTTTTTCAGTACATGCCATCCGTTTCATCTAAGCCGGATGCGGCTCTATATCCTTTGACAGTTAGGCGGACGAGTTACCGAGAGCGTGCGGTCGTTGATTGTTACAAATAACAATGCACGAGGGTGAAATACTCCTTTGTACTCATCCCATACCCTCGCACCATCGTCCCTAACGTCACAAGATCTTCAACCAATGGTTTCGGTAGACATCGATGTCATTTCCAGTTGCTTGGGGCCTTGGATCAACAACGACATCAAGATGTACTTTCGCTTCATGCATGACCATGGAGGAATGTTATAGATACATAGTGTAACAGGCTAGGTGCTATGGTCTGCTCAATTCTCCGAAAGGATTCATCCCATCGATACTCAACCCTAACCTTATGTTTCTCACCTCATCTGCGAAGTCCGGGTACGTCCGGTCGACTTTCCTCCACTGTGAGCCATCTGTAGGGTGTCTAAGCATCCCGTCGTCCTTACGCTCTTCTTTGTGCCAATGCATCATCTGGGCATGCGCTTTGTTAGCAAACATACGTTTCAATCGGGGGATCACAGGAAAATACCACAACACTTTAGCTGGAGGTCTCTTCTTCTTATTACGCTCCTCATCTATTTCACCTGGATCGTCACGCTTCATCTTATACCGTGATTCTTTGTACACTGGACAAACATCCAAATCGGCATACTCCTTACGATACAGGATACAATTATTAGGACATGCGTGTATCTTCAGACTTCCAATCCCAAAGGATGACGACTTGCTTGGCTTCATATGTAGATTCGGCAGAGTGTTATCTTCGAAGCAACTTCTTTACGAGTGATAACAACTCATTGAATCCCTTATCTGACACACCATTTGTAGCCTTCCATTGCATGAGTTCCAATGTGGTACACAGCTTTTTGTGGCCCTGCCGACAGTTTGGGTACAAAGGAGTTCTGTTGTCCTCTAACATGCGCTGGAACTTCTCGAACTGTCTATCATCTGTGTAGTCTCCCTCTCCGTCACGTAGCATCTAGTCTACCTCATCATCACCAAAGTCACCAAGTGTTTCTTCCACGGAACAGTATTGCGTGCCGTCCGAGATACTGTTGAATCCATCTTCCTCTTCCTCGCCTTCTTCATCGTCATCCTGGCTAATCGCCTCAACTTCACCATGGTGGTCCAACAGGTATAGTTTGGCATGAAACCTCTCATGATCAAATGGTTCATAACTTGCCATCGTTGGGAGTGCTCCTTCTCGTTCTTGCAATCTACACACGGACAAAATATGAAGCTGCCTAGAGGCAAGAATGCAACGGCTGCATCGAGAAAAGCCGGCACGCCATCAATGAACTCTCTCGAGCGACGGTCCGCATTGTACATCCATTGCCGATTCATCTACACCAAGTTATAATTTCATTAAAAATTATAACAAATTTTGTTACAAAAATTATAACATAACTTATAGTTACATTTAAAAATCTAAAGCTCACAGCCACTTAAACCCAACAAAAAATCCTCCACCTACACTGTCATCCAATTAAAGACCTACCTTTCTAATTATTTTGTATCCCTTCCTACCTTTGTAATTATTTTTTATCCTTCTACATGTTTTTCTATTTTATTTCAAACACCAATAATTACTTCCTTGCAATATTGTGATATTTAAGATTCTAAAGCTAACAACCACCTAGATCTAAAGCTTCCAATCACCTTTACCTTGTAATGTCATATTTTGAACTAGATCTCCACCCTACATCTTCATACAACAACAAAAACAAGCATAGAAAACAAATTTTTGATCATGGTGATCTTGCCTAAAAAGTCCAAGATTTCTCCACATCCATTGAAAAAAATAGCAATCTCTAGGTGAGAAGGATGTTCACATGATATTACTAACCTTGAAACACTTAATTTGGAGCTAATCACCCCCAATTAAAAATTTGGATAGCACCTCCCCAAGAACAGTGCTGGGCCAGCCCTTCTCTGTTCGATCGTACCTCTGCTGGCTCGTGGAGGAAGAAGGGTTTAAATGCGCTGCGCGGGAGGGCTTCCAGAAGCGGTTTCAGACACGAACCGCTTCTGAATGTTGCTTTCTAGAAGCGGTTCTTGTCTCAAACCACCTCAAACCGCTTCTGAAAGCCCTCTCCGGACCATTGCCTACGAACCGCTTCTGGTGCGAACATCACAACGGGTTCGCACCAAACCGCTTCTAATAGGCCGGTTGTGATGCCCAGTTCTGTAGTAGTGGTGGTCTTCGTTCTAGATATGTGTTCGTATGAGTTCTTGCAGGTGTGTCTAAGTTCTCTCTTGGATAAGCTCTAATGCGAGTCTGTGTCACCATCAAGTTGTGTTACCGGTGAAATGACAATTGGAGCTGAGACATAGGTCATAATCACCGGCGAAGTGCATCACTAGTGGTATGGCCAGTAAGAAGAAGGCAGAACTCTTTGAGATGTATTCACTATCATGTGTTGAGTATAAATTGGGCAAATCGTAGTTGAAACCGATTGCCTCAATAAGTAAAAATTAGTGTGGCAAGATTAGGGGGGAAATGTTAGAGATAATCTTGCAATACATAGGTTAAAAGATAAGATTTTGTTTTAGTTTCAAAAGGTTCAAACTTTGCAATTTTTGTTTGAGTCTATTAAGATTAGGAGTTCGAATTGCTATCCAGTTAGCATATAATTTCTAATATAAATAGCAATAAAAAACCAGTAAAAATTGAGCTGTTGCGTAAGAAAAAAAAAGTTTTCTGACTGTTCCAATAAGGAAGACAGCGCAGCATGGGTTTTGTGGAGTCAAGGACTGGCGAAGGGCATGGAGGAGGCAAGATCATGGATGGGTCAGTGCTGTGGCAGGATATGGCATGAGCTTGTCCTAGACGACGGCTGAAGTCGGTCGTGTAGGGCGACGAGTTCTCACTAGGTGCTGAGATTAACTGGGGAAGAAGACGCTGGAGATTTCTGGGTTCGGGAGCACTGATGGTGGCGCTGGGAAGAAGTTGAGTTCACACGTGTCAGCATGATTGGTAAGATGCGGCGAAATCCTGCTGTGGCTACGGGTGAAAATGGATCGGATACAGACGAAAAATAGCTTTATCATATTTGTTTTTATATTTTTTTTCTTAAATATGGATACGGATACGGATAGTTCGGATACGAATACGAATATGGATAATATCGAATACAGATACGGATTGAATACGGATCGAATCGGATACGGTTTCGAATATTTATCGAAACATGATAACCCCTTAAATTGTACATAAAAAATCAACAGAAACACATAACTAATTGATTTGATCAAAATATTATTGAAAATTGAACAAATGTAAGTATTTCATTCATTTAGACAATAGTTAGATACCATGTCGCAAACAAAATTATATAAGATTTAGTTTATCACATACATACAATTAGTTCGTCATACACATAGATTAAAACACAAAATAAAGGTAATCCTTGCTCAGAGATACAAATAGAAGCAAAAACATAACACACTAAAAGTTTAATAATACTTAGATATGATGTCTCTAGAAAAAAGTATATAATACTTACATGTAATGGCTCAAGATTTGTATTCTTAGTTGAATTATGTTTAAAATAATAAATTATGTATTTATGCATTTTTAGCAACTTATTTAATATATTTTCCTACTAAGAATAGGATTTTTTTTTAATTTTTGAGAAAAATTAAAATCTGATAAATCTTGAAAATAATTTTGTAAATGTTAGATTGTTACTGGAACTTTCTCAAAAAATTTCTTAATTTTTAGAGTTGGTTTGCTAATTTTATTAATTGAAACTTGCTTCAGAGATTAATTAAATTAGAAAATAATTCTGAAATTAGGAAACCTTTTTGGGCCAAAAGAGTAGTCTTAACTCAGCCCATATGTATATCCGAATATTCAACTCACTATTATCCGGATTATCTGAATCCATATCCGTATCTGACGGATAATAAGTTACCGAATCCATATCCGTTTCCGACAAAAAATCTGTATCTGTATCCAATCTGATACTATCTGATAAATATCCGATCCGATAGAATCTGTATCCGAAAATATCCGGATTAGTTGGAAAATATCCGATCTATTTTCATCCCTAGCTATAGCTGTGTTTCGGCTATTGCTTGGTCACTGTGGTAGTACTTGGGTACGTTGATGCGGTGCTCAGCTTGGAGCAAGGAGTCCAAGGCAAAGCAGGGAAGATTTGAGGTGCTGCCGGTGCTGGCAAGTGGGACCAAGCAAAGAAAGGGCCCACAAGTTAGTGAAAAGAAGAGGAAATGCTAAAGACCCATCCCTGAAAGATAAAGTTTTGCATTTAATTGGGCTATCAAACCTTTCATAAACTTTTTGAAATTTTTCAAGTGATCTGGAGAACGGTTTTACCCTTTTGTAAAAATTTTAGCTCATGAATTGACTCATGTAATTTTTTAAAATTTTGACAATGTGACTATTACAATTTATCATTCTCTATTCTTGATTTTTCTAAGGATGAAAATTGAGTCTACATTGTTTGCCAAATTTTTTGGGCAATCCCATGGATATTTTAAGGTTTTAATAAATTTTTTAGAAGATGACCAGCTATAGATAGTTTTCTTAAATTCTGACATTGATCTAGTCAGTTATTTTGTTGTTCTATTTTTTATTTTTGAAACACTAACTGAGGACGATGACATAAAAAATTCAATTGATGATCTTATCCATATATTTTTATTTAATTCTCAAATTTGTATTATTTTGAGTCATTTGTCATTATTCTTAATTTCTTTTTAGCACTAAATGTGTTTCCATGCCTTTGAAAGTTTTTGAAATGTCCTAGAGACTATTTGGGGTTTAGATTAATTTTTTCAAATTTTGTTCCTTATGGGATTTTGGGTTTTCTATTTTGAAGGAGAAGAAAACAATTAATATAAAGGATTTTCTTAAAAACAAAAATTCAAAAAAAATTCAAAAAAGATGGAAATTCAAAACAAGATCATTCTTCAAATTCATTTTCCTAGTTTGTTCATTTTGGAAAATTGGTTTCAATATTGCAATTATCCTTTTCTTAAGAGTGGAATTCAAGAAAAAGATGATATTTTAAATTAAAATTTTGATTTCAATTAACATTATTATTTAATTCAATTTTTATTATCCCATTTTTCAATTTTTTTAGGATGTTACGGTGTGCCAACACTAGTTAGAAATTTTAAATTTTCATAAAAATATTTACCTTGGGAATATTGTGAAAAAACTATTCTTGATATTATGCCAAAAGATGGCAAAGGATAGTTTTGTACTCATAATCATGGGGAACCGTGAATTGTTACATTTATGTTGTTCTTATTTGATATTTACAGATCTCTCAAACTTTCTCTTACAAATTCCATTCACAAATTACTACTTGATATTCATGTTTCAAACTTCGCTTTATGCAATTAACCTTAGTAGCCTTTCTTTTGACATACGTAGCATTTAGTTATAAATTTGTGATACACTATAACTCTTACTGAGTACAAAAGTACTTAACCTTATTTAAATTGTTGGTTCAGTGAATGAAGTGAGTAAAGTCCCAAATGATGCATACTTTGATGTAGGTTATGGCGAATATAACGACGAGTTTTCTAGGGTTTACTCCTTATCAATGGCTTGTGGTATTTTGGGCAAATGCATATTTTTGGACTTTGTACTTCCGCTATGTTTTATTTTGGCCACTAGGCCTTGTTATATGAACTACATCTTATAAATGTATTATGAACTTGTGTATGAATGTGATGATAATGTTGTGCATGTGTGTATGAGCCACTGATCATTGGACTAGTACATCGTGCATATAAGACCTTGTTAGTATTCCACGCTAGTATTCCATGCCGAGCGTCTCGACAAATATAAGATAAATTTTTTATTTCATACTAGTATTAAGGTAACTGAGAAACTGAGAAAGCTAGGAGAGAAAATGGCTTAGATACCCTCCACTACAGTAATCCCACAAATTAACGTCGGCCAAATTAATTAACGTCGGCGGAGGAATAAGCCGACGTTAATTAATTAATTAACGCGCTGAACGTGACCGACGTTAATTAATTAATTAACGTTGATTATTCGTTGGCCGTCGTTAATTAGCTAATTACCGTCGGCTAAAAGCCCAGGTCGACGTTCATTCATGCCATAAGACCGCCTTTCCGCTCGCCCCACGCCCAATCGCGCTGCGAGAATTCTTGGCAACGCCGCTTCGCCATCATGCCGACCGCCCACTTCGCCGCCCGCCGCCGCCTCGCCGCCCGACTTCGCCGCCACGCCGCCCCACGCCGCCGCTGCGCCGCGCCGCCGCTCAAGGCTTCTGCGCCGCCCACGCCAGCGTCTCTCCCACGCTGCGACCTCCTCTCCACGGCCGGCGGCGACTGCCGCCGGCGTCCTCCTCTCTCTGTGCAGCCACAAGCTTGAAGGTCAAGATCCTGTTTCCCTATTCGCTTATGGATGCATGGCTCTATGGAATCTGTGGGGTAATTAGTTAATTAACGTCGGCCGAAAGCCCTGGCCGACGTTAATATTTTCGATAAGGCATTGATTAACGTCTATTTTTTTTATTCGGATTATGATTTTCTGTTATGTTGTGTTATCTGGTGGTATTTATGGAAATTCATGCATCGGCAATACCAGGCACTTGATCCCAGATGCATTATAAAATCAGTGCATGCTTTGTTGACTTTGTTTTTAGATTCGAGTGGGGAAAAATAGTTCTCCCATACTGTATACCTGCTAAAGCAAAAATGGGACACTCGCCTGAAAACAATAGACAGCAACTCTTTAGCTTCCAACAACAGGCAAAATCAGAAATACAATGTTAATACTGCAAATTAGCTACCTCCTCCTTATAGTAGACCAGATAATGTGGGTCTTCAAACAGAGTCTACATGGTTTAATCCAATTGGCAAATAGTATGCTGCTGTGCAAGTATACTTGTATGTTTGAGCAACAGATAGATGAATTATGCACACTGGACATGGTCTCTCTCTCTGTGTCTAAACCAGAACAAGTTGACACTGCAGTTTTTATAAACGAAGCAAACACAAGTTGACAAAAGAGGCCTTTCTGTTTCTAACCAACCATGCAATCAGCTGACAAGATAACATTGAGCAATTGGGGAGAAAATATATTACTCTTAACATTGAGCAATTGGCTCAAGCCACCTCTTGATGTCATGGCTGCTTATTTTTTTATTAGGATTCCATGGTATGATGGGGCACTTATAACTATCTTGCTGGATTAATTCAAGACTTACTTTAAAATTATTCTACCTTGTGAATGCTAGCTGCATGGATGCCAATGTCTTGCATGTTGTATGTATAAGATTTGAATTGCATTATCTGTTCCTCTTGGTTTGAGAGTCCACAACGATAGGCAACTGAGAGTTATGTTGGTTTAGCTGCTTCTCCATTCTCCCAGTGTACCAGATGAGCACACTTTAATCCTGGGAACTATAATTGTTTAGATATAAAGATAAATTTGATATATTGATTTGTCACATGTTTATTTTTTAAAATTTATATATCCATTTTGTGCTTATAAATATATATTTGAGCAATGGATTATCATCGGATTTTTATTTTTGATTTCAAATCACGTAGTGTCACGAAACCTATGCGTCACCCATTTCGGATCGGCATGTCTCACATGTGTCACATGTGAGATGTGCTGGTCCGAAATTGTCCCTTTTTGATAGTTTCGAGTGGATGACAAAGTGCGGTATTTATGACGAGCCACGAGTGCGAATGAAATTTGGCCATAACCTGTTGTTCTCCCCTGCACCATATCCGGGTGTGCAGGTGGAGAACAGCGGGGTTATGCTGCCGAAATTTCATTCGGACTCTACAGGCTCGTCATAAATCCAAGCTTTGTCAGCCACTCTTGGGTGGGTTTAGGACATATCCTTTCCTATAGATGTAGGGTCGTGATATATAGAAACAAAATGAACCTTATAACTGTTGATTTAACCTATATAGCCTCAAGTATGGGTGATGACCGCCGATGGATGTATGAAGGTTGGGAGAAAAGTGGGGCTCACTCGACTGAGTGGACGGTCAAGGCTACCGCTTTTGTCGACCGTGCCTTCTCTATGTCTAGTACTGTTAAGGTGAAGTGCCCATGCAGCAAGTGCCATAATTTCCACCCCCAGACAAGAAATCGATGTCTCGCACTGTGTCGATTCGGTTTCATGCCAAGCTTTGAGTTGTGGGTACATCATGGTGAGTCACGTGCTTAAGGACATCAAGTTGCGGTTGAAGAGGAAGATGATAGGGCGAGGCGATGATAGGATGGATGAGATGCTAGAAGCTTTGCGCCCGTGAGATTAACCTAGACTCGGAGGATCCGCCAACACGTGAGGTTCGGGATTTCTTTGAGCTACTTAAAGCTTCTGAAGAGCTGTTGCACGAACACACGAAAGTGACCCAGCTTGCTTTTGTGACGCGGCTCATGGCCATTAAGTCCAAGTATTTCTTTTCCAATAATTGTTACAATGATCTCGTGGAATTGATCTCTGATATACTGCCGGCGAATCATAAGATGCCTAAAGACATGTACCAGTCTAAGAAGTTGTTGTCTGGTCTCGGTGTGAAGTATGAGAAGATTGATGTGTGCAAGGATAACTGCATGCTTTTCTGGAAGGAGCATGAGAAAGAGAAGAATTGCTTAGTGTGTAAAAACCAAGATTTGTCGAGGTGGTGAACGAAGAAGGTGAAAGGTAACGACCGATGTTGCACACAAGCAACTTCGTACATGCCTCTCACACCTAGGTCAAGCGGTTGTTTATCTCAAAACGAAGTGCTGTGCACATGAGTTGGCACAAAGAAGGTGTGCGTGAGAACGACGGAGTAATGGTGCACCCGCCGATAGTGAGGCATGGAAGGCTCTAGATAGCTTTGACGAGGACTTTGCGAGGGATGCGAGAAATGTTCGCATTGGGTTGGCGACCGATGGTTTCACGCCTTTCAACACATCCGCCGATCATACTCGTGGCCTGCCCACCTTTGCTATTCCATACAACCTTCCACCTTCCCTTTGCATGAAATATGAGTTTATGTTCTGTGCCTCATCATACCGCCCCGAACATCCCTGAAAGCGCCTCAATGTGATGCTCAAACCCTTGATCGAAGAGCTGAAAAAATTATGGATGGGGTAGAGGCGATGACTACTACAAGAAATGTAAATTCAACCTTCGTGTTGCATATTTGTGGTCATCCATGATTTCATGGCCTATGGTATTTTTCTTGGTTGGAGCTGTCATGGAAAGTTGACATGTCCGATCTGTGGTTCAGACACTGATTGTTTTCGCCTTGTAAATGGTGGAAAGATCTGTTACTTCGATTGTCATAGGCGTTTCCTGCCCCTTAGACACGCCTTTAGGTTCTAGAGGAATGCCTTCCGTAAGGACACAGCTTGTCGAAGGGTCCGCCAAACGCCTAACGGGCGAAATTGCTGATATGCTAAGTAAATTGGTAGAGAAAGAAGATGGGTTTGAAGGGTTTGGAGAGGAGCACAACTGGACTCACATTTGTGGATTATGGGAGCTCCCATATACGAAGGCCTTGATTCTGATGCACAACATTGACGTCATGCATCAGGAACGTAACGTTGGTGAAAGCATTATAAGCACGGTCATGGATATGACGGACAAGACAAAAGACAACCTAAAGGCCCAAGAGACTTAGTAGAGATCTCAGAATCGCCAACACTTGAGCTCACGAAGCGGGGGTAAGCCACGCTCCATTTTGCCTTAAACCTAAAGAAAAGAAAGAAGTGTTGAGGTGGATGAAGAAATTGAAATTTCCGATGGTTACGGCGGGATTGAGACGAATTTGTGAATGTGAATACGGGAAGCTAAATGGGTTGAAGAGCCACGATTACCACATAATCATGGAAAGACTCACACTGTAATGTTTCGTGGGTATCTTAATGATAATGTGTGGAAGGTGCTAGCTGAGCTAAGTTATTTCTATAGTTATGTGCTAAAGAAATATCGAAAGACATGATGGAGAGGTTGGAGAAAGAGATACCAGTGTTTGTATGCAAGATGGAAAAAATATTCCCTCTGGGTTTCTTCAATCCAATGCAACATCTACTTGTTCATCTACCTTACGAAGCTAAGGTAGGTGGCCCTGTTCAGTATAGGTGGATGTATCACATTGAAAGAGCTCTAAAGAAACTTGAGCTATGGTTGGCAATAAGGCAAGAGTTGAAGGGTGCATTGCGAAGCATTTTCTCTAAAAGAGATATCATACTTCTCGAGCGTATACTTTGCGAGGAACACAAAGTCAATGCTCCCACGATGCGGTACCATGTAGATGAACAGACACCTTGTAGTGACCTACAGATTTTCCAATGGAGAGGCACTACCTTGGTAGTTGTAATCGCTTACTATTACACTTCGGAAGAAAAGAAGTCTGCTTTGCTGTACATGTACTCCAATATGGAAGAGATGGAACAATATTTCACGTAAGCATTTACTTTGTACATGTCAATCAAGCTATGCTGCCGAAGACATCATTCATTTATGTATCCATTTACGTTTTTATTTACAGTGAATTCGATAAGCGTAATCGACGCCTATTCACAACCAACCGCCAAGCAACTTAATACGATGCGCCGGGATGGAATAAATGGGGCCCTAATTTCATCACTTGGTTCCAAGATCATGTAACACCTTCACATCCTATAATATTCGTAATGTTACGCTTCAATATATTATAAATCTTATACAACTTCGAATCGTATTTTGTTGGCAGTGCGTGAAATATGGGAACGTCCATGAGGACTTGCTTCAGCTATCCTATGGCCGCGTAACAGTTAAAAGCCCACAACAAATACTGGAGTTGTAACTAGGGCAATCGATGCACAAGGGATCAAACAAATTTCTATGGAATCATTCAAAACATCCTCGAGTTCAAGTTTGCGGGAATAAGGAGCTCAAAGTAGTCTTTTTCGATTGTGTTTGGTTTGATAGCAAACATGGGACTCATCAAAACCAAGATGGGATGGTAGAAGTCAAACACAACGAATGACTACATGGCTATGACAATTGTATCTTTGCTCACCAAGTTGAGCGGTGTATTATATGCCATATCCATACACAAGACCGAAGTGCTTAGTGGGTTGTGTACAAAGTGAATCCCGAGAACGGTTACATACTCTGGTGATCTTTGGTTACCTTGATAGCCACCGAGGCCATGGAGGTTCTTGAGGTTTTCAAGATGAAGAATTGCCAAGCACTTTTGATATAGAGATTGGTCCAGGTCTCGATTCTTTAGTCGGAGACCGTGGAGATATAACGATTTCGGAGAAACGGAAAAGACAACCAATCAAGAAAAAAGTAACATATCGTCCCTTAGAAAGAAGGAGACTACATCATCGTGACATTGATGAATTTTCACAAGTAAATTTAAATTTCTGTTTTTAATTCTCTAATTTTGTGTGTTTATTATCTTGTTCATTCATTCATTAATATTGTTGTTGTACTAACTTGATATTTTTCTTTCAACAGGATGCCACGATCGATCAAGCAGCTAGCGAAGGGACTCCTCGGTGGTAGGAGGAAGTCCAGTAGTTCGCGCGATGAGGAGGCCTTGTTTCAGGGTAGCGCTTCAAGCGCAAGTAGACGGCGTGCTTTGTTGAGTCAAGTGGATCCTGTGGTAACTAAGCTTTTGATGTGTACTTTGTGTCAAAACATAAATATGACATAAATATAACTGTCTTGTATTATTTCGCAGGATGAGACATCGCTGGAGGAAGAAGTGGCTGCTGCCATGGATGTTGATGAGGGTCAGGAGGCTGTTGTTGATGTAGGTAAACTAGAATGTTATATTCTCTTAATTTATTTGATTATTATCTTCTTTATTCATTCATTATTATTGTTGTTGTAGTTGGGATCGATGAGGATCAGGGGGCCGATGTGGGCCAAGGGGATGATGCAGGCCGATCAGGACCCAATGGGTGGGGATATGACCGAGGGTTCTACCGGAGCCCGCCTGAGGTTTAGGAGGAGCCATACTATCGCCCCCCCCTCCAGCGCCCAGACGGGAGGAGGACAAGGTTGTGATCACACCTGTTGGCGATAGGTTTGTATTTTCTAAACCATGTCTTATTTCATTTCTTTCCTAACTCGAACTATATCATTTATATGTCTTGCGTTCATGGGATGACTCGGGGTTTGACGGCAGAGGACACTATAGGCAAGTTAACTACATGCTAGGTAACCTCTCGCCGCTTGCACTACCGGGTTGGTCACAATGCCAATGGCCGGCGATTTGTTGCTACTAGTTGGGATCATTACCGCTTGTTCCTAATGCCGAGCACTTGAATGCTCGAGGCGCTTTGGAGTAACTTTGGGTAAGATTCTCTGTGCTAGTTGGTATTGGTTCAACTGTCGATTCTTTACTATTCTAACTATTCTTTGTGATTAACAATTGCGTGTTGCTACCGCTTGGTTGACGGTGCGCACATGGAGCATGCTTGTAGAGTTTTCCATGTAAATGCACGTCGGGTGACCAAAGATGCATTGTCTAATACTTGGATTCAAGCAACAAATCTTTACTTGAGGTCTGTTAAAGGGCAACGGATTAACAGGACTCGCGGGTCTTCAGAAAGTTACTTGATCGAGGAACAGTACGGGCAGGTAAAACAACAAATATTGGAGCTATTTGAGTTTAACGTTTCTTGGTAACGTTGTTTTGATGTATTAATATCTTTATGCAGGTTATGATTCCATGGTTGGGGGACCGTCCAGAAGCTTACCAGGCTCTTGCCGGCGTTGGGCTTCACCTGAGTTCATCGCCAAGTCAAAAAAGAACCGAGACTGCCGAGGCAAAGAATCAAAGCACACGTATGGCGCCGATGGACATATGCGTAAAGCTAAGCGCATGGTAAGTCTGGCCGTAGCAATCTTTTGCAAAATACATGTTACCAAGTATATGTATGCACCTAACTTATGTCTACAGGAGGCTCGGACCGGTGTTCAGCCGAGTGATATTGAAGTGTACGTGGAAGGTCATAAAGGTCGAGACCCGACACACCTCGAGCATTTGTCTTGGGCAATGATGACTATTGATCGATCGGTTAGTGGTCACAATTTTGATTCAATTCAAATTAAGTTGTTTGATTTGCAGTTCCCATTTAAATTATCTGATTTGGTTATGTAGGAGAAATATGGCGAGGAAATGGTTAAGCGCCATGGTGAAGACTATGATTGGAGGAAGGAACCGCTGACCGCCAGAGTGTGCATGCTAGTGGAGGCGGCAAGGCCCATGGACGATGAGATGTCATACCTTCTAAAATTTCATGAAGTCATAATTTCAAGTGCTCAAGCCTTTGTGGTCACGATTTTGAAGGTACTCCATATTCACCGGAGTGATCGACTCGGTGGTGGTGCGGTGCCGAGCGGGATCTTCTTCGCCCCGAGCTCGGGGTTGGTAGGCGCGCTCCTCGGCAAGAAGAGTTGGAGGTTACTAGGCTGCGGAGGAGCTGCGCCAACGTGATGATTATGCAAGGGCGCAAAGAAGAGTACTACGCTCATATAATGCATGTGACAATCGGCGATTCAAGTAAGTCCGAGTCTTCAATCTATTGCATTTAGAGAATCTATTAATTCAAAATACTTATACATTGTATTTGTAGGCAATGTTCCAGCGATGGGGCAAAACATTGTCTTTCCACTGTTCCACCTTGCCGCCACAATGGGGATGTATCCTCCGCACCTCCTGCAGCTCTGTATTCTTGCTAAACATTGTGAATCGAGTTGAACTTAGTCAATCTAGCTAATATTAGTTTGTTGTACCTAATCTTGTTCAAACTAGCTACATTTAGTCAATCTAGCTAAACTTAGTCATTTCTAGCGAGACTTAGCGAATCTAGCAAGACTAAGTATCTCTAGAATTAAGTTTGATGAATTTAACGATATTTAGTTCATTTTTGCTAAACTTGGTCCGTTCTAGTTAAACTTTGTAAATGTAGTTAAATTTACTCAATATGGCTACACTTACTAATTTCTAGCTAAACTTTGTCAAAACTTGTAAATCTAGTAAAATTTGATCAATCTAGCTATAATTGTTGCCTTATGTAGGGATCATCGGCACATGGGTCCTCGTCTTACAGTACTCCGCCTACAACGTTTGCAGCACCTGCAGATCCGGCGATTCGTTTCTTACTTGTTTCCTTATGGTACATTCATTCTTATATTTTTGTCTTACTCGTTTCATTCTTATGGTTCGTTTCTTACTCGTTTCATATGGTACATTCATTCTTATATTATTGTCTTACTTGTTTCTTATATTATTGTCTTACTTGTTTCTTACTCGTTTCATACTTGTTTCATTCCTTATGGTACATTCATTCTTGTGGTTCGTTTCTTACTCGTTTCTTACTTGCATTTTCTTGTGTAGGGAACCGACGGTGCAACTGCCTTTGTCAACGCGCTCTTTGCTTCCGGATCAAGCGGCCAGAACTCCAATCAACCAGATGGCGACCAGTAGTTGTAGATTGTTTGATAGTTGTGTCACTTTGGACGTGTATGATTCGAGTTGAACTTTGGATGTGTTTGTAGTTGTGTCACTTTGGCCTTTTTTGAATGTTAAGACAATTTGGACATTATGATGGATCGATAACTTGATTATATGCATGTTCTGTGCTGGATTGATTATATTCATGAATTGTATGTGTTGATGTGTGAATTGCTGTCAATGTTGATTATATTATGTATTGAATTGTGTGGCGAAACATGAAAATAGGGGTAAAAGTTGCCCCTGGTATGCCTAATTAACGTCGGCCTAGATTTTGCCGATGTTAATTCGGGATTAATTGACGTCGACCTGCTGGCAGCCGATGTTAATTAGGGCTTAATTATCGTCGGCCTGCAGATAGCCGATGTTAATTAAGGCGTAATTAATGTCGGCTTTGGTGTTGCCGACGATAATTAGTAATCCTGGATCCCTGTTTTCGTCCGACAAAACTCCGGCAAATCGTTAATTAACGTCGGCCATATTTAGACCGACGATAATTATCCCGAGGGTGCTAATTAACGTCGGCCAGGCCTATGCCGACGTTAATTACTAATTATCATCGGCTAAACAGAGACCGACGTTAATTAGTGGGGTCACGGCAGTAATTATCGTCGGCTGCATCTGGCCGATGTTAATTAATAATTAACGTCGGCCGCCGTCGATTAACTATCATGGGATGACAGCCTACGTTAATTAGCCATTTGCCGACGTTAATTACAGTTAACGTCGGCAAATGGCTAATTAACGTCGGCTTTTGGCCGACGTTAATTTGCTGGATTACTGTAGTGCTCATAATCTTCTTGGAAAGATGAGATAATACTATGTGTGGGTGGTAATGAATAAATGCTTTTGATTGAGAGAGAATAAATAAATATACAAAATACCTCATTAAATCTATATTTAAGCTTTATTTCTAATAAGCTCATTCGAATTATAAGGTTTATACGTACTTCTCGATGGATTGAGTACTATAACTAACAAATAAGAATTAAAACAATATATATATGCTCACTATTTTGGGCATATTTTCATCGTAATGTCTCGCTCCTAGGTTGGAGGTACCAACTAAAATATATAATAATTGACTCCTAGACTACAAAACACACGCTTGGTTTGACTCCTATAACATTGGTGACTAGAAAAAAAGAATGGTAACGACAGCAGAAGTCACATGTATGTAATTGAGTACGAACGCGACGTGTTAATCACTAATTTGGTCATCACTGGAAGACAGAGAAAGACTAAGTAGTGTACATGTAGCATATCAGCACATATGTAGTTACATGCATGTAGAGGTAGGCTTCGTGCCGTGTCGGACCATTCTATTATAGGTTCATCGTACTTCGTACTTGAATCGTGCCATGCCATGTCAGTCGATTCGCCTTCGACGAGCTCAAACATGACCCATTTGTGCTTCGTTCCTGCTTCGTGCCATGCCGGTCTAGGCCTGGCCCATTTGCACTATTGCAATGAGAGGAAAGGAGGCAGAGACGTATATAGTTGAGACAATAGACACAAATATTATAGGAAAAAGAATTAAAATTTATTTATTCTTAAATAGTTACACAGAGCGAGGGGGATGTGCTGAACACAGATGAGAGATGCGGCAATAGGCGAGAAAGAGAGTGGGGGAGACAGGCGAGAGAAATTGAAAGAGATGGTCGAGAAAGGGAGAGATTGAGATAGACGGGCAAGAGAGAGTTGAGAAAAATTGAGAGAAACTGGTAGTGAAGACTGGAACGAAAGGTAGAAATACGTAATTAGCTCTACTATTTTAAATTGTTAGCTGCTAACCAATGCTGTGCGCGGCCATGGCATGTGACAAATTGCTACACGGATGTTCAAGCAAGGCGATCGAAAGGTTTATATTAGACGTCTCATTATAAATGGTTTCTCAAAACCAACTGTGTTGATGAACAACACTGACAGTTTTATAGTGCAACCATCAGTGACACCATCACAAATGGTACTCTTCATAAACCATATGTGATATTGATGTATATCACTGACAATTTTATAATAAAACCATCTATGATAAATCACTGACGGTGTTATTATAAAACCGTCTAGAAATCTATGTTTATCATTGATGGTTTATGAATAGATCCATATGTGATATTTCTTAGTGATATATAATACAGAGACCCGAGCCACTTGGTGCATTTTAGGGTTTCGGGATCTATTTTTTATTGGGCTGCAACTGTGAGGTGATTTGGTAAAAGAAGACGATTGATTTTGAAGGGTGATTGAAGATCTATTTGATTGTGGTGATCTAAGATTAGTAATGGGGTTTAATTGCATTATATTCAAGATCTAGCTTGGTAAGGAGAGAATTTGATGATTTTTTAGATATAGCTTGTAGATTCATGTGTTCTTCTGTATATAAGGGTAGTAATGAGTTCTAATTGCATTATATTCATGATCTAGCTTTATAAGGAGAGAATCTAAAGATTGTATATAGATCTAGCTTGTAGATCCATATGTTCTTGGTGATTTAAGGTTAGTAATGTCTTGGGTTCTAATTAATTGCTATTTATTTAAGATATTTCTTGGAAGAGAATTTGAAGATTGTTTAGATCTTGCTTGTAGATCCATGTGTTCTTGTTGATCTAAGGTTTAGTAATGGGTAATTATATTATATTCAAGATCTAACTTTGTAAGGAGATAATTTGAAGATTGTTTAGATCTAGCTTTTAGTTCCATGCATGTGCATGTTCGTGGTGATCGTGATTGCCCTTCTCCAACCCTTACTACCCAACCGAAGAGAAGACGGCTAATGTGTTCCACTTATTGAACAGGGTCTATAGTCGATCTGTAACCCCTGGACACAAAAGGCGTCCTTAGGGTGATCTCGTAGTTCCTATGGGGTGGAGACAATGGGGTCAGTCTATTGATTTTCCTTCCTTTTGCCATATTTTGCTCAAAGGGTTGAAGGGAGATAGTGCATCAAGCTATTCACAAGGGCCAACTTGATCCTCTTCCCCAGGGATCCCAGATGAGGGAAGTCTAGGAGAGCCGCCAACTCCAACTTAGTTAGTAATTGGTTAATCTAACTGTAATATGTTATATAAGGTTTAGTTAGGTAGTTTGGTGAAGAGAGAATTAATTTGAAGATTGTGTTTAGATATCTAGCTTGTAGATTGATCCATTTGGTCATTTTGTTCGAAGGTAGTAATTTGTTAAAATTTACGAATGTGTGCATATGGACACCTAATGTACATTAATATTTAACACTAAATGCTATATGCCTAGCGTAGATAGACCGAAACTAGATTTACATTAAGAACTGTGTGAGTGCCAAGTACATTAATGGCATCTCCAATTTAAGAAGAGCCGCAGAGGACGATATGTTAAATAAGGGGGTGTAGTCTATGTCTTGTCCATGCATTGACTGTGAGAATCTGAAGATGTTTTGAAACTCTGCACAGATCGAAACACACTTGATTCTAAGGGGTTTCAAAAGAGGACCAGTCACGGTGAAGAGCAAGATATATAGGAAGCAGGTAGCATTAACATCGTCAACGAAGTCAATTATATGTCGAATGATATATTGATTGTGCTTCCAATGAGGATAGGTTGCAGGATGATAATCTGAATCAAATGCTGCACGATGCAGAAGGGAACTGTGATGACAGAGAATATGGTAAATTCTGGGGCTTGATGCAGGACTCGGAGAAACCTTTGTTTCTAGGCTACAAGTCGAAATACACAAGGTTGTCATCTATACTTGAATTGCTGAAATTGAAGGCAAATAACAGTTGGTCCGACAAGAGTTTCACAGCACTGTTACGTCTATTAGTAGATATACTTTCAGAGGAAAACGAGTTGCTAACAACAACCTACAAAACTAAGAAGGCTATTTGTCCCATGGAAATGGAAGTAGAAAGAATACATATATGTCCAAACGACTGTATCCTGTACCGCAAAGAGTATGCAAACTTGCATGTATGTCCTATATGCAACGCATCCCGGTACATGTGTAAGAGTCATTCAGATGATGATAGTGAGGGCATCGAGGTAAAGAAAGGATCTCTTGCTAAGGTGGCATGGTATCTACCTGTAATTCATCATTTGAAGCATTTGTTTGCGAACCCAAATTAGGCAAAACTGCTGCATTGGTACTCAGAGGAGTATAAGAATGATGGAATGCTAAGGCACCCAGCTGATTCCATCTAGTGGAGAAACATCGATAGGAAGTTTCAAGAATTTGCTGCGGATTCGAGGAATATAAGGTTTGGATTGAATACAGATAGAATGAATCCTTTTGGTAACATGAGCAGGTGGCGTAGCATTTGTCCCATGAATCTTTGTATCTAGAACCTTCCTCCTTGGTTGTCTATGAAGCGAAAGTACATTTTGTTGTCTACACTTATCTAAGGACCAAAACAATCTATGAATGATATTGATGCGTACCTAACACCATTGGTGGAAGATCTGAAAATACTATAGGTTCTTGGGCTATAGGTATGGGATGCGTACAAACGAGAGAACTTCACTTTGCACTGCCTTTTATTCTACACCATAAATGATTACCTTACCCTTGGTAACCTATCAGACCAGAGTACAAAATGAACCAAAGCCTACACTCACTGCTTAGACGATACCGAGAGTGTGTGGCTGAATCACTCGCACAAAACCGTGTACATGCATCACCGTGGGTTCCTTCGGAGAAATCGCCCATACTGCAAGATGAAATAATTCGATGGAACGAACAAAGACGGCTCAGCTTCAAAGCTTTTAAGTGGGATAAATGTTCATGATATGGTTAAGAACTTAAATGTTGCATTTGGAAAGGGATGTAAGTGGAGGTCCCGTAAGAAGAGCATGTGGAAAAAGAGATCAATATTTTAGGACCTACGTTATTGGGAGCACCTAGAAGTTCAGCACTGCATCAATGTCACGCATGTAGAGAAGAATATCTGTGATAGCTTGATTGATCTCTTACTGATTATTAAGGGCAAAACAAAAGATGGTATCAATACACGGCTTGATTTGGTCGATATAGACATAAGACCTGAGTTAGCACTGAAAGAGACCAATAAAAGATGAACATATTACGAACCTACTTGTTACACTTTGTCCAAGGCTGAGAGAACTAAACTGTGCTAGTGCTTCCATGGTGTAAAAGTTCCATCTGGTTACTCCTCCAACATTAAGAGATTTGTTTCGATGCAATATTTGAAATTAACTAGCATGAAGTCTCATGATTGTCATATGATGATAACACAAATGCTTCTGTGTCAATTAGAACTATTTGCTGATCAAGGTGCGACCCATCACTACGGCCTCGTCAGGCGATACGCTCACATGGTTAGCAAAAGGGCCAATATTTATAGTTGTACCATAGAAAGGATATGACTTAAATGGGCACACGTTTTATAGAGAGATCAGGATATGAAGAGCACAAACCAGAACAATAGTGTCTGCATAGATGCATTCAGTACCACTAAGTCCACGAAAAGCTCCTACTATGGGTTCATAGAGGAGATTTGGGAGCTTGACTATGTAAGATTCAAGATCCCCTTATTTCGGTGCCGTTGGGTCCACTTCCAGCATGTGAAGGTTGACAAGTACGGTGTCACTACTATCGACCTCGCACGTGTCGGATACCAAGATGCCATTCATACTCGCTAACCAAGCTATTCAAGTAGAGACATGTAGTTCTCTAGAAAAAAGAAGGATTGTCAAAGCAGATAATGTAGTAGACGAGGAAGAATACAATCAATTTGACGAGTTGCCTCTTGTTAGAAAAAGCATCATGGTCCTAGAAGAACAATCTGAGGAAGCTAGCTACACATGCGTCGATCATCGTGAAGGGTAAACAAGTGGAGTTAGGATTTTAAGTGTACTCTCTAACATAATAGATTTGTTTGTAATGAGACGCTTGAAATTCGAAACAACTTCATGCATATATTCATTTGACATATTTAATAAAGTTCCCTTTGTTTTACTGATGTTGCTTCATCTACAATTCCATATACATTACACATTATCCACAATCGATTGTACATTATACATTATTGAAACGACCCCCATTTTAGCATAAAATGCCAAAATGAAAATCTAATGTGCATTCTATACTAGTCCCTGGATCAGTAGCGAGTACGCACATTTACAACAATTGGAATCACAACCATACATCATAATATTAATGCGGAAGCTAATTGTACAATGGATATTTACAATTCAGAGTATTTAATATAACACAGAAGAAGTAAAGTCTTGTAGTGTACCCATCTAATCCTCAGGCAACTGACAAGGCATAAACCCTAGAAAGATCACGTCCATAAAGTTCCCGCAACCTGCGATGAGAAGATATTCTTCGAACCTTCGCAATTACCTAAAACAACATAATAAGCAAGGGTGAGTACTTTCGTACTTAGTAAGACTTAAGGTGGTATTTGCAAATGCAATAAATGCAACTTAAATCAAAGGAGGCTTCTAGGCTGACTTTGCATAAAGCATAATTTATTTTGTAAATCAATTTGCATTTGTCAAACAGAATTTGTAAGAGCAAGATTGCTGATAAGAAAATAAGTAAAGCATAAATGATACTCACAGTTCATTGAGCATTGGATAATCCAGTGATCCAGTATTCCAATAATCCAATAATCAAATCCATAATTCAATCATGAAGTCCATCAATTGTCAACCCATTGACATAATGATATAATCATTCATCCAAGAATTCAATTCATGAAATCCAACAATATCAACCCATTGATATAAAATCATAACTAGTTTCAAAACAAGTTCCAACCCAAAACCCATTTTTAGAAAATAACAAAGTCTAACATTGTATTAGTTCACCAAGGCACCCATAACCGCGGGTATGGCTAATCGATTAGATTTATACTCTGTAGAGGTGTACAACTTTACCCACAAGGCATGACCTTTTCTTTTTGCCACATGTTTCACGCACCTTTGACGTGTGGCCAGAATGTTCATGACAAAAACCTTTACATTACCTAGTTTAACTTCACACTAGCCAGGGACATTAACCCTTGCCAAGGAGAAGAAACCTGAATAATAGACATACCCTGTTTTTTTGAAAATAAAAATGTGCAATACCCCTACAATAAATGTTTCTTCCCTCTTAACAAGGCGTACACCATTACATTGGTAAGTCGAAACCCCTACAAGCAGACCAAGGAGGAATGCCTGTGCTAGCTCCCACCTTCTATAGATGCAAAGTTAAACTTGATAACTTAATCAATTTAAGGTTACCCCATCCCAACACTTGTGGTTGCACGGATTTATCTTGGATCATACAACACGATGTTCGGTCCTTAATCCGACACGGGTAATACTCCACCCTACACTACGTACAAGCTCTCTTGTACATATGGCTATTGCCAATAATTTCCCACATCAAAATTGTAGATTTATTTTGGAATTTTTAACCAAAATAACCATTATCCATCAGTATCATACCCAAACACATTTTCCATTTCTCAAGAAACAAGTTTTAATCTGATCATCTTCATCGTTGATTCTAAAGCATGGCTAAGCATGGTTATTAAATCGCATATACCCAATTTGACATTATGTATTGTCTAATCCCTTCTCTATAGTTATCAAGGTTTACACATCCATACTTATCAAGGGAGTTCCATGAAACAACAGGTATAACTACCAGTACCACAAAATAGCGAATTTACAGAAAATAAACGTATACATGAAACCATTTGATAAACAAAAGGAAAATAAACATTGGGATTAATATGATCAAAGGGTGCTTGCCTTTCTTATTTATCATCTATGACGTAGTCGTGGTCGAAGCTGACGTTGTTGACGATGGAGTTAGTAACGTCGAGTTCTACACATCGTTCTAATGAAAATATAGCAAATAACAAACTTGAATAAGGGCAAAAAGAAAATGGATAGAAAAGAAAATAAAGATTTTCTATAGAAAGAAGATATGTTTTAAGTTTGGATTGAATGATTTTACATCTTTGTGTTTTAGTCAATTAAGTATATACATTCAAATTGTTAGTGGCTTGAACGATGCATGGTTTCTTTTATGTATTATCTATTCTTATTATATGAATTCAAGAAGCTAAAATTATGCATTCTTTTATTTATAATATCAAATTCAAGATGCAAAAATTATTTGGGTTAATAGAATTAAACATTCGTCAATTCGTTGTATGATGTATATATGTGAATAGCATTCATTCCTTAATTAACTTTGCATAATAGTTAGTTTGAATATACTGGACTTATTATGATAGGTTGCTGGATATATATATTCGTGCTTTTTAAGAAGGTTCTGATGATACAAATATATCAACTATAGATTTCTTCATTATTACCGAGTTCGTTAACTCATATTACAGATTTCAGAAATCATACTACTTAGGGTTGTTTGGCTCACAAGATTTATATGCAGAGCATGATGAAAGAAGATTATTTCAACATAATAAGGTAGTCTATACTTTGGAGAGTATTTATATATTGATTTTATAAATTTTAGGGTTTGGATGATACATTATATTCATCGTTGAAAAGGCTTAGGTGGTATTATAAAGTTTACGCTATATAGAATCGGCGAGAAGATGAAGCGTATGATTAACACTTAAGGATTTTGAATTAGCTGGATTTAGTTAAAAAAGCAAGTTGTAAATAAGTTGTTTTTCTAGAATATGATAGTCCATATACCAAATAATGTTTCTATGCTAATATTTCCAAAATTTTCATTTAGACGAGATATTCTACAGGCCGTTGAATATGCTTAGTTCTGTACGTGATTATTTCACGAAGGGTATTTGCAATTGCAGGATTTATATACAGAATAAGTTCTAAAATAGAATATTTTTCTAGATTATGGTAGTACATATTATGAAGAGTGTTTCTAGACTAATTTCCCTAATGATGGCATTTAGAAGACAAGTTTTGCAAGTTGCTAAAAAAGCTTAAATGATCACAGAATTGACGTTATCGGAATTAGATTTGATTTTTAGTTTGCGACTACACTAATCTTGATCACTTACTCATTTTTCTGGCATAAGTAGGGGATGATCTTAGAAGTGTTTTAAAACTAGTTTTGCATTATTTTGATTTTGGCCACGATAGTTTACAAGCATACGAAGATTAAAGGTTCTTATAAGTTGAATTTAATTTAGTTCATTTTGCCTATTATTATGGGCTTATCTCATAGAATATAATAAGATTAGGTTTGCCTAATCTAATACTTAACTTTTGAAGTTATATGTAATCTTTTGTTGCTATGAAGTGATTTAGTCTCATAATCCATTCTAAACCATGTGCATGTACAAATGTAGGTATACTACTACTAGTTTACTTAATACATGCATATCTATAAGTCTCCTTCATATTCATGGACCAATTTAAATCAAATTCATTAGTTAAACATTCTACCATACACTGGAATCCTATTGATAAACATAACTTTTACCCATTTCAAATTTCTTTTGCACAATTTATTTCTTTTTGGATATTTATAGTATTGCAGTTAACCTTTATTAGAAACTGATACAAACAAAGTTAAAAATTTATATATTTGAGTTCCTAGAGGCATAAGGATTTCATAAAAATTGGTTTCATTCAATTTTGAGTTTGTTTGCAAGATTTTTGTATATAGCATATTTTTCAATTTTTTCTTTAAATTTGAATTTCAAATTCATCCAGAGATCTTTTACAAAATATTTTTGCATATTCTAGAAGTGTTTGATTTTATATCAATTTAGAAATTTATTTCACCCTATTTGGATTAAATACGCAAAAGATATTCAAGATTGAAATCAGCTTGATTAAGTAAATACAGCAAAAATATGAAATACGCTTTCGTTACAAGAAAACGCCTTTCATTTTCTCGGTTTATTTTAAATTACAGCTAACAGGTGGGGCCAAAGGATCAGTGAGAGGGTGAGGCTGAAAGGGACACTGGCTAACACTGGGGCCCGTTCGCCATAGACCCGAGAACAGGGGAAATTGGTTCCACGGCTGCTGGTGACGAAAGGACGCCGGAGACGGTGAGCTGTCAGTATAATGAGCTTCACTGGACTTGTGTGCACCAGGTGGTAATGAATTGGTTGGCGGCAGTGGAGTGCCATCACACCGTGAGCCATGACGGAAGAAAAGGGCGGTGAGCTGCGATGGCGAGAAAAGGCCAGACAAGTGGAATTGGTTCCAAATTAAGCTTTAGGGGTTCAAGATAAGTCCATTTTACCTACTAACGGCCAGAGCGGTTGATCGGGCTAGCTTGGCACCGTGCTCCATGCTTGGAGAAGATGAGTAGTAGGGGCGGCGAGCTTCTGGTGAAGAAAACCCAAGAATTTTTTAGGGCTTTGATTTGTGAATGGATGAAGAGGCTACGGCTTAACGGAATTGGGAAATGCTTCAATGTTTTGGCAGAATTTAGTCTTGGCGTAGCTCTAGGGTTCTTCAGTAATGGCGGATTCCGATGGAATTGATGGCGGATTGGTTGATGTGGGCAAATGAAAGTTGAGGGGAAATGAAGGGCACTTCTGTATTTATAGCCGGCTAATTTCTGTAGATGAGCTTGATCTAGTGTGAGAACACAGCTGGGGTTTTGCGACGACTATATAGGTGCTTAAATGAATGTCTCAGCTAGTATCCTAGGCCAGGACACAACGTGGAGATCTAGCAGCGAGGAGGTTATCTCGGGCGAGGCAAAACTGCAGAGCTGGCAGGGCTATTGGCCGGAGAATGATCATAGCTCATGCGGGAGGCTCAGGCTGCAAGAGGAGGAAGACGACAACCCTGGGTTCACTGGCAGGTGGGGCCATCAATAGTGTTGAGCCCACATGACAGAGAGATAGCAGGGATAACTCTGAACGCTGCAAGTTGATTTGCGTGCAAGTTGGACTGGTTTGTTTTAGGGGTTTGTTACCCATCTTGTCCATGATTTGAATGAGGATTTTACTGCAAAAGGGACAGAAGGTTATGTAGGATCAATATATATTAAACTAGCAACAAAAGGGGGTGAATGATTACGCAGAAGCTAAAATTAAATTTTTGATAATTTTTTGAAACACCTCAATTCGAACTCAAATTGTGCGATTCGGATTCAACAAAAACAGAGAGATATACGTCCATTAAAACAGTAATTCCCGAAGATCCTACTGTTAGATTGAAGTCAAATTTTAACTGTACAAACTAGATTTAATTTCCAAATTAATGCAATAGGAATCAGCTTGATCGGATCTACGGATCTAAAGATATTACCTTCAAAAATTTTACTGTAACAAAAATTAATCTAAGCCTATTTACGAGATTAATCAGGATTTATGAGGAATTAACTAATAAAACTTTTCAGATCAATTACTTGATGCCCTAGAAAGGTTTTAAATAGATCAAATCAAAATTATTACAGTGAAACTATGAATCAATCTAAAAATAAAACAGGTAAGCAAACGAAAAGCAAAAACAATGAACAAGATTACTTTAATTAGTTTGATCCCCACTTAATTGATCAAGCGATCTCACCGAGGCCGATTCGATGAACATTGCAAGTCGCCACAATGCACAGGATCGCCAAAAGATCATCCAATGTCGACCTCGTAACAACAGAAAGCGACTAGAATTCCCAGTCACCAAAACATGCATGCATACAGTCCTACAGATTTTCTAGTCGCTGCTTGCGTCAGTCTTCAGGAGCACAAAGAAAAGCCGCAAGAGCATACACTAGAAAGCCATAAACAGCCGCCGACAAAAACGCCGCAAGGAACACTTGAAATTTTTTAGTCGCCAAGATGGAAACTAACTAGTCACCAGGAACCTTTTCGGCTTGCATGCATATGAAAACTTCTAGTCGCAAAGACCTTCGAGTCATGCGTCACACATGCATGCGACCAGGAACAAGGCGCTAGCACATCTCTTTGTTGCATGCATGCACGGATGCCACCGCAATGGACACCAAGCGTGGGAGATTAGAGCGCCGCCGAAAAGCAATCGTCGATGGAAATTCTCCCACGCCGATGATCGACTACCGATCGTCGCTTCGCCAGACGTCCAACACCGAACGCAAGCAAACACAAGCGCCGCAAGAAGAAACAAAATCAGCGCCGCCGGCCGAAAAACTTTCTAGTCGCCACAAGCATGCATGTCTTCACAACACAGCCGCCGGCCAATATATCTCAAGCAGCCAAGCACAAAAAAAAACCCTAATCTATTTAAATACACGTATGCATATCCACTTGGCCCAAAATCACATGTCCCAATATATGCATGCAACCCAAAAATCACATATGCACGCGTACAGCCCACCTGCCGTACTTAGGCGACTAACCAGCCTTCGTGTATAGCGTTCTTCAGCCCGAATGTCCCGCATGACATTCTCGACCATCAAGACCTCGATTCTTCCCTGAACTTTGTCCCGAACATCAGTTCCTCCATGAACCTAGTTCTGGTCCCGCCATCGACCACGTTTGCCCTCGAGCAATACCTGCACATGAATAAACAACAAACGAATCCAAGCAGAAGTCCACGACTTGATTCAAAGTCAATTCATGCAATCACTCACACGAGCGCATTGCATCAAACAAAACCATTATCATCCTATCAAAATCATATCAAATAATCATTTAAAACAGCACATACACAAACACCACACATGCCATGATCACAACCACTTTGCAATGCCAATTTCATCATTAAGCCAATTTTTCAGCACATGTTTCACAGGTTATCTCAAGGCTATAATATTTTCAGACGATAATGTTGCTCCCAGAATTTACAATAATGCTGACAAGCTACTGTGCTCAGATTTTTGCTTTCTGATTTTAATTTATTTAAATGTCTATATCTTGTTTGAAATTTTTCAAACTTTTTTGTGAGAGTTTTTAATGACCATATTAGTTTTCAGATTTATATTCTTTTAATTTAATTTATTAAAATTCGACATTCAAGTTCTTAAAATTTTAATCTCTTTGTTTTTGAAATTTTAAATATCACAAAATAATTTATTAATTTCTAAAATTTTTCTTGTAGATGAATTTATTACTCCGAAGATAATATAAAATGTTCAAACTTGAGATAAAGCATGATTATTTTTATTAAATTTGACAATTGCATCATTGCTAATCTTGGTTCAATAAATGAGTTTGTATTTCACGCATAAATGTTGGATGAGACATTTTAAAATTTAAAACTGAGGTTCTAGTGTATATCCTTGAGATTATCTAGGATTTTTGCATTTTAATGATTTAAGATTTTATTTTTGTTATTCTTCTATTGCTTAAAAACACTTTTCCAATGAAATTCAGAAAAAGCATCAATAAATATAATTTAATTCTGAAATTTTATTTATTACTTTATTTGAATTTTTAGGATGTTACAATTATTCATGTAGATCCTATGAAGATGTTGTAGACCAAGAAGGCCAAACTCTGATTTTACCTCAACAATGAAAGGTCTCAGGATATGCAAGATCACAGCACGGTTCTATTTTATAACCATATGTGATAAAACACCATCACAGATGGTTTTATATTGGAACCATATGTGATAAATTACTATCATAGAGCGGTTCTAGTACAGAACCATCTGTGATAAAATACTATCACACACAATTCTAGTACATAACCACATATAATGTTTTTTTATCATAGACAGTTATAAAATAGAACCGTCTATGATATACTTTCTATATAAGGGTCCTTCTAATAGATTGATCAGTTACCACTCTCTAGTGCTCAAAACCCTAGCCGATGCTTCATCTCCATCAGCTTGTCGGTCTCCTCCCGCCCGCCTGCGCTAGCTTCCTCCTGTGGCGCTGGTCTCCTCCCGCTCACCAGCGTGGCTTCCTCCCTCGCTGCCAACATTACCTCCGGTGACCTCCTCCCACCTGCCACCAAGGTAACCTCCGGTGGCCTCATTGAAGTGGGCAAATTTTACATTGATTCATTGTAGATTTAGTTTCAAGAATTGGTTATCTGTGTTGTGTGTGATCCAAATATATTCTAAGCGACTATGGAGGTATATGTGTTTGTAAGTGTGTGTTTACATCTCCAATTCTAATATGTAAGATCATTTTTAGTACAATATGTTTCTTGCGATCAGATGCATGCTTGTGTTGCTTGATTCTACCATTCAAAGCATATCTTGGATAGCAAAAGAGAGCTAGTGAACATTCTTTTACCCAAGAGGAAATAATTAAACTTTAGTTCGTGGGTGAAGCATGCATTCTAGCATCTGCTCAAGATGCTCTTAAATAGATATAGCAAAAACATTCAATTCTGACTTATTTCTTTTAGCTCATCGCATATATGTGCTACTACTACAAAACAGGTCATCACAGACGGTTCGTAAACCACATCACAGATGGTTTTGTGAGCCATCTGTAAGCAAGTGTTAATGATGACAAAGAGTCATTACAGATGGTTTTCCAACCGTCTGTGAAAAAGCTCAATACAGATGGTTCCAAATTAGACCTATCCATGATGAGGTATCATCACAGACGGTTCTAACAAAGAACCGTCTGTGATAATGGGTTTATCCCAGATGGTTGTAACTAAGAATTGTCTGTGATAATGGGTCTGTGATTTGTGCCTATTCACAGACGGTTCTTCGTTAGAACTGTTTGTGATATTGATTTTCTATTTTTTACTAAATTTTAATTTATTGGCTAGCCTCAGGAATTGCTAACCATGCCCTCTCAAACAAATAACAATACACAGCATGACCAACATATTATTATGACATAAATTTAAAAAATATACTCCAATCACATGTTACACAACATATAACGCATCCATTTCCTAAATCAACTCAAATTGCACATTACAACATATGTACAACGCATCTATTTCATAAATCAACTGACATATGTACTAACCAATTGAATTCAGAAGTAGAAATGACAAATTCATATCATAAGGTTCACAAATTAATCTGAATGTATGGTAAGTAATAAATTCACAACTCATGGTTGAGCCCTGAGTAGCATCTGCCCTTTGGATTTAAGACCTCACGCAGCAAGAAGGCATAGAGCTGTACTCGAATACTTAGAAGGTCAGCTTGTTCCAATGCAGATTCAGCATATTGCCAAGCCTGTCAATAAGAAAGTAAAGTCTCGCGTGTATATAAATTAATAAGTGGAGACATTTGTTGCAAGATTGATAGACCTAGATGGCATTGGTCTGCTGGGAACCAAGGAGGAGTGCCATGTTGTGGCAAACATAGAATCCACATAGGTTAGTGCCCATTGGCTGCTGGTGGCACTACCAAACATAATAGTTTAATTAGTTCCGAAGATATTATAATGGAGTGTGAAGGATTATTGCATACTATCAGATACCGAAAACTTAAAAATATGCTTTAGAGTGGCTGGGCCCTTCTTGAGTGGCCCTCCCATCGATTTGTAGACACCGAACGACGTGTCAAAAAAATCTCTGATAGGCTTTAAATCGTAGGTGCCGCCCTTTCTGGAATCAAGATAAATTATCCGGTTCTATCGCAGTATAATTACGAGTAGAACCCAGTGATATCTATATAGGTATGTCATCATGGTCACTGAACCTAACTTCGAGGTGAGATATATAGTAGAAATCAACGAGTATAGCATCTAGACAAAGCACTTACTCTGGGTTGTTGGGTAAAAGTATGAATTTTTTGTCTGAATGAGCCAACAGTACTTTTTCCAAGTACTCGTGGACGAATTCTTTATTTTCATCCATGGTTTGCTTCGACATTATGTGTGGGTCGGCGAAACCCACCGGTCGTTTCCTTATTACTGCTTCTTCGATTATGTATCTACATATACAAAATCAAGGATGATATATATATGACATTTATCAATGCATCAAATGTAGACAGTGATTGCACACACTTACATTGTCCAGCATCTTAGGAGTGAGACGTCGAGCACTTTGAGGTTGTATAGATCGAACAAGTCAGTGAATCCAACCACGAAGACGCCCTCTAAAGACTGGTGTAAGAAATACTACTCGTTGAAGCTCACAGAGACACTCGTTGCTCGTTGTGCCACCGGCTTGTTGGCTTGTTGCATGTACCATTCTTGCAATCTAACGTAGGCTAATGAAAGTGTCTCCTTGTGGTCATCCAGTATGAACGGTTGCCTCAGCTTGAATTGCTGCACTAATGGGACAAACGGAAAGTCATGGGTTGACGTGGTACATTTCGATTTGCCCTTATCTCAACGTTGACTGCTACCAAGCTTTGTCTTCATAAGAGATGATTGGGCTCTTATTGCAGTAACAGTAAGCGTGGGATGAGACACGGTAGCCGATTTGGCGTGCTCTCGTTCGTGCATGGCATGGTCTTAGAGTGCTTTGGTAGCTCCAGCGCAAGATGTGGTTCCTCTAGGACTACTAGTAGCTTCGATGCTCCTGGGCAGGCGTCGAAAGAGATGTCCTTCTTAGGGCACTAGATGAATGTGTCGATGGTATCCTCTAGTGTGACGATCTCGTTGTTTGGGGGGATGTCCAGCATGACGGCCTTGAAAATTTCATGTACACCATCGACTTGGACCTTCGCGTAACCCGGCTCTACAGTATGACCGTGCAATAATGCCCCTACACTGGATGCATACGCTTGTCCCAAAGCAGCCTGCAGGGGAACAGAACCGTTGGCAAGCCTCACTTGCAGATTGCATGGCATGACCACCTACATAAGGGTACATAAGTAATTAGCTACACATCCAACATTAAAAGTGTAGGTAAGGAGCATTGCAGACATGTTACCAGGGTGTCATCAGGAGGAAATACGGCTTCATCCATATCCATCTTAGGGGCGGATGCGCAGCTGCTCCAATGGTTGGTTGGGCTGAACTGCGCATGTACTTCTTGGGCTAGCACGTTCCATGCTTGTCTCTACTCAGCCACCCTTTGCTCCATCCTTTCCTCGAGGCTTCGTAGCTGATTATTGAACTGCGCTCTAAGCCTTTCCTCAACCCTTTCCGCAAGGAGGGCTGCTAGCTGTTCCTCACGCTCGGCTTTTCTTCTCTTCCTACTCCGGTACATGGCTGAGTCCTGTGGGAATTCCAATTTCCAAGGAACGAAAACACCTATGCCTCTTGTGCAACCTGGGCGCTCTTTGTTTCCCAAGGCTGTGGAGAGTATGTCTTTCTCTCTATTCGAGGTGAAAGAGCCCTATAGGAAGATTCCATGCTCAACGATATTAGGTGTTGGGACGCTTCCTTATCAACGGGGTTTGCAAAGGACACACCGCTCGAAGAAGTGTGATGTGACCTCACTCTTACCCAGTTTTGGGCACACGAGTCCACGATCAAGGCAAATGGCAGTGCTACCTCCTTCTGGACTGCCTCATCATCCTCCCTTGTCCATTGCGCCATCTTACCCGCGTACCCAGTTGAGCCGAGTCTGTGTGGGTGTGTGTTTTTTGATTGGACGGTCTTGTGAGCCGTGCTTTGAAGAATGCACTCTTCCATTGTCTTCAACTCAACAAATTGTCTCCAAACGTCTTCAGAGATGAACCCGTACTTCTGGAACGGAATCATTTCCTTATTGACGTAAGAGCATCTCCAACAGTTCCTAATATTTAGACTCCCAATATTCTTAGATTGGGACCTTCTCAAAAATTTTGGGTCTACAAAATACCTTGTTCTCCAACAGCTTCCTATATTTTCTCCCAAAACACCTTTGAATTGGTCCGTTGGGCCATTTTGGGCACGAAATAATGTTGATTGGGAGCGGAGAGTGCACAAAAATGAGGAGTCGGGGTGCTGTTTTGGGCGTACAAAATTTGAGGAGCTAGAAAGGAACTGTTGGAGTACTTTTTTGTAATCAAGCCCAAAATCAGATTTTGGGAATGGATTTTAGGCACTGTTGGAGATGCTCTAATTAGCAATGAGGACACTCTTGAAGTTCTTCCACACCTTTCCTGCCACTAGCAACGCGTACCGTCATAATTCAGGCATGGTGTCTTGTAGAAGCTTGAATGGCACAAATATTTCTGTTACCAGGTTATCTCGCTCCTCATTTGTTAGCGTCTTCCATGATGGATAGGTGATGGGGACCCTTTCACTTCCAACGATCCCACACATAGTCCAGAAAGCTGCAGCAGCCTTTGGAGGCACAGTAGGGGCCCCATCATGCAGATCGACCACCATGATGGTGTATCGGCTTTGAAGCCTTTTACTAAGGCCTCTTGCACCGTGCCTGTTTCTTTCTATGTTTGGCGCGACACTATCTTGTATGATGCAAGGTTAAGAGTAGGTAAGTTAAGAGAAGCAAATTTAAGAGAAGGTAAGTTAAGAGGTATTTTGTACATGCAACACCAATTGGAAAAATTGAATAAAGATTGTATTATATTGCTCTCAGATAAGGGTTAGTTGAAGATTTTAAACCTTCAAGCTTAATCACGAATGGGTTAACAATTAATTCAGTGAATAAGGCCTCGAACCCTTACCACCTTAATATGCAAATTACGCTCTTGCTAACTGAATCAACAAAAGACTACCAGTTTAGCATTTTAACATGATTCCATCACAGTACAATAGCACTAAAACTTATCCACTCAATTAAGCGCACTAGTAATAGTTAAGATAACAAAGTGTATGTAGCTAAGCATGTAAATAGTACATGTACTAATATAACAATCAAGATATAATCTAATCAGTGTTTAAGCGTATGGTTCAAGGCCTAGTTCACAGAAATAAATATTCTAGTCATTAGAATACCCATTAACACCATGGAGCAAGCAAGGCAACAAAAAAACGGAGGGGGGAGGGAGGAGGGCACCATCGATGGAGAGGGGAGACACCACCTAGGGGGAGTGGGGACACCAGTGCGGGGGAGGGCGCGGCCGAGGTGGGAGGCGCTGTCGAGGGAGGAGACCACAGCCAAGGGAGGGCACCATTGAGCTAGGGTGAGGGCACGGCCGAGGGGGGAGGGCACCGTCGATGAGGGATGGCACGGCCGAGGGGGGAGGGTGCCACTAATGGGGGACGGCGTCGCCGAGGGAGAGGGGCTCGCGATAGCTAGTATTGCAATAAACTAAATGTGCGCGGGACTTGGTGAAATGGCAAGCTCGGGATTTATTGAGTGGCACGGAAAGACCATCTGTCAGGGACTGAAGAACCCCTGCCCGGTCAGTCAGCGAACCCCTAGCTCGAGCTCGAGCCATGAGGCCTCTGACCGCGTCGTTAACCATGAGGCCCCCACACGACCTCGAGCTTGGGGGTAAAGAATCAACTCCTGCTCGGAGGGGGTCGAGCTCGGGGCTCCAGATCGAATGTTCACACCGACGGTTACCAAGATCCTTAAATGATGGAGTTAGGTCTGACGTGGGTGAGAAGTCCAAAGCGGTTATGATCCGGCTTTGATGCGCACGACGCCACTCTCCCAGGATTCCCTCCTGGCCATTTCTGGTAACGGATGGGAGGGATATAAAACCCCCTGCGATGGGCACAGAACCAACACTCCAGTCACTCAGAACACATACACAGTCAAACTACAGCAGCTCGAGCTAGAGAGCATTATTTGTACTCAAATATAGTGAAATTCTCTACCTTCGGGCAAGACTGGAGTAGAGCTATTACCTATCATAGGGGCTCGAACCAGTATAATTCTCGGTGTCTCCCTCTTTTTCTCTTTCCTCCGACCAACGGAACAGCAAGTTTGTTTCCTCGGTGAGCGAAGCCAGTTTTGGGTCCTGCATTCACATTAACCCCATTCACTTCTACGGTCCCATCCACGATCCCGATCGTCGACACCATCCCAAATGGTTTCAGGATTGAACCATCTCGGATAGAGTCATCCCGAGATGGTTCAAATCCAAAACCGTTTGGATAAATGTGTTTATCCCAGATGGTTCAATCCCAAAACCGTTTGGATAAATGTGTTTATCCCAGACGGTTCAATCCCAGAACCGTCTGAGATGGGCCATTGTATTATTTTTTTTATCATGCAAACATATATGTCATGTATTAAAATTACTCATAATACATACACCTGCTTAATTTTAATCAATACATCTCAAATATACACCTACTTAATTTTAATCACTACATCTCAGTAATTAATACATGTCATTAATTAATTATAATATAGTTACACTTGGTATATATACATGAAGTCCTCATGACAACACTTGCTTATTCTTTTGTATAAAAGTTAGCCCTTCACGATGATCAACACATGTATAGCTAGCTTCCTCAGGTTGGTCTTCCTGGATTGTGACACCGGTACCAATAGGAAGCAACTCGTCGAACTGATTGTATTCTTCCTCATCTACCACATTCTCAACTCCGACAATCCTCCTTTTCCCTGAAAAATGACGTGGTGCTACTTATTCGACGGGTCGGTTACATAGAAGACTTGAACAACTTGGTTGGCGAGAACGAATGGTTCCTCTTGGTATCCAACACATTCGAGCTCCACAGTTTTGACACCATACTTGTCAACCTTCATGTGTTGCAGGTTAACCCAATGACATTGAAATAAGGGGATATTGAATAGCACATAGTCGAGCTCCCAAATTTCCTCAATGAACCCATAATACGAGCTCCTCATAGATCCAGCAATATTCAGCACATTGATGCGAACACCGTTGTTCTGGTTTGTGCTCCTCATGTCCTAATCCCTCGTGTAAAATGTGTACTCATTTAAGTCATATCCTTTCCATGCTACAACCGTAAAAGCTGGCCCTTGGCAATCATGTTAGCGTATCACTTGACGTGCTTCCAGTAATAGGTTGTCGCTCCTTGAACCATCTTTTAAACTGAAGGTTATGAAGTCTGATGATCTAGTACTCCTGCTGTGTCAAATTCTCTTGCCGTAGCCAATTCTTGTGCTCATCGATATACGGGGCTACAACAGCCATGTGTTGCAAAACTGTGAAATAGGCTTTCATGCACGCAACTGGATCAGGAGTGATTGCTTTCCTTCCGATAGTCCCGATGCCCTAGAGCCTCCCCTCATGGCGGAATCGAAGCACACCTATCAGTTTGACCTGAGCCATATAATCCACGCAAAATTCAACGACCTCTTCGGTTGCATAATCTTTGATAATGCTACCCTTCAATCGAGATCGATTCTGTACGTAGGACTTGAGAATTCCCATGTACCTCTCGAATGGGTACATGCTACATAGGAACACAGGCCCGCACATCTTTATCTCCCTCGCAAGGTGAACAATGAGATGGACCATGATATCAAAAAACAACGGAGGGAAATACATCTCAAGATTACATAGAGTGATTACCACCTCGGCCTGCAGAGCATCAAGTCCTTTGGGATCGATGACCTTCTGAGCAATTGTGTTAAAGAAATAACACATCCTTGTGATTGTCTCCCGAACCTTGGTCGGTAAAATACTTTTAATTGCCATAGGGAGCATCTGTGTCATGAACACATGGCAATCATGGGATTTCATGCTAGTTCAACTCAAATTGTGAATCGAAACAAGTCTCTTCATGTTGGACAAGTAAACGGACAGAACTTTCACACCATGCAAGCACTTGCACAGTTCGGTTCTCTTGGCCTTGGACAGAGTGTAATAAGCAGGCTCGCAGTATGTTTGGCCTTTATTAGTCTGTTTCGGTGCTAACTCAGGTCTGATACCCATATCGACCAAGTCAAGCCGTGCATTCATACCATCCTTTGTTAAACCCTTAATGTTCAGTAAGAGACCAATCAAGCTATCACAGATATTCTTCTCTATGTGTATTATGTCGATGTAGTGCCAAACTTCTAGGTGCTCCCAATAAGGTACGTCCCAAAATATTGATCTCTTCTTCCACATGCCCTTCTCACGGGTCCTCAATTTATGTCCTTTTCCTAGCACAACATCCAACTTCTTAACCATATTATGAATGTCTGTCTCGCTTAAAGGTTTGGAGCTAAAGCACCTTCGGTGGTACAGTCGAATTGTTTCTTCATCTTGCGGTATGGGTGATTCCTCTGAAGGAACATACGGTGACGCATATATATGGTTTTACGTGAGTGATTTAGCCAGATACTCTCGGTGTCATCCAAGTAGTGAGTACATGCTTTGGCTGCTTTTGTACTCTGTTACGACAGGATAGCAAGGGTAGGATAATCATTTATGGTGCAGAACAACAGGCAGTACAAAGTGAAGTATTCTCGTTTGTGAGCATCTCATACCTACACCCCAGGAGCCCACAATGTGTTGAGATCTTTCACCAATAGTTCTAAGTACACATCAATATCGTTCCCAAGTTTCTTCGGGCCTTCAATGAGTATAGACATCAATATGTACTTTCGCTTCATACACAACTAAGGAGGAAGGTTGTACACACAGAGATTTACAGGTCAAGTGTTATGACGGCTGCTCATGTTACCGAAAGGATTCATTCCATCTGTACTCAATCCGAACCTTATATTCCTTGGATCCACTATAATGAGGACCTATCTAGTACAGATACATTATCTAAATCTGATCCAAGTACCATTGACATTGTGGGTCCAATTACTAGAAGCAGGTCTAAGAAATTAGAGAAGGAAATGCAAGCCCAGGTGAATGCTAACCTTTATTCATTTAATTATGATATTTTAGAAAATATTGTGCTTTCATCTGCTTGTTTTATTATTCTCAGAAATGATGGTCCGTGCGAAGACATTTAGCATGAGAAGGCAGTGGTGGAGGAATAAAGAGAAAAGAAACTACATTTCTAAGGGACAAGAGAAACCATAGCAGCCATTCAGCATTAAAGTATCAGTTACTTGGAGTTAGTCCATACATCATTGAAGTATCAGTTACTTGGAGTTAGTAAAGGGAATAAATAGCAGTTATGTTTCTTAATTCCCTTGTTGAGTACATCCTGAATGCATGCACACGTTCAGGACATGCATTTCAGTTCCTAGAATTAGCATTAGACCTTCACTATAAATAGCTATGTGTAGGGAGCATGGGGGATTTTTGGTCTTTCAAAATTTCAGAACACATATGTGATAATATGAATATTGTTGAGTCTTGAGGGGCTTACAACCTTTGTTCTTTCGATTCCTGAGGGAGTTGTAGAACGCCGAACTACGGTTCATCCTATTCGTGCCTTCACGTCTATACGGTGTGATTGCGTGGAATGGCCGTTCTGGCTGCCACGTGGAAGGGCGATTGTCTCATGAGTTAAATGGCGTGTGCAATATCTCGTGGTGCACTGCCTCTTCGTCAGGTCACGTGGTGATATTTATCTCAAGAATCATTATCCACCATAAAGATCGAGCCTCAAAGTTGCTCTCGCGTAATCTGTATGCGTGCGCACATCATCTGGTATCAGAGCCTCTGTTGCTACGGTTGGATTATTCTACCCACTGTTAGTTTAGTTTAATTGTGCTCTTTCTCCTAGAGTCCAAGAAATCTTAAAGAAATTATTACTTAGCCTATTGTTGCATCTGGTTTTAGTCTGTATTTTCGAGTTTTAATCAAGTGGGTTAAGTCTAGTTGCTGTTCGTTCAATTCTTTGTCCTTTGCTACTGCTACATATCCTATTTCCCACATACTAATTTTTTTAGAACAGTTGGTGTGAGATGTGCAACAATCAGCCTATAAAAAATCCAAAAAAAATATACAAAAAAGAACAGAGAAAAAAAAATTTAGCAGAGCATTTTATTCCTTGTGTTCCACCAGCTTTGGTTGCATATCTCTAATTTTTCCGTCAACATCAACTTAGGCCTGTGATTCACTTGGATTATTATTCGACTTTGCATTACTAAATTTCAGATTGTAGTACTTTAACTTTTTCCCACCCAACCCCACCCAAAGCTACCCGAGCATTTGTGCACCGTCAATTCTGTTACAATCGTTCTTCCACTATTGATTGCCGCCACGGTTCTCATCCTTTAGGTTGACATAGAACATTAGTAAGTAAGTGGTGAGGAGTGTTTCCATATATATATATATATATATATATATATATATATATATATATATATATATATATATATATATATATATATTGTTTTCTATCCTTTGCCTAGTCCAACATGGCGTGTATCGACAATACAAATGCTTCCACTTCAAATGTGGGTGCTACTATTTCTCTCGAGGAGTTCCGAGTTGCGTACCACGATGGCACAACTAATGCAGCAAATGCAAGGTTTCTTTGGTTGCACCGCAGATGAGTACCACTGCGGTTCATCAAGGGATTTACAAGATGACGATCGTGCGACTTTGGCGAATGAAATTTGCGCCTTCAAGAAGATGCTGCACATCGTGCAACTCTCGCGGCTGTTGGTCGGGGTCGAAGAGGAGGCCTCAACAACTTTTCGGTTGATCCTCGCCGACCACAATTTGTCGGTCACGCGCAACGAGTTCCTGTTGCGCCTATTCGTTACAATGCTGCTCCTAATTTTGATGACTATGATGACCATCAGCATGGTCACCCTTTTAACATTGGTGGTCTGGACAATAACCAAGGTGAGAGTTTTGGTCGCTTTGGTGATTATGATGATCGTCCTTTTGCTGGTCATGATGGCTATGATGAGCAAAGGCGTGGTCTTCCTGAACGACGCCAAGAGGATGATGGTTTGGGAAGAGTTAAAGTTTCAATACCTTCATTCACTGGGAAAGAGGATGCTGATGCTTATTTTGAGTGGGAAACTAAAGTTGATCATAATTTTGATTTGTATGATTATTCTGCAGAAAAGAAGGCCAAGCTTGCTGCCATTGAGTTTAAAGGTTATGCTGTCACTTGGTGGAACCAAGTTCGTTCTGACTTGCATCATGTCGGACATGATCATATTACTTGGGAGGAAATGAAGAGAGGGAGATGCGAAGGTGTTTTGTCCCTGCATATTACACTCGTGAACTACATTTGCGACTGAAACATCTAGTCCAAGGCGATCGCACTGTTGATGAGTACTATCAAGAAATGGAAATGTGCCTACTCCGCACTATGATCAATGAAGATGAAGAATCCAAGATGGCTCGCTTCTTGGTTGGATTAAACAAAGAGATTGCAAACAAGGTGGATATGACAAGTTACACATATATCAATGAGTTGGTTCAGTTTGCTATGAGGGCAGAACGACAGGTTACCTCTCAATCTCCTCAACGGCGTGGTACTATTACCACTGGCAATACTTCTACACCATGGCGTCGTCCACAGCAGCAAGGTGTAGGGTCATGATCCTCTGCCTTTCGTGCACCTTTTACGCCTTCACATCATACTTCTTCTTCTACAACACCATTTGAGCCAAGGAATAAAGGGGCAGCTCCCAATAGTTCAAATTCTTCCTCTTCTGATGGAAAGAAGAAGACAATTAATATTGAGTGTTTCAAGTGTGGTGGGCATGGCCATAAGCAAGTTGAGTGTCCAAATCACCGTGTTATTATTGCTCTTGCTGACGGTTGTTATGATTCACAAAGTGAAGAAGAGGATGCACATGATGACATAATTCCAGAAGATGCGAATATGGAAACTTATGAGTATGAGGCTGAAGATGGTGAATGTGAGTTGGGTCTGAATTGCTTGGTATGTCCATCGTTTCAGTTTGTTGGTCAGGAATTTAATCCAGCAATTACAACTCCTCATATAGCCCAGGACATTACTCATGCTGATTTTGATGAACTTCTTTCTGATTTGAGTGATCTCAAAGATGATCTTTATGCTTCAAAATTAGTGAACACACACACAACAACAGAAAGGATAATTTGTGGCCCTGAAGTAGGTGAGAAATTAGCGCTCTGTTGTCTTTCACCTAATACAGCCGATTTGCAGTCCTCTATCACATCTACATCTATATGTTTGTCCCAAGACATTTTTCCATCAAATCATTCTTTGGTGGCTCGTCGTGTTCTTTCTACTTAGTAGCAGCTGAAAAGTGACAACGCCATAACTTGTTTCAATCACGATGCAAAGTGAAAGGACAGGTTTGCCGTTTTATAATTGATGGTGGCAGTTGTAATAATATTGTTAGTGCATTGCTTGTTGAGAAGCTTGGGCTGCAAACACGACGTCATCCGCATCCGTATCATATGCAGTGGCTCAATAATTCAGGAACTGTTAAAGTGTCCTCCATGGTGCGGTTATCATTCTCCATTGGTGATTATCATGATGAGGTGGATTGTGATGTTGTCCCTATGCAAGCATGCCATCTCCTATTGGGGCGTCCGTGGCAGTTTGATATGGACTCTATACATTTTGGTCGCTCTAATAAGCATACATTTGTGCAAAAAGAGAAAAAGTTGTTCTTGTACCCTTATCTCCGGAGGAGATCCATGCTTCTACCGTGGCTAGATTAAAGAGAGAGGAGAGTGAGAAAAGACAATTGAGTGAAAACCACAAACATAGTGAGCGAGCGGATCCTAAGCCATCCTACTCCACAAAGCCTATTCAAAATACCAACAGAGTTCAACAAAAAAATGAGTGTTTGTTAGTAGGGAAGAGTGTTTTGAGAGATGTGCGAAACACCACAACCCCTTTCCTTATACTCTTGTGCAAGGAAATTGCCGGTACTAATGACTTAAAATCTGCATTGCCAAACGTTGTTCTTGATTTATTACAGGATTTTGAGGATGTCTTTCCTGACGAGGTGCCACCAGGTCTCCCTCCTTTTTGCGGCATTGAGCACCAAATTGACCTGGTTCCCAGTGCAACTCTTCCAAATCGTCCGCTGTATCGTTCAAATCCTGAGGAAACAAAGGAAATTGAAAAGCAGGTAAAAGAACTTCTCGATAAAGGGTATGTGAGAGAATCACTTTCTTCTTGTGCTGTTCCTGTGCTCTTGGTACCTAAGAAAGATGGATCTTGGAGAATGTATGTTGATTGTCGTGCCATTAATGCTATCACTATTAGATATCGTATCCTATTACTAGGCTTGATGATATGCTTGACGAGTTGTGTGGATCTGTCATTTTCTCTAAAAATTGACTTATGCAGTGGTTACCATCAAATACTCATGAAAACTGGTGATGAATGGAAGACGGCTTTTAAAACAAAATTTGGGTTCTATGAGTGGTTAGTTATGCCATTTGGTTTGACTAATGCACCTTCGACATTTATGCGTTTAATGAACCATGTTTTGAGATCCTTTATTGGTAAATTTGTGGTTGTTTATTTTGATGATATCCTAATTTATAGTCAATCTTTTGACTCACATATTGATCATCTTCATCAAGTACTTGCTGTTTTGAGATCTGAAAAGTTGTATGGTAATATTGAAAAGTGCACCTTTTGCACAGATCGTGTTGTTTTCCTTGGTTTTGTTATTACAGCACAGGGAATACAAATGGACGAAGCGAAAATCAAGGCGATAAAAGATTGGCCTACACCTGAAAATGTGAGCCAAGTCCGAAGTTTTCATGGCCTTGCAGGTTTTTACCGCAGATTTGTGCGAGATTTTAGTACAATCGCTGCACCCTTGAACAATTTGACAAAGAAAGACATCCCATTCAAGTGGGGAGTTGAACAGGAACAAGCTTTCCAAGAATTGAAAAGAAGACTTTGTGAAGCGCCACTACTACAACTACCAGATTTTGGTAAGACTTTTGAAATTGAGTGTGATGCTAGTGGCATTGGTTTTGGAGGTGTTCTAATTCAAGAAGGCAGACCTATTGCATATTTTTCTGAAAAGCTAAATGGTCCACATCTGAACTACTCTGTTTATGATAAAGAGCTCTATGCCTTAGTGCGTGTTTTGGAAAATTGGCAAAATTACCTTTGGCCTAAAGAGTTTGTTATCCATTCTGATCATAAGGCATTAAAATATCTAAAAAGCCAAGGTAAGTTAAATCGACGGCATGCTTAATGGATTGAATTCATTGAAACATTTCCCTATGTTGTCAAACATAAGAAAGGTAAGGATTATATTGTTGCTGATGCTTTATCGCGGAGATGTGCATTAATTACTCAACTAGAAAATAAAGTGCTTGGTCTTGAATCTGTTAAAACACTTTATTCTGATGATCCTGATTTTAAGGATATATTTTCTAAGTGTGCTGAAGGGAAAGGTTCATAAAAGTTCTATATACAAGATGGATTTTTGTTCCGTGCTAATAAGTTATGCATTCCAGCTTGTTCTGTGCGTAGTGTTCTTTTGCAGGAAGCACATGCTGGTGGTTTAGCCAGACATTTTGGTGTTAAGAAAACACTGGAGATACTTTCAGACCATTTCTTTTGGCCTCATATGAGATGTGATGTTCGGCGCCACATCGAGAGATGCACAATTTGCTTAAAAGCTAAGTCTCATCTTAATCCTCATGGTTTATACATTCCGTTGCCAATTCCTAGCATACCATGGGAAGATGTTTCTATGGATTTTGTTCTTGGATTACCTCGGACTCACGAGGCGTGGATTCTATATTTGTTGTAGTTGATAGATTTTCAAAGATGGCTCATTTCATTCCATGTCATAAGACCGATGATGCTTCACATGTTGCTGATTTATTTTTCAGGGAAGTCATTCGTTTACATGGAGTACCGAAGACAATTGTTTCTGATCGTGATAAAAAAATTTTGAGCTACTTTTGGAAGACATTGTGGTGTAAATTGGGCACCAAGTTAGTATTTTCCACTACATGCCACCCACAAACGGATGGTCAAACTGAGGTTGTCAATCGTACTTTATCAACTCTACTACGCGCTGTCTTGAAGAAGAATTTAAAGATGTGGGAAGATTGCCTTCCACATGTCGAGTTCGCTTATAACAGGGCTGTACACTCAACAACTAATTTCTGTCCATTCCAAATTGTTTATGGTTTTAAACCACATACTCCCTTGGATCTTTTGCCTTTACCAGTGCAGCATAGGGTGAACTTGGATGCTATCAAGCGTTCAAACTTGATCAAGAAATTACATGCAAAGGCGCGAAAGAACATTGAGAAGAAGAACACTCAGTACGCCAAACAGGCTAACAAGGGCAGGAAACAAGTTACGTTTCAACCAGGTGACCTCGTGTGGCTGCATCTCCGTAAGGAGCGATTTCCAAATAAGCGCAAGAACAAGTTATCACCGCGAGGAGATGGTCCCTTCAGAGTACTTGAAAGGATCAATGATAACGCTTACAAGATCGAGTTTCCTTCTGATTATACTGATGTCAGTGCAACGTTCCATGTGAAAGACCTGACTCCTTTCCTTGGAGAACTTGAGTCGAGGACAACTCCTTTTCAAGAGGGGGAGGCTAATGAGGACCTATCTAGTACAGATACATTATCTAAATCTGATCCAAGTACCATTGACATTGTGGGTCCAATTACTAGAAGCAGGTCTAAGAAATTAGAGAAGGAAATGCAAGCCCAGGTGAATGCTAACCTTTATTCATTTAATTATGATATTTTAGAAAATATTGTGCTTTCATCTGCTTGTTTTATTATTCTCAGAAATGATGGTCCGTGCGAAGACATTTAGCATGAGAAGGCAGTGGTGGAGGAATAAAGAGAAAAGAAACTACATTTCTAAGGGACAAGAGAAACCATTGCAGCCATTCAGCATTGAAGTATCAGTTACTTGGAGTTAGTCCATGCAGCATTGAAGTATCAATTACTTGGAGTTAGCCCATGCAGCATTGATGTATCAGTTACTTGGAGTTAGTAAAGGGAATAAACAACAGTTATGTTTCTTAATTCCCTTGTTGAGTACATCCTGAATGCATACACACGTTTAGGACATGCATTTCAGTTCCTAGAATTAGCATTAGACCTTCACTATAAATAGCTGTGTGTAGGGAGCATGGGGGATTTTTGGTCTTTCAAAATTTCAGAACACATATGTGATAATATGAATATTGTTGAGTCTTGAGGGGCTTACAACCTTTGTTCTTTTGATTCCTGAGGGAGTTGTAGAACGCCGAACTGCGGTTCATCCTGTTTGTGCCTTCACGTCTATACGGCGTGATTGCGTGGGCTGGCTTCGTCGGTACGTGGAAGGGCGATTGTCTCGGTAGTTCATCGCGTGTGCAATATCTCGTGGTGCACTGCCTCTTCGTCAGGTCACGTGGTGACATTTATCTCAAGAATCATTATCCACCGTAAAGATCGGGCCTCAAAGTTGCTCTCGCGTAATCTGTATGCGTGCGCACATCACACTACGAATTCTTCAAACCTCCTATCAATGTTTCTCCACTGTGTCAAATCAGCAGGGTGTCTAATCATTCCATTGTTCTTACGCTCATCCGAGTGCTATTGAAGTAATTTTGCCTCTTTTGGGTTCACAAAATTATAGGCGGATCTAATGCCACCTTAGCGTGAGGTCCTTTCTTCACCTCGTCATCAACCGATCTATCTTTATGCTTGTACCGGGATGCATATATATGCAAGTTTGTGTACTGTTTGTGGTACAGGATATAGTCATTTGGACAGGCATGTATTCTTTTTACTTCCATTCCCAAGGGACAAAGAACCTTTTTGGCTTTATAGTTGGTTGTCGGCAACTCATTTCCCTCTAGAAGCATATTCATTAACAGACCTAACAGCGCCGTGAAACTCTTGTCGGACCAATCGTTGCTTGCCTTTAATTTCAGCAATTCTAGCACTGATGACAATCTTGTGTATTTGGACTTGCAACATGGGAACAAAGGTTTCTCCAAGTCGTCCATCAAGCCCTGGAATTTTACATACTCCTGCTCATCACGGTTCCCTTCTTCATCCCGTAGCATCTGATCCAGATTGTCATCGAAAGTATAGTCGATATCATTTGGAGTATCATTGACTTCGTTGATGATATCCAGAGTATCATCGACTTTGTCCACGAAGATAGTACTACTTGGTCCCTGCGTAATATGCTCTTCACCGTGATTGGTCCAACATGTATACCCCCTTTTGAAACCCCGTAGAATCAAGTGTGCTTCAATCTGCGCTGGGTTTTGAAACATCCAGAGATTTTCACAGTCAATGCATGGACAAGGCATAAATTCTACCCCCTTGTTTGACATATCTTCTTGTGCAGCTCTTCTAAAATCGGAGACACCATTAATGTACTCAGCACTCGCACGGTTCTCAACATACATCCAGTTTCGCTCCATCTACGTTACATATGTAACAATAGGTGTTAAACGACAAATTTAGATAAAAATGTACAAATGGATCTACATAAAGTATAGCAAATGTATCTACTTTACATCACAAAGAACAAATTAACTAGCTTCATTTCCCTCTTCACCAAGATAGATATTAAATATAATGCAAATTTGGACCAATTCAGATTAGAAGCAATTACTAAACTTGGATGACCTAGAGCACAAGGATTTGTAATTAATTCTCCAAATCTAGGGTCTCTTTCACCAGAACACCTCTCAATCGTAGCCACCGTAGAAATATCTAGGAAAACCTAAATATACAGAGAAGGTCAAGGCTCTTTGTCTTTTATAGGTAACAGATATCATCATAGACGGTTTTACCTACAAACCGTCTATGATGTGATGACATCGCAGACGGTTTGTATATAAAACCGTATATGATGTTACTTCACATCCCAGACGGTTTGTGGATAAAACCGTCTATGATGACGTCATCACAGATGGTTTTATCTACAAACCATCCGTGATGTTCCTTCACCTTCCCAATGCAGACGCTCGCAGTCTTTCGATCGAGTTCATTATTTCGTCTTCCCAATGCAGACGCGCGCAGTCTTTCGATTGAGTTCATCGTTTTTTCTCCCAATGTAGACGTGCACAGTCTTTTGAGTTCATTGTTTCCTCTTCCCAATGCAGATGCGCGCAGTCTTTTCAGTTCATCATTTCATCTTCCCAATGCAGACACGCGTAGTCTTTCCAGTTCATCATTTCATCTTCCCAATGCAGATGGCGTTTCATTTCCCCAATGCAATTCCGTGCCTATAAGAATAGAGAGGCTTATCGACCACCTCCACACTCGATCATCAGCACAAAATATCCCCTTTGACAACGCCGCCTTGAGCAACCCAAAAAGCTCCTCCGATGGCTCCTCCTCTGATGGCTCCACCCCCTCCCCCATGTCGCCTACAAATCCTCCACCACCGCCACCGCCACCTTTGACTACACCACCGACCAGACCCGCCAGCATGCCCCTGCGCCAATGGCTGCGGTGCTACACCGACGCCATCTGCATGGATCCACCGGCTGCCCACTACTTGGCGCCTCCACCTCCTCCCGACCGCCTCGCCTCCAACGCGCTCCCTCGCGCCTCGCCTCCAGTAGCGTAAGCAGTGTCTGCATCGCCTCCTCCAATGATGATGACGACGACAAAAGCTACAACTTGTCAGAGGGATATCGCGACGGCTGGGAGCTGGAGGATGACCTAGACCGAGCCGGCTTGAGCGAGGACCCGAACGGCCATAGCGAGGACTCCGCCGACTCCAACGACGACTACTTCGGCGACGACGAGTAGTCTTTTTTAGTTAAAGTATTTTTGTATGTAGTTTTTTGTAATGCTTCTTCATATATATAATGCAATCTAGTTCTCAAAATCATCAAAGACTTTTGTAATGCTTCTTCTTATATATATAATGCAATCTAGTTCTCAATCCAGTAGTCATTTTTGTAAGGCGTGCATTTGCTGTTTTCAATTGATGATCACAGACGGTTCGTGGATAAACATGTCTGTGATGAGGGCAATATCACAGACTATTTTATCCACAAACCATCTATGAAGTTATACCTATCATCATAGTCGGTTTATCGAAAAAACCGTCTGTGATATTTCCCTCATCACAACTGGTTTTATTCATAAACTGACTATGAACTTCTCCCATTCATCACAGACGGTTCGTTGATGAAACCGTTTGAGATAATCAGACATCGCAGACGGTTTCAGCCACAAACCATCTGTGATGTGCTCGAAACACATCACAGATGGTTTGTTCCTAAAACCGTCTGTGATGATGTGTCTAATATATCTTCTTTTGTAGTAGAGTGGGTAATCGGATTTTAGAGAAGTTTAAAGTACTGAAGACCTCCTTTTGGAAGATTTAGCATGGATTGCTGGGAGGTTAGTTCAAATTTCTAAGGTGGAAGGGTGTGAAACAGAAGTTATGTTTGTTCCCTCAACAACTTTGTAGCAAGCTAATGCTATCCTTTTCATTCAAATTTCCTCATGAAAAATGAAAAACGAAGCAAGAGGCCAAGATAATGGTCAGAACTATTATTGTCTTGACATAATCTCCCCTGTTAAATCGACTAATGTTAAGATATGGCATAATATATAGTATAATTTGTTAAGTGCGTATTGAGGCACTAAATAAATCAAGTATACATTTATACTTATTACTCTTCAGTTGGAGCTAAAACTAGTGCATTACTCTTCAGTTGGAGCTAAAACTAGTGCTAACAGTATGACTAGCTCATGTTACTACTAAAGGTAATTTAATAGTTGCAAATGAGAGTTGTGTAAAAAAATTTTGTAGTCAAAACAAAATGGTTGTAACTATTGTTAAAGTATATGGTTCGAAAGAATTGAGACTATATGATTTCCATAACCAAATTAAGTATATGGTTTGAAAGAATTGAGACTATATGATGTCTATTACCAAATTAAGTATATGGTTAGAAAGTATGCCTCTTCTTGTGGAATCCCAGAAAGAATCTCTCACTTATGTTTTGATAATATATCCCTCTCACTTATATTTTGATGGAGATAATATATCCCTTCCACTTATCTTTTGTGGCCTAAATAGATTACATAATATATGGCACGGTAGGCCTAGTTAAAAAGAAGATGACGTCCTCTCATTCGTCACCTCAAGGATGTGATGAGCCATCGAAGGAAAACCTCCTCAAGGTCCAAGATGAGCAAATAAAAGGCCCACAAACCAATATTCTATCATGGCGATTGATCCAAAGAATGGGGCCCCTACCACACCAAAAAAGGCAGCGTATGCATTTAGGACATTGTGGGGATAGTCACATGGGAACGGGTCCCCATCAACTGTCCATCCTGGAAGTCACTAACTAACGAGAACCGCAATGACATGGTGATAGAAATTCTCTCTGTGTTTGAAATCCTAGAAGCCTGAGCACACTCAGTGCGACGGTATGCACTTCTAGTGGCAGGAAAGGAGTGGAAGAACTTCAAGAGCATGCTTGTCAAGGAATATGTCAATAAGCACATCACTTTCTTCTCTAAGTACGGGTTCATTGCTGAGGATGTATGGCAAACTTTTGTTGAGGCGAAAATGGCAGACGAATTCATGTATCAAAGTGAAGCCCAAAAAGCCCTACGGTAAGGAACACCCACCCCTACAGACTTGGCACCGCTGGATATGCGGGAAAGAGGGCACAATGGGAGAGGGAGGGCGAGGAGGCCTCCATGTCATTTGCATCTATCATTGACCAGCGAGCTAGAGACTGGCCGAAAGCGAGGTCAAGAGCCACGTCTTCCGACACCATCTACTTTACAAACCTCACAGACGAGGAAGTTTGCCAAGGCTTGGTAAAATATGTGACTACCAATTTTTTATGTAATTAGTCCATAACTTCATAAGTGAAATAACTTGTTAGGATCTTGCAGGCAGCATTGAGTACACAATCTTCTTAGGGAACTTTTTTCCCATACAAGGAGAAAGATGTACTCTCCAAGGACTTGGGAAACAACACCCTAGTCGCACATGAGGTATAGGGGTTTTTGTTCCCTAGAAAATGGGATTCTCAAATGACTTTGACAAATACCAGAGTAGTAAGAGAACCAAAGCAGAGAAAGAGGAATGACTGATACAAAAGATTGAGGAAAGACTAAGAGAAAAATTCAACAATAAGATAAGAAGCCTCAAGGAAAGGCTCAATAATCAGGACTATAGATAGCCTGCGCAAGTCCCAGAAGTATGTACGAAAATCAACCCCACCACTAAAAAGAGCAGTTGTGCGTCTGCTACTCCCACATATGAACATGGCAAATTTCCTATCTATGACATCAAGGTACTTATGTATATGTATTGAATGCCCCATACAAATAGCTGTTGGACGTATTAGCTAATTTTGTACTGTTATGTAGGTGCCCACGTGGTGCACTCTCCAAGTGAGACTTGCCATGGTGCCATTCTTCTACCAGCTACTTGGGGCTCGCAGTGTCATCCAATGAAGGGCGCTGGTGCACGGTATCCTATGGCACTGGGATTCAAGAAGATTAATGTGAACGGTGTACATGATAGTTTCAAGACCGTCCCGCTACCGATACACCCAAACGAAGAGATTGTGACATTGGGGGGACACCATTCACACTTTCATCCAGTGGCCCAGCAACGAATCTCCCTAGACACCTATCCTCCATCACCGAAGCTACCCCAACTGCCTAAGTCATCTGATGCACCTCATGATGAGGACATCACTCCTATGCATACGTCCGAGACTCCTGCAGTTGTGATGCAAGGACCCATCACAAGAGCACGAGCACGGCAATTGAATCAATAAGTGAGCTCGTTCCTAAGTGCCCGTGCATATACTTGTGAGGATGGTATGCTACCTAATGATATTATTGATTATATTGTACTTAGGAACTTTGGAGAGGATCATGAAGGCCTTGGGAACCAGCAAGGGCCAGGAGAGGGGTAAGGAGGGTGTCCAAGTCAAGTTGGAGGCCCAATTCATCTCAGAGTTGACTACCTCGGCCACCGTGAGCAGTGTTCACTAAATCCAATTTCAATGATCCACATATGCCTCGAAAGCTAAGGAGATAACCTTTCCAATGGCACCGGGCCAGGTCATTTGGACTTGAGTCGACGAATTCACGTTGCAAGTTGGCGAGCGAGAATCTCACAGGTGTCGTCACTAATTTGGGCCGCTGGCCCATGTATCGTGTTGGAGTCCATCACGACGCATCTAGGGTTTCTAGGACGTCCCTTAGACCTTATATTTAGTATCCGCCGCTAGGGTTTGTGGCGGGTTTTGCTTAGATCAATTACGTCTTTGAACGAGGTCGCGTTCATCGGTTTGTAGAGACCCCAACTCGTGAACTTCATCCTCAATTGCAAATTCAGTTGCATCTTTCTTGTTCTTACTTGTGTTTTCGATTCATCGGCGAGGATTATCCTTCGTGGCGAGGTCAACCGGCGGCGCCACGGTTGATAACCGAAGGGCGCGTGGTGCTGCGATTGCGAGGGTTTTGATCGTGTCGATCTAGAAGCCGGATCGTGTGTGTCTCGCCGCCTCATCGACTTATCCTCCACCTGACGGAAGTTCGGCATCCCCGTTCCCATCACCTCAGCAGGCCACCAAATCGGCTCCTCTGCACCCTGCACAAAGAACTTTCGGTGGGTTGGTGCCCACTCATCTCCCGTGAAGATTCCCTATACCAGAAAGCAAGTCATGGGCAAAATGAAACAGATCATGAAGGAATTTAACTATCCGATTGCCCCACTAACCCGAGTACACCAACTAGGAGAGCCTTTAGTAACAGGAGATTGCTTGAAGAACCTTTCTATAGCTTACATTAGATTGCATAATTGGTACCTAGAACAAGCTAAGAAGCCAGTGCAAGACCGCATAACAAGTATATCGATCAGCTTCAAGCTTGAGCATCTATTCAACGAGTCAGCGAGGTTTTCTTTGCAGTTGACTTCAAGGACTTATTTGACATCTTCAACCTCAACGTCATCGACGCTGCGCTCTTGAGGTACTAGACATTGTAAGTATGTGCAATCATAGTCTACATTTATGTAATGCTGATAAATGTCATATTTATATAACTCATTGCTTTCGTATATGTAGATACATGATCCATGAAGTAAGAGAGAACAAACAACTAGTGGGTTTCATGGACTCACACATAGTCTCCAAGAAAACGATGGACAAAAATTTACAATTTGTCGATGAATATGTCACACTTGCCTTGGTGGCTCAAAAAGACAAAGATTTCATACTTCTACCCCACAACTCAGGGTAAGTGCTGCACTACTTACTATACTTTGATTTGTACTATGCACATAACTTTGTTTTGTTAATTTACCATGTCGACATACCTGTGTAGGTTTCATTGGGTTCTCATTGTAATTCATCCAAGAATGAATAGGGTTATTTACGGTAATTCATTATAGAGTGGCAGCCATGACTTAAATCTTGTTGCAAAATAACTCAACAGGTAATTAATCACATTTCCTCCATAGATAGCATGGTCATGTAGATTGTTTAAGGTGTACATTGCTCATAGAATGGCTGAGGCCAACCTTTTACAATCACTTCTTTCATAGTGTACAAAATGTATGGAGGACCTTCTGGCAAGGACAAGGCAAAGTTGAAGCACGATTTTAAGCTTTCGATATCCACTATACACAATAATACTATATAAACTATGTAATAATGACTCTGGAACTAACCATTTCTATATTTGCAGTGCCACTAGTAGGGAAAAGGAAATAACCGTTGTGAATTTTACGTTTGCCACAATATGGAACTCCTCGTCAATTCTAAGAAGATGAGTCAGGCAATAACTGTATTGGAAGAGGCCGATCTGGAGCAAATTTGAGGATAGTTTTGTTCCTTCTTTCTCAGTCAAGTCTTAAATCCAAAAGGTGAGTTCCACAGTGCCTAACTTCGGGAGTTGTATTTTTTCTGAATTACCATTTGGGTTAATTGTCAAACTTGTGCTATGAATTTCTGAATTGTAGTTGTGCATTTGATTAATTGATTAATAATATTGAGTTCCATTGGTTAATATATCTAAGTTCATTTCTAAAATAGATGTGTCGTGCAATATTAATCTGTACGTAATCTACTTGCGCTGTAATGTAATCTGAGTTTATTATTGGAATGGATGTAATGCTTGGAATTTGAAATGGGATGTAACGCTTGTAATCTGAGTTGAGTTAATCTGTAATCTGCTTTTTCCAGAGGGCATGGCTAGCATTTTTTGAGGCTAGCCAATAAATAGAAAAAGGCTTGTCTGTTGGAACACTTTCACAGACCATTTTTAATTACAAACCATCTATGATGTAATGATGCAACAGATGGTTTCAAACTAAAACTGTCTGTTGCATCATTACATCATAGATGGTTTGTATTTAAAGACTGTTTGTGATGTTAGTATATCACAAACGATTTTAGTTTGAAACCATCTATGATATTTTCTATCACAGATATGCCGTAATATCACTGATACATGGTTACAGATGGTTTGTGAAACCGTCTGTGATGACGGTTCCGAACTGTCTGTGATGACCTTTTCTGTTGTAGTGTGCCAACCTGTTCTTGGCTTCTCTAGAACAAAATATCAAGATTTATTAAGTTAGACTTCGACAAGCATTATTTTTCTTCCACACACAAACGACTAGATCGAAAGGCATTAACTTGATTATATCGTGTGGAAGATGGCATGAAGAGATCTACTACATAAATGCATACATCCGCTAGCTCCTGCAAGCATGCATGCATCCATGTATCATCTCGAAGAGTCCGCAGAGACCAACATTTGCATCATGAAGGTAAACAGCCCATGCAGGCTGCTACTCCCCCCCCCCCCCACTACCACAAAATAGCGCAGAGGTGATGCCTTATTTATGGCGGTTCTTTTGGAACCGTCACAAATACACTTATCTGTGGCGGTTCTAAAGCTGAAAATGGCAGGAAGACTATTTGTGGCGGTTTTCATTTGTAACCATCACAAATAACTGATTATTTGTGGCGTTTTTTCTTTAGAACTGCCACAAATAATCTCGGGACTATTTGTGGCGGTTTTTGGATGGAACTGCCACCGATAATAACATAATCTGTGGTGATTTTTCTCTGAAACCGCCACTGATAATTTATGACAGTTTTAGGGAAAAACTGCCACTAATAATATTAGTATTTGTGGCGTTTTTTGTTAAAACTGCCATTGATATTATTATCTATTGTGGTTTTAATTCTAAACCGCCACAAATAAAATTCCTATAAATAACCCTTGCAGCTACGCCATGGTCATCTTCCTCCCCAAGTCAAAACCTTACTAGTTGATTTCATATTTCGTTTTGCAAAGTTTTTTGTGCTTCTACTTCTTGTAATTATTCCAAGGTGCGTGATTTGTTCTTCTCTCTTCATTTATAGTGGTGTCGTTGCAATTTAATGCTTAGACCTAGTTTAATTAAGGTTTAGATTTAGTTTATTTTTATTTACCTAGCATTTTGTGGATAATGAATTTATTATCTTGCTCCATTAGATTAAGTTGTCTACCTTTTTAGATGATGAATTATATGTTCAAGTATATATAAAATTTATTTAATTAAGATTATTGGATATTAATAAGAAAATAAATTTTAGTTAATATGGTAGATGGGTGATCTTGAAATTGGCTTGTATTTCGAAATGATGAGTTTATTATGTAGCTCATTTAGAGGTTAAATTTAATTTTGTCTAGGTATGAGCATATATGAAAATGAAGTAATTAAGATTTGTTTTTTAATTACCATTAATTTCTTACCATTAGCGTGTGCATATACATCTTGCTCCATTAGTGGCTATTGTTAGCCAATTTTTATCAAGTGAATATCAAATTTATTTAATTACGATTATTGGATATTAATAAAAATTAAAATTTAGCTAATATGGTAGATGGGTGATCATTAAGTTGGCTTTCATTTGGAGATAATGAATTTATTATCTAGCACTTTCAGAGGATAAATTTAATTTTGGCTAGGTATGAGCATATATAAAAATTAAGTAATTAAGATTTATTTTTTAATTACTATTAATTTTTTACCATTACCATGTGCATATACATCTTGCTCCATTAGTGGCTATTGTTAGCCAATTTTAATTAAGATTATTTGATATTAATAATTGTTTACATTAATTAATTATTGTAGATGGATCGGAGTTGGATGTACAATCTAACCGAATTCTAAATGAGAATACATCGATGGCATTTCTTCTTTTCTAAGAGCCACCGAGGAGAACAACATGCAAAAGAAAACGAAGTACATACATTGTCCATGCATTGATTGCAAGAATGAGAAGATATTTCCGGACAAAGACCATATCCACTTGCACTTGATTCAGAGGGGTTTTGTACCTGGCTATACAAGTTGGATAAGGCACTGTGAAGAGGAGATCATACTTCAATGTGATAATGTCGACGATGATGAAGCTAGCAATATGGTAGCTAACATCAATTATGGATCCAGTGAGGATAGGTTGGTCGTCGATGACGACAATAATCTAGCTCAAATGTTGCGCGATGCAGAAGAGAACTACACTAGTCAGAGAGAGTTTAATCAATTCAAGGATTTGATGGAGGACTTAGAGAAACCTTTGTTCCCAGATTGCAAGGAGGAATACACAAAGTTGCACACCATGCTTTCACTACTGAATTGAAGGCAGGCAATGGTTGGTCGGACAAGAGTTTCACGGCGTTGTTACATCTCTTAGCGGACATGCTTCTAGAGGGAAACGTGTTGCCTAAAACCACGTGCCTAGCTAACATGGTTGTATGTCCCTTAGGATTGGAAGTAGAAAGAATACATGCATATCCAAACGACTATATACACTATTGCAAAGACTATGCAGATAGGCATGTATATCCGGTGTGCAAAGCATCGCGATACAAGCATAAGGGCGATGACAGCAAAGGCATCGAGGTGAAGAAAGGAGCTCCCGCTAAAGTGGTGTGGTATTTGCCAGTAATACCTCGTTTGAAGCATTTATTTGGAATCAAAAAGTATGCCAAATTGATGCGATGGCACTCGGAAGAGTGTAAGAGGGATGGAAAACTAAGGCATCCTACTGATTTTGCCTATTTGAGAACCATCAATAGGCTCTTCTAGGAGAACTTCAGAAATGAACCGAGGAATGTAAGGCTTGGCTTGAGTACAGATGGAATGAATCCTTTCGGTAACATGAGCAACATTCATAGCACTTGGCCCGTGACTATCTGTATCTACAACCTTCCTCCTTGGCTATGTATGAAACAAAAGTACATTATGATGTCGTTGCTTATCCAAGGGCCGAGGCAACCTGGCAACAATATTGATGTATACCTACAACCTTTGGTGGAAGATCTTGTGACACTGTGGAACGAAGGTGTGTAGGTATGGGACGAGTACAAATGATTTACCTGCCTTGGTAACCTGTCTAGCCATACTATAAAAGGGGCCAAAGCATGCCCCCAGTGCCTAGATGAAACCGCTAGTATGTGGCTCAACAACTCAAGGAAAACAGTGTACATGCATCACCGTAGGTTCCTTTGCAGGAATCATTCGTACCGCAATATGAAGAAACAATTCAACGGGACAAAGGAGGATGGTTCAGCTCCAAGGCCTCTTCATGGGGAAGTGGTTTATGATATGGTGAAGGATCTTAATGTTGTACTTGGAAAGGGGAGTACTGATAATACATTGAGGTCCCATACTGAGAAGAGCACGTGGAGGAAGATATCCATATTCTGGGACTTGCCCTATTGGAATGACTTAGAAGTTCGACACTGCATCGACGTCATGCATGTAGAGAAGAATGTATGTGATAGCATGCTTGGTCTTTTACTGAATATTCCTAGAAAAAAAAGGATGGACTGAAGGCACGAAGGGACCTAGAAGATATGAAAATTAGAGCTGAGCTACATCCTCAAGACACCGGGAAAGGCCGACTTTACCTTCCCCCAGCTTGCTACACTCTATCCAAGAAAGAGAAAACAGACCTCTGCAAGTGCTTGCATGATGTTAAAGTTTCATCCAGTTACTCTGCAAACATTAAGAAATTGGTATCGATGAAAGATTTGAAGTTAACTAGCATGAAGTCTCATGATTGTCATGCGATGATGATACAAATGCTACCTATTGCAATTAGAGGTATTTTACCTGACAAGGTCCGAGAGGCAATCATAAGGTTGTGTTTCTTCTTTAACTTGGTTTCACAGAAGGTCATCGATCCCATTGGACTTTATGAACTGCGTGCTGATGTGGTCCAAATTCTATGCCAGCTAGAGATGTATTTGGCTCCATCATTTTTTGATATCATGGTTCATCTCATTGTTCACCTTGTGAATGAGATAAATATTTGTGGCCCCGTATTCCTGCATCAGATATACCCGTTTGAAAGGTATATGGGTGTTCTGAAGAAATATGTACATAATCAATCTCTGCCAGAAGGCTCCATTGTAGAAGGTTATGCAACTTAGGAGGTTATTGAGTTCTGCATCAATTACATGGATGAGGTCAAACCGGTAGGAGTGCCTGTATCTCGCCATGAGGGTAGGCTAGCCGAGAAAGGTGTAATAGGAAAGAAATCTACAAATTCTTACGATCATGTTTTGTTCGAACATGCCTATTTCATAGTCTTGCAACAGTCAATTAAGGTGTACCCATATATGGATATACACAAGGATAAGCTACGAAGGGAAAACCGTGGATGATTAGAGGTTTGGATAACAAAAGAGCACAATCGTTTGTTCAATCATTAGTTTAGGGAGCACATGTCTAGTGAAGACACGAGTGTTACGTTGAGGTGGTTGGCAAAAGGGAATTTAGGTACAATCGTGACATGGCAAGGATACGACATAAATGGATTTACATTTTACACGAGAGCTCAGGATAGCAAAAACACTTACCAAAACAGTGATGTCCGTATAGATGCCTACGACAACATAGGCAGTAAGAAGAGCAACTACTACGGGTTCATAGAGGAGATTTGGGAGCTTGACTACTGCATTTTCAAGATCACGGTGTTTCGGTGTCGTTGGGTCCAACTCCCAAAGAGTGTTAAGGTGGACAAGTACAGCTTCACTACTGTGGACATCGAACATGTTGGATACAGAGACAAACCGTTCGTACTTGCGAAGGAAGTAGCACAAGTCTTCTATGTAATTGACCCGGCAGATAAGAAGCACCATGTAGTACTTCAAGGAAAAAGAAGGATCGTCGGAGTTGAAAATATCGTAGATGAGGAAGAGTACCACCAGTTTGATGAGTTGCCTCCTTACATAGATGGCAGCATTAGGCTCGAGGAAGAAGCCACTCAAGAAGTTACCTATCATTGCGATGATCACAATGAAGGCCAAATTGTAAAAAAAAATAATTAGTTAGGAGTAATGGCAATATGTGTCCATTTATACGTGAAAAAAAGATAATGAAGTGAAATGTGATATGGCTCCTTTTGACTGCGAAAGAGATATGTTTGTCTAGCTAAAAATTTTACCACAACTTTCAAAACAATAGTATGAAATTGTTGTGAAAATGTAAAAATTTAATAATAACATATAATTCCTTTTAAAATTAAAAACTGAAATAAGGAAATATAAAAAATGCCATATTGGAATTAATAGAAAATAAATATGCATGATTTTGATCTACTCAAATAAAAATAAAAATAGAAGTGAGCAAATAATAATTATTTTAATCCAAGGATTTTTATAATTTTATGTAATTTATTTTAATACAAAATTTTTATGGATAATAATAATTATTGTTTAAACCTGGTAAAAAAGTTTAAAAATATTTTAATGATATTTGATGGCTAAGTGTGGGGTTGGGTTTTACGTGGCAGTTTTAAGAAAAACTGCCAGTAGATAAATGTTATCTGTGGTGATTCCTAAGAAAAATTGCCATAGATGGGTAGTATCTATGGTGGTTTTAAGAAAAACCACCACATATAATATTATCAATGGTGGTTTTTCTTAAAAACCGCCACAGATACTGCCCCATATAAATACTAGCCCTAACTTGACCCTTCGGCACCTCTTTTTCATTCTCCCACTCGACCGCTCCCATCGTCCTACAACGCCACCACTAGTCATCGCTCCCTACAACACCACCCCCCACAGCGCCGCTGCCGGTCACCACCCCCTACAGCACCGTTGACTGTGTGCCATGCATCCTCGGAGCCCCGCGCTACCCGAACCGCTGACTACCTCGACACCGCTGTTCCCCGAGCATCAGTGTCATTCTCCTATGAAGGTTAGCTCTCCCGAGCATCACTGATTGTTTAGGGATTGATGAACTAGTGCATCATAGTGAGAAACTCGCCATTTCATTCGGGCAATCTAGAATATGATTTGTTGTCGAGTAGGAATATGATTTGTCCTTGAGTAGGAATATGTGATCTGTGCTATATTTGTTTACTACTGTGTTGTAGATGCTGTGTTGTAGATGCTCTGCTGTAGATGCTGTGTTGTAGAAACGAAGCATCATAGTGAAAAACGAAGCTGTGTTGTAGATGTTGTGTTGCTTGATAACATGGACAATAAGTTGATGATTTGAATTTGAAGGGGTCAGAATAGTATTTGTTGTATCCTAATATGTAGTAGAATAGCATTTGTTGTATCCTAATATGTAGTAGAAGCCTTTACCATCGGTTCACAAATGCAGTACTTAAAAGCAGATGGGACAGGTCCATAGAAAACTCAAAAATTATTAAGCTATAGTTAACTGGTTTTTGAGCAGATGCTAAATGGCCCATTGGTTAGTTAAATTAAGCTTACTCTTTTGGTAGAATATGTTAATGTTTGTTTTCACAGTATTGCAGTATGTACTTGCTAGTTTTATACAGATTGTGCACTTGTGCAGTTATACTTTGTCTGCATCTAATTACATGACATTAGTTTTGCTTGTGTGTTCAATTGGAATCATGCTATATGTAATGTACCTGAATGATTTTCATTATTCTGCTGCTTATATCTTACACTGTCTCATACACACACACACATTAGTTCAATGCCCGTGCGTTGCTATGAAACATAAAGCACAAACAACAAAACAAAATTGTGCTACAAGATCAAACATCTTTTTCTCCAAATTACACAAGATTTTATGGTTTCTCCTCCAACATGAATTTAGGCATTCATGATATTAAAACAATATTAGAAATGATATACGTCCCAAAAGACCTGAAAATAAACGGTTACATTGTAACACGACTTAGATAACATTTTTGATCAAAACCTTGTTTACGATGTGAGTACTTCTCCATAGACAATTTTTTTTTGTTAGATTCCTGTGAGTTTTCTTAGACTTTCGGCTCTTGTCCTTCTCCTTATCTACGACAGCAAGTATCTTGATGTTGCTTCTAGCGGTGGCTCTAGATAGTGCAACATATAGTTGCCCATAAGAGAAAACCGGTTCAGGGAGGTAGACACCGACATTCAGGATGGTCTGCCCTTGCGCCTTATTGATTGTCATTGCGAAGCTGAAGCTAACAGGGAACTACTTCCTCTTGAATCTAAATGGGAACATCTCATCATCAGAGGGACATACACCCTCTTCCTGGCATGCTGGCCAAGGACAATCTCAGTATCTATAGCATTCTTTTGGAATGCTTGCACTACAAGTCTCGTCCCATTGCATAGTCCATTTGCAGGGTCAGTGTTTCACAACAGTATCATGGGACAGTTAATCTTAAGTTTGAGTACATGCAGAGGTAGACCATTAGGGGTCAGGGTGTTTAGGAAATCAGGAGGGTAGAAGCTATGGGGATCATCCTCCGCAGAATCGAAGCTATGGTACACCATCTCCTCCCCATGAATAGGTCAATCATCTTCATATTGATCCTATCAATGTACTTGTTTCAGGTCGACAGGATGGCTCGAGATGTGATATAGTTGGTATCCGATAGGTTGTCATCCAGCATAGGAAAAATACTCTGTATGAGGTCATCGATATCTGTGTCATTTCCCGTATATGGTATACAGATCTGATCGAGAAGCCGCACGCAGCCATCCTCATTAGTCTCCTCAATACCATTCCCGATTTGCAATAGGTACTCTGCGTACTCAGGATCACTCTGGGCCCTCATGTTACATATGAGCCTTAGCTATCGCATACAATCCCATACGTATGACTTACGCAGCGTCGTGTCAATTATTTGTGGCCTCGTCCCCTTACGGACAACCGGTAGAACCTGCCTGAAATCTCCACCAAACACGATCATTTTCCCACCGAACGGCAGATCACATTGGCCCATGACATCCCGCATGCTACTGTCCAGGGCCTCCACCGCCTATCGCCTCGTCATGGAGGCTTCGTTCCATATTATCAATGATGCCAACTGAAGAAGCTTAGCGGTCCCACTTTGCTTTGTGAAGCTACAGACCACCCCACTTATAATGTTGAGTGGGATCTTAAACCTCGAGTGCGCTGTCCTACCTACAGGCATGATGGATGCGGCTACGCCCGATGTCGCGATTGCCACTGCTATCTTTCCATCACCTTGGATCTTCGCAAGTAAAGCTTTATATAGGAATATTTTTCCAGTGCCTCCTGGGCCATCTACGAAGAAGACACCTCCATCGCCACTGTCAACCGCAGATAATATGTCGACGTACGCTACCATTTGCTCAGGGTTGAGGAAGGACGATAGAGATATATGCTCATCGTTGATCGGGGTTGTTGACTCCTCGTATATCTCTCTGGCCTCTGTATTGTCGTTGTTGTGAGACTCATCTATAACAGAGAGAGGAAATGATGTTATGTCCTTTCCCATCGATTGCAGCATTGTCGGTGTACTTCAGCTGGGGTACCCTCTCCGCCACGATCAGGAGGGGCCACGAGTACCGAAGCGTGGAACCCTGGCGAGTAGGTGGGTGACCAGGCCCCGACGCCAAGCGACTGGGCAGCGTGGCAGCCTAGCGAGCAGGCGAGCGACTAGGTCCCGACGCCAGGTGACCGGGCCGCGTTGCAGCTTGGCAAGCAAGCAGGCGACTAGGCCCCGACGCCAGGTGGCTAGGCCACGTGGTCAGCCACCGGAAGCAGAAAATACTCAGGGTCCACTGTCGACCAAGTATGGTGGTTTACACCAAAGGAGCGGGGGAGCTTCACCTCGAGGTCTTCTCCCCCGACACATTGCGTCAGAACCATTGAATGCGCGTGGCTCTGCTGACGGCACGATCACCCATCCCTCTAACGTCCTGCACCTAACCCGTCACGTCGCCATCGCCTCCCGGGCGGATCAGGCGAAGTTAGGCGGTGGTGCAAAGAATGAGGCCAGGGAATGAGGTTTCAGTGGTTGGTATAATTAATGAAGTGTAGTCAGTGTGATGTCACCCTCCCACCTGCTCGAGCCAACCCGACCTATATAAGGGGGCTTTGGTGCATGGGAGAGGGGAAGAGTCGCAGAATTGAAGAGAACCGAAACCGGACAGACTGAGAAAGAGAGAGAGACCTGGAATCGAGAACTGAGGGCGAGCAGAATAGAGGAAAAAAGAGAGAAAGAAAAAGGGAGATAGAGTGAAGATTGAGCGTTTGTAAAACTCCAAACACATTAACAAGGGAGATAGGACGTAGGGCTGTTACCTGCATCAGAGGCCCGAACCTAGGTAATATCGGTGTGTTATAAAATTCGTGTTCGTGTGGATCCCTCGGGAGAGCCCATAGGTTGTCCAGCTATGAAGATCCCCTCTATCGAACCCCGGACTCCGTCCAAGGAGATACCTGCCGGTGAAATACACCGACAGGGGCGCACCAGGTAGGGGGTAGCAGTTGGCTGACCCTTTCGTCTCTCCAGCGGATCCTAGTCGACCATCTGGGAGGATTTCGCTTCTGGTAATGGCGGGTTCGCGTTCTCATCGAGAAGAGCCGGCGGAGGTTAGCAACACCCGTAACGCGTCCCGGCACTCCCGTCGAGCGGGGGACCGTCTCACGCCTTCCCTGGAGGGGGGCGGTGTTGTCCCCCTGGTGGTAACAGAGTTGTCGGTTCGGCGGCGGTTGGACATGGAAGAGGCCACTCCGGCCCAAAATCTGCATGCTGTCTGTCTCCTCTTGGACCACCCCTGGTAAAACTTGCGGGAGACACCCCAGCCACGTCGTGGCTATGGGACATCGCTCACATGGTAGATGCGGCCCAGCTCGGTGTGGGGGCATCTGATCGGCCGGGTACCCTTGGTACTCCACTGTCCAAGTTGCGTGCGGACTGCACCCAAGCTTCCAGCCACTCGAGCGGGAAGCGCTCTGGCCAGGAGGGCCAGAGCAAGGGAAAGGGCATATGAGATGTAGACCCCATTCATGCGGGGGGCCATGAGGATCTAAGGACTCATTTGGAGAAACGCCGCCGGCAGCACGACAACGATCTGCATGACATACTGCAGTGTCGTCGCACACAGGGGTAAGGCCGCGATAGGAGGATGGCTCCTGGTGATGACAGCTCCTCCAACGACTCCTACCATCAGACTTTCCTCCGAATCCTTGGGGAGTCAAGACCGGCGCTCCCCAGCGTGGCCTCTGGGCCTGGGTTTAGGTGGGCGGTGTGGCTCCCACTACGGCGTTGGGTGCCAAGTGTTCTCTAGTCGGCTGCGCCGCGTCGCATGGCCAGAGAGGTTTCTCCTGACGTCCATCGAGAAGTATGATTGCACCACTAACCTAGAGGAGTTCTTGCAGATATACATGACAGTGGTGCAGGTTTGAAAAGGCCATGGCCAACTATTTCCCGACAGCCTTGACGGGATCCACCCGCTCTTGGCTGTTGAACCTTCTGTGATGGTCGGTGCACTCGTGGAAGGAACTGTGTGACCTTTTCGTCACCAACTTCCAAGGCTCGTACACACAGCCGGGCATGGAGGATGATCTCCATGCCCTCGAGTAGGAGAAAGGGGAGTCGTTGCGTGACTTCATCTGATGGTTTAGTTACTGTCGCAATACAATCCCTAGGATCTCCAAGCAGTCAGTCGTTATCGCCTTTCGAAGAGGCATCCAGGACCACAAGATGAGGGAGAAGATGGCCACCCGCAACATCACCACCACTTCTAAGCTATTCTCCTTGGCGCACAAGTGCACAAGGGTGGCAAAAGCTCGGGGGCAGGTGTCCGGTCCGGCTGGCGGTCATGGTGGAAATGAAGTCGGGACCTCGAAGGCTCTCGGTTCCATGAGCAAGAAGAAGAAGAAGTGTGGAGCGACTAAGTCTGGGTAGGTCCTAACCACTGAGCACAAGTACAAGGACACCAAGTCGCGGTGGTGCGACCACTGTGACTGGTGAGATGATCGTCGCGGTCGGAGGGACGACCACCGCGAGAAGGGGGGTAGGCCTTACTACCCTATCTGCACATCCAATGCCCACGACCTGGTCAATTGCCAGGTTGTGTGCAAGATGGTGGAGTAGCGGCTCAAGGAGCGCCGTCCCCACGACGACGACCAGGATGAAGATCTCGCCCTATTGGCTTTCCAGCAGGCGGAGCACACAGTGGCATACATACACGGTGGCTCAGCCACCTATCCCTCCTACACGAAGTATAAGTGGCTGATGAGGGAGGTTTGCACCGCTGTGCCAAGCTCAGGGGCGGGTAGGCCGCTGAAGTGGTCGGAGGAGCTGATCACCTTCAATCGGGTCGACCACCCTGAAAGCACCGTCGACCTGTGTCACCTTCCGATCGTGGTTTCACCCATGGTCCGGAATGTGAAGCTTGGGTGAGTGCTGGTGGATGGAGGAAGCTCCATCAACCTCCTGTCCTCCAAGGCATTTCAGGCACTCCAGATATCGCAGCAGGAGTTGCGTCCTACCTTGCCTTTCTATGGAGTTACCCTGGGGGTAGGTTCGGTGCCCCTGGGCAGGTGCGCCTCCCCATCATCATCGGGGACAAGAGCAACTACTGTACGGAAGTGGTGGACTTTGAAGTCGCCGACTTCGATCTTCCGTACAACGCTCTGCTTGGCCGACCAGCGTTGGTGAAGTTCATGGCGACGACCCACTATGCGTACATCGTGGTGAAGATGCCGGAGCCCAGTGGCCCCATAGTCATTAAGGTGGACAGGCTGGAAGCCTTGCGCTGCCACAAGCATGCATTGGACCTGGCCGGCGCCTCCTGTGCCTTACCCGGTTTGTCTGGTGAGGTTAAGGTATTCTCCCTGAGCGAGGGTGAGCCCGAGAAGACTGTCAAGGTGGGCACCAAATAGGAAAGCGCACTCGTCACCTTCCTCCGGTCTAACTCCGACGTGTTTGCATGGCAACTGTCTGACATGACTGGGGTCCCTAGGGAGTTGATCGAGCACTGATTAGCAATGCTCCTGTGAGTCATACTGTCCAAGCAAAAGGTCCGGAGGTAGGCACCAGAGCGACAAGATGCCATTCATGAGGAGATAGAGAAGCTACTGCGCATGAGGATTGATAGGGAGGTCTTTCACCCTGAGTGGCTTGCTAACCCCGTGCTTGTCAAGAAGTCCAACGGGAGGTGCCGGATGTGCATCGACTTCACCAACCTCAACAAGGCTTGCCCGAAGGATCCGTACCCTTTTCCGCGCGTTGATCTCATCGTCGACTCTACGGTGGGGTGCGAGCTATTGTGCTTTCTAGATGCGTACTCCGGGTACCACCAGATTAGCATGGTGGCAGAAGATGAACAGACCGCTTTTGTAACCCCGATGGATGTTTATTGTTATATCAGAATGGCATTCGGGTTAAAAAATGCTGGTTCTACTTATCAGCGTGCCATGCAATTTTCTTCTGTCCGTAGGTAGGACGGAACCTCGAGGTGTACATCGGCGACACGGTGGTGAAAGTCAAGAAGAGTGAAGAACTGATTGAAGACCTAGAGGAAACCTTTGCCAACCTCCGAAAGAATTGCTTGAAGCTCAACCACGAGAAGTGTGTGTATGGTGTACCCTCTGGGAAGTTGTTAGGGTTCCTTGTGTCCAGCCGGGGCATTGAGGCCAATCCCGACAAGATAGCGGCCATCGAACACATGAAGTCGCCGGCTCAGCTCAAACAAGTGTAGTGTCTCGCTGGCCATCTGGCGTCCCTCGAGCGATTTATCGCTCACTTGGGGGAATGGAGTCTGCCCCTATTTAAGCTGCTGAAGGAGACCAACCACTTTGAATAGACTCTGGAGGTCCAACAAGCATTTGAAGACTTGGAGAAGTACCTCTCCTCTCCACCGGTGCTGGTCACCCCCAAGCCTGGTGAGCTGTTGCTCTTGTACCTTGCCGCTACCCCTGCTGTGGTGAGCGCAGTACTGGTGGTGGAGAGGGAAGGTGTCCAAAAGCCGGTCTACTACGTCAGCAAGGTGCTACATGAGGCGGAGACTAGGTACCGATAAGCACAGAAGATGTTGTACGCCATCCTAGTGGTGTCCAGGAAACTACGGCACTACTTCCAGGGGCGGGAGATCGCGGTGGTCACTGCCTATCCCCTGCGAGAGATCCTCCACAATCGGGAAGCCGAGGGATGCGTCGCCAAGTGGTCGGTAGAGTTGGGGAGTTCTGCCTCAAGTTCACTCCCGCACTGCCATCAAGAGTCAAAGACTGGCGGAGTTCATCGCCGAGTGGACTCCCGCCACTCCTGAAGCTAAAGAAATACTCGTGCCTTCTCCCTAGACATTGTTCTTCAACAGATCCTTTAGGCTCTAGGGCACGGGGGCTGGGGTCATCCTGGTCTCCCCGACCGGTGACATCCTCCAGTATGTGGTCATCCTGGACTTCAAGGCCACCAACAACATCGCCGAGTATGAAGGCTTACTGGCGGGGCTGTGCGCCACCTCCAAGTCAAAGGCGACTCCCTGCTGGTCATCAATCAGACGCGAAAGGAATTTCAGTGCTCTGACCCCACAGTGGAAGCGTACTTGGCGGAGGTCAGAAAGATGGAACGCCGCTTCGAAGGGCTATGGTATATCCATATCCCTCGATGTGACAACCACATGGCGGACGGGCTTTCGCAGCTCACATCGTCAAGAACCACTGTTCCGGTCAGGGTCTTTGAAGAAAGGCTTACACGACCGTTTGTTGTAGCCCCTATTCATGGTGGGGACAATGGTGCTGCTATCTTAGCCTCCGACTTAGGGAGGGAAGGTGGAGCGGCTGTCCCAGCCCCCAGTTCAAGGAGGGAAGACGGTGCGCCAGCCTCAGCCCCCGGTTCAAGGAGGAAGGACAGTGACACCGCCAAGGCGGTGCCAGTAGAAAAGCCTGGCCAGGCTGAGTACCTAGGCAATCACCATGTGATTGCAACACTTGGCCGGGAAGGTCGGTGGATGGATCCGATCCTAGCCTTCCTGCGGGACCAAGTGATCCCCGACAATGATGCGTCAGCCGAGAAAATTACACGTAAGGCCAAGTGCTATACTCTGGTAGGTGGGGACCTATATCGCCAGAGTAGAAATGAAATTCTTCTGAAGTGCATCACTCGGGAAGAGGGGAGCAACCTGCTCTCTGATATCTATGGAGGCATGTGCAGGAGCCATATGTCTAGTCGGACGCTGGTCGGTAAAGCGTTCCACTAAGAATTCTATTAGCCTACTGCCCTCCAGGATGCTTGCGAGCTGGTGAGGAGATGCGAGGTGTGCCAGTTCCATGCCAAGCAGATCCATCGACTAGCCCAAGCACTGCAAACCATCCTGCTCTCTTGGTCATTCGCGGTCTGGGGGCTGGACATCCTGGGCCCGTTGCCGCGGGCCACAGGGAGCTTCAGCCATCTGTTCGTCGCCGTCGACAAGTTCACCAAGTGGGTTGAAGCTGATGCAGTGCGTGCCATCATAGCCTCAGCTGCTATCAGGTTCATGCATGGGATCTTCACCCACTTTGGAGTCGCCAACCGCATCATCTCCAACAACGGCACCCAATTCACCAGTGCGGCATTCTTGGAGTTTTGTGAAGAGATGGGCACCAAGGTATGTTTCGCCTCGGTGGCCCACCCAAGGAGCAATGGCTGCGGAGGCGTATGTATGGTATTGATGAGGGCCTCAAGGCGAGGGCATTTGGTGGCTCCTGGCGGGGAGCACGGTGGATAGAAGAACATTCGGTGGTGCTGTGGTCGCTTCGAACCACCCCAACCGGGCAACTAGAGAAACACCTTTCTTCCTGGTCTATGGGGCAGAAGCTGTCCTTCCGTCCTAGCTGTCACTGTGCTCACCACGCGTTTCAGCGTTCAGCGAGGAGGACCAGGAAGATCAGCGCCGAGAAGAAGTTAACCCTTTGGAGGCGGTGGCGGATGAGGCGACCTTGCGTCTTCGCTCGATGTCGAGAAAGCGCAGACGGTACCATGCCACCCTGGTCTATAATAAAACACTGGCAGTGGGCGACCTCGTCTTGCGCAAAATTTAGGTGCAGGCAGGTTGCAACAAGCTGTCTCCCCTGTGGGAGGGCCCCTTTAAGGTGGTCTTAGTCTCTTGGCCCGGGGCGATCCGGTTGGCCACTGAGGACGGCCAAGAGCTAGTGAACTCTCAGAATTTGGAATTATTGTGGAAGTTCTACCCCTGAGAGCAGTAAGTGCTCAGCCATTTGCCCCGATCAGCTAGACGATGAGCTCCCCTTCCATTGGCTGATTGGCGACGGCTGATAATCGAGTTAAGTTGTTTGCCTTGTAGGCTCTCAGTCTATCTTTCTTGTCTTTCCCGCTTATGCCCTGGTGGGTTGCGTTTTGCGTGGTTGTCATAGGTACCATTTGTTGAGGAACGCGGTATGCTACGCTAGCACAAATTAAAATTTTTACCACATAACTAGAAAGCTACTCGCAAGAAGGGGATCACAGATTGGATTACCACCAGACACGCAGTTGCAGAATCCTTCGCTCGTTGGTGTAGTGGATCGTTCTTGCCATGGATCGTCCTCACGCGGATCGTCCTCGCCGTGGATCATCCTCACGCGGATCATCCTCGCTGCGATCGTCCTTGCTGCGGTTCGTCCTTACCACGCCGCAGCAGCAGCAGCGTCACCATAGCAGTCCACACGTCCCGAGATGAAACGCAGTGCATCGGCGTGCAAGCACCGTGTTGCTCGGCAGGGGCAATGAGAGGTGGAGGCTAGGGTTCTGGACGTGAACAACTTCTGTCACGCCCACCCTCCTCCTCTCCTTATATAGCCATGCGACGAAACCCTAAGCCAGGGCCCATTAGCGCGTTAAGCCCACGAGGTCCATTAATTACGGATCCAATCTGAATTAATGCGTCCTAGCCCATTAAGTGTGTGACCCTGTAGGTTCATGTACATTTGGACATAGATTCGGAAAACCCTTTTCCATTCCAATAGCTGGTAGCGGTTCCTTGCAGAGAGCAAGCCAACTCCCAAACGCATATGATCAAATCGGATAGAACCTTTCAAAAGTACTCATGTAATAATCCCTTTACCAAACTATATGAAGATCGAATTCAAGGCAAGAAGTATGTCATCCTTTGACAGTTCAATCCATCTCTCGTATCCATGATATATTAATAAGTTGTGATTGACTTCTCAATCATGGCATGGCCATGCACTTCCTTAATCATATCACACGAGTGGCCTAGACATATATCTCTGTTACACTGGAGTGGCAAATTCCATCTTGACTGCTCACTTCCCTCTGCATGTTTCATAGCAAATATGAAAGCTACCTTTATAACTATCCGGTTAGGAAATAGCGTTTGGTGGCCCCAAGGTAAACTATTATACATGTAGGGAATGTCACAATCTCAGGTCTAAGGATCATACATTCACTATGTATATGATACACTAATTACACATAAGAATGTAACATTCTTACAGTGTCCCATTGCGGGTCTATCTAACCCATGTTCTTCATCATGACTTCATAGTGTATTGATGATATCTCCATATCCCATGATCTATGAAAGATGATCATCGATCAATACATGTGCTGATCTATTCATCGTTGTCCTATACGATGATACTCGATCAGAGATACTTAGAAATTATATCAATAAGTAGAGAGTTTTATAAGCAAGTCACATACTTGCTGATCAATATAATGATATACATTCATTGGACCAATAATCATATTATTATTCATAAACATAGTCATGTTACAATCATCTATACGACTGCCTCAAGGGCATAACACTAACAATCTCCCACATGCACTTGAGTCAGTCAATTAAGCATCTAATACTAATAGACCTTGTGTGCGCCTCATGCTTAGGCTATGGAAGAGGCTTCGTCAATGGATCAGCCACATTAGCTTCTGTATGTACTTTGCATATCTTCACGTCACCTCTATTCAGAATCTCGCGAATAAGGTGAAAGCGTCGGAGTATGTTTTTGGACTTCTGATGTGATCTAGGCTCTTTCGCTTGTGCAATGGCACCACTATTATCACAATACAGGTCCATTGGATTAGAGGCACTAGCGACCACACCAAGCTCTGAGATGAACTTCTTTATCCACACAGCTTCCTTTGCGGCCTCTGAAGCCGCAATGTACTCTTCTTCTGTTGTAGAGTCGGCCACCGTGTTTTGTTTGGAACTCTTCCAGCTTACCACTCCTACATTTAGTGTAAATACGAACCCGGATTGTGATCGGAAATCATCTCTGTCAGTTTGGAAGCTTGCGTCGGTGTAACCCTTTACAACCAGTTCTTCCTAACCTCCAAAAACTAGGAACATATCCTTAGTTCTTCTCAAGTACTTCAGGATGTTTTTCACGGCTGTCCAATGACCATCACCGGGATCCGCTTGGTATCTGCTCATGACACTTAGAGCACATGAGATATTTGGGCGCGTACAAATCATGGCATATATAATAGACCCAATAGCCGAAGCATATGGTATCTTGCTCATCCTGTCTCGCTCATCAGTTGTCAAAGGACACTGATTTTTGCTTAGACTTATGCCATGTGACATTGGCATGAATCCTCTCTTGGATTCATGCATATTGAACCTCTTCAATACCTTGTCAATGTACGTTTCCTGGCTTAATCCAATCAACCTTTTTGATCTATTCCTATAGATCTTTATGCCCAAGATATAACATGCTTCTCCCAAGTCCTTCATTGAGAAACTCTTTTTCAACGAAGTCTTAACATCTTGAAGCATAGGAATATCATTCCCGATCAATAATATGTCATCCACATATAAGATCGAAATACAAGTGCACTCCCTTTGGCCTTTTGTAAACACAAGGCTCTTCTTCATTTTTTATGAAGTCAAATCTGTGTCTACTTCATCAAAAGCGAATGTTCCAACTCCGAGATGCTTGCTTCAACCAATAAATGGATCTTTGAAGCTTGCATACCTTATTAGCATATTTAGGATCAACAAAACCTTTAGGTTGTATCATGTATACATCCTCAGATAGATTCCCATTAAGGAAAGCTGCTTTGACGTCCATTTGCCATATTTCATAATCGAAATATGAAGCAATAGCTAAAATGATCTGGACAGACTTAAACATGGCTACCGGTGAGAAAGTTTCATCATAGTCAACTCTTTGAACTTGTTTGAAACCCTTTGCCACCAACTGTGCCTTATATATCTGAACATTTCCATCCATGTCTATTTTCTTCTTGAAAATCCATTTGCACTCTATGGTTTTTACACCATGAGGAAGATCAACCAAGTTCCAAACTTGATTGTCATGCATGGACTGAATTTCGGATCTCATGGCTCCAAGCCATTTTTCGGAGTTTGGGTCTATCATCGCTTCTTTATAAGTCATAGGCTCATCATTATCCAACAATAATATGTCATGTCCATATCTTATGGGTTCATGATGCGCCTCCCCGACCTATGTGGGGCTGGTGTCTCTTCCACAGGTTGTACAACATCTTGTACATCAAGTTAAGGTTCAATGGGAGTTGAAACATTTTCTGATGGTTCTCGAATTTCTTCAAGTCGCACCTGACTCCCACTAACTCCTTTTGAAAGAAACTCTTTCTCTAGAAAGACACCGTTTCGAGCAACAAACACTTTGTTTTCATCCCTTTTGTAAAAGTAATATCCTTTTGTTTCTTTAGGATACCCCACAAAGAAGCATTTTTCTGATTTAGGTGTGAGTTTATCTGATTGCAAATATTTTACATAAGCCTCACATCTCCATATCATGAGAAATGTCAATGAGGGATGTTTCCCAGTCCACATCTCATATGAAGTTTTCTCAATGGCTTTTGATGAAACCCTGTTTAAAGTGAATGCAGCTGTTTCTAGAGCATACCCCTAGAAGGACAATGGCAGATCTGTTTGGCTTATCATTGATCGAACCATGTCTAACAAAGTTCGGTTCCATCGTTTGGATACGCCATTCCATTGAGGTGTTCCTGGCGGAGTAAGTTGCGGAATGATTCCACATTGCTTTAGATGATCACCAAACTCTTGGCTCAAGTATTCGCCACCACGATCTGATTGTAAGTGTTTTATTGATTTGCCAAGTTGATTTGGTACTTCGTTCTGAAACTCTTTGAACTTTTCAAAGGTTTCAGATTTATGCCTCATTAAGTAGATATATCCATATTGTGGGACATATACACCACGGGTATCTGCAAGAAGACTGCTCTAAGCCCAACTAAACAAAATTTGAATTTGAAATGGTCTGCAGGAAATAAAGCCACGAGGATGCGCTAAAGCGTGTGAAATAAGGAAGCCATGAAGATAGCAACCGATCCGGATTAGGTAGGATACGATTGTAATCTAGGCTGTTACCAAACGGATATATGCAGAAGATATAATCCCCACTTTGTATCCGACCAGGACTCTCTTTTATAACCGCCCTCCTCTGCTATATAAAGGGAGGGACGGGGGATCATTGACGGACAATCTCATCAGCAAATTAGCTAGCCACAAATAATTTCAGAGCATAGGACTAGGGTATTATCTCCTCCGCGAGAGCCTGAACCTGTATAATTCCCGTGTCTTGTGTTACCATCGAGTTTGGATCCAGCGCCTAGCCCCATTTTCATTATTGCCAACAATAAACATCGACACATATCTACTAAAGTCATCGGTAAAAGTTGCAAAGTACTAAAACCCACCTCTGGCACTAGAGCTCATTGGTCCACATACATCCGTATGTACTAGGGCCAACAACTCATTTGCCCTTTCACCAAAACCTGTAAAAGGGGCTTTTGTCATCTTGCCAAGTAAACAAGACTCACATGTTTCAAATGATTTAAAATCAAATGAGGTTAGAAGTCCATCAGCATGGAGTTTCTTCATGTGCTTCTCATTTATGTGGCCTAAGTGACAATGCCATAAAAAGGTAGGATTCACATCATTGGGCCGAAGCCTTTTCACATTAATGTTGTAGACAGGTTTTTCTTCGAGTTCAAGCATGTACAACCCATCTACCATGGGGCATCGGCCATAATACATATCATTAAAAAATATCAAACAAACAAAGTCCTTTATTCTGAAATCATAACCTTCATGTTCCAAACAAGAAGATGAAATAATGTTTCTACTCAAAGATGGAACAAAATAATAATTATTAAGTTCTAAAACAAATCCTGAAGGCAAATGCAATGGGTAGGTGCTAACGGCAAGATCCGCAACTCTTGCTTTATTCCCCACGCGAAGATCCACTTCTTCTTTTGCCAAGTCTCTACTCTTTATCAGCCCCTGCATCGAATTGCAAATGTGAGCAACAGATCCGGTATCATATACCCAAGAGGTAAGATTAGAAGTAGCCAGATTAATTTCTACAACATGAATACCTGAAGTGGAAGTCACACTTCCATTCTTCTTATCTGCCAGGTACTTCACACAGTTTCGTTTCCAATGTCCTAACTTCTTGTAATAGAAGCATTGGGCATTAGGTTTAGGGCCAACCTTAAGCTTCTCAAGCTTAGATTTGAGACTTGCGATCTCAACTTGAACCTTGCCCTTGCCCTTTCCTTTGTTCCCACCTTATACGCTTCTTGAAGGCGGTGGTTTCTGAACCATCATCACATGATTAGGTTTTTCTTTATGCTCTCCTCGGCAGACTTGAGCATCCCATGTAGTTCGGTCAGGCTCTTCTCCATGCTATTCATATGAAAATTCATAATGAATGGCTCAAAGCTCTAAGGCAGAGACTGAAGAATTACATCCGTAGCTAAACCAAGGCTAAGGGGAAACTCAAGCTTTTCCAATCTCCCAATGTAACCAATCATCTTGATTACATGAGGGCTGACTGGACTTCCTTCAGCCAGCTTGCAAGCAAACAAAATCTTCGAGATACCATACCTCTCAACTCTAGATTGGTTCCCAAATATGTCCTTTAAGCCCACAATCATATTGTAAGCATCCTGGTCCTCATATTGCTTTTGAAGCTCGAGTCCATGGTGACAAGCATGGGACGGTGACCTCTGAGAGGCATTAACATGTTTTTCATACTCGGCCTTGTCACATGAGAAGCATTTTAATTTGGTTCATCGAGAATTGGATTCTCTAGAACATAGTCTTTCTTTTCATGCTTGAGAACAATTCTCAGGTTGCGATACCAATCCACAAAATTTGTTCCATTAAGTTTTTCCTTTTCCAAAATCGATCTCAAAGCAAAACCAGGTGCAGCAGAAGGAGTAGCAGGTGCCATTGAACTACAACAAAAATATGCAAAGTGTCTAAGCACTATGTTTATGTAAAACTTTCATTAAACATTTTAATAAAAGACACTCCTATCATGTGCCCCCTTTATGGACACATGGTGAGTATTCAAGATCCATATTCATCAAACACTAGTGAGTATTCAAGATCCATATTCACTGCTGGAGATTTAATGACATAGGTAAGCAACATCTTTGCTAATTACATCTTATGTAACTCTTATTGGTTGAGCATGAAAACAAGTAATGAATGCTTCATCAACTCGACTCATGGCAGTCAACTTGCCCTAGGGCTCACATGAGGAGGGAGCACTTCCGTTTCCGGTGCCAATTAAGAAACCTAGCCTCATGTGTGTTTTCCTAGACACCAATTGTCTTGTATTTGTTCCTTCATTACTGAAATCAAAACTCAACCACTTATGTCGTCAAGCCCAAAACCATTTTGATAGCTTGATTAAATCTACCATTGTTATGCGTGATGTGTCCAACACATCCCTATCATCTATTAAGATAGTCATTGATATACTATTTTGGCTGTCATATCAATAATGATCTAAATTCTTGATAGGTGCAACAATAGGGTGGACATATTTGATTTAAAATTTGTTTAACTATGGGGATGAACAATATCTACTACGAACATGGCATCACATGCAATGAGCATGAAGAAAATAGCAAGGATTAAACACACATCCACAGAAAATCAAGATTAAGCTGTGAAATAGTATGGCCTTTAGCATTAGGATCTTCATCATCATGCTTATTGGTTTACTTAGCCTTCTTGCTTGATTGTTCACCTAGCCATCATCTTCATCATTGTAGATGCAACTCCTTATAGCTTTGATAATAAATTTACATGAAGGTTTCAAACATCACAAGTCGACACGCAGGCCATTATACAACTTTGATAATAAATAGCCTTATGGCTTGACACGACACGCAGGCCATGTAAAAATTACATGCATCACATATACATAAGCCATACCATTTCACATAACATCCTGCAAAAATATTCTATGGTGTTGGGGTTTATTAATAGAGCCGTCTGTGATATATATTTTCTCAGACGGGTGGAAAACCGTCTCTGATGATCTTCTTCATCATAGACTTATTGTTACTGACGGTTTACAAAACCGTCTCTGATGACGTTTACGAACCGTCTGTGATGATGATTTCTGTAGTAGTGAGAGTTAAACAAAGCGATTCTATGGTGTTGGGGTTCTAAGGGGCAATGCCCTGGCGAATTCAAGGGCAATGCCCTAACGGGTCGGGGGCGCGTCAAAGCGGGGTCAAGGCGGCGCCCACTGGCGATCCTTTGTTGAGGAGCGCGGAATGCTATGCTAGCACAAATTAAAATTTCTACCGCATAACCAGAAAGCTACTTGCAAGAAGGGGATCACAGATTGGATTACCACTAGACGCGCAGTTGCGGAATCCTTCGCGCGTTGGTGTAGTGGATCGTTCTTGCCGTGGATCGTCCTCATGTGGATCGTCCTCGCCGTGGATCATCCTCATGCAGATCGTCCTCACTGCAGATCATCCTCACATCGGATCGTCCTCGCTGCGGTTCGTCCTTACCACGCCGCAGCAACAGCAGTGTCACCACAGCAGTCCACACGTCCCGGGATGGAATGCCGTGCGTCGGCATGCAAGCACCGTGTCGCTCGGCGAGGGGCAATGAGAGGTGGAGGCTAGGGTTACGGGCGTGAACAACCATCACGCCCACCCTTCTCCTCTCCTTATATAGCCACACAGCGAAACCCTAAGCGGGGCCCATCGGCACGTTAAGCCCACGAGGTCCATTAATTACGGATCAATCCGAATTAATGCGTCGACCATTAATTTTGTGACCCTGTAGGTTCATGTACATTTGGACATAGATTCGGAAAACCCTTTTCCAATCCAATAGTAGTAGCGGTTCCTTGCAAAGCATGCTAACTCCCAAACGCATATGATCAAATTGGATGGAACCTTTCAAAAGTACTCATGTAATAATCCCTTTACCAAACTATATGAAGATCGAACTCAAGGCGAGAAGTATGTCATCATTTGATAGTTCAATCCATCTCTCGTATCTGTGATATATTAATAAGTTGTGATTGACTTCTCAATCACAACATGGCCATGCACTTCCTTAATCATATCACACGAGTGGCCTAGACATATATCTCCATTACACTGGAGTGGCAAATTCCATCTTGACTTCTCACTTCCCTCTGCATGTTTCATAGCAAACATGAAAGCTACCTTTATAACTATCCAGTTAGGAAAAAGCGTTTGGTGGCCCCAAGGTAAACTATTACACATGTAGGGAATGTGACAATCTCAGGTCTAAGGATCATACATCCACTATGTATAAGATACACTGATGACACATAAGATGCCCAGGTGTAATGTGAGCCTCTATTTGACCAAGATTTGGCTGCTTTTGCTCCTCTATCATGGTAGCAGAACTTTCAGCAACATCGTGGTAATTCATCCTACTTAAAGTGTACAACGCATGTAATAATAATGAGCTTATTTGAAGTGGCACAATATTTGCGATTAGAACACACATGATGGGAAAAACAGTTTGTACCATTTGAGCATTCGTCTTGTAGCGATACACCCATCGTGAGGGTACTTTGCAGTGGAATTGTATATGGCATAGGTGCTTGATTAGGCTCATCTTCTTCATCCGAAGATGAATAACTTTGAATATTGTATCCTTCACGTATAGATAAGGTAGGGGCTCATGGTAAAATAGCGGTGCGAAGTCTCTTTGGAGCATGTTGTGCATCTATCACTGCCAAAATGATATTTGAAAAAAACATAGCATGCATATTTACAATTAATATCACACAGTTACAGTATAAGCCAAAATTAAAAGGGTTGGCAACATAGCAACCTTCTTTCCCTTTCCGTGATGACTGGTTTGGATGATGCAACATAATGCCAAAAATGTTTGTGAACTACAGAAACATTGGTGTGAGCTCAAAGAAGATAGCATAGTAAGATATTTTGTAGTACAATACAAGCATGATACCAAACTTCTTATATTAGCCTTAGAAAGGCTAAAGGAGTCTTATAGTGTGGCAGCTAGGTTAAATCAACTACAACGAGAGGAATTGGGTTTGATAGAACAAGCGTATGATATTCCACATGAGGCATTGTCAAGGATAAAACGACATCTTCTTACTCAGCGTGCTTTTAAAGAAGTCGGCATTGAATTTATGGACCTGTATAGCTACTTGATTCCAGTATATGAAATTGAGTTTCTTGAGAAAATCATTGTTCATACACGGGAGCTTTTGGATTTGCTTGTCAAATGTGAAAACAAGATCCAGACTCGTATAAAGATTGGGCTGAACTCAAAGACTCGTATAAAGTCTGCGAATGTTGTCGATGGGTCACATTTTGATACCACAGAGTGATCTTAGGTATAGAAAATAGATAGATGTTGGTGTGACACATTTTTGAAGTCGTATGAGCCACGAAGAGGACCAACTTATCCTTAACTTGTACCACTACATCCAGCCATGGGAGAGTGAGTTTATTGATTCACATCATGTGTTGTACCTTCACATATATTTATGGTTTGCATATCAGATTCAAGCACCAAAAACAGGAGAATAGCATCCTTCCAGATAAGGGCCAATTTAACCAGGAAGGCTTTCCTGTAACATACAAGGATGCAAAGTTTTTCATTATGAAATCTTACAGTGAGGATGATGTGCACAAGAGTATCAAATATAATGTGTAGGCAAGCACTCCTAATGGAAATAAGAAGCTGGATACCGAGAAGCTCAGAAGAAATCCAGTGAATGCCTAGTGTTCTTGTTTTTCTCTGTAAGTATGTTGTTACCACTTTGTATTGTCCATTTCTCTTTAAGCATTCTATATTGACCTTAAGCTTGGGATTTAGGTAAACACAAGTGTTCAGTCTATTGGTGTTGCCGAAATGGCCGGTTCTGTTAACTTTGACAAGACGATGGATTATTGGTAATCAACTATTTTTATATGATTAGACTCATTAATTGGGAAGTTCAATGTCTGTATGTTGGTGGTCAGGTTATGATGGCTCAGCCAATGAGTGGGACTCTAGGTATGCTGGCCATGAACACCTGCTCGTTAGTCTGCAAGTCTGGTGGGACGATGGAATGTTGTGGACCGGCGCATAAAAGTACTTGCAGAATTATTTGTCCAACACATACGTGGTCCTCACGGAGAAACGAGAAATCCAAACGTCCAGCTATTATATGGGGGCAGAGTACCAATAGTTTGCAGCCATACTTTGATAAGCAAACAAACACAAGCATGCCTCTATAAGCAATTATTCATGTAATCAAAATAAAAAAATATTTGCAGCATCCAATTACATCACTAATTATTTCAGCTTCATCTCTACTAATCCGAAATGCATCGATCGGTAGTCTTAGTAACCACATGAGCTAGGTATTCCCACCTCTTTTCAATAAATCTTTTTACGAATGTGAGGTCAATTGCTCCTGCCACCAAAGAGTGTTGAAAGTCTACAATAATAACAATTTATGAAATATATTAGAAAAAAGAGTTAAAGTTTTCTCTTTTATGGAGTCTGTTTCTTATTAAAAAAAACACTTACTTTGAAGTGCATGTGCTGTATGAAAATCTAGGGCAAATGCTAGTTTCGTGTACTTTGTAGTTTCCACACATCCTATTTTTAAGACCAACTTTTTATAACTACATATTTTTTTAAATCCATGTTGCCAATAGTATTTTTTTGGTAGGCTGATGATTTAATTACCGTATCTGATGTCTTCCTTCAACATAGTTGCAACAAGCACATGGTGATTTGCCTTCGCCTCTGACCAACTGAGCATGTGTTGGGTTAAATGCTCATCCCATACTTGAACAACTAACAAGTTAAACCTACAATTAAATATAACAAGAAATATTTTAAATATTATGCACTATTAGTTTTAATCATAACGTACTTTTGTGAAAATTCTATAAATTTACCTTGTGTCTAGGAGAGTGATCTCTCTATTGGCTATACGGCGTGGAAAGGTTTCGTAGAACTCAAGATCACTAAAATGAACAACCACTCGAACTATATATGTATGAAATATTGTATGTTTACTTTACGACATAAAAATATCATTTGATATTATATTTGCTACCAAGGAATTTTGAGACATACCTACAAATATTTTGTTTGGACGTCCATAAACATCTTCAAATGACATGAAATGCTTTGGGTAGAGAGGAAAATTATGTAATACCATAGAAGGTTCAACTGTTGTGCGGTTGGTTAGCAAGCACTCATAACACTTTCGAATGCTCCGAAACTCAACTTTCCCAAGGTTTGGCTGTAATTGCACACGATGAATGATATACTTATGACCTTCATTCAATGCTAAGTTAAACCTATTAACATTTTTGTTCCTCACAATAGCTTCTATTTTGGAACCCTTGTAAGTTTACAATAAATCAAGTTAGTTAGCAGCAAAAATAATTTTTTAGAGGTTGAATTACCGTTGGACTTACAGTCTCATCCATTAAGATAAATCGAAGCAAATCACCGTTATCTTGAATAGGAAATTTGACATCTACCAAGACACAAATGCTCCAAGACATGTATATATCCCCATATTCAATGTTGACGAACTCTTTGAATCTTAAAAAAATAGCACATTTAATCATTTGGTCTATTTTTAATTAGATGGAAGAGATAGTGAAATAAAACTCACGTAGGCACCACAGGACTTTAAGAAAACAACGCGTATGTTCTCTTTCGTGTTCGATTAATTGGTGCCATTGAGCTAACATAGACATTCAGATGTTAGAAAACCTTTGAAAAATATATTTTTTAATGGTGACAGGAGCATTTTCCATATTCAGTAATTCGCATAACATTTTTGTATTTCACACGCAGTAACACATTTAAGGTATGCAACATTTAAAATGATTAATACATTAGCATCCAGCTATATTAAATATTCCAAGTAATATAGTCAGACATAATGAATAAATGAAATTGCTTTGCTGTTTGATAAAGTCTAATTGATCTAATAAACGGTATCGCATAAGGCTTAAAAATTCTTATTGTAAGTACAGTTTATGCAGTCAGTTAAATATGAGGGACATAACATACCTTGAGAGCAAATGTAGAAAGGAAAATGAAATCTTGGGAGATGGGATGATCAAAAATAACTCTCCACTGCAGTGCACAACAAAGGTAATAGATTAGAACAAAACTTGTATACAGTGTTAACTTTTTTAAAGAAGGAAAATGGGAAAACCTTGCACAAATAGAAACTACAGTGCACAACAAAAAAATTGCAAGTTCTTGATTGGCAGTACAACAGTTCTTTTTTAACATCAATTCTTAGCTAATGAAACTCATTTTCTTTTAATATTTTGCACTTGCAGGTAATTGAGTAGCGGGCTTTCACATAAGCCAGCATAGATCATTGTAATTTATTGTCTTCATTCTAATGCTTGCAGCCGGAAGAATCCAATAGTCTTACGGAAAAAGAGGAAAAACATATATGTGATTATGTGAAGCTCTATATCCAATTCGATTTACATTCCATGGGTAGCGTCACGTTTCCTTGGTCATCCTTTATGATTTGATTTATAGAACTATTTGAACTGGGTATTCAGGATTTATTGGTACAACAAACCTACTATGGGAAGGGGAGTATTCACTTAATTAGCTAACTGGACATGGATGATATTATTAAACTCAAAGTATTTTATCGGAACCCTTTCAAATTTCTTTGGTGTTTAACAAGTAAACCTGCCTCGATATAATGCTCCAACGTACATTTACAATTTCCCTCACTTGTTCCTTTGTTGCTACCAATGCAAAAATATATAAAGGCAAAATAAAAATACCCCTCACAGATTGGTTAAAAGTATCTACATGAATATGCCATTTTGCTCTAATAGAAATGCATGGCATTTTACGGTTCCATGCTTCCACGTGTGAAAGGATGATCTTGACATGCTAAATTTCAATCATCAATAGAAAGTTTCCTCATTTTTAACAAAGGAACTAAACTACAGGACTCACCCTCTTCGGGAGTTCTCGACCCGAGACTTGTTGGGCTTGGACAATGAAGTCTCCGAGGCACTTGTCATTGGACAATGTCGCAATCTGCAAGACCCACAAATCATTCATAAGTCTCATGAGTCATGACCCAAATAAACTCCAATTAAACCCTAATGCCTAAATCTCACATAGGACAAAGCGGGAGCAGCTATGTTGAGGAAAAAGGCAAAGCGATGAGATCAAATGGCCTTACATATCCAAGGGAGACTTTTTCATTTTATCGAGTGAATAGAAGGCACACACAAATTTATAGTTCACACACAAGGGAGAGAAAAGCGCTAATCTTCTTTGCATCAATTGAGGATATCCACTCTTGCTAATGGGGGCGGGGATGCAAATCTTCTATCGGTGGAGGATAAGTCGATTAGGCGCATAATGCGTTTTACTTGAGACACACGATCCGGCTTCTTGATCGGCACGATCAAAACCTTTTTGGAAAATGCAATCGCAGCACCACGCATCCTCATCGGTGAAGGATAAGTTGTTATCAACTATGCGTTGCCCGGTTGACCTCGCCACGAAGGCTAATCCCTACCTGTGAATCGAGAACACAAGCGAGAACAAGAAAGATGCAACTAAATTTGCAATTGAGGATGAAGCTCACGAGTTGGGGTCTCACAAACCGATGAACGGCGACACTGTTCAAAGACAGAATTGATCTAAGCAAAACCCGCCTCAAACCCTAGCGGTGGCTACTGAATATAAGGTCTAAGGGACGTCCTAGAAACCCTAGACGTGTTCGTGATGGACTCCATCACGATACATGGGCCAGCGGCCCAAATTGGTGACGCGGCACCCTGGGACAGATTCTATCCACCAACTTGCAACGTGAATTCCTGTTGACTCCGAAGTGCAAATGACCTGAAACTAATGCCATTGGAAAGGTTATCTCCTTAGCTTTTGAGGAATATGTGGATCATTGAAATCGGAGACCGTTTGTGGCCTGGGCGGCAATTTTAGTGAACACTGCTCCTGGTGGCCGAGGTAATAGACTCCGAGATGAATTGGGTCTCCAACTTGACTTGGACGCCCTCCTTGCCTCCCTCCTGGCCCTTGCTGGTTCCCAAGGCCTCCATGATCCTCTCCAAGGTTCCTAAGCACAATATAATCAATAATATCATTAGGTAGCATACCATCCTCACAAGTATATGCACGGGCACTTAGGAGCGAGCTCACCTGCTGATTCAATTGCCGTGCTCGTGCTCTTGTGATGGGTCCTTGCATCACAACTGGTGTATGCATAGGAGTGATGTCCTCATCATCCTCCCCCTCTTAAAGTGGAGTCGCCCTCGACTTAAGCTCATCTTCTTCTCCTATGAATGGTTTCAAATCTGCAATGTTAAATGTGGGACTAACCCCAAAAGTCGGGCGGTAACTCAAGTTTATATGCATTATCATTTATTTTCTCAAGTATCTTGAAAGGACCATCAGCTCTAGGCATTAATTTAGACTTTCTCAATTCTGGAAAACGATCCTTTCTCAAGTGTAACCATACTAAATCACCCGGTTCAAGTTTTACTTCCTTTCTACCTTTACTTCCCGCGGTCCTATACCTTTCATTCATCTTTTCAATATTTTCTTTAGTCTTTTCATGCAATTTCAGAATAAATTCAGCACGTTCCTTAGCATTATGATTAACTCGTTTACTAGTAGGTAAAGGTAATAGATCAATAGGAGCACGGGGATTGAAGCCATACACTACCTGAAAAAGACTTACCTTGGTGGTGGAGTGTACCGCCCTATTATAAGCGAACTCAACATGCGGCAAACACTCTTCCCACATCTTCAAATTCTTCTTCAAAACAGCCATCAACATAGTAGATAATGTACGATTTACTACCTCGGTTTGGCCGTCGGTTTGGGGATGACATGTTGTTGAAAACAGCAGCTTGGTCCCCAATTTATTCCATAGAGTTCTCCAAAAATGGCTCAAAAACTTGGCATCACGATCTGAAACAATAGTAGAGGGCATACCATGCAAGCGAACGATTTCTTGAAAGAAAAGGTTAGCAATATTAACAGCATCGTCGCTCTTATGACAAGGAATAAAGTGAGCCATTTTAGAAAATCTATCAACCACCACAAAAATACTATCCCTCCCCATCTTGGTCCTAGGTAGTCCTAAAACAAAGTCCATAGATATATCCTCCCATGGAGAGCTAGGAATAGGAAGAGGCATGTATAAACCATGTGGATTCAATCGTGACTTAGCCTTTTGACATGTAGTGCAGCGGGATACAAACCTCTCAATGTCTCGCCTCATCTTTGGCCAAAAGAAGTGAGTGGACAGCACGGCCTCTGTCTTCTAGGCACCAAAATGACCCATCAAACCTCCTCCATGAGCCTCCTGTATCAAAAGAAAACGAACGGAACCAATTGGAATGCATAGGCGGTTAGCTCTAAACACAAATCCATCATTTATCACATATTTGTCCCATGTTCTTCTCTCTTTGCAATGCAGCAAGACATCTTTAAAATCATCATCATTAGCATATTGTTCTTTAATCGATTCCAATCCAAATATACGACAATCAAGTTGGGACAACATGGTATATCTCCTAGACAAGGCATCAGCAATCACATTATCCTTCCCTTTCTTATGTTTGATAACATAAGGAAAAGATTCAATAAATTCAACCCATTTAGCATGTCTACGATTCAGTTTCACTTGACTGCGAATATGTTTTAGCGACTCATGATCGGAATGAATAACAAATTCTTTGGGCCAAAGATAATGTTGCCACGTTTCTAAAGATCGCACAAGAGCATACAATTCTTTATCATACGTGGAATAATTCAAAATAGGACCACTCAATTTTTCTCTAAAGTAAGCAACAGGTTTACTATCTTGCATCAAAACACCACCAATTCTAACCCCACTAGCATCACATTCAAGCTCAAAGGTCTTATTAAAATCAGGAAGTTGGAGTAAAGGTGCATTAGTAAGCTTATCTTTCAAAAGGTTGAAGGCATTCTCCTGTGCTTGCCCCCAATGGAACACAACTCCCTTCTTCGTCAACTCGTTCAATGGGGCTGCAATGGTGCTAAAATCCTTCACAAAGCAGCGGTAAAATCCGGCAAGTCCATGGAAACTCCGCACTTGTGAAATCGTCGTGGGCGTTGGCCAACTCTTAATCGCGTGCACCTTGGCTTCATCAACCTCAATTCCCTACGGAGTTACAACATAGCCAAGAAATGATACTCGTTCGGTGCAAAAAGTGCACTTCTCGAGGTTACCAAATAAACGTGCAACACGCAAAGCATCAAAAACAGCACGTAGATGATCAAGATGTTCATGTAACGACTTGCTGTAAATCAATATATCATCAAAATAAACCACCACAAATTTCCCAATGAAAGCTCGTAAAACCTCGTTCATTAAGCGCATGAAAGTGCTAGGTGCATTAGTTAAACCAAAAGGCATGACTAACCACTCATACAATCCAAACTTGGTTTTAAAGGCTGTTTTCCATTCATCTCCCAATTTCATTCTTATTTGGTGGTATCCACTACGTAAGTCAACCTTAGAAAAAATTATAGAACCACTTAACTCATCAAGCATGTCGTCTAACCTAGGAATAGGATGACGGTACCTTATTGTGATATTGTTAATGGCTCTACAATCTACGCACATGCGCCAACTGCCATCTTTCTTAGGAACCAAAATAACAAGGATAGCACAAGGACTAAGGCTCTTACGTACATACCAGTGGTCCAAAAGATCTTGGACTTGGCGCTGAATCACCTTAGTCTCCTCGGGGTTGGTCCTATAAGCAGCTCAGTTTGGCAAACTCGCTCCAGGTATCAAATCAATTTGGTGCTCAATCCCTCGTATGGGTGGGAGTCCTGGAGGTATCTCGGCAGGAAAAACATCCGCATACTCCTGCAAAAGGTTAGTGATAGCAGGAGGCAAAGTATTGGGCATATCATCCAATGAAAACAAAGTATCTTTGCATATCAAAGCATAGCACAAAGTGTCATCACTAATTGCAGCAATATCAGATTTTGTAGCAAGCAAGACGGGATTCCTCAATTTAATTTGGTTGGCTACATGCTGAATTTCAGATTTTTCATCAATGGTTTTCTTGTCATTAGCAGGCTGCTCCCTATCGGATTGAACAATTTCAGCGGGGGTCAAAGGTAGAAGTGCATCAGTGTATTTATGCATAAAAGTGTATTTATTACTTCTACCGTGGTGAAGTGCATCAGTGTCATATTCCCATGGGCGACCCAATAAAAGAGAGCAAGCTTGCATCGGCACCACATCCCAATCAGCAAAATCAGAATAGGAACTAATGGAAAAATGAACCCAAACTGTTTGTGTTACCTTAGCTCTGCCGGAATCATTCAGCCACTGAATGTGGTATGGATGTGGGTGTGGGTGTGGGTGTGTGGTCAAGCCAAGCTTCTTGACCAAATCTGTACTCACCAAGTTGTTGCATCTGTCGGAGTCAATGATCACGCGCGCTCATCGGTTGTTGATGACGAAGAAAATCTGGAACAAGTTGTGGCGCTGCTGCTGCTCGGCTTGCTCCATTTGTGCACTAAGGACACGCTGGACAATGATGGACCTGTACGCAGCGGTATCCTCGCCGCCAAAGGTGGCATCATCATCAACCTCGTCGTCGTCCACCCTGGTGTCGTCGATCTCATCCTCAACATCAGAGGCGCTGATGTAACCTCCGTCGTCGATGGCGATGTATGCTCGCTGGCTAGGGCATTCTTTCTTGACGTGGCCAATCCCTTGGCACTTGTGGCAGCGAATTCCTGTCGATGTACGGCCCGTGGAAGCGATGGAGGAGGAGCTCTTGGCCGGTGTTGGCAGGGTCGACTTGCTGCCGTCCGCGGCATGGGCGGGCGGTGCCGTCGATGCCGGTCGTGTGCTCGTCGAAGGTGACGGTGCAGCTGGTCGGAAGGTGGAAGAAGGCATTGTCTTCGCTTGTCCCGTAGTCGTTTGGGGCGTGAAGGTGCTGCCGGCGTTGCTCCTGCTCTTAGAATGGCGTCCCTGCAACTCCTTCTCTGCTAACATGTAACGTCCCGAATTTTGGTCAATTTTAAAATTTGGAGTTATTTGAATTTTTACGAATTTACCAACCTCTATTTGCATTTAATTGCATTTAATTGAATTTATCTAATTTTTCTGGGATTTATTGGATTTAATTAACATTTATTTAAACTATCCTTTTCTTGATTAATAAATATCAGAAAAAGTATTTATTAAAAATAAATGAAAATATTTTCTTAGGCTCAAAATGCTCAAATATTTTCTAGAATTTTTCTAGAATTGTTCGGTATTTTTAGTGCCCTAGATAATTAATTTGAATTCTTCGAATTTCTTTTATTGGAAAAGTCGAATTTAAGCACTTTCTGATGTCGGCCGAGCCCAACACTGTGCTCGCCCGGGAAACCCTAAGCGCCACACGATCCTAGCCGTTGGATCTTGATCGAACGGCTGCGATCGCGTACCGCTTCGCCGAGCCGTGATTTCAATCTCCGCCGTAGGATCGCGATCGAACGGCTGATGTGACCGGAGCTTCTCGGGACGAGGCGACTGTGCACCGCCGTCGCAGGTAGGGGGCCGAAGATCTTGTCAGGGATTGTGCGCGCACCTCGAGGCATGTCCGAGCAGAAGAAATACCCCGTTGCGTGCGTGACTTCCTTCCGCTCCATTTACCACTTCCCTCGCGTCCTCTCGTGCACCGTAGCTCTCCCACTTGCTCGCCGTAGCTAGTACTTCCTCCGCCTCGGTTTCTTCGTCTACCACCGCCGCCGTTCACTCTCCGCCGCATCCTTGAGACTTTCCCGGGTTCCTCGTGACATGCCGCATCCACAAGCCACTTCTTCGACGGAGAGCACGGAATCGCCGAAGGCTCGTCGTCTTCCTCGCTTGGCGTCAAGCATCGCCGACTCTTCTTCGCCGCCAGAACCCACCTCACCGTCGGATCTTCATCCAACGATCGAGGTATCGCCACGTTTTCCGTAGTTTTAATGTTTAATTAGTTTGGTTAGATCTGGTCGGATCTTCATCGAATGATACTCGTTGAGCCGTGTGGGCTTAGGATAAAGCGCTTGATAACGATAGCCGTCGGATTCCCATCGTAAGATCGACGTTGCGCCACGTCTTCCCGTAGAAGCTAAGTCGATTATGCTCGGTAGATCCTAATCGTTGGTTGGTAATCGTGCGGCCTGGTGTGTCCACGCATGTGCGATGAGCGATAAACTCATGGGGTAACCGGCCGTAGATTTCTCATCTATCCGCCGCTATTGAGCCACGAGGCTTAGTAGTAAACCATATCGGTAATGGCGCCGTTGGATTCAATCCAGCGGACGGATTAAATGTTGTGCGTGGCGGATGCTTTTCGATCGTGTGTCGGCATGTGAGTGGTCAGTCTCGTTCACCGAGGCCCACAAGTCGATGGATGACCGTCGGTCGTCTTGACGTCGGCATGGCGTCATCCGGGACCCACTGTCGATGACCGAGGCGGCGTGGTTCGCTCTGGTGTCGACACGTGTCGCCGGGGAAAATCGCCGGAAAATCGTTGGAAAATAAGGGGAAAATTCGGTTTATTCTTTTATGAATTTTCAGAATATTGTATAGGCCATAACTTTTGCATTTTAACTCGGATTTGAGTGATTCCAGTGCCCAAAAATTTGTAAAAATGTGAACTATTTATTGGTGATTTTTATTTGATTTTTAGAATTTATATTGCTATCTGTATTGTATGTTTATTGTGTGCTTGCTTGTGTGCGCATAGACCCCGAGTTGCCGGATTTCGCCGAAGGGGAATTTGAAGACCCGTCGCCGAACCTCAACCAGAACCAACTCCTCTTCGAAGGCAAGTCATGCTTTGACCATATTGCCCCCAGATTTTAAAAATGTATTTCGATTCAATTTATGCATGCTATATCAATTAAAAACGATATTGCTTATTGTGGGAAATGTAGCTAAAATACCAATTGAATTATGCCACCTTGTTAATGTCATTATATGCCCTGAATACCTTGTCCCCCTAGGATGTTTAAATTATGTTGTATGCTAATGTGATGCCAACACGGGAGGCTAGACCGTGATTAGTCGCTTAGCTTGCTTAAATGCGATGAATGAATTTCGAGCATCAAATGAATATTGACTAAACTATTATGGAACGCATTTTTTGTAAAAGTGCGATAATGTCATATGATGGATTAGAATAGTAACCTGTGTGGTGCTATTCGTAAATTGATATGAACAATGGCATGTGTTGCTTAAATGAAACATGGGGTGGGGAAATGTTTTGGACCGGGGCAAGTGGCAAGGAGGCTTCGTGCCAGGTGGGCCTGTGTGGCAACGGGATTGTGAAAGATTGTGAAGGCTGAGTGCCGAGAAGTATAAAATGGATGTCTTGCCCGGGACAGTTAAGGACTTAACCTTGCGAGCCTTTGAACTGAGTTCCGTGTACAACCACTTGTCCGGAATGGGACGGACCTAGTTAAGTAGGTTTCTAACCTCTTTCCTTTGAAACCTCTGGGTGACAGTGCACACCAGTGCAACTGTAGGGGAAGCGTACCTGTGCTGCGGCTTGGTACCCATTCAACGGTACTTGCCCTGTCTAAACTTGACTCTGAGTGAGGGAAGTGTTAGAAGGGAAATGTGGAGAGGTTCAACGGTTAAATGTTAGTCTCTGAAAGACTTTGTTGCAATCAATCGCCTGTGTGGTGAGCGACTGTATCCTGTGGGTAAAGTGTACAGCCTCTGCAGAGTGTGTGTGTGAAACTATTCGAATAGCCGTGTCATGTCTTGGACATTGCTCGGTGATTACTGATCAAGGGTTAGATTTTAAAAATAAAAGATGTGGATTGGGTGGCTGTGTGCCAAAAGGCTGTGTGAATGAAATTAGGGCTGTGTGCCAAAACCCTCTGGGAAAAGATTTGAGAAATTAATTATTGATAATATTGATTTCACTGCTTCTAAATCTAATAGGATTACCTGTTAAAAGAAATGCTGCTTTGTGCAAAATAGCCAATTAAGCCTTTCCTTTGGAACAAGCCAGGCATGTAGTAATAGACCTGCATTGTGCATGACTTGTTGAGTATGTCGTATACTCACCCTTGCATCGACAAAAACCTCAGAAGAAGAAGAAGCCGTGCCAGCTTGGAATGAAGAGTTCGTCGAAGGCCAGGAGGATTAAGGGTTGAGCCGCACTCGGTAGCCTGTGGCTAGGAGTGGTTCCGCTATCGTATTTTGCTTCATTGAATGAACTTAGTCGATGATATTTATCGCCTGCGTGTGTGAATTATTGTAAGGCGACCATAAGGTCATGTAACTCGACTATATTATGCTTGAAGTACTTTATTAATTATTTCATTGTGTATGATTGTGGTACTTCAACTGCTTATCTGTGTGTACTAGCGTGATCTGGACTAGTACGGCATACAGAGTGTCGAATAGTGGAAATTGGGCACGACATAACATAGCAAGTTGAAACAAGCGAATTGTATATTCTTTATAATCAACAATATCCTGAATTTGGGGCGCAAACCATCGTAAAATGAGCAATTTTATCCTCGGGTTCCTCTACTACCCCTAGCGTAACATACCCTTTTGAAGCTCTTGGTAATATTCCTGAACAGTCATACTACCTTGATCTAATCGTTGCAATCTCTTGCGCATATCACGTTGGTAGGAAGGAGAAACAAATCTATTACGCATAGCATCTTTTAATCTCGCCCAAGAATCAGGTTGTAAGCGGGAATTTACTAGTTCATTCCACCAGATTATAGCAAAATCTTTAAATTCACTAGTGGCTTGTCTAACTCTATGAATCTCGGGAACTAGATGGGAATTAAATTTCTTTCGTCGTCATCTCCCAATCTAAGTAAGCATCAGCATCATAAGCTCCAGAAAAGGAAGGGATGGTGAATTTTACCTTAGCGAAAGGATCTTCATTGCGGTTCTGGTTATTACCTCCCATACCGTGATGGCTGCGGCGAAGACAGTCATGCAGACGAGCGACTCATTGAGCAGCACGTTCCCTGGCGGCACGTTGCTGCTCATCTTCATCTTCCTCAAAATCACCATCCTCATCGTGGTCGTTGTTGCCGTGGTTGGCGCCGTTGTTGACGCCGTGGTTGACGGATGCATCTCCATCAATGGTCGCGGGAGGGCGTTTTTCGACGGCATCCATCCTCTCGGTGAGGGTGGAAACTCATCGATCGATGCTCTCAAGGGTCTTGTTCGTCGTCGTGGCATGCTCCTTGAACATCGTTTTTATTTCCTCCAGCATGGTCTACAACTCTGAATGAAGGACACAGTCTTCGATGGTAACATCATCCTCGTTCTTGCCCTTCTTGCCACCTGCCATGGTTAGCACAGAAAAAGGACAGAAGGAAAACAAGCACAAGTATTATGAGCCCTATGAACTACTAGGTGGGATCTCACACTCTCAAGCAATCTTACCAAGTTCTTACCTGGTTCTTACCAACACAGCGAGGGGCGGTGCAACCGGTGGCTGGTTCGTGACACCGTGAGGGCATGATGAAGCGATTGCAAGGGTCAATAATCTGTGCTGATCAGAAGGATGTATATGTGGAGCTGTAGGAAGGTTATATGTATGGAGTGGCACACAATTCAGTAATAGATAGTAATGCTGAATAAATGTCCAAAAGCACTTGCCCTAGTTGCTGGTCTAAATGTGTCCTTATTCTAGCTGTGGCAGAAAGCAAGGAATATATGAACAGATATCAGCACAGCAGCAAAACACTTCTATCAAGCACGGTAAAAACACCTACCTTTGCTCTTGTCCTCTTTTTTTTTGCTCTCTGCTCCTTTCACAAATTTTTTTATTTTATTTTTTTGATATTTTTCTTAGGATCAGGAGCACAAAGTTAGATAGTATACAAATTTTCAGCATGAACAGATGTAAGATGAAACCGATATGAAATAAGAAGTGTTCTCTGAAAGGCGTGCTTAAACTTCGGTGGCTGGAAACTCAATCTTCCCGGGGGAATTTTGCAAAAATAAATTCAGAGAACCCGACAAGGTTGGGGAGAATTGGATGTAAAATTTTCTGTAGATGTCCGTGAAAAAAAATGCCTAATTTCGAGTCCGTATACGAAAGTTATGGCCGTTTTACGGAAGGACTCCGATTTAGGGTTTTCTAGGCGGCACCTCTCCGAACTCAAGGGTGTATGGAGTGGATATGGAAGGCAATGATCTATGGTGGAAGGCTCTGTGATGAGGGGTGGCGATATGGCTAACAGGAGGTGGGGAATTATGGTTTATGAAGGGGAAACCCTAACACAACTAGGGCTCCGAAAATGATGAAAACCACAAAGCAAACCGATTCTAACAAGGACACAAATAGCGATTTGGTGATTGGATCGGTGTAGGATATGGGATGCAGCGGAGATGAAACACAACTAAATTAAGACCACGATCTAAACCAGCAACACGATTCAACTATGGACACAAACTCAGTACTACGGATTCTGAAACGAAATTGTGCAAAGGTTAGGCGTGTTTCTAGGTATGGTAGACTATGAACTGCAATTTTTTTTGGCTTTTTCGTGGACTATAGTACGAATGCAAAACTAAATCAAACTACGGAAAAAGGCGAACCTGACGGTAACCTTGCTCTGATTACCACTTAATGGGGACGGGGATGCCGAACTTCCGTCAGGTGGAGGATAAGTCGATTAGGCGGCGCGAGACACACACGATCCGGCTTCTTGATCGGCACGATCAAAACCCCTGCAATCGCAACACCACGCGTCCTCTGGTTATCAACCGTGCGTTGCCCGGTTGACCTCGCCACGAAGGCTAATCCCTACTTGTGAATCGAGAACACAAGCAAGAACAAGAAAGATGCAACTAAATTTGTAATTGAGGATGAAGCTCACGAGTTGGGGTCTCACAAACCGATGAACGGCGACATTGTTCAAAGACAGAATTGATCTAAGCAAAACCCGCCTCAAACCCTAGTGGCGGCTATTGAATATAAGGTCTAAGGGACGTCCTAGAAACCCTAGACACGTCCGTGATGGACTCCAACACGATACATGGGCCAATCTGCCCAAATTGGTGACGCAGCACCCTGGGACAGATTCTGTCCACCAAATTGCAACGTGAATTCCTATTGACTCCGAAGTCCAAATGACCTGAAACTAGTGCCATTGGAAAGGTTATCTCTTTAGCTTTTGAGGCATATGTGGATCATCGAAATTGGAGCCCGTTTGTGGCCTGGGCGATGATTTTAGTGAACACTGCTCCTGGTGGCCGAGGTAGTCAACTCCGAGATGAATTGGGTCTCCAACTTGACTTGGACGCCCTCCATGCCTCCCTCCTGGCCCTTGCTGGTTCCCAAGGCCTTCATGATCCTCTCCAAGGTTCCTAAGCACAATATAATCAATAATATCATTAGGTAGCATACCATCCTCACAAGTATATGCACGGCACTTAGGAGCGAGCTCACTGTTGATTCAATTGCCGTGCTCGTGATCTTGTGATGGGTCCTTGCATCACAACCGTGTATGCATAGGAGTGATGTCCTCATTATAAGATAAAAGCTTTGCATGTCTTGAAGGTGTTGAGGCTCTAACAGGTTCTTCTACCAAAAATGAAAGCGCACAAATGTGCTTGCTACTGAACCTAAAAAAGGTTCATTATGGACTCAAAAATCTGCCTGGAGAGATCTTGTGGGGGGGCATGGGGGGCCACATCTTTCAATATATCACAAGTATTGCCAAACACCAATCCAGTGCAACCAAAGCTTCAAAATGCTACTTAGACCTTGTAACACCCCAAATTTTTGTTCATACTTAGTTAATAATGTTATCCAAAATTTGTGCATTTTTGTGATTCTCTGAATCTCTTGGATTTTTATGGAAGTTATTCGGATCTATTTTCAAATAAGTAATTTGGCCTTTTTGCGGAAACTAAATTATATATAGATAAAGATCAATATAAATTTAAGCTAAAAAAAATATATTAACAAGGTTCAAAATATCTCAAAAAGTACTCTTGAGAGTTTCATTGGATTTATTTATTTTTCCGATATTATTATACCCTAAAGTAAACGGAATTAATTTAAATAATTGTTTTAAAAGGAAATCTTGAGGAGAACTAAATAAACAGAACGGGGATTATTGCATGTGGTTACAAGAAAGGAATTTCCTCACGCCACCATAGAATCGGGACGTCACCTTGCCATATGTTAGCCAGACGCGTGTAGTAGGCAGCGAAGGAATTTCCGTTTTCTTCACGTTGCCGATTCCAAACTCCAGCGCCAGCACGTCGCCGAAACAATCGCTAGCATGGGAGCCGTTCCTGGCGGGAGTTGGACGCATGGCTGGGATCGGCTGCTTGGAGTCTTTCCGGCGGGGGACAAGCACGTGATCGTTTTGGAAATCGAGGCAACAGGCCCTCCGTGGCGTAAACCAAAACAAACACAGCGTGGCATCGAATTGGCAAGGAGCCGGAGTACATGCGCAGGGAAAAAGGGAAAGGACGGCGTGGCCGATTAATTGCATGACGCCGAATTCGGTACGAGATTTCGAAGCCGTGTTCGAGCGGGATAAGGATGGCCGCGCTATCTAAACCCCCGCGTAGCGACGCAAGGAGCCAAGCGCAGGTGATCGATTAACCGAAGAAAAAAAAGAGAGAGAGAACCGCGAGCGAGTCGTATCGACGATTGGAGGATCTCGCCAAGGAGCGTGTGGTGTCACCGAGGAATCAATCGACAGAAAAAGCGGGAAGCGCCATCGTCCGAGGAGATTCGCGAGGGACAGCAGGCGTCGCCAGGAGATTTCCGAGCGCGCGCTGCCAAGTTGTCGCCGAGGTCGTCGTCTTCGTCTATAGTGAATTCAAGTCGCCGTCGGGATCGTCGTCTCCTTCGAGTACGGCGAGTTTTCGCACGCCGTCGCATCATTGCCGATCGGGAGCTTCGTCAGCCGTCGGATCGTAATCAAGCGAACGTAATTCGTCCACGTCATTGCGGAATCGGTAAAAGTTTTAGATTAAATATCGACCGTTGAATTTAAGTCGGACGATTGATACTAGGCTACGTAGTAGATTTAACCGTAACCGTTAGATTGAGTTCATCAGTCTAGATTTCACCACGTTTTGTCCGTACAAGTCGGGGCGGGAAAAATTCAGATTTTCTTTATAAAAATAATTCGGAAAGATTTAGAATTTCTAATTACAGAGTTTAGTTTATTTTCTAAACTTCTAAATGATATAACTTTTGCATATGAACTCCGATTTAGGTGATTCAAATTTCTAAAAATTTATAAAATTGAGATATATCCAATGATGGTTTTTATTTGAATTTTCGAGTTCATTTGCTATTTGTTCTTGGTGTTTATTTGCTATTTCTTCTCGATTCGCGTAGACGTTCAGTTGAGCAAGGTTTCGGAGAAGGAATTATCATCTCAATTACAATCTTCGGAGCAATATCAAGAGCTTAAGCAAGACAAGTTGTGCTTTGATCATGTTGCACCCATAAATTAGATTGCATGCTATTTTGATTTACTTTATCACTTGGTATTTTATGTGTATAAATGATTTCAACATAAGTTTGGGATTAGCTACCATACCCTTTGAATTATACCCTACCTTGATATTTGTATGCCATGCTTCCTTGTTACCTTAAGTTGGTTACTATAGTTGGTTAATAATAAAATCAACATGGATGGTTAGACCGGAATAGAATTGCTTAGCCATGCCACGTTATCACATGTTCATGAATTATTGGTTAATAATCTTGACTAATGGAGTATGGAACAATGATGTTGAAATGTGTAGCATGTGATGTTTGGTAATCAACTGGGTTTGATAATCATTTAGATTGAAGCAAGTGGTAGGGGCAAGGGTGCCAGGGTGGGCCCAATGGGCGAGAAAGGGTATGTGTAAGCCTTGCTTTAATCAATCCTAAGGACTTAACCTTGCGAGCCTTTGACCTGAGTCTTACTTGCAACCACATGTCTGGAATGGGACAGCTTAGCTGACTAATTTGCAAATGCTTAACTTAAGTGCTATCTTGGTGGTGTGAGTCCGGGTTTACGGGGAAAACTCACATGGCACAAGAGGGGGGCCCTGCTGTGGTGGTTTAGCCCTTCAGTGTTGAAACCTTAGCGGGTAGCACTGGGTTAAGAGGATGCATTGTAAAGGCTTCGTTACGATCGTTCACCTGTGTGGTGCATGGTTGTATCATGTGGGTAAAGTGCATAACCTCTGCAGAGTGTACAATCTATTCGGATAGCCGTGCTCACGGTATTGAGCAATGCTCGGGAATTACAGTCAAGGGGTAGTTAATTAAAACTTGTCAACTGTTGGGATGGCAGGATGCCATGTGGATAATGGAACTTGATTTAGGATGAGACTTGGGTTGATTTGAAAATAATGGAATCTATTTACTTGTTATCATTTGTTTTACTGTCTTTTCAATCTATGTTATGTATGTTTCTTAAATCTTTGCCATTGCTTGTGAGCCACTTAGCACTTCCTTTGGAATAAACCTTGCATATAGCTATAATAGAGTTGCATTCATGCACAACTTGTTGAGTATGTTGTATACTCACCCTTGCCTACAAAAATCATTAGTGATGAAGAAGGAGTACCATGGAGAGACGAATGTTTAGGGTGCAAGCCTTGTCGGTTACGTGGTATCTTGAGGGTTTATCTCGTCTTCAATTCGCTGCAGTTCAATTCGTTGTTCAGCCTTATGAGGCATTGTTAAGTAAGTTGACCATAAGGTCGTTCAACGGTAATATTTAATATATTATGTCTTTTATCTATTTATGTTGTGTATGATTGTGATATTCACTAATGTTGAGCTGTGTGCACTAAGCGTGTTCTGGACTAGTGCACGATATACACAGAGGGTCCGGATTTGCATATTCGGGTCCCGACAGAGGTGGTATCGAGCATCTTGTTGTAGGTCTTGCCCCTAGATAGTTGGTCATCTCTATAGGTCCTTCAAAAATTATTTTCTAAAATAAAAGACCCAACCTGAAGGAATAATGTGTTCTTGACTTATCTCATTCTTATATTTCTGCCTTCCTTGTCCCTTGCTGAAATTTCTTTCTCTTACCTTTTGCTAAATTGAATTAAAAGTCTTACCTGAGTTATCTTGAGTAGAAAACGATATACCACACTTTAGGAGATGATATTGAGTGCTTGCTGCTACCATATTGATCATGAAGGGAAGAATCATCAAGCTCGTGGAAGAGAGGATCAATGAAGTGCATTAGGAGCTAGAAGACTCAGAACTTTAAGTAGCTAGTTGAGACTCATGTGTGGGAGTCGCGTCTCCTAAGATAGAAGTGTCGCCTATGTAGATGGTAGTTTTGTGTGTATAGGTTAAATTGGTTCTTGTTGATTGCTGAGTGTGCAGTATGCGTTGCAAAGCTTTTAGGCTTATATAAGCAACCATACCAAGTTTCTAATATTGATTGCTTAAGTTATTGGGTTAAATCTATCTCCCTTGTGTTAGGATTCTTGCTCCTCACCTACGCTATTTTTCTCCCTCCTAACCCTTTAAGGTAACCAAGCAGACGGTTCAGATTAGTGATAGCAAGAAAGCCGGTGGAAGTGAGAATCAACTCAATAGACACTCCCAGGATGGATTAGTTTTCAACCGTCACTACCGATAGATATGCAGAGCTTCAGAGAGTTTTTAGCCGCTCAGACCCAGTTAATACAGGCGAGGATAAAGCTAGTCACGCTAAATGTCTGTAAAGCATCTCGAATGGTTATCAATGATCTTTGTGCTGATTCAAGGTTATCAGAATTCATAAGGACTCGTCCGCCAATATTCTAAGGAAATGCTTCACCTTAGGAGCAAAGGGTTGGCTCAAGACCATTGTCCACTTCAGTATCCCTTGGATCCAATAGTTACTGTCGTAATCTGGTATCAGCAAAAGAATTTACGAACCCTAGTTGCTCGAGGATTACCCATAAGAGGAAGAAAGTCAGTTACTGGAAGACGTCGCTTGGAGAAATAAAAATGCACCCGTTATTAGAGAATACCTTGATATATTTCCTAAGAATTTGTCTAGCATGCTGTCATATCAGAAGATCAAGGTCGTGAGTGAATTAGTGCCTGATACAACCCAATAGGGAAAAGACAAAGTCAAATGTTTTCTAAATGAATTAATGGAAAATAGAAAGGCGTGACGAAGAATTACTAGGAAGAGTTTGAGAAAACTTGGTGCGTTACCATGGGAATTCATGTTTACCAAGAAGGAAAATAGAAGATCTGAAAAGTGCACTGAATCATGCTTTAAATAAAGAAAAGGTCGAAAATAAGTATCCACTATTAGGACCGACAACATGATTGGACAATTTAGAAGAGAATTGAAATTTTTCTAGGATAAAAACTCCGCTTAGGATATCATCAATTGAGAAGTCGTGTGAAAGATGTTTCTAGGATTGCGTTCTCTACGCTATATGAACAATATAAGTTTTGGCTAAATCTCCTAAATTGACCGATGCCCCGCATACCTAATGAACATGATAAGTAAGATATTTATGGATTAATTAATAAATTCATGGTTGATGACAATTTAGTATACCCTAAGACAATAGAAGATCATGCAGAACATGTTAGATTTATTTATAAAGATTACAAGAGTAGTAGTCATATGCTACGTTCAACTAGAGTGATTTCCGGAAGTGAAATGTCAAAATTCCCTAGTCATAAAAAGATTGCTAAAGGAGTTGTTGTTGAGCCAAGAAAGGTAGAAGTTGTGTTACATAGGAAGCAACCAAAGTACGTTACCTAGATTTAAGGTTCTATAAATGGTAAGATAATACCACTGGTTCATAGGAAGGTTCTTTGACATTAGCTAAACCTTTTGTACGATTGTTAAGGAGAAAGAGATGCATGGACACCAGAGTAACGAAAAGGGTTTTTTTTGGAAGTTGAAAGAGCGGTTACCATTAATGCATGTGTTAGTATTACTAGCTGTGCGGAGTAGTTTCAATATATAAGGATAATGTTTCTAGACATAATCTGAGAAGTGAACCAATATTGTTGCATAGACGATGAGGCAGTTGCAATTACCTTACGTATGACTTGGAGTTAGTCGTTGTAGTGCGCGCAGAAAAATGGTGTCACTATCTCATCGAAAATAAATATGAGCCTTAAGAATCTAAATATATTTACTCAGTCCAACCTTAATATAGAATGAAGATAATGGTTGGAAAGGATCAAAGATTTTAGTGTCAGAATCCATAGGCATCTCAGTAAGGCTAAGGTGGTAGTCGACGTTTGAGTTACAAGGTAATATGTTGATAATAAGCAGTTAACCAGGGTATGAAAAGAATTTAAGAAGTTGAAATTAAAGATCGCCCCACAAGGTTTCATAGTTGCTTTGGAAATAGAACCAACATTAGAAGATCAGAACATAAAAAGTTCGAAGGAAGAGGAAATACAAAATCAAGTCAAAGAAAGAAGAAGGCTTAGCTAAGAGGTAGAATTTTGAGTGATTAGGATACCATGGGGATTTAGGACCAAACCAGTGTGCTGTATAGGAAGATCTTAAGGAATTGATACTTGAGAAAACTCATAATTCTAAGTATTCGATATACCCAGGAAGTGCCAAAGAGAATCAATATATTAAGGAAAGGTTTTGATGACCTAAAGGGCGAAACTATTGGTTATGATACTCAATGTGATGTGAATAAAAAAAGAAATAAATAATAATAATAATAATAATAATAAAGGCAATGCAGTAGAGATCTAAAGGTTCGTTGCAAATCATTATAGATTCCTATAGAAGGCAAAGCATTAAAAGATCCCTATTGCAAATGGACCCTAAAAGGTATGAATTTGGAGGAATCATTCTTGATTAACTTAACCAAAATTACTCATTCCATACCACTAAAAACTACGTAATCAAAAGATCACTTGGCAAATATGTTAAGGATTGAGTGACTACATAAGGTGCTCAAGAAGATTGTGTCCGATAGAGATATCCAAATTATCTCGAGGTTTTAGAACAAGTTACACGAAGTTAAGGGGAACTGGCTTGAATTTCAGTACAGTTATCAAACACGTACCAATAGTTGAACAGAAAAGGTTAATCAGAATCTGGAGGATACGTTGAGAGCTTGTGTGATATCTTACGCTATACCTTAAGGTAAATATCTGCCATATGCAGAGATCGGTTATAACCATGGCTATTAGGCTAGTTAGCAAATGTCACCAATTGAAGCCTTATATGATCGTGTCTGCCGTACCCCGTTAAATTTGGAATAAAATGGAGAGAGTGTTCAGTACCTAGGCCTAAGGTTCTCAGGATGGCCGAGGAGCAAATTGCCATGATCAAAGAAAGACTGAAAGCGGTGCAGTCTTAGGCAGAAGAACTGTACTAACGATCACCATTATGATTTGAGTTTTGAGTCCAATGATTTCGTGTACCTTAGAATCACTTCCCTCACGAGTGTAAAAAGATTCCATGCCAAAGGGAAAATTTCGCCTAGATTCATTGGATCATTTAAAATCCTGTGCCGCCAAGGAAAGGTTGCGTATCAGTTGGAGTTGCCCTAGTCATTAGTAGGAGTACATGACATATTTTAGGTATCGCAACTCTAGTAGTATGCTAGCAAGAGCAGACGTCGTTAGGAGTAATGGAGTTGTAAGAGGACTTGACTCACAAAGAGCAGCCGATTAAAATTTTGGATATAATGGAGCATGGGATCAGAAATAAGTCCACCCGCCTTTGTAAAGTTCAGTGGAGCAATCATTCAGAGAGCGAAGTAACCTAGGAAGATCTAAAGGCAGAATTCCCTAACCTATTCTCTAGTCAGCCCTAAATCTCGGGGTCGAGATTCCGTTAAGGGGGGAGGTTTGTAACACCCCAAATTTTCGTTCATACTTAGTTAATAATGTTATCCAAAATTTGTGCATTTTTGTGATTCTCTGAATCTCTTGGATTTTTATGGAAGTTATTCGGATCTATTTTCAAATAAGTAATTTGGCCTTTTTGCGGAAACTAAATTATATATAGATAAAGATCAATATAAATTTATGCTAAAAAATATATTAACTAGGTTCAAAATATCTCAAAAAGTACTCTTGAGAGTTTCATTGGATTTATTTATTTTTCTGATATTATTATACCCTAAAGTAAATGGAATTAATTTAAATAATTGTTTTAAAAGGAAATCTTGAGGAGAACTAAATAAACAGAACGGGGATTATTGCATGTGGTTACAAGAAAGGAATTTCCTCACGCCACCATAGAATCGGGACGTCACCTTGCCATATGTTAGCCATACACGTGTAGTAGGCAGCGAAGGAATTTCCGTTTTCTTCACGTCGCCGATTCCAAACTCCAGCGCCAGCACGTCGCCGAAACAATCGCTAGCATGGGAGCCGTTCCGGGCGGGAGTTGGACGCGTGGCTGGGATCGGTTGCTTGGAGTCTTTCCGGCGGGGGACAAACGCGTGGCCGTTTTGGAAATCGAGGCAACAGGCCCTCCGTGGCGTAAGCCAAAACAAACACGGCGTGGCGTCGAATTGGCAAGGAGCCGGAGTACATGCGCGGGGAAAAAGGGAAAGGACGGCGTGGCCGATTAATTGCGTGACGCCGAATTCGGTAGGAGATTTCGAAGCCATGTTCGAGCAGGAGAAGGATGGCTGCGCTATTTAAACCCCCGCGTAGAGACACAGGGAGCCAAGCGTAGGTGATCGAGCAACCGAAGAAAAAAAAAAGAGAGAGAGAACCGCGAGCGAGTCGTATCGGTGATTGGAGGATCTCGCCAAGGAGCGTGTGGTGTCGCCGAGGAATCAATCGACAGAAAAAGCGGGTAGCGCCATCGTCCGAGGAGATTCGCGAGGGACAGCAGGCGTCGCCAGGAGATTTCCGAGTGCGCGCTGCCAAGTTGTCGCCGAGGTCGTCGTCTTCGTCTACGGTGAATTCAAGTCGCCGTCGGGATCGTGGTCTCCTTCGAGTACGGCGAGTTTTCGCACACCGTCGCATCATTGCCGATCGGGAGTTTCGTCAGCCGTCGGATCGTAATCAAGCGAACGTAATTCGTCCACGTCATTGCGGAATCGGTAAGCGTTTTAGATTAAATATCGATCGTTGAATTTAAGTCGGACGATTGATACTAGGCTACGTAGTAGATTTAACCGTAACCGTTAGATTGAGTTCATCATCTAGATTTATACGTTTTGTCATTACAAGCGGGCGGAAAAATTCAGATTTTCTTTATAAAAATAATTCGGAAAGATTTAGAATTTCTAATTACAGAGTTTAGTTTATTTTCTAAATTTCTAAATGATATAACTTTTGCATATGAACTCCGATTTAGGTGATTCAAATTCCTAAAAATTTATAAAATTGAGATATATCCAATGATGGTTTTTATTTGAATTTTTGAGTTCATTTGCTATTTGTTCTTGGTGTTTATTTGCTATTTCTTCTCGATTCGCGTAGACGTTGAGTTGAGCAAGGTTTCGGAGAAGGAATTATCATCTCAAGTACAATCTTCGGAGCAATATCAGGAGCTTAAGCAAGGCAAGTTGTGCTTTGATCATGTTGCACCCATAAATTAGATTGCATGCTATTTTGATTTACTTTATCACTTGGTATTTTATGTGTATAAATGATTTCAACATAAGTTTGGGATTAGCTACCATACCCTTTGAATTATACCCTACCTTGATATTTGTATGCCATGCTTCCTTGTTACCTTAAGTTGGTTACTATAGTTGGTTAATAATAAAATCAACATGGATGGTTAGACCGGAATAGAATTGCTTAGCCATGCCACGTTATCACATGTTCATGAATTATTGGTTAATAATCTTGACTAATGGAGTATGGAACAATGATGTTGAAATGTGTAGCATGTGATGTTTGGTAATCAACTGGGTTTGATAATCATTTAGATTGAAGCAAGTGGTAGGGCAAGGGTGCGGGGTGGGCCTAATGGGCGAGAAAGGGTATGTGTAAGCCTTGCTTTAATCAATCCTAAGGACTTAACCTTGCGAGCCTTTGACCTGAGTCTTACTTGCAACCACATGTCTGGAATGGGACAGCTTAGCTGACTAATTTGCAAATGCTTAACTTAAGTGCTATCTTGGTGGTGTGAGTCCGGGTTTACGGGGAAAACTCACATGGCGCAAGAGGGGGCCTCTTTGTGGTGGTTTAGCCCTTGGTGTTGAAACCTTAGCGGGTAGCTTTGGGTTAAGAGGATGCATTGTAAAGGCGTTCACGATCGTTCACCGTGTGGTGCATGGTTGTATCATGTGGGTAAAGTGCATAACCTCTGCAGAGTGTACAATCTATTCGGATTGCCATGCTCACGGTATTGAGCAATGCTCGGGAATTACAGTCAAGGGGTAGTTAATTAAAACTTGTCAACTGTTGGGATGGCAGGATGCCATGTGGATAATGGAACTTGATTTAGGATGAGACTTGGGTTGATTTGAAAATAATGGAATCTATTTACTTGTTATCATTTATTTTACTGTCTTTTCAATCTATGTTATGTATGTTTCTTAAATGCTGCTTTTCTGCTTGTGAGCCACTTAGCCCTTCCTTTGGAATAAACCTTGCATATAGTTATAATAGAGTTGCATTCAATGCACAACTTGTTGAGTATGTTGTATACTCACCCTTGCCTACAAAAATCATCAGTGATGAAGAAGGAGTACCATGGAGAGACGAATGTTTAGGGTGCAAGCCTTGTCAGTTGCCTGTGGTATACTGAGGGGTTTATCTACGTCTTCAATTCCGCTGCAGTTCAATTCGTTGTTCAGCCTTATGAGGCATTGTTTAGTAAGTTGACCATAAGGTCGTTCAACTGGTAATATTTAATATATTATGTCTTTTATCTATTTATGTTGTGTATGATTGTGATATTCACTAATGTTGAGCCTGTGTGCACTAGCGTGATCCTGGACTAGTGCAGTATACACAGAGGGTCCGGATTTGCATATTCGGGTCCCGACAGACCTCTACTTCAAACCTTCAAATGCAGCTCTGAAAAGAGCAGCTAATGCTAAATCTTAAACACCTTTTGTCATCAATAGTCACATTTCTTAAATGAACAACTGCTTCCCACTCCCAGCAAATCAAATGATCCATGTACTGAATCGTCTTTTCTTTTAATTGGTACATACAGTTTTTCTTCAGCATCAACTCTGGACTTGACATGACTGTTGGACTCAAGAATTTGAGATAAACACCCAGAAGCAAGGAAGGTTTGTGAACACTTAGTCTTCTTTTTGAAAATTAAAAAGCACTCAGAATCACAAAGTCGGCACCTAACACGCCTTATTCCATAGAAAATCACAATTCAGGCAACAATAAACCTACCTAGCAGTTACACGAGACTAATAACCGAATCAAGAGACATACATGACCAAACCAACAAGAGCATCCATCAGTAATGCATTGAATGACATCAAAGTTGGTGCAAATAAGGTCTATGAACACAAGTTAATTCAAACATCCAACAGGAGCAGGGCATCAAAATTTCTCTTTAAAGGGTACTAAAAACCAAAGATCGAAAGGGCACAAGTTAATTCCTATCAACTTTGGTAAAAAAGTGAAAAAAACTGAAAACTTGTGTTTTCAGATCTTGCTAATTTACAAAGATAGACTTTTAGGTTCACAAATTCAGTAAACATTGCAGAAGTTGTGACAAGTGTGTGGATGGATTTGACCATCACTATCGGGTATTTCTTATACAAAAAACTGTATTTTCCTTCAATTTTATTTTGCATATCTGATTGTTTCATCTACTGCAGTGGCTAAATAACTGTGTTGGGCACAAGAACTAATTCACATTTATTGCTTTGATGACAACCAGCCTTCTATAGGTCTATCAACTGACCTTACTTAATTCCATCATAAAACATATTCAATTTACACATTCAAATGCCTGCTTAACTAAATCTATTTATACTTTCCTGTATGGCAGCATGCTATTGAATTTGGAGTTGGCCTTGCTGTTCTTGTTCTATGCTTTGTCAACAAGAATGCAAAAAGAATTATCCAAGACAAACACAAGTTAATTCAAACATCTAGTAGGAGTAGGGCATCAAAATTTCTCTTTAAACCATGTGCATCATTGATTCACTGTATTACTTTGCAGATCAAAAGGGTACTAAAAACCAAAGATCAAAAGGGCACAAGTTAATTCCTATCTGTTTTATCTGTTTTCAGATCTTGCTAATTTACAAAGTTAAACTTTTAGGTTCACAAATTTAGTAAACATTGCAGAAGTTGTGACAATGAAGTGAATAGCATAATTTTGTGTATAGTATATACTTGTGTGCATGCATGATAGGCTAACAGACGTGAAATTTACTTTGGATCATGAATATAGAAAATGGTTGAGAACATATAGGCAAAATCTAATGAAATTTTGATATTAGCCCTAGTTTGATGGTTATTTACTTTGAGACCAACTATAGATGGAAATTGCAAGAGCAATCTAACTACATTGAGATGGTGCACAGAAAAAGGCAACTGGTGTTTGTTATTACCAGAGCAGCCCCCTTTACAAACTTTAAAAGATTTTGGATCTGTGCTACTGGAAACAGTGGAAGAACTCTAAAGAAGAGAGAGCTGCAGCAATGGAAAATTGGCATCAGATCGCAAGTTAACAAAGTGGATATTAAGCTTTACATTAACTGTGTGTAGGAAAATATTAAATTACAACATCAAAGATCAAACGAATGTCACCTAATTAACCATATTTGGTTCTATAGGATATCACTAAAGTTTCTGGCATAGCCTCTACTCACGAAGAAAAAGAAAAAACGTTGTTGTTGGCATATTTTGCCAGCAGGTATCCTCCTGGACGGAGTCTGGGGTTTGATAGAGGGGATCTTCGCAGTTACACGGCCTACGGGCTCTCCCGAGGGATCCACATGGGGAGAAATCGAAGAACACACCGATATTACCCAGGTTCGGGCCCCTGATGTGGGTAACAGCCATACGTCCTGCTTGAGTTCTTGTTAATGTATTTAGAGTATTACAAACACTCAATATTCACTCCATCACCCTTTTTCTTTCTCTCTTTTTCCCTCTATTCTGCTCTCCTTCTCAGTCTATCCAGTTTTGGTCCTCTTCGGTTCTACTACCCCCTTCCTCCCATGCACCGAAGCTCCCTTATATAGACCGGGCTGGCTCAAGCAGGTGGGAAGATGACATCACACTGATTACACTTCATTTATTACACCGACCGCTATTGCCCCATTCCCTGGCTTCGTTCTTTGCACCACCGCCTGACTTCGGCCGGTCCGCCTGGGAGGTGACGGTCATGCGATTGGTTTGGTGCAAGACGTTAGAGGGATGGGCTATCGTGCCATCAGTAGAGCCATGTGCATTCAATGGTTCTAACATGGTGTGTCGGAGGAGAAGACTTTGAGGTGAAGCTCCCTCACTCCTTCGGCGTACACCTCCATGCCTAATCGACAGCAGACCCCTGAGTACCTTCCGCTTCTGGCGGCCGACCACGTGGCCCAGCCGCCTGGCGTCGGGGCCTAGTCGCCTGCCTGCTCATCAGGCTGCCACGCTTCGGTACTTGTGGCCCCTCCTAAATGTGGCAGAGAGGGTACCCTTGTGTAAAGTACACCGACAATTGTCTTGCATACAGGATAGATATCAATCCTAACAATGAACTTTCAGGTGAAGCAAACATAGTCAAATCACAACTGGATGGTAAACCATCTAGAGCAAATGCACCAGTGACTTCATGGTTACACAACAACATTGGAAGGCCCGACATTTGTGAATTGCAAGGGATAGAATGAAACAGAGCAGCCCAAGCGGTTTCCACTTCTTACCCAATAAATTGCAAGGGATAGAATGAAGGTTTCAGCTTGCCAGCTTCTTGGGATAGGCAACCTACAAGTAAAGCAATCAATAAACTGAGCTCTTTGATCAAATGAACACACCTGTGCAACTTGAAAGTATTTGGGAGACGATGACTACTTCTCAAAAGGAAATCAAGAACACAGCGGAAAGGGAGACGATGACTGAAGAAAGGGACACACACGCGCACTGAATTTATATAGAGTGATTCTAATGTGCCCGTGCATTGCACTTATCTAATGTGGCTTCCAACAGAAAAACAAACATATGATAAGTCAGTTGGAATCCAGAACAATAGAATTACAAACATCTGATAAGCGAGTTGAAACAAACCGCGATAATTACAGAGATTGTATCGGCCATCGTCTGTGGTGAGCTTCCGTGCCATGCTGTTCGTCGGATGCCACGGTAGTAGCGCCTTGCGCTCGCCGCAACCATAAGCTTCCTGTGCACGAGCCAGCGATACATCGCTCGACTACTGTCCCTCTCTCGGTCTCCCCAATCCACCACCTCCTTCCGTTGCCTTCGCCTCAGATCGGCGAAGCGAATCGTCGAGAGACCGAGCAGGCCGAAGGCCATGGAGATGCCACCGACGTTCTAGGAGTCCGCACACTGCGACGTCTACCGTTGCACCTTCAACACCTTCCACTGTCGCGTACGAATCCCCCCAACCCCTCTGACCCTTCTGCGCCACGTTGTCCACCGGATGCCGCAGCAGTAGCATCTCGCGCTCGCCATTGCCACAAGCATCTTTGACCCCACCATCGAGTCTGCGGGCGACTACGACCCACCGTCGAAAGGAAGGGGCCAGATTCTTCCGCGCTGTGCCACCGAGCTCGAGAGGAATGAAATTGGGAGCTATCGTGAGGCGAAGCGAAAAAGAATAGACCAGTTTTTTGTCGGCCGGTTTGGTTTTGTTCAGGAGGAACGAGATTAGGACCTATCGTGAGGAACGGAAGCAAAAAAGAATAGGTCAGTTTTTTTTCGGCTGGTTCGGTTGGTGGTTGTCATGGCCCCAAATTCGAATTCGGCTCGTGCGGCTAACATTAGCGCCAACCAAGTGTTTGGCCACATTTGAGATCCACTGCTAACTTCAGAACCTACCCCAAATTTGCCACTTAAGAATTTCCAACTTAGCAAAAAAAAATTTAGAGTTAGAAATTTCAAACTGCAAATGTGATTTTCATCAAAGTTCAGAGCCTTGTAACTTGAGAGCTATAAGGATGTAGAATGTGTGGGTTAGCTAATCGTGAACTAGAAACTTTCTCCTCAACGTTGTGGGGTTTGAACTAAAATCCAATGCCAAATACTAATTTAAATCATAGCATCAAAATTAAATCTTATGCCGAAATTCTAGGACTTAACCATTACAACTATGGCTTACTAGTGTGGTTAAGTGAATAAGTGAGCTCAAATCAGCCCCAAACCGAAACAGAACCAGCAGCCTCTTCTTTTGAGTTTCCTCCCCAAGCCACAGCACTTCTTCCTGGCTCCTTCCCAAGCAAAGCATTCCCAGCTCCTCCCCTTGCCGAAGCACTCCCTCCAGCATTCTCCAAGGTGGCGCCCTCCTCAGCACCTCCCCAAGCTGGCCGGCCTTCACTCCCTCCTCCAAGTGCAGCCCCTCCTCTCCCTCCTCCACTCCCTTGAGGTGAGGCTCTCCCTAGGGTTAGGGTTTGGTGTTTCCTAGTTTTGGAGGCAGCAATGGTGGTGTTGGGAGCTATGGTGAGTAGAGATTTGGGATTTGGGTGGGGAACAACCATTCTAGGGTTTGGGGAAAGATTCAGATTTTCGAGCAGATTTTGTAGCTCCTGTTCTTGACTGATTCGAGCACGTTGCGAGCATTTCCTGCTAGGTTGACTGTAGATAAAGTTGTGGGTAATGGAATTATCTTTCATTTCCAACTTGAATCACTCAATTTCGTTAATCCAACTGAAAGTTATGTCAATTTTAGTGCGTGCTGCTCTGAAAATGCAGAAAATGTGGAGCTGAAACTTGAGCCGCGAATTAAAAGTAATTAGAGGGCGAATTAGAAATTAATTTTTCCTGAGAAGTTTTAGGAAATTTCGTGTAGATTTTAAAAATATCATCCTTTACTCAATTCCATGAAGTATAACAATTTATATGATGAAATTTGTGCATGCTGTCTGAAACTTTGAAAATTCTAAACACTGAAACTGCTCTTTGTTCCTGGCCGAACTGGGAATTCTCTGGGCAGAATCTAGGTGATTGGCCAAAGCTAACTGGTAGTTTTATGTCTTGTGGTCGTCTAGGATCTGAGTTTGCTCAATTTGATTAAGTGATCAAAAAGTTATGGCCATTTGTATCAATGCTGTCCTGAAACCTGTTTTGCTGAAAATTCAGACTTTGGGGCTGAAGTTCAGAGTTTAATTGCAAACTTTAAATTTGTATTCTGAATGTTATGATGCTTGGTAAAGTTAGATCACCCTCTTGTGGTCTTTTAGAGTCCAAGAAATCAATTTTTAGATTAAGCATTCAGAAGTTATGCCTCTTGTGGTCTTTTAAGCATTCAGAATAGAAGTGGAGTTTAACAATTTCATTTTCATTCTTTAATTGAGTTGAATGTTTGCACTTTTGGAAACTGCCATGGTGATGCATTTAGCATTTCATTTCATATGCATCGCATGCATCTCATTTACATGCATTGTGATCGTGTAGAGAACGAAAACACGGAGGTTGACGCGGCGGTGACCGAGGGGGTTACCGGAGAGGCGATTGTCGTTGGGAATCCGGCAGAAGCTCAAGGCAAGCACCTAAGCATGTTCAACCTTATTATTATTTGTATTTTAGCAAATAATTTGCTTATTGGATGGTTAGGTTATGCATTAGGAATTGAAATGTGGGAAGGGTATTAGAACCTAATTGTTGCACATACACTCATTGTTAATTGTTGAACATCTTCTTTGGAGCTAGTGTATGGGTAATTATAATGTGTCCATGCTTATTTTGCTTAGATGTCGGGTATGGGCCAAGTGGTGGATGGCTCCATCACTTGAGATTAATTACTTCACTCTAATGGGTTGCGATTGGTTATAATTATGCTTTGAAATGGAAAACTAGAGACCGGGCGAGAGGGTTCGATCATTTGGGTGTGGAGACTCAAATGTTGTAGTCTCGCCTGTGTTGGTTAAGGACCGATCCGTTGTTTGCCATGTTGATCGAGCACCCCTTGTTGATCGCATGCCCGATATAATGGTACGGTAAGCCACCCTTTCATGGCATACTACTCGATGGGTCATGCCCTCATGCAATTGGACGTGGTTGAGGGTGAGGCCTAGGTCTACTCTCGAGGGCTAAGCGAGGCTTGAGCCGCTCGAGGGAGGTTGCTAGGTGCTCAGGCCGCATGAGGATGGTTCAACGAGTAGATATGGATGCGAGGAGGGTTGACATGAGGTTCCTTGTGGCACATGTCGTGCGATTGATGATCCCCTGCAGGGTGAATAAGTGATTCGAATTGCCGCGCTCTCGGATATGAGCACGCTTGTATCATCCGACACTTCAATGTAGTAATAACTTAAATTGAAACTAGTTGGTATACTTGATGTTGATACTTGTTTATGCTATTACCTGCTCTCTTTAATGTTTAATTTTAGATTTCACTCTAGCAATAGGTGCTGTCCATAACTGCTATAAAACTTGAAATTTGTGTAGTTGAATACGATTATGCAACAAAGTAAGCTTTTCCGCACTTTTACCTTAAGCTTATACCTTGCTACATCCAAATGCATATTCTTTCGAGTCGGTCATATATGGACCACGGGTAAGTCTTGCGAGTACCTTCTGTACTCATGCTTCTGCTTTGTGGTTTTCAGGTGAGGACCCCGGCGGGTGTGAGTTCTGTCCGTACTGCTTCTCGGTGGTCGGGCGGGGCACCGAGTAAAAGCTAGCTCAATGATGTAAATGCCCGGAAGTGTTCAAGGGTAGGACACTTCCGGAGATGTCTTACTTTTGGTTTAATTTGGTGGTTGTGCGTTCATTTTGTTGTATAGTTAGCTTTCAAACTTGTTATGGTTATGTTTAATCACTTGGCTATTTCCATTGTTGAACTTTAATGTATCGCCATGTTTAACTCATTTCTAGGTTGTTACTTGTATGCATGTCTGTTTTTATTGTGGTTGTAGTTGTGATATATTTGTTTAGTTAATTGCTCTTATGTCTGCTGAGTGGATGTCCGTACTTCTAGGGGCGTCATGCCGAAATTTTGTAGATTTTTGAGTCTAGGCAGGATCTTGTGTTTTGTCTGTTTTGTGAGTCTTTTTCTGCTGTTGTTGGTTCTGGCCTTGTGTGGTTGTTTGGTTTGTCTTTGTGCTTGAGTTAGTGTTGTTTTGTTGTGCTTCCGTGTTGCGTGTTTGGTCGTAAAGTTTTGGGTTCGTTGCCCTCTTTATGCAAATTGGATTGATATGGCAATGGAAACCGATATGCGAGGCGATCCTGGGCGAGTTTCGGGTTGCATACCGGGGGAATACCGGGATTGTTGTCGAGTTATTCGAATGGGTTCGTTGTTGTCCTAATTGGGCTTGGGTGTTAGCACTGTGAGCACCATCGGTGATCCGTTGCTAGCCTTCAAATCCGATGAGGGCGATCTGGCATTCGAATAACCCGAGGACGGTCTGGGCGGCTCCTCATAGTGGTGGAGAACGGACACATCACGACCAACTCCTAATTAGAAGTAGTAGATATATATATATATATATATATATATATATATAGACAGAGAGAGAGAGATTTTGATAGGAGAGTGCTCTACCATTCCTCTTTTCTAGAATCAACAATTTTCTTATCTATGGTCTATAACTCAGAATGCATCAGCAAACTAAAATCCAAGGCTAACCTCTCTTAAGGGCTCAAGTATAAGCAGAGAGATCTAGAGAGATGTACTCATCAGATACTCATGCGTGCAAAAACCATAGCTAGAGGAAGATTACTAGCTCAGTATGGGCTTATTCGTACATACTCTTGCATGTGAAATGATATCTGTTCATAGGTAGGTGGGGTGTCTCCCATCAGTTCATAGAATGATGATTGGGATCATCAATAAGTGTATCTATTTTATTGTCTTTTAGCATATTTGAGTTCGAACAAAAGCTACACAAGTAACCAATGTTCCAAGCAACATGAGGCTGGCTGGAGTCATACTATTGTTCTCAACCAAAGAACTAATGTAACACACCATATGGTTGTGCTTTGAACCATTTGTTGAGCTGATGTCATGCCACTTGATATCATTTTGAACTGTGGAGTGCTCAATATGTGCATGCATTAGCTATATAATACCTTGTGCTAAGCTTATCGGATTTAAGCCTATATTCTAAAAGAATTAATTATTTTGAACCAATGCTATGCCTACGGTATCCCCTAAATGCTAGACGTGTCACTCTATTGATAGCATCTTAGCTCTTACCCCTTTCATGTTACAACCGTTCCTCTTTTCTAGAATCAACAATTAAATGTGTATAAGCAAATAAAATGACCTAATTAAATTTTAAGTCATGTAGAGCTAATCTCAAAATATTCGTGAAGTCAAAATCTTATTAGTTGACAAAAGATCTAATTTGGATTCAATTCATAAATCCTATTAGCAAAATAACCTTAAGTATTATGATTTCTGACCCACATCAACATTTCTTATGGAAATCTAGTTCTTATGGAACCCAATCCCGAGCTTATAATGGAGGAGACTTCCAAACCGAGCCTGAGCCAGTATCTTAACATTGAGCCAATCACCGAAGATGCCGAGGTCTCCACCGCTGCTGCAGATGATGCTCCCGTTGCAAGCGTCGAGGCCGAGGGAAAACTAAGAAGCCTGAAGGCTGGTATACCATCTCGGAGATCTCGAGATCTTTGGGGCCCCGGTTGAACCACAAGTCGTGACAAAATCTGAGTCCACATGCAGTGCCGTCAGAAGGGATAAAGTGCCAATCACCTATTTGGATTGGCACAAAGTGCCCCGCTACCAAAGAGGATCTATGGACGAGCTCAAAGAAACATTTCAATTCCCAGAAGAAGTCAAGAGTTCGATTCGTTGCGATCGTTGATGACCATGGATGCGGCATGGAGGAACTTCAAGGTGAGGTGAATACAAACTATGTGAAGAAAAAGCGGTCGACCATCGAGACTATCCAAAATTAAAGCCATATTGGGACGAGTTTGTGACGATGAAGCAAAACGAAGTGGCAAAGAAGTCTAGTGAGGACCACATAAACATCACAAGGAGGAATACTCACCCCCATAGACTAGGCACGGAGGGTACGCCAGTAAAATTCCTCAAAGGGAGAGGTAGGAACTAGATGTGGTCTGATTGACTGGTGCAAGTCCCTTGACTGGACTACTAGACTGACTCAAGTATTACGTGCTAGCGAGGGCATCTATCACGTCTGGTGGGACCCTATCATTCAAAAGTAGTGATGATGAAGTGATGTCACAAAGAGTTCAGCAGCTGCACGCCGAGTCCAGCCAAGGAAATTTCCACCCAGACAGGGAGAAAGAAGAACTAACCGTGGCCTTGGGAAACAAAGAGCACCCTGGTCAGACATGAGGAGTTGGGGTCAAGGTTCCCTGAAAGATGGGATTCCCAGAGCACAGAGACTCTCATAGGAGTCGGAAGAGAGCCAAAGAAAAGCGTGCCCAAAAAGAATTGGAAAAGATTAAGGAAAGGGTTTTTCGAGAACTACAAGGCACCATACAAGAACAAGTTCAACAACAAGTACAAGAAGCCATGACTTAGTCGCAAGTCCACAACGTTTTTTCCAGCCCTACAAATCATCGTAGCAGTTGCGCATCCACGCCATAGGTAGAACTGGATAACGTCCATTATCCTGTGGACGACATATAACACCCCACACCTTGCCAGCTCAACGTGCCAGTCATGAACATATTCTTGCAAGCTGGTACAGGAATAGCTTAACCAGGCCAAGAAGGGGGTGTTTTGCACAACCCCCGATAGCACTAGGTTATATAAAGGTCCAGGTAGACACGGTACTTCCACTGCTTGCCAACATCGCACTAGAAATTCCCTGCAACGACGAGGTTACAACTCTCGGAAGTGTCGTCCACTCATTCATCCAGTGGTGCAAGCATGACATCGTCGTGGACCATGTAGTGCCTGCGTCTCCTACAGTAGAACTCGCGCTACCGTCACTAGCACCTGAGCGTGAAATGGCAATGAAGCAAAATGAAGCTCTAAAGAAGTCCAGTGAGGACCGCATAAACATGGCTAATGTGAGTACTTCAATGGACAAACTAATTATAACCCTTGATCCAAAGAAATGGCACATTAGACAAGCTGTATGAGCTAGAACAGAGTGTGATGTGGTGCTAGCAAAAAGTAAGGGCAAGGCGAAGACTAAAGTACAAGATAACCAAGAAAGATTGAAATTCGAGCTGGGGAAGCCGTTAGTCACCCCTTCAAAGTTAAATAGCCTATCACTCATGATGCAACGATTGCATGCCTGGTACATGGAGCGATCCAATGAAGAGGTACTCCCAAAGGTTATCACTGCCTTGTTTCGAGATGAACATTTTCACCATGAGGGAGTTGGCTGCTTCATGATAGAATTCGATAACTTGTACAACTTGTTCTATCACGACACCCACGACAAATCTTTTTTGAGACGCTGGTCACTTTAAGTGTGTAATATATAAATCAGGGTCTTTATTCATGTAATACCAATAAATGTCATGTCTAACTTTTTCCTTATCTAGATATGAGATGATCGAACTAAGAAGAACCTAGGGACCAGTGGGATTCCTCGACCCGGGAATAGTCTGCTAGGCCGAAATCACAAGAGTACCAAAGGAGGTCGAGGAATACATATATAACACTTTGATCAAGCTGCAAGATAAGGAGTTTATACTTTTACCATACAATTTTAAGTAAGTTAGTTTCTCACTAGCTAGTTAAATTACTCGCTGATTTTGTTCTTTACTTTGATCTTAGAAGTAATGACTATGGCATCATACACGTGTATGTAGGTTCCACTGGATTCTCGTAGTAATTACTCCAGAGAAGAGAAAGATACTGATCATGGACCCGCTGGATAAAGATAGAAAAAACTACGAAGAGATGATAACTATAATGAATAATACGTTCAAAAGATATTGTAAAAAGTGCTCAAGATACTGCCCATTCCACAAATCCATTACAATCCGTACTAAATTTCTGGTATGCACGCAAGCAATATTCTTATATCGCATTTCATAGTAAATAACTCCTTTCATGACATTTTAGTTTATTCAATTTTACATTGTCACAAGCGGTATGAACCTGATTTATTGGATACTTAGTATTGCCAATACATGCGCCGAAATCTTAGGTTCTACAATAATAAACAATAGCGTAGATGTTTGTCATGCTTACATCACACATTGGTTCACACCACTCAATTTCTATATACTCGAGATTTATTTTTCCTATTTATAGCGCCTCAAGTTGCCTATATGAGGACTACTTCCGGTGGAAATCCAAGTCATTCAGGGACAACTCGTCTACTTCATTATGAAGGAAATCATCAACGCAAAAGGCAAGTTTCATGACAAAGACAACAACGATCAAGTCATCCATATTCATTTTACACATCGTGTGTCTCCAGCCAACATTGAAGACTAGTAGGCTTGTAGTTTAGAAAACTAGTTTAGTCTTTCATTATTTAAATTTTGTCTCATTACAAAGTGTAAATTGATGTTTCATTATGGCTAATCTTATGCTACTTTGTGTATACATCTGTTACAATGTGTATGATATATCTGTTTTATGTGTATGCTGTTTCAGAGGGCGTGGCTAGCGCTGCCTGAGGCTAGCCTGCAATGCCAATTTTTTATTTTGTTATGTGGCGTTATCAACGGCGGTTTTTGGCTAAGACCACCACTGATACTCGTACTATCAGTAGCGGTTCTAGCAAAAAATCGCCATTGATAAAAGATATCTGTGGCGGTTTGTGGCTAGAACCGTCACAGATACATGATTATCAGTGGTGGTTTTTGACTGGAACAGCCACTGATAATCTATCTATGGCAGTTTGAAAACTGCCTCGGATAATCCTCAATTATCAATGGCACTAAATCTGTGGCGATTTAAAAACCGTCACTGATGGCAGTTATAAACCGCCACAGATGACCTTTTTCAAGGTAGTGCCCCCCAATATAAATCTACTTAAATTATTTAAGTGATATTTAATAAAATTAGATCATTTTTAACTGATAAAAAGAGTAGTACATTGTTGACACCCAAATTTGGCAAGGCTGATCTCGTAGAGATCAGTTTTGGTAAGGGATATGTCGGTTATAGCAAGCTGATACGGTTTCGGACTGGAAGGCCCCAATCCCAAGGAAATCGAGTCCAATACGGGCATGATAGGAGATTGAGAAAGATATGATCGGGTTTAACATGGTAAGGAGAGATTGAGGCCGATACGGGTGATTGAGGAAACCAAGGAGGATACGTTCAGACCGAGTGCTATATAAGAGGTCCAGAGGCGAGAAGAAAAGATGCCCAAAGCCAACCAATCAACTCGCATCTACTTTATTTACTTTCTGTCAACTAGGAGTAGCCACTTTAGTTTGTAGTCTTTCATCTGTAATACTCTTTGATCAATCGAGTCGCGCATCACCAGTATTGATCTCTGTTGCATTACACCCCCTTTGGTTCATCTTTTTCTCCGATGTTGCTGCGCATCGCCTTTTTCGGGAAGAAGTGGCCTATTTACCCCATCTAGTCCTTCCGCCCGGATCGACTAGACTTACCGTTTGCTTTGATCGAAATCAATTTGCATAAGTCGATTAGATCCATTCATCTTCTTGCCGATTGCAAGGTCAAATCGGCTAGCAGCCCACACACTTGATGTCGTGACTCGAATTTGCAAATCCGGACACTCGTATGTCTGCACTAGTCGAGATCGCTAGTGCACACAAAGCTAAACAGGTATAATATCACATCATACATAGCGGAATATTAAATAAGTACTGCAAACATGTTATAAACGAGTTGTGTGACCTTATGGTCCCTTACAATAATCTGCCACACAGGGCTTCCAATAATCAGAGTAATATAGTTCAACAGCGGAATGAAAATAACATTGTAGTGATCCATCTTCTTCATAGGCATACGACTAAGGCTTGATTCCCTATTTCTCCGACTCTTCAACGAACTCCTCCTCATAGGCAGGCGTAGTCTCTTCTTCTGGCAAGTTTGTCCGCAAGGGTGAGTACACACCGTACTCAACAAGTCATGCACAAATGCAGTTCTATTACTACATGCATGGCTTATTCAAAGAAATGGCTTACTGGTTATTTTGCTTTTGCATCAATATTTTAAACTACTATTTACCTAGATTGAAAGCATCAAAAATCTATAACCATTATAGTTCTCAAATTGGTTTTTCACATTGTTTTGGACACATAGTCACTCTTCATTCACTTGGGCACACAGCCTCCCACCCCATTTTATTTTCAAACACTACCCCTTGACTGTAATCCCCGAGAATTGTCCAGTACCGTGGACTCGGCTATTCGAACAGTTTTGACACTCTACACAGGTTGTACACTTTACCCACAAGATACAGTCGCAAGCCACAAAGGCAATTGTCCGTAACAAAATCTTTCAGAGACTTCCATCTCCACCTAAGAACCTCTCCGGGTTGCCTTCGCTATCACTTCCCTCACTCAGAGTCGAAGTATAGGACCGACAAACACCGTTGGACGGGTACCAAGCCGTAGCACAGGCACGCTCCCCATCTGATTACCCCATGTAAGCGCCACCTGAGTATCAAGCGAAGACATCGAATCCTACTAGACTAGGTCCTCCCATTCAGACATGTGGTTGTACGAGAGACTCAGGTCAAAGGCTTGCAAGGTAAGGTCCTTAACTTGACCAAGGCAAGACATCCTTCTCTCAATATTTGGCACACAGCCCACACATCACTCAAAATCCACCAAATGCCACTCAGGCCCACTTGGCACGAAGCCACGGTCCACTTGCCCTGGTCTAAATCAATTCCACCCCCAGTTATTTAACAGTGCAACACATGCCCGTAATCATCCTTCATGTAGAACCACACAGGTCTCTACATTCCAACATCATTACTAACAATATTCCACCTTTTATCAAAAAGCATTCACTATTTCTTTAATCAATATTGTTTTTGTAATCCAAACAGATTTGTTCACGTTATAAGCACGGCTAAGCAACTATTCACGGTCTAGCCTCCCGTGTTGGCACAATATTGTCAACCAACTAATATTACCAACTTAGGTTATCAAAGGAATCATAGCATATGAATGATAACAACAAGGTGGCATAAACAATTAGGTTAATTAACTAATTCACCCAAAATATTTAAATCCATTTTAGTTGAATTAGCATGCATAATTTGAGAAAAAATACATTTTTCAAATTTAGGAGCAACATGGTCAAAGCATAACTTGCCTTCAAAAAGTTGTTGATCCTGACTCGAAGCTTGATCTTGCTCTAATAATTCCCCCTCGCAAATCTCCGGCAAATCAACGTCTACACAAATCATACATTCATACAATAAATATATTTTCTAGAGAGCAACTCAACTCTAAAAATTCTATAAAATTCACCAATAAATAGATCTTAATTTTACAAATTTTTAGAAATTGAAATCACTCAAATCGGAGTTAGAATGCAAAAGTTATAGCCATTTGAAGTTTGAAATTAAATCAAAAAGAATAAACCAAATTTCTTTATTTATTTTTATACGAAAAATCCGAGAATTATGACGTCAGCATAACTATTTATGACGACAGCACCGAAAACATTTTCAGCCAAATTATTTTTCTAAAGGAAATCGAAATTATGACGTCGGCATGGCGTCCTTCGCCGACGCCAAAGACATCTCGTACAAGAGCGACAAGTGGGGCCATCGATGATGTCCTTCTTGACGTCGAGATGACACATGGCAAAAAATCTGGTCGTGACACGTGTCAGCGCATTATCAACCGAGAGGTTGATCTAATCCTGACTGTTCGATTAAAAATGGGCGGCCACGATTGACTCAACGATTCGGTTCCTATTGACCCAGTCAACATGCTCCAAGATTCGTGCCAAACACGTGGCAACATCGTGCCCACACGATCAAAACGAACGGCCCGGATCACACAACGGTTCGAATTCCTCTCTCTCACTGACAGCGGGCCCAGGTGACGTCATGGATGACATCACGCGACACCGTCAAGACGATCGGCGACGCCTCGGCACTCAGCGCGACGCGCGCGACGCGAATTAGCTTGACAGCAGTGCGATCCCGAGCATTGATTTCAAAATCAGCGGTCAGGATTAAATCTAATTCACGCGGTGCAACCAACGACGTGGCTACCTCAGTGCACGACGTGTGGACAAATCCGAACCGTACATCTATGATCCAATGATTCAGATTAATTCAATCCTTACGCTATCAGAGCAAATCTAACGGCGATAGTTAAATAGACTACGTGGCTACACACGAATCACACGATTAAGATCTAACGGCTAGCAACTGAAGATGAAGTTCACTGTTACCGTGACTACATGGCTAAATCCGGTCCATCCAAAACGAATCCGACGGCTATTATCTAGCGCAGATTTGAGCACACGTGGGCGATCCCAGCAACGGGCACGTGGCACTATCCTAACCATCCATTGTGAATCTTACAGCTATGGTCTAAAGATGAAACTCACTATTGTTTGGCGACGTGGATGAATCTGGACGCTTGAACGAAGATCAAACGGCTGTGGTAGCTCCCGAGTTCGACGACGGCGTGGCGAGTAGAGGTGGCCGGAGAGGAAGAAGACGACGGCTCCTATGGCGCTCCAGTGCTGCTCCGGCGACACGGCTTGGTTCTACGGGTGCGGCTCGTCGCGGGTGTTACTCCAGTGGTCACGGCGACGGCGGAGAGTCACCGACGGCGACGCAAACAACGGCGAAGAGTCTCAGAACTACGGCGAGGTCGTGTGGCTAAACAGCGACGAGAGAGACGGTGTGGGTTAGCCTACGGGTGCGCACGGCGAAGAGCTTTCCCGCGGAGTCATCGGCCGGCTTTATAGCCTCGGGAGGCAAGCTCAAACGTCGTTTTACTCGGCGGTTTCTCGCCGGGGACGACGGCGGCGGCGGTAACGCACGGGGCGACGTGGATGCATCCGACGCGTAAACGCGGCGACGATCCGATGGCTCGGGGCGGTGAATCGACACGGATGAACCACAGCCTAGGATCAGTGGCGGATTTAGGATTTTAAGTTAGGGTATGCCGAGCTAGTACTATAATATACAATTCGGTAAAATCCAATGAACAATTCGGTAAACAACTACAAATATTGTTGAGAAATTTGGTATACGAGTATAAAATAACTAGAAACATGATAATACAAGTATAAATTATAATACAAATAGTTCGAACATTTTAAGTATGAAATATACATAAAAGAAGCTTACGCATCTACAATAGTTCAAAGAATACAATATTACTTCTTATCCTTCTTGTCTGGCCTCCGCCTTCTAATAGCCATGAAACTCTTGATTATATCATTTTCATCAAGTAGGAAGAAAATATCTCGCTCAATAAACGTTTCTGGAAAAGAGATGCAATGTTTTCGGAAAAGAGATGAAGCGAAGAAATTACCTTCTTTTGCTTCTCGTTTTACAATGTTTCGAAAAGAGATGAAGCAAAGACCTTCTTTGTTGCATGTTTCCGAAAAAAGATGCAATGTCTCCGTTCCTCTTCATAATTCAACAACTCTACAAATAAAAAAAAAGCAATGCATCAACAAGCAACTTTCTAGTCTCTAGCAAAGTAGCAATTATATTTGTTTCTACTCTATAAATCAACTAGCATTCTTACACTCAAATCATATATAAGATCAATATACACTAATATGACAATCAAAGGGGTGAATGATTGCGCATAAGCTAAAACAAATTTTATTGATTCTCAAATCACCCCTAAACAAATTATAAAAACTGCTTCGGTTTCAGCAAAAACAGACTGATATATGTTAACTAAAATAGTAATTCTTAAAGATCCAATTGTTGGATTGATGTGAAATTTTAAATGTAGAAATTAGATTCAATTTTGAAACTAACCCAATAAAAATCAGGTCAATCGGATCTACGGATCTAAAGTTATGACCTTCACATGCTAACTACTTCGGTTTCAGCAAAAATAGACTGACATATGTTAACTAAAACAATAATTTCCAAAGATCCAACCGTTGGATTGATGTGAAATTTTAATTGTAGAAATTAGATTCAATTTTAAAACTAACCCAATAAGAATCAGCTCAATCGGATATACGGATCTAAAGTTATGACCTTCATAAGCTAACTGTATAAGATAATGACGGTATTATGAACTGTATTGGGCAGAATCTACAGGGTTTTACGTGGCCCACCTGGCATACCCTGTAGATTCGCCCCTGCCTAGGATGAAGATCCAACGGTGGATGAGAAGCGGCTTTCAGGGTTCCAACCGAGCGGGCTGTGCGGTGCACACAATAATGGGCTCGACGATTCATCATTCATCGAAGTTTTCGATTTTTAAATAAAATAATTCCGATGAATTCGTTTAAATTATTTGAGGCTTATAAAATATGAGGAAAATTCTAGAAAAATTTTAGAAAATATTTTAGGACATTTTGAACTCAAATAAAATATTTCCATTTATATTTTATTAAAACTTTTCATTATTAAAATAATTTCCAAAGAAAAATCTATTTCCACAAACCCAATTTATCCCAAATAAATTCTGAAAATTCTCAAAAATTCAAATAAACCAGTAAATTAAAAAATCCAAATTTAGGGATGTTACACTTGAATCAAGCAGAGACCCCAACAGGGTGATAGAGCCTTATCGCCAACTACTAATGAGAAGGCGCCTGGCGGTGCCCTTTTGGAAATTTTGCGAGGAACATGGGTTGGCGCTACCATCCCCATACATCCGCCTAATCTGACACTACCGGGACAGCGTCAGAACACATCCGGTTCCCTGAGGAGGCAGTACTGAACTGTACCAAGGTTGGCACCAAAGAAATCGCAAAAGGCCGATCCACAAGAGGATCTCGGGCCAATTCGAAGCCTGAGCGGCGGTAAGAAAAGAAACGAAATTACCACGTTAAGGTCACCAATCGGAAAAATCACGAGTAAGACCGGTTCATGAGAGGACGTCCATGTCAACTCAGCATAGGAATGCCCGAGGGCAAGCATAAGGAGGTAGAAGGATCGAAATTGGTTGATAAAATATGCAAACTAATTGAACCAATGCTGCGATGTTGCTCCTTAGGGCTGACCAATTAAAAGAGGCGTCAACTCCAAAGCCTCCGGACGCAAGAATTGCGCGAAGCCGACCAGGAAAAGCAAAGGAACAAACCGTCATTTGTGTAAAACGAAGCAAGGAAGATGGAGCGGTACCGCGCATGAGCCGCCGAAGGATTCGTGAGTGCAGTATTCCAAAAGCGGTGGTCTCAAAAGTAAAAGATGATGCAATGGGATGACATTTTGCCGAGAGAAGCGCGGTTGGAAAGCCGATATGTCATGTAATTTTGGGGCATGTTTAAACATACCCCAAAATTGGGGGGCATATGTTGACACCCAAATTTGGCAAGGCTGATCTCGTAGATATCGGTTTTGGAAAGGGATATGTCGGTTATAGCAAGCTGATACGGTTTCGGACTGGAAGGTCCCAATCCCAAGGAAATCTAGTCCAATACGGGCAGGATAGGAGATTGAGAAGGATACGATCGGGTTTAACATGGTAAGGAGAGATTGAGGCCGATACGGGTGATTGAGAAAACCGAGGAGGATACGTTCAGACCGAGTGCTATATAAGAGGTCCAGAGGCGAGAAGAAAAGATGCCCAAAGCCAACCAATCAACTCGCATCTACTTTATTTACTTTCTGTCAACTAGGAGTAGCCACTTTAGTTTGTAATCTTTCATCTCTAATACTCTTTTGATCAATCGAGTTGCGCATCACCAGTATTGATCTCTATTGCGTTACACCCCCTTTGGTTCATCTTTTTCTCCGATGTTGCTGTGCATCGCCTTTTTCGGGAAGAAGTGGCCTATTTACCCCATCTAGTCTTTCCGCCCAGATCGACTAGACTTACCGTTTGCTTTGATCGAAATCAATTTGCATAAGTCGATTAGATCCATTCATCTTCTTGCCGATTTCAAGGTCAAATTGGCTAGCGCGACCACACCCTTGATGTCGTGACCTGAATTTGCAAATCCGGACACTCTGTGTAATCTGCACTAGTCCAGGATCGCGCTAGTGCACACAGGCTAAACAGGGTATAATATCACATCATACACAGCGAAATATTAAATAAGTACTGCAAACGTGTTATAAACGAATTGTGAGACCTTATGGTCCCTTACAATAATCTGCCACACAGGGCTTACAATAATCAGAGTAATATAGTTCAACAGCAGAATGAAAATATCATTGTAGTGATCCATCTTCTTCATAGGCGCCCTAACTAAGGCTTGATTCCCTATTTCTCCGGCGCTTCAACGAACTCCTCCTCATAGGCAGGCGTAGTCTCTTTTTCTGGCAAGTTTGTCCGCAAGGGTGAGTACACACCGTACTCAACAAGTCATGCACAAATGCAGTTCTATTACTACATGCATGGCTTATTCAAAGAAATGGCTTACTGGTTATTTTGCTTTTGCATCAATATTTTAAACTACTATTTACCTAGATTGAAAGCATCAAAAATCTATAACCATTATAGTTCTCAAATTGGTTTTTCACATTGTTTTGGACACACAGTCACTCTTCATTCACTTTGGCACACAGCCTCCCACCCCATTTTATTTTCAAACACTACCCCCTGACTGTAATCCCCGAGTATTGTCCAGTACCGTGGACTCGGCTATTCGAACAGTTTTGACACTCTACAGAGGTTGTACACTTTTCCCACAAGACACAGTCACAAGCCACAAAGGCAATTGTCCGTAACAAAATCTTTCAGAGACTTCCATCTCCACCTAAGAACCTCTCCGGGTTGCCTTCGCTATCACTTCCCTCACTCAGAGTCGAAGTATAGGACCGACAAACACCGTTGGACGGGTGCCAAGCCGTAGCATAGGCACGCTCCCCCATACAGTTACCCCATGTAACTGCCACCCTGAGGTATCAAACGTAAGACATCAGAATCCTACTAGACTAGGTCCTCCCATTCAGACATGTAGTTGTACGAGAGACTCAGGTCAAAGGCTTGCAAGGTAAGGTCCTTAACTTGACCAAGGCAAGACATCCTTCTCTCAATATTTGGCACACAGCCCACACATCACTCAAAATCCACCAAATGCCACTCAGGCCCACCTGGCATGAAGCCACGGTCCACTTGCCCTGGTCTAAATCAATTCCACCCCCAGTTATTTAACAGTGCAACACATGCCCGTAATCATCCTTCACGTAGAACCACACAGGTCTCTACATTCCAACATCATTACTAACAATATTCCACCTTTTATCAAAAAGCATTCACAATTTTTTTAATCAATATTGTTTTTGTAATCCAAACAGATTTGTTCACGTTATAAGCACGGCTAAGCAACTATTCACGGTCTAGCCTCCCATGTTAGCACAATATTATCAACCAACTAATATTACCAACTTAGGTTATCAAAGGAATCATAGCATATGAATGATAACAACAAGGTGGCATAAACAATTAGGTTAATTAACTAATTCACCCAAAATATTTAAATCCATTTTAGTTGAATTAGCATGCATAATTTGAGACAAAATACACTTTTCAAATTTAGGAGCAACATGGTCAAAGCATAACTTGCCTTCAAAAAGTTGCTGATCCTGACTCGAAGCTTGATCTTGCTCTAAGAATTCCCCCTCGCAAATCTCCGGCAAATCAACGTCTACGCAAATCATACATTCATATAATAAATATATTTTCTAGATAGTAACTCAACTCTAAAAATTCCATAAAATTCACCAATAAATAGATCTTAATTTTACAAATTTTTAGAAATTGAAATCACTCAAATCGGAGTTAGAACGCAAAAGTTATAGCCATTTGAAGTTTGAAATTAAATCAAAAAGAATAAACAAAATTTCTTTATTTATTTTTATACGAAAAATCTGAGAATTATGACGTCAGCATAACTATTTATGACGACAGCACCGAAAACATTTTCAGCCGAATTATTTTTCTAAAGGAAATCGAAATTATGACGTCAAGATGGCGTCCATTGCTAACGTCAACATCTCATCGTGCCAAGATCGACAAGTGGGCCCATCGATGATGTCATCTGGCGACGTCGGATGACACGTGGCAAAAATCTGGTCGTGACACGTGTCAGCGCATTATCAACCGAGAGGTTGATCTAATCCTAACCGTTTGATTAAAAATGGGCGGCCACGATTGACTCAACGATTCGGTTCCTATTGACCCAGTCAACATGCGCCAAGTTTTGTGCCAAACACATGGCAACATCGTGACCGCACGATCAAAACGAACGGCCCGGATGACACAACGGTTCGAATTCGTCTCTCTCGCTGACAGCGGGCCCAGGTGACGTCATGGATGACATCACCGCACACCGCCGCATGGTCAGCGACGCCTCGGCACTCGCGCGACACGCGGCGCACGGTTCGATCCCGAGCATTGATTTCAAAATCAGCGGCCAGGATTAAATCTAATTCACGCGGTGCAACCAACGACGTGGCTACCCCAGTGCACGATGCGTGGACAAATCCGAACCGTACATCTATGATCCAATGATTCAGATTAATTCAATCCTTACGCTATCAGAGCAAATCCAACGGCGATAGTTAAATAGACTACGTGGCTACAGACGAATCACACGATTAAGATCTAACGGCTAGCAACTGAAGATGAAGTTCACTATTACCGTGACTACGTGGCTAAATCCGATCCATCCAAAACGAATCCGACGGCTATTATCTAGCGCAGATTTGAGCACACGTGGGCGATCCCAACTAGGGGCACGTGGCACTATCCTAACCATCCATTGTGAATCCTACGGCTATGGTCTAAAGATGAAACTCACTGTTGTTTGGCGACGTGGATGAATCTGGACGCTTGAACGAAGATCAAACGGTTGAGGTAGCTCCCGAGTTCGACGACGGCGCGGCTTGTAGAGGTGGTCGGAGAGGAAGAAGACGACGGCTCCTATGGCGCTCCGGTGCTGCTCCAGTGACACGGCTTGGTTCTACGGGTGCGGCTCGTCGCGGGTGTTACTCCAGTGGTCACGGCGACGGCGACGCAAACAACGGCGAAGAGTCTCAGAACTACGGTGAGGTCGTGCGGCTAAACGGCGTCGAGAGAGACGGTGTGGGTTAGGCTACGGGTGCGCACGGCGAAGAGCTTTCCCGCGGAGTCATCGGCCGGCTTTATAGCCTCGGGAAGCAAGCTCAAACTTCGCTTTTACTCGGCGGTTTCTCGCCGGGGATGACGGCGGCGGCGGTAACGCACGGGGCGACGTGGACGCATCCGACGCGTACACGCGGCGACGATCCGATGGCTCGGGGCGGTGAATCGACACGGACGAACCACAACCTAGGATGAAGATCCAACGGTGGATGAGAAGCGGCTTTTAGGGTTCCAACCGAGCGGGCCGTGCGGTGCGCACAATAATGGGCTCGGCCCGTTACTGTTCATCGAAGTTTTCCAGATTTTTCCGAATAAAATAATTCTAGTAATTCGTTTAAATTATTTGAGGCTTATAAAATATGAGGAAAATTCTAGAAAAATTTTAGAAAATATTTTAGGACATTTTGAACTCAAATAAAATATTTCCATTTATATTTTATTAAAACTTTTCATTATTAAAATAATTTCCAAAGAAAAATCTATTTCCACAAACCCAATTTATCCCAAATAAATTCTAAAAATTCTCAAAAATTCAAATAAACCAGTAAATTAAACAAAATCCAAATTTAGGGATGTTACACTTGAACTGCAGCAGAGACCCCAACACCGGCTGATAGAGCCTTATCGGCCAACTACTACCGAGAAGGCGCACGAGCGGTGCCCTTTTTGGCAATTTTGTTGGGAACGTGGGTTGGCGCTACCATCCCCATACATCTGCCCAATACAACACTACAGGGGCGATGTCAGAACACATCCGGTTCCCGAGGAGCGGCTGGGAGCCGTACTCAAGGTTGGCACCAAAGAAATGCAAAAGGCCGATCCACGAGAGGATCTCCGCCAATTCGAAGCCTACGGCGGTAAGAAAAGCACGAAATTACCAGGTTAAGGTCAGCCAATCAGAAAAATCACAGAAGACCGGTTCGCGAGAGGACGTCCATGTCAACCCAGGCATAGGAATGCCCCGAGGGCAAGCATAAGGAGGTAGAAGGATCGAAATTGGTTGATAAAATATGCAAACTAATTGAACCAATGCTGCGATGTTGCTCCTTAGGGCTGACCAATTAAAAGAGGCGTCAACTCCAAAGCCTCCGGACGCAAGAATTGCGCGAAGCCGACCAGGAAAAGCAAAGGAACAAACCGTCATTTGTGTAAAACGAAGCAAGGAAGATGGAGCGGTACCGCGCATGAGCCGCCGAAGGATTCGTGAGTGCAGTATTCAAAAGCGGTGGTCTCAAAAGTAAAAGATGATGCAATGGGATGACATTTTGCCGAGAGAAGCGCGGTTGGAAAGCCGATATGTCATGTAATTTTGGGGCATGTTTAAACATACCCCAAAATTGGGGGGCATATGTTGACACCCAAATTTGGCAAGGCTGATCTCGTAGATATCGGTTTTGGAAAGGGATATGTCGGTTATAGCAAGCTGATACGGTTTCGGACTGGAAGGTCCCAATCCCAAGGAAATCTAGTCCAATACGGGCAGGATAGGAGATTGAGAAGGATACGATCGGGTTTAACATGGTAAGGAGAGATTGAGGCCGATACGGGTGATTGAGAAAACCGAGGAGGATACGTTCAGACCGAGTGCTATATAAGAGGTCCAGAGGCGAGAAGAAAAGATGCCCAAAGCCAACCAATCAACTCGCATCTACTTTATTTACTTTCTGTCAACTAGGAGTAGCCACTTTAGTTTGTAATCTTTCATCTGTAATACTCTTTGATCAATCGAGTTGCGCCTCACCGGTATTAATCTCTGTTGCATTACACCCCCTTTGGTTCATCTTTTTCTCCGATCTTGCTGCGCATCGCCTTTTTCGGGAAGAAGTGGCCTATTTACCCCATCTAGTCTTTCCACCCGGATCGATTAGACTTACCGTTCGCTTTGATCAAAATTGATTTGCATAAGTCGATTCGATCCATTCATCTTCTTGCCGATTGCAAGGTCAAATCGGCTGGCACGCCCACACACTTGAACCCGGCGTTCGTCCGCTGTGTTGCAATCAAAAACCCTTCTTCACGTTTTTGGTGTCAACATACATCTAACGCATCACGAAATTGACACGTGGTTTAAGCGTCGAGACCAACAAACATACATGACTATAGTGGCATTATAACATGCACAACCACTACTACAGAAACTACCTAGTTTTGTCCTGATCTCTTGTTCGAAAGTTTCATGGGGATTTCAATCAGCTTTCACTTTCTTGTGCACTCATATGAAGCGCTTGTTCAAACTGTGAAGCATCCTGGAGAATGTGTTTTGTTTCTATGACAGCGGCCCCAGAACATAAATAGGGTGTTCTCACGACTTAACCAGCGACCATGGTTGATGACTAGTGAGTACTTGTCACATGCCAGCAATAGTACACACGTCGAGTAGTACGAACCGTTGAACACTAGCTTGTCCATTACTGGGACAATAAGCTAGGAAAAGAAAAGAAGCTCATATCACCCGAACATCTCTGCACCGGCATGACTTAATTACAAGCATGCACTACCTTGAAAAAGGTCATCAGTGGCGGTTCATAACTGGCATCAGTGACGGTTTTTGAACCGCCACAGATTTAGTGCCACTGATACTCGAGGATTATCAGTGACGGTTCTAGAACCGCCACAGATAACATTATTTGTGGCGGTTTTTGTTAGAACCAAATCCGCGGTAACAAATATCGATGGCAGTTTTGGATAGAACCGTCAGCGATATTTGGTTATCGACGGTTCTAACTAAAACCGCCCAGACTATCACCGCGTCAATGGCGATTTTTGGCTAGAACCGTCACTGATAGTCCGACACACGAAAATAAAAAAACTGGCATTTGTGACTTGCCTCGGGCAATGTTAGCCATGACCTCTGTACAGAAAATAATCACAGAAGTGTACATATACAAGAATTATTCATTGCGTCCATAATATGAATAATTAAGAAAATGTAACATTAGAAGGAGGAAAATTTCTTCGTCTCAAAAGTCATGTGTGCACAAAGTGAGCAACTAAGAAAACATGGGGATAAGATACATAACATGAAACATACGAGCTTATTCCCATTTTTCTTTCTCGCCACACATAAATCCACCATGGCAAGTGAAAAAGGCTGAAATATGTGAGGACCTCCTAACATGGTGCAACTCGATCTAAGTAAGCGAGAATCTGGCTACTATCACATGGATTTTCATGTCTAGAGTTTATTGTGCCCATTGTGCAGAAGAGAACATGTCTGAATAGGCGTAAAACATTCAACTATTGCGAAGTCTTAGAAGTTGTCAACCGACAAAAGCAAGGATTGCTCTTTGAAAGTGCTTCTCCGTACCAATGGATAAAGTATTGCCATCACGACATAACTTGCAAGGCGATAGAAGAAGAAATATGGAAGTACACATGGACTACATGTAAGCAATATGGCACCAAAAATGTGTCGAGAATAGCGAAATACAAGCTAACGACATATAGGATCTTCAAGAATATGAAGAAACAACAAGGCAGTGGGAAGCCATCTATAGAGAAGTAAGCTAAAACAAAATAGCAACACCCAGTTACAAGTGGTTTTGTGTTACATAACAGCTTTGACAAACAGACTCACCAAGAATTCTCATAGGATGCAAGTTCTTTAAATTACACAAGGCATATGTGCCTTGGGAATGGCTGGGAACCTATCGAGATGTGGTTGCCCATTTAAAGTTGTAGATTATAATGAAATGGTTTCAACTTGGTGCGAGGAATCAGATTCATGCCCATAGCAAACTTAATGTGTTAAGCATCTTGAACAAAGTTGAAAAATAATTAAGATTCCGTAATCACTAAAACTTTCCCATGGGAAGCTGGAAGTATGGATTTGTGAGGTTCTTACCAAGAAAATATGCACACAGAGGCAAAAGAGCTTGAATTTTTCACACTAGCGATCGGGGTTAACAATATCGATTTGGAGAAAATCGTTCGAAAAACAAATTGAAAATTGCTCGAGAAATGTTAAAAGGGTATCTTGAAATACCTCTACATTCTCAATTTTGGCAAAAATCTGGGTTTGGTGAGATCACCCAACCGAGAGGAACTCCTGTGCTGTCTGCAGGAAAAATACTAGCACTGTTGACAACTTTCTTCCCAAGTACAAAATGCAAAAAAGCAGGTGGTACTATATTGAATATAGCAATGCAATATTTCTAGCAAAACACCCAAAAAGGAAGTTTGAAGAAACGAAAATGCATCCATAATGTAATTAGTTACTTGCTGCAGAACATCTTGCGTGTCTTGTATAAGAGCAGAGAGAGAAGTCAATCTAGTTTGGAGCACCCCATTTTTGATAACTGAAACAAACACATGCTCAAAATTCTTAAGATGAGTTAGAGCAAGGGCTTGAACTTAGCAAAAAACTACGGTTTTTACTTGTAACAACATTACAAAGTGAAGTTCTGGCGAGATAGAGGAAAGACATCAAAACAACAATCACACAAGGAGATATAAATCACTTGTGCGGGAGGAATTCCTTACATCCATGTCCTCATCAAACAGTGTGGGCAAGTCAATATGAATCTGGGAGCAATGCAATGTGAAAAGTGACCCGGCCAGGGTAGCTGTGTTCTTGATGACACAAACCACATCATCTCCTTTAATTTCAGAAACCTAGATGAGAGTTTTGGTATCATAAAATGCAGACAACAAGCAGAATCCTACTAAGAGCCATACAAAATATGAAACATGCAGAATGTTTAAGTGCAACATGCCAAAGACTTTTACCTCCAACCAAACTGAAGTAGTCTCACTGCCTGTGTACAGATATTGCCCAACAAATATTGTACAACCTGGTTTCCTGACACGCAAAGAACAAAGAAGAGTTTGTCATAATGACAAAACAAAAAATTCTATATAAGGTAGACACGGGCGATCTACTTGCATTTGCTTGTGCACAAGTAAATACAACATAATAATACACATAAATTACACTAAACTAAGTTACCTTGGCAAGTCTAGAGAAGTTGATGGGTAGCAAGTTGAGGCGGCTTCGCCTCGATCGGGGTCGGTGTAACAAAACCATTCTCTTCAAGGAGATTGCGACTTCACTCTTGTTCACCATAGCCTTTCTAGTTTCAAGGGGGGCTAGAAATCTTAAATCTTAAAGTTAAAAGTGAAGCATCTTAATCAATTCATAAACATCACGGGGAAAAATTCAACCAAGTAACCAAGTAATTTTTTCACTTTGTTAGTTTATCAAGCTATTACAAACACATGAAATAACTTCATATGAAAAAATAACCATGTAAGGCAAACACATGAAATATTTTGAAGTGCCACTCGCATGTTTGTACATGTGTTCCTCAAGAAGACAAACGTACATGCTACAGTAGCAGAACCACTGACAAGAGAAGTGGCATTGACAAAAGCCTAAACTAGTTTCCTAAACTAGAAGCCTACGGGCCTTCGGAGGTTGGAGACACGTGATGTGAGACATGAGTATGGAGGAGTGGATCGTTGTTGTCTTCGTCATAAAACTCGCCTTTTTGTTGAGTATTTCCTTCATGATGAAGTAAGCGAGTGTACTGAGCGGCTTATATTTGAGCAAGCGATCCTACTAGTAGAGCGACTTGAGGTCTTTGTAAGTATGAAAAGCAAATTAAGAGAGCATATAGAAATCGAGTGGCGCCGTCGATGTGTCATGTCGGCATAGTGACCTCCACGTCATTGTCTTTTATTGTGCAACTTAAGATTTCCCGCATATCTTGGCACACGAAGTACCCACATAGATTTGTTCCTTGCGTGCGCTTGTGACCTTCGCGAAAATCGTATGAAGTAAGATGTCGTCGAAGGAGCTATTTACTATGAAATACGATATAAGAATATTCCTTGCGTGCGTCTTCGGAAAGTTAGTACGGATTGTAAGGATTTTTGTATGGGCGGTGTCTCGTGCTCTTCCGACAATATCTTTTGAGCGCCTTATTTATTAAGCGTGTCATCACTTCATAGTCCGCTTTAGGTTTATCCGGTGGATCCATGATCGACATCTTGCTCTTATGCGGATGAATTACTACGAGAATCGATGGAATCTGGATGCCATAGCCATTAGTCCTTACGTCGAGTAAATAACGAAATCAACGAGTAATTTAACTAGCTAGTGAGGAACTAACTGAAAATTGTATGGTACAAGTATAAACTCCTTGTCTTGTAGTTTAAGCAAAGCTTTATATACGTACTCCTCGACCTCCTTTGGTACTTGTAACATCCCAATTTTTGAGTTTTATTTAAATTTATAATATTCTATTGCCTTTTATTATTTTTGTGAATTTACTGGAGTTATTGATTTTTTCTGAGATTTATTTAAATCATTTCGAATTGGAATACATAGCTTTTGTTAAGAAATAATTATAAAAGGAAAATTTAAAATAGAGTTTGCCTAAAAATATTTTATTAAGTCCATAAGGTCTCAAAGTATTATTTCTGAGAATTATCTGGGGATTTTTCTGGTGTTTAAGGGGACTTAATTAAATCAAATACATTTGGGTATTTTAAGAAAAGAGGTTGGGAAAAACTAATAATAATGACATGCTCGTGTCTGTTAGAACCCAGTCCGAGGGAAATTGTCGAGCCAAGTGTCCGTAGCAAGGAGTCGTGGTCACGAACATCCGCCGTGTGGGATTAGGCAGCGTGATCAAGTTTTCTGCTCTTGTGGCATGGGGAGAGTTCAAGTACTCTTGTATTAGATAAGGACTTGATCGAGCAAGGACGCCAGATCCGGCGACGTGTAGGAAGTCGATCGCATTGCCGTGTACCTCTTCGCGCGGACTAGGCTATCGTGACCGAGGAGGCTGCTCGTGTCGGCGTGGCGGCGAAAAGGAGAGCGGCGCCATTTAGTTTCCATGGGAGGATTAGAGGCCGGGCTGCGTGGCGATGGAAGCGTATGAGTTCGGCGGGACTCTACATCCGGACCGTGAGGGCGTGAGGATATGTGGCGTGACCGACGAGGACACAAGCGCCAATCGAGAAAGACTCGTGTTGGCGTGGCAGCAGAGGAAAAGTGAACACGCGGTGGTTTCGATTTGGAAATTGAAGCCGTGAATCGGCGTGGGATTCCTTATGGACTGGGGGTGAGGACTATAAATATACGCCAACCCCGCTTTGGGATTCAATCAACATAGAGCATCGTGTTCACGGGAACAAAAGCGGCCGAGGACGCAAGAAGCCGGGAAGTTCGCAGCAAATCGTGGAGTCGCGCTAGCGTTCGTGGGACTTCGCAAAGGATTGCAGGCGTCGCCAAGAGATTTTCGAAATTGCCGAGTTGTCGCCGAGAAGCCTGAGGATCGTGTTGCCTTGTCGAGAAGCATCCCGTGTGCACCGTAGTTCTGCCGGAGCGTCACCAAGGAAGGAGATCGCCGTCGGGATCGTCGTCTTCTTCGAATTCGGCAAGTTTCGCACGTGGTTCAGCCATCGCCGATCGGGAGCTTCGTCAGTTGTCGGATCTTCACCAAGCGATCGGGATTAAGTCGTAACGTTTCGGATCGGTAAGCATCTCATATTAAATATCAACCGTTGGGTTTAGATCGGACGGTTAATATTGAGTCACGTAGAAGATTTAACCGTAATCGTTAGATTGAGTTTATCAGTCTAGATTTCACCATGTTTTGTCCGTACAAGCCGGGGCAGGAAAATTCGGATTTCGTTTATAAAGGCGGTACTATTAAATTTAAAAATTCAATTTAGTTTATTTTCTAAACTTCTAAATACTATAACTTCTGTATATGAACTCCGATTAAGGTGATTCCAATTCCTAAAAGTTTATAAACTCAAGATATATCTAATGGGGGGTTTTATCCGGATTTTTGAGTTCATTTGTTATTTGTTCTTGGTCTTGGTGTTTATTTGCTATTTCTCTCTCGATTCGCGTAGACGTTGAGTTGAGCGAGGTGTCGGAAGAAAGATTATTATATCAAGTACAATCTTCGGAGCAATATCAGGAGCTTAAGCAAGGCAAGTTGTGCTTTGATCATGTTGCACCCATAAACTAGATTGCATGCTATTTTGATTTACTTTATCACTTGGTATTTTATGTGTATAAATGATTTCAACATAAGTTTGGGATTAGCTACCATACCCTTTGAATTATACCCTACCTTGATATTTGTATGCCATGCTTCATTGTTACCTTAAGTTGGTTGCTATAGTTGGTTAATAATAAAATCAACACGAGATGGTTAGATCGAATAGAATTGCTTAGCCATGCCACGTCATCACATGTTCATGAATTATTGGCTAATAATCTTGACTAATGGAATATGGAACAATGATGTTGAATTGTGTAGCATGTAATCAAGCTGGGTTTGATAATCATTTAGATTGAAGCAAGTGGTAGGGGCAAGGGTATGTGGTGGGCCCAATGGGCGAGAAAGGGTATGTAAGCCTTGCTTTAATCAATCCTAAGGACTTAACCTTGCGAGCCTTTGACACGAGTCTTACTTGCAACCACATATGCGGAATGGGACAGACTTAGTGACTAATTTGTAAATGCTTAACTTAAGTGCTATCTTGGTGGTGTGAGTCGGGTTTACGGGAAAACTCACATGGCGCAAGAGGGGGCCTATTTGTGGTGGTTTAGCCCTTGATGTTGAAACCTTAGCGGGTAGCACCGGGTTAAGAGGATGTATTGTAAAGGCTTCACGATCGTTACTTTGTGTGGTGCATGGTTGTATCATGTGGGTAAAGTGCATAACCTCTGCAGAGTGTACAATCTATTAGGATAGCCGTGCTCACGGTATTGAGCAATGCTCGGGAATTACTGATCAAGGGTAGTTAATTAAAACTTGTCAATCTGTTGGGATGGCGAGGATGCCATGTGGATAATGGAACTTGAGTTAGGATGAGACTTGGGTTGATTTGAAAACAATGGAATCTATTTACTTGTTATTATTTGTTTCTTGTCTTTTCAATCTATGTTATGTATGTTTCTTAAATCTCGCTTCTTGCTTAGAACCACTTAGCCCTTCCTTTAGAATAAGCCATGCATATAGCTATAATAGGATTGCATTTCATGCACAACTTGTTGAGTGCTTCATGTACTCACCCTTGCCTACAAACATCATCGATCTTTGAAGAAGGAGTACCATGGAGAGCGAATGTTTAGGGTGCAAGCCTTGTCGTTACTGTGGTATCTTGAGGGTTTATCTCGTCTTCAATTCGCTGCAGTTTAATTAGTTGTTGACCTTATGAGGCATTGTTAAGTAAGTTGACCATAAGTTCGTTCAACTGGTAACATTTAAATATATTATGTCTTTTATCTATTTCGTTATGTATGATTGTGATATTCACTAATGTTGAGCTGTGTGCACTAAGCGTGATCTGGACTAGTGCAAGATATACAGAGGGTCCGGATTTGCATATTCGGTCTCGGCAGAGGTGGTATCGAGCCATCTTGTTGTAGGTCTTGCCCTAGATAGTTGGTCGTCTCTATAGGTCCTTCAAAATTATTTTCTAAATTAAAAGACCTAACCCCAAGAAGAATAATGTGTTCTTGACTTATCTCATTCTTCTATTTCGCCATTCCTTGTCCCTTGCTGAAATTTCTTTCTCTTACCTCTCTTTGAATCGAGTTAAATTCTTACAGGTTGTCTTGAGTTGAAAGCGATATACCACACTTTAGGGAGACATCGAGTGTCTGCTACTGCCATAATGATCACAAAGGGAGGAATTATCAAGCTCATGGAAGAACAGATCAATAAGGTGTATCAAGATTTAGAAGACTCAGTACTTCAAGTAGTCAGTTGAGACTCATGTGTGGGAGTCGCGTTTCCTTAAGATAGGAGTGTCGCCTATGTAGACAGTAGTTTTGTGTGTATAGGTTAAATTGGTTCTTATTGATTGTTGAGTGTGCAGTATGCGTTGCAAAGCTTTTAGGCTGATATAAGCAACCATACCAAGTTACTAATATTGATTGCTTAAGTTATTGGGTTAAATCTATCTTCCCTGTGTTAGAATTCTTGCTCCTCACCTACGCTATTTCCCTCCCTCCTAACCTCTTTGAAATAACCAAGCAGATGGGTCGATTAGCGATAGCAATGGGAGGTGGAAGTGAGAATCAACTCAATAGACACTCCTAGGATGGATTAGTTTTCAAACCGTCACTACCGATAGATATCGCGAGCTTTAGAGAGTTTTAGCCGCTCAGACCCAATTAATGCAGGCGAGGATAAAGCTAGTCACGCTAAATGTCTGTAAAGCATCTCGAATAGTTATCAAAGATCTTTGTGCTGATTCAAGGTTATCAGAATTCATAAGGACTCGTCCGCCAATATTCTAAGGAAATGCTTCACCTTAGGAGCAAAGGGTTGGCTCAAGACCATTGTCCACTTCAGTATCCCTTGGATCCAATAGTTACTGCCGTAATCTGGTATCAGCAAAAGAATTTACGGACCCTAGTTGCTCGAGGATTACCCATAAGAGGAAGAAAGTCAGTTGCCGGAAGACGTCGCTTGGAGAAATAAAAATGCACCCGTTATTAGAGAATACCTTGATATATTTCCCAAGAAATTGTCTAGCATGCCGTCATATCGGAAGATCAAGTTCGTAAGCAAATTAGTGCCTGATACAACCCAATAGTGAAGAGACAATGTCAAATATTTTCTATAGAAATAATGGAAATGGAAAGGCATAACGAACAAGTACTAGGAAGAGTTTGAGAAAACTTAGTGCGTTACCATGGGAGTTCATGTTTATCAAAAAGGGAAAATAGAAGATCGGAAAAGTGCACTGAAACATGCTTTAAATAAAGAAAGGGTCGAAAAACGAGTGTCCAATATCAGGATCGACAACATGATTAGACAGTTGAGAGGAGAATTAGAATTTCTTTAGGATAAAAGTTCGCTTAGGCTATCATAAATTCAGGAGTCATGGGAAGAATGTTTCTAAGATTGTGCTCTCTACATAAACAATATAAGTTTTAGCTAAATCTCCTTAATCGACCGATGCCCCGCATATCTAATGAACATGATAAGTAAGATATTTATGGAATAATTAACAAATTTATGGTTGATGACAATCTAGTATACCCTAAGACAATAGAAGATCATGCAGAACATGTTAGATTGGTTTACAAAGATTGCAAGAGTAAGTAGTCAATATGCTACGTTCAACTAGAGTGATTTCTGGAAGTGAAATGTCGAAATTCCCTAGTCATAAAAAGATTGCTAAAGGAGTTGTTGTTGAGCCAAGAAAGGTAGAAGTTGTGTTACATAGGAAGCAACCAAAGCACGCTACTTAGATTTAAGGTTCTAGAAATGGTAAGATAATACCCTTTGGTTCATAGGAAGATTTTTCAACAATAACTAGATCTTTTATGCGATTGTTAAGGAGAAAGAGATGCATGGATACCAAAGTAACGTAAAAGGGTTTAGGAAGATGAAAGAGCGGTCACCATTGACGCATGTGTTAGTATTACTAGCTGTGCGGAGTAGTTTCAATTTATAAGGATGATGCTTCTAGACATAATCTGAGAAGTGAACCAACGTTGTTGCATAAACGATGAGGCAGTTGAAATTACCTTACGTATGACTTGGAGTTAGCCGTTGTAGTGCGCGCAGAAAAATGGTGTCACTATCTTATCGGAAATAAATCTGAGCCTTAAGAATCTAAATATATTTAATCAGTCCAACCTTAATATAGGACGAAGATAATGGTTGGAAAAGATCAAAGAGCCTAGTGTCAGAATCCATAGGCATTTCAGTAAGGCTAAGGTGGTAGTCGACGTTTGAGTTACAAGGTAATATGTTGATAATAAGCAGTTAACCAGGGTATAAAAAGAATTTAAGAAGTTGAAATTAAAGATCGCCCCACAAGGTTTCATAGTTGCCTTGGAAATAGAACCAACATTAGAAGATCAGAACACAAGAAGTTCGAAGGTAGATGAAGTACAAAATCAAGTTAAGGAAAGAAGAAGGCGTAGCCAAAAAATAGAAATTTGAGTGATTAAGATACCATGAGGATTTAGGACCAAACCAGTGTGCTGGATAGGAAGATCCTAAGAAATTGATACTTGAGAAAACTCATAATTCTAAGTATTCGATATACCCAGGAAGTGCCAAAGAGAATCAATATCTTAAGGAAAGGGTTTTGGTGACCTAAGGTGAAGGGCGAAACTATTGGTTATGATACCCAATGTGATGTGAAAAAAATATATAATAATAAAGGCAATGCATTAGAGATCTAAAGGTTCGTTGCAAATCATTATAGAATCCTATAGGAGGCAAAGCATTAAAAGATCCCTAGTGTAAATGGACTCAAAAAGGTATGAATTCGGAGGAATCATTATTGATTGAACTAACCAAAATTACTCATTTCGTATCACTAAAGACTACGTATTCAGAAGATCATTTGGCAAATCTGTTAGGGATTTAATAACTGCGTAGGTGCCTAAGACGATTGTGTCCGATAGAGGTATCCAATTTATCTCAAGGTTTTGGAATAAGTTACATGAAGCAATGATAACTCGCTTGAACTTCAGTACAGTTATCGCCCGCATACCAATAGTCAAACAGAAAGAGTTAATGTTTAGAGGTTGTGCGATAGCTTACGCCACGTTTCGGGATAAGTGTTTGCCATAGGCAGAATTCAGTTATGACGATAATTACCAGGCTAGTTTGCAGATGTCATCATTTGAAGTTTTATATGGACGAGCCTGTCGAACCCCGTAGGGGAGTGTTCGGTAATTGGACCTGAGATGCTCAGAGAAGCCAAAGAACAAGTTGCCATGATCGGAGAAAAGGCTGAAAACAGCACAATTAAGGTAGAAGAGTTATGTTGACAATCGTCGTAGTGAATTGAGCCTTGAACCCAATGATTTTGTGTATCTTAGGGTTACTTCCCTTAAAAGTGTAAAAAGACTTCATGTCAAAGAGAAGCTTACACCTAGGTATGATAGACCATTTAAAATCCTGAGCCGCCAAGAAGAGGTTGCGTATCAGTCAGTGTTCAAGAGTTCGCTCGGCGAATTCGTTGCGGTTAGGCACCGCCAAACGCCAAGGCCGTATTTGCGGCGTAATTGCGGGTCTCGGCGTTTTGGCCCTCGGCGGCCGAGAATTAATATAATTCATATATATTATTGATTTTATTATGAATAAAATTTTTTAGTTTTCTTTTCTAGTTATTTGCAAATTGCAAGACATCAAATATTAAAGTAAAATATTAAACTAAAATACTTAAACAAATACTACTCAATTAATCAAGTAATAAACTAAGTAATAAGTACTATGTTAGTGACTTAGTGTACCTTATTTTGAGGGCGACGGCGTAAATCTTTCAATCATGATCATCAGGTCATGTAAACAATAGATCAAAATTGTCTCTCTCATAGTTTTGTGCCAGCCGCTAAGGACCGCCAAGACCCGCCAAGGACCGCCAAGGACCGCAATTTCGGCCTAACCGCCAAACAGGCCGCCAAGGGCTGAATTCATTGCGTTTATAGCCGCCAACCGCAACATCGGCCGCAATATCGCCGCCAAGTACCGAATTTTCGAACACTGGTATCAGTTGGAGTTGCCCTAGCCATTAGCAGGAGTCTGTGATGTTTTTCATGTGTCTCAGTTTAAGAAGTGTCTTAGAGTGCCAGCAGAGTGGACGTTGTTAGGAGCAATTGAGTTGCAGGAGGATCTGACTTATAAAGAGCAGCCTATTAAGATTTTGGATATAATGGAGCAAGGACTAGAAATAAGTCTACTCGTTTCTGTAGAGTCCAATGGAGTAATCATTCAGAAAATGAAGCAACCTAGGAGCGTGAGGAAGATCTGAAGGCGGAATTCCCAAACCTATTCTCCGGTTAGCCCTAGAATCTCGGGGTCGAGATTAAGTTAAGGGGAGGTTTGTAACATCCCAATTTTGAGTTTTATTTAAATTTATAATATTCTATTGCCTTTTATTATTTTTGTGAATTCTTTGGAGTTATTGATTTTTTTAGATTTATTTAAATCATTTTGAATTGGAATACATAGCTTTTGTTAAGAAATAATTATAAAAGGAAAATTTAAAATAGAGTTTGCCTAAAAATATTTTATTAAGTCCATAAGGTCTCAAAGTATTATTTCGAGAATTATCCGGGATTTTTCCGGTGTTTAAGGAGTCAATTAAATCAAATACATTTGGGTATTTTAAGAAAAGAGAGGTTGGGAAAACTAATAATAATGACATGCTACGTGTCTGTTAGATACCCGGTCCGAGGGAAATTGTCGAGCCAAGTGTCCGTGAGTAAGGAGTCGTGGTCACGAACTTCCGTAGTGTGGGATTAGGCAGCGTGACCGAAGTTTTCTGCTCTTATGGCGTGGGGAGAGTTCAAGTACTCAGTATTCGATAAGGACTTCGATCGAGCAAGGACGTGTATCCGGGCGACGTGTAGGAAGTCGATCGCATTGCCGTGTACCTCTTCTGCGCGGACTAGGCTATCGTGACCGAGGAGGCCTGCTCGTGTCGACGTGGCGGCGAAAAGAAGAGCGAGCGCCATTTAGTTTCCAAGGGAGGATTAGAGACCGGAGCTGCGTGGCCAGTGGAAACGTATGAGTTCGAGCGAGACTCTGCTGTTAGAAGTAGAAAAGTAAAGACAAAGATGTTGTATGAACACTTGTTGTTTTCATTCATTTATTGATCAATATATATACAAGTGAATGGGTGGATTAGCACCCATTCGGGATTACAGTTGAGGGGAGAGGAAGAGACGCGATGCTTCGTTAGAACGTCGATTTGGTAGTTGTTTTCCCGTTTTGCTTCGGTTGTGAAGTCGTTTCTTCGGTAGTTCTGTTTGATGCTTCGCGTTGCTTCGTTGGATGAGATCATCCCTTCAGTTTTACTCGCAACACTCCCCCTTGATCGAATCCATCTTCTGAGATCAATATGGAATATATTTTGTCTATAAACTAGACATGCCAAATATCATCCTCTAAAAAACCCAGTGGGAAAAAAATAGATGATACGACATATAAACTGTATCAATATTGCCTCGTTAAAAACTTTATATGAGAAAAACCTCAAAGAGGGAAAAACTCATACAAAGAAAAGAGTACAATATAATATTAAACATGTTATTTATCAGTGAGAGAGACTCCCCCTGATTCCTGCAAATCTCTAAGCCGTCTCATTCCAATTCCCTTAACACATTTAGAAAATGTAGAATAAGGTAGAGACTTGGTGAATAAATCAGCAAGATTATCACATGACTTAGTTTGCAGAATGTTTATTTCCCTACTCTTTTGCAATTCATGGGGATAAAACAATTTTGGAGCAATATGCTTAGTAATGTTGCTCTTAATATAACCTGTCTCCATCTGAATCACACAAGCAGCATTATCTTCATAGATAATGGTTGGAGATTCAATGGAACCAATACCACATGACTGAAGTATATGGTTTATCATTCTGCGAAGCCAAACACACTCTCGGGAGGCCTCATATAATGCAATTATTTCAGAATGATTGGTAGAGGTAGCCACCAAAGTTTGTTTGGAAGATTTCAAGAGATGGTCATTCCACCTTGTAAGTATACAAAGCGGTCGTGATCGGCATTGTGGGGATCGGATAAATAGCCAAAGACATCGTATATCCATTAAAGTCGAATCTCGGTTTCTTCCATAGAAAAGACCAAGATCTCTTGTACCATTGAGATATCTAAAGACATTCTTCACTCCGGACCAATGGCGCTTGGTGGGGCAATTGTGTCTTGCAAGTAGATTCACTTGCAAATGCAATGTCCGTAGGGTACTATTTGCAAGATACATAAGCGCACCAATAGCACCGAGATAAGGGTACTCGGGTCCCAATATCTCTTCTCCATCACCCCTAGGTCTAAAGGGTCTTTCTCTCGTCTAGAGATCGACCACCATAGGGGTTACGGATGGATACGACTTATCCATATTGAATTTCTTCAATATTTTACGGATATAACTAGCTTGATATACAAAAATTCACGAAGGTAAATGCTCAAGTTGCAAACCTAAGCAAAATTTGGTTTTACCCAAATCCTTCATCTCAAACTCCGTCTTTAAATGATGGCGTGCTTCATTAATATCGGTTTAGTTGCCAATGATGTTGAGATCATCAACGTATATCGAAATGATACAAAATCTGTAGAGGATTTCTTAATGAAAACACATGGGCGATCATCATTATTAGTGTACCCCTTTAAAGAAAGGAATTCACTTAATCGATTGTACCACATGCATACGATTGCTTTAAGCCATATAATGACTTCGCAATTTTACACAATACATATTACGATTTGCTGTGGATCCGGTACATTGATTCCATCGGGAACCTTCATGTAAATCTCGAATCCGATGACCCATATAAGTATCTTGTCACTCGTCCATCAAGCGCAAAGATAGGCGATTTTGAGCGCCGGTGATATCAAATATCGGAAAGTTATGCCACTCATAACCGGAGAATAAGTCTCATTATAATCAACACCGGGCCTTTGCGTGAAGCCTTGTGCTACTAGCCTTGCTTTATATCTCACCACTTCATTATTTTCATTCCGTTTCCGGACGAAAACCCATTTGTATCCTACAGGGAAGGTGCCACGAGGTGTGGGCATCACTTCCGAGAATACTTCTCTTTTATAAAGCGAGGCAATCTCTGTTTCGATCGCTTCCTTCCATTGATTCCAGTCCGAGCGTTTTCTACACTCTACCATGGACTTAGGATCTGGATCATTAAGGATGTCAGCAATCTGCTCAGAGAAATAAGTGTCGACAACTGTAGCTTTTCGGTCAAAAGACTCTCCAGTCTCAATGTAATTTGTAGCAATTTCGTTCACCCTAAGAAATTCATCATTATTTCCCGTAATGATAGATCTGGGGTTATCCGATGTCCCAAGTTCAGCAATGCGCGCAGCCGAAGAGGGTTGTGGATCAAGTCCACTTTGGTGTCTATCAACCATAGGTTGATCTGCATTTACCACCTTTTTCTGCTTGTAGGCCTTACTTCTCCCCCTCTTATTGCTAATCGGGGGTTGAGTGGTTTTATTTGGTACCTCCACTCTTTCAGGCACATTCCTTGCAGGAATAAAGGATTTCATGACACCTTTATAATCTGTAAATGCATCTGGCATGTTGTTCGCAATATCTTGCAAACCAATTATTTTCCGAACTTGAAGTTCGGTTTCTTGAGTACGTGGATCCGAGGACGAAATACTTTGAGCATTCAATCAATTTCACGGCATTCTTTACGGTACTTGAAATCCCCCTAATGCCGGAAATGTTCCTCATTGAATATCTGATCGACATCTTGGTACGTAAATAGATCCCAGAAGAGGTTCTAAATACTTAATGATCGTGAGATTGAAATCCCACATAGATCCCCAATTTTCTATGAGGGCCCATAGAGTCTGTTGGGGTGGTGAGATCGGAGCGTATACCGCACATCGAACTTACATAAATGGGAAATACTTGGTGGATTCCCACGTACTAACTGCATGGGAGAAGATTCATGATATGCAGTTGGTCGAAATTGGATTAAGTCAGCAGCGTGTAATACCGCATGACCCCAACACGACGTAGGCAATGGACGCGCAATGAGCTTGATTCTCTTAATCAACGATTCAGCCAAACCATTCTGAGTATGGACATATGGTACAGAATGTTGTACCTGAATTCCTAAGGCCATGCAATAATCATTAAAAGCATGGGAGGAAAATTCAGCAGCATTGTCCATTCGGATTGATTGAATCCGATGTTCAGGATAATGTGCCTTCAGCTTAATAATTTGAGACATTATTTTCGCGAAAGCATGGTTTCGATGTGGACAATAAGCACACATGTGACCATCTAGTAGATCGTCAATCAAAACCATAAAGTACCGAGCGGTCCGAAGTTGGTTCAATCGGACCACAAATGTCACCTTGAATTCTTTCAAGAAACTTAAGTGTTTCAGTCCGGATTTTAAGATGTGATGGTCTTAAAATCAATTTCGATAACACATCTTTGTACATACAAAATCCGAAGATTTGGAAAATTTTGTAGCCGTCAAATCATGACCGATAGAACTGGTGATAATTTTTCTCATCATCCCGATACCGGGGTGCCCAAGTCGATCATGCCAAGTTTGAAATGCATCGACGTTTTGAAAAATTACCTTATATGCAACATGTTTTATGGGCTTAATGTATGTATAGTACAATCCAGAGTCGAGAGTTGGAATTTTTTCGCATATTTGCTTGCCATATCCAGTAATTTTGGTTAAGAGAAGATACTCCTCTTTGTTTTCTTCATGTGTTTCCACATGAATACCATTCTTACGAATATCTCTATAACTCAACAAGGTACGAGTTGAATCAGGATATAACAAAGCATCCTCGATTGTAATCTGTGTACCCATAGGGAGCGTGATTGTGGCTCGACCAGAGCCAACTATCAACGCATCACGACCCGCAATTGTTAAAACATTTCCTTCTCTTTTCTTAAGAGTTTGGAAATATTTTATGTCTGTGAGTATAGAATTTGTGGTACAAGCGTCCACAAGGCATAATTCCTCCTCAGAGGATTGACTTCTAGAGACATCTATATTAAGAACAAGAATTTAATTAAAATTCTTTATTCAACACATATAGAGATACATACACATTGTATTGAATATCTAACATAACGATAATGCAATATTACAATACATATGAGTTTGTACAAATAAATATACAACTCCAAATTACAAACATGTTTCAAATTCTTAATTATTACAACACACAATACTATAATAATCACGGACTTGGAGATTTAAGATAAATCTCCATATATGTCACCCGAAGCATACTCAATGAGCATGTCGTCCGTTGAAGGAAGGTCTACTTGCTGAATAAGGGCTTCATTGTTAGGCGATTCTTGTGGAACCGAAGACGAACAACCAGCCTCCTTAGGAGCCTCAGTAGTAAGATTGAAGTGCGCTTCATATCTTGGTGCCTTCTGTTTGTCATCACGGAGGGATTGCTGATAAAGATCAACCAAGTGTTTTGAAGTACGACAAGTCGCGGCAAAATGCGTGTTACAACCACACTTATAACAAAGTCTTTTATTGTCATGGGTAGGTTGTGCATTGCCACGTGCTTTTTTGTTAGCACGGTGTCTGCGGTTCTTGTTGAATTTGCGTTTACCAGAGTTGTTCTTTGGATTACCAGATGGAGATCCTTTGAACTTTCTTTTATTCGGAGCGTTATTCTGAACATTATGAATCTCAGGCAAAGGTGCTGACCCAATTGGTCGCAACTTATGATTCTTAATAAGAAGTTCATCATTCTTTTCAGCCTGACATAATGTATGAATAAGCTGGGAATAAATCTGGTATTTTTCTTTACGGTATTGATTACACAATACCCTGTCCACTGGAAGCATAGTAGATAGAGTTTTCTCTATCTTTTCTGCCTCCGTTGGTTCTTTTTCGCAAAACTTCAACCTACTACAGATGCTATGAACAGCGTGATTGTATTCAGCCACAGATTTAAAATCTTGTAAGCGTAAATGATTCCAATCATGTTGTGCATCAGGATATATGATTTCCTTCTGCTGTTCATAACGTTCTTGAAGTGCAACCCACAGAGCACGAGGATTTTCTTCCAAAAGATACTCTTTCTTGAGATCTTTATGGATAGAAGTCGTAACAAAAGTAAAGCGATGTACTTCATTGTTTCAGGACCGGAGGGCCCTTCAACTAGTTCATTTATCGCAACTGAAATCCCTCGAGATGCAAAACTTATTTTCATATCCGATGCCCATGAAGGATAATTGCTCCCATCAAGGGCGAGTTCTTCAAACTCTTTTTGCATTTCCTACATGGCATAACCATCGATTTATTAATTCACCAAATTTTGGTAAATTTAAAACCTTAATGGTGGTGTTGTAATATTTAAGTTGCAAATTTTAAATAATGTCTTAAGTTTTGGATGGTTGGAGTAGGCCATATAATAAAAGCAATCTCCACAAATTAAGGTAATCTCCATAAATGGAGTAGACCATGTAACTAAGGTAATCTCCATAAATGGAGTAGACCTTATGATTAAGGTAATCTCCATTAATGGAGTAGACCTTATATCCAAAAACATTATTGAGATAACACTTTATAGGTAATCATCAAGTTTAAAAATGATGTAGACCTCATAGTGATGGGCAATTTTCATTCTTTGCTCAAAAGGCATGGTCTCAGTAGAAATATTGAAAAGCTGAATAAGACGCAGCCATAACCTAGACTCCATCACCTTGTGTTTTTATTCTCGAAATAATGTAAGACATGCATTTAAATTTGCTTAAAATCACGGACAATTAAGTAGTACTTAATTGTGAGAATTTAAAGTTATTAAAATGCAATTTGTTAAGTTGCAAATTTAATAACATACACAATATATACATATATGCATAAGTACAAACATACATACACATATATATATTTACAATTTACAGATAATATCAGGGTCTTAAAATAAAAGATACACACTGATATATAATATTCTGCAAATACTGTAAATTACAGGGACTAGAAAGCATAAATGTAAGGAATACAGATAATACTAAAAGTAAATTTAGTTAAAATAGATAATTTGGCTATTTGGCCAACTTGTGATCGTCACCATCTCCAAAAGGGGTGGGGCCCATGTATCTTTGGCGTATGCATGGAGGCAAGCCAGCCACATCGGGAGGGGCCCATGTGCCGGTGCATGCATGGAACAACCGGTAGAAGCATGCTTGGGGGGCCATGTGTCGGCGCATGCATTTTGGCCCAGCTGCCGATCCGGCCTATGGCCCATGCGCTGCCGATCCGATCCAGAGAAAAAGGCCGCCGCCAGCGCCGAATAAAATGAGGTGAAATCGGCGGAAAACCCTAACGCCAATCGATCCCCGTTTTTCCTCTGCTGCCGCTGCCTTATGCTTCACACGCAGCCGCCGCCTTGCTTCACACGCGCCACAGCCGACGCATTAGCCCCGATCCGCCACCATCACCGGCCTTGGAGAAGAAACCAGAGCGTGGTGGCGCATCCCCCTCCCCCTCTAACGTTGCTTCTCAGTGGTGGGGCCCCTCCCCCTCATCTGAGGAGGAGAAGAGCCCACGGCTGCCGCCTCCGAGGCCGATGGGACGGGCGGAGGAGCCGGAGGTGCCTAGTCCTGGCACCACACCGGTGGAGAAGTGAAGATCCGGGCGCCAGTTCGCGAAGAGGGCCGGATCTGGAGGAGGTGGGTCGGATCTGCTGCCGGCGGTGAAGAAAGGAGGTGCCCCTGTCCTTGCAGCCATCGTGTGGCGCAAATCGAAGCCGGGTGGGGGCGGGGGCGGTGGCCACAGCCTTTGCGGCGCTTCTGCAACCGGCGTTGGCGATGGTAGTGGGGAGGCTGCTCTGGTGGCTAGGATATCAATCCGAGCCGGGCCTGCCCAAGTGCGTCTGCGGCAAAGAACTCTGCGTCGGGGAGCCCAGGCGCCGGAGGGAGGAGGGCTGACCAAAGCACGACGAATCACAGCGCGCAGACGGTGACGATCCAAGTATCCGCGACGCACGGAGCGGTGGAACTCACGGATGATTGCTGCGAGAAGAACGGAGACGGCATGATTCACAGTGAGTATCGGCATTTTCTTCTTACCGTAGTGAATGCCGTCACGTTCGTCCTCTGTTCTTCTGTGTTTTGAGCGAAAGTCTCAGTGGAGAACTACGTGCTGATAACGTGTTAGAAGTAGAAAAGTAAAGACAAAGATGTTGTATGAACACTTGTTGTTTTCATTCATTTATTGATCAATATATATACAAGTGAATGGGTGGATTAGCACCCATTCGGGATTACAGTTGAGGGGAGAGGAAGAGACGCGATGCTTCGTTAGAACGTTGATTTGGTAGTTGTTTTCCCGTTTTGCTTCGGTTGTGAAGTCGTTTCTTCGGTAGTTCTATTTGATGCTTCGCGTTGCTTCGTTGGATGAGATCATCCCTTCAGTTTTACTCGCAACATCTGCATCCGTATCGTGAGGGCGTGAGGATATGTGGCGTGACCGACGAGGACTCAAGCGCTCGACCGAGAAAGACTCGTGTTGGCGTAGCCGCGTAGGAAAGTGCGGGCACGGGTGGTTTCCGATTTGGAAATTGAAGCCGTAACCGACGTGGGATTCCTTATGGACTCAGGGGGCTGAGCACTATAAATAGCACGCCAACCCTGCTTTGGGATTCAATCAACATAGAGCATCGTGTTCACGAGAGCAAAAGCGCGAAGCCGAGACGCAAGAAGCCGCGGGGAAGTTCGCATCAAATCGTGGAGTCGCGCTAGCGTTCGTGGGATTTCGCAAAGGATTGCTGGCATCGCCAAGAGATTTTCGAGCGCGCTGCCGAGTTGTTGCCGAGAAGCCTGAGGATCATGTCGCCTTGTCGAGAAGCATCCCGTGTGCACCGTAGTTCTGCCGGAGCGTCGCCAAGGAAGGAGATCGCCGTCGGGATCGTCGTCTTCTTCGAATTCGGCAAGTTTCGCACGTGGTTAAGCCATCGCCGATCGGGAGCTTCGTCAGTTGTCAGATCTTCACCAAGCGATCGGGATTAAGTCGTAACGTTTGGATCGGTAAGCATCTCATATTAAATATCAACCGTTGGGTTTAGATCGGACGGTTAATATTGAGTCACGTAGAAGATTTAACCGTAACCGTAGATTGAGTTTATCGGTCTAGATTTCAACATGTTTTGTCCGTACAAGCCGGGCAGGAAAATTCGGATTTCGTTTATAAAGGCGGTACTATTAAATTTAGAAATTCAATTTAGTTTATTTTCTAAATTTCTAAATACTATAACTTCTGTATATGAACTCCGATTAAGGTGATTCCAATTCCTAAAAGTTTATAAACTCAAGATATATCTAATGGGGGGTTTTATCTGGATTTTTGAGTTCATTTGTTATTTGTTCTTGGTCTTGGTGTTTATTTGCTATTTCTCTCTCGATTCGCATAGACGTTGAGTTGAGCGAGGTGTCGGAAGAAAGATTATTATCTCAAGTACAATCTTCGGAGCAATATCAGGAGCTTAAGCAAGGCAAGTTGTGCTTTGATCATGTTGCACCCATAAACTAGATTGCATGCTATTTTGATTTACTTTATCACTTGGTATTTTATGTGTATAAATGATTTCAACATAAGTTTGGGATTAGCTACCATACCCTTTGAATTATACCCTACCTTGATATTTGTATGCCATGCTTCATTGTTACCTTAAGTTGGTTGCTATAGTTGGTTAATAATAAAATCAACACAGATGGTTAGATCGGAATAGAATTGCTTAGCCATGCTACGTCATCACATGTTCATGAATTATTGGCTAATAATCTTGACTAATGGAATATGGAACAATGATGTTGAATTGTGTAGCATGTAATCAACTGGGTTTGATAATCATTTAGATTGAAGCAAGTGGTAGGGGCAAGGGTGCGTGGTGGGCCCAATGGGCGAGAAAGGGTATGTGTAAGCCTTGCTTTAATCAATCCTAAGGACTTAACCTTGCGAGCCTTTGACTGAGTCTTACTTGCAACCACATGTGCGAATGGGACAGACTTAGTGACTAATTTGCAAATGCTTAACTTAAGTGCTATCTTGGTGGTGTGAGTGCAGGTTTACTGGGAAAACTCACATGGCGCAAGAGGGGGCCTATTTGTGGTGGTTTAGCCCTTGATGTTGAAACCTTAGCGGGTAGCATCGGGTTAAGAGGATGCATTGTAAAGGCTTCGTTACGATCGTTCGCCTGTGTGGTGCATGGTTGTATCATGTGGGTAAAGTGCATAACCTCTGCAGAGTGTACAATCTATTCGGATAGCCGTGCTCACGGTATTGAGCAATGCTCGGGAATTACAGTCAAGGGGTAGTTAATTAAAACTTGTCAACTGTTGGGATGGCAGGATGCCATGTGGATAATGGAACTTGAGTTAGGATGAGACTTGGGTTGATTTGAAAACAATGGAATCTATTTACTTGTTATTATTTGTTTTACTGTCTTTTCAATCTATGTTATGTATGTTTCTTAAATGCTGCTTTACTGCTTAAGAACCACTTAGCCCTTCCTTTGGAATAAGCCATGCATATAGCTATAATAGGATTGCATTCTGTGCACAACTTGTTGAGTGCTTCATGTACTCACCCTTGCCTACAAACATCATCAGTGCTGAAGAAGGAGTACCATGGAGAGACGAATGTTTAGGGTGCAAGCCTTGTAAGTTGCCTGTGGTATACTGAGGGGTTTATCTACGTCTTCAATTCCGCTGCAGTTTAATTCGTTGTTCAGCCTTATGAGGCATTGTTAAGTAAGTTGACCATAAGGTCGTTCAACTGGTAACATTTAAATATATTATGTCTTTTATCTATTTACGTTATGTATGATTGTGATATTCACTAATGTTGAGCCTGTGTGCACTAGCGTGATCCTGGACTAGTGCAGTATACACAGAGGATCCGGATTTGCATATTCGGGTCCCGACAGAGGTGGTATCAGAGCCATACTGACTGTAGGTCTTGCCCCTAGATAGTTGGTCGTCTCTATAGGTCCTTCAAAATTATTTTCTAAATTAAAAGACCTAACCCCAAGAAGAATAATGTGTTCTTGACTTATCTCATTCTTCTATTTCTGCCATTCTTTGTCCCTTGCTGAAATTTCTTTCTCTTACCTCTGCTGAATCGAGTTAAATTCTTACCTGAGTTGTCTTGAGTTGAAAACGATATACCACACTTTAGGGGAGACATCGAGTGTCTGCTACTGCCATAATGATCACAAAGGGAGGAATTATCAAGCTCATGGAAGAACAGATCAATAAGGTGTATCAAGATTTAGAAGACTCAGTACTTCAAGTAGTCAGTTGAGACTCATGTGTGGGAGTCGCGTTTCCTTAAGATAGGAGTGTCGCCTATGTAGACAGTAGTTTTGTGTGTATAGGTTAAATTGGTTCTTATTGATTGCTGAGTGTGCAGTATGCGTTGCAAAGCTTTTAGGCTGATATAAGCAACCATACCAAGTTACTAATATTGATTGCTTAAGTTATTGGGTTAAATCTATCTTCCCTGTGTTAGAATTCTTGCTCCTCACCTACGCTATTTCCCTCCCTCCTAACCCCTTTGAAATAACCAAGCAGATGGGTCAGATTAGCGATAGCAATGGAGCCGGTGGAAGTGAGAATCAACTCAATAGACACTCCTAGGATGGATTAGTTTTCAAACCGTCACTACCGATAGATATGCAGAGCTTTAGAGAGTTTTAGCCGCTCAGACCCAATTAATGCAGGCGAGGATAAAGCTAGTCACGCTAAATGTCTGTAAAGCATCTCGAATAGTTATCAAAGATCTTTGTGCTGATTCAAGGTTATCAGAATTCATAAGGACTCGTCCGCCAATATTCTAAGGAAATGCTTCACCTTAGGAGCAAAGGGTTGGCTCAAGACCATTGTCCACTTCAGTATCCCTTGGATCCAATAGTTCGCCCGAATCTGGTATCGACAAAAGAATTCTGGACCCTAGTTGCTCGAGGATTACCCATAAGAGGAAGAAAGTCGATTCTTAGGAAGGCGTCGCTTGGAGAAATAAAAATGCACCCGTTATTAGAGAATACCTTGATATATTTCCCAAGAAATTGTCTAGCATGCCGTCATATCGGAAGATCAAGTTCGTAAGCAAATTAGTGCCTGATACAACCCAATAGTGAAGAGACAATGTCAAATATTTTCTATAGAAATAATGGAAATGGAAAGGCATAACGAACAAGTACTAGGAAGAGTTTGAGAAAACTTAGTGCGTTACCATGGGAGTTCATGTTTATCAAAAGGAAAATAGAAGATCGGAAAAGTGCCTTTGAAACATGCTTTAAATAAAGAAAGGGTTGAAAAACGAGTGTCCAATATCGGGATCGACAACATGATTAGGCAGGTTGAGAGGAGAATTAGAATTTCTTTAGGATAAAAGTTCGCTTAGGCTATCATAAATTCAGGAGTCATGGGAAGAATGTTTCTAAGATTGTGCTCTCTACATAAACAATATAAGTTTTAGCTAAATCACTTAATCGACCGATGCCCCGCATATCTAATGAACATGATAAGTAAGATATTTATGGAATAATTAACAAATTTATGGTTGATGACAATCTAGTATACGCTAAGACAATAGAAGATCATGCAGAACATGATAGATTGATTTAGAAAGATTACAAGAGTAGTAGTCATATGCTACGTTCAACTAGAGTGATTTCCGGAAGTGAAATGTCGAAATTCCCTAGTCATAAAAAGATTGCTAAAAGAGTTGTTATTGAGCCAAGAAAGGTAGAAGTTGTGTTACATAGGAAGCAACCAAAGTACGCTACTTAGATTTAAGGTTCTAGAAATGGTAAGATAATACCACTGGTTCATAGGAAGATTTTTCAACAATAACTAGATCTTTTGTACGATTGTTAAGGAGAAAGAGATGCATGGATACCAAAGTAACGAAAAGGGTTTTCGGAAGATGAAAGAGTGGTCACCATTGACGCATGTGTTAGTATTACTAGCTGTGCGGAGTAGTTTCAATTTATAAGGATGATGCTTCTAGACATAATCTGAGAAGTGAACCAACGTTGTTGCATAAGCGATGAGGCGGTTGAAATTACCTTACATTATGACTTGGAGTTAGCCGTTGTAGTCTTGTGAGAAAAATGGTGTCACTATCTTATCGAAATAAATCGAGCCTTAAGAATCTAAATATATTTAATCGGTCCAACCTTAATATAGGACGAAGATAATGGTTGGAAAAGATCAAAGAGCCTAGTGTCAGAATCCATAGGCATTTCAGTAAGGCTAAGGTGGTAGTCGACGTTTGAGTTACAAGGTAATATGTTGATAATAAGCAGTTAACCAGGGTATAAAAAGAATTTAAGAAGTTGAAATTAAAGATCGCCCCACAAGGTTTCATAGTTGCCTTGGAAATAGAACCAACATTAGAAGATCAGAACACAAGAAGTTCGAAGGTAGATGAAGTACAAAATCAAGTTAAGGAAAGAAGAAGGCGTAGCCAAAAAATAGAAATTTGAGTGATTAAGATACCATGAGGATTTAGGACCAAACCGATTGTCTTTGGATAGGAAGATCCTAAGAAATTGATACTTGAGAAAACTCATAATTCTAAGTATTCGATATACCCAGGAAGTGCCAAAGAGAATCAATATCTTAAGGAAAGGGTTTTGGTGACCTAAGGTGAAGGGAAACTATTGGTTATGATACCCAATGTGATGTGAAAAAATATATAATAATAAAGGCAATGCATTAGAGATCTAAAGGTTAGATTGCAAATCATTATAGAATCCTATAGGAGGCAAAGCATTAAAAGATCCCTAGTGTAAATGGACTCAAAAAGGTATGAATTAGGAGGAATCATTATTGATTGAACTAACCAAAATTACTCATTTCAGATCACTAAAGACTACGATTCAGGAGGATCATTTGGCAAATCTGTCGAGGATTTAATAAGCTGCGTAGGTGCCTAAGACGATTGTGTCCGATAGAGGTATCCAATTTATCTCAAGGTTTTGGAATAAGTTACATGAAGCAATGATAACTCGCTTGAACTTCAGTACAGTTATCGCCCGCATACCAATAGTCAAACAGAAAGAGTTAATGTTTAGAGGTTGTGCGATAGCTTCATACGTTGGGATAAGTGTTTGCCATAGGCGTAATTGATTATGACGATAATTACCGAGCTAGTTTGAGATGTCATCATTTGAAGTTTTATATGGGCGAAGCTGTCGAACCCCGTGAGGGGAGTGTTGATAATTGGACTGAGATGCTCAGAGAAGCCAAAGAACAAGTTGCCATGATCGGAGAAAAGTTTGAAAAGCAGACAGATTAAGGTAGAAGAGTTATGTTGACAATCGTCGTAGTGAATTGAGCCTTGAACCCAATGATTTTGTGTATCTTAGGGTTACTTCCCTTAAAAGTGTAAAAAGACTTCATGTCAAAGAGAAGCTTACACCTAGGTATGATAGACCATTTAAAATCCTGAGCCGCCAAGAAGAGGTTGCGTATCAGTTGGAGTTGCCCTAGCCATTAGCAGGAGTCTGTGATGTTTTTCATGTGTCTCAGTTTAAGAAGTGTCTTAGAGTGCCAGCAGAGTGGACGTCGTTAGGAGCAATTGAGTTGCAGGAGGATCTGACTTATAAAGAGCAGCCTATTAAGATTTTGGATATAATGGAGCAAGGACTAGAAATAAGTCTACTCGTTTCTGTAGAGTCCAATGGAGTAATCATTCAGAAAATGAAGCAACCTAGGAGCGTGAGGAAGATCTGAAGGCGGAATTCCCAAACCTATTCTCCGGTTAGCCCTAGAATCTCGGGGTCGAGATTCCGTTAAGGGGGGAGGTTTGTAACATCCCAATTTTTGAGTTTTATTTAAATTTATAATATTCTATTGCCTTTTATTATTTTTGTGAATTTACTGGAGTTATTGATTTTTTTTAGATTTATTTAAATCATTTTGAATTGGAATACATAGCTTTTGTTAAAAAATAATTATAAAAGGAAAATTTAAAATAGAGTTTGCCTAAAAATATTTTATTAAGTCCATAAGGTCTCAAAGTATTATTTCTGAGAATTATCTGGGGATTTTTCTGGTGTTTAAGGGGACTCAATTAAATCAAATACATTTGGGTATTTTAAGAAAAGAGAGGTTGGGAAAAACTAATAATAATGACATACTCGTGTCTGTTAGACAAATCCCCGAGGGAAATTGTCGAGCCAAGTGTCCGTAGTAAGGAGTCGTGTCACGAACTTCGCCGTGTGGGATTAGACGACGTGACCAAGTTTTCTGCTCTTATGGCGTGGGGAGAGTTCAAGTACCATCAGTATTCGATAAGGACTTGATCGAGCAAGGACGCCAGATCCGGGCGACGTGTAGGAAGTCGATCGCATTGCCGTGTACCTCTTCGCGCGGACTAGGCTATCGTGATCGAGGAGGCCTGCTCGTGTCGGCGTGGCGGCGAAAAGGAGAGCGGGCGCCATTTAGTTTCAAGGGAGGATTAGAGGCCGGAGCTGCGTGGCGGTGGAAGCGTATGAGTTCGGCGGGACTCGCATCCGGACCGTGAGGCGTGAGGATATGTGGCGTGACCGAGCGAGGACTCAAGCGCTCGGCCGAGAAAGACTTCGTGTTAGGCGAGCAGCAGAGGGAAAGTCTTGAACACGGGTGGTTTCGATTTGGAAATTGAAGCCGTATCGACGTGGGATTCCTTATGGACTCAGGGGGGTGAGCACTATAAATAGCACGCCAACCCTGCTTTGGGATTCAATCAACATAGAGCATCGTGTTCACGAGAGCAAAAGCGCGAAGCCGAGACGCAAGAAGCCGCGGGGAAGTTCGCATCAAATCGTGGAGTCGCGCTAGCGTTCGTGGGATTTCGCACAGGATTGCAGGCATCGCCAAGAGATTTTTGAGCGCGCTGCCGAGTTGTCGCCGAGAAGCCTGAGGATCATGTCGCCTTGTCGAGAAGCATCCCGTGTGCACCGTAGTTCTGCCGGAGCGTCGCCAAGGAAGGAGATCGCCGTCGGGATCGTCATCTTCTTCGAATTCGGCAAGTTTCGCACGTGGTTCAGCCATCGCCGATCGAGAGCTTCGTCAGTTGTCAGATCTTCACCAAGCGATCGGGATTAAGTCGTAACGTTTCGGATCGGTAAGCATCTCATATTAAATATCAACCGTTGGGTTTAGATCGGACGGTTAATATTGAGTCACGTAGAAGATTTAACCGTAACCGTTAGATTGAGTTTATCAGTCTAGATTTCACCATGTTTTGTCCGTACAAGCCGGGGCAGGAAAATTCGGATTTCGTTTATAAAGGCGGTACTATTAAATTTAGAAATTCAATTTAGTTTATTTTCTAAACTTCTAAATACTATAACTTCTGTATATGAACTCCGATTAAGGTGATTCCAATTCCTAAAAGTTTATAAACTCAAGATATATCTAATGGGGGGTTTTATCCGGATTTTTGAGTTCATTTGTTATTTGTTCTTGGTCTTGGTGTTTATTTGCTATTTCTCTCTCGATTCGCGTGAAGCGTTGAGTTGAGCGAGGTGTCGGAAGAAAGATTATTATCTCAAGTACAATCTTCGGAGCAATATCAGGAGCTTAAGCAAGGCAAGTTGTGCTTTGATCATGTTGCACCCATAAACTAGATTGCATGCTATTTTGATTTACTTTATCACTTGGTATTTTATGTGTATAAATGATTTCAACATAAGTTTGGGATTAGCTGCCATACCCTTTGAATTATACCCTACCTTGATATTTGTATGCCATGCTTCATTGTTACCTTAAGTTGGTTGCTATAGTTGGTTAATAATAAAATCAACACAGATGGTTAGATCAGAATAGAATTGCTTAGCCATGCCACGTCATCACATGTTCATGAATTATTGGCTAATAATCTTGACTAATGGAATATGGAACAATGATGTTGAATTGTGTAGCATGTAATCAACTGGGTTTGATAATCATTTAGATTGAAGCAAGTGGTAGGGGCAAGGGTGCTAGGGTGGGCCCAATGGGCGAGAAAGGGTATGTGTAAGCCTTGCTTTAATCAATCCTAAGGACTTAACCTTGCGAGCCTTTGACCTGAGTCTTACTTGCAACCACATGTCTGGAATGGGACAGCTTAGCTGACTAATTTGCAAATGCTTAACTTAAGTGCTATCTTGGTGGTGTGAGTCAGGGTTTCTGGGAAAACTCACATGGCGCAAGAGGGGGCCCATTGTGGTGGTTTGGCCCTTGATGTTGAAATCTTAGCGGGTAGCATCGGGTTAAGAGGATGCATTGTAAAGGCTTCATTCGATCGTTCACTGTGTGGTGCATGGTTGTATCATGTGGGTAAAGTGCATAACCTCTGCGAGTGTACAATCTATTCGGATAGCCGTGCTCACAGTATTGAGCAATGCTAAGGAATTACATCAAGGGTAGTTAATTAAAACTTGTCAAGCTGTTGGGATGGCGAGGATGCCATGTGGATAATGGAACTTGAGTTAGGATGAGACTTGGGTTGATTTGAAAACAATGGAATCTATTTACTTGTTATTATTTGTTTCTTGTCTTTTCAATCTATGTTATGTATGTTTCTTAAATCTTTGCTTCGCTTAGAACCATAGCCCTTCCTTTGGAATAAGCCATGCATATAGCTATAATAGGATTGCATTCTGTGCACAACTTGTTGAGTGCCACAACTTGTTGAGTGCTTTATGTACTCACCCTTGCCTACAAACATCATCAGTGCTGAAGAAGGAGTACCATGGAGAGACGAATGTTTAGGGTGCAAGCCTTGTCGGTTGTACTGTGGTATCTTGAGGGTTTATCTACGTCTTCAATTCCGCTGCAGTTTAATTCGTTGTTCAGCCTTATGAGGCATTGTTAAGTAAGTTGACCATAAGGTCGTTCAACTGGTAACATTTAAATATATTATGTCTTTTATCTATTTACGTTATGTATGATTGTGATATTCACTAATGTTGAGCCTGTGTGCACTAGCGTGATCCTGGACTAGTGCAGTATACACAGAGGGTCCGGATTTGCATATTCGGGTCCCGACAGTACTCTCACGATTTCGTCTTGGCAAACCGTTCCCGCGTCGAGGAATCCCACTGGCCCCTTGGTTCTTCGTAGTTCCTTCATCTCTTATCTATATAACGAAATAGTTAGACTGACATTTATCGGTATTACGTGAATGTAGACCAAGATTGATATATTAGACACTTACAGTGTCCAGCATCTCAAAAAACATATGTTGAGGGCGTCGTTATAGAACAAGTTGTCCAAGTTATCGAATTCTATTAAGAAGTAGCCAAAGCCCTCGTGGTGAAAATGTTCCTCACGGAAAACTGCAGTGATCACCTTCAGGAGGACGACTTGGTTGGATCGCTCCATGTACCATGCATGTAATCGCTGCATCATGGGTGTTAGACTTTTTAACTTCGAATCGGTGACTAAGGGCTTCCCTACCTCGAATTTCAATCTTTGTTGATTATCTTGTTCATCGAGACTTCCCTTGCCCTTACTTTTTTCTCGCCGCGACATCATACTCGGTCTGGCTTCCCGATCTAGCTCATCGTCTGTCTAATGTGCCATTTTTGGGATCGGGGTTGTAGGTTTGTCCTTTGAAGTACCAGTGTTCTGGGTTTACTGCGTTGGAGTACTAACGATGGCCATCTTTATGGGGCCCTCAATGGATTTCTTTGGTACCTCATCTTGCTTCTTCACCGCTCCACTCTCATGTCTTTGGTGACGGATCTGTGGATTACCTTCGCAGAGAGGCGGCCTTGCATGGTCCAAGACGATGTCGAGAGAGCGCCATTGGATGGTCCAAGGCGATGTCACGCTTGCGCCCATGGATGAATGAGTGGACAACACTTCCTAGAGTTGTTATCTCGTCATTGGCGGGTTTTCTAGCGATATCGACAAAGCGTGCAAGTACCATGTCCACGGACCTTTGCATAACTCGGGCGCTATCGGGGCATTGTGCAGACACCCCTTGTTGTACGGATAAGCTACCTATGAAAGCGACTGTAGAAAGATGTTCATCACAGACACGTTGAGCCGAGGGTGTGGGGTCATGTATGTAGATCCACGGGATAATGGTTTAGGTTCTTATCATTCTTAACCCAATATCATCATAGAGCAACACCCAAACCTTCAGCCAACAAGAACAAGTGCAGAACCACCAGGAAGATGAGCTCAACTAACATCATGCACATGAAGCTCAACTAACATCAGCCAACAAGAACAAGTCCATCTCGATCATTTTACAATTTCTATTTGCAGTACATAACCACCAGGAAAATTTGCATAAAAGCAACAAATATAAATGATTCATGTAATGCAAGGTAACAAATTACAGTGAGACACAATGTACCCATCAAATACCAATAAAAATTCATAGCCATTAAAATCAGAAAATTCATGATAGCACATGGCAGCACAGGAAGAATCTTCAGGAGGAACCTTTTTAAATTGTCCAGGGAATTTTTATGTTAGGTCAGACACCTATGTCATCACACTAGCGGTTTCATCCATGCACTGGGGGCATGCTTTCGCTCCTTTTATAGTACGGCCGGACAGGTTACCAAGCACAGGAAAATCATTGATGGTGCAGAACAACAATGCGCGTAGAGTGAAGTACTCTCGTTTGTACTCGTCCTATACCTCTACACCTTTGTTCCACAATATCACAAGATCTTCCACTAATGGTTCTAGGTATACATCAATATCGTTGCCAGGTTGTCTCGGCCCTTGGATAAGCAAGGACATCATAATGTACTTTCGCTTCATACACAACCAGGGTGGAAGGTTGTATATACACAGAGTCATGGGCCAAGTGCTATGAATGCTGCTCATGTTACCGAAAGGATTCATTCTATCCGTACTCAAGCCAAACCTTACATTCCTCAGTTCATTTCTGAAGTTCTCCTTGAAGAGTCTATCGATGGTTCTCCACTGGGCAGAATCAGCCGAGTGTCTCAGTTTTCCATCCCTCTTACGGTCTTCTGAGTGCCATCGCATCAATTTGGCGTGCTTTTTGTTTCCAAATAAACACTTCAAACGAGGTATTACTGGCAAATACCACACCACTTTTGCGGGAGCTCCTTTCTTCACCTCTATAGCTTCGCTGTCATCGCCCTTACGCTTGTATCGTGACGCTTTGCACACCGGACATACAAGAATGTCGCATAGTCTTTGCGATAGAGTATCTGATCGTTTGGACAAGCATGTATTCTTTCTACTTCCAATCCCAAGGGACATACAACCTTCTTAGCTAGATACGTGGTTTTAGGCAACACGTTTCCCTCAGGCAGTATGTCCGCTAAGAGATGTAACAACGCCGTGAAACTCTTGTCGGACCAACCATTGGCTGCCTTCAATTTCAGCGGCGAGAGCACCGTGTGCAACTTTGTGTATTCCTCCTTACAACCCGGAACAAAGGTTTCTCGAATCCTCCATCAAACCCTTGAATTGATTAAACTCTCTCTGACTAGTGTAGTTGTCTTCTGCATCATGCAACATTTTAGCCAGACTATTGTCGTCATCGACAACCAACCTATCCTCATCGGATCCATAACTGATGTCAGCTGCCACATTGCCGGCTCCGTCGTCGTCGGCGTTATCACGTTGAAGTATGATCTCCTCTTCACCGTGCCTTGTCCAACTTGTATAGCGGTACAAAACCCTCGAGATCAAGTGCAAATGGATATGGTTTTGTTAAAACATCTTCTCATTCTTGCAATCAATGCATGGACAGTGTATGTACTCCGTCTTCTTTTGCAAGCTGTTCTCCTCGGCTGCCCTTAGAAAAACAGATACACCGTCGATATATTCTTGGCTGCAACGGTTCCCATCGTACATCCATCTCCGGTCCATCTCGAGTTCATTAATTTAAGCAATTTATTAATATCCAAAAATCTTAATTAAATAAATTGTTATTCGAATATTCAACAATATTCACTAACGAGACAACATTAATACTAAGTAAATATTGCAAAATTAATTAATTAATTTTAATATATACTCATACGTAACCAAAAAATTATATCTATCCTCCGGAAGATCAACATAAAAAAATCCTCATCTCCAAATTTCATGATCACCCAACTACCATATTAACTAAAATTTATTTATCATTCACATCCAACAATCTTAATTACATAAATTGCGTTTATATGCTTCATAAAAATTCACTAACAATACGCACTAATGGAGCAAGATGTATATGCACAGCTAATGAAAAAAATAATGGTAACTAAGAAAAAAATATTAACTACGTAATTTTATACATATCCTTCGGAAGAGCAACGTAATAAATTCCTCATCTCAAAATGCAAGTCAATTAACTTCATGATCACCCATCTATCATATTAACTATAATTTATTTATCATTAATATCCAATAATAAATAAATACATATATTTGACATATGCTTGACAAAAAATTCATCATCTAAATAAGGTAGAGAACTTAATCTAATACTGACAAGGTAATAAATTCATCATCTACAAATTGCTAGCTAAATAAAAAACAAACTAAATGTAGACCTTGCACCTAAACCTTAATTAAGCTAGGAATAAACCTTTTAATGGCAATTTTACACTAGAAATGAAGAGAGGAGACATATTTTACACACCTTGGAACAATTCTAGGAAGTGGAAGCACAAGATCTTGGCCAAACAAAATCAAATCAAAAAATTTGAGTTTTGTTCTCGGGAGGAAGATGACCAGCGACAGGGGCAACAGGGGATATTTATAGAAAGCATTATTAGTGGCGGTTCTAAAACCAACCCGCCATAGAAAATGTATTATCTGTGACGGTTCCATCTACCAACCGCCACAAATAGTCCAGCCGTTATCAGTGGCGGTTTTTATTTAAAACCGTCACAGATTAAGTATTATCTGTGGTGGTTTTTGATGCAACCGCATACAAATGGTCCTCCGCCAATTTCCATATAGAACCGCCAGCGATACATGTATTTGTGGCGGTTCCAAAAGAACCGCCACAAATAGGCGTCACCTATGTGCTGTTTTGTAGTAGTGATGATTTGGGATTAGGAAGTCTGTTCATTATTAGAGTACTCTACAGCAAGCCAAGGCCTAGAGCCCTACAATAATGTTACATTCTTATGTGTCATCGGTGCATCTCATATATAGTGGATGTATGATCCTTAGACACTGAGATTGTCACATTCCCTACATGTGTAATAGTTTACCTTGGGGCCACCAAAGCGCTATTTCCTAACGGATAGTAATAAAGGTAGCTTTCATGTTTGCTATGAAACATGCGAGGGAAGTGAGCGATCAAGATGGAATTTGCCACTCGATTGTAGCGGAGATATATGTCTAGGCCACTCGTGTGATATGATTAAGGAAGTGCATGGCCATGTCGTGATTGAGAAGTCAATCACAACTTATTAATATATCACGGATACGAGATGGATTGAGCTGTCAAAGGATGACATACTTCTGCCTTGAGTTCGATCTTCATATAGTTTGGCAAAGGGATTATTACATGAGTACTTTTGAATGGTTCTATCTGATTTGATCATATGCGTTTGGGAGTTGGCATGCTCGCAAGGCGCTACGGCTATTGGATTGGAAAAAGGGTTTTTGAATCTATGTCCAAATGTACATGAACCTCTGGTCACACACTTAAGCAAGGTGGGGCGCATTAATTCGGATTGGATCCGTAATTAATGGACCTCGTGGGCTTAACGCTACCGATGGGCCTGGCTTAGGGTTTCGTCGGCGTGGCTATATAAGGAGAGAAGAAGGGTGGGCGTGCATGTTGTTGTTCACGCCCGAACCCTAGCCTCCACCTCTCATTGCCCCTCTTGGCGACAGGCGCTTGCGCGACGCCGCAGCGTTCCATCTGGGGCGTGTGGATCGCTTTGTGGTGGCGCCTGCTGCCATTGCGGCGTGGCGAGGACAATCGCGGTGAGGGCGATCGCGTGAGGGCGATCCACGGCGAGGCGATCCACTACACCAGCGAAGGATTCCGCAACTACGCGTCTAGTGGTAATCCAATCTGTGATCCCTTTCTTGCGAGTAGCTTTTCTGGTTATGCGGTAGAAATTTTAATTTGTGCTAGCGTAGCATACCGCGTTCCCCATCAATATGAACTTACATACATCAGCTAACTCCAGTGCCGTGTCATCTCATGGCGCGTAAGAACTCAGAGGCCAACATTGTCATCTCATGCCGTCCGAACTGAGAGGAGGCTAACATGGTAACACCTTTGCTTAATGCAGTTCATCGTGGAGCGGACTCATGGATATGTGTATATAGTACCCAGGGTTCACAATGCCATCAAATTTCGAACGAAAACTGCAAAAACTGAGGGTTTCCAGCCTGTTCTAAAAATAAAAGTGGTCGGCAAACCAGTGAGATTCAAATTTGAATTAAAAAATTTGAAAAATTTAAAAAATTTACCCTAAATGTACGAAAAATCATTATTAATAGTTTTATATCATCTAGGATGAAAATTGGTTGAAAAATAGAAATTTTGAGCCTTCTTTTTGCCACAAACGAATGAAGAAAAATAAAAATACAGAAAAAATACAAAAAAAGAACAATTATGGGCCGGCCTACAGTTCCATACAATCTATTAAAAGACATTCCCACTATATGAAACCATGTTCCCTTTAACAACATATAGTGAGTCAAGATCCAAATTTCATTAAGTCCTAGTGAGCTTTGGTATTACTGCTAGAAACCTAATATCATTCGGTAAGCAACACCTTGCTAATTACATCCCATGTAACTCTTGCTTGTTGAGTGATATCTCATGTCAACGACTCAACACTATGCCCCTAAGCCTAAAACCATTTTGCTAACCTATTCAAGTTGAACCAATGTTCGCATGCACGTGTCCGACACGTACCCTATCATGTCAAGATAGATAACGGCACTCTGCTTTGGCAGACACACTAGTCAACGATCAAGACTCAATAGTTGCAACAATTTGGAAGGGCATCCGATTAACTTAATTTTGTTTGAGGGATACTACTTCTATCATGATCAAATTATCTAGTATAATCGCATGTAAAGCAGTGTTATAGAGAATTAATCACAAATAACCACATTAAACTGTGAAATAGTATGGCCCTTGACATAGCAATCTCCATCACCACGCCATTAGTTCACCGAGCCATCATATTGGAGATCTTCATGCTATCTAGCTATTACTCCTAATAGCAATTAATTAATTATGTCGATCGTCGAACATCACAAATCGACACGCAGGCCGTTGTACAATTATGAGTAGCCTTTGGCTATTTTTCACGACACGCAGGTCATGACCATGCATCACATACACGAGAGCCATACTATTCACATATTGTCCTGCAAAAACAAGTTATGCAAAGAATCCAATATGTCGAGCCTCTGGCTGGGTCGAGGCGGCACCCTTCGTTATTTCGTGGAAAAAATTTTGGCATGCATTCGGTATATAGATTTTCCATGGAAAAATTTCATCAGATTAATCAAATTCTGAATCGATCTTATTGACCCCATTTCCACTAAAGAATCGCTCTGCTTGATTGCACCCATACGTCTAAACATCGTTGTTCACCGTAATGGTGAAAACCGACTGGTAAGGGTGATCAAACGATGCTGCCATGTACAGTCGATACAATTAGAACAGATTGATCTATCACAAAACCCTAAATCTGAAAGCCAAAACTTAATTGATCTCATCAACCGATTACTAACAACCAATTCATCTCATGAACCAATCTAGGTCATCACACCAAACTAGCAATAGATCCAATCTACTACTACCGCACATCGCACATGTGTGAATCATCCAGATCATAAACTAGACGAGATGGCTCTAATACCACTGAAGGGATATGGGTAGGCTACGCTAGCACACAATTAAAATTTTTCTACCTCTTAAACCAGGAAGCCATGCAAGAATATGATCATGGATCGTTACCACTAGACACGAAGTGCAGCGGAAGGAAGTTGATGTAGCCTGAATCAACGAAATTTGCGTCCAGTTGCAGTGGTCGATGTTCTTCATTCAGGGGTCAACCAGCCAATCAGTGTCGCAGTAGCAGCAACACCTCTACCGGTATCCACACGTTCGGGGAAAAGAATGCCGTGCGCCGATGTGCTAGCACCAGCGTGCACGGGAAGGCTCAAGTGATGACGGCTAGGGTTTCGATGGCTGCGATGTCTGATATCTATTGATTACAACTGTGACCCCTCTTTAAATAGTTGTCCCAACCCCTGCAGTGGCACCATTAGGGCCCAACTGAAGGTCAAAGCCCACTTGACCCATTAGTGACAGATCCAATCTGTACAACTATATTCCAACCCCTTAAGTGTGTGACCCTATAGGTTCACATGCACTCGGACATGGTTAGAGCACCCCTATCAATCATTGAATACTCCTACTCAATCATCGGGTACACCCACTTACTCGACCATCGAGCATTCGACCAATAGTCGATAGCGGCTCCTAGCAGGACATACTGACTCCGGAGTACATGTAAAGATCGGATGAACCTCAACAATATTCTATATGCATTTTCTTTTGCCTCACAATATCGGTCAAACCCAAGGCAAGTTGTTGTCATCCTTGTTTCGATGGCTCGACCACTGTTTCTCGATGACATGACTCGGGTTCCCTAAATACATCGAGTAACTTTTTACTTGATGACTCGAGTAACTCTTTACTCAAGTAGCATTGTGTTTGCACCAGTTTTGGAAATTTTCAGAAGAATCGGCAGAAAAAATGAATTTGGATAGGGAACGGAAGAATCTGCGAAATTTGGATTAGCTTCTAAAAAATTCCATACGACGTACAGATAACAGTTGGAAACTAGAGTCCAGGAAGGAAACTATGAAGCCGATTCGGATTACGTTGTCGTATTGGATCGAGATTCGGATCGACTAAGCGGGTATATAAAAGCGCACCAAAGGTCGCTTGAAGAGGCATCCACAATCAACCAACACATCTAGCTTTTACTTTTCATAGTTCTTAGTCTTTTAGCATTGTAATCATTCCTCCGTAAGTCGACATCGATCAAATAAAGTTGCGCATCGCCGATTGTTTGATCGTCATTGGCTTTCGAGGTTTGATTTGTTCTATCTTGTTGCGCATCCCCTTTTGAGAATCGATCTACCTTCTACCCCGGATTAGTCTTAATCGGCTAATCTAGTTACCCTTCGAATCGGCTTCCGGCTGATTCTTGATTTTAGCCGATTCACCTTGAGGATCGCTTGATTGAATTACAAATTCTTTCCCTTATCGATTGCGTGGTCAAATCGATTGCACGCCGCGCATCCTTGAACCGGCGTTAAATGCGGTGTGTTGCGACCGAAACCCTCTTCACGCTTTTTTGGCGTCAACACATTTTGTACGCCGGTGGGACCATTAAATCGTCAAGATGACCGCAGCAAGTCCACCGCACCACCGAGCGAACATCAGCGCCATAATCGTCCCTACCTTGGGCGATTTAGCTCGAAAGCAGCGCAAGGAGATTGAAGACCGAAAGGCGCCTTGGAGGAATTAATCTTTGGGTTGTTATCAAAAACCCGACGAGGGTCTCGCAGAAGATGGCGCTTCAACACCGAATCCACTTGGCGGCCGAGTCGCACCAATTCCGTGAAGCGATACATGCCGGCTCAAGTGAGTTATCCGCTATGATTGAACAATCATGCATCATGCATTAGTCAATCAATCGTCGGCTTTGGTCACAACTTTAAAGCCGATGATAGAGAATAAGCGTGAAAGCGATTGCGCAAGAGTTGGCTACGTCTGGAGGTTGATGGACCCATTGCAGCCGCTCCCAACGTATCCTTCATATTCCATGGCTCCAAACACCAATACGGTCAAAACGTCGGCACCAGCACCCTCATTAATGCCGACCCAACCCACCATGCTGACTCCACCAAATCCTCACCCAAATCCAGTTACTCATATTCATGCGTACACCGACGCTGCAAAATTAGATCCATCAGCGTCAGGGACTCACTACGTCCAGTCGGCTTCTTAGCCGATCGAATTAAGGGGAAATTACAAACCCCAAGGGCTAACCCAAGTTAGAAATCCGGCTCCATATAAAGTAGTTACGTATACAGAGCCATTCGTCCCATTACCCGAGGTCGTGGCTACCAAAGCCGATGGATACGAAACATGGCAACAGCAGCATCCATCGGCTAGGGCAAGCCGACCGGCCGAGTTTACACTCGGGGGGCAGGATGCTATTCCGTCCAGTTGGCCGAACCCTGGTGTCACGTCGGCCAATAACGTCAATTAGGCCGATCGATTTCCATGGTTTTGAGGACCGGTTTGGCCTCTGGCCCAAAGGAAAACGATCGACTCTGAGCCGTATCCAGATTATATCGACCGAATGCCGTATCCCCATAACTTTAGGATTCCCGATTTCGCAAAATTTTCGGAGGATGATTCGGTCACCACTCGGAACACGTTGGGCGATTTATCGCTCAGTGTGGTGAAGCAGCCCAATCCGATGGATTAAAAATTAGACTTTTTCCTTTATCTTTATCGAGCGCTTTCGGTTGGTTCACGAATCGCCTCCAAATTCGGTCCACTTTTGGAGCGATTTAGAAGGTCGATTCCACGAATACTTTTTCGGCGATGGAGTTAAGGATTTCAGATCTAAGTCTTGTCAAACAAAAATTTGGTGAATAAACCGAGTACATTAGAAGGTTTAGAGAAGTACAGAAATCGCCGCTTTAGTGTGGTATTACCAGATAACCAACTAGCCGATTTAGCTTTCTAGGGGTTGATTCCCCCGCTTAAAGAGAAACTTGCTGGACAGGAATTTACCGACTTAAGTCACCTACTTCATCGGGTATCAGCACAAGAAAGCCGATATTTAAATAAAGAATTCAAAGACAAACTCAGATTAAACAACGGCAAAAGAAAAAGCTAAAGTGAACATGGTGAATATAGTTCAAGCGAAACCTCACGAAGATGAAGCGAGACATGAATATAGCCAATGGATAAAGGGTTCTAAAAACCACTTGTCTATTAAGTGGCTTAAGCCGACTAGGAGTAAGTCGAAGTAAAATACGCTTTAGCGTATCCAAGTGCGACCGCATATTTGACATGTTATTACAAGAAAAGCTATCGACTACGAAGGGCATACCATACCTTCGGTAAGCGAGATCAAGAAGCGGCGATCATTGTAAGTGGCATCATTCCTTTTCTCATAACACTAACGATCGCAATATCTTTCGACAACCGATCTGATCGGCCATAGAAGACGGTCGGCTCAAGTTTGCGTAAGAACCAACAATGGAAGTCGGCGTTAACCCCTTCCCAATCAACATGGTTCGAAGGTTCGCAAAAGAAAGCAGATTGGCGATGAAAGACCCTCATAACACGACAAGTCAACATAGAGTCCGATTCGAGGGGGAAACACTGAAGATAACCATCGGCTCACTTCAAATTGAGGCCGATAAGGATGGGAAGAATTCCAGAACGGTTAAGCCAAGAGGAGATTTGCAAGTTGGGCAATGGTACAAAGCTGAGAGGACTCCACCACGAAAACCAGCGTTCAAGCCTAAGCCAACGTTCTCTCAGTTGCTAGAAAAATATGAAAGAATGAGCCATCGGCAGAAGCAGCAGCGTCGCCAACCAGAGGGATTGCGTCGGCCACACATGGTGTCGCGGCCAGAGGACTGGTATCGGCTGGACAACGCAGAAAGAGCTCACCAGAGATGCCCTTTTTGGCGGTTCTGTTGGGAAAAGGGCATGACGTTACCGTCTGCGAGGTCATGCCCCATGGAACATTACCCACAAAAGGATCGACCAAGGCCACTAGCAAAGGAGCATTCGGGAAGGCCGACATTGGACCAGGGCGAGGCATCGCATAGGAAGCCAGTAAAGGAGAGGCTGAGCACACCAAATCAGGATGAAGAGCCGACCGAGAATTTGATCGGCAAAATCCGTAAGCCGATAGAACCCAAGCCTAGATGGTGCCCAACCGGACTTAGCCGCTTTCATAGCAGACGGCTTCAACGCGCTGAAGACTTTGGAGATGAGGGAGGCCAAAGAGGAAAACAGAGAGATAAAATGTTCAATGAATTACTGACCAATGAGACACAGAAGAAGGAATGGAGGATAAAGGGCCAAGCCGACAACGAGTCAGATTCCTCTGACGACTTAATGTCACCGATAGTCAGGGACGATACTCCTCCCATGGACATCAACATGGTATTCACTTTGCCAGCCGAATTCAGAATCAAAACAGAATCGGCTAAAGACACTTTCGCACAGCTATGCTTAGGTGCGCAGGATGCCGTATTTGAAAAACCACAAGACCCCCATCGGCACTTAAAACCATTGTATTTAAAAGGCTTCATCAACGGTAAGCCGATATCAAGGATGCTTGTGGATGGAGGGGCTACTGTGAACTTGTTGCCACTCAGTACTTGCAGGAAGTTGGGGAAGACCGATGAAGACTTGATCAAAACAAACATGGTATTAAATGACTTCACGGGCGACCCCACTGAAGCCAAAGGAGTGATGGTAACTGAACTGACCGTCGGCAATAAAACTTTGCCGACCGCGTTCTTTGTGGTTGAAGCAAAAAAACTACAGTGTGCTCTAGGGCGAGATTGGATACCGCCAAGCGCCTGTATACCCTCGACCATGCACCAATTGCTTATCAATGAAGCGGAGATGAAGTCGAGATCATCTCACCGATACATCGGCTCATATTGCTATGGCCAGCTCCGATGCAAATTGGCCACATGAAGAAGCGAATGCATATCGGGTAAAACCTTCGGGCGATTGCGATTTCATCGGATTGGGAAGGCGGGCTTTCGCCGATCGATGTCGAACCGTGCACCTTTGATCGGGCAATGAAATCTTGAGAAGATGGGGTCAAAATGATCCAACTTCTACAAGACGAACAAGGAACTATCGGCATGAAATAAATTCTGTGAAGCTATCGAAGACTTCCAAAGCGAAAAATTGGGTCAAGGCTTCACGCCCCGCCGATATGCTTGAAGAAATCGATATAGGAGAAGGTGATAGAAAGAGACCAACTTTTATAAGCGCAAGTCTAGGCACGGAATATAAAGGCAAGTTGGTGAAATACTTAGAAAGCACAGGATTGTTTTGCTTGGGAATACTATGAGATGCCTGGGCTAAGCCGACAACTGGTTGAACATCGGCTGCCTATTAAGCCGGGATATCGGCCATATAAGCAACCCCCTCGTCGTTTTAATCCAGCACTGTATAATGTAATAAAAGAAGAAATTGAAAGATTACTGGAGGCCAAGTTTATAAGGCCTTGCCGATATGCCGAATGGGTGTCCAACATTGTTCCTGTCATGAAGAAGAATGGTAAGCTTCGGGTGTGTGTAGATTTTAGAGATCTGAATAAGGCCACGCCAAAAGATGAATACCCGATGCCTATAGCCGATATGCTTATCGATGCTGCCTCAGGTAACAAGATCATTAGCTTTCTTGATGGGAATGCTGGATATAACCAGATATTCATGGCGTAAAGCGTCCCCAAAACGGCCTTGGTGTCGTGGCGTTAGGGTTATATGAATGGCGAGAATGGCGTTCGGCTTGAAAAATGCAAGTGCCACTTATCAGCGTGCCATGAATTTAATTTTCACAATCTAATCGGCCATATCGCTGAAATTTACATCGATGGCGTGGTTGTCAAGTCTAAGGAGGATGGCAACACTTAGCGATTTAGAAAAGGTATTTCAAAACACGAGAGCCCATGGGTTAAAATGAATCCTTGAAATGCGCATTTGGCGTGTTACCGGTCAATTTCGGCTTCATGGTGCATCAGAGAGGTATCGAAGTTAGCCAGACAAGGGTCAAGGCCATAGCAGACACCGAGCCGCCAACATGTAAAAATGAACTGCAGAAACTGATCGGCCAGATTAACTACTTACGACGGTTTATCTCGAATCTGTCAGGTAGGATACAAGCGTTTACACCGTTATTGAAGTTGAGGGATCATCAGGAGTTCGTATGGGGAGCCGATCAGCAAAGAGCTTTTGATGAAATCAAAAAATATTTGGCATCACCGCGATCTGGCCGCACCGTAAAGGATTCCTTCAAATTGTACATATAGAAAAAAGAGACCATCGGGGCGTATTTGGCGCAAAGAAATCGATGGCAAAGAGCGCGTAATATTTTATCTCGGCCGACGACTCTTGGATGCTGAAACAAGGTACCCTTCGATAGAAAAATTGTGTTTAGCACTGTATTTCGCTTGTACAAAGCTGAGGCACTATGTTTTAGCATCGACTTGTGTAGTGGTGTGCAAAACTGATATTATCAAATATATGTTGTCGGCACCAATCTTAAGAGGACGACTTGAAAAATGGGCGTATGCTCTGACTGAGTTCGACCTGCAGTTTGAATCGGCTAAAGCTGTTAAAGGACAAGCCATAGCCGATTTTATTACAGGGCGTGATGTTTTGACAGGAATGGTCGGAATAGCCCCATGGCAGTTGTATTTCGACGGATCAGTTTGCCAAGATGGAAGCGGAATTGGTATCGTACTAATATCACCCAAAGGGTACAACACGGAATTTGCGTATCGACTTAATAGTCGATGCTCCAATAACCAAGCCGAATACGAAGCATTGCTCAAGGGGCTTAGACTATTAGAGAGTATCGGAGTAAGCGATGTGGAGGCATTTGGCGACTCATTACTAATCGTCCAACAAGTGAAAGGGGAGTTCCGATGCAATGATGAGGTGTTATACAAATATCTAGAGCATTGCTACAGTGCTATAGACACCTTCGCTACATTTTCTATCAACCATATACCCCAGGAGTTGAATGATAAAGCTAATGCATTGGCCCAAGCAGCATCGGGCTACAGAGAAGACAGCCGATGTGAAGTATTGGATTCCATGGAAAAGGCAGTGCTGTGCGTCGACACCACTGATTGGAGAACAGAGATAAGAACTTATTTGGTGAACCCCTCTGGAACCACCGAACGCAAAATTCGCCAGAAAGCATTGAAATATGTCTTGATGGGGGATGAGCTGTATTATCGGACACTGGAAGGATTGCTTCTGCGGTGTCTAGGCGATGAGGAAGCAAAAGTGGCTATGGGTGAGGTCCATGAGGGAATTTGTGGTGCACATCAATCGGCTTACAAGATGAAATGGATATTAAGAAGAACAGGATACTTTTGGCCAACGATGTTAGAAGATTGCTTCAAATACTACAAGGGGTGCCAAAGTTGTCAAGGTTTGGGAACGTCAGTACTTGCACCAAACATCGACTTTACATCCGATTATTAAACCATGGTATTCGTGAGGATGGGGATAGGCGTGATCGGCCAAATATTCCAAAGATCAAGCAAGGGCCATAAGTTTATCCTTGCAGCCTCTGATTATTTTTCAAAGTGGGTGAAGTTGCCCGGCCAAGAAAGTCACCAAAGATAGAAGCCATCGGCTTTGTCAATCGAACACATTATACACCGATTCGGTATTCCTCAAACCATCACAACCGATCAAGGGACTGTGTTCATGTCTAATGAGTTCAAAAATTTCGCGGAAAGTTTGGGTATTAAGCTACTCAACTCTTCGCCATACTACACTCAGGCTAACGGACAAGCCGAGTCGTCTAACAAAACTTTGATCAAGCTAATCAAAAGGAAAATTGATGAAAAGCCCAGAACTTGGCATTCTACATTATCGAAATCTTTGTGGGCCTATCGGTTAGCGTTTCATGGGTCAACTAAGTTGTCACCATATCAGTTGGTATATGGGCAAGAGGCCGTACTACCTGTAGAAATAAACGTTGAATCAATGCGAGTGGCAAAGCAGAATGATCTATCGGTCGATGAGTACAAGGAATTGATGCTGTACAATCTGGACGACTTGGCGGGATTAAGGCTGGTTACTTTGAATCGGCTTAAAAGGAATAAAGAAAGAGTCGCAAGGGCATACAATAAAAAGTTGTACCGAAGAACTTTCGTGAAGCCGATTTAGATTGGAAAACGATATTGCCTATTGGTTCCAAAGATAACAGATTTGGTAAATGGTCACCTACTTGGAAAGGACCATATAAAATAAATCGGCTTGTTGGTGGGAATGCATATATACTAGAAACATTGGAAGGGTTGATATTGCCGAAGGCGATCAACGGAAAGTATCTAAAGCGGTACTACCCTAGCGTTTGGATCGGTGCATGATAAGGAATACGGCAAACAATTTTAAAACAAATCGGTTAAACAGCCGATAAAGATAAACACAGTCGGTCAAACAGCCGACTAAGAGTGTATTACAAAGAGGTTCCGCGAGGTAGCAGTTTAAAAGCATAACACCAACAAATCACGAAATTACAGGCCTGAGCCAGGGATTCTAGCCCCCAAAGCCGAAAGTGCTGCAGCAGCCTTGGCCAATGTTTCAGTGACACCGCATATAATATCTTCGTCAGCTTTGGCGGTGCCAGGCACTGGAATGACTTTGGCCGATTGCTCCTTCACTTTTGCTATAGCAAGGCCAATATCGGCTTTTTGGCTTTTCAGAGATGTTGAGGTAGCAGTCACCAAGACGAGATTGTTTGCAAGTTCCTCTTCTACCTTAGCTAGCTCCTCCTCAAGCCGTTTTTTCGTTAACTCTAATTTTTGCGCTGAAGACTTTGCAGCCTTAAGGGTAGAGGAATCTTCGTCATACCTCTTCTTTTTCGCTTTTGCATCTGCTACCAACTCGTCCAGACGACGCTGGTCGACTGCTTGAGCCTCTCGTTGTGCTATTCTGGCTATTGCAGCCTCAACTTCCGCACGCCTCTCGTCTATATGGCAGACATCCAAAATGGCTTTCAGGGCTTTAGGCGGGAGATCGGCTTCAACAACGGCCATTGCATCACGGATCGGTTGAGCATCGGCCAAGATAACCACTTCTGGCTGGGAAATCATGGTTAAGAGCCGATTTAGCTTCTCCTGCATATTCGGGCCCGATTGGACAACCGCAGCAGATGCCTTCTGAGAAACCGTGATAATGTTACGGATGTCAGTAGCATAGTCGTCGGGAGTGATCTTCTCCAGGTCGGCTAGCTCGTCCAAAGTAAAACCAAGCAAGTCATCAAAGTTTGATTGTTCCTCTTGGGTAATTTTTTGGATGGTCGGCTGAGGAGGCGAAATAGCAGGGGGCTGTGCTAGAGGAGGTGAGATCGGGGTACTAGCAGAAGCACCACAGGCTCGGCAAAACACACCTTTGAATAGACGCTGTCGGCTAAAAAGAGGAATATCACGAGGTTAGGAACTTAAGGCCAATAAACCTTGGTAAGCATAAAAAATAAGTTTAGTTCTTACTACACTTAAAGCCGACGGAGGAGGAGAACTTTCAGCACTTTGCTCCTTGCGCTTCAGATATTTTTTAGCCGGAACCTTGGTGGATTTGGGTTTTTCTGGAAAAACAAAAGGATGAGCGAAGGAATGAACGGGAAATATTTATCGGCTAAAGATAGAACTTACTGGATTTTCTTTCTTTCTCGAGCTCCGATAAACAAGGACTGTTTACCCCGAGAGTACCGGAACCCATCAGGACGGGCGGAGGAATGGGGCGTTTTCCTTTCAACCCACCAGCCGATGGGTTAGTGATAGCCTTGTCACCCGCAAAGAACATCATCGCAAAGAAAATACCTAGGTGATTAAAAGACAAGTGGCAACAAATTTGCGGTACAAAATTTTATGAAACGAGCCGATACCTCTACTTCTACTTGATGAGTTAGTATAACCCGAACGAGTGGAAGAATCCGAGCTATCTTCACTAGATTGCCGCTAGGTGCTACCGTCGGCTACCATGGAAATCGGGGAAGAAACTTTTCTATAATGGCGGCGCGCAAGCGATCCGTAAAGAGCCTCTGATATAGGTTGCCACCAAGCAGAAAAGTGGCTTGCTCGACGAGAATTCAAGGAAAAGTGCGGCAAACTGAGGATTTGAAACTCGTCGGCTAGCTCCAAAATCAAGTCTGCAGCTGTTCCATTTGTTACCTTAGCTCTAGGCTCCAGACAACCAAGGAGTGGTAAAGACGGGATTACTTGGCCAAAACCCAGTTGACGAGCATATACTGAAGGATGATAGAATTCATATGACGGCTGGAATGTTCTGTTTCTTGAGTTCAAGCCGACATGGAAAATGCAGGGTGAAATGAAAAGCCGATATAAATCTAAAGTCGATGTTGGCATTAAAGAACTATCAGCATCCAAATGGAGAAATGAAGGCCATTGAAAATCGGCCACGTTGCTGTAAGGGAAGAAGTCTTCTGCGATCAAAGTCATGCCATCCAGTGCAGTGAAAAATGATAGGTATTTTTTGAAATCGGCTGGGGTAATTCTAACATCACCACTAGTACACATCACAAGTCTCTCCCCAAGCGATCGGCTAGCTCTGATTCGGGGGGTAGTGCCTTCTGGATAATCTTCACGGGGGAAGGCTGTGTCATCCAAGTGCTCCGAGATCAACGATCGGCCAAACATCTTTGTAGAGCCACAATTGATGAACCACAATGGGCCGCTAACGTTACTAACTACAAACCGCCAAATCCAGAGAAAAGCGGCTCGATAACGCATCATTTGGTAAACAGCCCAAGAAAAATTTTCCTAACGCAGTTTACGGCTGCTCACCGCTTGCTCGCTAAAACCTCGATATACTTGTGTTGGACCCAGGATGCGCCACAAAAGAGAAACCGATCCACCACAAGTTCAAAAAAGGTGCGTGTTCCTCGTCCGATACCAGTCCATTCACTTTGTTATTATGCTGGATATACTTTGACCATCCTTCGCCCTTAGACCGGATTAACTTATACTGGGGCTTGCCACTAAAAGCCGATAATTGATCACCATCAGGCCTAAGGCAACACAATTCGCTACATCTAAAAGTGTTGGGCGATAGGACTAGTGCGAAAAGGAAAGCATTAAGAGTGTCCGACCAAAAATAGCAGGCCGTGGCCACCAAGGGCTCATTGGCTTCAGGGTTTGCGAGACTCAGTGGGAGACATTCGGCTATACCTATGTTTTCCCATTCAGACCTCTTTTGGGCCGATACTCTGATAAACCATGATCTCCAAATTTGGTTTTTGGCCAAGCTCTAAAACTTTTTCCCCATTCCGTTATATTGTAATTCTTAGCCGATAAAGGAAGTCTAGGGATTTCTTCGTTGATTACGGTGTCGGCAGTCGAAGTTCCTACTGGTCCTAGGTAGTATTGATCTTTACTCTCAGGAATCGGGATCAGTACCTGAGAAGGATCCATTCAGCCGACCGAGGAGAAAGTTGGTGCAGTGAAGACTTGGAGCAGAGAAGCCGACTGAAGAATGAAAGCCGATTGCAAAGGATGCGAGAGCAGGGAAGCATGAGAATGATCGTGGGGGTCCCGCATATATATAGCATGGTGAAAAGGTAAAAAGGCGGGAAATGAATTTGAGGCGACACCTGGCATTAAAACCAAGACCGAGATTTTACTGGTGTGGCGAATTATTGACACAGTTTTCTAAAAAAACTGTGGTGAGCAAAGCCGATGAGTAATCGAGCCGATCGATAAAAACCGATGCATATTTTTGAAAGATAAACAAGTTATCTTCCAAAAAATGGGGGGCATATGTTTGCACCAGTTTTGGAAATTTTCAGAAGAATCGGCAGAAAAAATGAATTTGGATAGGGAACGGAAGAATCTGCGAAATTTGGATAAGCTTCTAAAAAATTCCATACGACGCATGATAACAGCTTGGAAACTAGAGTCCGTGAAGGAAACTATGAAGCCGATTCGATTACGTTGTCGTATTGATCAGATTCGGATCGGCTAAGCGGGTATATAAAGGCGCACAAAAGGTCGCTTGAAGAGGCATCCACAATCAACCAACACATCTAGCTTTTACTTTTCATAGTTCTTAGTCTTTTAGCATTGTAATCATTCCTCTGTAAGTCGACATCGATCAAATAAAGTTGCGCATCGCCGATTGTTTGATCGTCATTGGCTTTTTTAGGTTTGATTTGTTCTATCTTGTTGCGCATCGCCTTTTCAGAATCGATCTACCTTCTACCCCCGGATTAGTCTTAATCGGCTAATCTAGTTACCCTTTCGAATCGGCTTTCCGGCGGATTCTTGATTTTAGCCGATTCACCTTGAGGATCGGCTTGATTGAATTTACAAATTCTTTCCCTTATCGATTGCAGGGTCAAATCGATTGGCACGCTCGCGCATCCTTGAACCCGGCGTTCGTCTGGTGTGTTGCAGCCAGAAACCCTCTTCACGTTTTTTGGCGTCAACACATTGCCATGCATTTTCCGGAATCCTATCACTCAAGAGGCCTAGAGATATTTCTCCCGTCATATAGAGGGGCAAATCCTATTTTGATCGACCACGCCTCATAGCATGTTTCATGACAAACCTGAAAACCATCTTTATAACTACCCAGTTACGGAGTTGCATTTGATGACCCCAAAGCAAGCCATTACGCATCTTAAGTACATGCGACAATCTCAAGTCGAAGGATATAGCATATACATTGTATGTGAGATCAACTGATGACTTGAAAGAATACAACATTCTCGCAGTGTCTCATAGTGGGTCAATAACCAACATCATGTTTCTAACATGTGTCCATATTATTGGTTTGATATCTCCATATCTATGACCTGTGAAACATGGCCATCGACCTATATATATGCTAGTCTACTCATATGTATCCTTATATGATTACCGACTAGGATAACTTGAATAATATCAATATATGGAAAAAGTTTCACGAACAAGTCACTTACTTGTTGATTAATCCAATCGATATTTATTCAAAGGACAAACAATCATATTGTTCCATAAATATAAGACGTGATACAATCATCACTATGATTGCCTCAAGGGCATATCACCAACAGAAAGTAGACAATCTATACATCGTTAGCGCCATTAGGGAAACTCTCAAAAATGGGGTAGGTGAGGTTTCAAATTGTCATCAAGTTATACCTCCAACAATAGCTCATATGGTTATCCTATATTTTATTTACAGGCAAGAGTATCCCATCTCCCAGTAGGAGGGACGTAGACGGCAAATATTTAGGTGGCAATGAAGTGGATATACAGCAAATGGTGAAGAAGTTCAAGATGGAATAGCCAACTTATGGCGTAAATATCATGTGTGATTCTTAGACTGGGCCGACACGCATGAGCATTATCAACTTCATGTTGTACTACGATGGCATCACATTCTTCCATAAGTCCGTAGATGCGATGGGCAAAACTCAGAACTCATCGTACTTGCACAAGGTAGTTGCTCTAATGGCTCCTATACTGAAATCAAGTGGGCATGATGTAATAGATGTTTTCATTGTGTTTGTCTGATGCAGGAAATTGCCTCAGTGGTCAATGTGGTGGTTGCGTGTAATGATACGCAAATTGTCACAAACAATGGTGCCAACTATAAGAAGGCATGCAGGCTCATGGCACAGGACCACCGCAACATCTTGCGGCAGCCTTGTGTAGACCGCACGATTAATTTGATGTTGAAGCAGATTGGAGGGTCCCCTAACCATGCCTCTGTCATTGAGAGTGCTAGAAAATCTCTCAATGGATTTACAACTATTCCAAACTTCAAGTGGAATGTGTCGACGATCGGAGTCGCCTGACCGCAAAAGTGAAGAGGGGGTTAATGTGAAGGAGGGACCCAAGAAGTGCTTCGCTCAACAATGGTGAAGACGAAGATCGGGCGAGGTGTCAACGAGCAAGAAGCAACGGATTATACTGGTTCGAGCCCTCGTGAGGGTAATAGCTCTACGTCCAGTCTTCTCCGAGGGCGGAGGAATTCACTAACTGTGAGTACAGAGGGTGTTTACAGCACGAGCTTGAGCGCTCTGTGTGTCTATTGGTCTATAGCAGGTGAGTCGATGTACTATACATATGTCTTCCGTGGTCTTTTATACTCCCGAATGCTGCCTGCAACGGACGGGAGAGATTCCAGGGGGAGTGGCTTCGTGCGCATTGAAGGTGGGTTGTAACCGCTCTGGAAATGCTGCCCACTTCTGCCTTGACGCTATTACTCAAGTCTTGGTAACCGTCGAGTAAACGCACACCCGAGCCAAGGTCGAGGTCGAGCGGAGATGAGACCTCCCACCGCTCAAGCTCGAGGTCGGGCGGAGATGAGACCTCCCACCGCTCAAGCTTGAGGTCGGGCGGGGCCCAATGGCGCTTAGGTCGTGGTCAAAGACCTTTGCTGGGTTGCCCCGAGCTAGGTACTCTGTTGACCGCGCGTTGACTTGTCAGAGATCTATCGGACCCCAATAGCTAGCCCCCGAGGCTCAAGGTCGCGGCTGGAACACGGGCCGACTTTGAGCCTCAACAGAGACAGGACTGATTTCTGGAACCTTCGAGCTTGAGGTCGAGATCGGGAGGAAACCTAATGCCAGGCCTTGACGAGATGACACCTGGCGCCTCTTGATCTCTGGAACTTCAGTATGGATACGGCCGGACAGCGGAACCGTTCGCAACGCCTCGATTCCGCCGCACAGCCTTAAATTGCTCCTGTCGCATCACCTGACCAGCGCATCTTTCGAGATGCTCCAACTGCCGGCCTGCGGTGCTCCTGGCTTATAAAACTTGAGACCGTCTCCACTTCCTCGAACTCTCCGCTTCTTCGTAGTCTTCGCTTCCTTGTTCGAACTCTTCTTCCTCCTCTGACCAAACTTCCCCTCAATCGCCATGGCCAAGCTCGGGAAAAGTTCCCTAACGGCGGCAAGGATGAGAGAGCTCGAGAGCCTGGGGCTGTTGGACCCATGGACATGGCGGCTGCCGGACGAAGAGACCGAGCCACAGCCACGGGATGACGAGCTCGTCAGCACGGAGCACTACATGCTCTTCGGCCTACGGATGTCGGAGAGCGACTTTCTCACAGCCGTTCTCACCGTATGCGAGATCAAGTTGATCAATCTGGTACCCAACTCCATTCTTTTGCTTTCCATCTTCTCTCACCTGTGCGAGGGGTTCCTTGGAATCCTTCCCACCCCCTCGCTTTTCTTCCGCTTCTTCTCCCTTTTCCGCACCGGGAAGGACCCCGTAGTTGGATGTCTTTACTTCCGGCTGCGGGCGGAATCCCGTGGTCCTTCCCCCTAATGCGCCCCCGCGACTCCCTCGGCCTGTGGACCGAGCGGTGGTTCTACCTGAAGCGGGGCGAGGGCGGCACGATGGCGTTCGACGGTACCCCGCTCAACAGGAAGAAGCAGACCCCGGAGTCGGGTGACCTGGAAGACGACCAAGAGGCCATCGCGGCCATCCATATTTGCGCCATGCGAGGCCTTACCAGACAGGCCATCGCCAACGACTTCCTGAGAGGCCGGGTGTTCCCTCTGCGGGGGAGGGAGCACCCCTTCTTCGAGATCCGAGCCCGCGACGACATGATCCGCGAAGGGATGACCGGTAGGTTGCATTGCCTTAAAATTTGCTTCGGATTTGCTCCCTGGTTCCTCTTAATGAATTGGTCTTTTCAGTAGCGCCAAAGGAGTCCTGGATCGTCGCCCGAATGAGCGAGATGTTCGGAAAGGCCGCGCATGACTACACCCTCTATGAGCCTGTGCTGAGGAACGTGCTGTGCCGCAAAGCCAAGGTAGGCCACCCTAGACCAAGCTTTCCAGACCTTGCTCGCCTAGATCCCTCTTTGAACCTTCGGTGCTTCCAAAGGACAAGCTCGAGCTGCTGGAGACGGCAAGGAAGATGCTGCCTCTGCCCGTGGTGGGCAAGAGCAAGAAGGTGAGCAAAAGACCAGCCCCGAACGGAGCGGGCAGAAAAAGCCCGAAGAAGGCACACATCGAGTGGGGCGACCGCACGACAGTGAATGTCCTTGGTCGAGCCCCCAAGCTCCTCGCTCGTGCTCCTTCATCTTCTGACCTGGAACCCTTCCTGCAGCAACAGAGCGCAGCGGAGGTGGCCAAGACTTCGACCGGGGCTCAGGATCTAGCACCGGCCCTAAGGACCAGAACCCGAGGGAGAGACTCCGTCCTCCCTGCAGTGCACCAGGGGCCCCGCAAGCCCCCTGCGAAGCGGAGGCTGCTGACTCAGGTAGATCACTTGGGCTCTTCACCTTTGAATTTCCTCTATCTTCTTAGCTTAGTAGTCGCTCTTAATCACAGACCTTGAGCGCCCGAGCTCAAATTCTGCCTGAATTGACAATGACTATTGTCCAGGGCGAGTCTGAGTCCGAGGAAGAAGGGGTCGATTTTGTGCTAGCGCCCCACCGGCCCTCGAGCCAGAGGCGTGCTCCACCGGCCTCGCCCAGTCTGGAACCGGTCGGGAACTTCGACCAAGGGCTTGACGACCCGGACGAGGAGGAGCCTCAGCCTGCGACCAGCGAGGACTACGGCACCGACGAGGTGGATGTTGAAGACGATGTCAACCTGCTCGGGGAGTCCGAAGGGAATGGCGCCGGGGGCGTCCCGGTTGAGACCGCCCTGGCCGTGGCGGAGGAAACTCCTCGAGCCCCCAATCCTGAAGATGCTCCGGCCGCGGCAAGCACGGTGGACCAGGCCGCAGGGGAGGCCAAGACTACCGCCGAGGAGGAAGCTCGTGACCCTCCCGCCATGGGAGACAAGGATGAAGTCACCACCGAGCCCGAGCACGAGAGTAGGTCGAGCCCCCTTGAGGTGGGAGCTCGAGGCGCAGCTGCTCGTGACAGAGTGTCCGTGGTCCACACCCCTAAGGTCCCAGCGGCAATGGTGGGCGACTCCACCGCAAGGACGTCTGGCAGCAGATCTGCTGGGTATTCCCGAGCAACCTTCAAGGGCCGCCTTGCCTAGGTACGTTTTCTTCGGACCTAGGCCCAGACTTCCCCTCTGTTTTATTTCTTCTGGTGAAGGTCGAACTAACCTTTCGAGCCTCGCAGGCCACCACCTCGATAACCCGAGGGCTGCAAGGCCTCCAGACGCACGCCGACGCGCTGAGGGTCTTTCTCGACGTGGTGTAGGCCAGCGAGACGGCGCGCTAGAAGCTCGTGGAGGACCTGCGCGCCGAGCTGGAGGAAGCCGTGCAAAGGGTGGCAGATGACTCCAACGAGATTGCCGACCTCCGCGAAGTGGCTAGGACAATCGAGGTTTCCCACAAGGCCGAGTTGTAGCGAGCCATCGCCTCGGAGCGGGACCATGCGTACAAGGCTGTCGAAGACGAGCGCTCGAGGTCGGCCAGGGCGCTCGAGGCCGAGCGAGCCAAGGCTGAAGAACAGAGCAAGGCCACTGCGGACCAGGCAGCCGCCGCATCGAGGGCCTCCCCCGAGCTCGAGGCCAAGCTTCAAGAGCTCGAGGAGAAGCTGGGTCGGGCGAGCAAGGCAGCCAAGACTGCCTTGGCCCAACTTCAAGAAGAACGCCGTCGCGCCGCCGAAGCCTCCACTGAAGCCCTCCGACTCCAGGGCGAGCTGTCGACCTTGAGGGCCAAGGTAGCCGAGCTCGAGCAGGAGAAACTCGTGCGCGAGATGGCGGAGCTGTAGATAGGGTAGATTGCCTGCAAGACTTGTAAGAAAACAGTCCAATAGTTGTTTTTTTGGCTAAAGTAATTTGATGTCTCAGTGTGCTTTGTCATTTCTCTACCAAGAAATCTTTCCCAACTGTGCACTTAGCCTTACTGGTCGTAGTATACCTCGCCCAGCCCCCGTTGGGCTCAAGGTCGAGCAACGTCGCCCTTGGGCGCAAGATAAGAACCCAGCAAGGACCAAGACCTGCAAGATCGAAAAGGAGCCACAGGGAGCATAACAAGGTTGCACGTGGAAAAACTTAGGATCGAGAGTGAGGCTCGAGCCACGACAACGACTTGCGCGCTGCTCATTAGACCTAGTCGCGGGATTAGTCGAACCGGGCAGCGAAGTCACTCTGAGGAATCCGCATTATTTTCATCGGCCAGAGTCGCGAAAATCGTGAAAAGTCGGCGAAAATAGCTATTTTAGCTTTTCACGATTTCGTCGACTCCGACGATTTAAAATAATGCGATGAAAACAATCGTCGACAATCGATTTAAAATATATTTATTTTCGACGGCTTAGGTGGCCGTCGAAATTACTAGTCGATGCACACGAGCCGCGCCCGGTGCTGACGTGGCATATATATTTTCGTCGGCTTGGCCGACAAAATAAAATTGTTTTCGTCGGTTTTTGTACTATTTTCGTCGGCTATACTGACAAAAAAATGCATTAATTTCGTCGGCCAAAATTGTTATTTTCGTCGGCCAATTTTTATTTTCGTCGGCTAATTTTTATTTTCGTCGTCAATTTTTATTTTAAATCGGCCTAGCGTGCCCATTTAAAATAATAGTTTAATTCAAAAAAATTTAAAAAACATATAAAATCCCGGAAAATTCACAAAAAATCCTAGAAAATATGAAGATTCATCTATATTTTCAGCAATGACACCATCCGGGCTTTTGTTTTTCCTTAAACGAGGAGTCTATAAAAATATATCACGAGATGATTTGGCAAGCAGATAATCTGTGTGTATAGCCTCCAAGATCACTCAACAAAGCTGAATCCACACAGCTTCCTAAGAATCTGACAATGACCATGGAATAATAAATAATTAATTTGATAGCAAAGTGCATGCACCAAACAAAACAAGGAGAAAAGCATGAGCGTACAAACTTCATCGAGGATTAGAGATGGCAATCGAGGATATTCCCACGGTGAGTGTTTAACACATTCACTGCAGAAACCAAGGAAGCCAACCTGAAAAGGATGAGGTAATGTAGAGGTTTAGTAGCAATGTAGCATAATATTGCACGACATCGCAATATACAAACAACATAATATACCACTAGCTAATGATTTTGCATGAATTGAAATGGATAGCATGGAAGAGCGATATAGATCACTAAATTAAAAGGTTATACAAAATCGACACTATAGACACTAGCACACTGAACCTGACTCTGCACATACTAGAGAGGGCGACAATGGTGGAAAGGTTGATCCAGAGCAGTGGTCACTTTGCTTCCCCCATAACTTTTGATTGGTACTCACGCCAACAGCATTCACTAGACAAAGCACAGACAAAAAACACAATATCTCCACCTAAACTTTGACAGCAGAACCAAACATCCAGAATTTCCTTTGAGCGAATATGTAGGCTTTTCCTTCGTACTCAGCATAACCACCAGCTTACTGGAACAATTCCACACCAGGTCTTCTGAACACAGCTCCTACAATATCATCCCCAGAACTTGCAACCTACCAGACACAGCATGCATACCATAACTTTTCCACCAGGAGATCACTGCACCCACCCTTCCTCTTCAAATGACGACGCCCAGAAACTCACAAAGCAATAACATGCTGGACAACCAAATAGCTTTCATCACACCACCACCTTACAAGCATTACAGACTATAACCAGACAAAGCACCAGACACACTCCAGACAACCAGAAATATACCCCGCCAAAACCTAAGACTCAAACATCATTAAGTAGACCATATTACTTCTTGACATCTAACAAATTCCCAATATAACTTGCACGAGATTTCATATCCAGCACAGCAGCACCTCCTTGAAGATCATTTGATATCTGCATATCCCTGACATTGCTGTCTAACAGCCCAAAGATAGTGGTGCTTGGATTTTGCTCTCCAACATCATGCAAAAATGGTCCATTAGGAAAACTGCATATGAGTTGCCATTACCAATATTTTTTCAATCTGGGGACATCCCCATTTCGATTACTGAAACAGAAATAAGAATGCATTTGTTCTTACCAATATGTAGACAATACTAGGGAGGCAGCCAAATCCATCGTCAAAATCTTTGGTCGTGGTAAACAAGCAACAAAGATGAAGTTTTCGAACATGAAACAATCTCCTAAAGGAAAGGGAAACGAACAAATGAATGTGTTTTATCTCTCAAGAAAGCTGTATGTAAATCAATGGATGTTGAACACCAGATTTACAGTGAATTTCAAAGCAATGAAACCAAAAAATAAGATACATGATGAGTATGAGTGATGTCACTAAACCTAAAATTAAGATATAGCTCAGAATATTTCAGATAAATCTATAGGGGGCTGCATCCCCCTGCTATCTAGATGCCTAAACAGTAAGCTGCATAGGGAAAATTTCGAAAAGAAGAAAAAGGCTGAATACAAAGAGCTCACACTTAGGTTATTGCTCACAGAGATCACACTTGAATAGAGTAATAAGCCATTGTATGCTGGTAGTAGATTGGTATCATTGAGTCGGGTTTTAGATATTTAATATTACTGTTGTTTAAATGGAATCTGTCCCATTTGGACTGAACCAGGAGGGTTATGGGACGGTGAAGCATAAGTTTGCAATAGAGATTGTTGTGATGCAAGAGAAGAAATAGGGAGCCTTAGTGTAGTTTTGGTTGCATTATCGGCACTGCATGACCAAAAAAAAGCTTCATAACCGAGATCAATCATGAACTAATTGATCCCATACAGAACTTGTCCAAACCATTGAACGAACTTACAGTATTGGTTGCATAGTTGGCACTGCTCGCGTAAATTCAACTAAATATATGACAAATTAACAATCAAACCAAAAAAGGGCCAAAGTATTGGACACTGGTAGCAATACCTGATCGAATTTGCATCAAAAGGTTTGTGCTTAAAGAGCTTCATACATAATGCCACATGGAGAGAACAAAATGTAACCAGGAGATGCCAGCTTGTCAAAGTAGTGGCTGCATAACAAAGAACAGAGTTGAGTAAAATTGAGGAAATCTCCTACTACGCTTTATTAAAATGTTGAGACGAACTAGTGCTTTGCCAGACCGCAGTCTTACAAAAGAATGAGCAGGGGTGGTGGCGCTCGCCTCCGGTGTCCTCCTGATTAGGGGCCCCCTCTGGGACTTCCTACAGAACATAAATAAACAGTTCAGGATTGAGTTTTTTTAGCAAATTGTGACAAAAAGAATGAAGTTACCTTCTCCCCTTTGTGAGGAGGATCCTTCCTTTCACCAAAATTCATCTATATTTTCAGCAATGATATCATCACATACAAAGTGTAACGGTCATCAATAATATCACAAAATATCCATATCTTACCCATTTCACTATCAACACAATCAAAATAAAGGCGATACACATAGTATCACAAATACCGGTCCATACAAATTATTAACAAGTGGTTCGCTCAGACATCCACCATTAACACATGTTCATACACATACATATCATCAACAAGCTAATGGTTCCATACTCATCCAAGTCGACATTCATACATAAAAGGTCACATGGAAGAAAAAAATTCAACTTCTGGAGCATCGTTGTTTCATTGCCGTCCTCACCTCCCGAGTGTATGTCTTGCCCAGCAGACGGTGTACTGAAGCATTGCCGACTTCAAGATCCGTGATTTGCACCAGATCCCGCCGTTGGAGGTGTTATCGAACCCTATATGTTAAAGAAAATTATTAAGTGATTCGCAATATATGTACATTTTGTTAAATGGAATTTGTGATTAGGAAAATTAACCATAGTGGGGATAGCGGTACGAGAAAAGGAGGAGGCGGGGAGGAGGTCAAATCTTTGGAAAATTAATTGTTGTCCCCAAATGAGAAGATAGAATTTCCTGAAGATCAAATTACAAGAAAAAATAAAGTAAATCTTCATATCATCAATTAAGTTGACGTTTGCATGAATGAAAGATGAAAATGTAGGCAATTCATCAATTCATAGCTAGTTCTAATTAACTTACTTGCAGATGTTGTTGTTGTTGTCTCTGCCAATTAATCATATATTCTTGTTGTTGCCTTGCCCACTCTTCTTGTGATCTTCTCATCGCCTCCACTCGCTCGATTTCTGCTCTTCTCATCGCTTCTTGCTGCACCCTCAACTCCTCCTCCAGCCTAGCCTCACGAGAGGTACGGGAACAGCTCTGGGATGACTGAGATGACCTGGCCTCACTCCGTGCATCACTTGAATCAATTACCCCATTCAGCATAGCAAATCTGCCATGTTTCTTTCCACCCCCAGTTGAGTACAAAGCTGTAAGGTCAAATTGTTCTTTCCTCCAGTTATATTCTTCCCCATGACGTTCGACCATTATTTCCCCATATCTAGCCTGTCATTATAGATTTTTTGTGTTAGGCACTAATCAGACTTGTAGCAAGTTCACACATAATTACTAACCAGGTTTTGTGTCGCCACATCACTACAAAGCTGCTCAGGATGTGTAGGATCAATTCCACAGTGACCCCGAACATAAGTCTCAATGTAGCTTGGGGCAACCCCACTTGTAGCCTCCTGCGATTCGATGTTCATCTATGTTAACAAGCACAATATATTTGACAAGCATATAAATAACTGAAATAAAGATATCAACCATACCATCCGCCGCGCTAGACGAATATGTCCATCAGCGCCATATCGTTGAGTGACCCTCGCTCCCGCCCGACAGTTTCCCCTCTTCCTCCTCGACTTGTCCACAAAGGCTGGTGAAGCCCAGTAGACACAAAGTGCTTGCCAAGCATCCATACACTTCCTTACCCAAGGCAGGTCCACCTGGAGGTACTCATCGGCACGAAGGTAGATCTCTGAAGCACCCAACTTCTTGGTCATGTCCTCTTTTTTGATCTTTTTGTAGTATAAGCACCTTTGCTTGGATCGCGCATTTGACATCATGTCTTTTCGACCTTTGTCGCGCCTTCTCAAAGACATATCGAGACTTGCCTGCCAACGCCTCCTCCTCACCCTCAGGTAAACGATACCTCTCCTAATTAGGAATATCAACACCTGTTAGACAAATTAAAACAAAAAATATGGGTATATAAAACTAATGACAACAGTTCCAAAGTACTACCCGAAGTCATTCCAAATCCTAACAAAGAATAGCCCAGTTTGGACATCTGTCGCCATCTTGTAGTGCGCCTAACTCGTCGCTTGGCAGAGAAACTCCGCTCTCGAGAACCATTCCAGGATAGTGATGCCGACAGAGTGTTCCCAAGGTGGCGTTCACTGGCCTCAAACGGTTCTCCCCCAAGAAATGTCATCCCGTTGCCTGTGAAGTAAAAATACAAAAATATTAGTAACACTATAGAAACTTGGAAATTTTGGCAATATGTCCCCTATAAAGTCTCTACATCCACACACATATATAGATAAGATAAATAAAGATATATCCATGCATACACACATATGTCCATTCACACACAAAGACAAGACAATTTCATACTTACTAATAGATAGACATTGATCATTGATGAGCTAGTTCTTATCAGTACGACAGTATGTGATATTGTGATAGGTAGGTCATCTGAGAAGCAGCTCCATGATACTGAAATATTGCCTGTCCAGCAGCCCTAGATGCGCATGTTAAGTAGCTATCGCATTATGTGTTGGGCATCACATCGATACTAAAATGGAGAAGCAACTAACTAAAAGAGCTAGCTACTGTGTTAGTATTACCATAAGCTGCAGTTTTGCAGAGCTAACAAGTGAATCTGTAGGTTATAAGAAAGGCTATAGAGGTGAAACTTAGTGGATATCACTCATTTCTGATAAACAAGATGGTGCGTAATAACCAACAGGCAAATATAAGGTACTCTGCTAATTACCGGGCTAATCACTACATACTCGATCACTAGTGTACTGATATATATGTGAGACAGACCAGAGTCACCAGACTCCTGAGCATTTCATCAACTAGGATATATGGGACAAAGCATGATGCTTCAGCCTTTATGCTAAGTAATCATGACAATATGATTCAAACTCCAACGTTAACATATAAGGTTTAACCTAAAGTAGCTAGATAATTTCATACCTAGTTCAACCAGGCCTGTACTAAAGTAGCTAGATAATCTCATACTTACCAGTCACCATGTGGCCTAATCTGTCTCCGTGCCGCCGGGTTTGTAACTGCTGGGGTGATTAAGTTGGAAGATCTGAACCTGAAATGGTGAAAAAAATTCAGCACCAATGTTTGCACAAAACTTATGAAAATTTTTACAATTACCTAAACACAGGATCAACACCAGTGTCATCTAATTCAGCACCATCCCCCTCCCCCTCCGCATCCCCCTCCACATCCCCATCCGCATCCCCCTCCCCCTCCCCATCCGCATCCCCATCAGTACTGTCTCCTGCTGCTAACACAGGAGCAGGAAGTACCTCCTCCTGTTGAGTCTCCTCTGGTGAAGCAACCGTCTACTGAGCCTCCTCAAGACACTTCTGCAATGCACTTCGTCGGCTTTGTTGAGATACACTGCCCCTGAAAAGTGAACCACCAACCGATGAAGAGCCATCATTCTTACTTCCTTGACTCTTCGAAGATGAAGTGCCATCCTTCTTCTTTCCTCTAAAAGCGTGTGCAAATGACTTCATCCTGTTAAAAAAAATAATTACATGTTGAGACTACCATGAAACATAGTATGAAAGAGCAAACTACCTTGAAACTAGTATGGAAAAAACAGGAGAAAAAAGTGATAGCAACATTAAAAATCATTAATTTCAGATTCAATCAAGCATGGAAAACAAGAAAATGCAATGCTTGGTTATTTACTTCTTAGAAATCATCGAGCTCATGATCATCATCTGTAACATTTTGTAAACCACCGCAACGCCTTCTGTTAACCACTTTTCGTGGGACTTTGGTTACGCGACGAGGTCATTTCGTTTTTTCAACCTCATCAACAATGACATCTGTAGTATCACCGGCTAGTTGGTCATGTGCCACCCCTTCATCTACTCCAAACGAGGCTGGTAAACCACCTTCTTGATATGGTTCTTCGAAGGTGTTCACAACCTCACTTTCATCATACCCATCATCTCCAGGGGTAGGCAACCGGCCCGGAGGATTTACCTTCTGAACAACCCACCATGGCTTTAGGATTGCTAAGGGACAAGGATAGGACATATAGTACACTTGTTGAACTTGGTGAGCGAGTACAAATGGATTGAAACTTGTAAGACGTGATGTATGATTAACTTCCACTAGACCAATTTTGGTGTTTCGCCTTATCCCTATCCCTAATTTTTCATTAAACCAGTCACAATAAAAAAACACTACTCATAGATCTTTCGACCCCCCGAACTTCATCTCAACTATGTTTTGAATAACACCATAGTACTCGATGAGACGACTATCCAAGCCACTTGCTATAGTGACAACTCCACTATTTGTCATGGCTGCCAGGACGTGTTGCTTCAAATTTTGCTGAGCTAGCGAAATCCATTGACATCATAACGTCCGAACTCCTCGCTGTTATGCTTTCGTGTGACAGTTGTCTCAAATCTTCATGGACTCTACCATCAGTAATGCACTGCAAGGTTATAGCAGTGTTTAAACTAATACTCAACATAGTTATTAATTGATGAGAAAATTAATTGTTAAGAAAATTACGTGTTTTCGAAACCATGTGACAAAATTAGGACCATCACGTAATCCATCACGTCGTAGAGTTTCAAGTTGTTTACTGGTAGGTTGCTGCCTAGATCTCCATTGTTGTTGATCGAACAACCTGTAGTACATTATTTAGGTTTCATACAGTTTTGTGCATGAAGAGATTAAAACGGAAATTAGGTTAAGTACTTACTCGAAGTAATCATCCATCTCCTCGATGTTGGTGTACATATACAACATTGCAGCATTCCATTCTTACGTAGATACCTCATGCACGAACTTCCACCAATGACCTTACCTTTCCCTTTGAAATATCTTGAGATTACTAGTCGGTGCATCATCGAGATGTGGTATCTTGGTATATGAGCATTGATGTTGTGTTCTTCTGCGAAATATGTGCTCATATAGTATGATATTTCTTTCAGATAAAATGCTTTTGCGATGCATCCTTCAACTCGTGCTTTGTTACCCACATTGTTTCTAATCTTTTTAAGTTCCGCTCTATAGGATACATCCATCGATCTCGCAGGCCCACCAACCTCGCTTCATAAGGCAAATGAACCAACAGATGTTGCATTACGCTCATAAAACCTGGTGGGAACACTTTCTCCATCTTACATATCAACACCGTATTTCCTTACGAAGTTTCCTCATTGTTGTTTTCTTAATTTCCTTTGCGCACAATTGTCTCAGAGAAATAAGAAAGCTCGCTAACATTATCCAAACTTCTTCTTTTAGATATCCACGAAATATTACAGAAGTAGCCTCTCCATAATAATATGGTAGTCATGGCTCTTCAAACCATTTATCTTGCCACTTACGATGTTCACCGCGCCCTTTAGGTTTGACGCAGAACCATCGGAAATTTAAGATTCTTGAGCCACATAAGCACCTCCTTTTTTCTCAAGGCTTTAGGCGGTATGGAGCACGTGGCTTACCCATACGTCCGCTTGATTGGTTCGACCTCAAGGGTAGGCGGTCACATATGTCGACCATATCTCTCGAGCTTTCATATTATCTTTTGTTTTGTCCTTGAAGTCAAAAGCGGTCTCGATGATACTTTCAAAGAACATTCCGTTCTTGATGCATCACGTCGATATTGTGCCATAAGATTAGACATTTAACATAAGGAAGACTCCATATGGAAGATATGTGAGTCCAATTATGTTCCTCTTTGAACCCTTCGTAACCATTCTTTGTGGCTTCTAATCGATCATGCCAAGCAACAATCTCTAATCCGGTCAAACGCTGCGGTGGACCTTTACTGATGGTCGTATCTTTACGAAATGCATTTCGTTGGGTCCTAAATGGGTGATTCGATGGTGTGAAGCGTCGATGACAATCGAAGAAGCAGAATTTACCTCCATTCTTCAGGCGAAATGCATCAGTGTCATCCATGCATATTGGACAACATAACCTACCATGCGTGCTCCATCCCGAGAACATGCCATATGCGGGAAAATCATGGATAGACCAAAGGAATGCTGCGCATGTTGAAATACTCCTTTCTACTATTGTCATATGTCCCGACACCGATCCACAGTTCTTTTAGCTCATCGATCAACGGCTGCATAAACATGTCTAAGTGCTTTCCGGGATGATCAGCCCTGGTATGATAATAGTCGAACACATCTCGATCTTTCATGCACAAAGAGGGTGGAAGATTGTATGGTATTGCAAAAACGGGCCAACATGAATATGTCGCCGCATTTGTGTTGAAAGGGTGAAACCATCGGTCGCCAATCCAATACGTACATTCCGAGGATCGCTAGCAAAATCTTGGTCATACCGATCCAAATGCCTTCCAAGCATCACCGTCAGATGGATGGCCCATGTACCCCTCATTTGTACGTATGCCTTCCTTGTGCCACCTCATATGCTTCGCAATCGTCTTAGAGAGGTACAACCGTTGGAGCCGTGCTGTGAGAGGCAGATATCATAGCTGCTTCAGGGGAACGCTTGTTTTCTACATAATCCCATCTTTGTTGACTACTACGCATATCTAGATTTCTTGCAAAGATGGACAACGATCCAACTTCTCGTGCTCCTTCGAACAAAATACAATTGTTCACACACACATCAATCTTCGATATGGCATCCCTAGGCGGCTAGCGTTTCTTTGAGTAATAGAAATCTTTGGCAACTTGTGAGGTTTTGGTAAAATGTCGGATATCAAATCAACTAGATCATTGAAATAGTCCACCGAGAAGTTGTACTTCGACCTTATAGCCATCAATCGTGTCACAGTCGCAAGCTGTGTCACGCTCGTGGACTCATGCAAAGGATCTTCAGAAGCTTTCAGAAGACTAAAGAATCTATCTACCTCTGGTCCAGGCACATCCTCAAACTGCTGAACAAAATCATGCATCATATCATCCAATGCATCAATAGGATCATCAGCTAGCTCACACTCGCTAGGATTGGATGTTTCCCTAGAACGTGGCTCACCATGCTCATACCAGGTTAGATAATCTGGCATGAAACCCCATTTGCAAAGGTGACGCTCCATATCTAGTTTGTACTGCCAATTAAAATTCTGACACCTACGACAGGGGCACTTCCCCAACCCACCAGAAGGAGAGGAAGAGAAAACAAAATCCACAAAGGCCTGTGTGTTCACCATCCACTCTCGTGTGTGCATCCGATGTTTTTCCATCCATCGTACATCCATCTTGATTAAATCGCCATTTTTGATCTTTGCTAACACTACATGGATGATGGTGCAAGTGAGTTACATAAATACTATAAGGAATTCTAGGCAATGATAGGTTATGTGTTGAATAAAAAGCTGACTTTAGCAATGCGAGACATAACTTAGTCCCACAAGATAGTTAAAGGCGTTATTCTATTTTCTCTTTATTAATAAGAGAATTTTAGTATAGTGCCTAATTAGTATAGATAGATAGATAGATTAATTGTGAGATAGATAGAGCGGGCAAGGGTATTGCGAAGAATTGAGTTAAAAGATGACATTGTTAAGATAATTTGGCCTTGTTATGTAAATATGGCACAAATGATCGGCAATGGCTCCCTGTTGCATGCAAATGCACTAACATACATCTAGTTTACCATAGGATGCAATGATGAACTTGAATTGCAACATATAGCAACATGTAGCAACATATGACCATAGGATGCAATGTTATATTGCAACATATAACAAGGGCTTAGATATTGTCGAGTTGTACTCGTTGAACACAAAGTATTGAAACCAACCTTACTGATTGACCAACCCTTCTTTGCCTAACATTGCAAGCCCCAATCCAACACAATCTGACCAAAATGACCCGTAGGTACACACACCGCAGTGTGCAGAACTAGCACATGACCTTTTGGCCGGGCCATGCTACGCAGTTGCAAATGGACTGCACCATCCACCCAAGAACCAAACATACCTCTACCTTTTGGACCCGTTCTCTTCAGATCAGAATCTTTGGAAGCGTTCGATCTATATACTATTGTAGTATCGTAGCTATCGCTATGTTTCTTTTCTTTCTAGCTTGTTGGAATCTTTGGTGACAGGCCAGGACAACTCAGATCTAGAACCACCATCATTCACAATTAATGGCTTGGTTTACGCTTGTTTCATCTTTCGGTTTAGTTCAGCTAGTGAAAGATAATTTGGTGAGAAATGTGTACTTGTGTGGAATTAATCACGTGACAACGAGTAAAAGTTAAAAGGGCCTTCATTGAACTAAAATCTAGCTAGTAGCTACAAGCATTTTTTGTACATACGAAAAGGGGAGAGATGGGAGGTGTGGCGAAAGCAAACAAGCATGGGAAAAGCTAAACAACACGTACAAGGACCACACCATGCGGAAAAATACATTTAAGCGGCCCTTTCAATACAAAACATCGAGGCACAGCTAGAGGAGTTAATTTGACTACATGCAACCATAAATCTACTAAAGATCAAAATTCCCTTTTACACCCAAAAAAAAGGCAACAAAGAGGTAAAAGGAAAAGCGCCCCCACAAATTTTAGCAGAAAATAATGTTTAAACTGCATTCAAATGTTTCTCCTATATACAGTATAATAGATCTATCTCGTTGGATATATTTTCACACCAAAATTAGCCTCACTAGTTTTCACATTCAAATGTACATCTTTGAAGGTTCTGAGAGGGTTGCGATTGGGGTATCTTTGTTATATTGATTTGTGCAATCAAATCAAGGGCAAGGCAAACACTTGTAGTTCATTTCGATCGACATTCTTCAAATACTACTCAAAATCGTATAAGTATTAACATCTTGCTAAGTGATAAGTATTAACTCGATAGAGTAGCACAAGGAGACGAAGCTCAAGATAGGAGGTGGAGGTACCTTGGAGAAGACATGGCGGGCGGCGGGTGTGGGCGCGGCGTGCAAGTGGGCGGGCGGCGGGCGTGGCGGCGCGGGCGCTGGGGGCCGTGGGCGCGAGGGGGGCGGTGTGGGCGGCGCGAGGGGCGCGGAGGGGCGGCCAGCGGCGGGGCGGCGGGCAGAGGGCGGGAGGAGCGGCGTGAGGGCGTCTTGGGGCGATGGGTCGTGGCGCAAGGTCTTGCGCGGAGCGGGTAGCAAGGAGAAAACAGCGACGGGGTTTTTTTGGCTGTGACCACGGGTTTTAGGTCACGATTATTTTCGACGGCCATGCGAGTAAGCTAATTTAAGTGACATTTTGACGGCCCAAATTTAGCCGATGAATTTAAGTATTACTTTGACGACCACAATTGGGCCGATTTAAATTATATATATGTTTTCGACGGCTGATCCGAGCCAACGAAATTATACATATATTTTCGACGGTGGGACTAGGCCGATTTAATTTACAAATGTAATTTCCTCGGTTTAAATTAGGCCGACGAAAATAGGGTTGGCCGACGAATCAACCACGTTTTCCTGTAGTGAGTGTGGTTGCGAGGAGTTTCGGCTTACACGTAACTCGACCCCTGGGGGTGAAGGGTAAGCCCCCGACACTTAGGCCAAGAGCAAGTGCGCTCATCCGTAGGTCGAGCCCAGAGATAGTTGAGCTCAAGCCAACACAACATAGCAAAAAGGTGTGCAAAGACCAATCGTGACAAATGAACAAGAGCTTTATCGAAACTTTGAGATAAAAGGGTTATACATAGAATTTGCAAAGCTGGTCAATATTCCATGAGCTAGAGAGCTCTCTGCCATCAGGCATCGCTAGTCGGTAAGCCCCCGTGCGATCTGTTGAAACAACTCTATAGGGGCCTCCCACCGCAGGGATAACTTGTTGGTGTTGGACGGAGTCTGAATCCGTCTCAGGGCTAAGTCCCCAACAAGGAGCTCCCTAGGTCGTACCGATCGAGACGCATGTCTGCGAAGAGCTTGCGTCATTGCGACCGATCGTAGTATGCACGGCATCTTACTTCTTCCGCCAGGTAAGGTCAAGAGACCGCTCGTGCTCGAAGTCGATCTGATTGACCAAAGTCGACCTGGCAGAGCCAAAGCCATGACCTCGGGGAGGCGGGGCGGCCTTGAAGATGAACACGAGCCGAAAGGGTGTGGACCCTGTTGCTCGGCTGGTCGTGGTTCAGATAGACCATAAGACGGTGGGAAGTTCGTCCACCCAGGTTTGGCCATGTCGTTCGAGCTCATCTGACACTCGCTTCTTCACGCCTTGAACGATTTGTCCGTTGGCGCGCTCGACTGCTCCATTGCTCTGCAGATGGGCGACCGAAGCATAGCATACTTTGGTGCCTATGTCTTCGTAGTATTCCTAGAACAGCTCACTGGTAAACTGAGTTCCATTGTCAGTAATGATTCTGCATGGAACTCAATACCTGGTGACCATGAACAGGCAGAAGAACTTGACCACTGCACAAGCCGTGATGGTCGAGACGGGCTCGGCTTCGATCCACTTGGTGAAGGTATCAATGGCGATGAACAGGAACTTCTTCCCTCCGGTCGCCTGCGGGAAGGGACCGAGGATGTCCAGTCCTCAGGTCGAGAAAGGCCAAGCGAGTGGGATGGTCTGGAGCGCGTAGGCAGGCTGATGCGACTTCTTAGCATGGAACTGGCAAGCTCGACAGGTGCGAACAATGTTGCGCGCGTCCTGAAGTGCCGTGGGCCAATAGAACCCCATGCGGAAAGCCTTCCCGACCATGGTCCTGAAAGAAGAGTGTGCTCCGCATAGACCTGAATGAATGTCATGCAGCAGGTACTTACCCTCCTCTGCGGTGACACACTTCATCAGGATGCCGGAAAGATTCCGATGATACAGCTTGCCATCCACGAGTTTATACGAGCTCACCCAGCGCTTGATCCTGCTCCTTTCCACTGGCTCGGCCGGGAGCTCACCCGTCTCTAGGAAACGATGGATTGGCTCGGCCCACGAGGGGACACCTTCGATGAAGGCGACCGAGGTCTCTTGATCGGAGATGGGAAGAGACGCCAGGGTTTCCAGGATCACATCAGGAGGGACTTCGTCGTCGGACGACCCGAGCTTGGAGAGGAAGTTAGCGTCGGAGTTGTCCTTCCGCGCCACATGCGTGATTTCCAGGTTCTGGAACCACTTCTCCATCTTGCGCGCCTCGGCGAGGTACTTAGCCATTGAGTATCCCGAGTACTGGTACTCCTTGTTGTACTGATTGACGACGAGCTAAGAGTCGCCCCGTACAATCAACCGGCGCACACCCAGGGCCTTGCAGGCCCGTAGGCCTACCAAGAGAGCCTCGTACTCTGCAACATTGCTGGTCACTGGAAACCCAAAATGAACCACATACCTCGACGTCGATGGCGCTGAGTAAGGATGAGAATTCCAGGCCCTGAGCACTTGAAAGACCTCGAGCCATCGAAGTACATGATCAAGGGCCTCTCCTCCTTGACCTTGGGCTCGGGAGCGGGAGGTGATGTTTGCTCGACCACGAAGTTGGCGAGCACCTGCGACTTGATAGCCGTGCGCGCCACGACCCGGACGTCGAACGCCGCCAACTCCATGGCACACTTGGCAATGCGACCCTCAGCCTCCGAGTTCCTCAGTATGTCCCCGAGTAGAAAACTGCTCGGAACGACCACCGAGTGCGCCTGGAAGTAGTGCCGGAGCTTGCGTGAAGCCATGAGAAGGGCGTACAAGAGCTTCTGAACGTGTGGGTAGCGCTCCTTCGGGCTGTGTAGGACCTCGCTGACGTAGTAGATCGGGTCTTCGCCGCAAGATCCTGCTCGACCACCAAAGCGGCGCCGATAGCTCGGGCGGTGGTCGCTAGGTAGAGCAAAGAATGCCGCCCATACCGCAGTGGCGGTAAGCAAAGGTGGGCTTGAAAGGTATGCCTTCAGGTCGTCGAACGACCGCTGCGCTTCAGGAGTCCACTCGAAGCTTCCTTGCTTGCGCAAGGCCCTGAAGAATGGCAACCCACGCTCGCCAAGCCTTGAAATGAACTGACTAAGGGCGGCCATACGGCCGGTGAGGCATTGTACCTGTTTCACCGAGGTCGGGGGTGCCATCTTCTCGATTGCATCGATCTTCTCTGGGTTCGGGCCGACCCCTGAGCCCCCGATCATGTAGCCGAGCACCTTCCCTGAAGCAGCACCGAACACGCACTTCTCCAGATTGAGCTTGATATTGTGCTTGTTCTGGTTGGCGAAGGTCTCCTCAAGGTCTCGAACGTGGTCGCCCTCGGAAGAGCTCTTGACGATGATGTCGTCCACGTAGACCTCGAGGTTGCGACCGATCTGGGGATCGAACATCTTGGTCATCAGACGCTGGAAGGTCGCGCCGGCGTTGCGGAGACCAAATGACATGGTCGTGTAGTAGTAGGTCCCGAACGGCGTGATGAACGAGGTCTTGCTCTCATCTTCAACCACCAGCTTGATCTGGTGGTATCCCTAGTAAGCATCCAGTAGGCTTAACATCCTGGCGTTCGCGGTGGAATCGACGATCTGGTCGATGCGTGGGAGCGGGAAGTTGTCCTTCTGGCACACCGAATTCAACCCCGTATGGTCCACACACATCCTCCACTTTCCGCCCTTCTTCTGGATGATGACCGGGTTGGCCAACCACTCGGAGTAGTCGATCTCGCAGATGAATCCGGCCTTCAAGAGCTTGTCAAGGTTCTCTCTAATGATGGCGACCTTCTCCGACGAGAAACACCGTAACCGGCGCCAAAGTAGGCGATCGGGTCGCACCTGCAGCTTGTGCTCGACCACGTCCCTCGGGACACCTAGCATGTCTGCCGGCTCCCAAGCAAATATTCCTTTATTGGCGCGGAGGAAGGTGACGAGCTCGAGTTCCTATTTGGAACCCAGCCTGGCCGAGATATGAACGCACCTGGTCGTGTCGCCCTCCTCGAGCGATATAGCCTTCATAACCCCGCTAGGCTGGATCGCTGTCTTCTGGCGGACACTTTTTATCGTCGCCTCCGGGCCCCGCTGAGGTAGCATGCCGGCGACAGCCAGGGATTGAGTCTCACAACCATGCGTTGCCTTGAGGTCGCCGCGCACGGTGATGATGTCACTGGGCCCCAGAAGTTTCATGCATCGGTGACCGTAGTGGTTGGCCGCTATGAACTTGACCAGGGCAGGACGCCCCAGGATGGCATTGTAGGGGAGGTCACCCTCGACCACCTCGAAGGTGATCAGCTCGGTGCGGAAGTTATCCGAAGCGCCGAAGGTGACGAGCAAAACCACCTGCCCCAGAGGAGTGGTCGAGCTCCCAGGAACGATCCAGAAGAACGGAATCGCGATGCTCTTGATCTTCGATCGGGGAATCTGCATCCGGTCGAGCGCGCTTGCTAGCAGCAAATTAAGGGAGCTGCCACCATCGACCATGACTCTCCTGACCATGGTGTTGCTGATGGTCGGGGTCACGACCAAGGCTGTCTTGAGATCCTTCGACATACCTTGGGGGGCATCCTCCGATGTGAAGGTGATCATTGCCCCGGCCCACTTACAGGGCTGGTCTGCGGATTTCCCGGTGGCGGCCTAGTAAACCACGTGTGCGACATCCTTGATCTCGCGCCGGGATTGATACGCCGAAGAGCCACCAAAGATAACGTCAATCCGGCGGTCGCCTTGCTGGAAGTCCAGGTCGAGGTCGGCCTGATCTTCTCCAGTGTTTACCCTTTCGGGCTCATCTCCCTCCTTCGGGAGCGTAGGCATTTCTCCACGCCCATCGTAGAAGGCCTCGATCTTGGCCTGCCAGGCCCTGCAGCCCCGCAAGTCATGGCCCGGAGTCCTGTGAAACAGGCAAAATTTACCTTCATCGAATCGAGACCGCCCCTCAGATCCTTGTGAGTGGCCATCGGCTTGACGCGACCCAGCCCAGCGGTAGTCCTGCCGAGGTCGGCATGCGCTTCGCTGGGTCATGGTCGATTTCTTTGAAGCAGGGCCTCTCCTGAACCGGGTCCCAAACCTCCATTACCTCACGATGGCCGTCCGCCGAAACGGTCACCCTTGGTCGACCACCCTCACGCTTGCGGTCCCTCTTCCGCTTCTTGGCAGCTGCGCCTTGATCGGTATTCTTGGCGCTAGAGGGGTCTGCCTCGCCCGAGTTAACGCCAAGCTTGCCTTGGTCGTAATCGCGCTTCCAGCGAACTGCGTCGTCCGCGTCCGCGTAGCGCTCCGCCATGCGGAAGAGCTTGCCAACGGTGAGCCTCGCCGTAATCTCCAGGTCTTCGGTGAGGCACCGGTCGCGCACGCCAAACTTGAAGGTCTTGATCACGGCCTCGTCAGACACACAAGGGATCAGATTCCTAGTGCGGATGAACCGCCGGACAAAGTCGCGAAGGGGCTCATTCTTTCCCTGGATCACTCAGTCCATGTCCTTCTCCCTGACGGGCCACTCGTAGCAGCTCTGGAAATTTGAGCGGAGAGCGCTCTGGATTTGGCGCCACGAGCGAAAAGTACCTGGTTTCTGGTTGAAGAGCTAGGTGCGAGCAGCACCGTCCAAGACGGTAGGGAGGTAGTTGGCCATCACGTACTCATCACCTCCCGCGGCCAGGATGGCGGTGGTGTAGATCGAGAGGAATTCATCAGGGTTCTTCGTCCCATCGAATCGCTCGATCAACGCGGGCTTGAAGCGAGCCAGCCACCGCACCCGTCGGAGGTCATCGAGTCGCGCCATGCCGTCTGCGCGGAGACAGGCACGCAGGAAGGTTCTCGCTGCTGCTGGAGCTGGATTCACGGTCACTTTGGCGCCCCGCCCTGCGACCTCGGCGGCCACAGCGGTGGGCCTGAGCATCGCCTGGGAGGTAATGTAGGCGCTCATGGACCCGCCGACGCCTCGGAGGTACGTTGGGAGAAAGGCCTGACGAGCCGCTGCTGGAGTGGGGGTCACTGTACGCTGGTCGTCGCCGCACCCCGTCCAGAGTCACATCAGGGAACGACGGAGATGAGGCGTACGAGACAGGCCTCAAGACTGTTGGTGCACAGGAGACCGACGAGGGTCTTTGGCGCTGAGGAGTATCTGTCGCTCCTCAAAGACCGGACCCAGTGAGGGAGGCCTGGCGCTGACAGCGCGCAGCCTCGGTGGCCGCCTTGTCAAGCTCGTCTGTGAGAGCTCGGCCAAAAAAACCCGACGTCGGACGCACGGGATCGGTCATGACTCGTGCGATTGCCCGGAGGCGCTCGCTCGAGTGAGGGAGCATAGAACGCCCCGAGGACATTCCAATCTTCTCAAGCTCCTCTTGCCGGAGGGCAGTTATGGCCTGGTTGATGGCAACCTGGGCCATCCGGTGAGCATCTTCAGGGGTCTTCGGGCTGCGCTCCCCCTCCTCCATGTTCTCATCATGGCTAGCGGCCATGAGAACGAAGCGATTTCGCAGCGGCGGAGAGGGGGAGAACAGGGACGTGGAACTTCCACGCTCGAGGGCCGCATTCAAGCCCGAGCTCGCGGAATGCGCTACTGCAGAAGACGCCATACCTCGAAAAGCTGAGATTCCTTCCGGTTGAACGAAACTTTCGGGCCCCACGGTGGGCGCTAGCTGTCGACGATCGGAGTCGCCTGACCGCAAAAGTGAAGAGGGGGTTAGTGTGAAGGAGGGACCCAAGAAGTGATTCGCTCAACAATGGTGAAGACGAAGATCGGGCGAGGCGTCAACGAGCAAGAAGTAGCGGATTATACTGGTTCGAGCCCCCGTGAGGGTAATAGGTCTACGTCCAGTCTTCTCCGAGGGCGGAGGAATTCACTAATTGTGAGTACAGAGGGTGTTTACAGCTCGAGCTTGAGCGCTCTGTGTGTCTATTGGTCTATGGCTAGTGAGTCGATGTACTGTACATATGTCTTGCGTGGTCTTTTATACTCTCGAATGCTGCCTGCAACGGACGGGAGAGATTCCCGGGGGAGTGGCTTCGTGCGCATTGAAGGTGGGTTGTAACCGCTCCGGAAATGCTGCCCACTTCTGCCTTGATGCCATTACTCAAGTCTTGGTAACCGTCGAGTAAACGCACACTCGAGCCAAGGTCGAGGTCGAGCGGAGATGAGACCTCCCACCGCTCAAGCTCGAGGTCAGGCGGAGATGAGACCTCCTACCGCTCAAGCTCGAGGTCGGGCGGGGCCCAACAGCGCTTAGGTCATGGTCGAAGACCTTTGCTGGGTTGCCCCGAGCTAGGTACCCTGTTGACCGCGCGTTGACTTGTCAGAGATTTATTAGTCCCCGACAGAATGCGACTCACTTTGGAACAAACTATATGTTTTTGGACAGTATCCTTCATCGTAAGGAAAAGTTCTTGCAATGGATGGCCTTGGAGGAATTTCTATCATCGCGCTTTGTTAATACTGTAGATGAGAGGTACGTATGTGGGTGTCTCTCAAGCTTAGACTAGTGGGACAACCTTCACTTGGTTGTGAAATATGTAGAACCATTGTACACCTTCTTGCAATTTGCCGATCAAGACAGGGTTTCCATATTGAGCAAGATGACACTGCGATATAACATAATGCAACAAGAATATGATAACTTGTTACATGACTCTTCAACTACTTTTGAACAATACATGAATATCATGAACCCTAGAATGGGCAACCTAACACGTGATACTTATATGAATGCTGGTACTACATTCTTCTCCTTTTGCTTGAATACCTTGTACTCTCAAATACTTATACTAATAGGTTTCCTTCAATTTCATGCAGCTACTGCCTTGAATCCCCGAACGCATTACTCGTATGGCGTGATCAACACCTTCTTAACGTTCAGAAGAAAGGTTGCATCATTCTCGAGTGTGCTAGTTCAGAGGATGGCATATGATCCTAAAACTTCCCCTGGTATTTTTCTTATGTTATATTAAATATAATGACAGCCTCATATTTCCATCGTAATTATTTTTGTCTTCATTAAATTGCATCACACAAGTGGGGTGTGTTTGGTTCGAACACACCCACGCTCCAGTAGTTGTCTCAGCACATTGTTTCACAATGTGTTTCTTCCAGCAGATGCAAGCGCAATTGGAGCATGTTCGCATTCATCCACACCAAAGTTCGCAACCGTTTGTCATACAAGAAGCTCCACAAGTTGGTCTATGTGAACTATAACTTGTGGCTCAGAATCCATGAACAAGAAAGTGACAAGTCTATTGTCAAAGAGGATCCATTCAAACACTTTATAGAGCTGACACAGAAAATCCTATCCAATAATGGATGGAGAGAGGAAGGTCCAATGCCAACCTTTTACTTGACGAGAAGGACACAAAGAGTGACACCTACTCCCATCACACCTCATGACAGACTCTGTAGATATTGATGTGTTGCGAATGATAACTAAGGCTACAAGCATCACCCAATGGGCAAAAATAGCAGTGAGTGGCACTAACATATGAAAGAGGAAGCACCAAAATAGTGCCAACGAGGGAGCAAGTAGCAAGGAAAGCTCCCTCAAAAAAAGGAGAAGCATCCCAGACAGTAGGAATAGTATATAGGGAGTGATGACTCAACTGGTAGCACTCCTACAAATCGTCGGAGCCTGTCGTACCAAGAATCCAATGATAGTAGCTCCAAGACGAATAGTGAAGGCGGTTACTCCCCTACTGATCCCTCCATCCCTCCCACTTTCCACTGAGAAGCACAGCTTCCCACATAATTTACAGGGGAGTTTTAGTACACTCATACAACACAAGATAGAGATCATGACGCTCCCCAATCACAGAGGAAGACTACTGGGGGAAGGGAAAAGACGCACCATAAGATAGCAGTAACTCTTGTGGCATTGCCGAGACGCAAAGGAGTTATGGCTCATATAGAAGGTACTACTATGCCATCCCCGATGCTCATGCACAACCAACTACCCAATAGGTCTACGAGTGGCACGACCCCGAGTTTTATGTCATGTTGTATCAACAATGACAAACAACAAGTATATAAATAGGGCAAAGCTGGCACGATTACAAGACGAAGTTGCTAGCTATATGAGGATTGGCCTTGATGTTCATCAAGGAATACAACATGGCTAACCAAGTGTACACCCAGCAATACTACCCGTAACGCCAAAAATAATGTTTCATTTGCATGTTTCTTTCATTGTAACTTGATTTTTTATTAACATAGCAGTCATGTAGGTCCAACACGATAGATGTGCCATAATGGAAGGACGACGAAGATGTTCTTGGTGTGAACATTCATAATCGATGAGAAAATTTGATTTGAAATGTCATATGCTATGCTATTGATTGCTATTGAAGTGTGGGTTTGTTGGATTGAGTTGTCAATAATATTGAATCAAATGTTATTTCTTAGGCCCTGTTTGGTAGAGTCCTAGATCTTAGCTCCACCTGGATCTGAAACTTGTAGGTTAAAATAAAGTGAATTATTTTTATATTTTTAGTCTAAAATGTAAAGAAGATGATCCATGTAAACACTCTTAATGTACCAACAGCTTCAGCTTCACGGATCTGGTGGAGCTAGAAATACCCAGCTCCACCAGATCTACAGATCTAATGGAGCTGGAGCTGTACCAAACACACCTTTAATATATTATTATTAAATGCCTGCTTTGCAACTTTAGATTGTCTAAAATATAGCAAAAGTCATGCCGAAATTTTTCACATTCTTCCATACTTATGCTATTATTGCAAAATATGTACTTTACAACTTCACATTGTTCTAAAATATAGCAAAGGTCATGCTGAAATTTTGTCATAATTTTACATATTTTTAAAATATTTCTCACATTTTTCTGGATTTTTCGACCTCCCTTAGCATTTTTATAATTCTTCACAATTTTTTCACAATTTTCTCACAATTTTTCCTTGCATTTTTCATCATTTTTACTTATGTCCTCGATTTTTGGTTCATACCTGTTGGTTTTCGCCAGAAACCGATCGGTTTTCGACTATTGTCGATTTGGCATTTTTTGAATTGGTTTCACCAGCTGTTTGACTTTCCCAAACTCTTCGATTTTACTGAAATTCGATCAAAAATCACGGCAATCCGGTGCTGAGCAGATATCAAATTTCGGTTGCAAAACGAAAATGTTAACCCTGTTCCGCACAGCCAAGACCAAATGTGCACTTAGCCCAATGAAAATAAAATAAATAGATACGGACACGGGTGGGGGAGCAAACAGTTTCAATTATAATCCGATATGGACGAGCGGACCCGGAAATTGTAGCACACATCTCAGCGCATATCAAACGGCTTAGAAAACGACAAAACTAAGGCAAGAAAACATGAGACTATCTTTTAGCATCTCAAAAAGAAACACACTAACCAAGCATTCCTTAGCACAATGACGTCATGACCACCTTAATTTTCTATGAAGTTCTTAATTTAACTGTTTCCTGGCCTGAGATTAGGAAATATTCTAGTTTATACCACTATAAAAGAACTCATGTTAAACCCCTCATCACTGATAGTTTTAAAAAACCGTCTGTGATGAGTGGTCATCACAGATAGTTTTTTATGGCTATCACTTATTTATTATGGAAGATGCTGATAGATGAGGAGCACGACAGCCTGGTAACAGAAATTTTCACATCGTTTGAGCTTCCAAAAGATATCATGTACGCACTTCAATGGTATACGTTACTAGTGGTGGGAAAGACGTGAAAGACCTTATTACTAATTACGTGAATAAGAAAATAACTCGTTCCAGAAGTATGGTTTCATCACTGAAGATGTGTGGGAACCATTTATTGAGATGAAAATAATGAAAGAATTTGTGCGTTAAAGTGCGGCACACAAAACCGTCTGAGTAAAAAAAACACCCACTCGCACAGACTTGGCTCCACTAGGTATGCAAGTAAGATCATGCAACAGAAAGGAGGAGAACGAGACAATCCAGAAGGAGGCCTTGCTGCTATTTGCCTTGATCTTGGACCCGCGTGTCTGAAAATGGGTAAGAGTGAGGTCACATCCCACATCTTCGGACAACGTGTCCTTTGCCCACTCTGCAAACAAGAAAGTACCCCAATGCACAGTAAGATATCAAACTATATAGTTTGTAAAAAGACCATATATACCTTTATATGTGAAATAACTTGTTAATATCTTGGATGCAGATAGCGTTGAGCACCGAATATACCCAAGGCTCTTTCACTTCAGATAGAGACAAAGATATGCTCTCCATGTACCGGAGTAGGAAAAAAAAGTAAAGCTGAGCGTGAGAAACAGTTAGTAGCCCTCATTGAGGAAAGGGTTGAGGAAAGGCTGAGTACATAGTTCAATAATCAATTAAAAAGCCTTGAGAAAAGGATGGAGTAAAGGATGGCTGCGGAGAGTCATGCACGGAATGTGCAAGCCCTAGAACCACAGACACAGTTCAGCCTAACTAACTGTTGGAGCAGTTGCATGTTCGCCCCTAAGACGGATGTGGATGACACTAGATTTCTTCCCGAGGACACCCGAGTAATATACATGTCTGCAATGCTCCTTAAATAGACCTTTTAGATGTGTTAGCTAATTGTGTACTCTTATGTAGGTGGCCACCCCATGCAATATCCAAGTGTGGTTTGCCAACGGCTATGTTCCCCTACAGGCTGCTTGGGGGCGTGCATATCTATCCAACCTAGAGACGGTTATGCATAGTCACACAGAAGATCTGGGCTACATGAAAGTCCCTGTCAATGATGTACATGAAATTTACAAGCCCGTCATGCTGGAGATGCCTCCAAATGATGAGATCGTCATGCTAGGGGATGCTATTAGCACATTCATCCAATGGCCTAAGAAGGACATCTCCTTCGATGATTTTCCTGCAGCACCGAAGCTACCAGCACTATCGGATCAACATGATATGCCAAAGCCACCAGAACTATCGGAGCCATGTAATGCACTGAAAGAGCCCACCAAATCAGTTATGTGTCCCATGAGCCATAGGCCATTACTAAAGTTCAGGCCTAGTCATCTCCCACGAAGATGACATTTGGTAGATGGCAAGGTGGCGATAAGGGCAAATTGAGGTGGACCACATTAGTCCATAACTTTCTATTTGACCTGTTGGCACGGCAATTTTGAGTTTGGACAACTGTTCGTACCGGGAGAGCGTCAATAGATGCTTACATTAGCCTGCATTAGATTGCAAGATTGAAGCATGGAAGAAGCCAATAAGCCAGTGGCACAACGAGCATTGCGTATCTTGATCAACTTCAAGGAGGAGCATTTCTTACATAGGTTTTTGGATGGCTTCTTCGTGATCGGCTTCAACGACTTGTTCGATCTCTACAACCTTAGTACTCTCGATGCCTCACTCATCAGATGCTGGACACTGTAAGTGTGTGCAATCACAATCTACATTCGTGTCATATCATAAATGTCATATATATGATCCTTGATTTTGTATATATAGATACATGATCATGGAAGCAAAAGTAAAGAATCGATGGATTTTCTCGACTCACACATGATATCCAAGCAAATAATGGATAAAAATTTACTAGTTATCCAAGAGTATGTGGAAAATGTTTTGTTGAATCACCGGGATAAAAAAATTCATACTTTTACCCTATAACCTGGGGTCAATGCTTAGTCCAGTTGCTATACTTATTGATTTGTACTTTGTACTGCTTGAAGTTAGGCTAAATTACCATGGCAACATATCTGTGTAGATTTCACTGGGTTCTAATCGTAATTATACTAAGACAGAACTGGATAATTTAACTTGATTCTAAAAAAGGTGGCACCCATGACTTACGCCTATTACAAATTTTCTCAACATGTTGTTCAATGTCTACAGAACTTGTGGAGGGCACACAAGGACTCATTGCAGCTGAAACACATTCATACATTTTTGGTATCTACTAGTACATAATAATCCTTCACACTCTATAATAATGCCTCTGAAACTAACCTATTATATTTTGGTAGCGCCACTAGCAGTCAAAGGCCACTAACCTATGTAGATTCTACGTTTGCCATAACATGCAACTCCTCATTGCTGCTAGGGACCTAAATCCACCAATTCAGACTCTATGTGTTTACCACACCAGTCTTGGATCATGCTAGTGCACACAGGCTCAACATTGGTAAATATCACATCATACACAATGATAATAATATATAAACTCCATTTATTGAATATAACTAAGTGTATAATCTTATGACTAACTTACATGATAAAGCCACGTAGGGCTAGACTTGAAATAAGAAACTAAGACAAATGAAGCAGAAAATTAGAAGATGTATGCAACCCATCAGTTTACCACCGACAACTAACAAGGCTTGGACCCTAATTACTCGTGTCCTCCTAGAACTTCTCCTACAACAAAGCTGTAGACTCCTCAACTGTTGATTATTGTTGTTGGCAAGGGTCAATATTTAAAAGCACTCAACAAGTTGTGCACATAATGCAATTCTATATAACTATATGCAATGCTTATCCAAAAGGAAAAGGCTAACATGGCTATTTTGCAATAAGTAGCATTTATGAACAAGTACAATAAAATGATTCTAAAGACAGTAAAACAAATAACAGTAAATAGTAATTTTAGCATTTCTTAAGTAAACCAAGTTTCCAATCCTCGGTCAAGTTTCCAACCTTCTATGGCAACCTACCATCCATTCCAATTTTTATTTTGAAAAAATCTAACTCTTCACTATAATTCCCAACCTATGCTCAATACCATGAGCACAGTTATTCGAATAGTTTTACACTCTACAGAGGTTATACACTTTATTCACATGATAAAACCAATTCACCATACAAGCAAGTGATCATAACAAAGCTTTTGCAATGTCCTACCTTAACTTGATACTACCCATTGAGATTTCAACACTGAAGGGTCTAGTTACCACACTCAGGACCCCCTCTTACGCCATGTGAGTTAATCCATGAACGTGGGACTCAAAACACCACTAGCTATACCAAAGCTAAGACATTGCAAATTAGTCAGCTAGATTGTCCCAGACTAGACATGTGGTTGCATGATTGTCTCAGGTCAAAGGCTTGGAAGGTTAAGTCCTTAAAGTGATTGGGGCAAGACTTTTACATACCCTCTGCCTTTTGGCCCATCTTGGCACACTTCACCTTACCACTTGCCCCAATCTAAATGATTACCACCCCAGCTGATTACCATGCAACATGAGCGATCAACAATTCAACATCATTGTGTGACATCCCTCGCCACAATAACTTAATCTCATCGTGGGACAACACCTGACACACCAATTCATTAACATGTTCCATATTCCATTAGTCAAGATTAAACATTGATGATTCAAGTACATGTGATGACGTGGCATGGCTAAGCAAACTAACATGGTCTAACCATCCCATGTTGATTTCAGTATTAACCAACTATAATGAACCAATATAGGGTGACAAATAAATCATGGTGTATAAATGACAAGGTAGGGTACATACCAAATTAGTAGATTAGCTAAGTCCCAATTTAATTTGAAACAATTGTATACATGAAATAATATGCAATAGGGTAAGACAATATAGCGATTTTGTAAACATGGGTTCAACATGATCAAAACACAACTTGCCTTGAAAAGGTCTTGATCTTGTTCTGGAATGTGCACATGGGTTGACAGATCTTCCTTGCATGTGTCGCACAACTCAACGTTTACACGAAATGAGAGAGAAAACCAAATAAATACCAAACAAGGAGCAAATGAATTCCAAAAATCAAATAAAATTCGCTATTAAAGGAGCAAATGAATTCCAACGTTTAGAAATTTGAATCACCTTAATTGGAGCTTGTATGAAGGAGAATAGGCTCTTGAAAGATTCAAAAAAATTCTAAAAATTAGAAAATTGGAAAATAGAATAATAAACTGAATTATATTTAAACAAAAAAATCTCTTAATTGTGTCATGCTGACATCAACATCGAACCGAGCCAACCAGGGCATCCCACGATGCTCGGCACTTTACGTGGATTCGGTCCACCAACCGGGTTGGTCCACCATGCACCTGCTGACGCAAGCACCAACGTCGATGGTGACATCATGCCAACATCAGCAACACATGGACCAACCACCATGCTCCACATGTCCCGGCATACGGATGTAGTTCACCAATCCAAGATGGTTCACCTTGAGCGCGACTCATGGCACTTCGTGTCTTGTGCACGCCCACGCGGCGTGACGATGATTGGCCATCGACCGCCCATCGCACAAAGATCGATTCAAGTGTCCGATCAGATCCGACGGTCCTTTGTAGCTAATGGGGTTTACTATAGTGCACGTACATGGCACAATCTTGAACATTCGTTGACAATCCAATGGACAACAGAGCTCCAAATTGATGATGGTGGCACGATGCTAAGGCTTCACCAGCAGCAAGGAAGACAACCTGGCGACGACGCTCTAGTGCAGTTCCAATGAGAAGAAGTCACAGATCTGGTGAGTCACACTTCAGCGAACTCAAATTTGGAACCAATGTGGTGCATCTAGACACAACGGTGGTGAAAACTAAAGAAATCTGTGACAACGCCCCTAAGCAACTACGACGAGCTTTTGCACATGAATGGCGACTTCTCTAGCAGCGGTGCTTGTGGGAAAAAAATTTCCAAGCTCAGGTGGACCTCAGAGGCATAACCCCCCCCCCTTAAATACCCACTGTGTCTATGCTCTACATGGCGTTCAAGTTCGTTGTGGCGGCAGAGGCGTCTCGGGCAAGGGCTCCGATGGGGATTAGAGAAGAACTCTCGACGGCTATTCGATCTGCGATCAACGGTTGAGATACATGCCGACGTGGTGCAATCTGATCCGATGAAGATATCCAATGGTGACAATTAGAAAATAATCTTCCTTGCTGCGCTTAATCAGAGCGGTTTAATCTCAATTCAATGCCCAACGTTGCTAGGGTTTCACTTCGCCGCACACGATGATCCCGACCGTCCGATGCAAGATCAACAGTCACACCTTAATGCTTCAAGAATCTAGGTCGAACGGGCCACACAACTATGGGCCATGTGCAAGAACAAAGAATGGGCTCGACCCATCCTTTGTTAAAATAATTTCCTTGGAATTTTGTAAAAATAATTCTTTTAAATAAACCAATTAGTTTAAAGTAGATAAAATATCGAGAAAAATCCAAGAAAAATTCCAAAAATACTTTGAAATATTTTGAACTAAAATAAACTATTTTTAGCCAAATTTATTTTAATTTTATCTATAATTAATTAATTTTCATAAAAGGCCAATATAACTAATTTAAAATATATTCAAATAAATTCTAAAAAATCCATCAAATTTAGAAAAATCATAAAATGCATAAAAACACCATAAATTAAATAAAAGAAAAATTTGTAATGTTACAAGTGCCTAGAAGACCAATGTCATAGAGGTTTGTCAATCTTGCAATAATTGTTTCCACTTATCATTTTATATATATGCAAGACTTTACTCTTCCCATCAATAGGCTTGAAAATGTGCTAAGTACGTGTTGGAACAGGCTGACTTTCTAGGAATTCGAGGACAACTTTGTGCCTTCTTAATGTTTGTGTTCGTAAATCCAAAAGGCGAATGTCACTCAAGCCTCACTTATGAGTTCTGAATTTGTTAGTTACCACTTGGATTAATCTGTGAACCTTGTATTATGAATTTGTGAGTTGCGATTATGAATTCAATTTGTTAATATATCGAGTTAATTTCTGGAATAGATGCGTAAAATGGATGCGTTGTACGTTGTAATGTGTGATCTAAGTTGATTTCTGAAATAGATGCAGTGTACATTGTAATATATGATCCGAGTTCAATTCTGAAATATATCTCATAATAATATGCTTGTGATGCTCTATAATTAGTTTTGTTTCAGAAAGCATGGCTAGCATTTCCTGAGGCTAGCCAATAAATAGAAAAGTGTAAATATTGAAAAATCACCATCACAAGCGGTTCTAAACCAGAACCATTTGTGAAGGCACATACATCACAGACAGTTCTAAATAGGAACCATCTATGATATAAGCCTCCTCATAGATGGTTCTAAAGTAGAACCACCTGCAATATAAGCCTCATCACAGACTATTATATTTTGAAACCATCTATGATGTTTGTTTCATCACATACGGTTCTAAAGTGGAACCGTCTGTGATGATCCTTACATCACATACAGTTCTCGTTTAAAACCATTTGTGATGACTATTTTCATTGACAGTTTGCAAACCGTCTGTGATAAGCCTTTCTCATCACTGACAGTTTGTTACAGATGGTTCACAAAACCGTCTATGATAAGGTTTGTGAATGTCGGTCTATGATGAGCTTGTCTGCAATACTATTAGTTGTTGGTTTGTTCAATCTAAACTCCATGAGCATTACATGTTCATAGAAATGTCCAGAGTGTTTAATTGCTTGAACAAGAACTCATGGTTTTAAAGATTTGAATTAAGTCACCAATAGAATCAATCCATGATTCATGCACAGCAATCACTACTACAAAACACCTAATAGGTGATGGTATATCTGTGCTAGTTCTTTTTGAAACTGACATAGATGAACGTAACACCTAATTAGTGACTGTCTATATGTGTCGGTTTTTTTGGAACCAACACAAATAACATTTTTGTGCCGGTTCTAAACTTCAAAATGGCGGGAACACTATTTGTGTCGGTCTGTAATGAAAACCGACACAAATAGTGTTCCCATTATTTGTGTTGGTTTGTAAATGGAACCAGCATAAATAATAACCTATTTATGTTGGTTGTAATTAAAATCGACGCAAATAATTGAATATTTGTGCCGATTCTAATTAAAAACCAACACAAATAATATAGGCTATAAATATTGCGCTTACTGTAGCTCACAACTCCATGGTATTCTTCCTCCCGAGAGCAAACACAAAGTTTAATATTTCACATTCCATTTGGAAGGTTTCTTGTGGCAACTGAGAGTTTGAGCTCTTCCATTAATTGACAATGTCAATTCCTGCTTTATTTTTAAATTGTTTATAGTATTCTTTTTTAATTTCAGATCTTCCTTTTCCATGAGACAGGTTGGAGATGAGCATGAGGGTAAGCATGAAGGAAAGCACTAGGAGAAAATACTCAAGCATTTTGGCCCCCTTCTTGTTTCTCATTTGTTCAAAGGAGCATTAATTCATATCTCTTTTTTGTCATTAGCGAAGTCTATCCTAGGCTGTTGTAGCGCCAGGAATGGATGATAAGAATCATACAGTCATCAGCTAGAACCAACCAACATTGTGGTAGGTACTTTTGAGTCTATCTAGAAGCAACATTTTGTATGCTATGTGTATGTTGATGTATATATATATTGGAATTTTGGGCTAGCATTATGTCTCATGTGTGTATGCTGATGTATGTATATTATGTGTATGTTGTTTCAGAGGGCATGGCTAGCAGTTCCTGAGGCTAGCCAAAATGTTGATTTTTTATTTTTTGGGTTGGGATTATTTGTGTTGGTTTTTGGTAGGAACCGATACTGATAGTATAACTTTGTGTATCGGTTCATGGTAAGAACTGACACAGTTATGTGAAGTATGTGTGTCGGTTCTTTCTGCGAACCGACACTGATATGTTGACTATTTGTGTTAGTTCGTGCATAGCACCGACACTAATAATGATTATCAGTGTCACTATATCTGTGTCGGTTTGATACCAGACACTAATGTCGGTTCCGAACCGACACACATGACACTAATATAGAACAGGTCATCACTGCCAGCTCATCCACGCCATTACTGCCAGTTATGGGAGTCGGCAGTGATACTCGGGATTATCACTGCCGGTTTGTTTTACAACCGGCAGTGATATTGGACTATCTCTATCGGGTCACACCAGAATCCGGCAGTGATATTATATATATATATATATATAGGAAAAATATCTTTTACTCCCGGGTGTAGTTACTCCCATCTTTGAAATACTACCTAAACGAACTTGAAATACTCCTTTATCACTTTGGGTATAGTCATACACTAATTATAAGATACTCCAATGTGAGCCACATGAAAAAATTGCAAGGGAGTCCATGATTTTTAGCGTATTTTGCAAATACCTTCATATATGCACATAAAAAGGAGTATGTCCAAAAAATATACATACCACCTCTGAAAAAATGTACATACCACCTAGATGATCTTATATACTCATATACTACGCGTACATACTCTCCGTCGCACGAGATACCCCATACGTTGTGAGATACGGCATAGGGAGTAATTACTCCCGGGAGTAGAAAAGAGGCTTCCTATATATATATATATATATATATATATATATATATATATATGCTCATATCAAGAACCGACAGTGATATATGTATATCACTGCCGGTTCGTCTAGGAATTGGTAGTGACAAGCCATGCACCAAATGTTTTTATTGCATTATATCTTTTTATACAAAATTTTTGTACAATGTGTTAATGTAAAGTATCGTTAATCATAATTCAAATATGGCAACATATCCTGTGCACACAGGGTTTCCCGTGTATACACCGTGCACACCAACTAATAAAAGTCACGAAAAATTCTAAAAAATTTGTAGATGTACTTCATAGATTACTCTACCTATGTATAAAATTGTAGATTCAAATTCAATACATATTAAGAGTTACAAAAAAGAGAAAATTCTGTAACTTAAATTGTCAGAGTTTTCTCTTTTTTGTAACTCTTGGTATGTGTTGAATTTGAACGTGCAATTGTAATTGATGGCTCTAGCCTAACCGGCAATGATTGCCTGTTGTGTAGTAGTGAATGTAGCTTTGGTTAGAACATAGAAGTAGGAATGGAATCGCATCGGCTCTCTTGACCGATTATAGGCGTGAACTTCTCTGACCTTTGTTCGGAAGGCATCTTGAACACAAGATTATTTGTCAACACTACTACGTAACGGGCATCACAACCGCCTATTAGAAGCGGATTGGTGCGAACCCGTTGTGATGTTCGCACGAAGCGGTTCGTCAGAGAAGCAGTCAGGAGAGGGTTAAGAGCGGTTTGAGACACGAACCGCCGAATGTTTCTATTCTAGCGATTCTTGTCTCAAACCGCTCGATTTTCGAAGTAAATCAAGCGGTTTGAGACAAGAACCGCTTTAGAATCTGAACATTCTGAAGCTGTTCGTGTCTCAAACCGCTCGATGCCCTCCCACGCAGCGATTTAACCCTTCTTCCTCCACGAGCCCAGAGTATGATCGAAGCAGAGAAGGGTGGCCTAGTGCCGTTTTTAGGAGGTGTTGTCCAATTTTTTAATTTGGGGTGATTAGCTCCAAATTAAGTGTTTCAAGGTTAGTAACATCATGTGAACATCCTTCTCACCTAGAGATTGCTATTTTTTCAATGGATATGGAGAAATCTTGAACTTTTTAAGCAAGATCACCATGATCAAAAATTTGTTTTCTATGCTTGTTTTTGTTGTTGTATGAAGATGTAGGGTGGAGATCTAGTTCAAAATATGACATTACACAAGGTAAAGGTGATTGGAAGCTTTAGATCTAGGTGGTTGTTAGCTTTAGAATCTTAAATATCACAATATTGCAAGGAAGTAATTATTGGTGTATGAAATAAAATAGAAAAACATCTAGAAGGATAAAAAATAATTACAAAGGTAGGAAGGGATACAAAATAATTAGAAAGGTAGGTCTTTAATTGGATGACGGTGTAGGTGGAGGTTTTTTTGTTGGGTTTAAGTGGCTGTGAGCTTTAGATTTTTAAATGTAACTATAAGTTACGTTATAATTTTTGTAACGAAATTTCACTACAGGATGGCCCATTAGCGCAAGCAGTATTACTGCTTCCAAAAATAATAATTAAAAGTTGACTTACCGCTTGGAAAAAGAATTTTAATTAAAAGTTGTAGTGCCGCTTGGAAAAGTAAGTTATATAAGCTGTCATACCGCTTGGAAAAGAATTTTAATTAAAAGCTGTAGTGCCGCTTGGAAAAGTAAGTTATATAAGCTGTCATACCGCTTGGAAAAAGAATTTTAATTAAAAGTTGTAGTGCCGCTTGGAAAAGTAAGTTATATAAGCTGTCATACCGCTTGGAAAAATAATTTTAATTAAAAGCTGTCGGACCGCTATGGAAATGTTTCTGATACAGTTGGACCGCTTGCAATATTATTTTGGCGGGCATAGACGCGCGGATGTAATACCACCAGGGGTGAAAACGGGTCGGGTAATACCCGACCCGTATCCGGATCCGACGTTTATTTTACCCGAAAATTCGGATATGGATACGGGTCGGATACGGGACAATGATGAGGACGATGAGGACATCTTCCCTATTGACACAACCACGCCGAGTGATTCTTCTCATACACAACAAGTTCTACAAGGACCTACTACTCGGGCTCGAGCACTTTTACTCAATTATCAGGTGAATTCATTCCTAAGTTTTTATACAAATGATTCACAGAATGGAATGCTATTTAATACTTGTGATGATCTTATTGTCCTTAGGAACCAACGAGAAGAACCTCCAAATGCCAAGCATAAAGCACAATCATCATATGCGCAAGTTGGACATGGAATCAGCAAATTCGCGGGTTCGGCCTCCGCGACAGCATCAACTTCAAATGACCATAACGTTTTATTCCGGAGGTTTCTAGAGGCCCATGAGTACACGTTTGAAAGATCTCGGAGTCTACTTTCCAATGGATCCAGCCCCAATGCCAAATTCGTCTTGAAACAACGAGAAATCGTAGAAGAGTGTCACGGGCCAGAAACTCCGGGTGCTGCGCCTCCTTTTCTTTTGGGCCCAAAGCCCATGTAACACTAGGGCAACCCCTTGGCCGCCCCCCCATGGGTGCTGCACGCCCCTAGCTGCTCCCTAGCCGCCACTTACATCTATATATTGTTTGCTACCACCGTACTTTAGTTTTGGGTTTTGTTTATTCGATAGTTTAGCCATTGCTACTATTTTGAGTCTTCCAGACGTGCTCAACAGCCGCCTAAGAAGCTCCTTGTTTCAGAACCCCACCTTCTCAATCCTTCATCTTTATTTGCAATTTTAGATTGGCTTTACCTTAGTTCTTGCTTGTTCTTCAATTGCTAGCAGGAATTGAACCTCGCGTTCAGGTTGATCGTGCTCACGGCAAGATCAATAAACATCCGGAGTTGGTGTAGCGATTGCTAAGGCGCATCGTCAGTAAATGCGGTGTAGTCGGATCGTCAACGTCGCCTCCACCAAATTGATCGTGTGTTTCTCATCGAAAGATCGGGACACCAAAGTGCTATCAAGTGGTATCAGAGCGCCAAGTTGCTCGGTGAGAGATTCAGTGCCATAGATTAGTTTTTTTTTTCTGTCCAAAATTGAAAATCCTCCACAAAAATTCAACCTTTAGATTCAATCTGGTATTTTAGTGAGTTTTGTTAGGTTTTGATCCATTAGAGTCCTTGTTTTAGTTGCTGATCGTTTTTCCTTCACATAGCTTTTATTCCAATTTGTCCAGTTCATTGTTTTGTTCATAACTTTTATATACGAGCTCGGATTCTAGTGTTTTTGCACTTTCCTAAAACCTTGAGAAAAGCTCCACAAAAACCTAGTTGGGCACGAATTCTAATTCTATCCGCAAGGTTGTTTAATCTGGACATCAAATTCGGGAAGCAAGTTGCAATTGCAATCCAGGTTGGTTCGGTATTTTAATCATAACTCTCACATCCGAACTCCGATTGAGAAGTTTTTATACTTTCCTGAATCCTTGAAGAGTCCTCTACAAAAACGTTTTTGGGTGTCCTTCGTGATTCGGACTCCTTCAAACCGAATTTGACTCGGATTCGGATTTTGTCAGATCGGCTGAATTTGGTTAAATCTGTGCACCTTAGTGTTTTGGCCATAACTTCTACATACGAGCTCCAAATTGTGTGTTTGAATACTTGTTTTAAAGCTTAGAACAGTGCCATCAATTTTTTACATTGTGAGCAAGCTTGATTCAGTCATTTTCATCCCTTAATTGCAGCAACAATTGTACTGCACAGTTCTTACCGAATTTGGGATTGTTTCTTCAATTTGTGTTCTAGCTTTGCTCCTTTGAGTTGGTTAAGTCCAGTAGCATCTACAACCATAAAATTCTAAAATATCAGTGCACACACCTTTGGGAACCAATTCATTCTTTGTGAATACTTTGATCCCAATTGAGACTAACGATTTGAAATTGCTTGAGGCTGCTCCTTTTGATACGTTGCACAATCATATCTCTCATGATATCAAGTTAGGGATTCCAAAACTTTGCTCATACTAGTGTTGGCCGAAAGTCATCGAAAATAAAAAAAAAGAGAAAAGAAAGAAAGAGCCAAAAGGCCAAAAAGAAAAAAAAAGAGAGAAAAGAAAAGAGAATTGTGGCCGGCAGCACTACATTGATCAAAACCCTAATTTGTGTTTGTCATTTTCAGATTGTGCAATTGTATTAAGTAGTGAGCAATCTTGTGCCCTTTTACCTTTTCTGAAGCAATTAGCTAGCGTCTCTCCATAACTTATGCAACACAAGTTTTGGTACTGAAATTATTCTTATTTAGCTCATTCCATTGGTTGCATTAAGTTTCATTATCTTTGCGTGTGTATTGCCTTGACATTCACTTATATCTTTGAGATCGGCAACTAGAGCTTGTGAAATTCTAGTTTGGATCATTACTTATCATTACAATAACTAGAATTATCAGATTGCATAGGAAATTAACTTAGCCTACCAAGCCCACATATTCTACCTCGTGACGCTTGTTCGTTCTCTTGGCAATCGCTATACCCAATCTTCGGAGAACTTTTGACAACGCCAACGGCCGACAACACTGCTGCTTGGTAAGAATTTGTAAGAGTTTTGGGTAAAGCTTGAGTGTTGAGTGACTTGTAGCCACTTCCTAGTAGTTGATAGGAACATTATACCTGTGATTTTGTTTCTTGTCTTCACTAACAATGGCAGGTTCTCAACATCGTAGCGCTTGGGCCAACAACATCCTAGGAGAAAAGGTAGTTCACACTCCGAGATACAGAGAACGTACGAGCATAACTTCAACACCACGGAAGGTACAGCCACATAGCACACGTTCCAAAAGTAAGTTTACCGTTCCCAATTTTAGTGGTAAATATGATCCCGAAGGTTATCTTACTTGGGAATTAGCTGTCGAACAATCATTTGATAAACAAGAAATTCATGAGCATGATAAGGTTAGGGTTGTTACTACTGGATTCTTTGAATTTGCTGCTCTTTGGTGGAATGATTATATAAGTAAAAATCAGGACATTCCTAGCACATGGAAACAATTGAAGAAAATTCTGAGAGCTACATTTGTCCCTTCATATGTTGCTCGTCAATTACTGAAATAAATTGCAACATCTAAAACAAGGTAGTAAAACAAAGGATGAGTACTACCAGAATTTCAGCATAGATCTTTATGCTCGGGTTAGAAGAGACCGAAAAGACTCATATGAATAACTTTTATTTTGGACTAGATTTTGACATTCAGATCATGATATCTTGTAAAGAGTTCAATTCTTTGTCATGTTTACTTGATCTTTCACGAGAAGCTGAAAAAAGATACTGAGAGCGACAAACAACCAAAATTCAAGCTCCCACAAAGTTAAATGCTACTCTGTTGCATGCCTCGCACCAAACCTGAATGAGAGCATACACACCGAGCATGTGAAAGAAAGACAAGAAAATTTGAGTGAAGTAGAGGATAGAACATGCGAGGATGATTCTACTAACACAATCCAATCTACTTGATTAGTTTTGTTCTTCTTTGTTCCATACGCTATCCAAAGTTAGTTCTCGAAGAAGGGAAGCAACAAGTAGAAATACCGGCGTTATCAAGTGAAAGTTTTGATGTTTCTACCGAGGAGGAGGCTAATGACCATGGCACAGATCTGATTTTACAGCAAGAAAAGGAGCAAATTTGTGAGTATATTTCTACTATACATAATTCTCGTGAACTGCCACCTTGTGCCATAATGATAGAACCATATGACGAATTGCATGCTTATAATTTTGATCATGTGGTGCTGATTACGCATAAGGAGGTGATAGCTAGAATATCACCTACCACTTTGTTTTGTGCTATGTCATGTTGAATGAGCCTGTTAGTTTGACTTGTGCTATGGACAAGATTACTGAAATTTCATCTCTTAAGTCTTTGTCTAGCACCTATGCCTATTGTTTTAAATTCAATTTATTTAGTGAATATGGCATAGATGGCAAGTTTCTTGTTTACTGAGAATATGCATAACTTGTGATAAACTTGCTGAATTGAAGCTTGCTATTTTGGGCAATTCTAGTTGTAAGCAACAACTTGTTTCATTTATGTTCCATCAAATTATCCTAATAAGTGTGATACCCATAGTTTGCTGCCACATTGTTCAATTTTAGTACATTAACTTGTATTACAAATCAGCATGTAAGTAGTTGATGCGTGGAAGCCCATTAAAATTGTGTCACCATTATTGGAATGGTTTCATATTGCTTGTTTACAATTTGATGATATGAATGAGCCATGCTTGATGCCAAAACTTGTAGTTTTGCCCCAAAACATGTTATTGAATCGCGCTCACAAAACATGAGTATTCTTTATCAAAGGTCATGGATAGATATGTGTTTTACTTATAATTACAAATCAAGTTGCAAACTAAATCATGTTAATATTGATGTTATATGCTTCACTTGTAACCACAAATCGACTGGCAGAATTGTGAGGAAAGGTGCTTTGCTTAAATCTGATTTCATCATGTGTTGTTATGTAAATAACCCACCGTGAATCCAAAAGGACAATGATATATGGGATATATACATCTATGCCGCGTACACGTTGTTCTTTTTGTTCGTTGTTTCTTTTCCAGCTTGTCCAAAACCGAGGATGCTTTTCCTTCAAGGAGGGGAGGAAGCATCGAATAGTGCTAGCGCTCATCAAGCCATTATATGCTGGAAAGAAGTGTTGAGCTATACGGATAATTATCAGGTGAATCCTCTAAATGTTTTTCATATCTTCAAAATAAATAAAGAGGCGGAGCTACTATTTTATTTAAATAAATGCAGGACCTATATAAGAATACTTTGTGCTGAAGATGTGCTAAAAGGTGAGCATGAGTCGAGGACGACTCAAATGCAAGAAGGGGAGGATGATGAGGACGATGAGGACATCTTCCCTATTGACACAACCACGCCGAGTGATTCTTCTCATACACAACAAGTTCTACAAGGACCTACTACTCGGGCTCGAGCACTTTTACTCAATTATCAGGTGAATTCATTCCTAAGTTTTTATACAAATGATTCACAGAATGGAATGCTATTTAATACTTGTGATGATCTTATTGTCCTTAGGAACCAACGAGAAGAACCTCCAAATGCCAAGCATAAAGCACAATCATCATATGCGCAAGTTGGACTTGGAATCAGCAAATTCGCGGGTTCGGCCTCCGCGACAGCATCAACTTCAAATAACCATAACTTTTTATTCCGGAGGTTTCTAGAGGCCCATGAGTACACGTTTGAAAGATCTCAGAGTCTACTTTCCAATGGATCCAGCCCCAATGCCAAATTCGTCTTGAAGCAACGGGAAATCGCAGAAGAGTGTCACGGGCCAGAAACTCCGGGTGCTGCGCCACCTTTTCTTTTGGGCCCAAAGCCCATGTAACGCTAGGGCAACCCCTTGGCCACCCCCCATGGGTGCTGCATGCCCCTAGCTGCTCCCTAGCCGCCGCTTACATCTATATATTGTTTGCTACCGCCGTCCTTTAGTTTTGGGTTTTGTTTATTCGATAGTTTAGCCATTGCTACTATTTTGAGTCTTCCAGACGTGCTCAACAGCCGCCTAAGAAGCTCCTTGTTTCAGAACCCCACCTTCTCAATCCTTCATCTTTATTTGCAATTTCAGATTGCCTTTACCTTAGTTCTTGCTTGTTCTTCAATTGCTAGCAGGAATTGAACCTCGCGTTTAGGTTGATCGTGCCCACGACAAGATCAATAACCCTCCGGAGTTGGTGTAGCGATTGCTAAGGCGCATCGTCGTCGTACGGTGTAGTCGGATCGTCAACATCGCCTCCACCAAATTGATCGTGTGTTTCTCACTGAAAGATCGGGACACCAAAGTGCTATCAGACAGCAAATACCCGATAAATACCTGGATATTCAGGTCGGATACGGGTACCCAGAAAATAATAAAAATCGGGTACCCGGTTTTTATTCCCAAGCTGCGGCCAAGCCCAATGACTATTGCCCTTGTCTGCCCATTGGCATTAGGGAAAAGACTAAGAAACCCTAAGTCCCTAACCCTTCCACGATTTTTCCCCACTCCCCATCAGCCTCACAGCCGCCATTCTCCCGACTCCCGAGTGGCCGAGTCCCGCCTCGACTCGCCCCCCGCCGCCACGACCACCAAGACGCCAGACCCGCACTCCCTGCTGCCCGAGCCGCCCACAGATCTCGGCTCCGCCAGACTCGCCTCCCGCCGTGTCCCAGCCGCAGCCCCCGCCGTAGCTCGCACCTCAGCCGTGGCTGGGCGGCGCGTGGCGGCGGTGGTGGCGTGGTGCGCGTCGTGCGGAATGACAACTCGATCCCGAAGCAGAGTGTAATACTGCAGATCGTTTTTTCTAGGGTTACTTGGCCAGAATTGTTGAGTAGTTCTTAAATGCATTTTACTCTTTTCCCCCTAGCCCTTTTATTTAGTGCTTTCACTTATTGGGTAATAAAAAGAAGTTAGAGGGAGGGGGAGCCAGCCGTTTTTTTTTCTTTCCCCAAATCCTCCAGTGCCCAGCCGCTCCCTCCCGACTCCAGTGCACAGCCGCCCCTCCCCTGGCCTCCTCGGTGCCGTCCCCGGCCTCCCTGCGCCCGGCCGGCCCCGCCCTTGCCGCGCCTCCATGATCGCGCCGCGCCTCCCGGTGGTGGCTCGTGCGCCCGCCCTCGCCGAGCCAGCTGCACCCGGCCGTGCTGCGCCCTCGGCCTCGGCGCCTCCTCCGGCGCCCGGCGCCGCCTCGATCGGCGCCTCCCGAGCCGGTGCAACCTCTCCTCCACCTCCCTTATCCCTCCATGAGAAAGGCTTGAGGTAAAACCCTAGGTAGTGAGGACCCATTTGGCTTGCGTGTGAGGTGTTTGTGATAATGTCTAGAAGGTTTAGGGTTGTTGAATGTGTTTGTGCATATATTATCTTGATTAGTTGGTGAAACTACAAGGTAGAATAACCGAAGTTTGCAAAATTCAACGTTCTAATTACGATACAAGATATGATTCTTTGCAGGCTTACAACATTTTGTCTCGATCTTTTCAGGTTGAAAGCATTGATATCATTGCACTGTACTAATTTTAGGAACTATTTCTTTGAAGATGAGCTGCGGTAGCTTATTGTTTTTCGCTGGTTGCCTTGAACCAAAGGATGCATCGGTGCATCACCATGATTATTTACATTGAGCTGTTGTTTCTTTTAACAGAGGAGGATCATGAAAAATTAGACCATTGTGCGATCAACAAGGGTTAAAAGCAAGCAGTGCGCCTCGATTTCTTACTCTTGGCTAATCTCGTTGAGCTAATTGTAGGTGTTAAGTATGAGCTGTAGATTCGTTTGGATTGTTTCTGCTTATTCATCTTTTCCTATTAATTTACAGATTTATGTGGTAGGTCTTCTGTTACATATGATTAGCGTGGTCTTTGTTTTTGTCGTGCCTATGAAAAAAAGGTGCTATTAGGTTGTTTGCCTCTCAATCATATGATAAGGCTTTTACTTAGCTTCGATCTGGAAATCATATTTATAAATGGCATGCGATGTACTTATCTTAGGAAACTAATCTAATATCGTGGTCCACTTAACACTTTCTTGGTCGTACTGAACCACGGTTGAAGTTTGTAATACCAAATTTAGCATCGATGTCGAGGTTATAACTAATTCCATGGATGTTTTGCGAGAACGATAAAAGAGCATTTCAGTTACACTTTCTAATATTTCAGATCACTTTCTTGTTAGTCTAAGTTGAATATACCACTTTTCTTATCAACTTCTAAATCATTGGTGCAGGTTGTGAACATATCTCAGTTGTGATTTAGCTATTACAAAAATGTAAACTTTAGAGAAAATGGTGGTCTTCATTTATTTCCTCAGGTTGCTTCCTTCAACTCAAGAACTAAAAATTTTATTTCCTTGAATATCTCAAAAAAATTTTGCGCCTAGGAGCAAATACGTAGACTAATTACCCTTTCGCAGCATCGCATCCTCGCACGGCGTGCCGCCGCGTGTATGTATCTAGTACATTTAAAGATTGTTTGGAGGAAAACGTGATTAAATGAAGTTCGGTTGGTTTACGTCTCTAAAACATTCCGTCGGCATGTTTTTGTTTCTTTTAATGTTGCGTCCTCTAATCTTATTTGCTTGTTTTTCAGCCTTTCATTATTAAAATATGCTTATGGACAACTTAAGGAAACGAGAACTATGAAGCATATCAAAGTTGTTGTGTTTATTTTGAACAAAGAGCTAATGGAAAGGTTGACCACTAATTTGTAGTGTTTTATTTCTCTTTTTCCCGCTTCAATTTATGGTAATTTCATTTTTAGTTGCACTATGTCTCAAGTCAATTTATCGCGCATTTCCCTCTCCTTTGGTCACAAGTCATGAACGCTGGCAACCTCCATATATTAGCAAGGGCACAGAATGGGATGAAGCTTGCACAAATCTCTCCTCAAAGATCCATTACTCATTTGAAAGTCGTGGAGCTCTAACGAGAATGCTAGTTGATTTGTTAATGATCATGCCATTGTTGATATCTCTGATTGTGAGCTCATTCAATATGATACACTCTGTTATTATAAGTCATTCTGCTTCATGGTTTATTAATCTTAATTAGTGTGTTGTGTACTTGATTGCAAGTGCTTTATAATGAGTATTGCATGATGGAGCATCACTCGCTTATTGTTACACTTAATTGCCTTACTGAATGCATGTGTTCTATTACCAAGATTACTCATGAATAGGATTAGAGTAATGAGGATGGTAAGTTCAGAATGAGAGGAGTTGCAATTCGGGTATTTGATTATGACTATATGGTTGTAATGACGAGAAAGAATTTATGTATGGGTGGTGTTTATGAATCGAACTTGCTTTATGGGTCGACCTAATAGTAAGAGCTGTGGTAGTCGATGAGGTAATAGATGGTGTTTTCTTTATATTACATACATGTTAATTTGGTACGAGCAATATGAGCATGTTACTGAATTAAATACTTTAATTGGAATTGTTATTGTGATTACTAGTTACTGTGCTTGGCTGAGTTTTCGACTCACACTTGTTTGCTTATTGTTTGTAGGTACCTTGAAGCCAGCATGCATGGAGGGGAATAGTCGCACGAACACGTTTCGCCTCACCACAATAACATATTAACTTATCGTTTCAAATCTTAATTTGTTCTTGTCATGTAAATTAAGTGTGGTGGATGTTTGTGCGTGGTTGGTTATCGTTAGTTGCTATATGTTGTCGTCATATTAAATGTTGTCTTTTGTCTGCTGAGTGGATGTCCTAGTTTTAGGGGAGGTGCTGAAATTTCTAATAATTTGATAAGTTCTTTGGTAATTTAGCTTGCTTTCCAAGGTGAGTTGTTTCTTTCTGAGTGTTCAGTACATACTGTAATCCACAACATTCTTGTTAGATTTTACTAAGAGTAACTTTGCGGTATTTTGCTGTAACGTTGAGAGGTAGTCTCCTAGTCTGATGTTTTTTTTCAATTTGTACATAAGAATTGCCCATGATTATTTATAGACATTAGGAGCTGATGTTCTATGTATTCTGGAAAAAATGATACATATAATCTTAGGGCACCAAATAATGTATGTTTGTTGGTTATATGATACATTTGTCCATACAAGTAGGCACATGTCTGTTTGACTAAGGACAAGTTTGGTCGATGCACGCTTTTAGGATAATTAGCTCTTTCTGCTCTCGTCACGAGCTCAATGTTATGTGTTTATTTTTGTTGTTGTATGTATTATTCTTCCCTATGTTTCAGAACTTTCGCCGGGTACAGGTTTTAAGATTAGTAATGTTAAATTCAGTAGCATACTTCTTTAAGTGCTTTGTTACTTCACTCAGTGACATTTAGTTTCTTTACCCTATGAGTCGTTTTAGAAAGGTTTTTGTAGACTGTGTAGTAGTAGTTCCAATATCCTGATTATGATTCTCGAATACTCGTTGTGCTGATATGAATGTTTTGCAATGAAATGTCTATAAGTATATATGGACTTCAATATTTAACTTTTACATCTGTTGCTCTCTTACGACTTCAACTTTGGCCATATCTTTAACATTGGAGCAGCATTATCCTGTGCTCATGGCTCATCTGAATGACCTCTTCTATTTGTAAGATTACCCTTCTGAATCATTACATTTGAAGGCATTGTTTGTTGTGTTACATGACCTAACATGGATCGAGCTAGCCGCTTTATGTTTTCTCGCTTATCTCATTTCTCTAGGAATTTGAGCAACAACAAAGATATGGAGAAGGGTGAAGGTGGTGTGCCTCTCTAGACTAGAGTCAATGATGTTTGGGTTTTAGCCGTTGTTTAGCTGAGTTGTAAAACACTTGGAAAGACTATGCTCCTACTATGTTTTGATACGTAGTAATCCAAATTGCAGTTGCTAGTTGATTTATCTAACTAATTTTATTAGTAATCAATTTTGGTGATGTTCACATGTTGTACTGTGGATGATTTTTGATAATGAAACTTTCGACGCGTTGCTTTCTCGAGGAATTATATGTTATGGTGCTTGGATTGTATGTTATGGGTGCTTGATATTATTATAAATTTGGCGAACATTTATTAAGTGGATATATATTAAACTAATGCAATTGTTTTTCCAAATCTGACTGCTTGTAAAAAGTATTCCAAGCGGTATATACATTAAAAGCGGTACTACGCTTGTAAAACCGTTTTAAAAGCGGTAGTACGCTTGGAATACTTGAATTCCAGCGGAGGACCGCTTCGGAATACGAGTATTCCAAGCGTACTACACGCTTTTAAAAACGGTTTTACAAGCGGTAGTACCGCTTTTAATGTATATACCGCTTGGAATACTTTTACAAGCAGCCGTATAGAAAGTAGTAGATATTAGAATTCCAAGCGGTCCTACTGCTTGGAATACTCGAATTCCAAGCGGTTGTACCGCTTGCGAAGACGTGTCATCCTGTAGTGTTTGTTATAATTTTTAATGAAATTATAACTTGGTGTAGATGAATCGGCAATGGATGTACAATGCGGACCGTCGCTCGAGAGAGTTCATTGATGGCGTGCAGGCTTTTCTCGATGCGGCCGTTGCATTTTTGCCTCCATGCAACTTCATATGTTGTCCGTGTATAGATTGCAAGAACGAGAAGGAGCACTCCCAGCGATGGCAAGTTATGAACCATTTGATCATGAGAGGTTTCATGCCAAACTATAACTGTTGGACCAACCATGGTGAAGTTGAGGCGATTAACGAGGAAGACGATGAAGAAGGTGAGGAAGAGGAAGATGGATTCAACAGTATCCCGGACGGCACGCAATACTATTCCGTGGAAGAAACACTTGGTGACTTTGGTGATGATGAGCTAGACCAGATGCTGCGTGACGGAGAGGGAGACTACACAGATGAAAGATAGTTCGAGAAGTTCCAGCGCATGTTAGAGGACCACAGAACTCCTTTGTACCCAAACTATGGGCAGGGCCATAAAAAGCTGCGTACCACACTGGAACTCATGCAATGGAAGGCTACAAATGGTGTGTCAGATAAGGGATTCAATGAGTTGTTATCACTCGTAAAAAAGTTGCTTCCAGAAGATAACACTCAGCCCGAATCTACATATGAAGCCAAGCAAGTCGTATGTCCTTTGGGATTGGAAGTACAGAAGATACACGCATGTCCTAATGATTGTGTCCTGTATCGTAATGAGTATGCCGATTTGGATGTGTGTCCAGTGTGCAAAGAATCACGGTATAAGGTGAAGCATGACGATCCAGGTGAAATAGATGGGGAGCGTAAGAAGAAGAGACCTCCAGCTAAAGTGTTGTGGTATTTCCCTGTGATCCCCCGATTGAAACGTATGTTTACTAACAAAGCGCATGCTCAGATGATGCGTTGGCACAAAGAAGAGCGTAAGGACGGGATGCTTAGACACCCTGCAGATGGCTCACAGTGGAGGAAAGTCGACCGGACGTACCCAAACTTTGTAGATGAGGTGACAAACATAAGGTTTGGGTTGAGTACCGATGGGATGAATCCTTTCAGAGAATTGAGCAGCAGCCATAGCACCTGGCCTGTTACACTATGTATCTATAACATTCCTCCATGGCTGTGCATGAAGCGAAAGTACATCATGATGTCATTGTTGATCCATGGCCCCAAGCAACCTCGAAATGACATCGATGTCTACCTGAAACCATTGGTTGAAGATCTTGTGACGTTGTGGGACGATGGTGCAAAGGTATGGGATGAGTACAAAAGGGAGTATTTCACCCTACGTGCTTTGTTATTTGTAACAATCAACGACTGGCCTGCTCTCGGTAACCTGTCCAGCCTAACTGTCAAAGGATATAGAGCATGCATCCAGTGCTTAGATGAAACAGACGGCATGTACCTGAAAAACACTCGGAAGGTTGTGTACATGGGTCACCGTAGGTTTCTTCCTACGAGTCACCCGTTGCGGAATAAAGGCAAGAAATTTAACAGGCAACCAGACCTTCGTGCAAGGCCTCAGCATCGTAGTGGGCCACGTGTGTTTGCTATGGTAAAGGATTTGAAAGTAGTATTTGGAAAGGGTCCTGGAAGTAAACATGTGCAGAATGAGGATGGTCAGGCACCCATGTGGAAGAAGAAGTCAATATTTTGGGACTTGCCTTATTGGGAAGTCATGAAGGTTCGTCACTCACTTGACTTCATGCACATCACGAAGAATGTCTGCTTGAACCTGCTAGGCTACATAGATATGTACAGAAAATCGAAAGATACACTGCAAGCTCGGAAGGACCTTAAACTCTTGGAACTGAGGAACGACCTACATCCCAAAAAAAGAGGGAAAGGACAACATTACCTACATCCTGCGAGCTACACTCTAAGCAAAGAAGAGAAAAAAAGCATGATAGAGTTCCTGAACAGTGTGAAGGTCCCTTCCGGATACTCCTTGAATGTAAAGAGACTCATAAACACGAAAGAGAATAAAATCGTACACATGAAATCCCAGGACTGTCTTGTGTTAATGACACAGTTGCTCCCAGTGGATGTGAGAGGCATCTTTAGAGAGTGGGTACGGGGGACAATCACAAAGCTGTGTTCTTTTTTCAACGCGGTTTCACAGAAGGTCATCGACCAAGATAAACTAAGTAAGCTATAGGATAACGTGGTACAAAGTGTGGTTAGTCTTGAGATGATCTTTCCTCTTGCATTCTTTGATATTATGGTTCATCTCATGCTCACCTTGTCAAAGAGATAGGTATTCTCGGACAGTGTATCTACACAACATGTTCCTTCGAGAGGTACATGATTGTGCTAAAGAAGTATTTCCAGAACCGTTCTTGTCAGGAAGGATGCATTGCCGAGGGTATGGGACAGAGGAGGTGATTGAGTTTTATGTGGATTACATTAATGATCTAAACCCGATCGGCGTCCCTATATCACGCCATGAGGGGAGGCTACGGGGAAAAGGGACACTAGGAAGGAAAGCAATTGCATGCAATGATCTTCTTACATTTAAGCAAGCACATTTCACGGTTTTGAAACAATCAACCGTAGTGGCCCCGTATGTCCTTAGCACAAGAGTATTCTACGCCGCGATTTCCCGGGGAGGTCTGAGGATTGGATAACACTGAAGCACATGGATTCTTTCGGTAGCTTGGTTACAAAAGTACATCCTTTTGAAAGGGTCACCAATGAACAGCTTGTAACGCTTGGCTCGGGGACCATCTAGTGAAATTGTGACATTCAAGGGTGCGAGATAAATTGTTACACATTCTACACTAGATCGAGGATAACAAGAGCACCAACTGAATAGCGGTGTCCAGTATAGACGCGAAGACAACAAAGGCAAGGTGGATACATATTATGGTTTCATAGAAGAGATATCGAGCTTGACTATGAACCTTTGAAGGTCCCTCTATTTAAGTGCCAATGGGTCAAACTGACTTCAAGCGGCGTGAAGGTCGACAAATACGGTATGACAATCGTGGACCTCACGCAAGTCAGCTATAGGCGCGAACCGTTCATCCTCGCGAATGATGTGAGACAGGTCTTCTACGTAATGGACATGTCAAGCAAACCTAAGAAGCAAAAGGACAAGCAGAAAGATTGTAGTACTAAGCCAAAGCGACACGTGGTTCTCCAAGGCAAATGAAGGATTGTTGGAGTTGAGGACGTCATAGACGAGGAAGAGTATAGTCAGTTCGATGAGATCCCTCCTTTCGTTGTGGATGTCGACATAAGCCTCCTCAATGACACAGACGTGGATACTCCTTTCATACGTCGCGATCATAATGAAGGAATACTTGTAAAGAGAAAGTATGTTACTACTTAAGATGTACCACTACTGTATGAACTATGTATATGTAACACGGGTCTTCTACTGTATGAAGTGTTTATTTGGAATGAATGTAAAGTGCCAAAATTCTAGAATGAAACTAATGTGCTAAAAGCTTTTTTTAAAAATTGTGAAATGAAAGTGAAGTGCTAAAAGCTTTTTTAAAAATTATGGAATGAAACTAAAGTGCTAAAAGCCATTTTTAAAAATTCTGAAATGAAACTAAAGTGCTAAAAACTTTTTTAAAAATTCTGACATTAATTTTACAAGCGGTTGGAACTAACAACCGCTTGTAGAAGGCTGTACAGTAAAAAAAAGAATGGCAAGGGGGCGCGAGCGGGGTTCGAACCGGGGTGGATGAGCCCGCACACTCAAACGCCACGCGCTAGCCAGGTGGGAGGGAAGAGATCTTATCGAACGATATGCGCACCATATACTTTTGAATATTACCCGGTTAGCACTTCTACAAGCGGTTGGTAATACTAACCGCTTGCATAGGGCCTTTCCCACTCCCGCCCATCCATGCGTTCTACAAGCGGTTAGTAATATTAACCGCTTGTAGAAGTCCTCTTTACAAGCGGTTGATAATACCAACCACTTGTAGAGCACTTCTATAAGCGGTTGTTATTACCAACCGCTTGTAGAAGTGGGTTCCCTATATAAAGTTCATACTCCTCGCTCTTCCTCACACCCCAAATTTTCTAAGTCTCAAGCGCCGCCTGCCGAGACCCTTGCCGACGCCACCTCGTCGTAGCCTCCTTCGCCGCCTCGCCATTGCCTCCTCTGCCACCGCTCGACGCCGCACCACCATTCCACCCTGGAGGACCGAGGTATGTTGCTGCGCGCGCCCTCCTCCCTCTCTAATCCCACTGCCCGCAAGGTGTTCGGCGAAATGACTGAGGAGCGGTCCGGCTAGGCTGGGCGCCATGGTCTGCAGCAAGAAGAAGGAGGGAGTGAGGAAGAAGGAGGGAGTGAGGAAGATGGAATTTGGGCGCCAGGGAAGAAAGTGGCAGGGGGGGGGAAGAATGAGGGATGGCGGAGGGGAAGAATGGTGGGGAGTTTCCATTAGCTTGTCGGACATACTTTTGGTTGTGTTGTTCATTGGTTCCCGACTTTACGCATGTAATCATCCTCGAAATCGATATGCGTAAAGTGAGAGCCGAATATGAAGTTGCTAACAACAAAACAAGATATCCTTGTGTTTTGATGTTAAGGTTTAGATGAAGTAATCATAATCAGTGGTTATGGCGTGGGTTGGTTGAATTTGTGGTATTATGCCGATTGTGGTTGTTGGCCTGGGTCTTGTGTTTCATTTTACTACTTACTGTCTTTGATTCAGTTTATTTCAGTAGAAAAAATAGTCATTTTCAGTGAGATGTACAGTAGAATTTGTGAAAACATTTATGCCCTGGGACGTAATCACCATCTATCCTTTATTCCAGATTGATATCCCTTGAAATTATGGCACTACTGAGTGCAAGAGGCTGGTCGATGAAGATAAGGACTTCGATAAAATTTGTAATAAAAAATAATGAATCATTCTTATTCCACACTAATATGATTTTCAAAAAATGAAATAAGGTTTTCCGTTAGTATCATGCTCCATATCAACCATGCTTTTGGAACTTCTAGGTGTGGTCAATCCGCACAGACCTTTCTAACGGTGCGGCATCCTACCGTCCGCCGATGGGCTCGCGAACGGTCGGTAACGCAACGCTGCAAGGCCGCCGGCGCAGTCTGGCCGGCGACATTAGGTGCCTACCGTTGAGAAGGTCCTTGCTCGATTTTGATCGGCATCTCAGATGTTCTAAAAGCATGGTCGCTGTGAGAGCATACGATACACTGGGAGAAGAAAGCCACGAGGTGATGTGCTTGGTTGACATGGAATGATTGCTTTGCTTTCTTTTGGTGTAATAGACTACTAACATTCTAGTTGTGGATTTATAACCTTATTTCATTTTTTGAAAATCATATTAGTGTGGAATAAGAATGATTCATTATTTTTTTATTAAGCAAATAAGTATATGTGAATTGTCAATTGTATATGTATCATGTGAAATGTGTAAGTATATGTGAAATGTATAAGTATATGTGAATTGTCAATTGTATATGTATCATGTGAAATGTGTAAGTATATTTGAAATATCAAATTGTATATATATCATGTGAAATGTGTTAGTATATGTGAAATATCAAATTGTATATATATCATGTGAAATGTGTTAGTATATTTTCAAGTCCAAATAATATTATATTTGTTTTGTGGTGCAGAGGAAAGGAATTTATTACGATATGCTTGTGTTGTAATCTGTAATATGGTTGTTTATGTCAACATTTTTTCGGAATTAGGATAGATGGCGCAACCAGGACGTGGTGACCCTACTTTCGATGCGGGAGAACAGTTCTTGCTGGACTCCATCGGGCTGGGTAGCATCGAAGGTGATGCTAACGCTGCTGCCGCTGAGGCTAATGTTGGTTCCGGTGAGGCCGTCGAGGCTGCAGCTGATGAAGCCATTGACGCTGGAGCCGCTGAGTCCGGTAACACTGGTTCTGGCGAGGATGAGGTATAGCTAGAAGAATATAATCCCCGTGGACATGCTAATTAATCGCGATTCATTAATATAATACACTCTGACACGTTTATACATATGTTTGTGTATTTCAAGCCCCGTACATCGAGCAACCAACCCAAGCATCGGGGACCTAACAAGAAGCCATCCACAAAGCACGTGTTTACCGACGTTAACAACGAAGGGATGCCGGTTGCCCCTCTTTCAGCAGTTGGGCCGTACAACAACGCTTGCGGTTATCACGTGAGGGATCAAGTCCCAATTAGCATCATGAAAGACCATGTGGAGGTCTATCCTTGTGTGTGATGAGTAATTGACAAGAATTGAGCTTGGTTTGATTTGAAATTGAGTTTGATTTGAATTGGATTTCGATTTGAAGCAATTTGAGTGTCGGTTGTTTTTCCTAGGGCTACCCGCCAGCAAGAGCATCTGACCGTTGAGAGAAATTATGTTTGATTAATGATTTTGGGATAATCATTGAATATCTTTGTGGGCATTGCTATGTGAAAGGTTTTTCCTTGTCTTTGATGGTTGCAGGATGACTGCCTCTAGGTCATGGTGAGGCGGAGGATGACCGGACTAGGCGTGGAGCGTTGGAGGTCCAGACGGTCGGGAGATCGCCGGAAGATGATCGGAGACGGAGTCCGCAAGTCAAGAAGACAAGGAAAGGAGATGATGCTAGCTAGATGCCACGTGGATCAATGAGGGCCGGGATTGCGGTCTAGTTGATAGGTTAGCGGGTCTAGGTAGTATGCTTTGAAAACTGCAAGAAAACCCAAGAGATGTGTGTGGGTTTTGGGTTAGCCCTTGCATGGCTGTGTGAGTGGGTTAATCCTAGCCCTTAGATGAGTGCCCTAGGGTTGAGGGACTCATCCAAGGGTGGTAGGTGACCCAAGAGTAGTATAAATAGGGTGGAGGGTAGCCTCCTCCCTTGAAGGTTTTGAGTTGCTCCATTGAGCTTTGCCCACATGAAGTGAGGCTTTGTAAACCTTTCCACCAGAAATACAAAAAATTCTTTACATTATTGTGAATTTAAATTCGTGATTTACATTATATCTTTACTTTACTTTAATTTAAATTCAGCATTTACTTTACGATTTATTTTCGCTGTAATTTACATTCATGCAGTTTGGATTTGCCTCCTTCTAAATGCTGATCTTGGATGTTTTGAGTGTGTTCATATGGTTTTACATCTCTTTTGCACTCTTTGATTGAGTAGAGATCATCTTTTCTTTCAAGTTCTAACTTTGTCCAGAACCTGTTCTTCGCACAGCAGTTTATTTTTTATTTTTAGAAAAATATAAAAAAATTCTTTTTGAGTGATTCTTATTGGATCTTGTGCAGTACTCCTTTATACATCTGTAGAAAAATTTTGGAGTTCACATGATGCACTGTTTGGGCGCCATGAGGTGAAAACCGAGACCCAAACTCTCTGCTCGAAGTTTCTGATTATCTTTGCTCTTTGATTTTTGATGAATTTTTTGTAAGTTATTTTGAAGTTAAATTTGGTGGAGTTCTTCATAATTCATCTGCTCATAGGAAGAAAATTCCTCATAATTTCTTGAGTAGCAGAGACCCACCAAACTCCTGTTCAAAATGAAGATAGTTTCTAGAATTTCTGCTCTTGCTTTTCTAAAAGTGGCTTTTATAATTTGAATTGATCTTTTCTAAAAGCAAGGGTAGATTTGATTCCTTCATGATTTGGACACTAGACAACCAGAATTGTGACTCAAAAATCCCCACATATTCTATGGAACTCATCCATGCATGCTATGGGTACACATAGTTGTCTAGTTGTTTGGGTTTTTCACGATTTCCTTTGTGCGATCTTTTCAAGGATTTAGTTGGAGTATTTTGGGGGAAATTTATTTGCGACCATTCACCCCCCCTCTGTTCGCCATCTCGATCCTTCACATCAGAAAATGGGCTGAAGTTCCTCAAGCTACCAAGGACATGCTCTGGCAAGATATTAAGAAAAATTTCACATTTCCTCAAGGGTCCGAAGATAAGGCCAAGAGATTCACTTTGAAGAAAATGGCAACCATGTTTCAGGCGTGGAAGACATCTCTCAGTCGCAAGTATGTGCAGAAGGGAGAAAGACATGACTTCAACTAATTTCCTAAGTCAAGGATCATCGAAAGCATTTGAGGAGTACAAGCCATCAACTCAAGGCTAGGCCATGAGTCAAGAACAAGGCCAATTCACGATGAAGAAATACCACCACCATCTTGGCACCAAGTGGATACCTCAAGGTCTGTATCGAAATGGGAGAAGCGGAAGCGAATTAATGGTGAAGGACGCCACACCGCTACCACTTTGTGGGAAGATCGTGCATGAATTGGTTCATGGGTCACGGGGTGCCTTTCATTGACAAAGAAGCTTGGTGATGGCACCAGAGTGCAAGAGGTCGGGTCAAAGGATTGTACAAGCCGCCGAGCGCCTCAGTGTGTACGCTCGTGCTAGATAGGGAGAATGACGAGCTAACACATGCCCTTCAAAACCCTGAGCACCCGGGACAGACACGAGGTATGGGCAAGCATACGCCGTGGAAGTACGGTTTCGCCAAGGATACGAATACGCACAGGAGCCGGCAGAGAAGCAAAGTAAGAGAATCATATAAAGTGTACCAATTGGAACAAGAGCTCAGAGCAACCCAGGCTAGCATCGGCGACATAATTGCGCAACAAGTACAGATTGCCCTCAACAAGCTTCAGGGACTAGGTCCGAGCAATCAGTCGGACATCGAGATCAGCCCCTCCGCGCGGCGGAGTAGCTGCGCGTCCACCGGGGCCCCTGAAGCGGAGAACTTGCTAGCCCGTTATCCCGTGGATGACATAAGGGTTTGCCGCCAGTGTGAGCTACATGTTGATGCGCGTAACCTCTCCATCAAGTTGGCTTACGGCAAGGCATTTCCAGTGGAGCAGGGCCAGACGTTCCACTGCAATGATATACCCCCGGGTTACTCGAAGGTCGCGGTGGACGATGTTCCCCCTCCGTTTCAAAGAAGATGATTTTTATCGCGGGGACAATAGCATATGGCTCGAATTCGAGGACTTCTACGATATACCCCCGGGTTACTCGAAGGTCGCGGTGGACGATGTTCCCCCTCCGTTTCAAAGAAGATGATTTTTATCGTGGGGACAATAGCATATGGCTCAAATTCGAGGACTTCTACAATATTTACCATGCCGACTCGATCAATGTGTCTCTCATGAGCTGCTGGTGCCTGTAAGTTTCAAGCTCATACCTTTACCATGTGCTTCCTCGTACAATAAAATTGCAACTCTTAAACTTATACCTTTCTATGTAGAATGGAGATACAACGATGTAGAAAAGAGAACATCTTCAACGTGGGCTTCATTGACCCGAGATTGTTAACGAGCACGCCATTGGATTGAACCATGGCCGAAAGGATGTTAAAGATTACATTCTCGATGCATTCTTGGGACAAGATTACAAACCGTATATATTTCGCTTCTTTAACTTCGCACGATATATACAACCTCTCGTTCTTATATTTTCCAAGGCATTGATAATACTACTAGCTAGTTACATATATGTTGCAATACATGAATAGGTATCACTGGATCCTTCTTGTCATCAAGCTTTATAGCAGCCAAATCGTTGTTCAAGACTCAAAAAGGACTCCAGTAGAAAAATATCAATATATCATTGACACCCTAAACAGGTATATAGCACATATATATACGATAGTTTTCCTTATTATATATATTGAAATACCTTGCTAATTCCAACTCTAATAATTACTACTCATAATAATGCATCACACAGGGCATTCGTAAGGTTCCGAAAGAAGCAACAAGAAGATTTTGAGAACGAATTGATGTACAAATAAGCACTCGAGTACGTATTAAAGAATATTAGTATGTTGTAACAATTTTTCATCCCAATAATAATTGTTTTTTTTCAAATTTCATCGCAGGTTCTACAACAGACGGAAGGAAACAACTTATGTGGCTATTATGTGTGCCACTATATGCAAAATATTACCCATGGCGATGTGCCGACAACCAACGCCGAGGTAGTGTGAACATGTCAATTTCTTAGTACTTAATTACACTTTAATTACGTGTCCAGAGATTTATTTACTACCCGCTTTGTCAGCCCAACATCGATGAGCAAGGCGTGATCCCGCCGCACCGGGTTACAGCAATCCAAGAACAACTCATCGGCTTTATTGTCGATTTAGATTGTATCCACCAAAGACGAAGTTCCACGCAATGGTTGGAGACCTTGTCTGAAATAAGGACAGTGAACCGACATCAACGTTGATCAAGGGCACAAAGAGCGACGACGCAAGAAATGAGCTCAAGATTCACCCTTTATTCTTTGAAACTTGTAAAAGTGGCTTATTATTTCATGTGTTCATTAACTTGTTCATTTTTAGTCTATTAAGTTCAGTATTTTTCCGTAAATGAACCTCGTAATTTTCTCGAATGAGTACGCACTAATAATATATATTTAATTATTGTGTCAAAAAACTCCCGTAGTTCTATTTATTTTAATTGTCAAAATCTATATCAAAAACCCATCGAAAACATATTCTATATTGAATATAATCAAAACGCTGTCGGTTGCCTCTTTACAAGCGGTTGGTAACTACAACCGCTAGGAGAGAGCCTTCCACAAGCGTTCGTAATACCAACCGCTTTTGGAGAGCATTCACAAGCGTTGGTAACACCAACCGCATGTGAAAGTGTCCAACCGAAGCGGTTTGGGAACCGCCAGATACCCGACGGATATCACTCATGTTGCTTATACAGCGTATTCTAAAACCGCTTCTGAAAGCGGTTTCGAACCACTTGTGCATGTCCGATCCACTCTAGTGCAAAATAAAATATTAAGACATAATTGACCATATACACAGGCACGTGTCAAGATGCAACATATTGGGCTGGTCCTCGTAGCCTGAATTTTCCGAAAATATCAACCGCGGCCAAGTTCAACTGGTACTGAAAATTAATATTGGTGGGGCCTTCTATTGAGGTCGTAGATTCAAGATGTTTTGTTCTTAAACAAAAACAATATTTAACCAAGCATTATGAGCACACTAACTACTAAACACTTCACTACCTTGAAAAGTTAATCGCTGGCGGTTCGAATCGACATCGCGACGGTTTTAACCGCCACCGATTTAGTGCCACCGATAATCCAGATTATCGCGACGGTTCTAGAACCGCCACGTATAACATTATTTGTGACGATTTTGGATAGAACCGTCATCGATACCTATGATATCGCGACGGTTCTATCCAAAACCGCCATCGATATCAGGTATCGCTGACGGTTTTGGATAGAACCGCCACCGATAGTCCGACACAGAAAATAAAAATCGGCATTTGTGGCTAGCCTCAGCAAAGGTTAGCCATGCCCTCCGAGCATAATCAAAATGCCAAGATGCACTATAATGATGACAATAGTATAGACAAAACGATGTTCAACTCGACATTATATAAATTAGGAAGATCAAGGACTAAATCAAAAGCGTAAATGTCGACCGAAAGCAATTGTGGATGCACAAATGCAGCTGCATATACATGATGTAACGACAAAGATCTAAATCTCACATTCGTAAATCCACTAGTTGGTTGTTGGCAAATCCTTTATAGCCTAAAAATTAAAGGCCATCCAGTTTAATATATATTCATCAATTTCAGATGTCTTAACACCGTAAATTAAAATGTATGTCCTACTTGTGGAATGTTTTAGCATCAGATTTGCTGCTTGCTATCGCCTCCTAGAAATGTCTCCCTAGTTCCTCACTATATGGTAAGTAATCTCGATGCCAAATGTATGTAATGATAACAATGCTAAAACTAATGTGCCCTGCTCCGTAAAAACAAAGATTCGTGCTATAATGTAGGCTTTGCACATAACTAAAGTCAAGCTCACAAAGAACACTAAAGATAGAGAACCCAAATTTACAAGGGTCTTACTTTAGAATCACTATCAATTTTAACATCAACAAAGGGTTCTACCGCTTTTATGTTGTGGTCAGATGTCGGCAATGAAGAGTTCATCGATCTTCACACCAATCGATGTGAAACCCTATGATAAAAATACAAGTTGTGAGCACATCTCTTCATAAAATTTCTAGGAGGAGTTACATGATACAAAAAACATGAATGTCGCATCAAACCAGAATCGCTAGATGTCGATAAAGAAAACTTTTGGTCAAAATTGTAGTCCTTGTACAAAAGATCTGTAAGGAGCAATGGACAAATATGAGTTACTGTGAAGTGTAAATAGAGTAAGGTGACACAAGAAATAGAACCAAAGGGAAGATTGGTAACACGGAAAACCGGGCTTAACATATATCTCGCAATTCAGAAGTTGTCTAACCACAACGGATAAAAGCGCTAAATAGTAATTGTTCCAAATAAATATGAAACAACGGAGCTACTTTGACATGTGTGAATCCTATTCTCACACAAAGAGTCCTTTTAGAGCACAAGAGACAAACAAACCAAATAATAAAATAAAATGGTCATCGGGCTCAAATTATAGAACACTTCCTCATTAAAGTTTATTGTATTACCAAAATTTGGAAGAAAAAATAAACAACCCGCTTAAGAGTCTTAAGGATAAGCACAAACCTTGAATCTTTGGTTCAGCTTCTTTTTGCCCGTGCTTGTCCGATATTTCAATGACCCACTACAACAACAATCACAAAAGTTATCCAAGATACAAAATTAACAAGAAGCAAAGCCTTAAAAATTAATCATTACGACAATAGGACAAAAGTCCTTACGATTAAGAAACTATAATAAACAGTTCTAAATGGAAATGTGTACCTTGCTATTAGTTGAAGAAGTTTGCTTTGGAATTTTGTTCCCAAGACCTACAATTGAGGCTCCATCAAAATCTATAGTATTTATTTGGACAGGAACAAGAAAAGAACTCCATAGATGATTTAAACTCACATGTATTTTTGAGGCAATTTTAGGGATCAAGAAAACCTTTCACTGAATTCGAGAGTAGCTTGAAACCACTACCACCATTCACAACAAACATCTGATGCAGTGTCTGAGCATACAAGGAAAGTTTATCAAACTAACCAAGTAATTTTTTCACTTGGTTAGTTTATCAAAGTAACCAAGTAATTTTTTCACTTGGTTAGTTTATCAAACTATTACAAACACATGAAATAACTTCATATGAAAAAAGAACCATGTAAGGCAAACACATGAAATATTTAGAAGTGCCACTCGCATGTGTGTACATGTGTTCCTCAAGAAGACAAACATACATGCTACAGTAGCAGAACCACTGACAAGAGAAGTGGCATTGAGGAAAGAAGGGGGTCCCATTTCAAAGGTACAAAGAGTTATTTACACTTTGTAATGAAATAGAATTGAAGTAACAAAAGCCTTCGTAGTTTCGTAAACTAGAAGCTGGCCTACGGGTCTTCGGATGTTGGAGACACGCGATGTGAGAGATGAGTATGGAGGAGTGGATCGTTGTTGTCTTTGGCCATAAAACTCGCTTTTTGTTGAGTATTTCCTTCATGATGAAGTAGGCGAGCTGGCCCTCGAACGGCTTGGATTTGAACAAGCAGCCCTATCAGAGACATTTTGAGGCGTCAGAGGTATGGAAAGCAGAATTAAGAGAGCATATAGAAATCGAGTGGCGCGAATTGATGTGTCATGTCAAGATGACCGACCTCCACGCCATTGTCTTTTATTGTGCAACTTAAGATTTCATGTATCGGCACACTAAGTACCCACATAGATTAGTTCCTTGCTTCGCCAGACATCGCGAAAAATCGAATGAACTAAGATGTCGAGAAGGAGCTATTTACTATGAAATACGATATAAGAATATTCCTTGCGTATGCATCGGAAATTTAGTACGGATTGTAAGGGTTTTGTGGTATGGGCGGTGTCTCTTGCTCTTCCGACAATATCTTTTGAACGCTCGTTGATTAAACGTGTCATCACTTCATAGTCCGCGCTTTAGGTTTATCCAAAGGATCCATGATCAAGATCTTGCTCTTGTCTCGATGAATTACTACGAGAATCCAAGTGGAATCTGGATGCCATAGCCATTAGTCGTTACGCCGAGTAAATAATCTAAACCAACGAGTAATTTAACTCGCTAGTGAGGAACTTACTTAAAATTGTATGGTACAAGTATAAACTCCTTGTCTTGTAGTTTAAGCAAAGCTTTATAGACGCATTCTCGACCTCCTTTGGTACTCTCGATTTCTTCTTGGCAAACCGCTCCTGGTCGAGGAATCCCATCGCCCCTTGGTTCTTCGTAGTTCTTGAATCTCGATCTATATAACTAAATAGTTAGACATGACATTTATCGGTATTACGTGAATGTAGACCAAGATTGATATATTAGACACTTACGGTGTCCAAAGATCTCAAAAACATATGTCGAGGGCGCCATGATAGAACAAGTTGTGCATGTTATCGAATTCTATTAAGAAGTAGCCATAGCCCTCGTAGAAAATGTTCTCACGGAACACCGCAGTGATCACCTTCGAGTACGCCTTGGTTGGATCGCTCCATGTACCATGCATGTAGTCGTATTGATCATGGGTGTTAGACTGCTTAACTTCGAATCGGTGACTAAGGGCTTCCCAACCTCGAATTCCAATCTTGGTTGATTTTCTTGTTCATCGACTTCCCTTGCCCTTACTTTTTTCACTTGACGACATCATACTCGGTCCGGCTTCCCGATCTAGCCGATACTACCGTCTAATGTGCCATTTTTGGGATCGGGGTTGTAGGTTTGTCCTTTGAAGTACCTGTGTTACTGGGTTTCTCGCTGGAGTACTAACAGGGACATATTTATGGGGCCCTCAATGGATTTCTTTTCTACCTCATCTTGCTTCTTCACCATTTCACTCTCAGCCGGTGATCGGCGCGCGGATTGCAGCAGCAGAGAGGTCGGCGATGCATGATCCAAGACGATGTCGAGAGGGTGCCACCGCATGGTCCAAGATGATGTCACGCTTATGCCATCGATGAATGAGTGGACGGCACCTCCCGAGTTGTTATCTCGTCATTGGCGGTTTTTCTAGCCCGATATCGCAAATCGCGGTAACTACCGTGTCCACCGACCTTTGCATAACTCGGGCGCTATCGGGCATTGTGCAGACACCCCTTGTTGGCACGGATAAGCTACCCCTATAGTAGCCTGAGAAAGATGTTCATCACGCACGCGTTGAGCCGACAGTGTGGGGTCATGTATGTCGTCCCACAGATAATGGTTTAGGTCCGCTTGTGCTGGCGCGGACCATAGAATCGCCTGCGACGACCTGTAGGGCCGAGAGAGCGTTTGCCCTGCGCTCTGCTCAAGGCTTCTTGTACTTGTCGTTGAACTTGTTCGTGAATGGTGGGTTGTAATTCTCGCAGAACCCTTTCCTTCATACTTTCCATTTCGCTGGACTGCTCTTCTTTAGCTCTTTTCCGACTCCTATAAGAGTCTTCGTGCTCGTGAATCCCATCTTCCATGGAACCTTGACCCGACGCCCGTGTTCGACCGGGTGCTCTTTGTTTCCGAGGGCCGCCGATAGCTCGTCTTTCTCCTGCTTGGGTGGAAGGATCCTTGGGTGGACCGGCATACAACCGATGAACTCTTTGCGCCATCGCTTCGCCTTCGCCGCTTCTTGAATGATAAACTCCCAAGAGACAAGAGATTCGCCCTCGCTAGCACGTAGTGCTTCACTCGATCCGTAGTCCACCAAGGGACTTGTGCCATCTGTTGGATCACTTGTAATTCCCGCTGTCCCATTGAGCAATTTTACCGTGTACCCACTCGTGCCAAGTCCGTGGGGTGAGTATTCCTTCTTGCGATGCTAATGTGGTCCTCACTAGACTTCCTTGTCGCTCAGATTGCATCATCGCCACGAACTCATCCCAAGATGGTCTGTAATCTTGGGTAGTCTCCGACGGTGACCGCTTTTGCTTCACATAATTTACGCTCACCGCCTTGAAGTTTCTCCACGCCGCATCCATGGTCATCAATGCATCGCGACGACGAAGTCCTTCGACTCTTCGGGAATGCGAAGGTTCCTTTGAGCTCGTCCACGATCCTCTTTGGTGGTCGGGGCACTTTATGCCAATCCAAATAGGTGATTGGCACTTTCTCCCTCACGATGTACCCGATGTTGACCAGTATTTTGTCTGCTGCCTTTTTCGTGCAACAGGGACCCGAGATTCGAGACCTCCGTGATGGTGTACCGGCCTTCAGCTTTTTATTCTTCCCTCGTCCTCGGCGTGTTGCAACAGTAAGTGGAGGCCTCGGGAACAGCCGGTCGAGGCCGGGAACAGCGGTGGAGGCCTCGGCTACTGGTGGTTGGGTGGAGGGTAAGGTACCGCCGGGCTCTCCTCCATTATAGGCTCGGCCGGCTCCATTAGAACTACTCAATAGAAAGGGAGATATTTCAGAGAGGGAAAGAAAATATGTACTAACTGATAGAATAACTAAGTGTATCATATTGAATTAGCACACTGAGGAAAATATGTACTAACTGAGGAGTAAGATAGAAGATGTACTAACCGAGGACTATATTAGATCCTTAAAGTGCCTGTCCATGGCTCATTTCGAGTCCATGTACTAACTGATGTACTAACAATGGCATGATCAGGAAGAAATTTATGATTTTTGCTTACCTTTCTTGGGAATTTTTTTAAATAATATTATTTTCTTTTAAATCTAGTGGTGTTATTAAGAGTGGATGTTCTTCCTCTCCAATGTAAAATTTCATGTTCTATGAAGATGAGAACTACTTCAAGAATTTCAGGTTTCACGAGGATTGCAGGTAAGGAGTACTCTCGGACTTAGGGTATGGATGAAGATAAGAATACTCAATGGAAGCATAATTCACAACCAACCAGAATGACTTATGGTTCATAATTTCGACAAAAGGCATAAGATAGAAGATGTACTAACCGAGGACTATATTAGATCCTTAAAGTGCTTAGAGTTATTTGGTTTTACAAGACTATGTGAATTGTTCTGCTGAATGATATGAACTATCTCCACTATACACAACTACTAGCATATATATACATATATAGACACAAGATCAAGCACATACATAAGAATATATATATATAGACACAATATCAAGCACATACACAAGATCAATACCAACATGATATTAAAGCACTCATCCACACAAACAGAGATATCAACAATGGCATGATCATTAACAAATCAAGTAGCATCTAGCTCAAGTTGTTTTACTTTTAAAGTGTTCTCGATGTCGGGTTGCCTTATATCTCAAAGAGAATTAATTTAATGTGCTCTCAGATTTGGGTATGGATGAAGATAAGGATCTTCACCACAATCACAAATGGGCTAACACTTTATTCAATGAAATAGGCCTTGAACTCTTACCACCTTAAAATGCACACTAAAGAATTCTCATTGTCTAGATATATACACCGCTCATATTATAATCACATAAAAGATTTGCTTTCATAATGAACAACGAAGATACCTGCATTTATGCTAAAGTAGCTGATCCACTTAAGCATACCTAGAGCTAATTGTGATATTTCCACAACCCATTCTTACAAGAATCGATGTTATTGCGAAGAATACAAACTTTAACAACTTCAGTAGCCCATTCTTACCAGAATTAGATGTTCTTGCAAAGAATATTTTAGAAAATATTGTGAAAATTTTGTATGCTGCTTATGCCAATATGGAGACTTGGATATTTACTAGTTATTCACTACCTGACATAGGGCAATATCAGAATTCCTAAAGCATGTAGTGTCAGAATATTATCTTTCCCAAAAGCCATAATTTCTGCTCTACATTGTCAAAGCTATCTCTATAACACTATTATTTTTTCTATCTTTAACAAATTAAACATGTCCATTGGGTTGTTCAGAAAAAAAGGATCATAACCTCACAGGTCTCCTGCATTTCCAACTATTGCCATCTCAAGGAATGTCTAGTACACGTAGCAAAAGGATAGCAAAGCAGGTAAGCAATTCTTTCAAGCATTTAAGTCTATAGTTCAAGGCCTAAACCACATAAATAAAGGTTCGATCATTCTAGTACCCAGGTTCATCACAGAGCATCACCCACGCCCTAATTCAAGGCAACAAGTAAGACAAGTAAGGCAACAAGTAATAGCAAAGCAGAGTATAATGCATCCACAATGTTAAGGGCATCCACAATGTACTTCCCAACAAAAATAGAAATTTTATCAATCGCTTGTATTTCATTCCTTCAAACCTCAGATTTGTTTACTAATCTATTGATTATTCCAATTAACAAAGATGAAAAACATTACATAACTCAATGCTAGCATCATGAAAAACAAGGCAGCAAACTGATTAACATTCTATTGATTATTCCAATTAACATCATGAAAAACATTACATAACTCAATGCTAGCAGCATGATACTTTGAAGGACACAAATGTAAAGCTTAGTTCATTCATTGTAAGTGAAGCCATTCATTCATTCACAAGATCTAAGAATGTAAAGCTCAGCAGAAGTGCCATCGAAAATTAAGAGCTTCATGTGAATTTAAAGTTTGTACTATTGCAAAATGACCAAGGACTTACTCATATTAAAAGACTAAAGCATGATCTAAGAATAGGTTACATATTCTAATATCTCGCACACAAGATCAGAAAATACAAGAATAAGCATACTCCTACACTCTTCAACAGATAACAAAGACATACATAAACTCGATTGCATCGCTTAAGCACAATAGCAAAGGATGGCAAGACATGGAAACTGTCGCTAAATATCTCTAGCTCATTCCCTGTAAACACATTTCAGAACATGTACCCCTAATACTTGCTATCATCACTCACACTTATCCACAAATTCATACTAGCATCACCATGAGCCGAAAATTTCACAATTCATACTAGCATCACCATGAGCCGAAAATTTCACAATCATACTAACAAAGACATATTACCAAATTCCAACTGATAATCAAGCACACGGATAACAATCACAAAGACAAAGACACATATCAATCACAAAGACAAAGACGGCCGAAGTTCATGTTACCTCATGTGCAGACGAATAGCGGCACGGCTTGGAGTCCTCCCCACGGACGACGATGCGGGCAACACAGCCTGGAGGGGGGCGGCGCCATGGGAGCTTACCGGTAGGGTTGAAGGGGCGGCGCCGTGTGGGAGGGCGTTGAAGGGGCAGCGCCGGTGGGAGGGCACGGGACGCCGTGTGGGAGGGCGTTGAAGGGGACGACGCCGGTGGCGGCCGCTGAGTGGGCGGCGCAGACGGACGGCTTGTCGCCGGAGGGGCGGCGCCGGTGGCTTGCTTGGGCGGGCCATGCAAAGCGGAGGGCGCAGGAGGGCGGCGGGAGCTAGGGCACAAGAGTGGAGGGCACTTGGAGTGGCGGCGGAGCTAGGGCACGTGAGCGGAAGCGAATTTGCAGCGCAGTATATGACGGGTGAGCTATATGTAGAGGGAGTATCTCGTGGCGGTTAAGAACAATAACGTCACAGATAACGTTATCTGTGGAGGTTAAGAACAATAATCGTCACAGATAACGCTTATCTGTGACGTTATTGTTCTTAACCGCCACAGATATCGTTATCTGTGACGTTATTGTTCTTAACCGCCACGATACTCCTCCCACGCCATAGATACAGATGACAACCATAATAAACTCCAGAAGCATGCATAACAACATACATACCACATACTACATATATATCCTTTATTACACTAAATACCCCAATATTGTGAGATATGGTACATGGAGTGACTACTCTTTGAATAAGAAAGAGGCATCACATACAGGAAAGTATATATGAACCCTAGGAAATAGTTAGAACACAATATATCCAAGATGTGTCCTATATAATATCAAGATGCAAAGAAAAAAAATCAGTAGTTTTTGGCCCTAGGAGATAGTTAGAACACACTTGTGAAGATGAACAGAAGAACACGAGTTTTTGGCCCGGCGGCACAACTTGCATTTCCTCAGTAGCCATAGAAACCTGAATTCAATTGAACAAGACTCCATCATCGCCTAGTCGAGACTTCAAGTTTCAAGTTTTCTCATCAAAATCATGCATATTTATTTCCTATTAATTCACTGTAAATGTACATTTCTTACATCACATTTCCATTACTCCATATAAATGGCTTACATGTTGCCATTACTCCTAGCTAATTATTTTCTTTCACAATTTGGCCTTCGTTGTGATCATCGCGATGATAGGTAACTTCTTGAGTGGTTTCTTCCTCCCGATGTCGTCAGTCGCGAAAGGAGGCAACTCATCAAACTGGTTGTACTCTTCCTCATCCACGACATTCTCAACTCCAACGATCCTTCTTTTCCTTGCAGAACTACGTGGCGCTTCTTATCTACCGGTCGATTATGTAGAATACTTGTGCTACTTGATTCGCAAGTACGAATGGTTCGTCTCTCAGATCCCACATGTTTGATGTCCACAGAGTAAAGCCGCACTTGTCCACCTTCACACCATTCGGGAGTCGCACCCAATGACATCAAACACCGGATCTTGAAAATGCAGAGTCCAGCTCCCAAATCTCCTCTATGAACCCGTAGTAGATGCTCTTCAGATCGCTGGTTGTCGAGGCATCTATACGACACCATCGCTTTTGGTAAGTGCTCTTGTTATCCCGAGCTCTCGTGTAAAATGTATATCCATTGATGTCATATCCTTGCTATGTCGTGATTGTACGAAGGCCCTTTTGCCAACCATCTCAATGTAACACTCGTTTCTTCACCAGACATGTGCTCCCTGAACCAATGACTGAACAAACGATTGTGCTCTTTTGTTATCCAAATCTCTGACTTTCCTCGGTTTTCCCTCCTTAGCTTACCCTTGTGTATGTCCATATACGGGCACACCTCAAGTGACTGTTGTAATACTGTGAAATGGGCTTGTTCGAACAAAATATTATCGTAGGAATTTGTAGATTTCTTTCCTATTACACCTTTCCCACCTAGCCTACCCTCATGGCGAGATACTGGCACTCCTACCGGTTCGACCTCCTCCATGTAATCGATAATGTAACTCAATAACCTCCTCGGCTTGCATAACCTTCTACAATTGAGCCTTCCGCCGAGATCGACACGTACATATTTCTTCGAACACCCATATACCTTTCGAATGGGTACATCTCGATGTGAATACGGGTCAAGAAATATTTATCTCATTGACAAGGTGAACAATGAGATGAACCATGATATCAAAAATGATGGGGAAAATACATCTCCGGTGGCACAAAGTCTTTACCACATCACTGAAGTTCGTGAAGTCCAACGGATCGATGACCTTCGTGAAATCGTGTTGAAGAAGGAACACAACCTCGTGATTGCCTCTCGGACCTTGTCGCAAAACACCTCTAATTGCAACAGGAGCATTTGTGTCATCATCACATGACAATCATGAGACTTCATGCCGCTTAACTTCAAATCTTTCATCGATACCGGTTTCTTGATGTTTATGAGTAACCGGACGGAACTTTCACACCATGCGAGCACTTGCGAGTTCTGTTTTCTTTCTTACTCAAAGTGTAGCAAGTCGGGGAAGGTAAAGCCGCCTTTTCAAAGGTCTTGAGGATGTAGCTCGGCTCGATCTTCATGTCTTCCAGATCCCTTCGTGCCTTCATCCATCCTTTGTTTTGCTAGGAATATTCAAGAAAAGACCAACCACGCTGTCACATACATTCTTCTCTACATGCATGACGCCGATGCAAAGGTCGAACTTCCAAGTCCTTCCAAGAGGGTAAGTCCCAAAAGATGGATCTCTTCTTCCACGTGGTTTTCAAGACGGGACGCGATGTATTACAAGTACTCCCTTCCGAGTACAACATTAAGATCCCTAACCATATCATACACCTCTTCCCCACGAAGACGCCTTTGAGCTAAACCGTCCTCCTTTGTCCCGTCGAATTGTTTCTTCATATTGCGGTACGGATGATTCTGCGAAGGAACCTCCGTGACGCATGTACACTGCTTTTCCTCGAGTTGTTGAGCCACACACTAGCGGTTTCATCCATGCATCGGGGCATGCTTTCGCTCCTTTTATAGTACGGCCGACAGGTTACCAAGCGCAGAAAATCATTGATGGTGCGTAACAACAATGCGCCGAGAGTGAAGTACTCTCGTTTGTACTGCCCCATACCTGTACACCTTCGCTCCACAATATCACAAGATCTTCCACCAATGGTTCTAGGTATACATCAATATCGTTGCGAGGTTGTCTCGCCCTTGATAAGCAGGACATCATAATGTACTTTCGCTTCATACACAACCAGGTGGAAGGTTGTATATACACGAGTCACGGGCCAAGTGCTATGAATGCTGCTCATGTTACCGAAAGGATTCATTCCATCCGTACTCAAGCCAAACCTTACATTCCTCGCCATTTCCGGTTCTCCTCAAGAGTCTATCGATGGTTCTCCATCGGGCGTAATCACCGTGTCTCGCTTTTCCATCCTCTTACGGTCTTCGAGTGCCATCGCATCAATTTGGCGTGCTTTTTGTTTCCAAATAAACGCTTCAAACGAGGTATTCTTCGCAAATACCACACCACTTTTGCGGAGCTCCTTTCTTCACCTCGATAGCTTCATTGCCATCGCCTTACGCTTGTATCGCGACGCTTTGCAACGGACATACATGAATGTCCGCATAGTCTTTGCGATAGAGTATACAAATCGCTTGGACAAGCATGTATTCTTTCTACTTCCAATCCCAAGGGACATACAACCTTCTTAGCTAGATACGTGGTTTTAGGCAACACGCTTCTTCAGCAAGATGTCCGCTAAGAGATGTAACAACGCCGGAAACTCTTGTCGGACCAACCATTGGCTGCCTTCAATTTCAATAGCAAGAGCACCGTGTGCAACTTTGTGTATTCCTCCTTACAACCCGGGAACAAAGGTTTCTCGAATCCTCCATCAACCCCGTGAATTGATTAAACTCTCTTTGACTAGTGTAGTTCTTCAGACGCATCGCGCAACATTTGAGCAGATTAATGTCGCCATCGACGACCAACCTATCCTCATCGGATCCATAACCGATGTCACCGCCACATTGCCGCTCCGCTGTAAATCGACGCTATCACGCTCAAGTATGATCTCTCTTCACCGTGCCTTGTCCAACATGTATAGCCAGGTACAAAACCCCTCCGGATCAAGTGCAAATGGATATGGTTTTTGTTTGAAAACATCTTCTCATTCTTGCAATCAATGCATGGACAGTGTATGTACTCCGTCTTCTTTTGCAAGTCGTTCTCCTCTTTGCTTCTTAGAAAAACAGATACACCGTCGATATATTCTTGGCTGCAACGGTTCAGATCGTACATCCATCTCCGGTCCATCTACAGTTCATTAATTTAAGCAATTTATTAATATCCAAAAATCTTAATTAAATAAATTGTTATTCAATATTCAACAATATGCACTAACGGGACAACATTAATACTAAGTAAATGTTGCAAACTTAATTAATTAATTTTAATATATACTCATACGTAACCAAAAATTATATATATATATCCTCCTAAGATCAACATAATAAATTCCTCACCTCAAAATTTCATGATCACCCGACTACCATATTAAGTAAAATTTATTTATCATTCACATACAACAATCTTAATTACATAAATTGGGTTTATATGCTTCATAAAAATTCACTAACAATACCCACTAATGAAGCAAGATGTATATACACGCCTAACTAAAAAAATTAATGGTAACTAAGAAAAATATTAACTACGTAATTTTTATACATATCCTTCTAAGAGCAATATAATAAATTTCCTCATCTCAAAATGCATAGCAATTAACATCATGATCACCCATCTATCATATTAACTATAATTTATTTTTCATTAATATCCAATAATCGTAAATACATAAATTTGATATATGCTTGACAAAACATTCATCATCTAAACAAGGTAGACAACTTAATCTAATACAACAAGGTAATAAATTCATCATCTACAAATTGCTAGGTAAATAAAAAACAAACTAAATGTAGACCTTGCATCTAAACCTTAATTAAGCTAGAATAAACCATTAATGGCAATTTTAAAGTACAAATGAAGAGAGGAGACATATTTTACACACCATGGAACAATTCTAGGAAGTAGAAGCACAAGAGATCTTGCCCAAACAAAATCTGAAATGAAAAAAGCTAACTTTTCTTCTGGGCAATGGAGGAGGAAGATGACCAAATGACAGATGGCAAAGAAGTGGCTTTATATAGAAAATATTATTTGTGGCGGTTTTAAATTAAAACCGCCACGATAATTATATTAGTGGCGGTTGTAAACCAAACCGCCACAGATAATTTATTATCCTGTGACGGTTCCATCTACCAACCGCCACAATAGTCACAAGATTATCGATGGCGGTTTCAAATATAAACCGTCACAGATAATGGATTATCGCTATGTTTTTGGATGAAACCGCCACAAATGGTCCTCCCGCCAATTTCACAAAGAACCGCCATCGATACATGTATTTGTGACGGTTCAAATGAACCGCCACAAATAGGGCGCCACCTATGTGCTGTTTTGTAGTAGTGCTTGTTCTTGATTGGAACGGGGCAGAACAAGGTAACTATGGGTTTGTTTGGGACAGCTCCAGCACCACTAAAATCTGTGGAGTTGGTGGAGCAGGGTATTTCTAGCTCCAGAAATTTATGGAGCTGGAGCAGAGGTACATTAAGAGTGTTTTGGTAGATCATCTTGTTTACATTTTAGACTAAAAATATAAAGTTAATTCACTTTATTTTAGTCTATAAGTTTCAGCTCTGAACTGGAGTTGGGAGCTGGAACTCTCCCAAACAGGACCTATATCAGAAGCACCTTGATTCGTTGTGAAGTTCTAAATTTAACGTCTGAGAGATAGTGTGAAGTTGAAATCGACATATATTGATCCTATCGAAATTAAATTTGATTAGCATGAAATCGCATTAGTCCACATGCAAACTTTTCTACTTTTGATTTTATTTTAGATCGGAGAAAATTCCTGCATGAACACATGCATTAATTAGGAATTAAGTATTTCAGTAGATCGTTTCTTCAGAGTAATCTGAATGCCATGAACATTACTCCACATTTCTTTTTTAAGTGACGTTTTTTATTTTTTACAGTTTCTGAGATGTGGCTTTGACCTTTACTTTTTATAACTTTTCCTTACTATATAGTAATAACACTACTACAAAAAGGATAATATTAGACACATCATCACAGACTGTTTTTTATGAAAACCGTCTGTGATGTGTTTCGGACACATCGCAGGCGGTTTGTGATTGAAACTGTCTGTGATGTCGGATCATCACAGATGGTTTTATCCACAAACCGTCTGTGATAAAAGCGAGAACTTCACAGACGATTTTTGGCTAGACAGTGGCTAGAACTGTCTGCGGATGAGGAAATATCACGATAGTTTTATTCACAAACCATCTGTGATGAAAGCGAGAACTTTACAGATGGTTTTTGGCTAGAACCGTGTGTGATGAGGTGAGGTTGTAGAAGAATAAAACCGTCTCGTGATGAGGTGAACATCACAGACGGTTTTAGCTAAAACCGTCTGTGATGTTCACCTCATCACAGATGGTTTTAATTTGAAGCCGTCACAAATAATAATAAAAAATTAAATATTGCTAATTACCTCACCTGCATTCTAATTTGAATGAATTGAAATGAAATAATATTACATCTGAAATAATTGGAACTAATATTCCATTTGCAATAATTGAAAAGAACGACCGAAACAGATTCAAAACTTCGGAGGCCGTTTTGAGGCCCTAAACGACGTTTCTTTTTGGAATTCCATCGCCGCGCATGCACTCGCACAAACTATCAGGGTCCGACTATTAGATTTTGTTACACTTATTTCATTTGGATGCTATTTTTCATTATCTTTCAAACGAGCCAAAGAACGCCCCGATCGGAGTTAATTACAAGTCAAAAGTTATGACCATTTTAACAAAAGTACTCGGATTTTTTATTTACAAATTAGAATCGGTGTCCAAAAGAATATAATCAAAGAGCTCATCGCGTGATGATTCCGAAAAGCTTAAGAACACTAAAATCGAAGGTACGAGTCAAAAGTTATGGCGTTTTTGCATGTTCTGTGAATAGTAATGGCACATATATTGCAAGCATTATTAATAGTCAAAAGTATAGAAAAATAAATTTGAAAGTTTTAAATTTTGCTAATTACCTGTATAGTTTGCTAATTTGAAATAATTGGAAATCGGTGTTCGGGTGCTTCACGGGGTTAAAATGAGGAGGGACGCATTATATGTTAGATGTTATTATATCATCACTAAAGTACTAGATCTTATAAGAACAAGCGTGCTTGGATGAGAGTAATAATAGGATGGGTGACCTCCTGGGCAGACCACACATATGGTGTTAAAAACATTCGGATCTGATCAGAATTATGAAGTTGAGTGTTCTTAGGCGAGAGTAGTATTAGGATGGGTGACATCCTGGGAAGGCTCCCCTAATTTAGTGTTTTTAAATTACTAGCTAGAATAGTGTGTGATGAGAGCATCACACACGGTTCGTTCTAGGCTAAAACCGTTTGTGATGCTAATTTTCACTGACAGTTCAAAAACCGTCTGTGATGACCTATTGTTATCACTGACACTTTGATACAGACGGTTCAGAAAACTGTCTGTAATGTGAGTTTATGAACCGTTTGTGATGTAGTGTTTTGTAGTAGTGTAAAACTATAATATTATGAAAATATTTTAACGATAAATCTAATTATGTAATTTTCCTTAGCAAATTTAGATAGTTTTAGACATATTAGCGGTCACATGGATTCTAGAACGTCACTTAAAAAAAATATGGAGTAGTACAATATATTAACAGAAATATCCAAAAATATGGAGTAGTACAATATATTAACAGAAATATCCCGGGTGCATGTTTACTTGAACGAGGTCTTAAGGTTTCAAGATTTAAATAAAATCAGCCCATGGTAACCGTCATGATTAGTTCAAGCATAATTCGTCAACGCATTTTGGTTGGAAGGAGGTTTGAGAGCTGCATAAGCTCCTGCATCAATGAGCAAGCAAGTTCTGCTTTATGCCGGCTTGAACAATTAAAAGATGCTTTCACTAAACACCAGATTTTTTTTGTCAAAACAAAATATTGAGATGTAGATTGAATTGACCGCGTACAGAGACATATGTCATTTGTACGACATGCCAGCTATTAACCATCTGTACGTCGTTATGAGTCATGTTTGGCCACTGCCACGCATGTTCACAGCAATACTAGGTTTCTGTGTTGAACAAATATCAATATCTAAATCAAATTAATAGCAAGATGAAAAAGCAGCTTAAATTACCGGTAAATAAGGTGTATTGTCACTGAATGTTCTCTGAATTTAGTTCCCTAGGAGGGCTATATAAACTTTTCAAATGTACATACTAGCTTGAAATAACTCGAAGCACGTACAAGCATCATGAAGCATAGATTACACAACACCACAGAGCAGACCAACAATGTCCTCTAAGGGTGAGTCTCCAAATTGAAGTCCAAATTATCAACGTTTTGTAGTCGCATGAAACTTAGACAGTGTATGTAATCTGTAAATATGAAGCATTTCTCTTAATTACTTCTTTTCTTGATGCACAATACGCTTGCAGGAGTTGGGAGAACTGTGCCTCCCCAGGGAGGGTTCCAGGATGGCCGCTCTAATGAATATCCCTCGCAATCAAGGGAGGCATCATACTATCACTACTACAGAATAGAGCATCACAACCGGCCTATTAGAAGCGGTTTAGTGCGAACCCTCCAGATGTTCGCACTGAAGCGGTTCAGAGGCAACGATCCGGAGAAGCTTTGAGCGGTTTGACACGAACCGCCTCAATGTTGAGTTCTAGAAGCGGTTCTTGTCTCAAACGCTTCAGATTTTTAGAAGCGGTTTGAGACAAGAACCTCTTCTAGAACTCAACATTCAGAAGCGGTTCGTGTCTCAAACCGCTTCTGGAAGCCCTCCCGCGCAGCTCATTTAAACCCTTCTTCCTCCCCGAGCCAGCAGAGTACGATCGAACAGAGAAGGGCTGGCCCAGCGCTGTTTCTTGGGGAGGTGCTGTACAAATTTTTAATTTAGGGTGATTAGCTCTAAATTAAGTGTTTCAAGGTTAGTAACATCATGTGAACATCCTTCTCACCTAGAGATTGCTATTTTTTCAATGGATGTGGATAAATCTTGAACTTTTTAAGCAAGATCACCATGATCAAAAATTAGTTTTGTATGCTTGTTTTTGTTGTTGTATGAAGATGTAGGGTGGAGATCTAGTTCAAAATATGACATTACACAAGTTAAAGGTGAATGGAAGCTTTAGATCTAGGTGGTTGTTAGATTTAGAATCTTAAATATCATAATATTACAAGGAAGTAATTATTGGTGTATGAAATAAAATAGAAAAACATGTGTAGAAGGATAAAAAAATAATTACAAAGGTAGGAAGGGATACAAAATAATTAGAAAGGTAGGTCTTTAATTGGATAACGGTGTAGGTGGAGGTTTTTTTTGTTGGGTTTAAGTGGCTGTGAGCTTTAGATTTTTAAATGTATCTATAAGTTACGTTATAATTTTTGTAATCTAAATTTGTTATAATTTTAATAAAATTATAACTTGGTGTAGATGAATCGGCAATGGATGTACAATGCGGACCGCCGTCAGAGAGTTGATTAATGGCGTGCGTGCTTTTCTCGATGAGGTCGTTGCATTTTTGCCTCCAGGCAGCTTCATATGTTGTCCGTGTGTAGATTGCAAGAACGAGAAGGAGCACTCCCAGCGATGGCAAGTTATGAACCATTTGATCATGAGAAGTTTCATGCCAAACTATACCTGTTGGATCAACTATGGCGAAGTTGAGGCGATTAGCGAGGAAGACGATGAAGAAGGCGAGGAAGAGGAAGATGGATTCAACAAGATCCTCGACGGCACGCACATCGTTCGTGGAAGAAACACTTGGTGACTTTGGTAATGATGAGCTAGACCAGATGCTGCGGATCGGAGAGGGAGACTACACAGATGAAAGACAGTCTCGAGAAGTTCCAACAAGATGTTAGAGGACCACAGTAACTCCTTTGTACCCAAACGTAAGGGCCACACAAAGTCGCGCACTATATCGAACTCATGCAATGGAAGGCTACAAATGGTGTGTCGATAGGGATTCAATGAGTTGTTATCACTCGTAAAGAAGTTGCTTTTAAGATAACACTCGCCTGAATCTACATATGAAGCGAAGCAAGTCGTCTGTCTTTGGGATTGGAAGTACGTAAGATACACGCATGTCCTAATGATTGTGTCTCAGATCGTAATGAGTATGCCAATTTGGATGTGTGTCCAGCAGCAAAGAGTCACAGATAAGGTGAAGCGTGATGATCCAGTGAAATAGATGGGGAGCGAAGAAGAAGAGACCTCCAGCCTAAAGTGTTGTGGTATTTCCTGTGATCCCCGATTGAAATGTATGTTTGCTAACAAAGCGCATGCCCAGATGATGCGTTGGCACAAAGAAGAGCGTAAGGACGACGAGATGCTTAGACACCCCGCAGATGGCTCACAAGGAGGAAAGTCGACCGGACGCATCTGCACATCACAGATGAGGTGAGAAACATAAGGTTTGGGTTGAGTACCGATGGGATGAATCCTTTCGAGAATTGAGCAGCAGCCATAGCACTCGCCCGTTACACTATGTATCTATAACATTCCTCCATGGTCAGGCATGAAGCTTAAAGTATATCATGATGTCGTTGTTGATCCAAGGCCCCAAGCAACCTGGAAATGACATCGATGTCTACCTGAAACCATTGGTTGAAGATCTTATGACGTTGTGGGACGATGGTGCAAGGGTATGGGATGAGTACAAAAGGGAGTATTTCACCCCACGCATTGTTATTTGTAACAATCAACGATTGGCTCGCTTCTCGTAACTCGTCCGCCTAAATCAAAGTATATAGAGCTCGTGATCCAAGGCTTAGATGAAACGGACGGTATGTACCGAAAAACTCTCGGAAGGTTGTGTACATGGGTCATCAGAGGTTTCTTCCTACGAGTCACCCGCTGCGGAAGAAAGGCATTAAATTTAACGGCAACTGCACCTTCGTCGCAAGACCTCAAGATCATAGTGGGCCACGTGTTTTTGCTATGGTGAAGGATTTGAAAGTAGTATTTGGAAAGGGTCCTGGAAGCAAACATGTGCGTAATGAGGATGGTCAGCACCCATGTGGAAGAAGAAGTCAATATTTTGGGACTTGCCTTATTGGGAAGTCATGGAGGTTCACACTCACTTGACTTCATGCACATCACGAAGAATGTCCGCTTGAACCTTCTAGGCTACATAGATATGTACGAAAATCGAAAGATACACTGCAAGCTCGGAAGGACCTTAAACTCTTGGAACCGAGGAACGACCAACATCCCAAAAAAAGAGGGAGAGGACAACATTACCTACATCCTCGCGAGCTACACTCTAAGCAAAGAAGAGAAAAAGCATGATAGAGTTCTAACAGTGTGAAGGTCCTTCCGGATACTCCTCGAATGTAAAGAGACTCATAAACACGAAAGAGAATAAAATTGTACACATGAAATCCCATGATCGTTTTGTGTTAATGACACAGCTTGCTTCCAAGTGGTCGTGGAGAGGCATACCGCCGAATGGGTACGGGACAATCACAAAGTCGTGTTCTTTTTTCAACGCGGTTTCACGAGAAGGTCATCGACCCGGATAAACTAAGTAAGCTGCAGGATGACGTGGTACAAAGTGTGGTTAGTCTTGAGATGATCTTTCCTCCCTGCATTCTTTGATATTATGGTTCATCTCACTGCTCACCTTGTCAAAGAGATAGGTATTCTCGACCAGTATCTACACAACATGTTCCCTTCGAGAGGTACATGAGTGTGCTAAAGAAGTATGTCCAGAATTGTTCTCGTCCGAAGGATGCATTGCCGAGGGTTATGGGACGAGGAGGTGATTGAGTTTTGTGTGGATTACATTAATGATCTAAACCCGATCGGCGTCCCTATATCACGCCATGAGGGGAGGCTATGGGGAAAAGGGACACTAGGAAGGAAAGCAATTGCATGCAATGATCTTCTTACATTTAAGCAAGCACATTTCACGGTTTTTAAACAATCAACCGTAGTGGCCCCGTATGTCCTTGAGCACAAGAGTATTTTACGCCGCGATTTCTGGGAGGTATGAGGATTGATAACATCAAGCACATAGATTCTTTTCGGGCGCTTGGTTACAAAAGTACATCCTTTTGAAAGGGTCGACAATGAACAGTTGTAACGCTTTGGCTCGGGACCATCTAGTGAAATCGTGACATTCAAGGGGTACGAGATAAATGGTTACACATTCTACACCGATCCCGTGATAACAAGAGCACCAACAGAATAGCGGTGTCCGATAGACGCCAAGACAACAAAGGCAAGGTGGATACATATTATGGTTTCATAGAAAAGATATGGGAACTTGACTATGGACCTTGAAGGTCCTCTATTTAAGTGCCAATGGGTCAAACCGACTTCAAGCGGCGTGAAGGTCGACAAATATGGTATGACAATCGTGGACCTTACGCAAGTCGGCTATAGGCGCGAACCGCTCGTCTCGCTAACGATGTGAGATGTGCCTTCTACGTGATGGACATGTCAACCAAACCTAAGAAGCGTATGACAAGCGTAAAGATTGTAGTACTAAGCCAAAGCGACACGTGGTTCTCCAAGGCAAACGAAGGATTGTTGAGTTGAGGACGCCACGACGAGGAAGAGTATAGTCAATTCGACGAGATCCTCCTTTCGCCGTGAATGTCGACATAAGCCTCCTCAATGACACAGATGTGGATACTCCTTTCATACGCCGCGATCATAATGAAGGAACACTTGTAAAGACAAAGCACGCATTACTTAAGATGTACCACTCATCAGATAAACTATGTATATGTAACACGGTCTTCATCGTATGAAGTGTTTATTTGGAATGAATGTAAAGTGCCAAAATTCGAATGAAACTAACATGCTAAAAGCTTTTTTTAAAAATTGTGAAATGAAAGTGAAGTGGTAAAAGCTTTTTTTAAAATTATGGAATGAAACTAAAGTGCTAAAAGCCTTTTTTAAAAATTTTGAAATGAAACTGAAGTGCTAAAAGTTTTTTTTAAATTATGGAATGAAACTAAAGTGCTAAAAGCCTTTTTTTAAAAATTATGGAATGAAACTAAAGTGCTAAAAGCCTTTTTTAAAAATTATGAAATGAAACTAAAGTGCTAAAAGCCTTTTTTAAAAATTATGGAATGAAACTAAAGTGCTAAAAGCCTTTTTTAAAAATTTTGAAATGAAACTGAAGTGCTAAAAGTTTTTTTTTAAATTATGGATTGAAACAAAAGTGCTAAAAGCCTTTTTCAAAAATTATGGAATAAAACTAAAGTGCTAAAAGCTTTTTTTAAAAATTTTGAAATGAAACTGAAGTGGTAAAAGCCTTTTTTAAAAAATTCTGATATTAATTTTACAAGCGGTTGGTACTAACAACCGCTTGTATATATTAATATTACAAGCGGTTAATAATACCAACCGCTTGTAGAAGGCAGTATAGTTAAAAAAAAAGAATGGCAAGGGTGCGAGCGGGTTCGAACCGGTTGGACGAGCTCCCGACACTCAAACGCCACGCCGCTAGCCGGGGAGGAAGAGATCTTATCAAACGATAAGGGCACCATATTCTTTTAATATAACCGGTAGCACTTCTACAAGCGGTTGGTATTAATAGCCGCTAGAAGTTGTTTCTACAATCGGTTGGTAATATCAACCGCTTGTAGTTTCACACTACAAGCGGTTATCTCTAAAACCGCTAGAATATTTTACAAGCGGTTTCTAATACCAACCGCCAGTAAAAAGCCGTCACAAGCGGTTGGTATTAAAACCGCTGTAGAAGTGAGTTCCTTTATAAGGTAAAGAGACCAAAATTTTCTAAGTCCCCGCCTCGCCCCGAATTTTTCTAAGTCCCCGCTCTCCAGACCTCCCTGTCGCCGCCACGCCTCCTGTGTCTCTCCGACATGCTGCCGCTGCCGCCTGCCGAGACCTCAGCGCCACCGTCCTCGCCGACGCTGCCGCCCTCCTCCGCCACTCCATCCGGCGCCAATCCTCCCCAGCACCACTCCACCCAAGCGCTGGTGCCCTCGTCGCCGCCGCCACTCCACCCCGCCGGCGCCTCCGCCACTGCCGCCACACCGCCGCCACCCCGAGGACCGAGGTACACCTGCACGCGTCGTCCTCCCTCTCTAATTCGGCTGCCCACAAGGTGTTCAGTGAAATGCCCAGTAGGTGTAAAAACGAGTTTTAGGTGTGGCTGTGATGATGATGATCATGATGCTGATTATTACCGATGGGATTATCATGATGCAGGATTTTATCCTTAATGAATGTATATCTTAGGGTCCTCTTTACGAATTTCATCTTGTGGAGATAATATTTACTTCTTGAAGTCATTTATTGATTGATTAAGTTTTGGTTGTCGAGATGTTGACCTATGGGTGGTATGAAAGTTTTGGATTGTTCATGCCGAAAGATTTGTTGAAGTAGTATGTTTTAAACGCAGAATATGAAGTTATATGATATGATGGTCTATGGGGATCATGATGAGGTAGTCTTGGTTGGATGTCTTAGGATCAGCATCATAAACTATATCTTTAAATTTTGGGAAAGGTATTAAAGAGAGAATTCATTATGTAGTTTTTGTTGAAACCTGATGAGGCTTCTCAAGGAGTAAATAGTGAATATTGAAAACTTTAATGGAAAGCGTAGAGGAATATTAGAGATGGTGGTATTTATGCTGAATTTATGTTTAAATGATTATGGATTGGTTTGTTTGTTTGATATTTTGGTTGAATGACTCACAAACACTCACATTATTTCCATTATCCTGTGAGTAGCTTATTTCCATTATCCTGTAAGTAGCTTATTTGCATACCTGATTCATTACATATATATTAGCATTCAGTTCTCAATTAATTACTCTCTTGTCTGCTAAAGTATTGAAATATTGTTTATTTTCAATAAGGTAAGGTTGTCACAAATTGCCAAGAAGCGCAGCGCCCAAGAGACAGGGCCCAACTCATATATTCTTTATAACTATTATCATGTTTCAAATTTTATCGCATTATTTATTCACTAATCAGATTTTCGATCATGCTTTCATTATAAATTACGAAATGTAGTCTAAGATCAAGCAGTTGTCTCATCAGATCGATACCAATGCAGCCGCAACGATATTATGCTGTCAGATGCTCATCGCTATGAGCCCATCGGCGACATCGTGCCCAATCGCTGGAGAAGGTCCTATCTGACGGGAGAAAGACCGGACAAATTCCAAAAGCATGGCTGCCAGAGAGTATACGATACATCGGGTGAAGAAGACCACGAGGTGACGTGCTTGGTTGACAAGGGACCGATTGCTCGCTTCTTTTGGTGTAATAGACAACCAACATTCTAGTTGTGGATTTATAACCTTATTTCATTTTTTGAAAATCATATTAGTGTGGAATAAGAATGATTCATTATTTTTTTGTTAAGCAAATAAGTATATGTGAATTGTCAATTGTATATGTATCATGTGAAATGTGGAAGTATATGTGAATTGTCAATTGTATATGTATCATGTGAAATGTGTAAGTATATGTGAATTGTCAGTTGTATATGTATCATGTGAAATGTGTCAGTATATTTTCAAGTCCTGTCGGGACCCGGGTGTGCAAACCCGAAACCCTCTGTGTATACTACACTAGTCCAGGATCACGCTAGTGCACACAGTGGAAACATAGATGACATATCATTTCATACATAGAAATAACTAAGAAGAAGCAAATTATTACTGTATAGAGCAAACGACCTTATGGTCAAGGTTCATACACCGATGCCTCTTGGCTTAAGAAACAAATAAACTGTTGCAGCGGAAATAAAATAACTTGGGCCATTCGACATGCCACAAGCAATCGCTTGGGGAAACGCCTTCCTAGTCGACGTAGTCTTCATAGTACTCATCCTCTTGATACTCATTACCTGGTCCTTCCTCAGCAACTGAACAACAGGGGCATAAAGCCGTGAGTACAAAACGTACTCAACAAGCCGTAGGGAAATGATGCAATATATTCATGCACGGCTTGACATAGAATAATCATATGGTTCATTTGCAGAAAGCAATAACTTGAATTTAAATACAATAAATAGATTGAAGGCGATTGATAAAAACAATAATAAATAACCGTAAATCAATGGTAGACAACAGAATGTAATGACGAGGCATCACCCTACATCATTCGAACAAGTATCACCACACAATTCAACAAAGATATTGGAGACAAGAAACAACAGTGAACCCCTGCTCACATCCCAAAGAATTCCACATTTCAAGAAAACACTCTATACCCCTGTGAAATTCCGAGCTTATCCATGACCGCGACACGGCTATTCAATAGTTTTACACTCGCAGAGGTTGTACAATTTTACCCACAAGACATGAACATCTCCTCGTGCAATCGATATTAACACACTTCCTTTGGTGTGTCGCAGAGATATCATGACAAAGCTTTTACAATGCACATCTAAACTCGGTACTGGCCTCTAAGGTTTCGCCCCTCGGGGCCCCTCTTGAGCCAGTGAATCTACCCGTCCATCCCGAACCCACACATACAGTTATAGTACTCAAGAGTAAACAATGCAATTAATCACTAAGTCTGTCCCATACCAGACTTGTGGTTGCACGCTTAGGCCCAGTTCAATGGCACACAAGATTAAGTCCTTAAATTATCTCAGGCAAAACAACCACATCCCAATGTGCTAGACAGCACCCCCTTTACTGCACGATCACTTGCCCGAGGGAAAACATTTTGTTCAACCAAGACCAATGGCATCCCCTGCCATGGTACAACAAGTTTTACAACAGTGGTCAACAACCACAATTCAATATCTCATTAGGTCAAAATTTAACTTTAGTTCACAGATGATATGAATCCCGACGTATAACTAAGCAGGTCTAAGCATAACTACGTTAGTCCAATGTTGGTACTACAATTATGTCCAACTAGTAAACAACCCAACCTAAGGTTAACAATGGATTCATGGCATTCCAATAATCAAGGTGGCATACTGGCAATCAGGTAGATAGCTACTCCCGTAAACTAACCATGGATACACAATAGCATGCAATTGTATAAAACAAATTACTTTTGCAAACATGGGTTCAATATGATCAAAGGACTACGACTAGCCTTGCTGTTCAAGTGCTGATTCTTGGTCTTCGAAGTCTCCGTTCGCTCCTTTGGGATTCACGTCTACCGGAAAATAAAGCAACGAAACACAATAAATACAAAACAGAGAAGAAAACATGCTCAAAATTGAAAATAAATGACTCTGGAGTGTAGAGCTCAATTTTACAAAAATTCAGAAATTTGAATCACTCCAATCGGAGTTCGGATTAGGGAGAACGGGCCTCCGGAAGATTTACTTCAGAGAAATTCACAAGGGGTGACACGTGGCAACTTGTGATTGGCTGGGATTTTTGGTTTTTTAGAAAATCAGAGAAAAGTAAAAGAATTCCTCTCGACGTGGGGGGCCCGTCGACGCCGCGGCACGGTCCATGGTAGACCGAGAGTACCGAGGCGACCTTCGGTGATGCGGCATGCCGCGCCGACGTGGCATGCCACGCGCGCTAGGGCCGAGGTGGCGGCCGAATTGCGAGGGTCGACGTGGCTTGCCACGGGCGAATACATGGCGGTGAGACGCGGCCGACGGGCGGCGCTGACGGGCTAGCCACGCGGCAAAATCCGAGCATCGGATCTGAATCGACGGCCACAGGTAAAAAGCGGGCGGTGGTGACGCTGCCGATCGATGCGTTGATCAGACGATCCGACGGCGAGAGCTTATGGGCAAGACGATGGCGAAGAAGGGCGCGACTCACCGGACTTGGGAGAGACGACGAAGGTTTCGCGAAATCGGGCCGAGGGACGGAAGAAGAAGGGTCCTAAGAGCTCGACGCGACGAGTTCGATGGTGCAACCGACCACGTGAGGATGACCAACGGCGGCGAAACAATGAAAGTGCTCAGGCGGCAAAGAACTTCGGTGAGGGCGCAAGGGATGATGGCGGCGTCTCGGCGAGCGTGGAGAGGGGCAGCGGATGCGGTGCGGAGAGGGGAACGTGACACGGGGCCTGGCGGTGGCTTTTATAGCCTCGGGAGGCGGGTCGACGCGCGGAATATGCGGCGGCAGCTCGGCGGCGGCTAGGGTTCGAGTCCAACCCGGCGGAGCTACGTGGCGCGAGGGATGGCCATCGGATCGGGATCCGACGCTCAACGCGCTAGGGTTTTCAAGCATGGGCCGGGGGCGAAGAAAGTGATGGGCCGAGAGATTGACCGAGGAGAGGAAAAAAAATTAAAAACGTTTTCCGAATTTAGAGAGATTCCAGAAATTCAAATAAAAGCAAATAAATTCATAAAGTTCTCCAAAAATACAAAAAAATTCCTTGAAGCACAAGGAACCTAATAAAAATTGAAAACCTTTAATTTGATGCATAGATTAATCAAATTAAATCTTATAATTATTAGAAAATTCAATTTAAGCTTCGGTTAATTCCAAGAAATTGCAAATGGTTTATTTTTGATTTTAAACATTCCAAAACTCCAAATTTTGGGATGTTACAAACTTCCCCCCTTAAATGGAATCTCGACCCCGAGATTCGGACTGGCTAGAGAATAGGTGGGGAAACTCGGACTTCAGATCCTCTTCTCGCTCCCAAGTGGCTTCCTCTTCTGAATGATTACTCCACTGGACTTTGCAAAAACGGATGATCTTGCTTCTCGTGATGCACTCTGCAACATCTAAAATCTTCACTGGCTGCTCCTTGTAGGTGAGATCTGCTTGCAAATCGATGGCTTCCAACGGCATCTGTTCTTCTGGCGCTCGCAAGCACTTCTTCAACTGTGATACGTGGAATACATCATGGATTCCAGCAAAAGACTGTGGCAACTTCAGCTTGTAAGCAACTTCTCCTCTTCTTTCCAAGACTTTGAACGGTCCAACATATCTAGGGGCAAGCTTTCCTTTTACTTGAAATCGCTTAACTCCTTTTAGAGGGGTGATTCTAAGGTACACATAATCATCGGGCTCAAAACTCAAATCCCGACGACGATTATCTGCATAACTCTTCTGTCTGCTTTGAGCTATCTTCAACTTGTCTCAAATTAGCTGTACTTGCTCTTCGGCTTCTTGCAATATGGCAGGACCAAATAACTGTCTTTCTCCAGTCTCCTTCCAATTAAGAGGGGTTCTGCACTTTCTTCCATATAAGGCTTCAAAAGTAGACATTTGCAGGCTGGCCTGGTAACTATTATTGTATGAAAACTCTGCGTAGGGCAAACACTTGTCCCACTTTGCACCATAGGTTAAGGCGCAGGCTCTTAACATGTCCTCAAGAATCTGGTTTACTCGCTCTGTCTGTCCATCGGTCTGAGGGTGATAAGCAGTACTGAACCTGAGATGAGTCCCCATAGCTTCATGCAAACCCTGCCTAAAACGAGAGGTGAACTGGGTTCCTCTATCGGAGACTATCTTCTTGGGCACTCCATGAAGGCTGACAATCCTTGACATATACAATTCTGCCAATTTATCTCCAGTGTAGGTAGTCTTGACTGGAATGAAGTGAGCTACCTTGGTCAATCGATCCACTATTACCCAGATCGAATCATAAACTCGCTTGGGTCTTAGGAAGTCCGTAATGAAATCCATACCAATTTCTTCCCACTTCTACTCGAATCTTCAATGGTCAAGCAATCCTGGCTGGTCTCGATGCTCAGCTTTGACCTTCTGGCAGACATCACAAAGAGCAACATATTCTGCAATCTCACGCTTCATGCTAGGCCACCAATACCTTTCCTTGAGATCTTGATACATCTTGGTACTTCCAGGGTGAATGGAGTGTAATGTCTCATGCGCTTCTTTAAGCAACAGCTCCTTAAGCTCTTTCTGATCAGGTACACATATACGATTCTCATACCAAACTGTACCCTTTTCATCTTCAGTGAAACCTGGGGCTTTTCCTTTCTTCATGTTACTCTTGATCTCCTTGATGTCAGCATCATCAACTTGTGCTTCTCGGATCTGATCTTTCAATGTTGGACGTACTTCCAAAGTTGCTAAGTAACCTTCTTGGACCACTTCTAGACTGAGCTTCTGAAATTCCTCATAGAGTGCTGGCTGACTTTCCTTAATCATCAAGGTATTGCAGTAACTCTTTCTACTCAAAGCATTAGCTACGACATTGGCTTTGCCTGGATGATAATGAATACCCATGTCATAGTCCTTGATTAACTCTAACCATCTTCTTTGCCTCATATTGAGTTCGCTTGGGTAAAATGTACTTGAGCTCTTATGATCGCAGTACACCTCACAACGATTACCGATGAGGTAATGACGCCAAATCTTCAAAGCATGCACTACGGCAGCCAATTCTAAATCATGGGTTGGATAGTTGACTTCATGTGGCCTTAATTGACGCGAAGCATATGCCACAACCTTCTTATCTTGCATTAGCACGCAACCGAGTCCTTGACGGGATGCATCACAAAATATCTCAAAATCCTTCCTGATATCTGGCAAAATGAGCACTGGGGCAGTTGTCAAACACTTCTTTAGCTCTTGCAAACTTTGCTCACATTCTGATGTCCAAGCAAATTTCTTCTCCTTCTTCAAAAGCTGAGTGAGCGGCCTAGCTTTTCTGGAAAAATCTTCTATGAAACGGCGATAATATCCCGCCATTCCAAGGAAACTTCTGACTTGGGTCACCGTCTCGGGCGACTCCCAATTGAGCACATCTCGCACTTTACCAGGGTCAACAGCGACTCCTTCCGCTGATATAACATGACCTAGGAATGCAACTTTCTTCATCCAAAACTCACATTTACTGAACTTAGCATAGAGTTGATGTTCTCTTAGCTTCGTCAACACTTTCCGCAAGTGATCCTCATGTTCTGCCTCACTCTTGGAATAGACCAGAATGTCATCAATAAAGACAACAACAAACTTGTCTAAATATTCCATGAATACTTTATTCATTAGGGTCATGAAATAAGCAGGGGCATTGTTTAAACCAAAAGACATCACAGTATATTCATACTGTCCATACCGAGTCACAAAAGCTGTTTTGGGTATATCCTCTTGACGAATCTTCAACTGATGGTAACCTGACCTCAAGTCAATCTTTGAGAACAATCCTGCTCCTTGAAGTTGGTCAAACAAATCATCAATCCTTGGCAGAGGGTACTTATTCTTAATGGTGACCTCATTTAGAGCACGATAATCCACACACATCCTTTGAGTACCATCCTTCTTTTCTACTAGAAGAACAAGGGCTCCCCATGGCGAAGAACTTGGTCTAACAAAGCCTTGGTCTTGCAACTCTTTGATCTGTTTCTTTACTTCAGCTAACTCATTAGCAGGCATCCTATACGGTCTCTTGGAAATGGGTGGCGTTCCAGGAACTAGCTCAATCAAGAATTCTATATCTCTATCTGGTGGCATACCAGGCAACTCATCTGGAAACACATCAGGAAAATCTCTAGCAATTGGCACATCTTCCAAACTTATTCCTTTGGCACTACAAACTTTTATTCCTTCGGACTGATCTGCAGCAGCCTGAAACTTAACTTAACTCCATCTGGACTGGTTAATGTGATCTCTCTATTTCCACAATCCAAAACTGCTTGGTTCTTGGAGAGCCAATCCATTCCTAGGATTATATCTAGGGATTTGGTGTCTAGGACAATGAGGTTGGCTAGGAATTCTACCCCTCCGATTAATATCTTAACTTCAGGGCAGCCTTGGTTCGTACTCAAATCCGAACCAGGTGATTGCACCAATAAAACAGATTTCAAAGGCCTTGTCTTTAAGTGATGATTTGCAGCAAAATTTCGAGAAACAAATGAATGCGTAGCTCCAGAATCAAACAAAACCATGGCAGATGCTGAGTTGACTAGGAGCTTACCTAGTATGACGCCCGTGCACCGGCATCCTCAGGTGACATGATTCACGCGACCTCTTCCAACAGCAAAGGAGTCCTGGTAGCTTGATTTGGGGTCTAGGATGCTCCACGCCCTGCTCTGGTGCGGGGTCTTGGTCGGTGTCGATCCTGTGTTGAAACGAACAGGGCCACGGTTTGCTTCTGGGGCAATTATTGGCATAGTGACCACGCCATGGCAATTGAAGCATGTGACTCCCGCACTGGATTATCGGGTCCTCTGAGGTGGATTGCTGTTGGCGCTAATGTTAGGGTTGCCTGAAGGAGCTGGGCGAGGTGCGGTGCAGTGTTCGACGCCGATGGAGGAGTAGTGAAACGAAAGGTGTCGTTGAGCATTGGACCCGCTCTCTGCGGGTGATTCTGATAAGCTCCATGTTGCATCATCTTCCTCTTGCGGGATTCTTCCAACTCACGACGAGACTCCTCGATTAGCATAGCTTTATCCACTAGATGCTGAAAATCTGCATAGTCATTGCCAATGACTTGTACCTTTAAACCTGGGTTGAGCCCACGCTTGAACCTCTTCTGGCGAGCATCATCTGTGGCTACATCTTCTGGTGCATAGCGAGCAAGTTGAGTGAACTTATTGAGATATTCACTCACTGACATCCCTTCTTGCTTTAGCTCCCTGAACTCATTCTTCTTCATCTCTACCTTTCCATCAGGGATATGGGAATGGCGAAAAGCAGCTGAAAACTCTACCCAAGTGATGGTTTGAGGGTCATCATGGGCGGCAATGTAGTTCTCCCACCATTCAGCGGTGGTGCCTTCAAACTGATGAGCGGCATAAAGAACCTTCTCATGATCTGTGCATTGAGCAATAGCGAGCTTCTTTTCAATGGAGCGAATCCAATCATCTGCATCCAATGGTTCTGAGGAGTTGGAGAAGGTAGGCGGACGAGTCCTCATGAATTCTGCTAGCTTGGACTGAGGGCGAGCTGGAGGAGGTGCGGCAAAGAATAAAGAAGAATAAACTTGATTTTGTTGATTCAACAAGTTCGCTAGGGCAATCTAGTAGCTCGATTCTCTTGATTCATCATATTGTTCATATTCTGCATCATTGTATTCATAAGCTGAGTCTGAGCTGCCAATAAATGTTCCAAGTTCTGGTCCATCACTACAGGAGGTGGTGGCGGAGTGGCACTGGCGCTGGCATTAGCATTGGCATCCACCGCTGACTCGCGACTGCTCGTAATCTAGTGTCAACCATTCATGATGCAAAGACAAGGGTTTAATAGGTGAGAGGGAAAAGCAATAGGAAAGTGGTAAGGGCCTCTAGGGGAGAAGGTAATACCCAAGAACAAAGGTTAACCAAAGACATAGCCGAAAAGGCTACAAAACAAAGAACCATATAAAGCTTTCAACTTAAGGTACAGCTCTAACACCGTGCTGGAGGAAAGTGTACAACATACCCGGCACACAAGCAACAAAAGTTCCTAGTATATGCAGACAAAACGTAGCTAAACCAAAAGAGAATGGCATGCTCAAACACCATAGAGCACCACCAACCTATCTTATATGGTAGTCTTCTTGGATATACCCTTCGACGGCTTGATAATCGTCCCCCTTGATTTGGTTCCTTGCAGAAGATCCATGGCTTTCAAGAAGTTTAATGGAATAAGATCAATTTACATTTCAAAGCAATGTTTCAGCAAAGGAGAGGAATAAGAACCTAAGAATAAGATGAGAAGAGACAAACTCTTAATTACCAATTTGTTGGTTTGATTTAGAAAATAATTTTGAAAACCCTGCTAACTAAGAAAGCGACCTACAGTCGATATGGCTCTGATACCATCTCTGTCGGGACCCGGGTATGCAAACTCGAAACCCTCTGTGTATACTACACTAGTCCAGGATCACGCTAGTGCACACAGTGGAAACATAGATGACATATCATTTCATACATAGAAATAACTAAGAAGAAGCAAATTATTACTGTATAGAGCAAACGACCTTATGGTCAAGGTTCATACACCGATGCCTCTTGGCTTAAGAAACAAATAAACTGTTGCAGCGGAAATAAAATAACTTGGGCCATTCGACATGCCACAGGCAATCGCTTGGGGAAACGCCTTCCTAGTCGACGTAGTCTTCATAGTACTCCTCCTCTTGATACTCATTACCTGGTCCTTCCTCAGCAACTGAACAACAGGGGCATAAAGCCGTGAGTACAAAACGTACTCAACAAGCCGTAGGGAAATGATGCAATATATTCATGCACGGCTTGACAAAGAATAATCATATGGTTCATTTCCAGAAAGTAATAACTTGAATTTAAATACAATAAATAGATTGAAGGCGATTGATAAAAACAATAATAAATAACTGGTAAATCAATGGTAGATAACAGAATGTAATGACGAGGCATCACCCTACATCATTCAAACAAGTATCAACCACACAATTCAACAAAGATATTTGAGACAAGAAAAAACAAAGTGAAATTCCCAGCAATTCCACAGTTCAAGAAAACACTCTATACCCCGTGTGAAATTCCCGGGCTTATCCATGACTGCGGACACGGCTATTCGAATAGTTTTACACTCTGCAGAGGTTGTACAGCTTTACCCACAAGACATGAATATCTCCTCGTGCAATCGATATTAACACACTTCCTTTGGTGTGTCGCAGAGATATCATGACAAAGCATTTACAATGCACATCTAAACTCGGTACTGCCCTCTAAGGTTTCGCCCCTCGGGGCCCCCTCTTGAGCCAGGTGAATGTACCCGTCCATCCCGAAACCCACACATACAGTTGGCAGTACTCAAGAGTAAACAATGCAAATTAATCAGCTAAGTCTGTCCCATACCAGACTTGTGGTTGCACGGTTAGGCCCAGTTCAATGGCGCACAAGATTAAGCCCTTAAATTATCTCAAGCAAAACAACCACATCCCAATGTGATAGACAGCACCCCCTTTACTGCACGATCACTTGCCCGAGGGAAAACATTTTGTTCAACCAAGACCAATGGCATCCCCTGCCATGGTACAACAAGTTTACAACAAATGGTCAACAACCACAATTCAATATCTCATTAGGTCAAAATTTAACTTTAGTTCACGTGATGATATGAACTCGACGATAACTAAGCGTGTCTAAGCATAACTACGTTAGTCCAATGTTGGTACTACAATTATGTCCAACTAGTAAACAACCCAACCTAAGGTTAACAATGGATTCATGGCATTCCAATAATCAAGGTGGCATACTGGCAATCAGGTAAATAGCTACTCCCGTAAACTAACCATGGATACACAAATAGCATGCAATTGTATAAAACAAATTACTTTTGCAAACATGGGTTCAATATGATCAAAGGACTACGACTTGCCTTGCTGTTCAAGTGCTGATTCTTGGTCTTCGAAGTCTCCGTTCGCTCCTTCGGGATTCGTGTCTACCGGAAAATAAAGCAACGATACCCAATAAATACAAAACAGAGAAGAAAACATGCTCAAAATTGAAAATGAATGGCTCTGGAGTGTAGAGCTCAATTTTACAAAAATTTAGAAATTTGATTCACTCCAATCGGAGTTCGGATGAGGGAGAACGGGCCTCCGGAAGATTTACTTCAGAGAAATTCACAAGGGGTGACACGTGGCAACTTGTGATTGGCTGGGATTTTTGGTTTTTCAGAAAATCAGAGAAAAGGAAAAGAATTCCTCTCGACGTGTGGGGCCCCCGACGTCGCTGGCACGGTCCATGGTAGACCGAGAGTACCGAGGCGACCTCGGGTGATCTGGCGATCGCGCCGACGTGGCATGCCACGCGCGCTTAGGGCTGAGGTGGCGGCTGACGCGGCTGCGAGGGCTGACGTGGCTTGCCACGGGGCAGACACATGGCGGTGAGACGCGGCTGACGTGGCGGCGCTGACGGGGGCTAGCCACGCGGCAAAATCCGGAGCGTCGGATCCGAATCGGACGGCCACAGGGCAAAGAAGCGGGCGGTGGTGACGCGGCCAGATCAGATGCGTTGACGGACGATCCGACGGCCAGGAGCTTGCGAAGGCAGACGATGGCGAGAAGGGGCGGCGCACTCACCGGACTTGGGAGAGATGACGAAGGTTTCGGCGAAATCGGGCCGGAGTGGACGAAAGAAGTAGCGGGTCCGGAAGAGCTCGACGCGACGAGTTCGATGGTGCAACCGATCACGGTGGAGGATGACCAACGGCGAAGGAAACAGCGGCAAAGAACTTCGGTGATGGCGCAAGGGATGATGGCGGTGTCTCGGCGAGCGTGGAGAGGGGCAGCGGATGCGGCGCTGAGAGGGGAACGCGACACGGGGCCTGGCGGCGGCTTTTATAGCCTCGGGAGGCGGGTCCACGCGCGGAATATGCGGCGGCAGCTCGGCGGCGGCTAGGGTTCGAGTCTGACCCGACGGCGCTACGTGGCGCAAGGGATGGCAATCGGATCGGGATCCGACGCTCAACGCGTTAGGGTTTTCGGCGCATGGGCTGGGCCGGGCGAAGAACAGTGATGGGCCAGGAGAGATTCGACCCGAGGAGAGGGAAAAAATTAAAAACGTTTTCCGAATTTAGAGAGATTCCAGAAATTCAAATAAAAGCAAATAAATTCAATTAAATAGCAAATAAATTCATAAAGTTCTCCAAAAATACAAAAAAATTCCTTGAAGCACAAGGAACCCAATAAAAACTGAAAACCTTTAATTTGATGCATAGATTAATCAAATTAAATCTTATAATTATTAAAAAATTCAATTTAAGCTTCGTTTAATTCCAAGAAATTGCAAATGGTTTATTTTTTATTTTAAACATCCCAAAACTCCAAATTTTGGGATGTTACAAGTCCAAATAATATTATATTTGTATAAGTATATGTGAAATTGTATATATATCATTCTTGTGTTGTAATCTCTAATATGGTTGTTTATGTCAACATTTTTCGAATTAGGATAGATGGCGCAACCAGACGTGGTGACCCTAATTTCGATCGCGGAGAACAGCTTGTTGGACTCCATCGCTACCGGGTAGCATCGAAGGTGATGCTAACGCTGCTGCCGGTGAGGCCGTCGAGGCTGCAGCCGATGAAGCCATTGACGCTGGAGCCGCCCAGTCCGGTAACACTGGTTCTGGCGAGGATGAGGTATAACTAGAAGAATATAATCCCTGTGGACATGCTAATTAATCGCGATTCATTAATATAATACACTCGACACGCTTATACATATGTTTGTGTATTTCAAGCCCGTACATCGAAAGCAACCAACCCAAGCATCGAGGACCTAACAAGAAGCCATCCACAAAGCACGTGTTTACCGACGTTAACAACGAAGGGATGCCAGTTGCCCCTCTTTCAGCAGTTGGGCCATACAACAACGCTTATGTTATCACGTGAGGGATCAAGTCCCAATTAGCATCGAAAATGGGCGAAGTTCCTCAAGCTACCAAGGACATGCTCTGGCAAGATATTAAGGAAAATTTCAGATTTCCTCAAGGGTCCGAAGATAAGGCCATGAAATTCACTTTGAAGAAAATGGCAACCATGTTTCAGGCGTGGAAGACGTCTCTCAGCCGCAAGTATGTGCAGAAGGGAGAAAGACCCGACTTCAACCAATTTCCTAAGCTGGCGGATCACTGGCAAGCATTCGAGGAGTACAAATTTGTCAATCAAGGCCGTGCCGCGAGTCAGAAGAACAAGGCCAATTCACAGATGAAGAAATACCACCACCATCTTGGCACCGGTGGATACCTCAAGGCTGTACCGAAATGGGAGAAGCGGGAAGCAGAATTAATGGCGAAGGACGTCACTCCGGCTACCACTTTGTGGGAAGAGCGCCTGCGCAATTGGTTCATGGGTCACGGGAGCCTTCAGATGACTAGCTTGGTGATGGCACCAGAGTGCAAGAGATCGGTCAAAGGATTGTACAAGCTGCCGAAAGGGCCTCGGCAGTACGTTCGTGCGATAGGGAGAATGACGTGCTAACACATGCCCTTCAAAACCCCGAGCACCGGGGCGGACACGAGGTATGGGCAAGCATCTGTTGTGGAACTATGGTTTCGCTAAGGATACGAATACGCATGAGGCCGCAGAGAAGCAAAGCAAGAGAATCATATAAAGTGTACCAATTGGAACAAGAGCTCGAGCAACCCAAAGCTAGCATCGGTGACATAATTGCGCTGACAAGTCATGATTGCCCTCAAGAACCTTCGTGGACTAGGTCCGAGCAATCAACCGGATGTCGTGGTCGGCCCCTCGGCGGCGGAGTGGCTAACAAGATCCACCGGGCCCTCAAGCGAGAACTTGCCAGCCCGTTACCCGTGGATGACATAAGGGTTCACCGCCCAGTGAGCTACATGTTGATGCGCCGTAACCTCACCATCAAGGTGGCTTACGGCATGGCATTTCCGGTGGAGCGGGGCGGATGTTCCATCGCAACGAGATACCCCGGTTACTCGAAGGTCGCGGTGGAGGAGGTGCCGAGCGGATTTGACGAACTTAACCTCGATATTCTTTGGAGGCGACGGCGTGACCAAGCTTGGACAGCCCTCCACCGTATCATCCTCTGGCGCAAGCGGTACATCATATTTCGAGATGGTGTGGAGGCGTCATCTCCACCACGGCAACCCACGCCTCCAATGTCACCTCCACGCAATGCCTCGCCGCAAAATAGAGCACGCCTCCTCCACCCCGCCCATGCGAAGCCCTACTCCGCCACCACCATCTCAAACAAAAACGAACCCCCAGAAAACCACGCCCACCATCTCCTCCGAGGAAGAAGCTCTCTAGCGAAAGGCTCCTCCACCGCTCCCAAGAAGGCCTCCTCCACCAATCAACAAAGATAAAGGAACCTCCAAAGAGGGCATATGATTTGACTAATGAGGAGAGTGACGCGGTCATGAAATCAGAAGTGGCTGCACACTTCACCAAAAAAAGCCAGAGCCAAAGAAGGTACCAATTGATCCAAAAACGGCGCAACACTTCGCGACATGTCGTGCAAAGCCGCTGCCTGTGTCGTCCAACTATGAACGGACAATAATAAAGGCTACACAGAAGAATAAACATGGTAAGGCGGCAGCGGCAAAGAAGAAGATAGACCATGCTCAGGAGAACCTCGAGAGGTTTATGAAGGAGGCAGGAATCAGTTCCACAACTGTAGCTCTTGGATTAGATGATCTTCCAATGGTAGAGGTCAAATGGCAATATCAGTTGGGCCGGGAGCTGATTGACCCTAAAGAGATAAAGGATCTACCAACCAAGATGCGGCAATTTCACGAATGGTACATGACAGAGTCCGCTCAAGGAAGAGCGATGTTCCCCCTCCATTTCAAAGAAGAAGATTTCTATCGCGGGGACAAAGATATGGCTCAATTCGAGGACTTCTACAATATTTACCATGCCGACTCCATCAACGTGTCTCTCATGAGCTGCTGGTGCCTGTAAGTGTCAAGCTCATACCTTTACCATGTGCTTCCTCGTACAATAAAATTGCAACTCTTAAACTTATACCTTTCTATGTAGAATGGAGATACAACGATGTAGAAAAGAGAACATCTTCAACGTGGGCTTCATCGACCCAGAGATTGTTAACGAGTACGTCTTTGGATTGAACCATGGCCGAAAGGATATTGAAGATTACATTCTCGATGCATTCTTGGGACATCACTACAAACCGTACATACTTCTGCCCTTCAACTTCGGGTACGTATATATACAACCTCTCGTTCTTATATTTTCCAAGGCATTGATAATACTACTAGCTAGTTACATATATGTTGCAATACATGAATAGGTATCACTGGATCCTTCTTGTCATCAAGCTTGATAGTAGCCAGATCGTTGTTCAAGACTCAAAAAGGACTCCGGTGGAAAATTATCAATATATCATTGACACCCTAAACAGGTATATAGCACATATATATACGATAGTTTTCCTTATTATGTATATTGAAATACCTTGCTAATTCCAACTCTGATAATTACTACTCATATATAATAACGCATCACACAGGGCATTCGCAAGGTTCCGAAGGAAGGAACAAGGAGATTTCGAGAATGAATTTGATGTACAAATAAGCACTAGAGTACGATAAAGAATATTAATATGTCAGTAATAGTTTTTCATCCCAATAATAATTGTTTTTTTTCAAATTTCATCGCAGTTCTAAAATGCATGAAGGAAACAACTTATGTGGCTATTATGTGTGCCACTATATGCAAAAGTATTACCCACGGCGATGTGCCGATAACCAACGCCGAGGTAGTGTGAACATGTTAATTTCTTAGTACTTAATTACAGTTTAATTACATGTCCAGAGATTTATTTACTTCCGCTTTGTCACCCAACATCAATGAGCAAGGCGTGATCCCGCAAGACCGGTTACAAAGAATCCAAGAACAACTCATCGGCTTTATTGTCGATTTAGATTGTATCCACCAAAGGCGAGTTCCACGCAAATGGTTGGAGACCTTGTCTGAAATAAAGTCGTGAACTGACATCAACGTCGATTATGGGCACAAAGAGCGATGCACGCAAGAAATGAGCTCAAGATTCACCCTTTTATTCTTTGAAACTTGTAAAAGTGGCTTATTATTTCATGTGTAACGCTCATCACTTGTTCATTTTTAGTCTATTAAGTTCAGATTTTTTCAGTAAATGAACCCGTAATTATCTGAATGAGTACGCATGAATAATATATATTTAATTATTGTGTCAAAAACTCCTGTAGTTCTATTTATTTTAATTGTTCAAATCTATATCAAAAACCCCTCTGAAAACATATTATATATTGAATATAATCAAAACGTTGTGCTGTCAGCCTCTTCACAAGCGGTTGGTAACTACAACCGCTTGTGGAGAGAGCCTCTCCACAAGCGGTTCGTAATACCAACCGCTTTTGGAGAGATCCTCTCCACAAGCGGTTGGTAACACCAACCTCTTGTGAAAGTGTTCAACCAGAAGCGGTTCGGGGAACCGCTTGTGATACCCGACGGGGTATCACTCGCGGTTGCTTACAAGCGGTTCTAAAACCGCTTCTGAAAGCGGTTTCGAACCGCTTGTGCATGCCCGATCCACAGCAGTGTATCCTCCTGGTTAGTATAAAATATGCCATCACACTCAGCTAATATGTATGGGCCTTAACTTTGTGCATGTCCCATGCATGCGCGCGGCATCAAAAGGTGTCGCACACACTACTACTGATCGCCATTCTGCGATTTCATCATCGCCGGTAGACCCGAGCCAGCAAGGATAATATTATCACCGCCGGTTCTAAATTCAACCGTAGTGATATTATCACCGCCGTTCTAACCTCAACCGCAAAGTGATAAGAATAGTATAATTTTTCCGCACGAATGGAGGCAATATCATTGCCGGTTTAGAGAGAGTCGGCAGTGATAATTCACTGCCGGTTTATATAAAAAAACCGGTAGTGATTTATCACTACCGGTTTTTGCTTTTAACCGGCAGTGATAATACCATTTTCACTGCCAGTTTTACTTTAGAACCGGCAGTGATATTACTTTTCCCCAAATTAGTTAAGATACAGAACATATCAAAGCATAATTAGTTAAAAAATAGAACATATTAAACACAGAACATTTTTAGTCCAGAATTATATATCGCGCAGAACAATTTTATTCCAGAATTACATATTTAGTCCTAATTATATATACAAAATAAAACGGGCCAACGGCTTTTAACCGTTTGAAACCCAAAATGGCGCAAACTAAATCCAAAAGTCATCGTCGTCGTCGTCCTCCTTCTCCTCGTCGCCGGAGCTACTGTCGGATGACCGATCGTAGTTGCGGCGGTGCTCCTCCTCCTCCTCTGAATCCGATTCGGTGGAGGAGTTGGTCTTGCCCCAACGTCGAAGGAGATCGCCGCAGCCGCTGTCGTCGTCGTCGTCGCCCTCCTCCTCCTCCTCTGCCTCCTCCTCCGCCTCCTCCTCCTCCTTCTCCTCCTCCTTCTTCTCTGGAAGAGGATCAGTGCTTTGCCCGGTACGTGCGCGCTTCTTGGGTGGGGCCATTCTAGCGGCAATGGTGGATTGTGATCGTGCCACAGATTGATGGATGTGCTGCACATTATATAGAGGAGGAATGGGGAAGAGCGACAGTCATAGGCGGCGGGAGTTGAAGGTTCATATTATCACTGTCGGTTTAATTTATAACCGGCAAGGATAATATTATCACCGCTGGTTCTAAATTAGAACCGGCAAGGATAATATTATCACCGCCGGTTATAAATTAAACCGACAAAGGATAAGAACAAAGGTATTTATAATCGCATGAAAAGCCATTTGGGCGGGAAACGACCTAATATCACTACCGGCTTTAGATAGAGAAACGGCAGTGAATGTATTAGTGTCGGTTGAACAGTGTAACCGGCAGTGATAAAGCCAAATGCGTGGGAAACAGCAGCCATATCACTGCTGGCTTTTGAGATAGAACCGGCAGTGATATATTACTGCCGGTTCAAGAGAATAAACCGGCAGTGATAATATCGCACTATATATACCCTGGCTCTGTTCCCCAATCTATCCAGAATAGAGAGGATCTCTGTTCTTGCTCGATTGGGGTGGAGAGAAGGCGAATTTTTGCTCTCAAATTTGGTGTAATTTGTCGTTTCTAACTTCTGATCTAAGGTTCAGATATTGTTTAGTTGGATATTACGTTCTATATTGTTGTAGGTTGTGATCAGAATTATTGATTGCCTAGTCAACACAATTAGATTTGTAATATGGAGTACTTTAGATTTGAAATTACCAACTTTTATATGTATAGTGATTGCATTTAATACGTTGATTGAATTTAAATGTGGTAGCACTTCATAATTAACTATTGTTTAATCTAAATACTTAAAATTGTTTCTTTATTTTGTGTATGTTAATTTAATACTACGTAAGTAATGTAAATTCTTTGGACGGACCATTATATATAACTAATAGCAATTATTTAATTGATTTTGCAATCGAGATTTGGATATAGATTTATATATAACTAATAGCAACCACGCATCGTGCCAAACGCTCATCGATAACTATGAAGGTCGGATCGTAACTTAGTTGTATAATTAAAGATATGCTTTATTTTGTATGAAGGTGAAGCTTCAATTTGTAATATAAACATTTTGTACGAAGGACATGCTTCAATTTGTAATGTATGGAGTATTGATTATTATAATCATCCAGAAAAAGTAAATGTCCAATGGATGAAAAGGTATATAATTGATGTAAAAAGGCCATGCATAAAAGAATTATGTTCCTCATCCAATACTCCTTGATAAAATAGTACTGAAATGAGAGAAGAGGAGACAATAGTACTCAAATTTGTTGGACGGACCATTATATATAACTAATAGCAATTATTTAATTGGTTTGACAATCGAGATTTGGATATAGATTTATAAGTAATGAAAATTTCTAGATTAATTAGAAACCGTCTGTAATGAGCACTGTAGCCATCACAGACGGTTATATTTAGAAACCGTCTGTGATATTTCTTGCATCACAGACGGCTGTAATATAAAACCGTCTGTGATATATACACTGACGGTTTGAGTACATAACCGTCTGTGATGTTCCATATCATAGACGGTTTTCCAGAACCGTCTGTGATCGTGCATCTGATATAAGCCCCACTGTAGTAGTGATAACAAATTAAATGTATAAAACAATTTGTGAGCACTTATTGATTTACTGAGATTTTATTTGTTGTAAATATTTGTAGATGGATCGAAGATGGATGTATGAAGCGGACCGTCGCGATAGAGAGTACTTTAACGGTGTGACTAGTTTTTCGAGCGCTGCCGTATGCATAAGTCAAATAAGCTGATGGACTATATTTGTTGCCCGTGCATCGATTGCAAGAATGAGAAGCAATTTTCGAACCTTGAGGCGATCCGTGCACACTTGCTTCGAAGGGGTTTCAAGCCTGTCTATACCTGTTGGACCGAGCATGGTGAAGATGAGATTGTGCATGAAGGGCATCTGATTGATGATGATGAAGACAACGACTTGACCGCGATAGAAAATACTTTCGTTGACACCCAAGAAGAGACATTCATCGATAACCATGAAGATGATCTAGAACAGATGTTGCATGATGGGGAGGAGGACCTCACGAGTGAAAGGGATTTTCAGAAGTTTCAGCGTATGGTAGAGGATTCTACAACACCCTTGTACCCAAGTTGCAAAGAGGAGTTCAAAAAGCTGCATGTTGTGCTTACGCTGCTGCAATTGAAGGCAAGCAATGGTTGGTCCGACAAGAGTTTCACGGAGCTGTTAGGTTTCTTCAGAGATGTCCTTCCAGAGGGTAACGTGTTGCCAGCAACCACGTACCAGGCCAAGCAGGTTGTTTGCTCGTTGGGACTGGAAGTGCAGAAAATACACGCATGTCCAAACGATTGCATATTGTATCACAATGAGTTTGCAAATTTGGATGCATGTCCCGTTTGCAAGGCATCTCGGTATAAGCGCGGCGATGACAATATCGAGGGGCAGTGTAAGAAGAAAAGACCTCCGACCAAGGTGGTCTGGTATTTCCTTATAATCCCCCGTCTGAAGCATCTGTTTGCAAACAAAAGGCATGCTCAATTGCTGCGATGGCATGCCGAGGAGCGTAAAAAGGATGGAATGCTCAGACACCCTGCTGACTCCGCGCAGTGGAGGAATATCGACAGAAAATACAAGAAACACTTTGCATATGATATGAGGAATATAAGGTTCGGACTCAAGACAGATGGGATGAACCCTTTCGCAACATGAGTAGTCGCCATAGCACTTGGCGGTGACTTTATGTATGTACAACCTTCCTCCTTGGCTTTGCATGAAGCGTATACATTATGATGCCGTTATCGATCCAAGGGCCGAGGCAACCCGGCAACGATATTGATGTGTTCCTCAAACCACTAGTTGAAGATCTTCTGGTATTGTGGAATGACGGTGTACGGGTATGGGATGAGTACAGAAGAGAAAACTTCATGCTACGGGCGTTGTTGTTTGTAACCATCAATGATTACCCTGCTCTTGGCAATCTTTCAAGCCAGACTATAAAAGGATTCAATGGATGCGTGCATTGCATGGGTGATACAGAGGAGCCATGGCTGAAATATCCTGTCGAAAAATGTGTTACATGCAGCATCGTAGGTTCCTTCGCAAGGACCACCCAGACGCAACAACAAGAGAGCTTTTGACGGTACAAAGGAGACTGCTTCAGCTCTGAAACATCACAATGGCAAAGAGATATTTGCGGCTGTAAAGGATATTAAAATTATCCATGGAAAGGGAGCCAGAAGTACATCGCCCCGAAGTTCGGTGATCTGACTCCTTTGTGGAAAAAGAGATCAGTATTTATGGACCTACCTTATTGGCAGCACCTGGATGTTCGACATGCTATCGATGTCATGGATATAGAGAAGAATGTGTGTGACAGCTTGCTTGGTATTTTACTAGACATACCTGGCAAAACAAAAGATACACTCAAGGCACGGATGGACCTGAAAGATATGAAACTCAGGAAGGAGCTGCATCATGAAGGTCTGGGTCAAGGAAAAAAGTACCTTCCCGCATCTTGCTACACTTTAAGCAAGATTGAGAAAATTAGCGTGTGTGAGTGCTTGCACGGAGTCAAAGTTTCGTCCGGTTATTCTGCCAACCTAAAGAGGCTAGTCTCAATGAAAGACTTGAAATTAGTTGGTATGAAGTCTCATGATGCCACTTGATGATGATCACACTACAGGATGGCCCATTAGCGCAAGCGGTATTACTGCTTCCAAAAATAATAATTAAAAGCTGACTTACCGCTTGGAAAAAGAATTTTAATTAAAAGCTGTAGTGCCGCTTGGAAAAGTAAGTTATATAAGCTGTCATACCTCTTGGAAAAGAAATTTAATTAAAAGCTGTAGTGCCGCTTGGAAAAGTAAGTTATATAAGCTATCATACCGCTTGGAAAAAGAATTTTAATTAAAAGCTGTAGTGCCGCTTGGAAAAGTAAGTTATATAAGCTGTCACACCGCTTGGAAAAATAATTTTAATTAAAAGATGTCGGACCGCTATGGAAATGTTTCTGATACAATTGGACCGCTTGCAATATTATTTTGGCGGGCATAGACGCGCGTATGTAATACCACAAATCTTCTTTGCCAGGGTTTTCGACAAGAAATGTTTTTCTGCGTTCTTGATTTTCGAGTGTGGTTGTTTCGTCGCAGGTCATCCATTTAGCCCGGTTTTCTTTTAGCCCAGCCGGCCCGACCGATCCCCCTAACCCTAAATCTACCGCATCCCTTGTAATACTGCGGGTTTTCCCCCGAGTCTGGGGACTTCTATTCCGAGTGGTTGGAGGGCCTGGTTGTAATACCGCAAATCTCCTTTGCCAGGGTTTTCGGCTAGAAATGTTTTTCCACCTTCTTGATTCAAGGTTCTGTTATCGCGCTTTTAATAATTCTATTATAGGTTTTGGGAATTTTCGTAAATCTTATCGGAATGAGTGTTTTCTCTGAACTGAATCTATTCTTCAGCAAGTTTTACTCAAAAAGAAGATTGCTTTTCGCCAAGAGTTTGAATTTCGATCTTTGGAATTTGTGGGTTGGTGGTCTCTATAATTGTTGAGTATAAAAGGAAGAGAGGAGGAAACCCTAGGAAAAAAAACTCCTGAGTCTTTGTCCCCCAAATGAATTCCAGCCGCCGCCTCCCGTGCAGAGAGTGGATTCGGCCGCTCGCGCCGCTCCTGCGCCGTCCTCACCCGTGCCCTCCACGGTATTCCCGGCGCCGCATGCACCGCCCAGCACTGGGCTGCCCCCGCCGCTCCGATCGCCTCCGCCTGCTCCCGGCCACGCCCTAGGCAGCCGGCGCCTCCGTGTCGCCTCCGCCTCCCTGCTGCCTCCGGCCTTCCTCCTTCTCGGCGCGTCCAGCGCCTCCCAGCCGTGGCTCTAGCGCCGCCTCCTCCCGGCCGCGCCGCCACCCGAGCGCATCCCTCCCTCCGACCGGCACAGGCCTCCCGTGCGTGCTGCGCCTCGTTTTCCTCTCCTTCCTCCAGGTGTGAGAATTTGCTGAGGTAAATTTCTTGGAGGATGTGGTCTGCATGCTCGTGCTATGATATTATTGATTATGAGATAATATTTTAGTAGTTTTGTAGTTTGTCTGGCAGTGTTCATGATAAACTCTTAAGTAATTTAGTGTTTGTTCTGAACCAAGTGATAGAATTTGATGTCTCTGGTATGATAGAATACCAAATTATTTACTTCTCTTCTTCTTTTACTGTTTTAACTTCTGAATCGCGTGGACCTTAATCTTATCATTGCTACCATGACGGACCTTTATTTTGGATGAATCACGATTAGAATTTCAGTGCTGAAAATTGTTTTAGTTTGATGAATCATGTAATGTTGTTTCATTCTGTCCATTTTGGCCGAAAGGTTCAAAATGTTGTCCAGAAGAATGTTTCATAGCATGGCTTAACCAGAGGATGCTGTATGGTTATGAATCTCTGAGCTGAATAAGTTATTCCTCCAATTTATAGATAAAAGCTACTTCTAAAGAGGCATAAAGGCTACCTTTAAAGAAAATCATCATTTTGTTAAAAGATCTACACTGAAAAAGAGTAACTCTTACTATTCTGCTTCTTTGAAATATTTCATTGGAGTGTTGCATGAATGCTTTATGTTCTTGCACGTTGTATTACTAGGCTCCAATATCATATACTACAGTTCAGTGGAAATGGTTTATTTTCATTATCATTTATGGAGATGATCCACCGATTGTTTAGAAAAAAATATACACAAGACTGTTATGGAGCTTTGTGCAGGAAAAATTGAATGCAGAATAATTGAAAATATAAGATACTTAATTTGAAGTTAGTTTCATGGCAAGGGATAGAACCTGAATGTTAAAGATGTGAAGGGAAAAAAATTGATCGCATCAATCCAAGACCAGGAGTTGCTCCTAAATTGGAAATAATGAAGTGGTGTATTTTCCTTGGAAGATGTATAAGGAGAAGATTCACAGTTCTATATTTGTATTGTTGGCGTAAATTCCATTCTGTTCAAGTGTCATTGGTTGATGTGTTGTTCAGTGTTCACGTGTTTGGCATTCTGTTTATTTTTGTTCCGTGCTCACTCGGCTGCTTTTACTTTATAGTTTATACAGCATGCATTTTGCATACTTTACAATTGAGATTATTGCTTTCAGTGACTTCCTTGCTGTTTGGATGTCCAATTGTCTTTACTGTTTTACGGGTGGGGTAGGGGGATGGGTGAAAATGCTTTGTTGCTAATAAAGAGTTTCAGGTGTACCTTCGATGGCCTCCGTTTTGGTGCTGCATTCATTTAATCAAGTTGGTGGATTGTGTACACTTTGTTTCCTTGAAGAGGTGCGTTTTCTTGTTCAAATCCAGGTGAATGTGTATCTCTGTATAGTATAGGCGCATGTACTGCTGGAACCTTTTCGCTTGTGTCTTAATAATTAATACTTGTAAGAGTTCAAGTGTTGACTACTTGAATTTATGGTTATGCGCTTATGCTTATTGCATATAGGTAACAGGACCAAAGCTACTTGATTTCGCCTATACCGCTTCTAATGAATCTACATTTTATTAGATCGACAACTTGATCAATCAAAACCATTTGTTCAAGCGGAGTATCATATTGATAAAGGCATGGTGTTTCTACGAGAGTCGTATTCTTGGAGCTCACCATGGTCTTATATCTACTTATGCATTGGAGACCCTAGTTCTGTACATTTTTCATGTGTTCAACAATTGTTTTACTGGACCACTTGAGGTGCCTTTTTCTCTCTTTCCTTTTACTATCCTGACACAAAGACAATGCTTATTTGCTACTTCGCATTTGCAGGTATTACACCGCTTGGAATTTTTCAGCAACTTTGATTGGGAGAAATTTTGTTTGAGCTTAGGGGCCCTGTTCCTATAAGTTCACTTCCGGATATGACCGTAATTAATATAAGTCACTTAGTTTTACCGCTAGATCAATAATTAATTGGAAAGCGTTCTTTTGATTATTAATGTTATGTCATGCAATGGAGCCCCCACGGATGGATACTAGTGAATTGTTGTCGAGCAAGTCCTTCCGGATAATTGCGTTGATAAGTATGCGATTACGCCGCCCCAGAGAGCGAGTGGTCAACCATTTGTTTCAAAGCACTTCAATGTTATTGATCCTTACGAACAAACAATGACCTTGGAAGAAGTGTCAAGAAGGTAACTATCAACCTACTTGATCGAGTTCATTATCGGGACCCGAATATGCAAATCTGGACCCTCGTGTATACCGTGACTAGTCCAGATCACGCTTAGTGCACACAGCTCAACATTAGTGAATATCACAATCATACACAGCGTAAATAGATAAAAGACATAATATATTAAATATTACCAGTTGAATGACCTTATGGTCAACTTACTTAACAATGCCTCGTAAGGCTGAACAACAAATTAAACTGCAGCGGAATGAAGACGTAGGTAACCCCTCAGTATACCACAGGCAACTGACAAGGCTCGCACCCTAAACATTCGTCTCTCCATGGTACTCCTTCTTCAGCACTGATGATGTTTGTAGGCAAGGGTGAGTATACAACATACTCAACAAGTTGTGCACAGAATGCAAGTCTATCATAGCTATATGCATGGCTTATTCCAATGGAAAGACTAAGTGGCTCACAAGCAGTAAAGCAGCATTTTCAAACATAAGCAATATGTAGATTGAAAAGATAGTAAAACAAATAATAACAAGTGATAGATAGATTCAGTATTTCTCAAGTAAACCATGTTTTCTCATCCTAAGTCAAGATTCAACTTTCCATGGCAACCTGCCGTCCATCCCATATTTCCACTTTGCAAAAATCTAACCCTTGACTGTAATCCCCGAGCATTGCTCAATACCGTGAGCACGGCTATCCGAATAGTTTGTACACTCTGCAGAGGTTATGCACTTTACCCACATGATACAACCATGCACCACACAGTGAACGATTCGTAACGAAGCCTTTACAATGCATCCTCTTAACCCAGTGCTACCCGCTAAGGTTTCAACACTGAAGGGCTATACCACCACAACAGGGACCCCTCTTGCGCTATGTGAGTTTCCTTCGTACACGCGGACCCACACCACCAAGATAGCACTTAAGTTAAGCATTTGCAAATTAGTCAGCTAAGCTGTCCCATACCAGACATGTGGTTGCAAGTTAGACTCAGGTCAAAGGCTCGCATGGTTAAGTCCTTAACTGACCGAGGCAAGACTAACCAAAAGTGATCTCAATATCCAAAACCAAATAAAAACCAAATACGACCGTCCAGTTGCCACTCTTGGCCCACCAGAAACAATCTTGCCACTTGCCCCAGTCTAAATCATTTTTCCTACCCCGGTTGATTACCAAGCACCACGTGCCATCAACAATTCAATATCGTTGCGTGACATCCATCGCCACTACAACTCAATCTCATCGTGTGACCACACATGACACACAAATTCATATCATTGTTCCATATTCCATTAGTCAAAATTAATAACCAACACTTCATGTACATGTGATGACGTGGCATGGCTAAGCAAATCTATTCCGTTCTAACCATCCATGTTGATTTCAGTATTAACCAACTATAGTAACCAACCTAAGGTGACAATGAGGCATGGCATACAAATAACAAGGTAGGGTATAATTCAAAGGGTACATTAGCTAAATCCCAACTTATGTTGAAATCATTTATACACATAAAATAACAAGTGATAATGTAAATCAAAATAGCATGCAATCTAATTTATGGGTGCAACATGATCAAAGCACAACTTGCCTTGCTTAAGCTCCTGATATTGCTCCGAAGATTGTACTTGAGATGATAATTCCTTCTCCGAAACCTTGCTCAACTCAACGTCTACGCGAATCGAGAAGAAATAGCAAATAAACTCCAAAACTATAGAACAAATGAACTCAAAAATCCGGATAAAAACCATCATTGGATATATCTCAATTTTATAAATTTTTAGGAATTTGAATCACCTAAATCGGAGTTCATATGCAAAAGTTATAAGGTTTTGAAGTTTTGAAAATAACTAAACTCTAGAATTAGAAATTCTAAATCCTTCCGAATTATTTTTATAAAGAAGATCCGAATTTTCCCGCCCCGGCTTGTACAGACAAAACGTGGCGAAATCTAGACTGATAAACTCAATCTAACGGTTACGGGTAAATCTACTACATGGCCTAATATCAACCATCCGACTTAAATCCAACGGTTGATATTTAATCGGAGACGCTTACCGATTCCGAAGTTATGACTTAATCCTGATCGCTCGATGAAGATCCGACAGCTGACGAAGTTCCCAATCGGCAATGGCTGGACCACGTGCAAAATTCGCCGGACTCGAAGAAGACGACGATCCCGACGGCGATCTCCTTCTTTGGCGATGCTCCGGCAGAACTACGGCGCACAGGATGCTTCTCAGCGGCAACTCGGCAGTCCTTCGCAATTTCCCGAGCAATGGCGCGATTTGCTCGAAAATCTCCTGGTGCTGCTGTTTCCCTCGGATGACGGCGCTACCGATTTTCCTGTCGATCGATCCTTCTGGCGACGCCAGCACTTCCTTCGCAATTTTTTCCCTCGCTCGGTCGCTCGGTGCTTCTGGGACGACTCGCCGCTCGGGGTTTAAATAGCGATCGCGCGTACGTCTCCCGCCCGGGCGGGACTCCGAATTCCCTATTTGCTTCGGCCGGTGCGTGAGTCCCACCCGAGCACGTTTTGCTCCCGCCGGAAGAATTTCCGAACGGACTTAGGCGCCAGCGCACGTATTCGAATCGACTATGCCACGTTACTTCTCCCGCGCGATGAAAAGTCCTCGGTCCTTGCCGAATTCAGCCACGCGCTATTTCCTTCCGCCTGGTAGATCTTCCGTGACCCTGATGGATTTTGGCGCCAGCGATGGAAGGTTTGAGTCTGCCTTAGAGAAGATAGCCGGTTGGCTGACATGTGGCAAGTCAATCGCCAAATTCTTGGTGACGTGAAGCAGTGTCCCTCCCGCAGACGACATGCAATACGCCCATCCTTTCATTCTATTCCGGTCAGTAGCCCAATTCCTCTAATCCGATTCAATCCCAGAGAGAAAAAGAAATTTCCCAAAAATACTTTAAGACCTTCTATTCTAAAAAATATATATATATTTTTGGGCAGACTTTATTGTAAATTACCCTTTTAATTAATATTCCCTAACAAAAGCCATATATACTAATTCGAAATGATTTAAATAAATATCAGAAAATCCAATAACTCCAGAAAATTCACAACAATCATAAATCGCAATAAAATAATATCTAATAATTAAGAAGTCAAATTTTTTGGATGTTACAAACCTCCCCCCCTTAACAGAATCTCGACTCCGAGATTCAGGGCTGTCTAGAGAATAGGTTTGGGAATTCTGCCTTCAGACCCTTTTCATCTTCCTAGGTTATCTCGCTCTCTGAACGATTGCCCCACTGAACTTTACTAGGGCGGGTGGACTTATTTCTGGTCCTGTGCTCCATTATATCCAAAATCTTAATAGGCTGCTTTTTATAAGTCAGATCCTCCTGCAACTCAATCGCTCCTAACGACGTCCGCTTTGCTGGCACTCTAAAACACTTCTTAAGCTGCCACACCTAAAATACGTCATGGATTCCTACTAAGGACTAGGGCAACTCCAACTGATAGGCAACAAACCTAGGTGCAAACTTTTAGCATGAAATCCTTCTACACCTTCAAGGGGAGTAACTTTAAGATACACGAAATCGTTAGGTTTGAAACTCAACTCTCGACAGCGATGGTCAGCATAGCTCTTCTGCCATGACTGTGCTATTTTCAATTTTTCTCGGATCATGGCAACTTGTTCTTCAGCCTCTCTAAGCATCTCAGGTCCAAATACCGAACACTCCCTTACGGGGTTTGACAAGCTCGTCCATATAAGAATTCAAATGGTGACATCTGCAAACAAGCCTGGTGACCATCGTCATCACTGAATTCTGCCTATGGCAAACATTTATTCCAAAGCGTGGCGTAAGCTAACGCACAACCTCTAAACATACCCTCCAGAATCTGATTAACTCTTTCTGTTTGACTATTGGTACGCGGTTGATAATTGTTCTGAAATTCAAGCAAGTTCCCCTTTACTTCATGTAACTCGTTCTAAAACCTTAAGATAAATTGTATACCTCTATTGGACACAGCCTCCTTGAGCACCTAAGTAGTCACTCAATCCCCGCCATATACAGATCTGCCAAACGACCTTTTGAATACATAGTCTTTCCGTGATATGATTCCTTCGAATTCATACCTTTTAGGGTCCATTTACACTAGGGATCATTTTAAGGATTTGCCTCCTATAGGAATCTATAATGATTTGAAACGAACCTTTAGATCTTTAATGCATTGCCTTTAGTATTATCATTATTATTTTTATTCACATCACATTGAGTATCATAACCAATAGTTTCGCCCTTTACCTTAGGTTACCAAAACCCTTCCTTAAGATATTAATTTTCTTTGGCACTTCCTGGGTATATCAAATACTTAGAATTATGAGTTTTCTCAAGTATCAATTTCTTAGGATCTTCCTATCCGGCACAGTGGTTCAGCATTAAATCCTTATGGTATCCTAATCACTCAAATTTCTACTTTTTGGCTACGCCTTCTTCTTTCCTTAACTTGATTTTGTACTTCATCTACCTTCGAACTTCTTATGTTCTGATCTTCTAATGTTGGTTCTATTTCCAAGGCAACTATGAAACCTTGTGGGGCGACCTTTAATTTCAACTTCTTAGATTCTTTACATACCCTGGTTAACTGCTTATTATCAACATATTACCTCGTAATTCAAATGTCGACTACCACTTTAGCCTTACTGAAATGCCTATGGATTCTGACACTAGACTCTTTGATCCTTTCCAACCATTATCTTCGTCCTATATTAAGGTTGGACTGAGTAAATATATTTAGATTCTTAAGGCTCATATATATATATATATATATTATATATATATATATATTCGATGAGATAGTGACACCATTTTTTTTCTTCACGCACTACAACGGCTAACTCCAAGTCATACGTAAGGTAATTGCAACTGCCTCATCGTTTATGCAACAACGTCGGTTCACTTCTTAGATTATGTCTAGAAGCATCATCCTTATATATTGAAACTACTCCGCACAGCTAGTAGTACTAACACATGCATTAATGGTAATCGCTCTTTCAACTTCCGAAAACCCTTTTCGTTATTCTGGTGTCTATGCATCTCTTTCTCCTTAACAATCGTACAAAAGGTCTAGCTATTGTCGAAAAGCCTTCCTATGAACCAATGGTATTATCTTACCATTTCTAGAACCTTAAATCTAGGTAATGTACCTTGGTTGCTTCCTATGTAACACAACTTCTACCTTGCTTGGTTCAACAATAACTCCTTTAGCAGTCTTTGTATGACTAAGGGTTTCGACCATTTCACTTTCAGAATTTACACTAGTTGAGCTTAGCATATGACTACTACTCTTGCAATCTTTCTAAATCAATCTAACATGTTCTGCCTGATCTTCTCTTGTCTTAGGGTATACTAGATTGTCATCAACCATGAATTCATTAATTACTCCATAAATATCTTACTTATCATGTTTATTAGATATGCGGGGCAAACTTATATCGTTTATGTAGAGAGCGTAATCTTAGAAACATCCTTTCCTTGATTCCTAAATTTTATGATAGCCTAAGCGAAGTTTTATCCCAAAGAAATTCCAATTCTCTTCTAAATTGTCCAATCATGTTGTTGATCCTGATATTGGATACTTGTTTTTGACCCTTTCTTTATTTAAAGCATGATTCATTGCACTTTTCCGATCTTCTATTTTCCTTTTTGTTAACCACAAATAACGCACTAAGCTTTCTCAAAATTATTTCTAGTAATTCTTCGTCATGCCTTTCCATTTTCCATTAATTCCTTAGTATGATCTTTTCGCTATTGGTGTTGTATCAAACACTAATTTTGCTCATGAACTTGATCTCTCGATATGACGGCATACCAAGCAATTTCTTGAAAAATGTATTACGGTATTTTCTTGACAACTAGCGCATCATCTAATTGGCAATTTCACACAATTATCCATTAGCTGGCCAACACGAACTGTAATCACTTAAAATCTTTTTTTTTCACATTCAGGGTTTTAATTCGGTATACTCTTCACCAAAATAGTCCTATGTTTGAGCATCCAATTAATTCGTCAAAGGTTTAAGTATCCAACTACAATATGGTCTGCGTGAAACTCCACTCACTAAACTCTCAACATCCTGGTTAAATCTAGCGCAACTGGCACTCATTGATAATGATGATTCCTCTGATTGTTAAGATTACGCGGGGTATCACCAACTAGCCACCATTGCTCACGTGTCATTTTTAGATGAACCATATATGCAATAATACTCTTAGAGAACATCTAACTCATCGTTTCCCCATTATTGCTTCTTCATTCCAACACTCGGTATTCTAATGTATTAATCCTTTCTGCTTCATTTCTTCCAACAAGGAACCTTTTACATGGAATACATTACTAATCCCTCTACTTTCACTGGTAGGTTTATGACATTGCACTAAGTAAACTCACGGCTCCTAATTTTCTTTTTTTGGCTTTGGCGTTGGGGCTTTGATAAGGACGGAGTTGTAATTGACTTTGAACCAATGCGTTTGCTTTTCCTTGAGGGTATTTGCTGGCAACTGCTTAGGTCTGTGGCAATTATAGCAGAGTCTAGGGTGAACTTTCTTTCTTGGTTATTTGTTGATTGGAACAGTATCTTTTACCTGAACGCCTTTTCTTCGATTGGTTTTCTAGACAAATTTCTTCTGCAATTTCACCGCTCACTCTTAGCATTATGTATCAGACTGGGGTAACTTCTTGTATATCCCTAGCTATAGGAATTATTTGTCTTCTCTGAATTCACTATGACCACACCATTCCTGGGAGTTTCCATTGGGTTGATTTCCATTTTCTTTGGCTCTATTGTTATCACTATTATGAACTATCTGCTTGATTACCTCAAGGGTTAAGGAAACGGTTAGCATAAATAAGGAGCAAGAATCCTAATATAGGGGAAATAAGTTTTAACCCAATAACTTGAACAATCAATATTAATAACTTGGTATGGCTGCTCATATAAGCCTAAAAGCTTTGCAACACATACTGCACACTCAGCAATCAAGAAGAACCAATTCAACCTAAACACACAAAAACTACCGTTTACATGGGCGACACTCCTATCCTAGGGAACGCGACTCCCACACATGAGTCTCAACCGGCTACTTGAAGCTCTGGGTCTTCTAGATCTTGATTGATTCGCTCTTCCGCGAGCTTGATGATTCTTCCCTTCGTGATCTTATGGTAGCAGTAGGCACTCGACGACATCCCCTAAAGTGTGGTATATCGTTTTCTACTCAAGATAACTCAGGTAAGATTTTAACTCAATTCAGCAGAGGTAAGAGAAAGAAATTTCAGCAAGGGAAGAGAAAGAACTTTTGGGTAAGGACAGAAATAGAAGAATGAGAAAAGTGAAGAACACATTATTCTTCTGGGTTAGGTCTTTTAATTTAGAAAATAATTTTGAAGGACCTATAGAGACGACTAACTATCTAGGGTCAAGGCCTACAGACAGTATGGCTCTGATACCACCTCTATCGGGACCCGAATATGCAAATTCGGACCCTCGTATACCGTGACTAGTCCAGATCACGCTTAGTGCACACAGCTCAACATTAGTGAATATCACAATCATACACAACAGTAAATAGATAAAAGACATAATATATTAAATATTACCGGTTGAATGACCTTATGGTCAACTTACTTAACAATGCCTCGTAAGGCTGAACAACAAATTAAACCGCAATGAATGAAGACGAGGTAACCCCTCAAGATACCACAGTAACCGACAAGGCTCGCACCCTAAACATTCGCTCTCCATGGTACTCCTTCTTCAAAGACTCGATGATGTTTGTAGGCAAGGGTGAGTATACAACATACTCAACAAGTTGTGCATGTAATGCAAGTCTATCATAGCTATATGCATGGCTTATTCCAATGGAAAGACTAAGTGGCTCACAAGCAAGAAAGAAGATTTTCAAACATAAGCAATATGTAGATTGAAAAGATAGTAAAACAAATAATAACAAGTGATAGATAGATTCAAGATTTCTCAAGTAAACCATGTTTTCTCATCCTAAGTCAAGATTCAACTTTCCATGGCAACTCGCCATCCATCCCATATTTCCACTTTGCAAAAATCTAACCCTTGATCAGAATCCCCGAGCATTGCTCAATACCGTAAGCACGGCTATCCTAATAGTTTGTACACTCGCAGAGGTTATGCACTTTACCCACATGATACAACCATGCACCACACAGGTGAACGATCATAACGAAGCCTTTACAATGCATCCTCTTAACCCAAGTGCTACCCGCTAAGGTTTCAACATCAAGGGCTATACCACCACAACAGGGACCCTCTTGCGCTATGTGAGTTTCCTTCAGACACCGGACCCACACCACCAAGATAGCACTTTGTTAAGCATTTGCAAATTAGTCACTAAGCTGTCCCATACCGCATATGTGGTTGCAAGTTAGACTCAGTCAAAGGCTCGCAAGGTTAAGTCCTTAACGATCGAGGCAAGACTAACCAAAAGTGATCTCAATATCCAAAACCAAATAAAACCAAATACGACCGTCCAGCTTGCCACTCTTGGCCCACCGTAAACAATCTTGCCACTTGCCCCAGCCTAAATCATTTTTCCTACCTTGCTGATTACCAAGCACCACGTGCCATCAACAATTCAATATCGCTATGTGACATCCATCGCCACTACAACTCAATCTCATCGTGACCACACATGACACACAAATTCATATCATTGTTCCATATTCCATTAGTCAAAATTAATAACCAACACTTCATGTACATGTGATGACGTGGCATGGCTAAGCAAATCTATTCCGTTCTAACCATCCATGTTGATTTCAGTATTAACCAACTATAGTAACCAACCTAAGGTGACAATGAGGCATGGCATACAAATAACAAGGTAGGGTATAATTCAAAGGGTACATTAGCTAAATCCCAACTTATGTTGAAATCATTTATACACATAAAATAACAAGTGATAATGTAAATCAAAATAGCATGCAATCTAATTTATGGGTGCAACATGATCAAAGCACAACTTGCCTTGCTTAAGCTCCTGATATTGCTCCGAAGATTGTACTTGAGATGATAATTCCTTCTCCGAAACCTTGCTCAACTCAACGTCTACACGAATTGAGAAGAAATAGCAAATAAACACCAAAACCATAGAACAAATGAACTCAAAAATCTGGATAAAAACCATCATTGGATATATCTCAATTTTATAAATTTTTAGGAATTTGAATCACCTAAATCGGAGTTCATATGCAAAAGTTATAAGGTTTTGAAGTTTTGAAAATAACTAAACTCTGGAATTAGAAATTCTAAATCCTTCCGAATTATTTTTATAAAGAAGATCCGAATTTTCCCGCCCCGGCTTGTACAGGCAAAACGTGGTGAAATCTAGACTGATAAACTCAATCTAACGGTTACGGGTAAATCTACTACATGGCCTAATATCAACCATCCGACTTAAATCCAACGGTTAATATTTAATTGGAGACGCCATCGATTCGGTTATGACTTAATCCCGATCGCCGATGAAGATCCGATACCGACGGTTCCCGATCGGCAATGGCTGGACCACGGCAAAATTCGCGGACTCAAGAAGACGACGATCCCGACGGCGATCTCCTTCCTTGGCGATGCTCCGGCAGAACTACGGCGCACAGGATGCTTCTCAGCGGCAACTCGGCAGTCCTTCGCAATTTCCCGAGCAATAGCGCGACTTGCTCGAAAATCTCCTGGTGTTGTTGTTTCCCTCGGATGACGGAGCTACCGATTTTCATGTCGATCGATCCTTCTGGCGACGCCAGCACTTCCTTCGCAATTTTTTCCCTCGCTCGGTCGCTCGGTGCTTCTGGGACGCCTCGCCGCTCGGGGTTTAAATAGCGATCGCGCGTACGTCTCCCGCCCGGGCCGGACTCCGAATTCCCTATTTGCTTCTGCCGGCGCGTGAGTCCCACCCGAGCACGTTTTGCTCCCGCGCGGAAGAATTTCCGAACGGACTTAGGCGCCAGCCCACGTATTCGAATCGGCTATGCCACGTTACTTCTCCCGCGCGATGGAAAGTCCTCGGTCCTTGCCGAATTCAGCGACGCGTTGTTTCCTTCCGCCTGGTAGATCATCCGTGACCCTGATGGATTTTGGCGCCAGCGATGGAAGGTTTGAGTCTGCCTTAAAGAAGATAGCCGGTTGGCTGACATGTGGCAAGTCAACCGCCTAATTCTTGGTGACGTGAAGCAGTGTCCCTCCCGCAGACGACATGCAATACGCCCATCCTTTCATTCTATTCCGGTCAGTAGCCCAATTCCTCTAATCCGATTCAATCCCGGAGAGAAAAAGAAATTTCTCAAAAATACTTTAAGATCTTCTATTCTAAAAAATTATATATATTTTTGGGCAGATTTTATTGTAAATTACCCTTTTAATTAATATTCCCTAACAAAAGCCATATATACTAATTCGAAATGATTTAAATAAATATCAGAAAATCCAATAACTCCAGAAAATTCACAACAATCATAAATTGCAATAAAATAATATCTAATAATTAAGAAGTCAAATTTTTGGGATGTTACATTCATGTTCAGTGGTTTCTCCTAATTTCCATACTATGAATATTGGATGCTACATACCTATATTTGTGTTTGGTATAAAGATATTTTGTAAGTCTAGATAATCATATTGTTCACATGCTAATTACTATTTAAATCCTGGTCCTAGCTGTTATTTCTTGGCTTTTCTCTTTTGTGGAACAAAGGAAGTGTTATGGTAGTGTTCTTTTGTCGATATATCACTGCTTGATTACAACCATACAAGAGAATAAATTATTTTATATGTTCAGCTTCGGTTAGCAAGCATTTTCTAATACTAAAATGGTTTATTTGGTAGAATCTCTGCATAACTATTATCTATATAACGTATTCTAGCTTGTCTCCTGGTGGAAGTTCACCATTCTACTGATATATGTAGATAAAGCAATTGGCATGTCGAACTTAGTGCTGACAATAAGAACTACCAGTCTGTGCATATGCTCTAAAGGGTTCTTGCTCTAGCTGTTTGCTAAGTTGGACCATTTTGGTCAAGTTTGACCTACCTATGCTAGGTGTCTGGTTCTCAAACAAAATATTGGCTTTTAGGTGTATGATGTTGAAGCAAAGTATTTGGTTGTAACTCATAAAATTCACCATTCTGCCATGTTAAAGAGCCTTATCATAAAATTCACCATCTTAGCACAAAGATGGACGAGGAGGACCTGCATTAGCTGCAGAGTCCTCATGACAGGCCATCCTCCGCTTATATCGTTGTTTTCATAAACTTTTGATGACTACCATGAACTTCACTCTTTTGAATCTTTGAGTCCTTGAGATTACCAGAGCCTAGACCTTTAGTCATATGCAATGAACCTTTCCATGAATTGCTAACAAACATTGGAATTTTGAGTTGATTTTAATTTTGAAAACTTTCATCTGTGGATGAACACCACAAATTAGGGTTTCACTTGAAGTTGGCATGTTTTTGTGTCAAGCTCTCCTGGGAGTTGATACCATCGATCACAGATAGTAGAATTGTTAAAGTTGAATTATATCATAGTTGTGTACAACATTAATATTCCTATTGCGCACATAACATTTTTGCTCTTAATCAACTTTCTCTGTATCCATATGTCATGCATTATTTATCTCTGAAATCCACTAGTAATCATCTAGTGCTTTCCTTTGCGCATTGAGCTAGGGGATCAGTCATCAAGAAACTAAAGAGAGGCCGGAGGACAAGTCATATTAATCGATAAACTAAAAAGCGGCAACAAAGATATGGTGGAGAAGGGTGAAGGTGGTGTGCCTGCTCACTTAAGGCCAATGATGTTTGGGTTTTAGCCGTTGTTTAGGTGAGTTGTAAAACATCGGAAAGACTATGCTCCTACTATGTTTTGATACGTAGTAATCCAAATTGCAGTTGCTAGTTGATTTATCTAATGAATTTTATTAGTAATCAATTTTGGTGATGTACTCACATGTTGTACCTGTGGATGATTTGTGATAATGAAACTTTGGTACGTTGCTTTCTCGAGGAATTATATGTTATGGTGCTTGAATTGTATGTTATGGGTGCTTGATATTATTATAAATTCAACGAACATTTATTAAGTGGATATATATTAAACTAATGCAATTGTTTTTCTAAGCGGTAGGACCGCTTGAATTGAGTATTCAAGCAAGATGACCGCTTGAATTGAGTATTCCAAGCGGTACTATCGCTTTTAAAACCGCTTTATTAAGCGGTAGTACCGCTTGGAATTCGAGTATTCCAAGCAGTATGACCGCTTGGAATTCGAGTATTCCAAGTGGTACTACTTCTTTTAAAAACCGTTTTACAAGCGGTAGTACCGCTTGGAATTCGAGTATTCCAAGCAGTAGGACCGCTTGGAATTCGAGTATTCCAAGCGGTACTACTGCTTTTAAAAACCATTTTACAAGCGGTAGTACCGCTTTTAATGTATATACTGCTTGGAATACTTTTACAAGCAGCCGTATAGAAAGCAGTAGATATTAAAATTCCAAGCGGTCCTATTGCTTGGAATACTGAATTCCAAGCGGTTCTACCGCTATGAAGACGTGTCATCCTGTAGTGTGACACGATGTCGCTCAGAGCAATTAGGGGTGTTCGCCAGAGAAAGTGCGAGACCCAATTATAAAGTTGTGTTCATTCTTCAACGCGATTTCACGAAGGTCATCGACCCGTTGAAACTGGATAAGCTGCAGCAAGACGTGATCCACACTCTATGTCGGCTCGAGATGTGCTTCCCTCCATCCTTCTTCGATATTATGGTCCATCTCATTGTTCATATTGTGAAAGAGATACAATTTCTTGGCCCTCTGTTTCTACATCAGATGTACCCTTTCGAGAGGTTCATGGGGGTTGTGAAGAAATATGTTCAGAATCGACATCGCCGGAAGGGTGCATTGCGGAAGGTTGGGGAATCGAGGAGGTCATCGAAGTTCGTGATCGATTACATGGATCTCAAACCGATTGGTGTGCCCGTGATCTCGCCATGAAGGAGGCTACAAGGAAAGGGACACTAGGTCGTAAATCGATCCGCATAAATGATCGTGCTTCATTCACGCAAGCACATTTTACGCTTCGCACCAATCGCTAGAAGCGGCCCCTGTGTCGACATGCACAAGAACATGCTACGAAGACAAAACCCATGTAAGTCCGAGCTTTGGATCGCGAGAGAGCACAGAGATAACTTTGGAGATTGGTTGCTTAGATACATGATACATACGCAAACAGAAAAGCGCCAATTGAGAACGCCGCTAAGGGACCATCATATACAATTTTGACATTTGAAGAATACGACATCAATGGGTATATATTTTATATGAGAGCACAAGATAAGAAGAGCACCAACTAAAACAATGGGTCCGAGATAGATGCTTATGACAAAGAATGGCAATATGCGACGCATTTCACGGATTCATAGAAGAGATTTGGGAGCTTGACTATGGGCCTTGAAGGTCCCTCTTTCGTGCCAGTGGGTCAGCTACCTAGGGCGTGAACATCGACAAGCACGGATCACTACCGTGGACTTCAAACACGCCGGATACAGAGAAGAACCATTTGTACTTGCTAATGCCGTTACACACAAATTTTCTTTGTGAGGGATCCAACCGACAAGGAACGCCACGTGGTTCTTCAATCAAAAAGAAGGATTGTGGGAGTTGAGAATGTAGTCGACAAGGAAGACTATAACCAGCTTTGATGAGCTTCTCCTTTCGGTGAGAACATCGACCTAGGTCTCATGGAAGACATAGAGGAAGCTACATACATACGCCGATCATAACGAAGGTCGGATTGTAACTTAGTTGTATAATTAAGGATATGCTTTATTTTGTATGAAGGTCAAGCTTCAATTTGTGATATAAACATTTTGTACGAAGAACATGCTTCATTTTGAAATTTATGGAGTATTGATTATTATAGTCAATTAGAAAGAGTAAATGTCCAATGGATGAAGATGAGATAGTAAGAGCAAGTTTTTACTGATTATTCCTAATTAACTGAAATTTTAAATAAAACAAAAAAGGAAGACTCCAATGTTTATATTTGGGGTTTTTTTACAAATAAATTAGCTCTTATTTGGTTGGGCTAAAGAAATTCCAATGTTTGTATTTGGTTGGGCTAAAATAGGCGTGCCAATTTTCCTTGCCGCGGCAGTAAGTCCTTGCCATGGCAGCATTTGCCACCGCCCCACTTCTGCCACAAGAGACAAGGAACATCAGTGCCGGTTGACAAACGAGAACAGACACTAATAAAACACATCAGTGCCACGTCATAGTCTACAACCGCAAGAATAGATATATATCACGCCGCACTACAATGGAACATCACGCACTACTATTACAATTATCGCCGGTTCAGAATGAGCGGTAATATATATCATCGCCGGAATATAACGATCGGCATTAAAATACATTATCACTACCGGCTCATTTCAATGAACCGCAAAGGATAATGAATTTTAGTGCCGGTCCTTTATGACCCAAGAAGGATATTAAATATTATCGCCGTCATCTATGAACCGACAGAGATAATATATCACCGCCGGTTCACTTCTTTGAACCGGCAAGAATAATCCTCCTTATATAAACGCTTCACTCCCGCAAGACTTGGCCATTTCCGACTTAGCCATTTCAAGAACTTGTTTGAGTTCTTCTTGCGCTCTAGCCGTCGAATCTCCCCACGCCGCCCTCCATGCCATGACGCCTTCAAGGGCGCTTCCCCGACGCCGACTCTCCCCACGCCGCCCTCCCCACGGTGCCTCCTCCCCGCGACCCTCCCAGACGGCCCTCCTCAAGCCTCCTCCCCTGCGCCGGCTCTCTCCGGCGACCCTCCCCTGCCGGCCCTCCCTCCGCAACCCTTCCACGCGACGGCCCTCCCTGCGTTGCCTCCTCCCTCCTTCGACCCCTCCCCGCCGGAAGTTGCTCTCGTGATGATTCTAGGTTCTCGATGTTATTGCTCAGTGATGTTGCTCCCCGATGATTCCGTGGTTGGCCGATGCTATTGCTCGTGATGATTCTAGGTTCTCGATGATATTGACAATTGTTCAGTAAATAAGGCCTTAAGTTGGTAGACTAACATGCATTGACAATCGATGATTCTTGGGTTCTCAATGTTATTGCTCGTGATGTTGCTCGTGATGATTCTAGGGTTGGCCGATGCTATTGCTCGTGATGATTTAAGGCCTTATTTACTCAATTAATTGTTTTGCCCTTCGTGATGAGATGAAGGTTCTAATCTTCATTCAAACCCAATAATCTGAGAGCAATCATATGTAATTACCTCCATATGAATGACATAATGTTGTCTTTATGTGATATGTTGCCATATGTATCTTGCTATCTCGCTGAAATTGTATAAGCTTGTTGTCTCTGCTTAGTTCAATCCTATGTTGCATACCTGATTCATTAGATATATATTAGCATTCAGTTCTCAATTAATTACTCTCTTGTCTGTTAAAGTGATGAAATATTGTTTATTTTCAATAAGGTAAGGTTGTCACAAATTCGTCAGCAGGCGCAGGCGCCCAAGAGACAGGGCCCAACTCATATATTCTTTATAATATTATTGCTTATTTGCTCAATAAAAAATAATGAATCATGGCTATTCCACACTTATATGATTTTCAAAAAATGAAATAAGGTTATAAATCCACAACTAGAATGTTAGTAGTCAATTACACCAACAGAAAGCAGAGCAATCAGTTCCTTTCAACCAAGCACGTCACCTCCCGACCTTCTTCACCCAGTTGTATCATATGCTCTCCGGCAATATGCTTTTAATAAAATAGACAGACTTCTTTCTATCTGTCGGCACTCGATGTCGCCGATGGGTCAGAATGGCCGCAACGCAACGATACGCTGTCGCCGTAGAGTCCATCGGCAAAGATCGTGCCACCGCTGAGAATGTCCTCCTTCGACGGACTAGCACCTACAAAAGCATGGCTGCCAGAGAGCATACGACATACTGGTGAAGAAGGCCACGAGGTGACGGTTTGGTTGATAAGGAGCCGATTGCTCGCTTCGCTGGTGTAATAGACTACTAACATTCTAGTTGTGGATTTATAACCTTATTTCATTTTTAAAATCATATAAGTGTGGAATAAGAATGATTCATTATTTTTTATTTAGCAAATAAGTATATGTGAATTGTCAATTGTATATGTATCATGTGTGAGTATATGTGATCTGTATAAGTATATGTGAATTGTCAATTGTATATGTATCATGTGTAAGTATATGTGATCTGTATAAGTATATGTGAATTGTCAACTGTATATGTATCATGTGTAAGTATATGTGAAATTGTATATGTTCTTTGTTACCTGCTCCCTCTGTTCACGAAAGTAGGTTGCCGTAGAATCGATCCATGCGATTAAGATTTTGAAATTTAGACTATTAATATATATGTACGTTATAGTATTATCTAACGCATGACAAAATGGTGATTACGCCTTATATATGCACAACATTGATATATATGCGAAGATTCATCTCATGATTTTGTTAATTTAAAATTCTAGAAAACTTGCCACACATGGCCTCTCACAATGGACAAGTGCCGATGGCGCCGAGCCCATGGACCAAAGCCCAGAGCGGCCCGATAGAGTTCCTCAACCTCGAATAAATCGAGGCAACAAATGTACATGAGGTAAGTCTTTACTAGGATTATTTCAGAGGATATGCTTCCCGATGAAATTAGAGCAGAGCCAAACGACTAATGAAACAATCAAAATGCGGTCGATTCTAGTGCACCGAGCCAAAGATCGCGACGAGGTCCCAAAGAAGATGCGCACAGTGAACGAAAGGTGATAGTTGAGCTTAGTGCAATCGGAGAACCAGCTATACCCGGCCATTGCTTGGGCTATATCAACAAGATGCGGGTCCTGGTTAGAGATAATGTGCCCATCATCTACAAATCATGGACACGCGGTCATGATTCTCCGTCAGATGTTCCCGGCGACATCAAGGAAACATTGTGGACAGAGTTGACAATAAGTTTTAGTTCCCAAGATCGCTTGGAGATTGCCAGAAACATGCACTAAGCGCTATGGGAACCGCATGGAAGAACCGAAGATAAAGCTGAATAAGGAGTACGCCAAGAAGGATCAAACGCCGATTTTAATAAATTCCCGAGGTTACAGCAATTTTGGGATGAATTCAAGGAATATAAGAAACTGATGAAGCCAAAGCATCGCCAGCGTAACAAGGCAAATTCGACAAGAACATTTACCCCATGTGCTAGGCACCGTGGCTACGTGAGGAAAGTACCAAAGTGTGATGCACGGAAGAACAAATTAACACTTGGTGGAGTTGTTCCGCGACGCCTCACATGGCCCCAAGATCAAGCACCGGCCGCTTGCGGGGAGCTACTCACGATGATGGCATCTTAAGCTTCGAAGTTTAGAAAGACGAGGAAATCTCGAGGAAGATCACAGATGCCCACTCCGGTTATTCAGTGGCTCCTTCCCGCCAAGAAGGGAGGACGACGAGCTAACACGCGCTTTGGGTAATAGGGAGCACCCCGTCGCACTGAGGGGTTGGCTTGGTGCCTCGAAAGCAAAGATTCCCAGAGGATGCCTATATGTACAAGCCACCAAAGAAATCCGACAAGAACAGCTTGAATGAACGGTACGAGAAATAGAAGACCGGATGCATGTAGGGAAGTCGAATTTGAACAATGTGATGAAAGCGATGCGAGAAATGGTAACAAAGGTCCTTAGCGAACGCTACCACATGACGAGGTCATCAACACGGACGCAAGTCCCGCTAAGCATCCGCTAACCCTCCCAAGAGGACTCGCCAGTAGTTTTTCCGTGGACAAAATCATAGAGCCGACACGCGATAGCCGCACCGCTCAGAAGCGTAACATTACCATCAAGGTGGCTGAAGGATGGCTTGGCCATGCAACGAGGGGCGATGTTGCATAACCGCCAATTCCTGGATACGCCAGAGTTGCGCTTGATGCGTGGTTGATGATACCGCAAAGTGGAGGTTGAGATCGCAAGCGAGGAGGGGCAAAGTCTTGGACAAAGCATGGGCACATTCATCGCGTGGCGCAAGCGCTATATAAAGTTTGCCTCGTAAGATGACAACGACGATGATGTTAATAACGATGACGAGGCGAGTCTCCATCTAGGAACATCCTCCTCCTCCTCCGACGCCATCGAAGAAAGCTCTTCTCCGCTCCAAGCGCCACCCAGAAAAAGTCCTCCTCCTCCGCCACACCCAAGAAAACTCCTCTTGCTCCAAAGACCACAATACGTACCCAAAGAGCACCGCGATCTGAACATTCTACATACCGGGGAAAACTTCATCATCTGTGAAGCTAGCCAAAACTCTTAGCAAGAAATGACCATATGAAATGACCGACGAAAAAACACAAAAAGAAGTAGGCGCCTATGTAGAAGAGCACTTCAAGAAGACGCCACCACCTGCTAAGATTGAAATCGAACCTGCCAAACGGGATTTCTTCTTGGACTTAGTGAAGGTTAAACAGACAGGACGGATAACTGAAGCTCCTCAACCTAGCTAACTATCAGACTACGATCCCATCTCTAGGAAGAAATCTAAAGGAGATGGTGGTAAAGCAATTATTCTGTTGAAGCCAAAGTGGTGTCAAGGGCAGCAGGCACCTGTAAAGTGGCCATTCTTTAACGGGGAAGCTTTGTCGATCCAAATAAGGAGGTCAAACCGACCACACAATTACAAGGCGTTACATGAATGGTACCGCAGATGTCCAAAAGACACAAAACACCGCTTCCCAAATGATACAAAGATATGGACTTTCACAACAATGATGACTCTTTCGGGTTGAACACATCGAACTATATCGATGTACCAACGAGACGCCTCGACGGTCTATATTAAGAATATGGGCTCAGAAGTCTCTTGTATAATTCATGTCAGATATTCACGCACTCTTAAACATAGGGTCTGACTTCTTTTTTACGAGAATGGAGACAAAGCAATTAGAGCGACAACAATGAAAAGATAGGATTCCCGGACCCGACATGGTCAATCGCAAACTTATTGAAGATCCAAGAACAATAAATGATGTTGAGGTGTACGACTAAGGCGCCGCTAAAGCTACAACACAAGGACTACATACTTTTACCCTACAACTTTCAAGACGTGTTTCCTCGCCTACTAGTGTCTCATATTTGATGCGCAACACAATGTGACGACTAATTGGCTTCGCAGCCTTTTCATGGATCGCCCTTGTCTTCATGTTAGACTAAAGCAACATCACTGCCTTGGACTCAATGAGGAAACCGACAAAGTAATACCAAGACTTAATAGACTTGCTAACTGTGTAACTCTGGTCGTTGCATTATTGCTCTAATAATCTTCCATCCCATTGCACCTAGTTAATTTTAATGACTACTCAAAACCATGAACAGGTGTACAAACAATACCGCAAGAAGAGCAAACGACATCGCCCATACGCAAAAATTTCAGAATACACACCGATTTTCCATGCCTCAAACAACCCCAAGGGAACAATTTATGTGGATACTACGCAATGACACATATCCACGCTGCTCATCATCGACAATACGGACTACAACGGCCAGCAGGTAAGATATCGATCATTACATGTAGACCCGCATTTTTCTTTTATAAAGACGATGACACTAATTAATGCTTTAATTTCTCCCATAACAATAGCGTTATAAGGGCACCAAAGAACCGCCGACCACTTAAATTGATGCCCTTCAAGAGCAGATAGCTAGGTTCATAATTCGACAAATTCTCCACACGAAGGGCGTAGTTTTACGACCATTTCGCATGGCAACAATTTCAATGAACAATTTAATGCTCCAAAAGTGAATGAACAATGTAATAATTAAATATTATGATGCTTCAATGTATTTCAATTACACTTTAGTGATGCTTCAAGATTATTGTGCACAACGATACCGCATGTATTACATCTATCTGCACAATGTATATACATGCTACAACATATAACGCAAAAATATATATGCAAAAAGGTTTAAAAACCCATCACGCCAGCTTTTGGATATCAAAATAGGACACGAGTTATCACCGCCGTTAACATGAAAAGAGGCAAGGATAGTAGTTATCGCTCGGATATTGATAACAATTGGGCATCGATAGTTACTTATCACCGCCGGATATTATTGAAAATGTGACGGTGATAGTTACTTATCACCGCCGCAAGTGATAGTTATTATCACTACCGTTGTTATATAAACCGCAAAGTGATAGTGATTATCATCGCCGGTTTAGATCCGCAGCGATAGTCCTCGACTATCACCGCCACTTAGGTTGTGCCGGGTCCACATTCGCAGTGATGCCGATGTGGACCCGCAGAATCACATGTTTCGTAGTGGTGACATGGCGCATCAAACACGTAATGGGAAGCAGTTTCGGATTACAAGCCCGAGTACGTGCCTCCAAATTCGAAAATATCCAAAGGTAATCACACATGTTGGTGTAATTTGGTGCAACTCAATTAACAAAAGTTTCAGTTTTGAAATGGATGTATCTATCTCATCTATCACCTGTCCTGTGCTAAGAGTATTAAAAGACAAACTTGATCATGAACAGTAATAGTTACTGTTCATGATCAACTTTGTCTTTTTTGTAACTTCTAGCACAGGACGAATTTGATCATGAAATTTTATATGTAGATGGAGTAAGCTGAGATGTACATCCATGATTTTTTTCAGAATTTTTTGAAACTTTTTCTAGTTAGGTTGCACCGTGGTTTCACCAACTCTCTGGTTGCACCAGATATGTTCCCTCCAAATTCAAACAAACTAGCATCGTAATGGAGGCGGAACCCAAAACAAAGGCCCAATAGGTGAGTCAAAATCAAGTACAGTAGCTTGATTTTTTTTGTTGCTGGCTACCCTAACTCCAAGCTTAACTGTATACAAGATGTATTTCCCCTCTCACTCTCATGATTTCGTATCACATGCACACATATATGTCACACGCAATTAATCAATCTTATATCGGATTCACTCTTAGTTTTGAGTGTTATTGTCATCAGGTAAATTGGGATCCTCCAAAACATTCATGTCTACCTACCAACTAGCAGCTTCTTAAATTACCTGGAAATTTCAGGGATAGGCAAGTACACATAAGAATGTCAAGATCACGATGTACGGGTTAATCATATAATCCCTCCGTAGATAAATATAAGATATATTTTGATTTTATACTAGGGTTAAGGTGATGGAGAAATTGAGAAAGTCATAAGAGAACACGCTAGATACCCTTGTAATCGTTTTGGAAAAATGAGAGACAATACTTTGTGTAGGTGATAATGAATAAATGTTTTTGGTTGAGAGGGAATAAATAAAAGTACGGTAAAAAAAACACCTCATTAAATCTTTATGTAAGCTATATATTTATGAACAAGTTCATTTAAATTATAAACCCTATACTTGTCAGTGCTAACTAACACATCAGAATTAAAACAACATATATATATGCTAACAATTTTGGCCATATTTTAATCATAATCTGTCGGTCCTAGTTTGGAGGCACCAACATATATATAATCGATCGTTGACTCCTACACTACGAAACATGCGCTTCCATGGACTCCTATAACATTTTGATGTGTCCAGAAAAAAAGAATGGTAACCACCGCGGAAGTCGCATGTAAGTAATTAAGTACGAACGCGTTGATCACTAATTTGGCCATCACTGGAAGACGGAGAAAGCGTAAGTAGTGTATGTGTAGCCACTACTGCGGATATATATAGCATCTACAAGCAGTTCGAAACTGCTTTCAGATGCGGTTTTAGAACCGTTTATAAGCAATCGCGAATGATACCCCGTCGGGTATCAGCAGCGGTTCTCCGAACTGCTTGTGGTTCGACACCACAAACAGTTCGAAAGGTGTCCACGCAGGCTCGAGTAGCCGCCACGTGAGGGTCTTCCACAAGCGTTGGTGTTAACCGCCAGAAGACACTACTACGTAATCGGCATCACAACCGCCTATTAGAAGCGGTTTGGTGCGTAACCACAGATATTCGCACTGTAAGCGATTCGAGGCAACGGTCCGAGAGAGCGGTTTGAGACACGAACCGCTCAATGTTGAGTTCTAGAAGCGGTTCTTGTCTCAAACCGCTTGTTTTTAGAAGCGGTTTGAGACAAGAACCGCTTCTAGAACTCAACATTCAGAAGCGGTTCGTGTCTCAAACCGCTTCTGGAAGGCCTCCCGCGCAGCTCATTTAAACCCTTCTTCCTCCACGAGCCAGCAGAGTACATCGAACAGAGAAGGGCTGGCCTAGCGCTGTTTTTGGGGAGGTGCTGTCCAAATTTTTAATTTAGGGTGATTAGCTCCAAATTAAGTGTTTTAAGGTTAGTAACATCATGTGAACATACTTCTCACCTAGAGATTGCTATTTTTTCCAATGGATGTGGAGAAATCTTGAACTTTTTAAGCAAGATCACCATGATCAAAAATTAGTTTTGTATGCTTGTTTTTGTTGTTGTATGAAGATGTAGGGTGGGGATCTAGTTCAAAATTTGACATTACACAAGGTAAAGGTGATTGAAAGCTTTAGATCTAGGTGGTTGTTAGCTTTAGAATCTTAAATATCACAATATTGCAAGGAAGTAATTATTGGTGTATGAAATAAAATAGAAAAACATGTGTAGAAGGATAAAAATAATTACAAAGGTAGGAAGGATACAAAATAATTGGAAAGGTAGGTCTTTAATTGGATGACGGTGTAGGTGGAGGTTTTTTGTTAGGTTTAAGTGGTCTGTGAGCTTTAGATTTTTAAATGTAACTATAAGTTACGTTATATTTTTTGTAACGAAATTTGTTATAATTTTTAATGAAATTATAACTTGGTGTAGATGAATCGGCAATGGATGTACAATGCGGACCATCGCTCGAGAGAGTTCATTGATGGCATGCAGGCTTTTCTCGATGCGGCCGTTGCATTTTTGCCTCCAGGCAGCTTCATATGTTGCCCGTGTGTAGATTGCAAGAACGAGAAGGAGCACTCCTAGCGATGGCAAGTTATGAACCATTTGATCATGAGAGGTTTTATGCCAAACTATACCTGTTGGATCAACCATGGCGAAGTTGAGGCGATTAGCGAGGAAGATGATGAAGAAGGCGAGGAAGAGGAAGACGGATTCAACAGTATCCCGGACGGCACGCAAGACTGTTGTGTGGAAGAATATGTTGGTGACTTTGGTGATGATGAGCTAGACTAGATGCTGCGTGACGGAGAGGGAGACTACACAGATGAAACACAGTTCGAGAAGTTCCATCGCATGTTAGAGAACCACAAAACTCCTTTGTACCCAAACTGTAAGGCGGGGCACACAAAGTCGCTGCACTACAATCGAACTCATGCAATGGAAGGCTACAAATGGTGTGTCGATAAGGATTCAATGAGTTGTTATCACTCATAAAGAAGTTCCTTCCAAGATAACACTCGCCTCAATCTACATATGAAGGCAAGCAAGTCATCTCGTCCTTTGGGATTGGAAGTACGTAAGATACACGCATGTCCTAATGATTGTGTCCTCAGATCGTAATGAGTATGCTGATTTGGATGTGTGTCCAAGGTGCAAAGAATCACAGATAAGGTGAAGCGTGACGATCCAGTGAAATAGATGGGGAGCGAAGAAGAAGAGACCTCCACTAAAGTGTTGTGGTATTTCCGTGATCCCCGATTGAAACATATGTTTGCTAACAAAGCACATACCTGATGATGCGCTGGCACAAAGAAGAGCGTAAGGACGACGGATGCTTAGACACCCCGCAAATGGCTCACAAAGGAGGAAAGTCGACCGGATGTACCTGACTTCGCAGATGAGGTGAGAAACATAAGGTTTGGGTTGAGTACCGATGGGATGAATCCTTTCGGAGATTTGAGCAGCACCATAGCACTCGGCTCGTTACACTATGTATCTATAACATTCCTCCATGGTCAGGCATGAAGCTTAAAGTACATCATGATGTCGTTGTTGATCCAAGGCCCCAAGCAACCTGGAAATGACATCGATGTTCACTCGAAACCATTGGTTGAAGATCTTGTGACGCTAATGAGACGATGGTGCAAGGGTATGGGATGAGTACAAAGGGAGTATTTCACCCTACGTGCATTGTTATTTGTAACAATCAACGATCGCTCGCTCTCGATAACTCGTCCGCCTAATCACAAAGATATAGAGCTCGATCCAAGGCTTAGATGAAACGGACGGCATGTACTTAAAAACTCTCGGAAGGTTGTGTACATGGGTCATCAGAGGTTTCTTCCTACGAGTCACCCGCTATGAAGAAAGGCAGAAATTTAACGGCAACTGCATCTTTCCCGCAAGGCCTCAAAGATCGTAGTGGGCCACGTGTTTTTGCTATGGTAAAGGATTTGAAAGTAGTATTTGGAAAGGGTCTTGGAAGCAAACATGTGCGTAATGAGGATGGTCAGCACCCATGTGGAAGAAGAAGTCAATATTTTGGGACTTGCCTTATTGGGAAGTCATGGAGGTTCACACTCACTTGACTTCATGCACATCATGAAGAATGTCTCGCTTGAACTCGCTAGGCTACATAGATATGTACGAACATCGAAAGATACACCGCAAGCTCGGAAGGACCTTAAACTCTTGGAACCGAGGAACCACCTACATCCCAAAAAAGAGGGAAAGGACAACATTACCTACATCCTGCGAGCTACACTCTAAGCAAAGAAGAGAAAAAGCATGATAGAGTTCCTAACAGTGTGAAGGTCCTTCCGGATACTCCTCTAATGTAAAGAGACTCATAAACACGAAAGAGAATAAAATCGCATACATGAAATCCCATGACTGCCTTTGTGTTAATGACACGCTTGCTTCTTGGTCGTGGAGAGGCATATCGCCCAAGTGGGTACGGGGACAATCACAAAGCTGTGTTCTTTTTTCAATGCGGTTTCACGTAGGTCATCGACCCGATAAACTAAGTAAGCTGCAGGATGACGTGGTACAAAGTGTGGTTAGTCCTGAGATGATCTTTCCTCTTGCATTCTTTGATATTATGGTTCATCTCACTGCTCACCTTGTCAAAGAGATAGGTATTCTCGACCCATGTATCTACACAACATGTTCCCTTTCGAGAGGTACATGAGTGTGTTAAACAAGTATGTCCGTGAACTGCTCTCGTCCAGGAAGGATGCATTGCCGAGGGTTATGGGACACGAGGAGGTGATTGAGTTTTGTATGGATTACATTAATGATCTAAACCCGATCGGCCCCTATATCACGCCATGAGGGGAGGCTACGGGGAAAAGGGACACTAGGAAGGAAAGCAATTGCATGCAATGATTTTCTTACATTTAAGCAAGCACATTTCACGGTTTTGAAACAATCAACCGTAGTGGCCCCGTATGTCCTTGAGCACAAGAGTATTCTACGCCGTGATTTCCTGTGGAGGTCTCGAGGATTGATAACACCGGCACATGGATTCTTTCGGCGCTTGGTTATAAAAGTACATCCTTTTGAAAGGGTCGACAATGAATAGTTGCAACGCTTGGTTCGGGACCATCTAGTGAAATCGTGACATTCAAGGGTACGAGATAAATGGTTACACATTTTACACCAGATCCTGTGATAACAAGAGCACCAACCGTAATAGCGTGTCCGTGATAGACTTCAAGACAACAAAGGCAAGGTGGATACATATTAGGGTTTCATAGAAGAGATATGGGTGCTTGACTATGGACCTTGAAGGTCCTCTATTTAAGTGCCAATGGGTCAAACCGACTTCAAGCGGCGTGAAGGTCGACAACACGGTATGACAATCGTGGACCTCACGCAAGTCGGCTATAGGCGCGAACCGCTCGTCCTCGCGAACGATGTGAGATGTGTCTTCACGTAATGGACATGTCAAGCAAACCTAAGAAGCGTATGACAAGCGTAAAGATTGTAGTACTAAGCCAAAGCGACACGTGGTTCTCCAAGGCAAACGAAGGATTGTTGAGTTGAGGACGCCACGCATTTGAGAAATAGTATAGTCGGTCGACGAGATCCTCCTTTCACCGTGAATGTCTACATAAGCCTCCTCAATGACACAGATGTGGATACTCCTTTCATACGTCGCGATCATAACGAAAGAACACTTGTAAAGACAAAGTACGCATTACTTAAGATGTACCGCCATCAGATGAACTATGTATATGTAACACGGTCTTCTCTTTGTGTGAAGTGTTTATTTGGAATGAATGTAAAGTGCCAAAATTCGGAATGAAACTAACGCTAAAAGGTTTTTTTTAAATTGTGGAATGAAAGTGAAGTGCTAAAAGTCTTTTTAAAATTTTGATATGAAACTCAAGTGCTAAAAGCATTTTTAAAATTGTGAAATGAAAGTGAAGTGGTAAAAGCTTTTTAAAAATTATGGAAAGAAACTAAAGTGCTAAAAGCCTTTTTAAAATTTTGAAATGAAACTAAGTGCTAAAAGCTTTTTAAAAATTATGGAATGAAACTAAAGTTCTAAAAGCATTTTTAAAAAGTTCTGAAATGAAACTGAGGTGCTATAATTATTTTTAAAAATTCTGACATTAATTTTACAAGTGGTTGGTACTAACAACCGCTTGTATATATTAATATTACAGGCGGTTGATAATACCAACCGCTTGTAGAAGACTGTACAATTAAAAAAAAAGAATGGCAAGGGGGCGCGAGCGGGGTTCGAACCGGGATGGATGAGCCCGCACACTCAAATGCCACGCGCTAGCCAGGGGGGAGGAAGAGATCTTATCAAACAATGTGGGAACCATATTCTTTTTAATATAACCGGGGTAGCACTTCTACAAGCGTTGGTATTAATAGCCGCTAGAAGTTGCTCTCAAGCGGTTGGTATTATGAACCGCTAGAAGTTGATCTCTACAAGCGGTTGGTAATATGAACCGCTTGTAGAAGTGAAGCACACCATGCTTGTTGGCTCTAAAACCGCTAGAAAATATTTTACAAGCGGTTTGTAATACCAACCGCTTGTAGAAGGTCTTGCACAACCAAGTTAGTCTTAAAACCGCTTGTAGAAGTGAGTTCCAAGATAAGGTAAAGAGACCAACTTTTCTAAGTCCCCGCCTCCTAGTCCCAAAATTTTTCTAAGTCCCCGCGCGCTCTCCAGACCTCCTGTGTCTCACCGCCGCCGCCGCTGCCTCCTGTGTCTCTCCGACCGCCGCCCTCCTCCGTTGAGACCCCGCGCCGCCGTCCTCGTAGACGCCATCGCCCTCCTCCGCCACTCCATCTCGGCGCCCTCCTCCGCCACTCCACCCCAGCGCTGGTGCCCTCGTCGCCGCCGCCATCCACCCCGCCGGCGCCTCCTCCGCCACCTCGCCGACGCGTGCAAGCCCACCAAGCCGCCGCCACACTGCCATTCCACCCTCTCTAATTCGGCTGCCCACAAGGTGTTCGGTCAAATGCCCAGTAGGTGTAAAAACGACATTTTAGGTGTGATGATGCGCCTTGTTGTGGCTGTGATGATGATCGTAGGTGTATGTTGATTTTATATATAAATCATGAGGGGGGAAGAATGAGGGATGAGGAAGAAGGGCTGGCTATGAGAGAAAATAGGGGATGAGGAAGAAGGGGTGTATGCCCAAGATTTGCTCACTCGTTCTGTCGCATGATTTTTGTCCGAGTAATCATCGGTTTATTTATCGCTTTTGCAAGTTTAACTCTTATACTTCAAAGGAGATGTGCAGAGAATTTGTGAAAACATTTATGCCCTAGGACATGTTATAACCATCTATCCTTTATTCCGATTGATATCCCCTAAAATTATGGCACTACTAAGTGCAAGAGGTCGGGTCGATGAAGATAAGGACTCAAGAAAATTTGTATTAATAAAAAATTATGTATCATGTTGTATTCAGATATGTCAGAAAATGCAATCAGGTTAAGAACGCAACTCAGAACAACGTTACGCATACGCTGCTGTAGCTGTTGAGTCAAGAATGGGCGCGCAACGACCAACGCTGTCTACCGTGCTGAGTCCATGGGCGCATCAGTGCCGCCGCTGAGAAGGTCCTGCTCGATTTGATCAAGCACTGCAAATTCCAAAAGCATGGCTGCCAGAGAGCATACGATACACTGGTGAAGAAGGCCACGAGGTGACGGCTTCGCTGACAAGGAACCGATTGCTCGCTTTTTGGCGTAATGCACTACTAACATTCTAGTTGTGGATTTATAACCTTATTTCATTTTTTGAAAATCATATTAGTGTGGAATAAGAATGATTCATTATTTTTTTGTCAATTGTATATGTATCATGAAATGTGTAAGTATATGTGAATTGTCAATTGTATATGTATCATGTGAAATGTGTAAGTATATGTGAATTGTCAATTGTATATGTATCATGTGAAATGTGTAAGTATATGTGAAATATCAAATTGTATATCATCACTCCAATGCATACACTCGAGACTCCTCCAGCCAGATGCAAGGACCCATCACAAGAGCACGAGCACGGCAATTGAATCAACAGTGAGCTCGCTCTCTCAAAGGTCGTGTAGATACTTGTGAGAATGGTATGCTACCTAATGATATTATTAATTATATTGTACTTAGGAACTTTGGAGAGGATCATGAAGGCCTTGGGAACCAGCAAGGGCTAGGAGGGAGGCAAGGAGGGCGTCCAATTCAAGTTGGTGGTCTAATTCATCTCGGAGTCGACTACCTCGGCCATCAGGAGCAGCATTCACTAAAATCATCGCCCAGGCCACAAACGGGCTCCGATTTTCATGATCCACATATGCCTCGAAAGCTAAGGAGATAACCTTTCCAATGGCACTAGTTTCAGGTCATTTGGACTTCGGAGTCGACGGGGATTCACATTGCAATTTGGCGGACAGAATCTGTCCCAGGGTGCTGCATCACCAATTTGGGCCCTTGGCCCATGTATCGTGTTGGAGTCCATCACGGACGCGTCTAGGGTTTGTAGGACGTCCCCTAGCCTTTATATTCAGTAGCCGCCACTAGGGTTTGATTTTGGGTTTTGCTTAGATTAATTTCTGTTTTGAACAAAGGTCGCTGCTCATCGGTTTGTGAGACCCCAACTCGTGAGCTTCATCCTTAATTGCAAATTCAGTTGCATCTTTCTTGTTCTTGCTTGTGTTCTCGATTCATTGGCAGGATTAGCCTTCGGGCGAGGTCAACCGGCAGCGCACTTGCTGATAACCGTGAGGACGCGTGGTGCTGCGACAGGGTTTTGATCGTCGATCGAGAAGCCGGATCGTGTGTGTCTCACGCCTAATCGACTTATCCTCCACCGACGGAAGTTCGGCAACCCCGCCCCCATCAAGTGGTATCGAGCCAGGTTTACCGTCCGTTCGCGTTTTCCCGTAGTTTAATTTAGTTTCTGTTCGCCCTATAGTCCACTTAAAAAGCCAAAAAAATTTTTGCGCTCATAGTCCGCCATACCTAGAACCACGCCCTAGCCTTTGCACAATTTCGCTTCGAATCCGTAGTAATCGAAGTTTGTGTCCATAGTCGAAGTCGTGTTGCTGGTTTAGATCGTGGTCTTAATTAGTTGTGTTTCATCTCCACTGCATCATCCCATATCCTACACCATCCCGCCACCAATCGCTATTTGAGTCCTTGTTGATTCAATTGTTTTGTGGTTTTCCTCGCCGAGTCCTAGTTGTATTAGGGTTTCTCCTTCATAAACCCCTAATTCTCCACCTCCTGTTAGCCATATCGCACCCTCATCACAGAACCTGCCACCACAGATCATCGCTTCCATATCCACTCCATACGCCCTGAGTTTGGAGAGGAGCCGCCTAGAAACCCCGATTCGAGTCCTTCCAGAAACGGCCATAACTTTCGTGATACGGACTCGAATTAGGCTAATTTTTTTTCACGGATATCTACAGAAAATTTTACATCCAATTCTCCCCACTTTGTCGGGTTCACTGAAATTATTTTTGCGAAATTCTCTGAAGATTGAGTTCTCACCGTCAAGTTTGAGCACTTTTTGAAAACACTTCTTATTTCATATCGGTTTCATCTTACATTTGTTAAGGCTGAAAATTTGTGTGCTGTCTACCTTTGTGCTCCTAATCCTAGGAAAAATATCAGAAAAATCAAAGAAAAATAAAAAAAATTTTGTGAAAGAAGCCTAGAGCAAAAAAATTGTGAAGGAAGGCAAATAAGAGCAAAAAAAGAGGACAGGAGCAAGGGTAGGTGTTTTTACTGCGCTCGAGAAAAGTGTTTTGCTGTTCTCAGCTGATATCTGCTCATATATTCTCGACGCCTTTGTTGCTTGTTTCTATACCTTCCTTGCTTTTCCGCAGCCTAGAATAAGGACACGCTAGACCAAAGAACTGTGGCAAGAGCTTTTGGACATTTATTCAGCATTACTATCTGTTATGAATTGTGTGCCACTCAATACATATAACCTTCCTACAGCTCCACATATACATCCTTTGATCAAGACAAAGTTATTGACCTTGCAATCGCTTCATCACGCCTCACGGTGTCACGAATCACCACCGGCTGCACCATCCTCGCCGTGTTGGTAAGAACCGGTAAGAACTTGGTAAGATTGCTTGAGAGCGAGAGATCCCACCTCCTAGTAGTTCATAGGGCTCATAATACTTGTGTTTGTATTTCCTCTCTTCTTTTTCTCGTGCTAACCATGGCAGTGGCAAGAAGGGCAGAACGAGGATGATGATGTTACCATCAATGATCGTGTCCTTCATTCGTAGAGTTGTCGATCATGCCGGACGAGATAAAAATGATGTTCAAGGAGCATGCCACGACAACTAACAAGACCCTTGAGAGCATCGACGACGAAGTTTCCACCTCTCGAGAGGATGGATGCCGTCAAAAACGCCCAAATGACTATTGATGGAGGTGCATCCACAACAACGGCAACCACGCACCAAGATGAGGATGGAGATTTTGAGGAAGATGAAGATGAGCAAGAACGCGCCGCCAGGAACGCGGTGCTCAACGAGACGCCTGCCTTCATGACCGTTTTCACCGCAACCATCACGGTATGGGAGGTAATAACCGAACCGCAATGATGATCCTTTCGCTAAGGTAAAATTCACCATCCTTCCTTTTTCGGGGGTTATGATGCCGATGCTTACTTAGATTGGGAGATGACTACGAAAGCAGAAATTTAACTCCCATCTAGTTCCCGAGATTCATAGAGTTAGACAAGCCACTAGTGAATTTAAAGATTTTGCTATAATCGTGGAATGAACTAGTAAATGCCCGCCACAACCTGATTCTTGGGCGAGATTAAAAGATGCTATGCGTAATAGATTTGTTCTCCTTCCTACCAACGTGATATGCGCAAGAGATTGCAACGATTAGATCAAGGTAGTATGACTGCTCAGAATATTACCAAGAGCTTCAAAAGGGTATGTTACGCCAGGGTAGTAGAGGAACCCGAGGATAAGATTGCTCGCTTACTTACGGTGGTTTGCGCCCGTAAATTCAGGATATTGTTGACTATAAAGAATATACAACTCGCAATCGCTTGTTTCAACTTGCTATGTTAGCAGAGAAGGAGTTGCGTGGACGCCATTCTAAGAGCAGAGCAACGCCGCAAAGACCTTCACACCTCAATGACTATGGGACAAGCGAAGACAAGGTTTCTTCCACCTTCCGCCCAGCTGCACCGACACCTTCGACGAAAGCACACGCATCGGCACCGACGGCACCGCCACTACCGCGTCAAGCCTGCGACAGCAAAGAAGTCGGCCCCGCCAACACCGCCAAGAGCTCCTCCGCTGTTTCCACCGCCGCACATCGACGAGAATTCGCCATAAGTGCCAAGGATTGGCCACATCAAGAGAGAATGCCCCACCAGCGGCATACATCGCCACCGACGACGGAGGTTACATCGCTGCCTCCGATGTTGAGGATGAGATCGACGACACCAGGGTGGACGACGACGAGGTTGATGATGGTGCCACCTTTGGCGCCGAGGATACCGCCTGCGACAGTCCATCATCGTCCGGCCAGGTCCTTAGCGCCCAGATGGAGCAAGCCGAAAGCAAAGAAGGCCACAACTTGTTCTAGATTTTCTTCGTCATCAACAACCGATTAGCGCGCGTGATCATTGACTCCGGCAGCTGCAACAATTTGGTGAGTATAGATTTGGTCAAGAAGCTTGGCTTGACCACACGATCGCACCCACATCCATACCACATTCAAGGGTGAATGATTCCGACAAAGCTAAGGTAACACAAACAAGACGGGTTCATTTTTCCATTGGTTCCTATTCGATTTTGCTGACAGATGTGGTTCCAATGCAAGCTTGCTCTCTTTTATTGGGTCGCCTATGGAATATGACATCGATGCACTTCACCACCAGAGAAGTAATAAATACACTTTTATGCATAAGGAAAGAAAATTACACTTCTACCTTTGACCCCGCTGAAATTGTTAACTGATAGGAGCGGATTGCTAATGACAAGAAACCCATTGATGAAAAATCTGAAATTCAGCATGTAGCCAACCAAATTAAATTGAGGAATCCCGCCTTGCTTGCTACAAAATCTGATCTTTCTGCAATTAGTGATGATGCTTTGTGCTATGCTTTGATATGCAAAGATGCTTTGTTTTCATTGGATGATCTGCCCAGTACTTTGCCTCCTGCTGTCACTAATCTTTTGCAGGAGTATGCGGATGTTTTTCCTGCTGAGATACCTCCAGGACTCCCACCCATACGAGGGATTGAGCACCAAATTGATTTGATACTTGGAGCGAAGTTTGCTAAACCGAAGCTGCTTATAGGACCAACCCCGAGGAGACTAAGGAGATTCAGCGCCAAGTCCAAGATCTTTTGGATCGCGGGTATGTACGTGAGAGCCTTAGTCCTTGTGCTGTTCTCGTCTTTTGGTTCCTAAGAAAGATGGCAGCTTATGACAAAGAGATTGTAGAGCCATTAACAATATCATAATAAGGTATCGTCATCCTATTCCTAGGTTAGACGACATGCTTGATGAGTTAAGTGGTTCTATAATTTTTCTAAGGTTGACTTTATGAGTGGATACCACCAAATAAGAATGAAATTGGGAGATGAATGGAAAACAGCTTTTAAAACCAAGTTTGGATTGTATGAGTGGTTAGTCATGCCTTTTGGGTTAACTAATGCACCTAGCACTTTCATGCGCTTAATGAACGAGGTTTTACGAGCTTTCATTGGAAAATTTGTGGTGGTTTATTTTGATGATATATTGATTTACAACAAGTCATTACATGAACATCTTGATTATCTACGCGTTGTTTTTGATGCTTTATGCGGTTGCACGCTTATTTGGTAACCTCGAGAAGTGCACTTTTGCACCGAACGAGTATCGCTTTCTTGCTATGTTGTGACTCGCAGGAATTGAGGTGGATGAAGCCAAGGTGCACGCGATTAAGAGTTGGCCAACGCCACGCATTTATTCACAAGTGCGGAGTTTCCATGGACTTGCCGGATTTTACCGCTTAGAAGGATTTCAGCACCATTGCAGCCCCATTGAATGAGTTGACGAAGAAGGAGTTGTTTTCCATTGGGGCAAGCACGTGAGAATGCCTTCAACCTTTTGAAAGATAAGCTTACTAATGCACCTTTACTCCAACTTCCTGATTTTGATAAGACCTTTGAGCTTGAATGTGATGCTAGTGGGATTGGAATTGGTGGTGTTTTGATGCAAGATAGAAAACCTGTTGCTTATTTTAGTGAAAAATTGAGTGGTCCTGTTTTGAATTATTCCACGTATGATAAAGAATTGTATGCTCTTGTGCGATCTTTAGAAACGTGGCAACATTATCTTTGGCCCAAAGAATTTGTTATTCATTCCGATCATGAGTCACTGAAACATATTCGCAGTCAAGTGAAACTCAATCGTAGACATGCTAAATGGGTTGAATTTATTGAATCTTTTCCTTATGTTATCAAACACAAGAAAGGGAAGGATAATGTGATTGTCGATGCCTTGTCTAGGAGATATACCATGTTGTCCCAACTTGATTGTCTAATATTTGGATTGGAATCAATTAAAGAACAATATGTCAATGATGATGATTTTAAAGATGTCTTGCTGCATTGCAAAAGAGGGAAGAACATGGGACAAATATGTGATAAATGATGGATTTGTGTTTAGAGCTAACCGCCTATGCATTCCAGCTTGGTTCCGCTCGCTTTTTTTTTTGATACAGAGGCTCATGGAGGAGGTTTGATGGGTCATTTTGGTGCCAAGAAGACGAAGGTCGGTTGTCCGCTCACTTCTTTTTGGTCGAAGATGAGGCGAGACATTGAGAGGTTTGTTTCCGCTGCACTACATGTCAAAAGGCTAAGTCACGATTGAATCCACATGGTTTATATATGCCTCTTCCTGCTCCTAGCACTCCATGGGAGGATATATCTATGGACTTTGTTTTAGGACCCGCTTAGGACCAAGAGGGGAGGGATAGTATTTTTGTGGTGGTTGATAGATTTTCTAAGATGGCTCACTTTATTCCTTGTCATAAGAGCGACGATGTGTTAATGTTGCTAACCTTTTCTTTCAAGAAATCGCTCGCTTGCATGGTATGCCTTCTACTATTGTTTCGATCGTGATGCCAAGTTTTTGAGCCACTTTTGGAGAACTCTATGGAATAAATTGGGGACCAAGCTGCTGTTTTCAACAACATGTCATCCCCAAACCGATGGCCAAACCGAGGTAGTAAATCGTGACATTATCTACTATGTTGAGGACTGTTCAAGAAGAATTTGAAGATGTGGGAAGAGTGTTTGCCGATGTTGAGTTCGCTTATAATAGGGCGGTACACTCCACCACCAAGGTAAGTCCTTTTCGTAGTGTATGGCTTCAAACCCCGTGTTCTATTGATCTATTACCTTTACCTACTAGTGAACGAAAGTTAATCATGATGCTAAGGAACGTGCTGAATTTATTCTGAAATTGCATGAAAAGACTAGAGAAAATATTGAAATGATGAATGAAAGGTATAGGACTGGGAAGTAAAGGTAGAAAGGAAGTAAAACTTGAACCGGTGATTTAGTTTGGTTACACTTATGAAAGGATCGCTTTCCAGAATTGAGAAAGTCTAAATTAATGCCTAGAGCTGATGGTCCTTTCAAGATACTTGAGAAAATAAATGATAATGCATATAAACTTGAGTTGTCAGCCCTAATTTGGGGTTAGTCCCACATTTAACATTGCAGATTTGAAACCGCTCATGGGAGAAGAAGATGAGCTTGAGTCGAGGACGACTCCTACTTCAAGAGGGGAGGATGATGAGGACATCACTCCAATGCATACACCCGAGACTCCTCCAGCCAGATGCAAGGACCCATCACAAGAGCACGAGCACGGCAATTGAATCAACAGTGAGCTCGCTCTTCAGTGCCTGCGGCAGATATTTGTGAGAATGGTATGCTACCTAATGATATTATTGATTATATTGTACTTAGGAACTTTGGAGAGGATCATGAAGGCCTTGGGAACCAGCAAGGGCTAGGAGGGAGGCAAGGAGGGCGTCCAATTCAAGTTGGAGGTCTAATTCATCTCGGAGTCGACTACCTCGGCCATCAGGAGCAGCGTTCACTAAAATCATCGCCCAGGCCACAAACGGGCTCCGATTTTGATGATCCACATATGCCTCGAAAGCTAAGGAGATAACCTTTCCAATGGCACCAGTTTCAGGTCATTTGGACTTTGGAGTTGACAGAGATTCATGTTGCAAGTTGGCGGACAGAATCTGTCCTAGGGTGCTGCATCACCAATTTGGGCCCTTGGCCCATGTATCGTGTTGGAGTCCATCACGGACGCGTCTAGGGTTTGTAGGACGTCCCCTAGCCTTTATATTCGGTAGCCGCCGCTAGGGTTTGATTTTGGGTTTTGCTTAGATTAATTCTGTCTTTGAATAGTGTCGCCGTTCATCGGTTTGTGAGACCCCAACTCGTGAGCTTCATCCTTAATTGCAAATTCAGTTGCATCTTTCTTGTTCTTCCTTGTGTTCTCGATTCATTGGCAGGATTAGCCTTCGTGGCGAGGTCAACCGGCAGCGACGGTTGATAACCGAGGACGCGGTGTGCTGCGATTGCAGGGTTTTGATCGCGCGATCGAGAAGCCGGATCGTGTGTCTCGCGCCGCCTAATCGACTTATCCTCCACCGACGGAAGTTCGGCAACCCGCCCCATCAAGTGAGTCCATGGCGGCATCAAAGCTTGGCCGCTGAGAAGGTCCTATCTCGATTTTGATCAGCACTCGCAAATTCCAAAAGCATGGCTGCCGTGAGAGCATACGATACACTTTGGTGAAGAAGGCCACGAGGTGACGTGGCTTCGCTGACAAGGAACCGATTGCTTCGCTTTCTTTTTACGTGAATAGGACTACTAACATTCTAGTTGTGGATTTATAACCTTATTTCATTTTTTTGAAAATCATATTAGTGTGGAATAAGAATGATTCATTATTTTTTGTCAATTGTATATGTATCATGTGAATTGTCAATTGTATATGTATCATGTGAAATGTGTAAGTATATGTGAATTGTCAATTGTATATGTATCATGTGAAATGTGTAAGTATATGTGAATTGTCAATTGTATATGTATCATGTGAAATGTGTAAGTATATGTGAATTGTCAATTGTATATGTATCATGTGAAATGTGTAAGTATATGTGAAATATCAAATTGTATATATATCATGTGAAATGTGTTAGTATATTTTCAAGTGCAAATAATATTATATTTGTATAAGTATATGTGAAATTGTATATATATCATGCTTGTGTTGTAATCTGTAATATGGTTGTTTATGTCAACATTTTTTTAGAATTAGGATAGATGGCACAACCAGGACGTGGTGACCCTAATTTCGACGCGGGAGAACAGTTCTTGTTGACTCCATCGCTACGGGTAGCATCGAAGGTGATGCTAACGCCGCGCCGGTGAGGCCACGAGGCCGCAAGCCGATGAAGCCATTGACGCCTGAGCCGCTTAGTCCCAGAACACGGTTCCGGGCGAGGATGAGGTATAGCCGAAGAATATAATCCCGTGGACATACTAATTAATCCCGATTCATTAATATAATACACTCGACACGCTTATACATATGTTTGTGTATTTCAAGCCCCGTACATCGAAAGCAACCAACCCAAGCATCGGGGACCTAACAAGAAGCCATCCACAAAGCACGGTTTACCGACGCTAACAACGAAGGGATGCCGTTGCCCCTCTTTCAAAGGTTGGGCCGCACAACAACGCTATGTTATCACGTGAGGGATCAAGTTCCAATTAGCATCGGTAAAATGGGCCAAGTTCTCAAGCTACCAAGGACATGCTCGCAAGATATTAAGGAAAATTTCACATTTCAAGGGTCCAAAGATAAGGCCAAGAAATAAACTTTGAAGAAAATGGCAACCATGTTTCTACCGTGAAAGACGCTTCACCCGCAAGTATGTGTAGAAGGAGAAAGACCCGACTTCAACCAATTTCCTAAGTCGGCGGATCATCGCAAGCATTCGAGGAGTACAAGCTATCAATCAAGGCCAGCAATGAGTCAAGAACAAGGCCAATTCACGAGGAAGAAATACCACCACCATCTTGGCACTGGTGGATACCTTAAGGCCGTACCGAAATGGTAGAAGCGGGAAGCAGAATTAATGGCGAAGGACGTCATACCGGCTACCACTTTGTGGGAAGATCGCCTGCGCAATTGGTTCATGGGTCACGGGGGGAGCCTTTCAGATGACGGCAGCTTGGTGATGGCACCAGGAGTGCAAGAGGCTGGTCAAAGGATTGTACAAGCTGTCGAGCAATCTCAGGTAGGTACGTTCGTGCCAGATAGGGAGAATGATGAGCTAACACATGCCCTTCGAAACCCTGAGCACCCGGGACGGACACGAGGTATGGGCAAGCATACGCCTGTGGAAGTATGGAGCCGCCAAGGATATTTAATACGATAGGAGCCGCAGAGAAGCAAAGCAAAAGAAGCATATAAAGTGTACTAATTGGAACAAGAGCTCAGAGCAACCCAAAGCTAGCCTCGCAACATAATTTAAGAACAAGTACAGATTGCCCTCAAGAAGCTTCAGGACTAGGTCCGAGCAATCAACCGGACGCCGTGATCAGCCTCCAAGCGGCGGAGTAGTGCTGGCCCACCAGGGGCCCTCAAGCGGAGAACTTGCTAGCCCGCTACCCGCGGATGACATAAGGGTTCGCCGCTGTGAGCTACACGCTGATGCGCGTAACCTCTCCATCAAGGTGGCTTACGGCATGGCATTTCCACGAGCAGGCAACCCACACCTCCTCCAATGTCACCTCCACGCAATGCCTGCGCCGCAAAAAATAGAGCACGCCTCCACCACCACCCGCTCCATGCGTAAGCCCTACTCCGCCACCACCATCTCAAACAAAATGAACCCCCCAGAAAACCACACCTCCACCATCTCCTCCGAGGAAGAAGCTCGATAGCGAAAGGCCTCCACCGCTCCCAAGAAGGCCTCCTCCACCGATCAACAAAGATAAAGGAACCTACAAAGAGGGCATATGATATGACTAATGAGGAGAGTGACGCTGGTCATGAAATCGGCGGCTGCACACTTCACCAAAAAAGCCGAGCCAAAGAAGGTACCAATTGATCGGTGCGGCCGAACACTTCGCGACATGCCGCAAAATCACTGCCGTGTCAGTCCAACTATGAACGGACAATAACAAAGGCTGCACGGAAGAATAAACGTGGTCGTGCAGCGCGCAAAGAAGAAGATAGACCAAGATCGAGAACCTCAAAGGTTTATGAAGGAGGCAGAATCGCTTCCACAACCGCAGCTCTTGATTAATAGATGATCTTCCAATGGCGGAGGTCAAATGGCAATATCGGGCCGAGAGTGATTGACCCTAAAGAGATAAAGGATTCGCCAACCAAGATCACGGCAATTTCACTTAATGGTACATGATAGAGTCCGCCAAGGAAGAACGATGTTCCCTCCGTTTCAAAGAAGAAGATTTCTGCTCATCGGGGACAACGAGATATGGCTCAATTCGAGGACTTCTACAATATTTACCATGCCGACTCCATCAACGTGTTCTCATGAGTTGTTGGTGCTGTAAGTGTCTAGCTCATACCTTTCTATCGGTGCTTCCTCGCATAATAAAATTGCAACTCTTAAACTTATACCTTTCTATGTACAATGGAGATACAACGATGTAGAAAAGAGAACATCTTCAACGTGGGCTTCATCGACCCGAGATTGTTAACTAGCACGTCTTTGGATTGACCCATGGCGAATCAAAGGTCATTGAAGATTACATTCTCGATGCATTCTTGGGACAGCACTACAAACCATATATACTTCTGCCCTTCAACTTCGGGTACGTATATATACAACCTCTCGATGTTATATTTTTCAAGGCATTGATAATACTACTAGCTAGTTACATATATGTTGCAATACATGAATAGGTTTCACTGGATCCTTCTTGTCATCAAGCTTGATAGCAGCCAGATCATTATCAATATATCATTGACACCTTAAACAATTATATAGCACACATATATATATATGATAGTTTTCCTTATTATATATATTGAAATACCTTGCTAATTCAACTCGATCATTACTATTCATACTAACCTAACGCAATAAAGTTTGAAAAGAACAAGGAGATTTTGAGCAATTTGATGTACAAATAAGCACACGTATTAAAGAATATTAATATATGTCGTATTGGACATTTTTCATCCCAATAATAATGTATTTTTCCAAATTTCATAGGTTCTACAACAAGCGGAAGGAACAACTTATGTGGCTATTATTGTGCCACTATATGCAATGTATTACCCGCGGTGATGTCTGAACAACCAACCCGAGGGTAATGTATTGAACGTAATAATCAATTTCTTAGTACTTACACTTTAATTACATGTCAGAGATTTATTTACTTCTGCTTTGTCAGCCAACATCGATGTGCAAGGCGTGATCCCCTAGCCGGGTTGCAACAATCCAAGAACAACTCATCGGCTTTATTATTAAGATTGTATCCACCAAAAGCGAGTTCACGTGGATGGTTGGAGACCTTGTCTGAAATAACGATCGGTGAAGCCGACATCATCATCGACCAAGGGCACAAAAAGTGGCCTTATGGGCAAGAAATGAGCTCAAGATTCCCTTTTATTCTTTGAAACTTGTAAAAAGTGGCTTATTATTTCATGTGTGTTCATCAACTTGTTCATTTTTAGTCTATTAAGTTTGTATTTTTACGTAAATGAAACAGTAATTATCTGAATGATGCGCATGAATAATATATATTTAATTATTGTCAAAAAACTCACATGTAGATCTATTTATTTTAATTATCAAAATGCGTATCAAAAACACCTCACGAAAACATATTCTATATTGAATATAATCAAAAGCGATGTCTTTGTCAGCCTCTTCACAGCGGTTGGTAACTACAACCGCTAGAGAGAGCTCTTCTCCAAGCGGTTCGTAATACCAACCGCTTGAGAGAGTTTCTCACAAGCGTTGGTAATACCAACCGCCAGAAAGTGTCCAACCAGAAGCGGTTCGAAATTGGGAACGCTAGATACTCCGACGGGTATCATCATGGTTAGCTACAAGCGGTTCTAAAACTGCTCAAAGCGTGTTTCGAACCGCTTGTGTATGCCCGATCCGGCAGAGTGAGAGGTGACAAAGACATGTTGTTTTGATTATATTCAATATACAATATGTTTTGAGAGGGTTTTTAATATAGATTTTGACAATTAAAATAAATAGAACTACGTGAGTTTTTTGACACAATTAAATATATATTATTCACGCGTACTCATTCAGATAATTACACATTCATTTATAGAAAAATACGAACTTCATAGCTAGACTAAAAATGGACAAGTTGATGAACACATGAAATAATAAGCCACTTTTACAAGTTTCAAAGAATAAAAGGTCAAAGTAATGTTGAGCTCATTTCTTGCATGCATCGCTTCTTTATGTCCTTGGTCGACGTTGATGTTGTCGGCTCACCTGTCCTTATAGAAGGACCATCTCACCAACCCTTTGTGTGGAACTCGCCAGTAGATACAATCTCGCCGGATAATAAAGCCGATAAGTTGTTCTGGATTGTCGCAACCCAAAGGCGGCGGATCACACCTTGCACATCAATATTAATGACAAAGCGGAAATAAATAAATCTCTAGACATGTAATTAAAGTGTAAGTACTAAGAAATTGACATGTGCACACTACCTCTGGCGCTGTTTGTGCAAGACATCACCGTGTGTAATATTTTTGCATATAGTGGCACACATAATAGCCACATAAGTTGTTTCCACCACTCGTTGTAGAACCCGCGATGAATTTTGAAAAGAGAACAATTATTGGGATGAAAATTGTTACGCATATTAATATTCTTTAATACGACTCGAAAGTGCTTATTTGGACATGAAATTGCTTCCAAAGCTCCTTTTTGCTTCTTTTCTAACCCTGTAATGCCCCTGTAGAAGCGTTATTATGAATAGTAATTATCGAGTTTGAATTAGCAAGGTATTTCAATATAATAAGGAAACTATCATATATATGTGCTATATAATTGCTTAGGATGTCAATGATATATTGATATTTTTCCACCTGAGTCCATTTTTGAGTCTTGAACAATGACCGGCTACTATCAAGCTTGATGGCAAGAAGGATCTAGTGAAACCTATTCATATATTGCAACATATATGTAACTAGCTAGTAGTATTATCAATGCCTTTGAAAAGATAAGAACGAGAGGTTGTATATATACGCATCTAAATTGAAGGGCGTAAGTATGTACGGTTTGTAGTGTCATTCCCAAGAATGCATTTAGAATGTAATCCTCAACATCCTTCTGGCTGCATCGAGATATGACGAACTCGTTAACAATCTCTAGGTCGATGAAACCCATGTTGAAGATGTTCTGTTTTCGACATCATTGTATCTCCATTCTACATAGAAAGGGATAAGTTATTAGAGTTGCAATTTTATGGTACGAGGAAGCACACGGTAAAGGTATGAGCTTGACACTTACAGACACCAGCAATTCATGAGAGACACGTTGATGGCGTCGGCATGGTAAAAATTGTAGAAGTCTTTGAATTCGAGCCATATGTTCTTGTCCCCCGATAAAAATCTTCTTGATGAGGGCTAACATCGCTCTTCCTTGAGCGGTCTCGCTATGTACCATTCATGAAATTTCCACATCTTGTTGGCGATCCTTTATCTCATTAGGTTAATCAGCCCCGCCTAACTCATATCGCCATCCGACTTTTGCCATCGGGAGATCATCTCGCTAATCCAAGAGCGCAACTGGGTAATCGAGTCCCGCCTCCTTCATAAATCTTTTGAGGTTTTCCCGATCTTGGTCTCTTTCTTTTGCCAACGCCACCGACCACATTTATTCTTCCGTAGCCTTTATTATTGTTCGCTCATAGTTGGACGACATAGGTCAGGGCTTTGCACCCACATGTCGCAAGTGTTCCGTAGCTTTTGGATCAATTGGTACTTTTGGCTCGCTTTTTTGTGAAGTGTGCACCACCTGCTTTCATGATCGATCATTCTCCTCGTTAGTCCTATCATATGCCCTCTTTGGAGGTTCTTTATCTTTTTCGATCTACCGACTCGCCTTCTTGGGAGCGGTGGAAGAGCCCTTCCGTATCGAGCTTCTTTCCTGAGGAGATGGTGGAGGCGTGGTTTTCCGGGGTTCGTTTTTGTTTGAGATGTCGGTGGTGGACTAGGGCTTCAAGGGAGCGGTGGTGGAGGAGGTGTGCTCTGCTTTTGCCGACAAGGCATTGCGGAGGTGACGTTAGAGGAGGCGTGGGTTGCGTGGTGGAGATGACGCCCACACCATCGAAAATATGATGTACCGCTTATGCCAAAGGATGATATTGTGGAGGGCCTGTCCAAGCTTGTTCACATCGCCTCCAAGCAATATCGAGGTGAAGTTCTTCAACCACAAGACCTCCTCCACCGCGACCTTCGAGTAACCCAGGGTATCTCGTTGCAAAGGAACATCCGCTTGGCTCCACCGGATATGCCATGCCGTAAGTTACCTTGATGGAGAGGTTACGGCGCATCAACGTGTAGCTCACACTGGCGGCGAACCCTTATGTCATCCACGGGATAACGGGCCTAGTCCCTGAAGCTTGCTGAGGGCAATTTGTACTTGTTGCGCAACTATGTCGCCGATGCTAGCCTGGGTTGCTCTGAGCCTTGTTCTAATTGGTACATTTTATATGATTGTCTTGTTTTGCTTCTATGCCGGCTCTTGTACGTATGCGCATCCTTGGCGAAACCGTACTTCCACGGCGTTAGCTTGCCCATACCTCATTTCCATCCTCGGTGCTTAGGGTTTTGAAGGGCATGTGTTAGCTTGTCATTCTCCTGTCGTCTCACTAACGTGCACATCGAGGCGCTCGCCGCAGCTTGTACAATCTTTTGACTAGCCTCTTGCACTCCTAGTGCCATCACCAAGCCGTCATTATCATCAAAGGCTCCCCCGTGACCCATGAACCAATTAGCAGCGCTCTTCCCACAAAGCAGTAGCTTTGTGTGACGCCCTTCGCCATTAATTCTTCTTCCGCTTGTCCCATTTTGGTATAAATTTGAGGTAACCACCGGTGCCAAGATGGTGTTGGTATTTCTTCATCCGTGAATTGGTCTTGTTCTTCGACCGCGGCTTCGGCCTTGGTGACAGCTTGTACTCCTCGAATGCTTCCTAGTGATCCGCCAAATTTAGGAAATTGGTTGAAGTCGGGTCTTTCTCCTTCACACATACTTATACCGAGAGACGCCTTCCACGCTTTGAAAGCGAGGTTGCCATCTTCTTCAAAATGAATTTCTTGGCCTTGTCTTCGGACCCTTGAGGAAATGTGAAATTTTCCTTAATAGCTTGCCAGAGCAGGTCCTTGGTAGCTTGAGGAACTTCGGCCCATTTTCTGATGCTAATTGGGACATGATCCCTCACGTGGTAACCGCAAGCGTTGTTGTACGGTCCAACTGCTGAAAGAAAGGCAACCAGCATCCCTTTGTTGTTAACGTCGGTAAATGCGTGCTTTGTGGATGGCTTCTTGTTAGGTCTCCGATGCTTGGATTGGTTGCTCGATGTACGGGGCTTGAAATACACAAACATATGTATAAACGTGTCAGAGTGTATTATATTAATGAATTGCGATTAATTAACATGTCCACAGGGATTATATTCTTCTGGCTATACCTCATCCTCGCCGGAACCAGTGTTACCGGACTCAGCGACTCCAGCGTCAATGGCTTCATCGGTTGCAGCCTCAATGGCCTCACCGGAACCAACGTTAGCCTCGGCGCAACAAATAGCTTAGCATCACCTTTGATGCTATCCAGCGCGATGGAATCTAGCAATAACTGTTCTCCCTCATCGAAAGTAGGGTCACCACGTCCTGGTTGCGCCATCTATCCTAATTCTGAAAAAATATTGACATGCATATCATATTACTTTGAAACAACCATATTACTGATTTCAACACAAGCATATTATTACATCAATTTACGACATTAGCTCAGATTATATATTACACCATGTAGAGCACATCCATTTTAAAAATCAACTCATTTATATTAAGCAATTGAATAAATAACTTCATTTCATAAAACAATCATATAATCGAAATTATATTGAATTTTGGTTCTCAAAGAAATCTTTCATTGTAATAAATTCCTTTCCTCTCGCACCACAAAACAAATATAATATTATTTCAACTTGAAAATTTTACGTAATCCTGGATGGATAATTACATCAACATTACAAATATAATAAATTAATAACAAGTTTTATTATATTTAAAAATTCTTATAATTAATACCCTTTGATGTCACTCTACTATAAAATACAAAGGATATTTCATCACAGTAAGGTAATGCACAATTATATAATTCTTCCGCTTAGCCCATCAAAAATTACCAAAATATCACATGGCCAATAATGAACATCAGCGGAAAGCAAAACAATAGGAGCCATAACAATTGTGAGAAGTAACGTTCTCACAACTTCAGTAACTTGAAATATCTGACTTTGATTTCACATGTTCCGTTGATCAATTATCTGATAACTAGGAAACTAGGAAAATCAAAATCAAGTTAACAAATTTAATAAAATGTAAGAAGAAACATCAATAGTAGTAGATCATTAACTTAATTGCAGTAATGAATGTAACGGAGTAGTATATGCTCGACTCAAACATGAATCAATTTTAAGCATTCAAGATTAGCTGAAACTATGAAACAAAATTAGCATGACCGTAATTCAATTTGGACAATTTAGCATACTCCAATTGTGTAAAGAATATAAAGGCAAATATTGGCACCTCAAGTTCTTCCCATCTCACAACAACATTTCATTTCATACACCAACTCATTTCATACATAAGCTCTCTACTGTGTCGGGCAGATTCCACGAACAAAGGCCGTGATCTACGAGACCGGTTTTGTTCGCAGAGGCGTCCATGCCGGCTAATCGAGAGGGCGAAAGCCCTAGAGGACTCCCACGCGGAGGGTTTCGGCGCCTATGAACTAGGAAGAACAAGTGATTTTTACCCAGGTTCAGGCCCCCTTGTGAGAAGGGTAACAACCTTACGTCCTGCTAGATTTCGTATAGGATGCTTTGAACTAGTACAGAGTTCTTGAGTTACAAATTCTCCTGCTAGCTCTTTCCAGTATTGCTTGGCTGATTGATCTAGGCCCCGATCCCCCTTCCCCATGCACCCGAGGGCCCTTATATAGGCCAGGCTAACGGGGTAGGTACAAGGAGGGTCATCATGCTGACCTAAATACATTTAATGCTTCCTCTCGTGCTGTCCCGTTCCTCCAGCCTCATTAAATGCCTCACGCTGCCTCTGCTGGTCACCGGATGGGACCCCTACGACGGTAGGTGGGGGCGTCGGAGGAATGGGTGGTTGCGTAAAACCTTCAGAAAATAAGCTCGCTGTGGCAGCTGCCATCTGACGCTGATGCAGTGCGGAAGAAACCTTCGAGGCGGCCGTCGCCCACCTAATTTTTGCCTTTGCGGCGGGGCGGCAGGCGTTCTCACCCAACCTTCGCCACCGTGCGTGGGTTGGGCACGGCGAAGGGCGTGCTCGCCCACGCTCGGCGCCCGTGGACGGCCTTTGGCGGCGGCGCGATCGCCCGCCGTCGCGACGCGTGAAATTTGGCGGCACAGGCGAGTAGCGTCCGCCTTCGCCACCTGCCACGCGCGCCGTGGACCGACGCTTTGGCGGGCGTGGCCTTCGATCGCCGCCCGTCCGCAGGCCGCGTGGTAAGGCGGGCGGCAGCGTCTCGCCCACACTTTCGCCGGGCGCGCATGGGACCGACGCTGGCAATGGCGCGATCGCCCGCCCGATCGCCAAAGCCGCCATGTGGGCCGGGCGGCGGCGGTAGGTGCTTCGCCCACCGCTCGCCGCGCCACGTGGATCGACGCCTGGCCGTGGCGTGATCGCCCGCCCGTCGCAAAGCCGCCCGTGGATTGCACTTTAGGTGGTGGAGAAGTACCCTAGCTGATATCTGGCGACAAGCCGGGCCTGCCCTAGGCGCTTGGCCTAAGACTCCTTTTAGAACCTTCATTTAATGCCTTTAATGCTTAGCGGCGCTCTTGGCGGTGGCCACCACACATGAGGATACGACCGCTCCGGTTCCTGCGCGTATCCTGCGGTTTTCTCCTTGGGACCCGAAACGGCGCATAACTTTGTCTTTTCGCGAACCGTCGGCGCGGGGTACGCATATATAGACGCACCTAAATCGGCGGTTCCGCATATACGCCTTTTCATTACACGCCGCCTCCTTGCTCCTTTGCCTCTTCTTCTCGTAGCTCTTTCGTCTTCCTTGTTTCCATAGCACGGCCCATTCTTCGCCGACGCGGATACTCGCGGTGAAGAGAATAGCCATCATAGCAGCAGGAGGCACCTTCCGCTTCAGGGCGAGGGACCGCCACGCCAGTGCCTCTCAAGCGAGATCATCATACACACATAGCACGCGATGGCGGGTTTGGTCCCGCCCTTTTCTGATTTCTTTTTCACCGTACTCCACTTCTACGAAATTCACCACCTTCACCTCACCCCCAACTCTATCGTCTTCCTTGCCATCTTCGCACACCTCTGTGAAATGTTCATGGGGGTGATGCCGAATCTTCCTCTCTTTCGCTACTTCTTCATCTGTCGCGCCTCCACCGACAATGAGGTAGTGGGGAGTTGCCATTTTCGTCTTCGAGACGGGATGGCCTCTCGCTACATCGCCTTCCAACACAAATCAAGCGAAGGCGTGGCGCTGGCTTGGCCAGGCTCAGACGTTAATAGCGGCGGCGAAGTCGACGCCTTGGGAGTGCCACGAGTGGGCGGCGCTTCGCCCAGCGGGTTCGCGGTGAAGAGATCGGCGGGAAATCCTGCCATGGCGGCTGCATTGACAATTGCCGGCGCGCCGGATTGAGTGGAAGCGATGGTGGCACAGGACTTCGCATCCGGAGAATCAACCCTGCGCGCCGCCACCGCCCGACATGGCGGTACTTTCGGCGACAATAATGACTTACGACGCGTGCAAGCGTAAGTCTTCCTTCTTATTATATTTTTTTCTTTTCTGCGCTACGTTCTTTCTGGCTCTGCCAACCGACAGCTAATATCCTTTGCCTTTCGCCAGGCGCGGGAAACATGGAGGATATAGTCATCGCAGATGGCTCTCGTCTTGATGCCGCTATCAGGTAGGCGATTCGTCGTTCGGCCGCCCGGCTCGCCGGCTCGCCCGTCGGCCAGACGTCTAACGCTCGAGCACGCGTCAGCGACTCGCAAATGGATTCCACGGACCGTAGTGAACACGCCCATGTTCGTGGTGATCGAGACCGCAGCGCCCTCGGCGTGAGCCACGCGCAAATGTCGATTACCGACGCACGCCGCCTCGGACCCTAAGAGGTCGGGCCTGAAACAGAATTTCGTCACGCTAACCTATTTCGTGGCGGCGTCTTCACCGGCGCGGTAAGCAAACCGCCTCACTCGACGATTTACCTCCGGCGCCCACCGCCTTCGCAGCGCTGGCTCAGATCACTCCTTCCGGCTCCCCAAGGCCGATCAAGGCCGCGGCACCTCCGCCACGGACTCGAGCCACCACACACCATGGTGGTCTCGGCGCTTCCGGCAACGGCTGGGCTTTCGCGGAGGACGCCTGCGGTGGCCCCGAGGTGCGTCGCTGACGGCGCCCCAAAGACCCATCGAACGGAGGGCGCCTGCGCCTTGGGCGCCGCCATGGGGAATCGCGAGGCGGAAACCCGAGGCCGAGGCCCGACTCGAGCCTCACGCCGCCATTCCTCCCGCCCCAGCGCCACGCTGAATCTTCACGGCTTGGCGAACTTCAAGACAAATTCGCAACACCCTCGTTGAAGCCGCCAGCACGGAGATAAAGACCGCCCGAGCGTTGGCGTCGGTGAGGTGATTGCGCTCTTGTGGCGACGAGGGCGGATGCGGCGAGGCGGCGCTGAGCGGCAGAGATCGACGCGCCATATGCACGCCATGCGGTGAGGGCGAAAAAGCGGCGGAGAAGGCGTAAACAAAGGCCAAGAACCTCGGGTGGAGTCCTTCCGCTGCGGCGCAACCTCTCCGTCATGCTCAAGAAGGCATTCAGCGCACCAAGAGGTGCCTAGAGCCCTTGAAATTGGGCTGAACACGCCAGGAGGACTCATGGCGCAATTCGCCCACCGACCAATTAAGCGCGAAGGTGCTTCGAGGCTACGAGGCCTCAGGCTGCCGCTCCGCCACGGAAGGACGTGAGGTCGCGATCATGACCGCGACTCACATTCTGGCCCGTTGCGCCAGCCGCGACGCCGCCTTCGACCCAATGGCGGTGGTGACCACCGATGTCGAAGGAGATGTTGCCTGCGCAGGGCGCGGTCTGCGGCCGCCAACACATGGCCGGACTGTTGCAAGTAGACCAGCCGATCATGGACGTCTCCACCCCCCTAGCGGCGGAAGGCGAGGGCAACGACGAGCTCGACTTTGGTGATGACGACTGATGAGCCGGGCCACCGCGTTGCTCTTTTTTGTTTTGTCTTTATTTGTTTTTCCTCCCGTTCTGCGTGCATCAGCAAACTTTGAATATTTTCCAGTTAAGACTGCCTGCACACTTTGCTTGCTTGTTGCTTCTATCTGTGAACCTGCGTTCAGAAAAATCTCGGACAACTTCTGGATGAACGTTAGGTGTTTAATCGTCATTCATATATTTGTTTGTTAGACGGCCGTTATTTGACTTAGCAGAAAACGCTTTCCTTCTAGAAAACACCTAACTCAGGGTAGCGTTTCCGAGTCTCGCCAAGTGATTTACGTGCCGCCGTGATCATAAGCATAAACTATGGACCACATAAAATGTGGCGAAAGCTGGTCATTAACCGAACAAGGAACACCGGGCGTAGCAAAGTCTTAGCGTCGAGCTTCGCGAGGCTATCGCGGTTCAAACCGCCGGAACTTATACCGATGATCACTTAAAAATATGCTTTCTGACGCGTAGGCGAAACAACAAGTTCTCGGAAGTGCTCTTAGGCCAGAACACTCAGCGGAGGCGACTAGCGGTGCTTCAGAGCCAACGAGGCGCACGGCCGTAGGAGCGCCAGGTTCTGAAGCCCGACACTCGACGACTTGGTTTAGCCGGACGTTACACATAGCACATCTTCTTTTATCATGAGGAGCCGTTGGTTTCCAACATTTGCGATAACCACGCCGCATCTTGACCCATCTTAGGATATAATCATAAGGAAATGGCCAAAAAACGTGGTATCAAGCGCTTATCTTGTTTTATATGTCGCGGGACGGTGAGCAGGGCACCGGCGGCAGCCCCAAACCACAGGCGACCGACCTTCTGCCGGGCCACCAGAACACCGGGCCGTGAGCATGATGGAGGCGGGCGAGCAGACTTGGGAACCGAGGCGAAAGGCAGCCCCCAAGCCACCGGCAAGACGACCTTCGGCCAAGCGCCGCATCGGGAACACTGGCGCCGCCAGGATGGAGCTGATGGAAGCTTTGGCGGCATCGGCAGAAGCAGCGGCAACCCCACCGCCGACTGACCCGAGGCTGACCGCGACCGGGAACACCGGGCCGGGCGAACATGATGGGAGCACAGCAGCAGGGCACACCAAGCGGCGACAACCCCAAGCCCGCCGGCGACCGGCCTTCGGCGTCGGCCAAGACCGGGAACACTGGGCGGAGGCGAACATGATGGAAGTGGGGCGAGCAGCCTGAGCCGAGGGCCTTCGAGGAAGTCGCCGGTGTCTTCATGCTCGTTCTGGTATATCTGATGACGCTTCATTGTCCGACGGCCGAGAGGGGCGTGCCTCGGTTTAACGGAGCAACTTCATTGGTGCCTTACAATTCCTTAAGGATAGAATTTTCGGCAGCTCGATGTTGTAAGAGTTGGCCGCCTCGCCGTCTCGGTAGCCAGCGTCTTGCCGGGCGAGATCTCGAGACCACCTTGAAGGCCCTCCCAGGGGAGACTTATGTAACGGCATGCGTCTGAATTCTTCCGAAGACCAGGTCACCCGCCGATGTTCTCCCGAGACCGGGTGGCGTGGTATCGCTGAGGTTTAGCGATAACGGGCGGCGCGGCGTTCGATCCGTACCTCCTCCAGGAGGTTTACCTCTTCTCGCCGGAGATCTTCTTGGTTTTCTTCATTAAACACCGAGACGCGCGGGGAACCGAGTGACAGCTCGGAGGGGAGAACAGCTTCGGTGCCATACACCAAGAAGAAGGGTGTCTCGCGATTACCGCACGGGCGTGGTCTTGCGGTGACCACAACCGACGGGGAGTTCCTCAATCCACCTTGCACCCTCTTATGGAGTCGATCAAGCGCCCTTGTCTTGAGGCCCTTGATGCATCAGGCGCATTAGCGCGTTAAAGCTGGACCATTGCTCATGGGATGGGCCCCGCTTAAACATACCTTGGTACCCATTTCTTCACGCGAACTCCGAAAAACGTATTTGGTAAACTAGCCGGCCGTTGTCGGTGATGATGCGATTAGCGACTCAAAGCGGGTGAAAATCCCGCCGCATGAATTTGGCAATGGCCGGTGCCGTGATGGCCCTTCGCTTCGCCGACCCACTTGGTGAACTTGTCGATGGCGACAAAGAGGTGGGTGAAGCCCCGGCCCTGAGAACGGGCGGATATCAACCCCGGCATCGACGCCTGAGGAAGTGGGATGGTTTCTGCAGCTTAAAATTGGTCGGTGGGTTTGCTGGCGGCCTGCAAGCAGATGTCTCTCACCGCTTCATAAGCGTCTGGAGGCTGTAGGCCAATAAAACCCTTGGCGAAATGCCTTGCCGAACTAGAGTTCGGCGGACATATAGCTCCTCCGACGCCTCCATGGATATCGAGAGCGGTGCAGCCCTCTTCCCAGTGATGCACTTCAAGAGAACTCCGTTTACGCTCTGCGATATAGGTCCCCACCTACCGAGTATAGCACTTGGCCTTCGTGCAATCTTCTCGGTGAGGCATCATCGTCGGGGATCACTTGGTCACGCCAGAAGGCGGGATAGGATCCATCCATCGATCTCCTGCCCAAGCGGGTGGCGACCACTCGGTGCTCACCGGGTACTCATTGGGTAGAGCTTTTCCCGGTGTTGCCTTGGCGTGCTCGCCAATCTTCCTCCGGACTGGGCCGATTTGGCGGGCACGCCGCCTTCCCTCCTGAGCCCAGGCGCGTGGCAGTGTCGCCTTCCCACTGGCCGGGAGGTCATGCGAGCCTTGCCGTCGTCCCCACCTGCGTCTGCTACGGCGACACCATCATCCCACCGGGTCGTGGGCTGCAATGATCCAGTCGCGATAGTCTTTCTTCAAGACCCAGCCCGAGCCTGGAGCCCTCGAGGATGCCGGTGGAGACGGTCTGATGCAAAGGTGGTTGTCGCCAGGGGATATGAATATACCCTGCACCTTCAAAATGGCGCTCCATTCTTGGGACCTCCTGCCCAGCACGCCGCCATGGTGGGGTCGAAACATTGGAACTCCTTAGCGCTTGATTAATGACTAGCAGGAGTCTCCCTTGATTTGGAGCGCCTAATGCCCAGCAGCCGGCGATCTTGTGACCACGCCGATGAACCTTCATACTCGGCAATATTGTTGGTGGCCACGAATTCGAGGGCGACCACGTCTTGGAGGGTGTCACGGTCGGGAGACCGGGGACAACTCTAGCCCGCGCCTTCCGGCTGAAAGACCCATCAAGAATAGCGTGTGGGGAAGGCACGAGCTTCATCAACCGGGAGTGGCGGAGTCCACTCGGCGATTTAACTCTACCAACTTTTGGCTCTTGATGGCGGTCGCAGGGTACAAACTTGATGTTAAATTCTCCCAGCTCCACGATCATTTAGCAATTCGCCCTCGCTTCCACGATTGTGGAGAATCTCAAGCAAAGGGGTAGGTTGTGACCACGGTAATTTCCGCCCTTGAAATAAAGCCGCTTCTGGGCGCCACTAGGACTGCATACAACATCTTTTGAGCTCTGCGGATCTGAGGGTCTCACTTCATGCAATACTTTCTTGATGTAGTAGGCCGGCCTCTGACGCCTTCCTCTCTGCCGATCAACAGGCGCTCACCACCCGGGGGGTGGCAGCGATATCTGAAAGCAAAGGCTCACCCGGTGCGGAAACCAGGCACGGGAGAGGAGAGGTACTGCTTCAAATCTTCAAATGCTGCTGCACCTCGTCCGTCCACTCGAAGTGATTAGTCTTTTTAGCGGCTTGAACAGAGGCAAGCTTTTTTTCTCTAATCGGGCAATGAACGCCCGGGAGGCCGAGCGATCGGCCAAACATTGGACTTGCTTGAGTCGTGCAATTGGCGGCTTCATGTGCTCGATGGCCGATATCTTGTCGATTGGCCTCAATGCTGGTGGTTTGGACACCGAAAACACTTCTTGCCGGAGAACTACCGAACACGCATTTTTGGGTTGAGCTTGAGGCAATTCATCCGGAGGTTAGCAAAGGTTTCCTCTAGGTCTTGGATCATTTCTTCACTTTTTCTGATCTTCACCACTAAGTCATCAACATAAACTTCGAGGTTGCGCCCTATCTGGGGGCGGAAGGTAATATGCATGGCATGCTGGTAAGTAGAACCTGCATTCTTTAAACCAAAAGCCATTCTTACATAACAGTACACACCGATTGGGGTTACAAAAGCAGTCTTTTCTTCGTCTTCAAGTGCCATGCTAATCTGGTGGTACCGAGCACGCATCCAAAAACCTGACAATTCACACTCCGGTAGTGGAGTCTCGATGAGGTCGACTCGTGGCGAGGCATAAGGATCTTTCGGGCGGGGCTTTGTTGAGGTCGGTGAAATCGACACACATCGCCACTTCGTTGGATTTCTTGACGAGCACGGGGTTGGCAAGCCACTCGAGGTGAGAGACCTCCTGACTATCCCGCTCAGCGGCTTCTCTACCTCCTCTCGAATGGCATCCTGCGCTCGCGCCGCCTCCGGGACCTTCTGCGGATCGGGCGACGCTGAGCGTTGCCAATTGGTGCTCGATCACCTCCTGGGGACCCGGTCATGTCGGACGGCGCGCGAACACATCTGCGTTTGGTGGAGGAAGGTGCAGCCGCGTTTTCTATTTGGCTACCGAGGTTGGCGCCAATGTTAACCGATCTTCGAGGTTCGCGCCCCCTCAGGGCGACCACCTTAAGCTCACCGGCGGAGCCAGCGAAACTGGTCCGGGCCGAGGCTCCTCCAGAAATGCGTCGGTGCGGTAGCGCAAGTGTAACCGGCGAGATCCCAAGCCTGCTTGTGGCAGCAGAGACCTCCGACTTGTCCTGGTGAGGACAATGGGGCGGCAGGCCTGGCATCTTCACCACCATGTAAGCATAGTGGGTGATCCATGAACTTGACCAGCCGGTCGGTCAGCGGGGCATTATATCTAGAGGAGGTGAATCGGCGACCTCGAAGTCCACCATCTCGGTGCGGTAGTTATCCTTCTCCCCGAAAGTGACGGGGAGGCAAACTTGACCCAAGGGGAACAGACCCGCATCCGGGGCTACCCCAAAGAACGGCGGGGTAGGGCGCCAAATCCTACCTCGGGATCTGCGGCGCCATGAATCCGGCCTTGAGCGGAGAGGTTGAGGAGCTACCTCAGTCCATCCCACCTTCCCGGCCGCACATTCAGGGACCGTGGAGTGCGACCACGATCGGAGAGGCCCTAGCTGAGGCGCGACTCGAAGTGGTCGGCCGGCGGAAGGTGATCGTTTGCTCCGAGACCGCTTGATGTCAGACCGCCCCGAGCTTCGGCGCGTGGCGCACACCTCCCTTTTCAGCCGCTTATAAGCGGTGTTGGAGGGAATGGTGGATGAACCACCATAGATGTACGCCACAGTGTGATCCGCCTGCTGAAAAGCCAGGGGGGCGAGATCCTCATCTCGATCATCATCACCGTATGGCGCTCATGGCCGTTGCTCCACCATCTGTTTACGACCGGCATCCGTCCGGTCGTGCGTGTTGATCTGTGGATGGGGCGATGGAGATTCGCCCTCATACGCTTCTGGCGGTCATGTGGGCGACCGCGGCGGTCTTCGCGCTGGTCACGACGGTCCTCATGCCGATCACGGCGGTTATTACACCGGTCACGGTGATCGTCACGCCGGTCCCGGCGGTTACGCTTTTGTGGCGCGGGATCTTCATCATCGCGCTCGGCGGCCAGAACCCGCTGGTCTCTCTCGCCTCGCTTCGCTTTCTTACTGCCGCACGGAACCCTTCGAGTTCCGGCCTCATCCTTGCCGGCCAGGTGTGGGGCGGCAGCGCCCCTCGCCTCGGCTGCCCGCGCACACTTATGTGCAAGGGAGAAAAGCTCGGAGGTGGTACTGATGGTGCGGGTAGCCATCTTCTCCTTCATCTTGCGGTCGCGCACGCCTCTCCGGAAGGTGATAACGACCGACTGCTCAGAAATATGGGGGATCGTGTTGCGGCAGTGATAGAACCGCCGAATGAAGTCACGCAGTGACTCCCCCTTCTCCTGCTCCAGGGCGTGGAGGTCATCCTCCACTGGCTGCTCAAGACCCTTGAAAGTTGGCGATAAAGAGGTGCGCGATAACTCTCCCACGAGTGCTACTGAGACCCTCGGGGAGTTCATGACCAAGAAGCAGGCGAGCCCGTCAAGCGTCGGAAGATAATTGGCCATGACCTTTTCGGATCCACGAGGCGCTTTCGCACCCCGTTGTGTATATTTGCAAGAACTCCTCGGGTTGGTGGTGCCATCGTACTTCTCCACGGATCTTGGGGCGAAATCATCGGGCCACACCAGTGGCGCGCAGCCAAGCGAGAGAAAGCCACACGTGCGACGCCAGAGGAACCCAAACCGCAGGCGGAGCCGGTCCGAGACCGCCCGGGAGCGCGGTCTGGTTCCACGTTGAGTCGAGGGTGATCCTCCTCCTGATCCCTAGGAATGAGAGCCTCGGAAACTCTCACCGTCGGAGACTATCGCTTCCCATGGCGGCGCTCGGGGCAGGCGGCGCTGACAGCGTCGCCGTCGCTGGCGCCGCCATGGCGGCTTTCATCGAGTGCGACCTAAAGGTCCCCACGGTTCATCGCGAGCAGGGACGGCGCGTGTAGCGTCCTTCTCCGATCTGGCCCGCTGACCCGACCACCACTGCGGGCGGTGGGCGCTGGAGTGCGCTCGGCATGCGCCTTAAGGCACCTTGCACCAATGGTGCCCGCTGGTCGAGGCCCTACCGGCCGGGCGTCCACCGAGCCGGGCGATGCTCGAGCCACGCAGGGCGGGAGTCTCTCTACAAGTTCCATCGGAGGGTGGTCCAAGAGGCCAGACTGACATCTGCGGTTTTGAGCAGGTGGCTGCCTCCATAGCAAGCCGTTGTCGCACAGAGGCCCCTTGAGATCCGTGGAGCAAGGCCGCCACCTGCGAGGCGGGTCAGCGATGATCCTCGGCCGCGGCGAGGCTGGAGGCTCGAACACCACTCACCTGCTTGATCTTGGCGATGAGAGCGCCATCTCGGATGCACGGACTCACGGCCGAGCAAAAAGAACACGGAAACTTCAGGGAGTTGGCGGGAAAGCTACCACTAGCCCCCTACAGGCGCCCTGTCGGCGTATTCCACGAACGAGTGCCCGTGATCTGAGACGGGTTTTGTTCGGCGGGAGGCGTCTTCATGGCGGGCTAATCGAGAGGCGAAAAGCCTAGAGGACTCCACGCGGAGGGTTTGGCGCTATGAACTAGGAAGAACAAGTGATTTTTTCGAGTTCGAGGCCCCCTTGTGAGAAGGGTAACAACCTTCGCCCCGCTAGATTTAGTATAGGATGCTTTGAACTAATCTGAGTTCTTGAGTTACAAATTCTCCCGCTAGCTCTTTCGGTATTGCTTGGTGATTGATCTAGGCCCCCCGATCCCCTTCCCCATGCACCCGAGGGCCCTTATATAGGCAGAGCTAGCAGGGTAGGTACAAGGAGGGTCATCATCTTGACCTAAATACATTTAATGCTTCCTCTCGTCTTTGTCCTGTTCCTCGGCCTCATTAAATGCTCTGGCGTGCCTCTGCACAGTCATGGGATGGGACCCCTTCTGACATGTAGGTGGAGGCGTCGGAGGAATGGGTGGTTGCGAAACCCTTGCAGCCGATAAGCACGCCATGGCGAGCCTGCCATCTGGCGTGTACGTGCGGAAGAAACCTTGGCGAACCGTGGCGCCACCTTTTTTGCCTTGCGGCGAGGCGTAGGCGTTCGCCAACCGCTCGCCACCCTGCGTGCGGTGGGCGCCGGCGGCAGGCGTGCTCGCCCACCTTTCGTCGGGCGCCCGTGGGCAAGCGACTTTCGCCGGCGGGGCGATCGCCGCTCGTCGCCGAAAGCCGCTGTGGGCCGGGCGCCGGCAGTGGGCGTGTTTCGCCACTGCTCCCGGCGCCACGTGGACCGACGCTTTGGCGGCGGGCGCGATCGCCCGCCCGTCGCCGAGCCGCCATGTGGGCGGCCGAAGGCGGCGAGCGTCTTTCGCCACTGCCGCCGGCGCCACGTGGGCCGACGCTGAGCCGCGGGGCGGATCGCCCGCCCGTCGCCGAGCCGCCCGTGGATTGGACTTTAGGCGGTGGAGAGGTACCCTAGCGTATATCTGGCGACAAGCGGAACCTAAACTAAATAGTCGAACACCTTGTGGGCAGCCGAATTAGAGAGGGAGGACGACGGCGTCTTTGTAGGAACGAGTTGGCCTAGAGGGGGGGTGAATAGGCAACTCTTCAATTTTAAATTTGTAATCAATATTAACAATTCTATCGGATAGACAATTTGACAATGTAACAAATGTAAAGTAATAAGCGAAGAGACGAATCGAGTAACAAAGAACGGCAACACAATAGAAAATAAAGCTGAATGAGACAAGCGAGTTATCCGTGGTTCGAGCTTCACTCCTACTCACGTTGAAGCACTTCTCACGGTATAGCTTCATGCTTGACTAGTCCACAGTAGCCACGATATCCACTCGGGTAGCTCTTTCACAACCCCTGAGGTGAGCTACAAACCCATCTAGTAAAGTGGCCTTCCACAATCTTCTTTGGACCAGTCGCACTCTTCACTTCCTCCAATTTGTCTAGGATCACTTTGATCCAAGAGTAATAAACTTTGCACAAGCTCTGTCTCTTGGTTCACACGCTAAGAACTCACTGCTAGACACACTTGGAGCTAAAACTCTTTTGAAAGAATGAGAATTTTGTGTTTGCAGATGAAGCACAGACTCCTTGAGTGACTGAGAGCTCTTTGAATGCTAAAATGACAAGGAGTTCATAAAGTTCTATGGTAGATGACTTAGGTAATGCTTATATAGGTGTTCTGATGAAAAATAGCCGTTGTACCTACCGCAGTGACTGTTGCACGTGTCAGAGTGTCAAATTTTAGCTAAAGATACGTTTACAGCAGACAAAAATCTTAAGTTAGCGATACTGATCATGTGTATGACGGACTAAAAACAGAGGTTTATGACGGACAGAAAATTTTGTCCGTCATACAAGTGAAGTGCAACAGGTTTGGTCCGTCAGAGAAAAAGAGGACCACTTGTATGGCAGACAAAATATTTTGTCCGTCATAGATGGGTCACAAAACAGGTCAGAGCAAATGATCAGTTTTATTTTCAAGAGGAGGTTTAAATCAAAGATTTAGAGATTTGACAGAGACTAGACCTTGAATTTTGACACATTAGATCTTTTGTCAGAGTAACTCTCATTAATGAAATATATCTTTGATCATGGATGAAAAGACTGATCGTCAAAGTTTGGTTTGCCAGATAAATGTGTTGTTTTGAATATGTGCCGAACAAAACTTCAGTTTTGGAAGTGCACATGCTTGCTGGACTAATAATTTAGTCCGTCATAGATGGGTAGTAGAGACACTTTGACCAGATGAACATAAGTGTATGGCGGACAAAATTTTTTGTCTGTCATATATGGACAATTGAGACACTTTGATCAGATGAACATAAGTGTATGGCGGACAAAATATTTTGTCCGTCATATATGGGTAAGTTGGGTTCACTAAATTTTTGAAGAAGTTTTCACTACGGACTAGAGTAAATTTGAACATGAGTTTTGGTCTGATGAAAACAACTAGAATTTGATCAGGAGAATGAACTGAAGATTATATAGATGTTGGGCAGAGTTGACTCTTAATTTGTGAAAAGAGCTTTGGCTAGATTGCGACAGACTAGAAAAAATGACCAATTGAACATTTGTCCGTCACCAACCTTGGACACAAAGTAGGACAATGGATTTTGATTCAAAGCTTAGAAAGGCTAAGATTTTTAACTCCAAGAATTCTAGTTATGTTCTAGCCTTATGAACCAAATCACCAACTTGTGCAGAGTCCCACTTTATAGTACAGCCAAAAGTAAAACAATCCTAGCTATTTGACTTGAACCAACTCCCATGTCATAAACTAGTAGACAAATACCTTAATCTATTTTGTCCAGCCTATTTCATCCATGATTTCCTCACATGCTTCTTGTAATTAGGAGACTTATTAACTTGGTTATTATCACCAAAACCATTTATCACAAAATAAGATAAAATTGAGGGGCCTAAATCGACGGCGACGACGACGGCGATGGCGGCGGCGGTCAGAGAGACACAGGAGGCAGCGGCGCGGGGTCTCGAGCGGGGACTTAGAAAATTTGGGGTGTGAGAAATGGGCGGGGAGTGTAAACTTTATACAGGGAACCCACTTCTACAAGCGGTTCGTATTATCAGCCGCTTATAAAAGATCTCAACAAGCAGTTTTTAGAACCAACCGCTAGTAGAGGGAGGACTTCTACAAGCAGTTCATATTACTAACCACTTGTTGAGCGCAGATTACAAGAGGTTGTTAACACCAACCGCTTGTAAAATTGCCGAACGTCTAATATTCAAAACTATATGGTGTCCATATTGTTTGGCAAGATCTCTTCCTCCCCGCTGGCTAGCGCGTGGCACTTGAGTGCGGGCTAGCCCACCCGGGTTCGTGCCCCACTCACGCCCCGCAGCCTTTCTTTTGGTTTTATTTACTGTGCTCTACAAGCGGTTGGTATAACTAACCGCTTGTAGTGCGCAAACTTCTACAAGCGGTTGTTAGCACGAACCACTTGTGAAATTGATGTATACATGCGGGTTTTACAACCAACCGGTTGTAAACGTGCTGACCAGCTAATATTCAAAACTATATGGTGCTCATATTGTTTGACAAGATCTCTTCCTCCCCCCTGGCTAGCGCGTGGCGCTTGAGTGTGGGCTTGCCCACCCGGGTTCGAGCCCCGCTCGCGCCCCCTTACCTTTCTCTTTCTTTTTAAAAAAATGCTTTTAGCACTTTAGTTTCATTTCACAATTTTTAAAAAATACTTTTAGCACTTTAGTTTCGTTCCAGAATTTTTAAAAAATGCTTTTAGCACTTCAGTTTCATTCCAGAATTTTAAAAAAAATGCTTTTAGCACTTCAGTTTCATTCCAGAATTTTTAAAAAAATGCTTTTAGCACTTTAGTTTCATTCCAAAATTTTTAAAAAATGATTTAGACACTTTACATTCATTCCAAATAAACACTTCATACAGTAGAAGACCCGTGTTACATACAGTGTTCAAGAGTTCACTCGGCGGATTCGTGGCGGTTAGGCACCGCCAAGCGCCAAGGACGTATTTGTGGTGCAATTGCGGGTCTCGGCGTTTTGACCCTCGGCGGCCGAGAATTAATATAATTCATATATATTATTGATTTTATTATGAATAAAAATTTTTAGTTTTCTTTTCTAGTTATTTGCAAATTGCAAGACATCAAATATTAAAGTAGAATATTAAACTAAAATACTTAAACACAAGCTACTCAATTAATCAACTAATAAACTAAGTAGTAAGTACTATGTTAGTGACTTAGTGTACCTTATTTTGTGGGCGACGACGCAAATCTTTCAATCATGGTCATTAGGTCATGTAAACAGTAGATCAAAATGGTCTCTCTCATAATTTTATACTAGCCGCCACGCCCGCCAAGGACCGCCAAGACCTGCTAAGGACCGCAACTTCGGCTCAACCGCCAAACAGGCCGCCAAGGGCTGAATTCATTGCATTTATAGCCACCAACCGCAATATCGCCGCCAAGCACCGAACTTTGAACACTAGTTACATATACATAGTTCATACAGTAGTGGTACATCATAAGTAGTAACGTACTTTGTCTTTACAAGTGTTCCTTCATTATGATCACGACGTATGAAAGGAGCATCCACGTCTGTGTCATTGAGGAGGCTTATGTCGACATCCACAGCGAAAGGAAGTATCTCGTCGAACTGACTATACTCTTCCTCGTCTGTGACATCCTCAACTCCAACAATCCTTCGTTTGCCTTGGAGAACCACGTGTCGCTTTGGCTTAGTACTACAATCTTTCTGCTTGTCCTTCTACTTCTTAGGTTTGCTTGACATGTCCATTACGTAGAAGACCTGTCTCACATCGTTCGCAAGGACGAACAGATCGCGCCTATAGCCAACTTGCGTGAGGTCCACGATTGTCATACCGTATTTGTCGACCTTCACACCGCTTGAAGTCAGTTTGACCCATTGGCACTTATATAGAGGGACCTTCAAAGGTCCATAGTCAAGCTCCTATATCTCTTCTATGAAACCTTATACAAGACAGGTCATGGGATGTCATGTGTACGATTTTATTCTCTTTCATGTTTATGAGTCTCTTTACACTCGAGGAGTATCCGGAAGGGACCTTCACACCGTTCAGGAACTCTATCATGCTTTTTCTCTTCTTTGCTTAGAGTGTAGCTCGCAGGATGTAGGTAATGTTGTCTTTTCCTCTTTTTTTTTTGGATGTAGGTCGTTCCTCGGCCCAAGCGTTTAAGGTCCTTCCGAGCTTGCAGTGTATCTTTTGATTTTTCGTACATATCTATGTAGCCTAGCAGGTTCAAGCAGACATTCTTCGTGATGTGCATGAAGTCAAGTGAGTGACGAACCTCCATGACTTCTGAATAAGGCAAGTCCTAAAATATTGATTTCTTCTTTCACATGGGTGCCTGACCATCCTCATTCTGCACATGTTTGCTTCCAGGACCCTTTCTAAATACTACTTTCAAATCCTTTACCATAGCAAACACCGTGGCCCACTACGATCTTTGAGGCCTTGCGAAGGTCCGGTTGCTGTTAAATTTCTTGCCTTTCTTCCATAACGGTGACTCATAAGAAGAAACCCACGGTGACCCATGTACACAACCTTCCGAGAGTTTTTCGGTACATGCCGTCCGTTTCATCTAAGCCTTTGGATGCAAGCTCTATATCCTTTAATAGTTAGGGTGGACAGTTCTGAGAAGCGGATCCGACCGTTGATTGTTACAAATAAGAATGCACGAGGGTGAAATACTCCTTTTGTACTCATCCCATACCCTTGCACCATCATCCCTAGCGTCACAAGATCTTCAACCAATGGTTTCAGGTAGACATTGATGTCACTTCCAGGTTGTTTGGGGCCTTGGATCAACAATGGCATCATGATGTACTTTCGCTTCATGCACAGCCATGGAGGAATGTTATAGATACGTAGTGTAACAGGCTAGGTGCTATGGCTGCTGCTCAATTCTTCGAAAGGATTCATCCTATCGGTACTCAACCCAAACCTTATGTTTCTCACCTCATCTGCGAAGTCCGAGTACGTCCGGTTGACTTTCCTCCACTGTGAGCCATCTGCAGGGTGTCTAAGCATCCCGTCGTCCTTACGCTCTTCTTTGTGCCAACGCATCATCTGGGCATGCGCTTTGTTAGTAAACATACGTTTCAATCGGGGGATCACAAGGAAATAGCACAACACTTTAGTTGGAGGTCTCTTCTTCTTACGCTCCCCATCTATTTCACCTGGATCGTCATGCTTCACCTTATACCATGATTCTTTGCACACTGGACAAACATCCAAATCGGCATACTCATTACGATACAGAATACAATCATTAGGACATGCGTGTATCTTCTGTACTTCCAATCCCAAAGGACAGACGACTTGCTTGGCTTCATATGTAGTTTCGGGTAGAGTGTTATTTTCTGGAATCAACTTCTTTACGAGTGATAACAACTCATCGAATCCCTTATATGACACACCATTTGTAGCCTTCCATTGCATGAGTTCTAGTGTGGTACGCAACTTTTTGTGGCCCTGCCCACTGTTTGGGTACAAAGGAGTTCTGTGGTCCTCTAACATGCGCTGGAACTTCTCAAACAGTCTTTCATCTATGTAGTCTCCCTCTCCGTCATGCAGCATCTGGTCTAGCTCATCATCACCAAAGTCACCAAGTGTTTCTTCCACGGAACAGTATTGCGTGCCGTCCGGGATACTGTTGAACCCATCTTCCTCTTCCTCGCCTTCTTCATCGTCTTCCTGGCTAATCGCCTCTACTTCGCCATGGTTGGTACAACAGGTATAGTTTGGCATGAAACCTCTCATGATCAAGTGGTTCATAACTTGCCATCGCTGGGAGTGCTCCTTCTCGTTCTTGCAATCTACACACGGATAACACATGAAGTTGCCACGAGGCAAGAATGCAACGGCCGCATCGAGAAAAGCCTGCACACCATCAATGAACTCTCTCTAGCGACGGTCCGCATTGTACATCCATTACCGATTCATCTACACTGTCAGGACCCGAATTCACCAATTCGAACCCACTGTGTTTTACCGCACTAGTCCCAGGATCAATCGCTAGTGCACACAGCTTAACATCGGTAAGCATCACATCATACACAACGATAGTAATAACAAGACTTCATTTATTCAATATAGCTAGTGTATGATCTTATGATCACTTACATTTATTCAGCCACATGGGCAAGTCTAAGATAAAGTAAAAGGAATGCAGCGGAAAACAGTAGAAGACGTAGCGACTCATCGAAGACACCACAAAGCATCGACAAGGCTTGGCCTAGCGACTCGTATCCACCTGGAAATCCTCCTCCAGCACGGGCGATGACTCCTCCACTGTGGTTTGTTTTTGTAGGCAAGGGTGAGTATACAACATACTCAACAAGTTGTGCACAGAATGCAAGTCTATCATAGCTATATGCAAGGTTTATTCCAAAGGAATGGCTAAGTGGTTCCTAAGCAGTAAAGCAGCATTTGAGAAACATACATAATATAGATTGAAAAGACAGTCAAACAAACGATAACAAGTAAATAGATTCCATTGTTTTCAAATCAACCCAAGTCTCATCCTAAATCAAATTCCATTATCCACATGGCATCCTGCCATCCCAACAGTTGACCAGTTTTAATTAACTACCCCTTGACTATAATTCCCGAGCATTGCTCAATACCGTGAGCACGGCTATCTGAATAGATTGTACACTCTGCAGAGGTTATGCACTTTACCCACATGATACAACCATGCACCACACAGGTGAACGATCGTAACGAAGCCTTTACAATGCATCCTCTTAACTCAGTGCTACCCGCTAAGGTTTCAACACATCAAGGGCTAAACCACCACAATAGGGGCTCCCTCTTGCGCCATGTGAGTTTCCAGTAAACCGGACTCACACCACCAAGATAGCACTTAAGTTAAGCATTTGCAAATTAGTCAGCTAAGCTGTCCCATTCCAGACATGTGGTTGCAAGTTAGACTCAGGTCAAAGGCTCGCAAGGTTAAGTCCTTAGGATTGATTAAAGCAAGACTTACACATACCCTTTCTCGCCCATCGGGCCCACCCTGACACCCTTGTCCCTACCACTTGCTTCAATCTAAATGATTATCAAACCCAGTTGATTACCAAGCATCATATGCTACACAATTCAACATCATCGTTCCATATTCCATTAGTCAAGATTATTAACCACTAATTCATGAACATGTGATGACGTAGCATGGCTAAGCAAATCTATTCCGGTCTAACCATCCATGTTGATTTTATTATTAACCAACTATAGTAACCAACTTAAGGTGACAAGTGGATCATGGCATATAATTATCAAGGTAGGGTGTAACTCAAAAGGTATGGTAGCTAATCCCAAAGTTAAGTTGAAAACATTTATACACATGAAATAACAAGTAATAAAGTAAATCAAAATAGCATGCAATCTAATTTATGGGTGCAACATGATCAAAGCACAACTTGCCTTGGTTAGGTTCCTGGTCTTGGTCTGGAAATAATTCCTGAGCTGAGAAATCCCCTTCCGAAGCCTCGCACAATTCAACGTCTACGCGAATCGAGAGAGAAAAGCAAACAAGAACCAAAACCAAATAGCAAATAAACTCAAAAATTCAAATGAAAGCCACCATTAGAAAGATCTCATTTTTACAAATTTTTAGGAATTTGAATCACCTCAATCCGAGTTCGTATGCGAAAGTTATGAGGTTTTGAAGTTTGAAAATCCTGAAAATACCCTGAAAATAGAAATTCCGAATTTAGCGACTTATTTTTATATGGAAAAATCCGATTTTTCCCGCCCGAACGTACGGACGCGACGTGGCCGATTGTGGACCGTTGATCTTGCGATCGACGGCTGAGGCTTACCCCTACCGTTCCCTATTCACCCGAGTCGACGTGGCTTGATCCCGTGCGTCCGTTGATGATCCGACGATCCACCGAGTTCCCGAGCGACGACGGTTGGCGGCGGCGCTGAGTTGCCGGTGCTGAGGACGATGAAGCTCCCGATGGCGCTCCGGCATTTCCCGGCGAAGAAGAGGTAGCGGATCGGCTTCTCCTTGGCGCGACGAACTCAACCCTTCCCTCGGAACGGCGGAAGAGAATCTCTAACGACGAGAAAACGCGGCGCAAACCCTCAACCTCGCTCCGCAACTCCGACGAGCGTTTGCAGCTCCTACGGTGGCTCTCCGGCGACAAGGAAGCGGGGGAAATACGCGGCGCGGTGTGGAGATCCTCGAGGAAGTGCTCCGGCCTTTATATACCCGAGGCGGCGCGGCAAACAAGGAAGGAACGACGGCGGCGCGTTCGAATCCGAGACGGCTACGGTGATTTTGGAAGGCGGCGGCAGTCCGGGTTGAAGACGACGCACGACGGCCGTCCGATCGACATCCGACCGCCCGGATAAAACTAGGGTTTCCTATTTTGATTTGGCTGAAAATAGCCGTTGGATCAAGATCCAATGGTCGGCATCGATTCCTATTCAAATCCGGCCGATCAGCGCAGTAATTGGGCCGGCCCATTACTATTCATTCCTTATTTTCCCGAATTTCCTATTTTAAATAATCCGATTAATTGTTTTGATTTATTTAAGGCATCAAAAATACTCTAAAAATTCCAAAAAAATTCTCAAAAATATTTTGAGTTATTCTGGACCTAAATAAAATATTTTCACAAAAACTTTATTTTGCAAATCTCTTTTATAATTATTTCTTAACAAAAGATAATGCATTTTAATTCAAAAGAATTCAAATAAATCCCAGAAAATCCAATAAAATCCAGAAAAATCATAAAATTCATAATTAGCAATAAAACAATATTAATTAATTAAAAGCTGAAATTTTGGGATGTTACAAACCTCTCCTCTTAACAGAATCTCTAATTCGAGATTGTAGTGACTAGAGAATAGGTTTGGGAACTCGCCTTCAGTCATCCTCACGCCCTGTGTTGCTTCACTTTCTGAATGATTGCTCCATTGAACTCTACAAAAATGAGTGCACTTGTTCCTGGTCCTACGCTCCATCACATCCAGAATCTTGATCGGGTGCTCCTTATAGGTCAGATCTTCCTGCAAATCAATAGCCTCCAACGGCGTCTGCTCGACTGGCACTCGAAGACATTTTTTAAGCTGTGACACATGAAATACATCATGCACCCCTGCCAATGACTCTAGCAATTCCAACTGGTAAGCAACTTCTCCTTGACGGCTCAATATCTTAAACGGCCCTACATACCTAGGTGCAAGCTTCCCTTTGACATGAAACCTCTTAACACCTTTAAGGGGAGTAACCTTAAGGTACACATAATCATTGGGCTCAAAGCTCAAATCACGACGGCGATTATCAGCATAACTTTTCTGTCGTGACTGCGCTGTCTTCAATCTTTCCCTTATCATGGCTACTTGCTCTTCGGCCTCTCTGAGCAACTCAGGCCCAAACACAGAAGGCTCCCCCGTTTCGTTCCAATTCAACGGGGTACGACAAGCACGACCATATAATGCTTCAAATGGTGACATTTGCAAACTGGCTTGATAACTATTATTGTAGCTAAACTCGGCATACGGCAAACATTTATCCCAAGACGTGCTATAGGATATTGCACAAGCTCTCAACATATCCTCCAAAATCTGATTAACCCTCTCGGTCTGACCATCTGTCTGTGGATGATATGCAGTGCTAAAGTTCAAGCGAGTGCCCATTGCTTCATGCAGCTTGTCCCAAAATCTTGAGGTAAATTGGGTACCCCGATCCGACACGATCTTCTTGGGCACACCATGCAAGCATACAATCCTGGACATATACAATTCTGCCAGTTTATCACCTGAATAAGTCGTCTTCACCGGAATGAAGTGAGCGACTTTAGTTAACCGGTCAATGATCACCCATATGGAGTCATACCCTCTCTGAGTTTTGGGCAATCCGGTGATGAAATCCATACCAATCTCCTCCCATTTCCATTCCAAAATCTTCAATGGCTGCAACAATCCAGCGGGCTTCTGATGCATCGCCTTCACCCTCTGGCATACATCACACAACGCTACATGCTCCGCGACTTCACGTTTCATCTTCGGCCACCAGAATCTCTTCTTAAGATCCTGATACATCTTGGCACTTCCTGGATGAATAGAATACTTAGAATCATGAGCCTCCTCAAGAATCAACTGTTTGAGCTCCTTCTCATTTGGCACACAGATTCGTCCTTTTATCCACAAAGTTCCTTGCTCATCTACCGAGAAATCTTCTGCCAATCCTTCCTCTTTCTTGGATTTGATTTTTCTGATCTTCTCATCTTTAACCTGCCTCCTTCTGATTTGATCTTCAAGAGTTGGTTTTATCTCCAAAGCAACTACAAATCCTTGCGGCCCAACCTCTAATTTCAACTTCTAAAATTCCTTACATAACTCCTGTTGCTCGCTCACAACCAATGAGTTCGTACTATGGCTCTTTCGACTCAAGGCATCGGCTACCACATTAGCCTTTCCAGGATGATAATGGATTCCAACATTATAACCCTTTATCAATTCCAACCATCTCCTCTGCCTCATGTTAAGATCCGATTGAGTGAATATATATTTCAAACTCTTATGGTCCGTATATATCTCACATCTATTTCCAATGAGATAATGACGCCATATCTTTAAAGCATGCACTACGGCTGCTAGCTCCAAGTCATGCGTTGGGTAATTCCCCTCATGCGGCCTCAACTGCCTAGAGGCATATGCTACCACCTTGCCATTCTGCATTAACACACATCCAAGACCTTGCCGCGATGCGTCACAGTAAATATCAAAACTATTCTGCACATCCGGCAATACTAACATAGGGGCAGATGTTAGTCTCTTCTTTAATTCTTGAAAACTATTCTCGCACTCAGGCGTCCATGCAAACTTCTTCTCCTTTTTCAACAATTGCGTGAGAGGTCTCGCAATCGTCGAAAATCCTTCAATGAAAGCGGCGGTAATATCCCGCCATTCCCGAAAAACTACGGATCTGTGTGGACTGTCTTGGTTGCTCCCAATTCATTACTGACTTCTACTTTACTTGGATCTCTGACAATTCCTTTAGCAGTCATTACATGGCCTAGGAATTCCACCTTCTCCTTCCAAAAGTCACATTTGCTGAACTTAGCATATAATTGCTGATCACGCAACTTCTCCAAAACCAATCTCAAGTGCCTGGCGTGCTCTTCTTCCGACTTGGAATACACAAGGATGTCATCAATAAAGACGACCACAAACTTATCCAAGTATTCCATGAACACCTTATTCATGAGGTTCATGAAATAGGCTGGGGCATTGGTCAATCCAAATGACATGACTGTAAACTCATAATGACCATAACGTGTGGAGAACGAAGTCTTGGGTATATCTTCTTCTCGTATCTTCAATTGATGATACCCTGATCGGAGATCTATCTTGGAGAAAACTCCTGCACCTCTCAATTGATCGAACAAATCATCAATCTGAGGCAAGGGGTACTTATTCTTGATCGTCACTTCATTAAGTGCACGATAATCTATGCACATCCGCAGACTTCCATCCTTCTTTCTAACGAACAGCACAGGTGCTCCCCACGGGGAAGAACTTGGTTGAATGAAACCTTTTTTCAGTAATTTCTCAATTTACTTCTTCATTTCAACCAGTTCATCGGTTGGCATCCGATACGGCCTCTTTGCTATTGGTGCAGTTCCAGGTACTAACTCAATCACAAACTCAATATCCCGCTCTGGCGGCATACCTGGTAAATCTTCAGGAAAAATCTCTGGGAAGTCTCTAACCACTAACACATCTTCCAGATTATCAACCTTCACACTATTGATTGTTAACTGCCCTTTGCGAACTTCGGTTGCATACACTTCCACTCTCTGGCCATTAGGGCTTTCTAGGGTTACCATCCTTTGACCGCAATCCAAGATAGCTTTATGCTTGGTCAACCAATCCATTCCTAGGATAACATCCAAAGTTTGTGCTTCTAATAGGATAAGATTTGCTAAGAATTCTATCCCATTCATAAGCAACTTGACTCCCAAACACCCAAGGCTCGATCGAAGTTCAGATCCTGGGGCTTGGACTAAAAGCTCACACTTAAGATTCTTAACAGCAAATCCATTCTTCATGGTAAAATCCCGAGAAACAAACGAATGCGAAGCTCCAGAATCAAATAAAACTATAGCTGGTACTGAGTTAACCAAAAACTTACCCAGTACGACGTCCGTTGCTTCCTGAGCTCCATCTGCAGTAATATGGTTGATCCTTCCGCGCATCGTCGTTTGAGGCGACGCTCTGACTGCGCTGGTGCCCGATTCCCTCCTGTCACCGGAGCTTTGGCTGGAGTAGTGCCCAAGTTAAAGCGGACTGGGGTAATGTTTCCCCTCGTCGGACACTTGTTGGCGAAGTGCCCTGGCTCATTGCAGGAATAACACCTTCTGGTGTCGGGCTGTTGACCTCCTGAAGTCACGTTGTTCACTGGTGCTGGTGTTTGGAAATTCTGATTAGTGGGACGAGATGATGAAGCTGTGTTCTTGTTGGTCCACTGTGGTTGGATTCTGGCAAACTGTTGTGGTGTCATCCTAAGCCTTTACCGACTAGGTTGTCCGGCCTGGCTAGCCATTCTGCGCTTGCGGTCCTCACCCAACTCCTTGCGCTTGTCCTCAAGGATCAAAGCCTTGTTGACTAACTCCTGGAAATCAGGGAAATTGTGGGTGATTAGCCCAACCTGCAATCCAGAGTTTAAACCTTTCAGAAAGCGAGACTGTCTGGCCTTATCAGTAGCAACATCCTCAGGTGCATAGCGTGCCAACTGAGTGAACTTATTTAAATATTCTGCCACAGACTGGCCTTCTTGCTTTAAAGCTCTAAACTCCTCCTTCTTAAGATCCATCATTCCTTTCGGCACATGGTACTGGCGGAAGGCAACGGAAAACTCATCCCAGGTGATTTCTTGCGGGGCTTCATGTGTTGCGCAGTAATTCTCCCACCATTCTGCAGCGGTCCCCTCCAGCTGGTGTGTGGCATACAACACCTTCTCATTGCCCTCACACTGCGTGATGTGCAGCTTCCTCTCAATAGTCTTTAGCCAATCATCGGCCTCTAGTGGGTTGACATTGCCTGAGAACGTCGGAGGGCGAGTTCTCATGAAATCTGACAACTTGGAATAAGCACGTGGCCCATTGTTGCCTTGCTGCGCGTTGCCGCCAGCTTGGCCTGCCATGTTCTGCATCTGCTGCATCATTGTCTGCATCAGCTGAGTCTGTGCTGCCAGAAAAGCTCCCATGTTCTGCATATCCACTGGTGGTGCTGGCTGCGGTGGCGTTCCATCATTGGGGTTATCATTCCGGCGAAGGCCACTTCCGGATGCTCCATTGTTGCCGCGAGTATTCACCATCTGTTTAGGTTAGGAGGGGTAGAAGTAGCACAGATGAGACATAAGAATCTCTAAAATAGGGAGGATAAGTTTAACCCAAATTTAAACAACTTTATTATTTTATTGCATAACTTGGTATGGTTGCTTACATAAGCCTAAAAGCTTTGCAACGCATCTTGCACCCAAAGAAGCAAATAAAAGTCGAACTAAGCACTCAACCTTAACGTCTATTACAATTGGTAATGCTATCTTATGGACGCGACTCAACATTCAAGTCTCAACTTAATCTAACTCCGAGTCTGACTCTGACTCTGGGTCGGGGTCGTGTAGCTCCATCTTCGGATCTAGCTCAGATCCAAATAAAGCATCTTCAACTCACGGACCTTCCGGAGGCAGGCTAGAACCTCCTGGTGAGTCTTCTCCTACAGGGCCTCCTCTCGGGCTCTTCGCAGCTCGAGCCATATCATCAAGGCGTCCTCTTGGCGATGACATATCGGGCTAGGTAGCGATCGTGGCATTCTCTTCTCTTATTGGCTCCGATCATAGCGGTTGTCGGCGTGGATGATGACGAAACACAGTGCCTTCCAACTCCTGGGGATAGGTACGAGCAAGTTGTCTCATCGCCAAACGTGCTGCCGCCTGGATCCCGGCCTCGGGCGTAGATCTCTTGACGATGATGCAGATGGTACGACATCCTCTTGCCCTTGCTCGTGCGTAGATCGTAATCTGAACCCTCCAGCCAATGTCAAGTCCGGCACGTACTATGGTCTCCCCTCGGTAGATCGGCCTGTCGAAGTCTCCGAGCATCCTCATCATGCGCCATTGCTCTGCTGCATAACCTCCTTCCTGCTCCCCGTACTCTTGGATCATCCTCATCTATTCAAAAGGGATAAAGATAAGTCTACCATGATTTCGAAAAATCATACATTCAGCAAAGGTGAGGAGCAGAGGATGAGAAGAGTCAAGAGTGTTGTTTTAATACAGTTTAAGTTTTCTTTTAGAAAATAGTTTGGACACTCTACCAAGCTAGGGCCAAGACCTACAGTCAGTATGCTCTAATACCACCTCTGTCGGGACCCGAATTCACCAATTCGAACCCACTGTGTTTTACCGCACTAGTCCCAGGATCAATCGCTAGTGCACACAGCTTAACATCGGTAAGCATCACATCATACACAATGATAGTAATAACAAGACTTCATTTATTCAATATAGCTAGTGTATGATCTTATGATCACTTACATTTATTCAGCCACATGGGCAAGTCTAAGATAAAGTAAAAGGAATGCAGCGGAAAACAGTAGAAGACGTAGCGACTCATCAGTACACCACAGGCGACTGACAAGGCTTGGCCTAGCGAGTCGTATCCACCTGGAAATCCTCCTCCAGCACGGGCGATGACTCCTCCACTGTGATTTGTTTTTGTAGGCAAGGGTGAGTATACAACATACTCAACAAGTTGTGCACAGAATGCAAGTCTATCATAGCTATATGCAAGGTTTATTCCAAAGGAATGGCTAAGTGGTTCCTAAGCAGTAAAGCAGCATTTGAGAAACATACATAACATAGATTGAAAAGACAGTCAAACAAACGATAACAAGTAAATAGATTCCATTGTTTTCAAATCAACCCAAGTCTCATCCTAAATCAAATTCCATTATCCACATGGCATCCTGCCATCCCAACAGTTGACCAGTTTTAATTAACTACCCCTTGACTGTAATTCCCGAGCATTGCTCAATACCATGAGCACGGCTATCCGAATAGATTGTACACTCTGCAGAGGTTATGCACTTTACCCACATGATACAACCATGCACCACACAAGTGAATGATCGTAACGAAGCCTTTACAATGCATCCTCTTAACTCGGTGCTACCCGCTAAGGTTTCAACACCGAAGGGCTAAACCACCACAAATAGGCCCCCTCTTGCGCCATGTGAGTTTCCCCGTAACCCGGACTCACACCACCAAGATAGCACTTAAGTTAAGCATTTGCAAATTAGTCAGCTAAGCTGTCCCATTCCAGACATGTGGTTGCAAGTTAGACTCAGGTCAAAGGCTCGCAAGGTTAAGTCCTTAGGATTGATTAAAGCAAGACTTACACATACCCTTTCTCGCCCATCGGGCCCACCCTGACACCCTTGTCCCTACCACTTGCTTCAATCTAAATGATTATCAAACCCAGTTGATTACCAAGCATCATATGCTACACAATTCAACATCATCGTTCCATATTCCATTAGTCAAGATTATTAACCACTAATTCATGAACATGTGATGACGTAGCATGGCTAAGCAAATCTATTCCGGTCTAACCATCCATGTTGATTTTATTATTAACCAACTATAGTAACCAACTTAAGGTGACAAGTGGATCATGGCATATAATTATCAAGGTAGGGTGTAACTCAAAAGGTATGGTAGCTAATCCCAAAGTTAAGTTGAAAACATTTATACACATGAAATAACAAGTAATAAAGTAAATCAAAATAGCATGCAATCTAATTTATGGGTGCAACATGATCAAAGCACAACTTGCCTTGGTTAGGTTCCTGGTCTTGGTCGGAAATAATTCTCGAGCTGAGAAATCCTTCGAAGCCTCGCACAATTCAACGTCTCACGCGAATCGAGAGAGAAAAGCAAACAAGAACCAAAACCAAATAGCAAATAAACTCAAAATTCAAATGAAAGCCACCATTAGAAAGATCTCATTTTACAAATTTTTAGGAATTTGAATCACCTCAATCCGAGTTCAGTATGCGAAAGTTATGAGGTTTTGAAGTTTGAAAATCTCAAAATACCTGAAAATAGAAATTCGAATTTAGCGACTTATTTTTATATGGAAAAATCCGATTTTTCCGCTTCAACGTCTTGGACGCGACGTGGCCGATTGTGGACCGTTGATCTTGCGATCGGCGGCTGAGGCTACCCTACCGTTCCTATTCACCCGAAGTCGACATGGCTTGATCCGTCGGCGTCCGTTGATGATCCGACGATCCACAGAGTTCCGAGCGGCGATTCTCCGATGGCGCTCCGGCGTTTCCGGCGAAGAAGAGGTAGCGGATCGGCTTCTCCTTGGCGCGGCGAACTCAACCCTTCCTCGAGCGGCGGAAGAGAATCTCTAACGGCGAAAATGCGGCGCAAACCCTCAACCTCGCTCGCAACTCCGACGGCGTTTGCGGCTCTACGGTGGCTCTCCTACGACAAGGAAGCGAAATACGGCGCGGTGTGGAGATCCTCGAGGAAGTGCTCCGGCCTTTATATACCCCGAGGCGGCGCGGCAAACAAGGAAGGAACGACGGCGGCGCGTTCGAATCCGAGACGGCTACGGCGATTTTGGAAGGCGGCGGCAGTCCAGGTTGAAGACGACGCACGACGGCCGTCCGATCGACATCCGACCGCCCGGATAAAACTAGGGTTTCCTATTTTGATTTGGCTGAAAATAGCCGTTGGATCAAGATCCAATGGTCGGCATCGATTCCTATTCAAATCCGGCCGTCGGTCTGCAGATAATTGGGCCGGCCCATTACTATTCATTCCTTATTTTCCCGAATTTCCTATTTTAAATAATCCGATTAATTGTTTTGATTTATTTAAGGCATAAAAAATACTCTAAAAATTCCAAACAAATTCTCAAAAATATTTTGAGTTATTCTGGACTTAAATAAAATATTTTCACAAAAACTTTATTTTGAAAATCTCTTTTTATAATTATTTCTTAACAAAAGATAATGCATTTTAATTCAAAAGAATTCAAATAAATCCAGAAAATCCAATAAAATCCAGAAAAATCACAAAATTCATATTTAGCAATAAAACAATATTAATTAATTAAAAAGCTGAATTTTTGGGATGTTACATACACTAAGTTATAATTTCATTAAAAATTATAACAAATTTCGTTACAAAAATTATAACCTAACTTATAGTTACATTTAAAAATCTAAAGTTCACAACCACTTAAATCCAACAAAAAAAGCTCCACCTACACCATCATCCATTAAAGACCTACCTTTCTAATTATTTTTTATCCCTTCCTACCATTGTAATTATTTTTTATCCTTCTACATGTTTTTCTATTTTATTTCATACACCAATAATACTTCCTTGCAATATTGTACCTAGATCTCCCCCAACTTATTGTGATATTTAAGATTCTAAAGCTAACAACCACCTAGATCTAAAGCTTCCAATCACCTTTACCTTGTAATGTCATATTTTGAACTAGATCTCCACCCTACATCTTCATACAACAACAAAAACAAGCATAGAAAATAAATTTTTGATCATGGTGATCTTGCTTAAAAAGTTCAAGATTTCTCCACATCCATTGAAAAAATAGCAATATCTAGGTGAGAAGGATGTTCACATAATGTTACTAACCTTGAAACACTTAATTTGGAGCTAATCACCCCTAATTAAAAATTTGGACACCACCTCCCCAAGAACAGCGCTGGGCCGGCCCTTCTCTGTTCGATCGTACCTCTGCTGGCTCGTGGAGGAAGAAGGGTTTAAATCTTGTTGTCTTGGAGGGCTTCGAAGCGGTTTGAGACACGAACCGCTTTTGATCTTCGCTCTAGAAGCGGTTCTTGTCTCAAACCGCTTGAAGCCCTCTCCGGACCGTTGCCTATGAACCGCTTCTAGTGCGAACATCACAACGGATTCGCACCAAACCGCTTCTAATAGGCCGGTTGTGATGCCCAGTTTTATAGTAGTGAGCATATCAGCACATATATGTGGTTACAAGAAACATTCAACCATTCTAGCTACTGGCGAAGGAACGAACGACTATATAGGCCGTGACGACTGGAACTTAATTGGAAGGTATAAATACATAATTAGCTCTGCTATTTTAAATTGTTAGCTGCTAACCAATGCTACGCGTGTGGCCAAATGCATGTGACAAATTGCTACACGGATGTTCAGACAAGGCGACCGAATGTATTGGCTACCTGTTCTTGGCTTCTCTAGAACAAAATATCAAGATTTATTCAGTTAGCCTTCGATAAGCTAGCATTAACTACTACAGAATGACACATCACTATCACTGTATCTGTGTCGGTTCTCAAGTTTTTCGAAAAAAACGATTGTGATTAGTAACTTCGGAGGGGTGTTAGTAATAATCACTATCGGTTCGAGATTATAAGTGATTGTGATGTAGCCTTTGGACACATCCGAATCGGTTCTCTACTAAAAGTGATAGTGATGTGCACGGTCATCACTATCGGTTCTTTTCATAGAAGTGATAGTGATGTGCGTGATCATCACTATCACTTCTATGAAAAGAACCGATAGTGATGATCTGCACATCACTATCACTTTTAGTAGAGAACCGATTCGATGTGCCTTTGGTCATCACTATCGGTTCTTTTTATAGAAGCGATAGTGATGACCGTGCACTATCACTATCGCTTTGAAAAGAACCGATTCGATGTGCTCCGTGCACATCACTATTGCTTTGAAAAGAACCGATTCTCGATGTGCCTCGCTAGGTTATATATACCACTCAAGACTTGAACTCTTCTCTGTTGTTGCTCAGAGGAGATTTCTCCGCCACCACCCGAGAAAATAGCTCATATTGTGTGGTTGGAAGCAATACTTGGGTGAGAAAATTTGAAGTCCTCATGGTTTGGGTATTAAGAGGGCAAAATTGAAACCCTATCTTGAGGAGATTCCCTCTTTTGCCCTCTTTGTGGTTTTCTTCAAAATGTGATCAGCAATTCTTTAAACCCCTTCAATTTTGCTTTCGTAATTTTGATATGTCGTCAATAAAGTTTAGGTTGTCTTTGGAATTGTGTACGTGCTTTCAGATTTCACACTCTTTATTTGACAAGCACATATCTATTTAATTTTGTAGTAGCGATCTCCTGCTTATATGGAATTATTATTGCTATCATGTGGTAGCTGTTATTAGAGTTTAGGCGGCGTAACCTCGTCTCCTGTTCGAGGGTGCTTATTTATAAATATGCTGAATGAAAGGGCATATTTATAAGCGGCGATCTCGAATTGTCCATGTTTTTGACGATTCGAGGATATATGGTTCGAGCAAGTTCTGGTCAGTGTTGTACAACTTGAGTAGATTTGATGGCGTCTCTCTGGTGTTCTCGAATACACACCCTCTTGACCTGTTGTCGAGGCGTGTATCCGGAGAAACGGCGGGGAGATGTCAAATTTTCTCTGAGTTGTACAACGGCTTAGAACTTGACCGAACCATATATCCTCAAATGGGATTAGGACCTAACCTATTTAGAGATTAGGAGTCATCGTTGGTACCCTTGTTTTGTTTCATTGTAGTAGAAAGATTTGCAAGCTCTTGCACTAGCTATATAATTAGATTCTTTGATATCATTGTTGATGTTAAAATTTATGTCTCTTATGTAGGGAATTGGAAGCTTTAAACCGGGGAAGAAGCTAGGTATCGATCGGGAGTACATTTATATATCTTGGAACACATCCATTATTTTGCAAAGGTAATATTAATTGAAATGATGTCTCAATATTTAAAATAGCTATAGCTAGTTGTCGCTCCAGTTTTTCCTTAATTTATTGTGCGAAATTTAATTGCAGATGGACCGTGAGGAATGGATGTATCAGAAAAGCCGTGTGAGTGCTGAATTTCAGAGGGGTGTTAAGGAGTTCAAAAAAATTACAGAAGATGACATGGTGAGGAGGGGTGTAAACTTCATATATTGTCCTTGCATTGATTGCACCAATCTGAGGAGATTTAACAACTCATCTCAAATTGAGGACCACCTGATTCGACATGGCTTCGTGAGGAATTACACATGTTGGATCTATCACGGGGATGACGAGTTGCAGCCTGATATGTTTGAGGAGGATAATTTGGAGCAAATGTTGCGGGATGTGGAGGGTAATTACATGGAAAGAGAGTTTGAAAAGTTTAAAAGCTTGATAGAAGACGATGCCAAACCGCTGTTCACAGGTTGCAAAGTGGAATACACCAAGTTGGGTTTGGTCCTTGCATTGTTCGAACTGAAGGCAAAACACCGTTGGACAGATACAAGTTTCAATGCACTACTAGTTCTTCTATCGGATCTGCTGCTGAAGGGAAACGAGTTGCCAACAAGCATTTATAAAGCGAAGAAGCTACTATGTCCCATGGGAATGGAAATAGAAAGGATACATGCATGTCCAAATGATTGCATCTTGTACCGTAATGCACATCAGGAGCTGCACATTTGTCCAGTTTGCGGTGTGCCCCGGTACAAACAAAAGGAGAAGCGTAGCGACAAGAAGCATAAGAGCCGGGGCAACGACGGTGAAGAGGTCACTAAAGGTGCACTGGCCAAGGTATTGTGGTACTTGCCCATCATTCCCCGTCTGGAGCGGTTGTTTGCAAATCCGAGAGAGGCAAAATTGTTGCGTTGGCATTACGAGTCTCGAAAGGAAGATGGCAAGTCGAGACACCTCACGATTCGGCTCAATGGAGAAACATCGATTGGAAACATGAGGAGTTTGGTGCGAAATGAGGAACATAAGATTTGGGTTGAGTCCGACGGAATGAATCCGTTTGGTAACATGAGCGATCAAATCCACAAACACCGCCAATTCATTGTGTATCTACAACCTCCTCCTTGGTCAGTGCATGAAGCGGAAGTATATCATGATGTCATTACTAATCTCGGGACCCAAACAATGGAAAATGATATTGATGTGTACCTTGCACCATTGATCGAGGATTTGGTAAAATTGTGGAATGAGGAGGTCGTCGTGTGGGATGCGTACAAAAGAGAGCATTTCACCCTACGGGCTATGGTATTTTGCACCATAAATGATTTCCCGGCCCTTGGTAATTTGGCAGGTTACAATACGAAAGGAGCCAAAGCGTGTCCTATTTGTGAAGAGGAGCGAGAGTCTATGGTCGCGAATTCCAAGAAAAGCGTGTATATGGGTCACCGTGGGTTTCTACCTCGAAGTCATCGATACCGTAAGATGGATGACAAATTTGATGGGAAGAGGGAAGTCCGTCGCACCGCATGACCTATGTGGAAGCCAAGTATATTCACGTCTAGAAGATATCGATGTTCAGTACGGAAAGAGCCGTAAATCTGTTCGTCCTAGGACCATTTGGAAGAAGAGGTCAATATTCTGGGACTTACCGTACTGGAAGGAGTTAGATGTCCGGCATTGTATTGATGTCATGCATGTTGAGAAGAATGTCTGCGACAACTTGGTTGGCATCCTGCTGAACATACCTGGGAAGACCAAAGATGGTGTCAATGCTCGTCGCGACATGGCCTACATGGGAATCAGGCCCAGACTTGCAGTGATAGAGGAGGATGGAAAAGGTCCGTACATCCCTGCTGCATGCTACACCCTGTCCAAGAAGGAGAAAGAAGATCTCTGCAAATGTCTCCAAAGTATTAAAGTTCCATCTGGCTACTCCGCGAACATTAAGAAGCTTGTGTCTATGGATGATTTGAAGTTGTTGGGCATGAAGTCCCATGACTGCCATGTCTTGATGACCCAAATGCTCCCAGTTGCAATCCGAAATATTCTCCCAGAGGATGTCAGGTTGGCAATCACAAAGTTGTGTTATTTCTTCAATGCGATCTCCTGCAAAGTTATTGACCCCGATGTACTAGACAACTTACAGAGTGAGGTGATGCAGACTCTGTGTCACCTTAAGATGCATTTCCCACCATCGTTCTTTGACGTAATGGTCCACCTTGTTGTTCACCTTGTCAGAGAGATTAAGATATGTGGACCCGCTTTCCTACGTTACATGTATCCGTTCGAGAGGTACATGGGTATATTAAAGTCGTACGTGAGGAATCGGTCGAAGCCTGAGGGTAGTATTGTTGAAGGTTATGGGACTGAAGAAGTTATTGAGTTTTGCGTGGACTACCTGGGTAAAAGACAAGCAATCGGTGTTCCTGTATCTCGTCATGAGGGCAGACTTGCTGGTAAAGGAACCGTTGGGTCCAAACTAATGAGTCCGAGGTTTGATATGTATTGCAAGGCGCATTTCACAGTCTTGCAGAATAGTGCATAAGTTTGTCCATACATCGAGCAGCATAAGTTGATATTACGGGAAGAGAATCCACAAATGGATGAGCTTTCCATCGCACAAGAACACAATGATCGATTCCTCACATGGTTCAAAGAAAAGCGGAGGTCTCCTTTAGTGAGAATGTAAAATGGTTGGTGACGGACCAAGATTTAATGTCTGAGACATGGCGAGTGCGATATTAATGGTTACACCTTTTACATCGAGAGTCAAGATGCCAAAGTCTTGTCCAAAAGCAGTCTCCCCAACCGCAATGAACTCCTACTATGGGATGATCGAAGAAATTTGGGAGCTCGATTACGGAATATACCAAGTTCCATTGTTCGATGTAAGTGGGTACAACTTCCACATGGAGTGAAGGTCGACAAGAGAGGCTTTACTATTGTGGATCTCAATAGACTTCGCCTACAAAGATGATCCGTTTGTCCTTGCGAAGCAAGCAACTCAAGTCTTTTCGTGCGCGATCCGCCAATCCGAGGTTGCACGTCGTTCTTCATGGCAAGAGACGGATCGTAGGAGTTGAAGATGTTGTAGATGAAGAAGAGTATAACCAATTCGATGAGATACCTTCATTTGCAGATGGGGCTTGTCTTAGCGGGGATGACGACACACATGGCGCCAATTACATGGAGTACATCATCATGAAGGGCAGTATTGTAAATAAATGGACTATTATAATGTATGTAAAATTGCTGTTTGGAGGCTTCGATTGAAATGCATGCAATTTCTCTTTATGCCTGCACTTTGTGCCATATGTTGTGAAAGCTTGTAAATAGTCAAAAGCTCATTTCTGGAAATTTTCGTACAATTCCAGATTAATTTGAAAAAGTTTTGACTTTTCTACGCTTTACGCACAAATCATGTCTACGAAATGAATTTTGGCATATTTCTTGAATGAGGTCGCTTTTTCCAAAAATTATTTTATGAAAAGTTTTGCAGTATCCTGAAATATGTTTCTGCAAAAATTTTAATAATTTCAACAATGTATGACAAAGTTATGGCATTTTCTCTCTTTGATGAAATGCTGAAAATTCAGAACTTGCAGATGTCTGAAAAGGAATAGTGCAATAAACTACATCAGTGTCGATTTTATTAAAAAAAGTGATACTGATAACTAACATCAGTGTTCTATTAGAAAAGTGATGATAAAGCATCAGTATCGGTTTTCTTAAAAGAGTGATACTAATGATGAAGAATCAGTATCGGTTTTCTTAAAAGAGTGATACTAATGATGAAGAATCAGTATCGATTTTCTTAAAAGAGTGATACTAACGATTAAGAATCAGTATCGGTTTTCTTAAAAGAGTGATACTAACGATTAAGAATCAGTATCGGTTTTCTTAAAAGAGTGATACTAATGATGAAGCATCAGTATCGGTTTTCTTAAAAGAGTGATACTAATGATGAAGCATCAGTATCGGTTTTCTTAAAAGAGTGATACTAATGATAAAGTAATCTATGTTTTCTTAAAACCTCGGCCCATTTTCGCGACCATAGTGTAGGGTCGAGGATGCGCCTAGAGGGGGGTGAATAGGTGTTTTACGAAATTCGATCACTCACTAAACAATTCGCTCTAATACACCCCTAAGTCAAAACCTAATCAAAGATATATGCGGAAGCGATAAATAGGTTTTGACAATTAAAGCCTAAATCAACTAGGCTCACTATGTGCACTAACTAAATTATGTTTCTACACTAGAATTGCTAATTTGAACAATCAATTAATACTAAGCAATTCTAATTACTATCAAGCAATTGAACAATATACAATAAATGTAAATACTTGAAAGTAAAAGAGACAACCGATATTTTTCCGTGGTGTTCGGAGACTTGCCGGTCTCCCCTAGTCCACGTTGAGGCAAGCCCACACTTGGACCGGCTCCCGCTCGAGCACCCGCCTCTTTCCACTAGTCGTGGTTTTTCACGCTCGCGCGTAGGCTCAACCCGAACCTTCACAAACTTCGCCGGGGCTTCTCACAACCTTGAGAGCTCCCGCGCACGACGCCTACGCTGTCTAGGAGTCTACAACCTCCAAGAGAATAGGCCGCTCCTCCGCTCGAACTTCACCGAGCACAACACATGCGCTCCGGTGATCACCAAGTGCAACACATGCACAAGGACCTCACTCAAGTGCAACACATGCACAAGAGCTCACTCAACCCACTCCTAATTGCAACACATGCAATTAGTCCACTCTTAAGCTCAAGAATCAATTGTGAGTGTGCAACACATGCACCACCTCACCCAAACACTCAACCAAGGCAGCAACACCCTGCCCAAGCCTCCCAAGGGGTGTATTTATACCCCACCAAAGAAAACTAGCCGTTGGGGGCTCAAAACGGGCAGAAAACAGCAAGGCCGGTACTACCGCCCTCATAGGGCTTCAGAGTACCGCCCACCACCTCTCAACGATTAAACAGCGGCTCTAAACCCAGTACTACCGCCAACCAAACCCGGTAGTATCAAGACTTGCGGTACTACCGCCATCTTCTTGATAGTGCCGCCGACTCACCGTAAAATCACGCGCCTTGTAATAAAGCTAATCAAGGGCAAACTGCGGTACTACAAGATTTATGGTATTACCGCCACACCAGCGGTAGTGCTAGCCTCAGGAGAAATTTCAGGTTTCGAACTTCAAAACTATTTCTCCAAAAACCAAACTTATTCTTTGAGCTACGAAGATGATCAACACATGATCATACACTTGTGCAAAACACATTTGCACCAATTTAACCCGTGCTCAAAGAATTCAAACCAAATTGCAAAAACGCATTTCGCAACCAACTCAAGATCTATTTGCAACACGTATTAAGCAAATCAAACTCGAGTTTATGAGATTAATCCCCCTGGCCATGTGAAGGTCAACACGAGACCCAGTCAACGTGCCAACACCCGTTGCAAGCCCTACTCACATGCTCTCGGGATTCCGAGCTCATAAACCTCAGTTTATTCGCACAACGAACTTGCAAATAATGCAATAAACACATTTCATGCTTGAGCACTACTCTTTGCAACACATGCAAAAGTCTAGCTCCAAGCAACATAAAATCACGGTGCATGAACTCTCTAATTGCAACACATGCAATTCTCTAGTTCCATGCAACCACAAAATCAACTTTACACCAAAACCAATTCAACCGTATGAGATCTCTACTTGCAACACATGCAAGCCTCTAGATCCATACAAACACACACAAACATCAAATCATGCTTGAGCTCTCTCCTTTTGCAACACATGCAAAACTTAGCTCCAAGCAACCACAAGATTTTGAAAGATTGTTTTGAAGAAACCAAAACGTGAAGCTTCAACATTTGCAACACATGCAAAAGTAAACTTCACGCAAAAGCCAACGCATATTGCTTATCCTATTTGCAACACATGCAAATCAAAGCATCATGCGAAAACCAAATGCATACGCTCTTCCTTTTTGCAACACATGCAAATCAGAGCATAAACCGAAACAACCAAGCATAAGCTTAACCCATTCGCAACACATGCCAAATGGTTAACCTATATACGAAAAACAAATCCAACTAAGATTTGAGCTTTAAGTGAACGCGGATTGAGATCACCAACACATGATGAAACTCAAGCGAAGGGAACGACCCCTCTTAATAGTACGGCAATAAAAGAACTAGACTCAAAGATTACAAAAGTCCTTAGCCTATCTAGTTATACCTTCGCCGCCGCGCAAGCAATCCCCTTTGGGGGTCTTTATAATCTTCACTTAAGCTCCCCCGGGATTATCACTCTTCTTTTCGTCAGGATCCATCTTTGACGCCCATCAACTCATGATGTCGTTCTTGTCCCGTTCTCAATCATCTTTGGACCTAACCTTAAACACAACTCATGAAATTCATTAGTCCAAGAAGCATGGTTGTCTCAATTGTCTCTCGCACTCCATTAACACATAATGGATGCCTCTAGGTCAATTGAGCACAACCTAAATCAATTTGAATGATTTAGATATGTCTTAAGTACAATAATGCAACTCATGCTTCATTATACTTAAGAACTATTCATTTGTCCTTAATTAATCACGGAATACCATCAACACATGATGAAGTGTTCCTTAATGATTAATAAGACAAATGAACTCAATTTAAATTATCATTTAAATTGATATGAGTATATATTAACTACACAAGTTTTCATATACTCATGTTGATGAAAAGTAATGATCCATTATGTGTAAACTATATGGAGATGATCATTACTCTAAGTCATCAACTCTAGAATACACCCCACATGTATATGTGCATAGATATACTTGACTTGGACATAATATGCACATATTCAATTTGATCATATTGGAGTATATCCTATATTACCATGAGTATACTAGTAACTTAGGCAATTCAAATATATACTCAAGGAATTAATTTCTTTGTCTTGATCGTCATATGTGTCAATAAGAACTAGATCAATACAAAGAAACTCTTAAGTTAAACTACGAACTCCCCCTAAGTATATGCATTCATGTAATATATGGATTGAGAAACATGATGCACATTTTGTGGTTAATATAATGGGGACATTCATATTTTAACTTGACTCCAAAGTATGCAACTAATACTAAGATGAATACGCATACATACCTTGGGTTTTCTATTTTTCAATGCGATGAGACTAATTAAGGATATTCTAAATAAACAAGTTAGTCCCGATATAAGATTTGTCATTAATAACAAAATCATATTAAATGGATAATCTCAATATTAGATTTGTCATTAACACCAAAACCATAACTAATGAAGGTTGAACTTACAATCTCCCCCTTTTTGGTGATTAATGACAAATCCAAGCTTAATGAGCACATTTGGATTAAAACTAATATATTGAGAGAATTTAAGCTATTCGAATACGTATGCACATTTTAAACAATATAAGCATTGATAATTTTGAATGCATATGAGAATCAATTCTCCCCCTTAACCAATTAAGCTTCCATTTTAAGCCAAATGATATTAAGCTCCTAATTCTCCCCCTTTTGGCATTAAACACCAAAAATGGAATTCTAAGATGGTTTCTCCATTTAAATATTCTCCCCTTTGGCAAACATTTTTCCTTTTAAATATTCTCCCCTTTTTTTTAATTATCTCCTTTTAAGCTCCTAATTCTCCCCTATTTAATTATCTCCTTTTAATGAAGGTCATACAAGAATTGAAATAAACACTTATGACCTTGGCAATGAATTAGATTTTAGATACCACTTGAAAAGATAAGCAATAAAAAGCCAAATGAAAACTTTTAGGAACAAACAAGAAATCAAACAAGTTTTTAAATACCACTTGTAAAAAAAAAGCACTTGCAAATATGGATACCACTTAAAAATAAGCACAAAAAGCGAAGTAAGGGTATCACACGGGTTATTTGAAACACATTCAAATAACTCACTCCTCATTTTATTAGGCTTTGCAAATTTTTAACATGATTCTTTTGAAGAATCCAACAATTTTGCCTAACCGGGTTGACGAGGAACCCAAAAGAATAAATACCACTTGAGAAATTAGATACCACTTGTAAAATTAATCTCAAGGGCTTGCTTGAAGATCCAAAGAAATGAGCATTTTCAAATTTTGATTGAAGAACAATGCTCAACTAGAAATTTTCCTCTTTTATGTATTTCAACTCATAAAGAATCTCACATAGAGAATTTTTAGGCGGTTGAACTTACAATGTTGGTTTGGGAGGAAAAAGCTTAATCAAAATGTGGGTATCGGAGTGATACTACAAATGGGCAATGAAATACCACTTGTAGGAAATGATTGAAATTAATGATACCACTTTAAAAAGGAACTCAAATAACCAGGGATATCATACAAGAATTTGAACAATAAAGATCCATGATACCACTTGAAGAAAAGAGAAACTCAATGATACCACTTGTAAGCATATGGAATGAATAAAAGCTCAATTGATACCACTTAGGATCAACTCACAAAGAATTGATACCACTTGAAGGAATTTTCGATAACATCGATGGGTATCAGAGCAATATAATCAGAGCAATATATACTTACGGGTATCGAAAGAAGAATAAACTCAAGATAGATCAATAAAATCACAAATATTGAGTATCAGAGCAAATTTAAAGATGTGATATCACTTGGAAGCACTTAAGTGCCCAAAACTTGCAATAAATAAACTACCAAGATATTCAATAGATAAATCATGGAGTTATTTGCATTTGAATTGCACAACACTACACCACAGCACCTTTGTTGCAACAGACGATGCATTGGCAAAAGCTACATGCAAGATGTCACATAGTCTGTCGGCAATACATTTGGCGGCAGACATCCTCTCAGAGTTAAAGTCCGATCGGCAAAGACTTTTGCCGACCGACTAGGTATTACCGACAGACTAGCTGACTCCACATATAACCTTATTGCCGACAGACATAATTTTGCCGTCAGACATAGTTATTACCGACAGACATATAATTACCGACAGACATATAATTACCGACAGATTGTGTGTTGGCAATTTACACTTTTACCGACAGATAGTTCGATGGTATGCTTTATCCCGATTTAAAAAAAATAAAATTCAATAATTAGCTTGATCACTATTAGGGCAATCATGGTACTTTTATACTTCCATTCACAAAAATATAATAGCCTCAACCATGATGATATTATGCAATATTATAACCAGGACAACAAAATAGAGTAGTCTGAACAGCACATTCAACATTACATTCATTAGCAATATATTTAGGGCCACAATAAAAACATCTAAGACATCAAAATAGAGTAGCCACATCCATAGTGATAGCTTGCAACAAAGATCTGACCATTGGCGATATATTTACATCAATCATCTAAGACATCAAAATAGCTAGCCATCTTTGTCCAATAGTTTAAATAAGTATGTGAATTGATATAACCCAAAGTGATCACTTGTAATACATCAAACTTAATTCTAAAAACAAATAACATCTTTGAAAGATTTCTTCCAACTTGCCATGGTCTTCCAACTTGCTATCGTCTTCCAACTTTATCTGTAAAAAGGAAATATGATCTTTAATCATAGGACACCAAAGTATAATATTTTATCTAGAATTATGCAAGATTGAAAGTTTCAACATAATAAATACAACAATGCTACTCAGTTTGAATAATTGGATAATTCTACGACTAAAGGGAAGAACAATGCTACTCAGTTTGAACTTTTAGAAGTTACAAAAAGGACTCAGTTTGAACAATCGCTAATGCCAACAGTATCATTTTTTAATGTAGCTGCAATAGCCAACTTCAGTTTGTGAGCACTCCTATAGTCTTCTCTATAAATAACGGTACAGTAGTTGCAGCTTGAAATGGAATAAACATGACTCTCGTAAAATTTTTATAATTTTGACACACGGATTAGGGGAAAGCAGTGCGGACAAAAACACAACATACACATGGGTAAATCAGCCATGCGCCCAGAGTGATGTTTAGTCCACATATATTTCAAATAGTCTATCCAGATATGACACAACCAGAACACTCAATAGTTTCAAACCATTCCAGATATCAAATAACCCTCACACTCAATTACAAACCATTTGACAAAACAATTATTAAGCATCATTTAAATGGAAGAAAGCTCCTGACTCTCCATAACGTTGCCACAAACTAAGGACCTTTTTGACAATAATAGATGCGAATCATGAAGCTTAGTAGCGTGAATTCAGAAAGGTAGGAAAATTGTTACTCGTGTGATCGTGGCTTCCACAACAATTGTTTCTAGTTCCAGCTCCACATTAAGAGCATATATAGGGGTTCTATGTACATGCAAAGTCTAACCCATGGTATGGTGACAGTTTTTCTGTTGAGCTGGGTTAGATTATTCAAAACAAGCAATAATCCAAGCTAAATATCAATTGCCTAGTTGCTGATCAAGATATTAGTGAAGGATTTAGCATCTCACACACAAAGATAATTAAGATAGATATTGATTGATGCAAACAAAGGAATTAGCTAGGGAATGCAAATGCTGCAACTCAACCTAACTATTTTTGCACCAATTCAGGAAAGGTTACTATCTGGTTGCACAAAATTAGAACTGAGTTTCTAAGGTTTGCATGAAGATAAATAATCAATGTGATCTGAGCAGAAGCTAGTAAGTCTGCTTTTTTCAAGTGTACTCAGTTTGAATAAAATATACGAGCTAGCTAACTCACTGGGAGGAATTTTGATGATTTCTTCATGACAGCGAGTGTACTTCCAAGGCATCTAGAGCGCTGACCACATGCCCACAACAAGGAGTCTCAGATGATTTATTAGTTATTACAGACAAATCTGAACATACTGAATTGCTAGTAAAAATACTAGTTCCTAACAAATGTTCAACAAGATAGGAGATAACAACCTGCATGCAGTTGTATCTGCAGAACATGTGTTGAAATTACTTTGGGGTTAGAAGATAAAACAAAAGGTAAAATTGCTTGGTTCCTGAACATCATTGTATAATATAAGTATTTAAGCCATACTGTTCATTCAGATTTACTGATGAAAAGGGTACAAACCAAAAACCTTGATTGGCATTTGGATTGTTGTACACTTGGACCATTTATGTAAATGTTAGTCGTTAGATTTTGTTTGATCATATTTAGTATTATTAAGTTTACTGCCGTAATGCTGCAGAAAATACAGTTAACTATCTTTCATTTTTAGTTCTACAAGCCAAATACCAACCTAACAGCAATACAAACATAGTCCATATTCCATGCAGAAATCCAAATGCCAGTGTATGCTCTACCAAGAAAACTTCAATACATGCCTGGCATTACCACATATAGCTGATCGTATAGATTTCACTTGAACCTTACAAAAATAATCCAAAAACATGCACAAAATAGCCACTTAAGATAGCACCTCCAATTGATTGCCAAGAACAGACTAGTTCAGAGCATGAATCTTAGCATATGTATACGTCCAGACATGGTCTTGATGGTGAGAAACCCACCCGACCCTGCCACATTCAACATTCCTATCTATACAAAAGGCAGCACTGCCAAGTTGTACAGAGTATCATCTCCATGTTAGTCCTCCAGACATGGTCTTGATGGTGAGAAACCCACCCGACCCTGCCACATCCAATGAAATACCCCGAAAATTTCAAAAATGGATTGATTTGATTTTATTGGATTTAATTGAATTTTTGCCGAATTTCCCGAATTTGTTTAAACCATTTCCTTGAGACTTTCCCTTTTTGTCTGCCCTTCCAAATTTCCGCTTTCCTTAAATGGAAATTCCGCTTTCTCCCTTGGGCTCGCGCCTCCGGCCCGGCCCGCCTTTCTTCTTCCCCTCCCCTTCTTCTTCTCCACGCCAACCCGCGCCCATTGCCGTCGCCTCCGGATCCTCCTGCTTGCGTCGCTTGGTGACACCGCCCTTGACAGCTCTTCTCCTTCGCCTCGTCTGCGCCCTCGATCGCCTCACCAAAACGCCGGGTCGTCTTCTTCCCCCGCGCCCGCCGCCCTCGCGTCCGCCTCGCAAAACCGACCCCGCGCCGCCCGCCGAACCTCGCCACCCTACCGCCCCTTCCCTACCTCGCCTCCGCGTAGCTGCAGCGCCGCCCCGCACTATTCTCGCGTCATCCGCCCTCAATTTCTCCTCCGCCCCCACCGCCACCGTGTCCCTCTCTCCCCCTCCCTCTGCTCTTTATCCCTCATCACGCACACGCTATAAAAGCCACTCCGAGCCCCCATTTTCGCCGTTCCGAGCGCCCCACAGCTTCCTCTTCCTTCTCCACCTCGCCATTGCGCCTCCAGCCGCTTCCCCACGCCGCACCAACTGTTTCTTCCCCGCCTCCGGTTGCGTACCGCCGCCGTGCCTCTACAGACCCTTTTCCCTCCATTTCTCCGCACCCCCGAGTTCATCTTCAGTCCCTCATCCTCTCTAGCCAATCCATTCCTCCGCCCGTGCCCTAAATCACCGGATCACCCTGCGTCTTCCTCCGCCCCGGCGCCAAAACTCGCCGCCGCTCGCCACGCCGCTACACTTTCTCTTTCAGCCCACTCCGGCCACCGTTGAGTCCACCGCAACCTCCTCTCTCCGTTTTTCCAATTCTTCCGAGCCCCCGTGCATTATCTCGCCGGAATCACTGTCATCTCCTTCGGCTCCGGCCGCCCCCTCCGTTCCCAGTCGGTGACGTCTCGCCCCCACCCGTCAGTGCTCCCCTCCGCGCTCGCTGCCACTGGCCCGCCTGCAGCTCCCCTCCGATCCATCGTCGTGTGGCCCCCCGCCACAAGATCTCTCTCCTCCTGCCATCCTGCCCAAGACGTCGGCCGCTTCGCTTCGCCCGCCGCTAACTGGGCAGCGTGTCGACTCTCGCTCTCATCACTGCAAGACGGCCCCGTGATGTCATCCGTGACGCCACGCATGGGCCGGCCCGCTTCCTCGCACGACCGTGGGCCGAAAGCCATTTCACTGTGCAGCCCAATGAGCAGTAACTCCTCTCATTTTCTTTTCGGTTTTTAATTCATTTAAAATCCGAAAAATTCAAAATAAATCCTAGAAAACCCCCAAAAATTTCCAAAAATCTAAAAACACCAAAAATACATTTTCTTGACCGTTTCGAGCCACTGAGTCCAAAAATGACCTCCGTTTCACCATATCAAGTCCGAAAAAATTCCCAAACTGCCCTTGACTTCCGTTCCGTCCACTTTTCTCTCTGATTTTCCTTTCCATTGCTTTTTCTTTATTTTGTTTTATTCGTTTATTTATTATTTGCGTTTTCCCGCGCTAGGTCCGACATCGAAGCAACCGTCGGCACAAGTCTTGAAGCAGGAACAGTACCTGGAGCCGGAGAAGTTCTTGGAGCAGCGTCAAGAGCAAGCGTTGTTCGAAGCCAGACACGACGTCGACACTTTCTCATTAGGCGAACCCTCGAATCCGCAAGGCAAGCCACACTCCTTGAACATGTTGAACCCAATTCCATTATAGTATATTTACGTATCTTCTGTATTGCATTATTTTACTAGTATTTCATAAAATAAGAAATGTGGTAGTTTCGAATGACATGATTAGATACCACCCAATGCTAAACTCCTTGTTATGCCTTAATTCCTTTTTAACCTCAGGATATAAAATATTGAACCCTCGTAAATATAGCAATTCATACAATTATTACCTTTAGACAAATGCTCAAAATCTCCGAGAGATGGCTTGGTAAATTTTGGTTTTTAGAAAATTGCTACGGTTCGGGGTCCCTAATTGGGCGGACCACAGAAGGTGGATGCCGGCCCAATCCCCAACCGATGACGGCCAATGGATGTGATGTGGTGATATTGGTACATTGGTACCAATGAATTGTGGTATGTCATTTGGCTAAGTCTTTGGCTTATGACCGATGTCTTGGGCAACGTAAATAACTTCAGTTTCCGCTCAACCACAAGTTGGGCCGGCCAATTCTATTGACTTGGTCCAACATGGCTCGGTACATTGTACTCCCCTTTTGAATACCTACAGGAAGTAGCTCCCGATTCTGGGGAGAGAATGGGCCGCTAAGCGACCGGGGTGGAACGGGAACGGTGTGGCCATTCGGTTCTCACAACAGTAGGTGTCCACCGTGACCAGGCCGCTACTCTCGCCCTGGCCCGTGGGACCCTGGGGCACTGTGGGCACAACAACCTACTGGGTAGGAGCTAAAGAAGGGAAGTTCAACGAAAGGCTATGATTATCCCGGCCTGGCCGCATGCATGAAAGTTGCATGTTGTTTGCGCATGGCACTAACGCCGATGATATCTTGTGGGTAAAGTCGAGCACCTCTGCAGAGTGATATCAATGGTATTCGAATACACCGTGCTTAGGTTAATGAAGCCGAGTTAATTTAGGGTGATTCTGTGTAACTGCCACCGTAGCTTTGATAATTAAAGTCCGCCGTGAAGGTGAACCTTGCAAAAGATAACCCCATGATTTATATTGCTATTTATGATTTGTGTTTCAAATGTAAAATGAAAATCGATATTGTCAACTTGCATCCACAAAACTTAAACATGTGCCTACCTTTGTTTATCCCGCATGTAATATTCAGAATCCCAGATGGTTTGTTGAGTACAATGGTGTACTCACCCTTGCTCCCAATCCTCTTTAGATTTCAATTGAAGCTGGCGATCTCCAGAAGACCGTAGATGACGATGTTATTTGGTTTTTGGAGGCCTTGATCTATCTGCTCAAGCGTTTCCTGTGGGTGTTCTGTAATGTATTCAGTGCTTACCGCACTTTTGTAAAACCTTGGCCGTTAGGCCCTATGATATCTGTAAAATGTTCGAATTTGCTCTTTTATCAAGCAATGTACACTTGGTTACCCGCAGCTAAATTCTCGGGTAGTCATGCGGGTATTTATACGCACCCCCTTAAAAGGGCGGTCCGTCACAAGTGGTATCAGAGCTTGGCTTGACCAGTAGATCAAGACCTTAAGGTGGATTAGGAATTGTTTTTCAAAAAGGCTATTTAAACTTAAACAAAAATGTTTACCAAAAATATATAAGCATATTTGCTAGCTTCCTCTTCTTCTCGCCTCCTTCTGTCTTACCTAAATCTCTGTTTCCAAAAAGTGATTTAAGGTTTTCTATACTCAACTACCTTCAAAATTCCCGTGTTAGCAGATGACGCATATGTTTTACTCATCCCTAGAAATTCTCAGTAGTTGCTTTTAAATGGTAGACCTGACCCAGCCCGTCGACAGCAAAGAGTCTCCGTCGTAGTAGATCGTTAGTCTTAGATCTTACCCTTTTGTCGTGATAGGTCTTTTGGTAGTGTAACGTGAGTCGTACTGGACCTTAAGACGGTACCGGGCATGACTCCACGAGCTACAAAACTAAGTTCCCTTATCTCTGCTATTTTTGTTTTGTCCTAAATATCTATATAACCTTACCAAACTCAAAAAGCTCCTTCCCTTCGTCTAAGCCTCTTACCTATTCATTCTACCCTTATCCCATACTCTAAATCTTACTTACCTTCCGCTTGCCTAAAACTCAGAAGACCAAAAAGAATCGATTCACCAAATGGTGGGAGTCGGACCACACCAAAGATCTTAGTGAGGAAGCGTAATCATGAAGAATCCGACCAACTGGCCCAAGTAATCGCCATGATGGAAAGAAACAGGCATCAGGCAGAGATGCGCCAAACACAACTAATGGAGAGAATGATAGAACAGCTCGCCACCAGACCACCCGGACACCATCACCGCGATTACTATATGCCTGATGGGAATATTGGAAGATCAAGATGGATTGATTTCCAGAAGACAAGACCACCCGTCTTTTCAAATGCAGCAGAACCACTCGCAGCAGACGATTGGATCGGTGACATTCGACGGAAACTGGACACAATTCAGTGCTCAGATTGGGAGCGAGTATTATATGCATCACAGCAGCTGCAAGGACAAGCCGCCGCCTGGTGGATGAACTTTCGGGCGCAAAATCCCGGACAAGAAATCACATGGTCGGAATTTGAGGAAGCATTCAGAGCCTTCCACATCCCTGCAGGCTTAATGGCCGCTAAAAAGAGAGAATTCTTGGCACTCCGCCAAAACGGAAGTACCATTTTAGAATACTTCTATCAATTTAGCTAACTAGCACGATATGCCCCTGAAGAGGTGGATACCGAAGCCAAGAAGATGGAAAAATTCTACGAAGGTCTACAGGAAAATTTACAATTTCATATTGCAGCGCTTAACTTCGAAGACCTGACCACAATGGTAGACAAGTTAATGATCACCGAGGAAACCTGGAACGACCTGAAAGACACTCGAAAAAGAAAGGCACCGCAACTACGGATGCAGAACCCAAGGCCGCTAAAGAAACAAATGCCAGAGCTTACCCCCAATTGCCAGGATGAAAGACAGGCTACAGAAGAGCAGAGGCCGATGCCTACTATGCCTCAACCCAAGAAAGGGAAGTGCTTCAATTGCAAGGGAAATCATTATGCGGAGGATTGCCCCCATAAGACCGCCCTCTGTTTTCACTGCAAACAAACAGGACATATCCGGCATCGCTGCCCTAAGAAGCATTTACCATCCCATGTGGCCAGGGCCCAAGTTCCCAACACCAATCCAACGGACCGGCAAAGTGCTCCACATCAGCCACCGAAACAACAGCGAGGATTGCTGAAAAGGAAGGTACCCATCAAGACCCAACCAAACCCCAACGCCCCGAGCAGCGGGATAAATCAGCTGTCCACCGAAGAAGCTACGGAGACTGCAGATGACGTCAACAGGGAGCTCCAAGCTCAGTCGCAGCTAGTGTAGTTTTAGTCAAGGGTGCCCCTGCTTTTGTTTTATCGGATTTTCAAAGAATGGTTAGATACCCTGCTATTGCCGCCTCTTTTGCGTCTCGAAACCTCTGAAGGCTTTGTTAGCAACTCGGTACAAGTGTAAAGATCTGTAACTGACCCTTCAAGGAATTAAGATCAAAACCAGTTTGCTGATGTTAAAAATAATGAAAGGACTGGGTGTCATACTAAGAAGGGATTCACTATGCCAACATAAGGCAATATTGAATTGTCAAGAGAATCACCCTTGTGAGTGACCAAGGATGACGAGTAACTGTGCAGACCAAACCAAGTGGGTGAAAAGTGAATGCAGTGGCACTCTCACCTCAGAAATATTCAAGATTTTAATCATTCCAGAATGACCAGACAAATTAACGAGAAAGTGACTTAACTCACCCTGAGGAGCCAATGAAAAAAAAAGGGAAGTCCCAACCTACAAAGTGATGACAGATTCGTGCACTCAGTTGGAATCCCCACCAAAATCCATTGGATCAGAATCAAAAACAGCCCAACAGGAAGACCAGGACATTCAACAGTATAGGAAGAGAATGACGGATGGCAACCTCTCAAGAGCTTCCGCCAAATAAGCAAGGGATATTGTGGCTCTATCACTAAATATGTGATAATAAAAATATAAGAGGATTGATTTTGACAAAGAAAGCAGCCAAGAATGTCCTATACAATAATATGTATTGGAAGGTTAAGATTGACCCTAAGAAGGTTACTAGTCTACTACAGCTTTTCTTCCATAAGATAGGAAATGAGATGAGATCAGGATGGATTTCTCCACAAGGATGTTCAAGGACTCGACAGGAATTCAATATTATTGAATGACAGTTGACAGATGGACCAAGATGAACCGCCTCATTGCAACGAGACAAGCTTACAGCAAGAAATGAAGTTCAGGAAGATATTTATCATAAAATTTGAGAGAAATTCCGAAAGAAGTAGTGTCAGAACCAGAGACTCGGAGTTAAGAAAAAAAAAATTTTACACCCAGGTACCTCAATCCAGGAAATATCTTCATCACCCAACAGACCAAGAGCAGTTAAAAGGAAACAACTGGCAGAATAAGTTACACCATTACAGAAAGCACATCCGAATCAGCAAGTCAACTGGGAGTCAATGCAGAGACAGGAATGGCAGGGTATGCCAAGAATTGTGGAAGAATATTGCTACTAAAGAATCCACCAGAAGAAGGAATCGGGATTGCAGCAGATTTTCCCAATTTGTTCCCCTAGGATGAGTAAATCTCGGGGACGAGATTTATTTTAAGGGGGGTAGATTGAAATACCCCGAAAATTTCAAAAATGGATTGATTTGATTTTATTGGATTTAATTGAATTTTTGCCGAATTTCCGAATTTGTTTAAACCATTTCCTTGAGACTTTCCTTTTTTCCGCTTCTTCCAAATTTCCGCTTTCCTTAAATGGAAATTCGCTTTCTCCCTTGGGCTCGCGCCTCGCCCGCCCGCTTTCTTCTTCCCTCCTTCTTCTTCTCCACGCCAACCCGCGCCCATTGCCGCCGCCCGGATCCTCCTCAGGCCGCGTCGCTTGGTGACACCGCCACCGAGCAGCTCTTTCTCCTTCGCCTCGTCGCCACAGATCGCTTCCTCATTAACGCCGGGTCGTCTTCTTCCCCAGCGCGCCGCCCTCGCGTCCCTGCCAAAAACCGACCCGCTTGCGCGAACCTCGCCACCCTACCGCCCTTCCCTACCTCGCCTCACAGTAGGCTGCAGCCACCAAGACTATTCTCGCGTCATCCGCCCTCAATTTCTCCTCCGCCCCCACCGCCCGTGTCCTCTCTCCTCCTCCCTCTGCTCTTTATCCCTCATCACGCACACGCTATAAAAGCCACTCCGAGCCCCCATTTTCGCCATTCCGAGCGCCCCACAGCTTCCTCTTCCTTCTCCACCTCGCCATTGCGCCTCCAGCCGCTTCCCCACGCCGCACCAACTGTTTCTTCCCGCCTCCCGGCTTCGCATCCGTGCCTCTCTGCACCCTTTTCCTCCATTTCTCGCACCCCGAGTTCATCTTCATCCCTCATCCTCTAGCCAATCCATTCCTCCGCTTGGTGCTCCTAAATCACCGGATCACCTCGTCTTCCTCCGCCCGGCCTAAAACTCGCCGCCGCCACGCCGCCACACTTTCTCTTCGGCCCACTCCGCCACCGCTGAGTCCACCGCAACCTCCTCTCTCCGCTTTTTCCAATTCTTCCGAGCCCCCGTGCATTATCTCGCCGGAATCACTGTCATCTCCTTCGGCTCCGGCCGCCTCCGTTCCGATCGGTGACGCTCGCCACCTTCGCTGCTGTTCTCACGCTGCCGCCACTGAGCCCGCCCGACAGCCTCCTCGATCCATCGTCGTGTGGCCCGCCCGTCAAGATCTCTCTCCCGCTGCCATCCGGGCCTGCGACGCTACCGCCTCGCCCGCCCACGCTAACTCCGGGCCAGCGTGTCACCTCCGCTTTCATCACAAGACGGGCCCGAGATGTCATCCGTGACGCCACGCATGGGCTGCCCGCTTCCTCGCGACGATCAGTAATAAAGCCATTTCATTGTGCAAACCCAATGAGCAAGAACTCCTCTCATTTTCTTTTCGGTTTTAATTCATTTAAAATCCGAAAAATTCAAAATAAATCCTAGAAAACCCCAAAAATTTCCAAAATCTAAAACACCAAAAATACATTTTCTTGACTGCTTTGAGCCATCGAGTCCAAAATGACCTCCGCTTTCGCCATATCAAGTCCGAAAAAATTCCTAAACCGCCCTTGACTTCCGCTCCGCCCACTTTTCTCTCGATTTTCCTTTCCATTGCTTTTCTTTATTTTGTTTTATTCGCTTATTTATTATTTGCGTTTTCCGCTTAGGTCCGACATCAGCAACCGCCAAGCACAAGTCTTGAAGCAGAACAAGACTGAGCCGAGAAGTTCTTGGAGCAGCGTCAAGAGCAAGCGTTGTTCGAAGCCAGACACGACGTCGACACTTTCTCATTAGGCGAACCCTCGAATCCGCAAGGCAAGCCACACTCCTTGAACATGTTGAACCCAATTCCATTATAGTATATTTACGTATCTTCTGTATTGCATTATTTTACTAGTATTTCATAAAATAAGAAATGTGGTAGTTTCGAATGACATGATTAGATACCACCCAATGCTAAACTCCTTGTTATGCCTTAATTCCTTTTTAACCTTAGGATATAAAATATTGAACCCTCGTAAATATAGCAATTCATACAATTATTACCTTTAGACAAATGCTCAAAATCTCCGAGAGATGGCTTGGTAAATTTTGGTTTTTAGAAAATTGCTACGGTTCGGGGTCCCTAATTGGGCGGACCACAGAAGGTGGATGCCGGCCCAATCCCCAACCGATGACGAAGCCAATGGATGTGATGTGGTGATATTGGTACAGTTGGTACCAATGAATTGTGGTATGTCATTTGGCTAAGTCTTTGGCGTTTAAGGACCGATGTCTTGGGCAACGTAAATAACTTCAGATTCCGCTCAACCACAAGTTGGGCCGGCCAATTCTATTGACTTGGTCCAACATGGCTCGGTACATTGTACTCCCCTTTTGAATACCTACAGGAAGTAGCTCCCGATTCTGGGGAGAGAATGGGCCGCTAAGCTTAAGGGGTGGAACGGAACGGTGTGGCCATTCGGTTCTCACAACAGTAGGTGTCCACCGTGACCAGGCCGCTACTCTCGCCCTGGCCCGTGGGACCCTGGGGCACTGTGGGCACAACAACCTACTGGGTAGGAGCTAAAGAAGGGAAGTTCAACGAAAGGCTATGATTATCCCGGCCTGGCCGCATGCATGAAAGTTGCATGTTGTTTGCGCATGGCACTAACGGTCGATGATATCTTGTGGGTAAAGCTGAGCACCTCTGCAGAGTGATATCAATGGTATTCGAATACACCGTGCTTCCGGTTAATGAAGCTGAGTTAATTTAGGGTGATTCCTGTAACGGCGCCCCTGTAGCTTTGATAATTAAAGTCTGCCGTGAAGGTGAACCTTGCAAAAGATAACCCCCATGATTTATATTGCTATTTATGATTTGTGTTTCAAATGTAAAATGAAAACTGATATTGTCAACTTGCATCCACAAAACTTAAACATGTGCCTACCTTTGTTTATCCCTGCATGTAATATTCAGAAATCCCGTATGGTTTGTTGAGTACAGTGGTGTACTCACCCTTGCTCCCAATCCCCTCTTTAGATTTCAATTGAAGCTGGCGATCTCCAGAAGACCGTAGATGACGATGTTATTTGGTTTTTGGAGGCCTTGATCTATCTGCTCAAGCGTTTCCTGTGGGTGTTCTGTAATGTATTCAGTGCTTACCGCACTTTTGTAAAACCTTGGCCGTTAGGCCCTATGATATCTGTAAAAATGTTCGAATTTGCTCTTTTATCAAGCAATGTACACTTGGTTACCCGCAGCTAAATTCCTGGGTAGCTGCGAGGGTATTTATACGCACCCCCTGAAAAGGGCGGTCCGTCACATCCAACATTCCTATCTATACAAAAGGCAAGACCGCCAATTTGTATAGAGTATCGCTCCATGCTAGTCTCGCCAAGAGAGCCCCGTAACGCATCCCATTTAACTTTAGCCAAGAAATTAGGTTGTTGATCCTAGCAATGCTCCTAGCAGTGTTGTTGGGTTATTAAAAGACTAAGGTTGCATTTTTAATGTGATGTATTGGAAAAACTAAGTTCTTCAAACTGCATTTGCATATTTGATCCGATTTGATGATCATGTGTACCAGGTTTTGCTAGGATGAGAAAATGAAAATAGCTCTTTTGCACAACTTATTAATGGTACTTATTTGCACCGCAGAACATTCCCAAAACACACCTTAAAACATTACATGTAGAAAAATCAAGAAATGAACGAATGTTGCAATCAACGCAACTCTCTACTTTCGAGACGTTCTAATGTTGTAGCAGAAAACATGTACATTTCACTGCGAAATGAAAACAGAATTTGCTTTTTCGTTGATCATATCTTCATACCTTAACGCTTTGCCCACAGGTCCACAAGCCAAACCGGTGAAGCCACGCAGCATTTCGGCCAAGAATCATTGATCCGCCGGTATAAGCTCTTTGAGAAGGGCCTTATTGACACAAACAGGATGGCTGTAATTTTAAGGTACACGTGAACAGATCAAGAAATGTTGAGTGGTGATCATGATGTATAGTTGTATGTCAATTTAGCGAGATCAAAAGAGGCAAAGTTTGAATATTTTCATTACATTTGCGCTAAAGAAAAGTTTTCAATTAGTTTAAAGAAGTGAAATTCTACCCAAAAAACAAAGCAAGCTTTTCCTTTTTCTTCTAAAATAGGCATATCTTCGTGTAAAAGACACCTCGGATCAGAGTAACAAAAGAAATCCCGAAGAAAAAACATGAGAGGAACCGAAATAATATGTGTATAAAAAGATCAAATCTTTGAGCAAAACAGCTCCGTTACAAAATTAACCTACAACCCCCAACTAGCATTCAAGAATCCATGGAAATTCCTAATAATGATGGAATAAATGGAAATCCCCGAGGAGGAAAAGAGATCAAATCTTGGAGCAAGAACCAAATCAGATCACCGAAACCCTCTAAAAGCGAGCAAAATGGCAAAAGGTCCGACCAATCGGCGAGGGACTCGGGGGGAGGCTACTGGATGGCGTTGACGATGAGGCGAGAGGAGGAAGAGGAGGCCGAGGGGCGGCGGCGGTGGGGCGCTGGTGGAATTTTTAGGATTTGGGGACGCTGGGGAGGGGGCACACAAGCGTGGGATCTGGGGTTTTGGGAAAAGGATGAAGAAACCTAGCTATAGTAGTTTTTCATCTCGCTGAATTTTACCGCCTCTCTTTTGATCATATTTGCCGACACATAATCAGTCATAATATATTTACCGATGCACCATTTGACCCTAAAACATGATATTTACCGACACATAATTAGTCCTTAATACATATATAATTGCCGATGCATAATCGGACCTCGAAGTATTATTGCCGACAGTTAGTCCGTCACCAAGTTTTAGCGACAGATAGTTGGTCGGTAATTATATATTATTGCTGACTGATGTCTGACGCTAATTTGGTGTCATGGTGTAGTGCAAGTTTTGTCTTTTCAAAAGATCAAGCGAATATCACCTTTTAAATTGATTAAATGCTCATAAACTGATACCACTTGAAATCTCTTTCAAATAGTTTGTAAAACTTTTGACATTTTGCACAAAAGAACTTTGGGATCACAAGAATCTTTTCTAAAAAGAATTCTTGAAAAAGAAAGTACCAAATAAAAGATATCCCAAAGACAATCTCGAGAAAATTTCAAAAATCAGAGCCAACATGCGGCCCAGATTACTACCGCTCACAAAGCCAGTAGGTATCATAAACCCAGTACTACCAAGGTCGAGGCGGTAGTCTTTACCGGCACGACTTGAATTGCAAAATTTGCAGATTTTTCGAGAATTATTGTAAATGAAGTCCAAAAGATTTGAAATTTTCAAGAAACCAACTTTGGATTATTTCAAACATTTTTAAGCAACTTTTGGTTTGCAAAGTTTTTCCTTTTAGCTTAATTTTGGTAAAATGCTCCTAGAGGTATAAAAGCGAAAACTAAACTTCATAAAGACCTCAAGGTGCAACTTCAACTTGGATTTCATCCACAATTTGAATCCTCATGGCTTTAAGGATTTGAAATACATTTTGAAGCCATGACTACTTAATGAAAACAATGAAATCCAATTTGAATGCCAAAATATTACTTGTAGGTATATTTGAGTCAAATACAAATGTTTTTGTAATACCCCAAAACTTCTTTGCCTGGATTTCCACCAGACTTATTTTCCACCTTCTTGATACAAGGTTCAGCCGTCGCGCGGTTATTAATTCTATTAAAGGTTTTGGGTTTTTCCTGAATTATTTATCAGAATGGGTGTTTTTCTCCGTGCCGTTTAGTTTTGCGACACATTGTCTATTCTGACAATTGCCGTTTCGCGCCAAGAATTTAAATTATTGGTTCACGCTATTGGTTAGATGTTGGATTTTGGGTTTTAGGAGGGGTTTTTTGGGGGGAATTCCCTTCCCCTCACCTAACCTCTCTCTCCCCTTTAGTTGTGTGGCTGTAATTCATGGGAGGCCAGGAGATTTTTCTTCGGTTCTGGCTGAGCCCTGCCGAAGCTTCCCGAGCCCTCTTCCTGCCGATGCTCTCTGGCGTCTAGCTCTCAAACCGAGTTCCTCATCGATGCTTCTCCCTGCGCCTCGGCTCTGGCGCTGCCTCCATGGCGCCTTGCCCTCCGCCTCGGCTCGCTGCGCCTCCCAGCCCTCTGGTGATTCCCTGCCGATCCCCTATTTGGTTCGCTCCTCTCTGCGCCCTCCTCTCCGGCTGGCGGTGGCGCCCTTCCTCTCCTGCATTGGGCCTTGACAGCAAGAGCAGACCAAGACCCTCAAATTTCAAGCAACAACCTCTCCTCACCTCCCTTGGCCTTCTTCCCCACTCAAGAGAGATGCAAGGTATTGTTATTTGGGGTTTAATTGCTTGCATGCCAAGTGTTTGATGAAATGCTTAGCTAGGGTTCTTGTGTTGTAATGCAATTAGTTGAGTGGATCCTAGATATATGAATGATATTTGCTCGATACCCATTGTGATGATCCTACATATTGGAGAGAATAAGTTTGTTGTGCCAGTTGGTTTGCCTTGTTCAGCTTATGGGTAATGCTCTTGTCCTTGGCAAATTGTGTTTATTTGCAGCAAGTAGAAGAAAGCAAGAAAGTGTATGCGTATTGTTGATTATTTTCTTATTGACTATGTAAAAAAAAGGTGGGGGACCTAGAGTTGTTAATGCCACAGTTAATCTTGAAATGTATAAAGTCCCATATTAAGTGGTGTGTTATTATTACTCTTGGTGCCTTGGTGGAATGATATTTTCTCATGCTCTGATGCTATTGAAATCTAGGATCAATGCATATATTTTCGTGATGCATCTTCCTGAGATTAGATGGCATTAGTTCTAGAGATTTCATTTTTGGGGTCGAACTGCCATCTTGCGTTCTCGTAATAGGTGTATGTGTTCCGAATTTCATTTGAGCTTATTGGAGGTAGACCATGTGTTATTGAGTTGTTAACCAATTTATGTGGTTTGTTGTCTTAAGTTATATTATGTGTATGTGTTCTAAATTTAGGCTTTCGTTAATCCTGGGAAGTCATGCGAGCGCTGAGATTCCAAATGCCACTCCATTTTCCATCGGTAAAAGGCAAGTGCAACTCCTAGAGCGTTGTTAGGATGTTAAATGCTTTGTTTGCGATAAGATTATGAAAATTCTAATGAAGTGATTATGTTTATTAGCATGTCTAGAAGTTGTTAGTATGGTGATGAGGATGGATGAATGTTAGCAAATTGGTAAGTTATTCAATTCCCATTTATTGCATTGCATTACGAAATTGTACGAACGAGTATGGTTAAGTTGATGCAAGTTAATTGGTACTTCCATATTGGTTATGGCTATGTGTGGTGAAAATGAATGAGGGATGAAATGCATTCACGTCAATTGCATAATTGCATTCATGATGGTCGAGGCGTCCCATGTTGATGCGGGCCTCGGTGCTCACCCGTAGTGAGCACAAAAGTCCTATTTGTAGTCCCATTCATCGAGGTGAATGGGAGCGAGTCAAGAAGAGTAGGCCCGCCACGGATGGGTGGGATTTGAGGTGCACACCGACGGTGTGCACTCACTATACCCCAGTATACGCTATGACAATGTGCATTAGGAGCATGCATGGTGCATTCATTGTTTTCATTCATGAGAAAAAGGGATGAGAGCATAAAAGCATTGCATTGTGTGTTGCAATTGGTAAATGTTAATTGATGAGAAGGGAAATGACAAGTTGAGGATTTAGTCGTGGACTCATCTCGAACGATTATTGAGGCGTGAGTATGGTTTAGATATGTTTCGAGTTGTATGTGGTAAATGGGGATAGATCTCGCTTCTTTTATTGGATGATTTCAATTAAGTATTGGTTATGTCAAAAGATGAAGTAGTTGTGCTCTTATGTTTGGTTGTATATGAATTCAAACTGTTTCTTTTATTTACGGATATCAATTAAAGAAACTTTTACTCTGTGTCTTGTAGCATTTATATTCTAGTCGAGTTCATTATTTTTATGCCTGATTGCGCTTTGCTGAGTCTTGGACTCACGCTTGTTTGTTTTCTTGTTTTAGGTACTTTGAAGCTGGCTCATTGGGTTGGGAGTAGTAACACGCACACGGCTTCGGCCTCCAGCAATTTGTGTAACCGATTCATTCAGTCTTGATGTATCTAATAAGGTTGTAATTGTTCGTTGTTTAGTAGTTATTAATTTATATTGGATGTGAGATCGGTTAACTAAGGACCTGCTAGAATGATATCTTATACCTGCAATGTTTTCTGTCTGCTGAGTGGATGTCCTAGTTTCTAGGGAGGTCATGTTGAAATTTTGTAAATTTCGGTGACTTAACTTTAAATTGGTTTTAGAGTTTAGTGGTTGATTGCAGTCAACTTCATAGCGGTGTTAGGTATTTTTATGTTCTCTGCGGTAATTCTCGGTTTAATTGATTTTGGTTGTGGAGAGTTATCATGTGTCGGTAATCCCCTCGGACATGAGTGGGTCCAGGGGGTGTCGCTGGTAAATCTTGTTTTTTTTTGTAGCATTCATGTATGCGTTTGGCGCCGGGTGTTACTGATTGGTATCGAGCGGCTTCGTGTCGTGATGCTAGAATCTAGAAAGTTATTCTTGAATGAATTAAAATTTTGCTGCATGAAAGTAGAAACATGGTTTAGGTTGAGCTTTTAAAATGTGGTCCTAGGGCAATAACCTTAAAACTTGAGGTAAAATGGTTAATTAATTTAAAACTGACACACACTGATGCACACTAGGAAAGGGATGGGTTATCGTTGCGTTGTGTTACAATGCTTATTTTTGTTTTGCTGCTAGTTTTATACTTGTTCGTAGGTTATATGTTAGTCTTGATAAGGCTATGGAATTATTGATGGCTATGTATTTGAAGTGGTAGATTGATTAGTGGAGTCCGGTGGGACTCTTTGTGCCGAAGGGTTCGGTCTTGTTGTGTGGCTGTGGTTGTTGGTGCGGCATTTTAGAGCCAGCACCGAAGGAGAGTTCTTGTGTTTCTGTCATAAATCGGAGAGTTGATGGAGTGCGTATGTGAATTTTGTCTTCCTTGGTCTTCTTGGATTTAAGACAAAGAAGAGAGTTTTGTGTTGCACCTTTTGGTTGCTTTAGGAGAAAGTTATGGTTTCCTTCGATGTTGAACCTTCTTCCAGTTTAAAAAGGAGTTATTGAGTTTTGTGAAAACTTAGGTCATGCGAACTCAAGATTTGGGGCTTTAAAGGAAAAGTGTTATTTGATCGACCCGCTTTTACTTCTCGTGGATTTAATTGTACAATTCCTTCTTTCGTGGAATTTTGGGAGTTTGATGATGATTTGAGGATTTGTTGAATGACCCGGATTGAGACCTGTCATTCTCGAGCTTTTTGAGAGTTGAGCTACCTTGGAAGTTTCGGTTGGGTTCTTCCGAAAGGAAAGTGTGGCAATCGAGTATATTGTGGGTTGGTTGAAGATCTCCTGTAGCTGATTAGTAGAACGATTGGGTGGTTAGGGTGGTTGACCCTAAATTTGATAGAGGGCAAGGATTATAGTGTTGGTTATGGTGATCCACGGCTATAGTGGAGGATTGGTAATGGTGTGTGTGTGAAAGGCTAGTAGTGGTTATGATGTAGAAGAAATAACAAGTTGGGTTGCGGAACTTGTTTAAATAAGTTGATGGGATTGCTTTGACTAGAGGTGTCCTCAGTGCTCGAAATGGGTTGATTAATGTTAAGTTTCTACGAGGTGACGATAAAATGACCTAGAGTGGAATGGAGTTAAAATGCGAAAAATCATTAGATGGAGTATGTGGGAGCTTGGTTTGCTGCTAGCAATGGATGGTCTTATAGCCATTTTGGACGATTTATATCTCAAGGAGATACTGTTTTTTGAGGGAGACCTAAATGGTTTGATCCAGCGGTTGATCGTATTGCTAACAAATCGGAAGTATGGATGGCAGACGTTAAACCTACTCAAATTGCTTTGAAAAGGGAAAACTTGAATGTGGCTTATGAAGTGGACTTTGATTTGGTAGGTTGATTATGGTTGGAGTTATAGCTTACTTTCCGTGATGAGTACCATGGGGAAGAATTGGTTAATGTTGGTGGTAACCTGTCCGAGGGTGATGTGTTTAGGTGAAAGGTTGGATTTATGATTAAAATCTATGGAATTGGATTGTCAGTGTAATCTGTTGGGTGTATGCCTTTGTTAAGGCATTTTGTTGGTGTGCAATGGAGAATTTCTAGAATCGTTGTGTTTCGCCAAGTTGCGAAGTTAGTGGATGAATGAAGATGAGGAAGAAAGAATGCTTAATCATGAATTGATGTGATGGTAGTTTGTGGATTTACAAAATGAAGGAAATAAATAGAGGTATGAAAAATGTTGGAAGTTCTTGAATGGGAATGATCTTTGGGAATGGTCTAAAAGATGAAATCTTTAGTTGTTGTTAAAAGTGGTTTTCGGTTAGAAAACGAAAAATTTTTCCCTCTCTTTGGAGGCAAGTGTTGGTTGTGAGTGAGGAGATTTGGGTCCTAGAACAGGGTTTCTTTCTCGAGTTGTGTGGTTTGGGGCAAAGGTTATGGGATGTGTTGTTTCTTATTTGAATTTTCTTCGGTGTGAGGTGGTACACCATGGATCTTGAGGTGATGAAAATGGATTCTTGTTGTTAAGGAAAATTCAGTTTTCTTTGGTTTCATGGTCGCTTCTGAAAAGAATTGTGCGGTGTTTCTCGTCTAAGCTGAATTTCCCTTTCTCTTAAGAAAAAGGATGGTGGTTGTGTGTATAGATGTTGGATTCGAAGATCGATTTTCAGTTTCCGAAATGTTGTTGGGGTTAGTATGAGATGTTTTGCTATGGTAAAAGCGAACTGATTTTCTTTGATCATTGTGATCGTGTTTGTAAAAGATTTAAGTGATGTTTCTTTTTAAGGTTGAGTTTTCCTCAATGTGAGATTTATTGCTTTGAGTTCAAGTTGAGGAAAATGGTTGGCTTTGTTAAATGAAGCGAGATTCTCTTTGATCTCGGTGTGATATAAGAAAATGCTTTGAGTAGTGAGTTTTTGGTGGAGTATAGTAGAAGATTATACTCTTTAATTTAATTCGAGTAGAGGTGGATAGTAAATGTATCCAGAGTGGAGAGCATTGAAGGATGTGGCATGTTTTGATCCCAATCCTTTGTAGGAGGATCATTTCGATTGCGTTGTCCCTAGGTTGTGTGGGACTTTGTTGCAGGTGGGCTATTCATTTTGATAGTAAGGAGTGGCTTTGACCCTGTTGTTTCCAGGGCATCTATTGAAGAGATACGAGTAGTGTTTTGGGTCCTGGAGGATTCCTGTGCTAATTGATTAGCAAATAGCGATATGTTCGGAACTGGCTAGAAGCTTGTTGGATTGAAACGCCTTGTGTGGATCTGGGGTTTAAGTTAATCGACCCGTGGGATAAGTATGATAAGGTTGATACTGGTTATGTGGTTATAAAAGTTAATCAATGAGGAGAAATGTGAATCAGGATTTGCTTGGTTCTTAGGGGATTTGAGTTTAGAACCCTAACTGTTCAATCGAATAGAATTCAGTGATTTGGTAAAAAGTGGTTGAATGCTTAATAGAGTGATGTGGCTTGTGTTAATCAGGTCATCTCGAGTTGTTGATCTGTGAGGTAGAGGTTGAGAGAGAGGAGAAAGTTTTGGTGAGTGACGTTGAATAGAGAAATGAGAATTGAGTTTGGGAGTTAGTATTATGATCTTCCGGGAAGAATCGTTGGTTGATTGGAGGATTGTATATTGAAGCGTTAAAGAAGAGTTGTTTGAGTTGTTAGATTAGTGTTGGTCTTTGAGAAAGGCCTAGCTTTCGAGTTTTGTACCATGCAAGTTAAGGAGTTAGAGTGAGTATTGATTTGTTGACGGATGAAATGAGTTCAGTTGTTTGCTCCTTTTATTTGGCAAGGACCGTGGTTTGAGTTGCGTAGTTTTCTCTTGCGTGAGAAGTTCCCGGCTTGTTCTTTATGGACTTATTGGATTTGGCAATTCAGTTTTAGTTGCTCTTGTGGGTGAGTTTGAGTTGTTCAGAATTCGAGGTCGAATTCTGTTAAAGGGGGGAAGAGTGTAATACCCCAAAACTTCTTTGCCTGGATTTCCACCAGACTTATTTTCCACCTTCTTGATACAAGGTTCAGCCGTCGCGCGGTTATTAATTCTATTAAAGGTTTTGGGTTTTTCCTGAATTATTTATCGGAATGGGTGTTTTTCTCCGTGCCGTTTAGTTTTGCAACACGTTGTCTATTCTGACAATTGCCGTTTCGCGCCAAGAATTTAAATTATTGGTTCACGCTATTGGTTAGATGTTGGATTTTGGGTTTTAGGAGGGGTTTTTTTTGGGGAATTCCCTTCCCCTCACCTAACCTCTCTCTCCCTTTAGTTGTGTGGCTGTAATTCATGGGAGGCGGAGATTTTCTTCGGTTCTGGCCGAGCCTGCCAAGCTTCCCGAGCCCTCTTCCCGCCGATGCTCTCTGAGTCTAGCTCCCACCGAGTTCCCATCGATGCTTCTCCCTGCGCCTCGGCTCCTGGCGCTGCTCTCCATGGCGCCTTGCCCTCCCGCCTCAGCTCTGGCCTGCGCCTCCCTAGCCCTCTGGTGATTCCCCTGCCGATCCCCCTGCTGGTTCGCTCCTCTCTGCGCCCTCCTCTCCCTGCCGGTGGCGCCCTTCCTCTCTGGCTGGGACTTGAAAGAATCGAGCAAGAAGAAGAAAGAACTTCACCAAGCAACAACCTCTCCTCACCTCCCTTGGCCTTCTTCCCCACTCAAGAGAGATGCAAGGTATTGTTATTTGGGGGTTTAATTGCTTGCATGCCAAGTGTTTGATGAAATGCTTAGCTAGGGTTCTTGTGTTGTAATGCAATTAGTTGAGTGGATCCTAGATATATGAATGATATTTGCTCGATACCCATTGTGATGATCCTACATATTGGAGAGAATAAGTTTGTTGTGCGATTGGTTTGCCTTGTTAAACTTATGGGTAATGCTCTTGTCCTTGGCAAATTGTGTTTATTTGCGACAAGTAGAAGAAAGCAAGAAAGTGTATGCGTATTGTTGATTATTTTCTTATTGACTATGTAAAAAAAAGGTGGGGGACCTAGAGTTGTTAATGCCACAGTTAATCTTGAAATGTATAAAGTCCCATATTAAGTGGTGTGTTATTATTACTCTTGGTGCCTTGGTGGAATGATATTTTCTCATGCTCTGATGCTATTGAAATCTAGGATCAATGCATATATTTTCGTGATGCATCTTCCTGAGATTAGATGGCACTAGTTCTAGAGATTTCATTTTTGGGGTCAAACTGCCATCTTGCGTTCTCGTAATAGGTGTATGTGTTCCGAATTTCATTTGAGCTTATTGGAGGTAGACCATGTGTTATTGAGTTGTTAACCAATTTATGTGGTTTGTTGTCTTAAGTTATATTATGTGTATGTGTTCTAAATTTAGGCTTTCGTTAATCCCGGAAGTCATGTAGCCGAGATTCCAAATGCCACTCCATTTTCCATCGGTAAAAGGCAAGTGCAACTCCTAGAGCGTTGTTAGGATGTTAAATGCTTTGTTTGCGATAAGATTATGAAAATTCTAATGAAGTGATTATGTTTATTAGCATGTCTAGAAGTTGTTAGTATGGTGATGAGGATGGATGAATGTTAGCAAATTGGTAAGTTATTCAATTCCCATTTATTGCATCGCATTACCGAAATTGTACGAACGAGTATGGTTAAGTTGATGCAAGTTAATTGGTACTTCCATATTGGTTATGGCTATGTGTGGTGAAAATGAATGAGGGATGAAATGCATTCACGTCAATTGCATAATTGCATTCATGATGGTCGAGGCGTCCCATGTTGATGCGGGCCTCGGTGCTCACCCGTAGTGAGCACAAAAGTCCTACCTTGTAGTCCCATTCATCGAGGTGAATGGGAGCGAGTCAGTAAGAGTAGGCCCCGCCACGGGATGGGTGGGATTTGAGGGTGCACACCGACGGGTGTGCACTCAGCTATACCGGTATACGCTATGACAATGTGCATTAGGAGCATGCATGGTGCATTCATTGTTTTCATTCATGAGAAAAAGGGATGAGAGCATAAAAGCATTGCATTGTGTGTTGCAATTGGTAAATGTTAATTGATGAGAAGGGGAAATGACAAGTTGAGGATTTAGTCGTGGACTCATCCTGGAACGATTATTGAGGCGTGAGTATGGTTTAGATATGTTTCTGAGTTGTATGTGGTAAATGGGGATAGATACTGCTTCTTTTATTGGATGATTTCAATTAAGTATTGGTTATGTCAAAAGATGAAGTAGTTGTGCTCTTATGTTTGGTTGTATATGAATTCAAACTGTTTCTTTTATTTACGGATATCAATTAAAGAAACTTTTACTCTGTGTCTTGTAGCATTTATATTCTAGTCGAGTTCATTATTTTTATGCCTGATTGCGCTTTGCTGAGTCTTGGACTCACGCTTGTTTGTTTTCTTGTTTTAGGTACTTTGAAGCTGGCTCGTTGGGTTGGGAGTAGTAACACGCACACGGCTTCGCCTCCAGCAATTTGTTTAACCGATTCATTCAGTCTTGATGTATCTAATAAGGTTGTAATTGTTCGTTGTTTAGTAGTTATTAATTTATATTGGATGTGAGATCGGTTAACTAAGGACCTGCTAGAATGATATCTTATACCGCAATGTTTTCTCATCTCACGAGTGGATGTCCTAGTTTCTAGGAGGTCATGTTGAAATTTTGTAAATTTGGTGACTTAACTTTAAATTGGTTTTAGAGTTTAGTGGTTGATTGCAGTCAAGTTCATAGCGGTGTTAGGTATTTTTATGTTCTCTGTGGTAATTCTTGGTTTAATTGATTTTGGTTGTGGAGAGTTATCGTGTGTCGGTAATCCCCTCGGACATGAGTGGGTCCAGGGGGTGTCGCTGGTAAATCTTGTTTTTTTTGGTAGCATTCGCGGTGCGTTTGGCGCCGGGGTGTTACAGTTTTGGCTAAATTAGTTTCTAAAATAGAATTTTTCTTTTGGAAGCTTTGCAAAACCTTTGAAATACATAATAGAATACTTTTGCAAAGCTTTTCACAAATTTAGGTCTTTTAAACACAATTTTTGACTTTTGTGCAAAGAGGGTTCTTTTGAAGAACCAAATGAAATCACAAAGTCAAATTTAATCAACACACAAATTCAAATGAAGCAAAAAGATTTGAATTATATGTATGAGTCTAAAATACCATTTTGAATCAAGATTCTACACAAGAATTGATCCAAATGGTGAAACTCACTAAGTGCGATAATATGACCATTATGGGTCAAGTATAGATTTTCGACGAGTTTCAAAATCAAATAACTTTTGCTAGGTTGGTCTTTTGAAAATCTTTTGAACACAAAAATTGTTAAGAATGACCAACTCTAGGATTTTCGTTTTGGAATTACTTTCAAAATCTTTTTACTTTTAATTCTATGAAAATTATAAATTTAAATCCAAAACAAGATACTAGTAACTAGTTTTTGGGCTAAAAACTTATTTTCTTTTGAAATTGGTTTTTGTAGAGCCAAAACCATTGGAAAACCTTTTCACAAGCATTTGTATACATTTTTCAACTAGTTTTTCACAAGATTTGTCATAGTATATGAACTTTTGACTTTTGGCTAAATGGTTGATTTTGAAGATATATATATGCACTTATATTAATATTGGCACACATAGGGATGTGATACACATGAATATGAATTAACACTCCCCCTAAATGTGCCACTTTTAAACTTGCTCAAGATTTGCAATAAGAGAGTAGATAAGAGGCGAGAGCAAGTTCTCACAACAAGTATTCTAAATTGATTTTTCATTTATATTTCGATATAACCTACACAAGGCTATAAGACATAATAGTAATCAATTTAAATACTTGTTACCCGAGATGGCATTGGCTCATGATGGACTTGATTTTCTTCATGCTTGACACACTTGTAGACAAATATAATCCTTCTCCTCTTGAGTGAGCAAGCGTCCAATCCATCTCAATATTGCCTAAAAATCTTTTAGGCGGATTTTGGTACCCAATCCTTGTTGGGTCCGACAATGTTAGTCACAATTGATTTAGGAACCCAAATGGTCCTAATTTTAGCATTTTTGAATTGATTAACATGACTAGCAATGAATTTGCAATTTTTGTTACTCCTAAGCGATTTATTTGCAATGAATTGAGGAGGCTTAGGGGTTTTGGCATTCTTAACAAATCCATTCCTAGTTTGATCCTTTCTAAGCACATAATAATCATTATAATAAGAACGCTTAGAGGATCTAGCATTTCTAGCAAATGTTTTGCTATAGTTATTTTTCCTAAGCACATGATTATCATGATTTTTCTTAGTCTTAGGAAATCTAGCATTTTGAGCAAATACATTTCTAGAAATACTCTTCCTATGCAAATAAATATTATCATTTTTAATAGGCATAGGGGACTTGACAAGCTTGGCAAACACATTGCCATTCTTGTCCTTCCTAAGCAAATAATTATCATTTACAAGAGTAGGCTTAGGAGTTATACCTTTGGGACAATCCTTACCGAAATGTCCCTTTTCCCGGCAATTGAAGCACGTTACGCCGTTTGGTCCTCTCTTGACCTTCTTGTTGTGCTCAACGCCGGTTTGCCTCATGGTTGAAGTTGTGGCCTTGTTATCCACTTGGTTTGGGCACACGGAGGCGAGGTGGCCCTTCTTGTTGCAAGCGAAGCATTTGATTGTCTTCGAGTGTCTTGCATTATGCCTCGTCTTGCTATTCTCCCTCTTGGAGTTGTAGCCGAGTCCTCGCTTGTCTTGAGGCGCCCTTGGCTTGCTCAATATCTCATCGAGGACGGCTTTTCCTTTTACGCACCTCTTCAAATCATTTTCCAATTTAATGACTTGGGCCTTGAGCTCTTTATTTTCCTCTACAAGATTAGCATCTAAACACATAGAGGAACTTGAAACAATTTCATTAGAGCTACAAGGAGTATCAATTAAGTCTTCACAAGAGGTGGACATGTCAATTTTTGATGAAATATTAGAATTTACATCTAAGCATGGCATTTCAACAATTAAATCACATGTGGTTCCTATATCCACCTTAGACTTATAAATTTCTTTGAGAAGGAGGGATTCATGATTTTCTTTAAGTATATTTTAATCACTTTGAAGTGATTCATGTTCAAGCTTTAAAATCTTATATTTTGTTTTCTCCTTCTCAAGATAATTATTGAGCTCCTCTAACATATCCATTAAATCATCATAAGAGGGCTCATCTTCATTTTCATCATTACTTACCTCAATTTTACCTTTCGCCATGAAGCAACGGATTCGCGATTGGAGTGAATATTCGTCGTCGCTTGAGGCGGAGATTGAGGTTGATGGAGATGTCGGTTCATCACTTGATGTAGAGGTTGAAGAATCATCAACTGACATTTCCTCCTCAATGCAATCCTCAATTGTTGTGGATGATTCAAATAATTCTTGAAGCTTAATCCACATTTCATGAACGCTTGAGAGGTTGCAAATGAGATTAAATATTTCTACGCTTACAACACTAAATAAAACGTTAGTTGCTTGAGCGTCGAGATGTAGGCATTTCTCCTCTCCTTTAGTTGGAGCAATATCATTTAGTGGAGAAGAAAAGCCGACATCTACGATCCACCATATTTGTGGGCTCATGGATTTAAAATGATTAATCATAAATAATTTTCATGAAGCATAATTTGATTCATTTAGCATGAGTGGATCGTGTGAGTGGACTAAACCTCTAGTCGCCATCCCTTTTACTCTCTAAGAGGTTAAGCCTAAAATGAGAGTGACCGTGGCTCTGATACCACTTGTAGGGTCGAGGATGCACCTAGAGGGGGGTGAATAGGCGTTTTACAAAATTCGATCGCTCACTAAACAATTCGCTCTAATACACCCCTAAGTCAAAACCTAATCAAAGATATATGCGGAAGCGAGAAATAGGTTTTGACAATTAAAGCCTAAATCAACTAGGCTCACTATGTGCACTAACTAAATTATGTTTCTACACTAGAATTGCTAATTTGAACAATCAATTAATACTAAGCAATTCTAATTACTATCAAGCAATTGAACAATATACAATAAATGTAAATACTTGAAAGTAAAAGAGACAACCGATATTTTTCCGTGGTGTTCGGAGACTTGCCGGTCTCCCCTAGTCCACGTTGAGGCAAGCCCACACTTGGACCGGCTCCCGCCGAGCACCCGCCTCTTTCCACTAGTCGTGGTTTTTCACGCCGCGTAGGCTCAACCCGAACCTTCACAAACTTCGCCGGGCTTTCACAACCTTGAGAGCTCCACAAGACGACGCTTACGCCTGTCTAGGAGTCGGCAACCTCCAAGAGAATAGGCCGCTCCTCGCTCGAACTTCACCGAGCACAACACATGCGCTCCGGTGATCACCAAGTGCAACACATGCACAAGGACCTCACTCAAGTGCAACACATGCACAAGAGCTCACTCAACCCACTCCTAATTGCAACACATGCAATTAGTCCACTCTTAAGCTCAAGAATCAATTGTGAGTGTGCAACACATGCACCACCTCATCCAAACACTCAACCAAGGCAGCAACACCGCCCAAGCCCCCCAAGGGTGTATTTATACCCCACCAAAGAAAACTAGCCGTTGGGGGCTCAAACGGCAGAACAAGAAGGCCGGTACTACACGCCTCATAGGGCGGTGAGTATCACCACACACCTCCAACGTCGGCAATGGCTCTAAACCCAGACTACCGCCAACCAAACCCTAGAGTATCAAGACTTGCGGTACTACCGCTCGCTCATGATGAGTGCCGCTTCACTCACCGTAAAATCACGCAAGATCAGAATAAAGCTCTGGCGGTAAACTCGGTACTACCGCCGCACCAGCCAGTAGTGCCGACCTCGGGAGAAATTTCAGGTTTGAACTTCAAAACTATTTCTCTAAAACCAAACTTATTCTTTGAGCTACGAAGATGATCAACACATGATCATACAATTGTGCAAAACACATTTGCACCAATTTAACCCGTGCTGAAAGAATTCAAACCAAATTGCGAAAACGCATTTCGCAACCAACTCAAGATCTATTTGCAACACGTATTAAGCAAATCAAACTCGAGTTTATGAGATTAATCCCCCTGGCCATGTGAAGGTCAACACGAGACCCAGTCAACTTGCCAACACCCGTTGCAAGCCCTACTCACATGCTCTCGGGATTCCGGGCTCATAAACCTTAGTTTATTCGCACAACGAACTTGCAAATAATGCAATAAACACATTTCATGCTTGAGCACTACTCTTTGCAACACATGCAAAAGTCTAGCTCCAAGCAACATAAAATCATTTGCATGAACTCTCTAATTGCAACACATGCAATTCTCTAGTTCCATGCAACCACAAAATCAACTTTACACCAAAACTAATTCAACCGTATGAGCTCTCTACTTGCAACACATGCAAGCCTCTAGATCCATACAAACACACACAAACATCAAATCATGCTTGAGCTCTCCTTTTGCAACACATGCAAAACTTAGCTCCAAGCAACCACAAGATTTTGAAAGATTGTTTTGAAGAAACCAAAACGTGAAGCTTCAACATTTGCAACACATGCAAAAGTGAACTTCACGCAAAAGCCAACGCATATTGCTTATCCTATTTGCAACACATGCAAATCAAAGCATCATGCGAAAACCAAATGCATACGCTCTTCCTTTTTGCAACACATGCAAATCAGAGCATAAACCGAAACAACCAAGCATAAGCTTAACCCATTCGCAACACAGGCCAAATGGTTAACCTATATGCGAAAAACAAATCCAACTAAGATTTGAGCTTTAAGTGAACGCGGATTGAGATCACCAACACATGATGAAACTCAAGCGAAGGGAACGACCCCTCTTAATAGTACGGCGATAAAAGAACTAGACTCAAAGACTACAAAAGTCCTTAGCCTATCTAGTTATACCTTCGCCGCCGCGCAAGCAATCCCCTTTGGGGGTCTTTATAATCTTCACTTAAGCTCCCCCGGGATTATCACTCTTCTTTTCTTCGGGATCCATCTTTGACGCCCATCAACTCATGATGTCGTTCTTGTCCCGTTCTCAATCATCTTTGGACCTAACCTTAAACACAACTCATGAAATTCGTTAGTCCAAGATGCATGGTTGTCTCAATTGTCTCTCGCACTCCATTAACACATAATGGATGCCTCTAGGTCAATTGAGCACAACCTAAATCAATTTGAATGATTTAGATATGTCTTAAGTACAATAATGCAACTCATGCATCATTATACTTAAGAACTATTCATTTGTCCTTAATTAATCACGGAACACCATCAACACATGATGAAGTGTTCTTTAATGATTAATAAGACAAATGAACTCAATTTAAATTATCATTTAAATTGATATGAGTATATATTAACTACACAAGTTTTCATATACTCATGTTGATAAAAAGTAATGATCCATTATGTGTAAACTATATGGAGATGATCATTACTCTAAGTCATCAACTCTAGAATACACCCCACATGTATATGTGCATAGATATACTTGACTTGGACATAATATGCACATATTCAATTTGATCATATTGGAGTATATCCTATATTACCATGAGTATACTAGTAACTTAGGCAATTCAAATATATACTCAAGGAATTAATTTCTTTGTCTTGATCGTCATATGTGTCAATAAGAACTAGATCAATACAAAGAAACTCTTAAGTTAAACTACTTAACTCCCCTAAGTATATGCATTCATGTAATATATGGATTGAGAAACATGATGCACATTTTGTGGTTAATATAATGCGGACATTCATATTTTAACTTGACTCCAAAGTATGCAACTAATACTAAGATGAATACGCATACATACCTTGGGTTTTCTATTTTTCAATGCAATGAGACTAATCAAGGATATTCTAAATAAACAAGTTAGTCTCGATATAAGATTTGTCATTAATAACAAAATCACATTAAATGGATAATCTCAATATTAGATTTGTCATTAACACCAAAACCATAACTAATGAAGGTTGAACTTACACATAGCCATTCGCTGCTGCAGCACTCTGCTTCCACGCTAACCCTAGCCGCCGGTGCCGGCCGCCCCGCCTCCCCGCTTCGCTGATGCCCCGATGCCCCGCCCGCCTCCTCGACGCCGGTGCCTCGCCTCGCCCGTCGCCCGGTGCCTCGCCTCCCCCCGTCGCCGGGACACCAAGATCCTCCGTTCTTGACACCGCTGGTGGTTCTTCGACGCCGCCGCCCCCACGCCACCCCACCCGACGCCGACGCCGAGACGCGACGATCCTCCGCCGCCGACACCGCCCGCCGTGAGTATCTTCGGCCAGACTTTGTTCTGCTGGCCGAGGTGTTGGTGCTGCTCAATGATGAACTAGGGTTTATATATATGATCGTAACATTTTCTTCGTGTTTTAGGCCTTGAATTATAGACTTGAATGCTTAGAAGAATTGATCATTTTGCTGTCCAGAATATACTCGTGTGATAACTTGTTATTGCTTAGTTCATTCTCTGTCAGTTTAGTTCAATTCACTAGTTTCTGCTTACTTGTGTTACTAGAATCAGTCTCTGATTGCTTTGACCCATACTCAAGATTGATCGGTGCCTCAGCGATTCTTGATTAATCAGTACTTGTTTGATTATTGATCTATTTTGATTGATCTGTATATGAGTAATCTTAACTGATGTCTAAATTGATTTAGTTCATGCTAGTGGTATGAGTAAATCAGTTGTTCTGTATTTCTGGAAGAAGTAAGCAGTGACAAACAATATGAACTTTGCTTTTACTTGCTGATCTGGAAGTCATGTACTGTTTCGGTTAGCAAGTTTAGTACTGGTTATGATGTGAACTGTGTGTATACATTGACAGTACAATTCTTTAGTGTGCATTTTAAGGTGGTAAGAATTCAAGGCCTAATCCATTGAATAATTTGTTAGCCCATTTGTGATTGTGGTGAAGATTCTTATCTTCATCCAAACCCTAATCTGAGAGCACTAATCATAAACCATATTGGGTCTTGTAGACATAGAGCAATTGACAACGGTCTTTTGAGTGTCTTCTTATCTTTGATTATGTCAATTATGCTACTTTTGAATTGTGTAATATTTATCATACTGTTAAATGGAATAATCAATAAAATCCTGCTCTTATCCTCGCTTCTTTTAAAACAATTGTGAGCCTTGCATGAACTAGGTTGGTATTTAGCCTTTTGTTTTGCGGTGAAGCGATTCAACGATCGATAATATAGATGGTGAACTCATTTAATCGGCATAGCTGTAGGTCATATTGGCAAGAGGGAATTCTTATGTATGGATAGTATGTCGCCACTTTTTTTTTTGGCATTTGTCACAGATATGATCAATCTTCACAATGTCCTTCCTCAAATTAATTTCATGATCTTAAGTGGTGCATAAGTCGTGCAAATCAAGTAGGAAGATAAGTTCAAGATAATTTATTGTCATTCATCATGTTTGTGAGGTCCTATATTTTACAAGTCTTTGTTAAGTTCCATTTTGTTATATTGTCATTACTTTTGTTTAGACATGTGTTTACTTTCAGCATATTACTTTTGTTTTTATCTCAACATATGTTAGAGTTTAGGTTGCGTAACCTACATCCCCCATTCGAGAGTGATTATTTATAAATATGCTAGAATAGCATATTCATAAGCAAGCAGTCTCGAATTGTCCACGTTTTTTGGACAGTTCGAGGATATGTGGTTCGGGCATGTTCCTGAGCTATGTTGTACAACTTTAGAGTTGATTTCGGTAGCGTTTCCCTAGTGTTCTCCGGATACACACCCCTCTTGACCTGTTGTCGAGACGTATCCGGAGAACAATGAGATGTCTTTGCCAAATTTTCTCGGTTGTACAACGGCTTAAGAACTTGCTCGAACCACATATCCTCGAATGGGATTAGGACCAAACCTATTTAGAGATTAGGGTTATCGTTGGTACGTATTTAGTTGGTCAATGATATTTCATGTTATGTCGCTACTAACTTGACCTTCTTGTGTTGCTATTCTTGCAAGTATCGAAAACCAAACCTATTGTTCCCATTGTCTTGCAAGTATTATTGCCATTGCATTAGTACATTAATGCTCAAATTCTCTGTTGATGTTGTGAAATCTGAAACTTGTTGGTATTTTCAAACATCCGCTAGTGCTAAATTCACTTGTCATATGGAATGGGTTTTGTTTTTTATCGAGCATAGGTTAGAGTTTAAGTTATGTAACCCACATGTATCCGTCAATTTAGAGATTAGGAGTTATCATTCAACTTTTTAGTTGGTCAATAGATAGACTTTTGTTTGGAACAATTGCATACTATGAATTATCTGTTGATCCTTTACAAGATTTATTGTCAAGTGCATATAAAAGCTTCAAATTGCTTTCTCTCATGTCACACATATGACCTTATCAGATAAGAAAACTCAAAAATGTTGCAACTAGAGAGCATCAGCTCGTAGCCAGACAGATAGAAGGTGCTGCTGAGGGGCCGAGCATGATTCCAATTACTAAAGGGCCGAGTAAGGTGAGGAAGACCCGAGGACCAAACAAAGGGGCTACAGGAGAACACCGCAGTTCTCCGCTTCAATGCCACTGGGTCCTGACGGGCCCTCCTAAGTACATGGGGCGATACCGGTCATTTCTTGGCCAATTGGTGAGGAGAGAGTGCCTATAAGAATTAAGGATTGGAGAAAGGAAGTCAAGGCGAAAGCGAAGAATCGGTTGTGGGACGAGGTTAAGGGTAAATGGATTATAGAGGAGGAAGATGAACCCAACGCGAGACGGTACGCCTTGAAGAGGATGGGTGTGGCCATGAGGCACTTCAAGACCCTTATGCACAGCGAGTACGTGCTGAAAGGCTGTACACCATTCGAGAGGTATCCATTTGTGACCCCTGATGTTTGGGCGGAGTTCACGAGGATGAAGGGTACGCCCGAGGCAGCGCAGCTGAGAGAGAGGAACACCGCTGTCTAGAGGCATAACACGCACCTACACCACCTCGGTACAGGCGGCTATGAGGGGAAGAAGGCAGAGTGGGCACGACTAGCCGAGGAGTGCACTCACTCCGGGATGGTGATGCCTTACTCCCACATATCTGAGGAGCGGGCACGCAACTGGGTATTAGCGAGGACAAAGAAAACCCCTTACGGTCAGCTTGTAGTTGCAAACCCTGCTACCGCTCAAGTCGTCTCTACTATCGTAAGACATCTAACTTAGTACAATACAATTGACCCAACTTGTTGTATTTCAAATCTAATTCGTACTCGCTTATTACAGGAAGAGGTAAGCCAGTGAAAAGAACAGGGGACCTTCCTGAGCCAAGGGTCAAAGGAAATCACGTAAATGCGTGATCGGAAAGTCCGACCATAAGGGGCGGTGCTTGCCGAGGGCGGGACACACGAAGAAGTCCTACTTTCAAGATGACGCTGCGAGTGCCAGATCAAGGTCATGGCAGCACGCACGTGAGAGCGCCTCAAGGACACACTAAGGGAGTAGCCGAGGAGGAGATTAAGGAGGAGATGAGGGGAGATGATGGCACGGAGGAGGAGATAAGAGGGAGATGATGGCACGTGAGGATCGCTCGAGGGCCGAGATGATGGCGATGATTTCCCGAGTCGAGCAGGATGCCCTCGACTCTCATAGAGAAGTCTCAGGTTCGACCTAGCAACCGCGGTTCCAAAATGATAAGACCGGTCCCCACTGAAGGTAATAATTAATTTTTCTGAGTTAAAGCTACGAGTGTAACTCCCGCAATGTTTTTCCTCGTTGTACACTTCTTGCAGGTGCTCGCGGTGCCACCACCATCATGACGGAGGATGGATTTCCGTCGAGGTTGCACGCTGGGTTGCATTTCCATGCAACGAGACCGACATCTGCATGGTCACTGTGGGGAAGGGCTACATGAGGTGTGGTGGACTACGCCCACGAAGACTTCTTATCACATGTGCTCGATTTCCCCAACGAAGATATCACCACTCTCGGGCAAGCACGCATGTCGTTCATCAAGTGGCCCAAAACGGGTGTCGTACTGGTCAAGGTAAAAAGTCCCTCCACGCTTCTCTACCATTCCAGTACTACTGCAGTAAGTTAAATATATGAGTGCTTTGTAGGTTCCTCCTCCACCTGCTCCTGCTCCTGCTCCTGCGCCTGATCCTGCTCCTGCTCCTCCGCCTACTCCTGCTGCTGCTGCTGCTTGCTGGCGCCTCCCCGCCTCCCGCTCCCACTTCTGCTCCAACCGTGACCGATGACACAGAGTGCAGACTGACGTGTAAAAGGACAAACACGACACCAGAGAACCACAGGAGGCCTCCGAGACTCCTTCCGCCAAGAGGGCAAAGGCGACAAAGGCCCTGGCGCCCTTAAGGTACCGAAAAGCCCATCGCCCGACCTCTGAGACTCCTTCGCCCAGAAAGAAAAGTCAAGACAGCCACGTGCACCTCAGATGATTATAAGGCCTACGAGCATGGAAAGCCCCGATTGCATCGCATTTAACCTAATGATCTAGGCAGTGGACTCGCTTCCTCCATGGATGGTACCTTGATAAGGTGAAGGGGAAGAGCATCGAGTCGACTTCAACGTGAGGTATAAACGGTACATTTTCACCGTGAGGAGAATGGAACATTCCCGCCGCTTTGAGGATCTATTCCGTGTGTACCAAATGAAAGTCGCCGACATTTCTACTTTACGATCATGGACGCTGTGAGTATCACACCATATAGCTTGCGCCATGACTTTTATACGATTTTGCATTATGTTTTCTCACATTCAACACGAGTTGCGGGATAATGAGACAACGAGCCGTGACGAATCTACACGGTTGGGTTTGTCGATTTTAGCTTGTGTCTGCGATCATGGCTAAGCTTCAACCGCATTCGCTGTTAGCTACATCAAGGGGAATTGCAAGTCGAGTCGAATAAGGACTTCATTGTATTGCCGCACCACGAGGAGTAAGTAGTACTTTTCGATTCAATTACTTGTACGCACTTAAAACCGTATGTGAACTTATTTCCTTGCACTACATTTTATTTAATAAGCAACCATTGGGTTCTACTCGCCCTCGCTCGAGTGAAAAACACAGTGTACACATTTAACTAGGTCGAGAAGAGACCGATGGCATACGCGATCAAGCCTCCTTTGCAGAAGTAAGCACATTATTGAAACCTAACACATCTCAGGAATTTAACTACATTTATTTTTTTTGACTCATGGTGCTCTCTAATGTATGTAGGGGTTTCTCAGACTATGTCGATGAAGGAGGCCGCATACGGCGACAAAAAGGGCAAGACACTACAAGATAAGCGATTTAAGGTACAAGTGCTTAGCATATATATGATTAATTTTTTTGACATCTAATCTTCGTGGGCTGAATTTCTTTTTCTCTCTTCACAGTGCCATCAACAGGGCAGCGGTGACTATTGCGCTTCTATGTCATACAAAGACATGCTCATCGTGGTCGCAACTCACAACTTTTCCCTAAGGTATATGTACATGCATAATAATATACTTAGCCTTTTACATAGAAATTTTGAAACTGAAATTAATACAGTCATTTCTATTTTGCGTAAGATCAATATCCCCGTAAGAGTTTAGACACAAAGCACTCAACACTTACGAGACCACTTATGCCGGTGGTATTGGTTAGAAGTTATATCGAGGATGGCAGATTTAGAGATCCCAAGCATCCTACTAGTCCACATGTAAACAATATTAATAATATATGTCAATTTGATATGTATCGAGGAAGTCCATGTCTCGATTGTCAAGCATGTTTGAGTTGTATATTGTAACGACTATGATATATATGTGTTGTAATTAAAGCGCTTCGTTTCGTGAATGTGATATATGCATCCTATGTTCTCGTATTGAGAATGTGATGATATATATTGTGCATCTTGTTTTAATCTATGCTTTTTTTGGAGAATTTGCAAAATGGCACACCCTATGGGTCATCGAATCGGTTCTTTAACTGAAGTGATTTCGATGACCTCTCATCGAATCGGTTCTTTAAGGAAGTGATTCGATGACTTCATCGAATCGGTTCTTTAAGAAAAGTGATTTCGATGACACCGCCATCGTAATCACTTTTCTTAAAGAACCGATTCTGATGAGGGGATCATCAGAATCACTTCCCTTAAAGAATCATTTCTGATGATGGGGTCATCAGAATCACTTCCCTTAATGAACCGATTCTGATGACATTTTATCACGATTGGGTCAAAACCGATTCTGATAGCTCCACCTCATCACTATCTAAGGACATCGTATCGCCACTAGAACCGATTCTAATGCTAAAAAAGAACCGATTCTGATGTGCCGTTCTGTAGTAGTATTATTTTTCTTGCACACGCAAACGACTAGATCGAAAGGCATGAACTTACTTGATTGTATTGTGGAAAATGGCAGGAAGAGATCTACAGCGTAAATGCATACATCAGCTAGCTCCTACAAGCGTGCATCCAGGTGTCATTCCGAAGAGTCAGCAGAGTGATATTTAAAAAATTTAGATTATTTAGCTCTAATAAAAAGAGTAATACTTCCTCCTATCATAAATAGTTATCCTTTTAGATATAGGTGCAGTCAAATTTTTAAAACTTTGACTGTCAATTTTTTTAAAAGATATTAAAATTCGATACATGAAAATCATATCGATTTGTCTCGAAAAGTACTTTCATAATATTATAATTTTATTGGGTCTTATAAATATATTACAGTGGAAATTAGTGGTTAAATGTGTGTTTTGGAGACCGTATTGATATCCAAAATGATATGTATCTATGACCAAAGGGAGTACTATATATGTTATCTAATTAGAGTAACTATGGTCCAATTTCATTAAATATTATTTAAATAATGTACTTCCTAGATATCTATGCGGTACACAGGATAGGACTTGTCGAAGGTTAAAAATCGACAATAAACTTGTAGTATCGGGTACCTTCGGATTAGCAGAGTCAGGCATGAAAACGGGGACACATGACATAGACAGGTTCGGGACTTCAAACGGAGTAATACTTTACTTCTATATGGATGATGTATGAAGTCGATAAACAGAGCATAAAATAGGATGCCTAGCTCTCATTACAATGAAAAGGAACTTGAGGGTGGCTAAGCTATGGCTAAAGAAGTTCTACTCAAAAGGTATTCTAGCTTGTCTAGCTCTGGATGGCTATAGTCTGATAATTGCTTGTCCTTCCTGAATGCCTACCCTCGACCTTATATAGTCAGGGTAGCCTTGCCTCAGACCGAGTTGCAGTCAGTTTGGAATATCAAATCATAACCGATGAGGAGTCCATCGTCTCGTGATCTTCACAATGTATCCAAACTTCCCTAGATATCAGGTGTACTTAAGCTGGCTTCCTCGTAATGGGAAAACAATCGAGTCCTTCCCAATATGGAGATACACCCCCCCGGCCCGCATATACCGTATTCCATTGAACTGGGCCTATGATATTCAGAGTTTCTAGATGCTTGCTTGAGTGTATACGGTATGGTCTTTGAGTTTCTTGTGTGTGTCCATATCCTATATTTAGATATTTAATAGTAGCCCTCGAACTTTGCTTGGAGGAGGGTCAGTTTAAGCACTTGGTTGATTACTGCCAAGTTTTAGCTTGGTCAAGTATTGTCTCGCCTGCTTGCGGTCGAACGACTCGAGTAGGTTGGGAATCGTTAAGTATCGAGTAAGAATTGTAACATGAAAAATTTAAATAATAAAATAAAAATATAAAAATTTGGAAAATGAAATTGAATAAAATTTTTAATTAAAATTCAATGAATGAATTGAAAACCTATCTTTCATCGCAAAAACTTGAGATCCAACCTTAGTATAAGGATGAGTTTCAAAATAAATTTCAAATCAATAAAAATATGAAAATTAATTGAAAATAAAATTCAATTTGAAATTTCATTTAATCATAAATTTTCTTGAATATTGGTTCTTAAGAAATCCTTTTAAGATAAACTCAAATAATGGATAAAGAGAAGAATATAAATATTACAAAATAAATAAAAATTTTATTTAGTGTCAAGAAACCTCCAGTGACTCATTTATAAATTTTAAAATGTCATATCAATCATTTATACATGAATTAACAGTATTTAATGAATGTTGACTAGCAAACACTTGTCAAAATTTAATAAAAACAATAGTGCATTATCTCAAGCTAAAAATTTTATATTATATTCTGCATTCATAAATTCATCTACATTAAAATATTAGAAATTAATAAATTTTTGGTATATTCAAAATTTAAAAAGAGAGACTAGGAAACTTGTAATCTGAATGTAATAATTTTAATAAATTAAATATATAATATTTAAATTTAAAAATTTTATTTAAGTATTTTATAATCAATAGGAACTCATATAAAAAGTTTTAAAATTTGTTGAAAAGATTTAAATTGTCTGATAATTCATAAGCAAACTGGAACTGCAGAGCGCCTTGTTAGAATTTTTGTAAATTCTGTGAATAGTATTTTTTTCCTGAAATTCATACAGTACGTAGTTAACTGACAAAAAATCACACAGAAAAATTCTCATAAATTTATGATTGGACTCACAACCAATTCATTAAAGCACTTCTGCTCAACCTTGCAACTTGCCTCCAATTTTGCTGCGTCTCCCCGATTCTTTCTCTTACATGTGGGTCCCAAACTCTGTCTAGTCCCACCAGTCAGCCACTGCAACCGTTTTCTTCTTCCTCGCACTGCTAAAGCCCCTGAGCAAGCGCTGCCTCCCGTCGTTTCCACGCAAACTGTGCCTTCCATCGCTCCTTGCCAGATGCACTCGCCTAACCAGTGGTTTGCTGCCACGATGACTCCACGCGGCCTCCTGCTCCGTGCTTCCCGTTGCGCCATCATGCCTCCTCATGTGCAGCCACAGCTCATCACCGAGTGATCAACTGAGGCCAAGCTCACCTGAGGCTGGTTCATCCGTTCGCCGCAGCTATAAAAGGCGCCAAATGATCGCCTGAAGCTGCTCATTCAGTCCTCCATCTCTCCCTACTCTCCTCTAGCTAGAACATCATCAATTTCACTCCCTTCCGCCATTGACAAGAGCTTCAGAGCTTTGAGCTGAGATCAATTCGAGTAATCAAGCAACTCTTTTGCAAAATTTCCTTCGGATACACCGTCTCCACCTCCTAGTGATCAAAAGCCCTCAAAAACCTTCATCTACTTCCATGCAAAAACTCACTGACACCATGGTCTTCTTCCCCAACTCCAGCCATTTCGTGGCGGAGCTCCTCGGCCACCCTCCACTCAAGTGAGATACCAAAATGGGCTCCTTGTGACCCCTAGATGCTGAAACCGATACCCATTCCAGCTCACTCGCCTTAGTTCTTCCTCCCGGCTGCCTGCCATTAACGCCGCCACTCGAAGCTCGGTGGTAGGCCACTCCGGCTCACCCCTGGCCGAATCAGTAGCACCACTATAAGCTTCTCATCGAGCTCTTGCTCTTCATGCACTCACCCTCACCGGAGGATCACCGGAGCGCTGTCGCTGTTCAGCCCAAGCCTGCGCCTCTGCTCTGGAGTCTCTGTCGCGCGGGCCCTGAAGGTCAGTGACTGAAGCCAATCCCTAAGGAAAGTGCAAACTGGAAGATTATGTCTTCAGATAATGAAAACACATTTTCTAATTAATCTCAGAATTATGCACCCGAAAATAATCAACCAGTTATAAATTTTGTTTTAAAGGTTCAATTTAGGTGGAACAAAATTCTAAAATCATATAAAATCAGGAAGACTCTAAATAAACAAAAAGAATAAATTTTTGAACTTTAGAAAAATTTATGTGAATTAAATTTTGTTAATAACCTTAGTATGGTCCTATTATTAAATCTATGAACAATAAGTCATAAAACAATAAGATAATTTTTATATGATTAATAGATCAAGATGAATTCAAATCTACAAAAACATTTGATTTTTGAATCATAGAACAATTATTAAAATTAAAATGAGGTATATGCACTACTATGGACATTATTACACATATGGAAAATATAACTTCTAAAATAATAAAATAAGTTCTTATATGCTTCGGAACCATAATAAACTCATGAATGCAAAAACATTTAATTTTTGAACTAAATTTAATTTATTTGCCTTGCAATCATTAGAAAACCCTAATATGGCCATTGATAAAAATAAAAATATAATAGCTCATAAAATGATGAAATAATTTGTAAGAAGTTCTTGGTAACAGCAAGGACCCATGTATGTAAAAATATTTAGAATAAGACTTAATTTGCATTCTTTTAATGAAAGGAAATGTAAATTATAGCAATAAATAAATATATAATCCATTGCGGTTAAAATCAAAATAATGCAAAACCAACTTTAAAACACTTCTAGGATTGCACCCTACTAATACCTGAAAAATGAATAAAGAATCATGTATAGTGTAGTTGCAAACTTAAAATGAAACTTGATCGTTTGACGTTATCTTTGTGAACATTTACACTATTTCAACAGCAGATTAAATAACTTGTCTAAATATTAAAATTTTTGAAACTAGTTTAGAAACACTCTACAAAGTTTGTACTACAATATTCCAAAGAAAAAACCTCACTTCAACATGCTTTGCATAATAATCTTGTTAGCTTAATAACCCCAAGTGTTCGCAATTCTGAAATCCGTAAAATGAATAAACGAACTTTAGATGCAAATGAGAAATCAATGACTATGGTATTTGTATCACCAGAACCTTCTCAAATATCATGAAAATGAAACCAGTAGCCTAAATCATCAAATCTAACTTATGCGAAACTAATTCTATACAATATCGATCAAAGAACAAACACTATTCATCATAATATAATATGATCACTTAAGCCTTTTCGGTAACCTGCGAAACATCTCGTCTAAATACAAATCATGTAATGAATAGCCTAGAAATGATCCTTAGGATATGATCTACAATAATCTAGAAAAATATTCATATTTTAACTTGCTTTGCATCTAAATCATATTAGAGCAAAACCCTTAAGTAATAAGGTTATCAGGAACACATTATGAATAGTAAAGTCTATAAACCCTGTAACAAATGATTAATTCTATTAATCTAAATAATTTTTGCATCTTAAATTTGACATTATAAATAAAAGAATACCTAATTTTAGGTCTTGAATTGTAAGATTAGAATAGATAATACATAAAACGAATTGTGTGTCGGTCGATCGGAAAGCTATTAACAGAATGGACGTATATAAATATACACAATCAACTAAAATGTAAGATTGTGAAGTCATTTAACCCAAACCCTAAATCATGCCTATTTCCATAGCAAGTCTTTGTTTGCTTTTCTATCTATTTTAAGCGACAAATAAGCAAGGCAAGAACCCTTTTGATCATATTGATCCCAATATATAATTTTCATTTTGGTTATCAAATTGTTTCATGCATGCGTTTATTTTCTGTAAATTCGCTACTTTGTGGTAATGGCAGAATATACCTGTTATCTCATAGAACTTCCTTGATAAGTATAGACATGTGAACCTTGATAACCATAGGATGGGGTTAGGCAATAAATAATGTCCACATTGGTATAAGAGATTACATATTATCCATGCTTAGCCATACTTTAGAACCAACGTTGGATATGATTAGATCAACATGGTTTATTGCGAAATTGAAAATGTTGATTACGACATGATGTCGGATGTGGGAATTTTTGAATAAAAACTTAAAATAAAACTATGGTTTTGATACGGGCAATTATTGGCAATAGTCGGATGTACAAGGGGACTTGTACGTAGTGTAGGGTGAAGTATTGCTCGTGTTAGATTAAGGACCGAGCTATGGGTTGCTTACAAGCCAAGATATCCATGCAACCACAAGTGCTATTATGGGGCAGCTTTAATCTATTAAGTTGCTTAAATCTGGCTTTGCACATTGGTAGGTGGGAGATAGTAGAAGCACTCTGGTTAGGTTTTCTTGTGAGGGGCTACCACACCTCGGTGTGGGTAAATGCATGTCAGTACAACGGTGTACGCCTTGTTATGGGAAGAAACCTTTATTGCAATGGTACTGCTCATTTTTCTATTTTTAAAAGACAGGGTATGTCTGCTATTTATGTTTCTTCTCCATAGCAAGGGTTAACGTCACTGGGCTGGTGCAAAGTCAGGTTTAGGTAATGTAATGTTATGTTATGATCTCTCTGCGGCACACCTAAGGAAGTGTGCTAATAGCTTGCACAAAGAGCTGATCATTTTTTGTGGGTAAAGTTGTACACCTCTACAGAGTGTCAATCTAATTAATTAGCCACGCCTACGGTCAAAGGCACTTGGTAACGTCATCATATAGCTAGTTGTTTTATTATTTTCAAAATAGGATGTGAAGGATCGAGATGGCAAACAGAGGGGGGGTGAATGGTCGCAAATAAAATTTTCCCCCAAAATACTCCAACTAATACCTCGAAAATATCGCACAAAGAAAATCATGAAAAACCCGAACAACTAGACAACTATATGTTACCTTAGCTGAAGCACTATATCTCCTTTCTCTACATGGTTTCTAAGGAAGTGATATCTAACATTAATGTGCTTGGTCCGGAAATGTTGCACTGGGTTCTTTGCAATGCAGATAGCAGAAGTGTTATCACAGAAAAGTGAAACACTCTCTATCTCTAACCCAAAGTCCCACAAGGTCGATCTCATCCAAAGCACCTAGCTACAAAGAACTAGTCTGCAGCCTACATACTAAACCTCTGCATGTAGACGTGCAACACCAGACTACTTCCTAGATGATCAAGAAACAAGAGAAGTGCCAATGAATTGGTAAGTACTAGAAGTCCTCTTCCTATCTATCCTACAGCCAGCAAACACTACTAGAATTTCAGGCTTTTGCAACGGTGAGAAATCGTTGCAATAGGGCCCATTTTGTTGCAATATGTGCGAATAGCCATAATATCACAATCGTTAGCAGGCGTGGCTATTAGTTGCGTGGTCCAAAGTTTGGGCCACGATATACGTTTTGTTGCAATTGTAATGCTAATTGCAACGGGAATATGCGTTGCAGTAGTCCGTAGTTGCAATGATGGTTTGACGTGGCAATAATCTCAATTGCCGTGGCAATAGTAGTCTCTATTGCCATGCTCTCATGCGTTGCATTAGATAGTAGACGCAATGACCTTAATACCGTGGCCATATTTTTTATTGCCGTGGCAATAGAGGTCTCTATTGCCACGTGTTTAGGCATTGCATTAGACTGTAGTTGCAATAAAAACCAATCCATGGCAATAAGTTAGGTTGCAACGAAATTATTTTTTGTGGCAATATGATGTATTGCAATGAAATAACTTTGTTGAAATAAATTATAACAATGATCTATATCTGTAGCAATTCATTTTTTTGCAACGAGGAATCAATGCATATTGCAATAATATTTGCTTGTATACCGTTGTTCCAAAAGAAATGTACTCAAATTAGAAATTGTATGAACAGAAATATCAATTATAGCCATCAAATCATATATAAGAGCATTTGTAACAGTTTTTCAGTATGTACAAACATCAAGCAAAAGAGACCAATAATAGAATAATTTCATAGTAATCCTTAAATGAAAACTATAAATTTCTCAACTAAAATTGCGATAACAGAACTAATCTATTGACTAGTGACTTAAGAATAGGTTGTTCCACATGGTTGCTTGACCATGCCATGAGACCAGACGCTCCGCTCAAATTGTATCCTCCTGTTGAATAAAAGCATGGTTTATTCTTTTGAGCATAAACAAATCCAAGATGAAATTTTATAGTCTGCCATATTTTAAATACTAGCAAATCAGGTGAAAGGACTCAACAAAGCCCATAAGCTCAAGTTAAACTAAACAACTACTCAGTTGATCTGTATATTATCATAATGTACAGTGCATTGCTAAGAAATAAACTTTGCAATTCATACCTTGTTCAGCCCTTCATCGTCCATGATTTTTTGCAACTTGCCTCAACTGCTGGGTAGTTATATAAAGCAGTGCCCCATTGTAATCATTATTGAATAGATTACGCTTGATATTAGAACTTCGAGTGTTGTGATTATTCTCTTGCCCACAACTGTCATAGCTGCATCATCACTTGTGATGATGCTTGTTGTGTTAGTCTGCATTTGAAAAATGAAAAAATAAATTAAGCTTGCATACAATGTGCAAAACCATCATTGAACTAAATTGTTTCTAATTTTTTTACCTGTTGTATTGATGCTTCTCTCTGTTCTGCAATTAATGAAAGCATCTCTTCCCTGAGTGCAAGCCTTGCATTCTGCTCCTCTTAAATTTGTTGCCTACTTTCTTCTGCTATCCTATCCCTTTCAGCAACCTCATTTGCAGGCTGCTCTTTTAATTTTTGAACCTCACCTTGGAGCTCAACATTTTGTAGTTGGGCTGCAGCTGTAACATGGGCTTGTTGTTCGATTTGAGCCTGCATCCTTTCAATACGTGTTCGGCGTTTCGCCAAATATCCCTGTCCGTGAAGTTGGGATGTTTTGCTTGATGTGAGTTCCTTGTAGCTTGATTGGAAAATATTGTTTTCCTCTTCGTGTGAAAGGATGCCATTGTCTCGCTGTAATTCTACCTCACAAATCTTCTCACATGCCCTGGCCCTAAGTGATGTAACACAAGTTAATTGAATATTTAAGTTCGAAGATTGCAAAAATTGCAAACACATTGTGAGTCCAATATCAAAGAAGTACTCACATAAACTTTTTTAGATGCAGTGTCTGACCATTGCCCATTCTTCATGTGAGTGGTCATCTAGAGGTGCACATCATTTGGCTCTTCACCTGTTTCTGGGTGTCTCTAAAATTGCAAGGACATGACATATTAATCCTACATCATTTATGAAAAGAAGAGCATTCAAACATATATTTACCTACTCATAGCTAATTTGAGAAAAAGGTTTGGAACCCATCAAATGCTTGGTCTTTTGTTTTTAGTGGTTTCCAGAGTTTTGGTTGCTAACCTTCTGCAGTAGGTGATAGTACAAAAAAGATTAGAGACACACTTTATGTAGCAGTGTAAAATATAAGAAAGAAAGTACAGTATGCCTCGAATATAACTCTGAGTACTATAATAGAGAAAGAAAGCACTGTATATTGTATTCAAAATAAAAGCTATGCATAATTTTGTTTAACCTTGAATTGTTCAGACCCAAAATATAAGTTCAAGTAGTGCCACTCAACAATGTCTACATCTTCAGGCTTTTGTTTCATTCTCTCAGCATAAGTACTATACACCTTGTATGTAGCACTCAATGTTGACCGCCATCCCCTGTAACGCTCTTTGGTAATATCCCATATCTTTTCCTTTGCATTGGGGGTGTTTTGAAGGTCCCATTTATTCTGTGTTGAATGAAAACACAGAAAGAAATAAAAGTGATGAATACTCATACTGGGGGTACCCCCCAACAAAGTATACATCTATTTCAAGATCGTATTTCTCTCACCATCCGGCTCAGAGCCCAAAGTTGACAACGATGCGAAGTCTTTGGAGGATATTACCAAAGCCCCCATCCCTTACGAATGGGATTATCCCTAAATATTGGCTGGATCGCCAGATGAACTATCTTGGGCCCAGCTCTAGGCCCAAGGGGACATAAGGGGTCGCTCGGCCTTGATCCGGCCCGCCAGGGGCGCTCCGACTAGGTTACCGATCGGGCGTCCTTCAGCCCGACTGAATCTTGGTCCGTGTCCGATCAGTAATCGTCAGCGTTTCGTCAGCCTCCGACCGATCTCCGGTCGTAACTCGCAAACTCCACCTCAACGGCCTCCGCCACGACGACGGCCGACTCCAAGATGGTCACCTGTCCTGTGGACACGACGTCCATGCTGGGGTAGGTGTTTCCTTCCCAAGACAACACAGGGGTCGCTGGGTCAAGCGCCCACCCCTTCACCTCGTCAGAACAGGAGCGATTAATACAAAGACAGTAACGCCAAGATCTCGATAGGCGAGCAGAGGGCAGGTGCGCACCTTCCCAACGGAGCGCCATCCGTTGTGTCTACCAACCCAGCATGGGACGAACAGGAAGCTGTCAATCGCCAAGACCGAAGACCGAGACTCCCGGGCGTAACATACCCCTACCTTTTTTCTCCAAATTACCATGTAACCTGCCTCCTCCGTCTATATAAAGGGAGGCAGGGTCCTCCAAGAGGGGGGAACTCTTTCATTTTCTCGCATTCTACCTCGGCTACTCGCTCTACCCGATTCGGGCCTTCCGACCCGGGCGAGCGCTCTCAGCTCCCGGGCACCCTCACTCGAGAAGGCGCTAAGGGCCTGTCCTTAGCCCTCTCATGTAAACTATTATACTCTTAGTAATGAGATCCATCACCACGAACTGGACGTAGGGACATTCGGCCCGAACCAGTATAAATCCGGGACTCCATTAGTCTGTCCATTCAAGGAGAGGGGGCGCGACCCCTATACTTACAAATTTACTTGCCGGTTATACTGTAAACACCGGATTAGCGCGCTGTAGGGGCCTCCGCGCGTCATCTCCGTGATCTCTGGATCCCCATCTCCGCCCTGATGGCTTTTCACCGATTTACTTGCAGTGCGTCTGCGTGCAAGAGAAGGATTTGCCTTTTCTCGACTACATCGCCCACCCCGGCGGGAGAACCCGTGCTCACCTTCGCCACTCCTCAGGCTTGCTGCGCTGAGCTTCGGTGGCAGCGCGAGTAGCTGGAGGCCCCAAAAGGTCAGGCTTGACGAACTCCATGCTAATCAGAGCAGTAGTCGTTCGACCTTCAAGACGAACTAAGCGCGCCGCCCATCAGGGTCACCAACAACTGGCCTAGGGGTCGCACGGTCTTCCGCGCTTCCCCTACGACAGCCAGAATGTTACTACAATGGGCGGTTGCCAGGCATTCTCGGGCTGGGGACCTGTGCCGGTCATGCAGCCTTGAGCCCGATAGCGCCTGTGTAGCAAAGATCTCGATCGGGATCGGTCCCACCGGGGGCCTTCGTCTCCGACCTCTACACGCCTTCAGACCGGCTGGGCTTGCCGACTTAGCGGTCGATCGACCCACCGGTGCGATCGCTTCCCACCGCCTACGGCCGGACATGGAACCATCGCTACCGATCGCGGGATACTAAGAAATCAGGGGGTCTCTATCCTGAGATTGCACCTTTATCCCCGCGTTCCTATTAACTCCCGAGGGGCCCGAAGCGCTGCGTGCCGATCATATTCTGATCCTCACGAGTGACTCGTGGGCTGCTTGCTCGCATGTTCACTCAAGATGGCGTCCCGATCGACCGTCGGATCCCTCGCAAGCGGTAACCCTTTCGACCCGAGTGCTACGGCCTAGCCCCTGCGGCTACGGTTGTGAAGTAGTGCTACGTGGAAGAAGGGAGTGCCCATGCGAGGCGATCCATGATCGACTCGGGACGCATCTTTTGAGCTGCCGAGTTCCTGGTGTTCATCACAGAAAGGAAATGCATAATGTCCGGCAAAGTTCCCAAAACACATGACATCAGATGTACACATACTGCACCGCCTAGAAGCAAAAGTAAGGCACGGGCGCCTGGAGGCTCATCCGGTGAGGTCGTCATCGCCGCCATCGAGCTGCATTGCCGTCACTCGATCGCGACCACTTCTTCCACCATCTCACCACCGCCGCACTCGCCCGTGCTTGATTCAGGTCGCCTCGACCGCCGATGGTCGTGACCGGTCAAGGAGGCGCCTACCGCACAACAAAGCCAAGACGCACTCGCCACTCAAGAACGACAATTCCCCACCCCTCGCGAGTAGAGTGCTCACGCAAGGTGCGGGCGGGGTAGGTCAGCCAGGCTGTTGGCCACCCGGGTGATGCTGAAGGCGTAATGAATCTCATTGCGCTCCACCGGCTCTTGCAGCTCCACCCCTAGCGGCCTGAAGCTCCTGACCATACTCTCGAAGGCCGGGCCGAGTATGTTCATGAGGTCCTCGCGCAGGACCCGGTGCTCCTGGCGCACCTTGGCTAGCTCTTCGGGCAAGGCTTACTGAACCGCCGCGATCAAGACTCTCGTGGCGCTGCGGCGAGCTCCTCCCTGGTGACCACGGCCAGAGCCCGTTGCGTGTCTGCCTCCTCACGAGTTCTGATAAGCTCCTCCTCCGTGGCCAGGACTCGAGCCCGCTGCCACGACACCTCCGCCTCCTGGGCAGCGGCTGCAGCGGCTCGGATCCGCAGGGAAGCCTCCAACCGCGTCACCACAGATGCGGCTTGGACCCCCAAATGACAACCCGGTGGCTGTGGCAAGAGTTCGCCTCCTCACGAGGCGGCCACCATAGGCGCAGCAATGACCGCCCGATCCTCGATCCGGTTACCGAAAATGAACAAGAAAGAGCACCATGTCAGCAAGATGGAATTGAAGCATTCGCGACATCAGGTGCAAGAGCTCACCCGGCGAGGGAGCCCCTGATGCGAAGGACTAATGAAGGCAGGATAATCCTACCCCTCGTCACGTCATCAGAAACCTCGCCCTCGACACGGGATCTTTTGGCGCCGGTGCCCGGTGGCCCCACCGCCGCCTCTCACTTACCAGCTCTCCGGTCGTCGCCGCCGCTCGCCATTAGATTTTCAAAACCCAAGAGCCCCTTCCTCTCGGGCTGCAAGGAAGTGCGAAGAGGTAGGGAGGCAGGGGCAAATGGGTAAAAGTGGTCGCTCCCACGACTCTCCTGCCGTTTTTATAGAGGCAGTATGAGCGTCCAGCAAGGGCCACTCGCTTAGCGCGCCAAGACGCCAAGATTAAATTCCTGTCCCGCCCGACGGGACGTGTCTTTTCCACCTCTCTCGCTGCGCATTAAAATGCAATGGGACGGCGGGGCGGAGGACATCGCTTTGTCGAGGCACCGCTGCCTTTTCTTGCCAGCCCCGGCCTGGACGCCACGCCGACAAAGCGAAGAAGGGCCTGGATGGGCCGTGGCGGCACCAAAGTGGCCGAAGGCCCGTCGGCTCGGTGGCTCCGTCAAAAGGGCCGAGCAAGGGGCCTGATGGCCACGACGTTTCCAGCGTGTGGATCAAAAGTTAAGGCAATCTTTTCCTTAAAGTTTTTTCGCATTCGCTTCTTACTCCTCCGAGTTTAAGCGCTGTGTAGCGACCACAAGCCTGGTCCCCACACACCGCTCGGGGGATTACAAGTTCACTTACTTTCACGGGTCAGGTGACCCGGTCGGCTATGTGATTCTCCCTAGCGGTAACCCTTCGACCGAAAGACTACTACCACGCCCAAAGGGCTACTTGCTATGGAAGTAGTGCTTTATGAAGAAGGAAGTACCCGTGCGGTTCGATCAATAGGTGGTCGGGAACGCTCCTCTCCCGTGATGAATATAAGTGGGCTTTTTATTCCTTAAGTCCCTGCCCCTCTTGTGAGCCTTCCCCAAAGGTGCTAACATGTCGACCTATGCTTAAACGACCTCCATGGTTTCTAAGGCTTTGGTCGTCGAATGTCTATCATCATTGGGAAGTACGAAAAGAGGACTGGATCTATGGAATGGTCCAACCGGCCAAAACAATAACGTAAAAACCTCAGTTCATTACAAAAGTCAAAATATCTAACTATCTTCTTGTTTTTGGTGGAGGATGTTTTTTGGCGGTATCCGATGGGCGATCACCTTGGCGTACAGGGCGGCTTGGCTTCTGAATTCTTCGACTTCTTCGTCGGTCTAGTTCGCTGTGACCCCACTACTAACAACGGCAAGGTCGATGCTGCGGTAGTGGGAGAGGGCGAAGACCAACGCCGAGCAAGCTCCAAGCTCGATCCCATCGCTCACCGAGAGCTCAACGTGATCCGGCACGCTCGCCAGCGCGGCGGCAAGCGAGCTCGAACCCTGCCCGGAGGTCCCAAGCACTCGGTCGCGGACCTCTCAGCCGACCTCATGAAGGGCCATCAGGGCGCAGCCACGGACAGATCCCGCCCGCCACCTCTTCGCCGAGAAGGTTTTGCTCATGACGTGACGGCAATACACGCTCCTCCACCGCCAACTTCCACACCTCCACGGCGTCACCGAGATCCTTCCGCAGCACTACAGATCGAAGCAATGTCAAAAGGAAGGCCCGGTGGTCCACGACTGCGGAAGATTGAGCTGGGGTTCATTTGCTTACCAGCCATGGAGGCCTCCAGATGATGGAGGTCCCCCTCGACCTTGGTCCGGGCCTCCTGCTCACGCGTGGCATCCCCGTGAAGTCTCGACTACCGAGCTTGGTCAAGGCCGCTTCTAGAGGCGCACCACCTCCGATCGCTGCCTTTCTCAGAGCGACGGCAAGATCCTTGGCAATCATGGTCGCCGCCAGAGAGACTCGAGTTCGACACCTTCGCCTCAAGGATCGTTGGACCGGCGCCTCGAGCAAGACCTCGCGACCTGGTCCAGCCTTTGCTGGCCTTTTTGCTTCGCCACAAGACTGGCCTCCCGAGCCTCGCGGACTCGGAGGCCGACACCTGCCCTCCTCCGCAAAGAACCGCCATCCGCTCATGCAAGATATGGAGGACGCCGACTTTCTCCCGACGGGCCTTCAAGAATCGCAAAGCCCAGCACTCCATTTAGCCCGCCACCACTAAAGCAAGTCAAGGTCGAAGTTAAGCCGGGCCGAAGCATCTTACCGGGTCGAACGGGTGACATCAGAGATGACTTTCAGCGCCCGTCACCGAGCTAAGGGCGAAGCTAGCCCTCGCCGAACCGCCTAGGTGAGCCTCCACTGCTATGCACCTCTTGAGGGCCCCCACGACCGCCTCGGCCTCAATGTCCAAAGACGAGCAATGCTTGTCGGCGGGTCGCCGCCAAGCAAGGTTAGCATGTGCCAAGGGGCCTAGGGACGCGGGGATGTGCGCCGCCTCCACCGCGACTTGCTGGTTTGCCGCCTCCGGTCTGGATCACCTCTCTGTCCGGGCCTTTGTTCCGACGCCTGGTTGCCAAGAAGCGCCAGATTGCGCCACTGGGCGCAGTTTCGCGTGGCAATGAAGCTTTCGCCTCCTACGGCCTCCGACCAGACCCCGACCGCCAAGAGGTGCGAATCTCAAGGCCGCGATCCCTCCGGAGACTCCGGCGGTGGTCTCAATTCTACTAGCAGCGACGGCTTGGCGTTCAACGCCCCAACCGTCGCTAGAGGCAGATCTGGCGCCGGATCTCGCTGAACCACCGCCGCTCCAGAGCAGACCACTGTTGAGCGAGGGAACTGCAGTGGCAGCTGCGTTCTCTTCGTCGGCCTCTCTGGCGGAGGCGAATCGCCTTGCTGTTTCCCCAGGGACATCTCCCCTCGGGGGACCTCTACCTGAGGCCCGACAATAGCGGCGCTCATACCGGCGCCCTCGTCAGGCTCATCGCCGATCTGCGGCGCGAGGAAGGCCTCATACGGATCGCCGAAGTTGTCACCACTACCGTCGCTCGAGGACGACTCCGTATCGGCCATACTAACAACGGTCGACGCGGAGGCCTCCTCGACGCACGCGACCACAATCGCGCGCTCTTTCCTCTTCTTCCTCCTTTCCTCCTCCTTCCGCTTCTTGCGGTCGGATTCCTTCGTGGTGGCTACCTCTCGGGTTCGGGCCTTCCGCCGCTTTCCCTAGCAAGAAGCGTTCGACACCATCCTACCCAACCCCTGAATGGCACCAATGCGCCGGTCAAATCATATGCCAAAAACTGAGGAGATGAAAGAAAAAGAGGAAGGGAACTGCTCGGCCTACCAAATCCAGGGGGTTTTCCGCCGAGAAAGGGTCGGGGCCGCCACCCACCACCGCGGTGGTGCTCCCCACCAAAGACGGTGGCTACTCTAGCCTCGAAGCCGACGCAGAAATGAAGCTCACATGACATCCTCATGGGGTCGGATCCCCGCCAAGACATGAACATCGGGGGCGCCCTTTCCATAAGGGGTTGCACGCGCATATTCATGAACGCTACAGACAACGCCGACGCCGGCCAGCCTCGCTTCGCTGAGCTTGATCCGCTGCAGAAATGGTGCCACCTTCTTCTTCTCCCTTTTGTTGAGGCCCCAGCCCCACTCGTCCCTTGACTCGGGAAGGCGACCAATGAAGGCTGGGGCACTGCCTCCCAGGTTTCGAGTATAGAACCACTCGTCCCACCCCCGTTTCGACGTCGATAGTTTCAGGGGGATGTACTCCGTCCTGTGGCCGGGGCACAGCTACAGGGCTGCCTGTAACATCCCAAAAATTTACTTTAAATATATCTATGACACTTTTGAATTATTTGAAATTTTCTGGAATCTGTTTGAAATATATTAAAATTAAGTCGAGTTGAATTTATTATATAAAATAATGATCATGCATTTCGCGTGCGCTTAAATTTCAAATTTAGTTTAAAATAATAACATCTAAAAAATAAGGATATTTCTTTCAAATACCTTCAAAAACTTGTTTGTAGATTTAGTTTGTCGATTTTATAAATAACCGCATGTGTGTCTCGATCCACTAAAAGAATTTTTGCAGAAAATCTATACATCGAAAAATCACGAAACCAACTTCGCTAGGTTCCAAATATTCCATAATATTTTAGAGAATTTTTCTAAGATTTGTAGAACCTTTTTGCTATTTTATCTCAATTGTCTTTTCCTTTTCGTCACTATTCAAATTCCATAATTACGGTCGACCGATCAAGCCATACACTGTTCATCTTCGTTTTCCAGCCGAAGCATGGAACTCTCTCTCCTCCATTAGCAGGCACGAAACCTTTGAGATCACCTCCAATAAATCACCAAAAATTTACTAAAAATCATAATCGAGATCCACAACGCATCCTTAATCTTCTACAGCTGTTAGAAAAATTAAACAACCACTAACCCATGTTATGAGTAAAAACTTCCAGCCATTTTCTTTCTACCATGCATGCATGCACGTTTCTATTGCTAGCAACGCATGCTTTTCTACCAGGCGTTTGCTGTTTCTTCTCCCAAGCGTTTCTGCAGGCGTTTTCCCTAGTAACGAGTTCCAGCCGTTTCAATTTACTAGTCGTTTCCTTCTTTCTTGTCTACAAGAATTAGTGCTGTGATCGTTCCACATGCAAAACACACGAACATTTGTGTTCCAGCCATTCTTTATTTTCTTGCATGCATGAGGTTCAACCGTTCCTCATATTCTATCTAGCCAATTCCTTTCTACCATGCATGCAAGCCCGTTTTAAATTATTAGTCATTTCCTATTGCCTGCACTAACCCGTGTAATGCATGAGTAAAGAGTTTCAGCCGTTTTCCTCCTTGCGACCCATGCAAGTGTATGTATGCATGTGTGTTAATTCCTTAATCAAACGTCACTACCTTTCCTTTATTCCTTCAGCCGTTTCTGAACTGCCTTGCTTCTTTAGCCTTCTTGCATTTTCACCGATCTCTTTTTCTCCTGTGCAAACCCCGTCAGTTTCATCTTTTTCGTGCAGTTGTTTCGGCAGGGTGAGTTCTCTCTTGCCAAATACCGTTCTAATGGCTTGTTCTTAGCCTTCTCTAAAACCCATCATTATCAATGCTTCTAGGAACACGCTACAGAAGTCTTTATTTCTTGTCGCCGTTGGTATCGCCGCCGTCGCTGCCGGCGCACTCTTCAGTCCCATCTCTTCCTACGTCGCCGCCGTCGCTGCTACCGTCGATCGGTATTTCTTCTTTTCTTTTACGCTGCGTCACCGCCGTTTTCTCTTTTATTGCTAGCCGTATTGGATAATCTTGACTGGAGGTTTGAGTCGAGTCTATGTATTTCACGGCTTGATTAGTTAAGTTAGATTAGATGCTAATAAGAGTCCAGAGCTAGCTATCGTCAGGAAAAGAAGAGTATTGGTTGAATGATCGCTGTGTGTTCTGCTGGTGTTTTAATTCCATTTATATAGGATCGATCAGGGATTACAATTTAACTTGACTTACAATGTCAGGATCTGACTTGGATACATTGGTTTCCTGAATATATTACTATTCCGTGTCCGGCATGGTTATTGTCTGAAATTGCTAATCAAATTTGTATTGCTAATCCTAGCTAAGGCAGTCCGGTTGCATGCTGGCCTAATGCAGTCTAACTCTTCCTTTTTTCGCGTGATGAGGAGCGGAGTAGACGGCAGTTCCTTCTGGTTTTCACAGAATCTTGTTTACCTTTGTGTTTTTGCCATTCTCATCTTTGCCGATCGCTGCGGATGCCGCCGCCGCTGCCATCGACCGCCGACCACCTGCTTGCTTGTTTGGCCGAATGCACTCGCTGGATATATATGGTTGTTGCTGCTTACATCTTTATTTCTCATGTCCGAAGCCAGAACGGAAGAAAATCAAAGAAATAGAAGAATACGGATATATGGAATGAACAGTGCCATGCATTGGATAGATAGTTAAAACTTGAACGTGAATTCGTTACCAAATTGTAGATTTTGTCTTTTTCGCTACAAATTCGTTCTAAGTCTGATTAGTATGCGACAAATTTTGTTAATTAGTAAATATTAATACCTAGCCACAGTAATTTTTATGAAATTTTATAAATAAATTTATACTATTAAAATATTCGCGGAATGTCCAAACTTATGAATTTTGTAGCTCTTAAACTATACGTTCAAAAATGCCGAGATAAATTTTATAAATCTTAGAAAATGCTAAACTAATTATTTGAAAGTTTTCATGAAGTTACGAATTAGTTTGATTTGTCGCATTTTCCGAATGTGTGTTTGTACTTTGTTTTGTGTGCTTACTGGTTCTTTATCTATTACGCGTAGACGTTGAGCTGTGTGAGAACACGGAATTCGAGGACCAAGCTCCTGACCAAGACTCGCTGCTTTTCGAAGGCAAGTTATGCTTTGACCATATTGCTCCTAAATTTCAAATGTATTTTGTTTCAAACTATGCATGCTAATTCAACTAAAAATGGTTTAAATATTTTGGGTGAATTAGCTAGTTAACCTAAATGTTATTGCCACCTTGTTAATACTATTTGTATGCCATGGTTCATTTGATAACCCTAGTTTGGTAATATTAGTTGGTTGATAATATTGTGACAACACGGGAGGCTAGACCGTGAATAGTTGCTTAGCCATGCATGTACGTGAATCATTCTATTTGGATTATAAAACCAACACTGACTAAAGAATAACGAATGCTTTTTAATGAAATGTGGAATGATGTTGGTATTAACATTGGAATGTAGAGACCTGTGTGGTTCTACATGAAAGATGAATATGAGCATGTGTTGCAATGTTAACAACCGGGTGGAACTGATTTAGACTGGGCAAGTAGACCGATGCTTCAGTGCTAGGTGGGCCTGTGGCAACCGTGGGGTGGGTTGAGTGTTGTGAGGGCAGGTGCCAATTTGAGAGAAGGAAGTCTTGCCTTGGTCCGCTTAAGGACCTTACCTTGCAAGCCTTTGACCAGTCTCTTGTACAACCACATGTCCGAATGGGAAGACCTAGTTTAGTAGGATTCTAATATCTTACCTTTGATACCTCGGGGTGGCAGTTACACAGGGGTAACTTTATGGGAGGGCGTGTTCGTGTTACGGCTTGGTACCCGCCCAACGGTGTTTGTCGGTCCTATACTTCTGCTCGAGTGAGGGAAGTGATAGTGAAGGCAACCCGAGAGGTTCTTAGGTGGAGATAGAAGTCTCTCAAAAGCTTTGTTACTAAGTAATCGCTTTGTGGTGTGCAATCAGATCTTGTGGGTAAAGTGTACAACCTCCGCAGAGTGTCAAAATCGTTCAATAGCCGAGTCCACGGTAATGGACAATGCTCGAATTACAAATAAGGGTAGTGTTTGAAAATAAACGGATGGAGGTCAGGTGCCAAAGAAATGTGATTAGGGACTGTGTGTCCAAGATGATGTGGAAAACAACTTGAGAAATATGTTAATTATATGATTTGATGCTTTCAATCTAAATAAATATCTTTTTAAAATATTGGTGCAAAAGCAAAATAACCAGTAAGCCATTTCTTGGTAACAAGCCATGCATGTAGTAAATAGACCTGCATTTTGTGCATGACTTATTGAGTACGGTGTGTACTCACCCTGCGGACAAACTTACTGTGAAGAAGAGACTACGCCAAAGATACGAAGAGGAGTATGTCAAGAGCCGAAAACTAGGGGCAAGCCTTCGCTTGAGCGATCAGGAGAAGATGGACATCACAACTTATTATTGTAAGCCTCAAGTGGCATAATTATTGTAAGGATGACCATAAGGTCGCATACTCGCTTATATAAATGTTTGAAGTACTTTATTTAATGTTCCGCTGAGTATGATGTGATATTATACCCTGTTTAGTCTGTGTGCACTAGCGCGATCCTGGACTAGTGCAGGATACACAGAGTGTCCGGAATTGCAAATTCGGGGCACGACACTGCCCCTCCCATGGATGCCGTAGCATCCGCCACCTTGTCTTTCCACAATCGGGTGTAGAAGAAGTGCTTCCACAGCGCCCAGTGGGGCTCGATCCCAAGGAATGCCTCACACACCGTCATAAAAATCGCTATGTGGAGCACACCGTTGGGGTTGAGGCGATGCACTTCCACCCCATAGTAGTGCAGCATCCTGCGGATGAAGGGATGAAGCGGGAGTCCAAACTCACGCTCATAAAACCAGGCGGGCGCCACGATCTCCCCTTCCTTCGGCGCTGGTTCCGCGGCTCCCGTCGGGACCCTCCACTTTGAGACATCCTATGGGGGGAGGAACCCTTTCCTCTCCAGGCCAAGCGCGCGACTGGGCTAGGCAGTGCACTCCGACCACGACATCTCCAATGCGCGAAGCAATCCCAAGTCGGAGGAAAAGAATGTAAGCAACTCTCTCCCGACTCCTTTGGTTTCCTTTCTTGTCTTAGGCGAGGCCAAGGAACGAGGGAGGCAAAGACGAGGAGGCGGCGAAAGCAAAAGCAGAAGCGTGCCCTAGCACCCCTCAGCGCCGAACTTATGGGCACCGAACAGGCACCACCCAAAACAGGCATCAGCCGAATATGTGCCGACCGGATATGCGCCGCTTAAGCTGGCTCAGACGGCGGCCGCCCGTCTCCGTCGGCGCCACGCCACGCCAAGAAGTGAGTTGCATCGCTCCCAATCATTTCAAGCCAGATTTAATTTCGACGCCAGATTAAATGCTAACAGAGGCGCCAGGGCATCGCTTTGGGCGAGACGCCTTGCGACCTATCGATCTCCGCCTCCGGACCGGCTCGAATTGGGCCAATGTAGGTACCAAAAGACCACCAGGCCGTAGCGGCCTCGAGGTGGTGAGAGGGCTTGAATGCCTAATCATTAAGACCTGACTTTAGGTTCCAAAGGCAAGATCCACCGAGTGGATCTCTAGCCGACCCTAGCAGGCGAAATGAGTGAGGGGCGAGTTCAAGGCGAACCCTCGGTGGGTCTCTAGTTGGGTTGGCGGACAACCCAATCGCCTTAACTCGTTTCCGAGATCATTCTTCAAACTCTCCCTGAAACCCCGAAAGAAGCAGCCACCGCTACCGAGTTACTTAACGCTCGGGTCCGATACGGATTGAGTAACGAAGGTTTTTATGGTCGCCTCACCGGCCTGACGCCTAACGAGGGATTGTCCGCTAGGGGATCCCTTACCGGGGGGATCTCCAGGGCCCACTCGGATCACCCGCTAGTAGCTCCACAAGCACGGTGTTCGGCCGACGTATGGCAAACACGCGCTTGCTCACCCCCTCCAGGTCCCACACCTGCGAACGGGGCGTATACGTGGGACCGACAGTGGCCTCTCCTCCCGATAGCCTCTCCTCCCGATAGCCTCGCCTGACGAGGACTGCCCTTGTCCAGCTACGATGTAAAACTAGCCCGACTAACTCGTCTAGCTATGACGTAAAACTAGCCTCACTAACTCGTCTAGCTACGACGTAAAACTAGCCTCACTAACACGTCCAGCTATGACGTAAAACGAGCACTCGGGAACCAGAACCTCTCGCGAAGGCATCTAGACCTCCCTGCCGACCACGGTCGCTGGCCCGCCTATGATGTAAAACGAGCACTCGGAACCGTAACCTTACAAAGGCATCTCGATTCTCCCGCCGACCACTTGGCCAAGGCCCAGCTATGACATAAAACGAGCACTCGGGAACTGTAACCTCTCGCGAAGGCATCTCGATCTCCTCGCCGACCACGGCCTGGCCCACTCGACAAAAATGAGCATTCAAAAATGAAACCTCTGTAAAAGCGCCCAAGCATCCAGGCTGACCGGCATGGCTTCAACAGAGCTCCGACCAAGTTGGTCTGACTCATTTGATTCGGTAACCCCGACCATCTCCGACCAAGACAGGGCTCGGGGCTACACCCACCGGTGCGCTGAGAGTTTCACCGGTGCGCCATAAGACCCGGCCGACCGGCCGACCAGTGTCGGTCGACCGCCCCAAGGCAACCTCCCGATCCGTTGGAGGTTCTGTGGTCGATCAAGTCCGATCGCTTCGCCAACAGATTCTTTGTCGATCGACATAAACCCCCGACCAGTTCTCCAAAACCGCCGGGTTACACTCCACCGGCAAGCGCCATGCGCACTCGTCAGAACTAATTGACCAGATTGGTCGGCCCGCCAGCAAGGAAGCCACCAAGAATTCCCGCCGCTTTGTCATGTAACGCAATACTGATTGAAGGGATCGTGCCGACAGAGGCGAAGGGTCCGCCCAGAACGCCTGCTTGCCAGACTACCGGCCACCGATTTAATACTCATACTGGGGGTACTCCACAACAAAGTATACATCTATTTCAAGATTGTATTTCTCTCAGTCATCCGGGCTTAGAGCCCAGGTTAACAACGATGCAGAGTGCTGGAGGGGATATTACCAAAGCCCCCATCCCTTACGAATGGGATTATCCCTAAATATCGGCTGGATCGCCAGATGAACTATCTTGGGCCCAGCTCTAGGCCCAAGGGGACACAAGGGGTTGCTCGGCCTCGATTCGGCCCGCCAGGGCGCCCGACTGTTACCGACGGCGTCTCCTCCGCCCCGACCGCACATCGGTCTGCATCCGATCAGTAACCGGTCAAGATTTCTCAGAGCTCGACCGGATCTCCTGGCCGTAACCCTAGCAAACTCCACCTCAACGGCCTCCGCCACGACGACGGCCGACTCCAAAACGGTCACCTGTCCTATGGACACGACGTCCATGCTGGGGCAGGTGGTTCCTTCCCAAGACAACGCAGGGGTCGCTGGGTCAAGCGCCCGCCCCTTCACCTCATCAGGAACAGGGGAGTGTACGCAATACAACACAGTAACGCCAAGATCTCGACAGTGAGCAGAGGGCAAGCAAGACCTTCCCAACGGAGCACCATCCGTTGTGTCTACCAACCCAGCATGGGACGAACAGGAAGCTGTCAATCGCCAAGACCGAAGATCGAGACTCCCGGGCGTAACATACCCCTACCTTTTTTCTCCAAATTACCCTGTAACCTGCCTCCTCCGTCTATATAAAGGGAGGCAGGGTCCTCCAAGAGGGGGGAACTCTTTCATTTTTTTGCATTCTACCTCGCCTACTCACTCGGCCCGATTCGGGCCTTCCGACCCAGGCGAGCGCTCTAAGCTCCCGGGCACCCTCATTCGAGAAGGCGCTAAGGGCCTGTCCTTAGCCCTCTCATGTAAACCATCATGCTCTAAGTAATGAGATCCATCACCACGAACTGGACGTAGGGACATTCGGCCTGAACCAGTATAAATCCAGGACTCCATTAGTCTATCCATTCAAGGAGAGGGGGCGCGCGACCCCTATACTTACAAATTTACTTGCCGATTATATGAAACACCGACAAGAAGTTTTTAGTAACTAGAAATATATACATGGAACCGAAACAAATAACATTATATGAACCATGACATCTGTAGATATAGAATTTTTTACTATTTGCTTTATGTCCTTCCACTTTTTCACTCCAATGAGTGGTGCCCTTTTTCTTGTAAACATTACCACTTCGTCGACAAAGGAGCGGGCGTTTGTTCCTATGGGACCTCCCAGCCACACAGAAAATTGTATCTCCATTTTTTGAGAGCCCATTTTTATTCTCTTATTGGCTGCTGCTAGACCTTTGAGTGTACTACGACTAGTTTTTTTGCACCCTTGATTGGAAGCTGCTAACATAGCATCAAGAATATAAATAAATACATTCACCGAGGCAGATTTGACCATAATAATATAAACAAGTACCATTTATTTACACTTTACCATCAGTTTTCTGCTTTAAACGACGAGCATGAGATGGCCGTCTTGTTGTTGATGGGTTGCTTTCATCGATTTCCCCATCAGGTATGCTAGGAAGATTGTTGTGATGCTCCTGTACATACGCAACTGCACACAATGCAAACATTGGTAAGTAATTATGAATAATACAATATATCGTATTCAAGTGTTAGAAAACCAGCATTAATATCTAGAAGGTCGCTTTGTCGCCTCAACCATTCCTTATATGTTCGATTGTATCCTCTCTATATTCATCCTTAAATTTCGCAATTCATCAAGATGTTAGCTTTGTATGGTCAATGCATTATATGCCTAGAAGTGCTAAAAGTGCAAAGAACATAGCTTACTCCAGATCTCGTTCTTTATGCTATGTGTTCTCAATCCATAGCTTGTATGCATCAATATTGTCATATTTAACAAATTCATCCCGGATCGGTGCCTCCCTAGAGCGCTTTATGGGTGTAATGCTAACATGCATCTCTCATGATCCTTAGCCATTAATAATTGAACCTTCCTCTCTACCTCGTTGTTTGTTACCATTGTAAGTGTTTCATGTTCAAAATCAATCGGCTCAAGAGTTGCGACATCCCTGCCACATCGCTTCTTATAGAACAAGTAATCTCTCCCTGAGTACCCAAACTTTGATTTCAAGCACATCAAGTTGTAAAAGGAGATATTAGCTCATCCATATCCATTTCATGGAATTCTTCTCCTGCAGGTGCCCCCTCGCACTGACATAGTAAAGTCCAACTCTCACCGGTGAGCCTGCTAAAATATATTTTAAACTGAAATATGAATGTGTAGATGCTAGTCTAATTATGTCATACCGAGAAATGACAAAACAAAACAATTTCAGATGGTGGATTCATTTTGGAGGGTGAATTTACCCGCTAGGGGGTGGATCAAAAATGGGGGGCAATGTAGCATGAACACCATTCTCAATAGTCATGTTCTAGTTCACAAGACCTTCCTGAGTATCTGAAGCAAGGCTATTGCAAAGAGGTAAGACAACATGCAGTAATAATGCAACAATGAATAGTATTTGAAGCATATAATGCATTCAACAAGAAAATACTTTGTTATTGCAATGTTGCCAAATACCAATCAAACATGGTTCTGAAAATATGTAGGAAAAAAGCACTCATTTGTTTATATTATGTACAGGTAATGAGACTTTAACTAAACATATGAAGTATAGGCATTTGATACAATATAAATGATAGCAATATACAATGAGAATTAAAATGGTACTTAAGTATTTATCAAAATGGAGGAACCCACTAATAACTTGTTGGCGCTTAATCTGAAGAAAGACAAAACACTTGTGCACTATTTTCAGTCTGGCAAAGGATGACTGAGAACTAGTAATCAACAGAGTATGCGAAACACAAAATGTTTGTGCTGCAGGAAGTGCAGCGTTTTCCTGGGGTTTCAGATCCTTTTATTCAGCATATGCATACTCATTCTACAAAAAAATACTCATAACAGTATGATACAGGCAGAAGCTGGAATGCAAGAAAAACAATATGAAGCAAAGAATGCAATCCAGACAAGAAAAGCAGGTCACAAGATTTACAGAACTATTAATCATATGTTCATAAACCAAACTTCTTGATATGTACAAGAAAAGCAGGCCACAAGCAGCTTGGCATATATTCCTTTGAACTATCTTGATATGGACCTGAAAGGATACATTTTCATGGCACATGTTTTCAGTCAAAGTCAATAAAATAGAAGTGCTGTTCTGATAAGTGATAGATATACTACATGTGGAAAGACAAAGAAAAGTTCTAATTCTGAGAAGGTTTTAGAGCTGAATTTAAAAGTAACACCAGATCGTGTCTTGCATGCATATTACTACCAGATCGTCAGAATCATTTGGATTGTTAATTCTACAGGTTTCCTCAAAATTTAGAAACAGAGGAAACATTTTATTTTTCGTAGCAATGCACGGCATTGTTGTAGTAAACCAACATGTCACACATCTTATGAAGAACAATTTCCCAAATCTTCCCATTAATACTGCGGGTAATACTTACAAAATATGTAATAAGACATTTTTTGAACCTATTAATAGGGAATTGAATATTGTGGAGCCCCACCCACCTGTAGGATGAAAGGCGTTGATTTATTCCCTGCCCTAGCCCTTCTCGCTCCTTCGCCCCTTCCTGCTTTTCCCCATCGCCAGAGTAGGCCGCAATGAAGGAGTAGTGCCTGGCCATGCAGGATGCAATACGCCCTGCACAAGCACTGATCCCATCGTCCTCATGGAGACTTCCTCAGAGGAGACTTCATCGGAGGAGGTCAACAGCCATTCTTTCATCTATTCCTTGTTCTTAATGACTGAGATTGAACCTAGGTGTTGTTAATCTTAGGACTGCTTATGACATTGAGCCATTCTTTCATCTATTCCTTGATATTAAGGACTGAGATTGAACCTAGGTTTTGTTAATCTTAGGACTGCTTATGACATTGAGCCATTCTTTCATCTATTCCTTGATATTAAGGATTGAGATTGAACGTAGGTTTTGTTAATCTTAGGACTGCTTATGACATTGAGCTCTAAATATGTTCTGCACTGAGAGACAATGAAGTTCTCCTTAAAAAATGCCTCCTGGCATCCTTGTTTGTCTAGCATTTTCTTTTTCTTTTTTGCAAAAAATCATTATTTGGCAAATCTAGGATTCAATAATAAACTATCATTATGTCTATATCAATTTGTGCTACTTATAATACCTGCCTGTTACCTGCAAATTGTGATACTTATAATTGCTTGTTACTTGCCTGTTACCTGCAAATTGTGATACTTGCCTGTTACCTGCAAATTGTCTATATCAATTTGTGCTACTTATAATACTTATAATACTTGTCTGTTACCTATATCAATTTATAGATTCAATGCTCCTGCTTGCTAATTGTAGTGGTTGTTGCTACAAAATTTCAGTATTTGTACCAGTTATTTAAATTACTTGAATAACATAAGTACCACTCTTCATACTTCTATATTCCTGCAGCTTCTGATTTACTAAGATATTTTTGCATTTGTTCCAGGTTACCTCTCCCTACTTGCATTACATTAAATAATAATATAGTGCCCCAAGTTACATTTTGTTGTTTTGTTGCAGCTCCACTACCTCAAAGAGCAGATAGAGGAACTGCATGTGGTAGTTGACCATTTGTGGAAATTGCTTGGGAGGGTTGACACACTAGAGCGCTAGAACAAGAAGTTGATTCGAAAGATCAACACCCTTGAACGCGAGAACAAGAAGTTGAATGCAAAGTTCAACGACCTTGTTCACAAGAAGAAGTAGAATTAAAATTGAGATGGTCAGCACTGAAGTTCGCGACAACAAGTAGTGAAATGTAGGACATTTAGCTATGTAATGTCTATATGTGAGAGAAGATATGTCTCAAAACACATATTTTGGCCAGATATCTATATGTGAAATGTACGATGAAGTGCCTATGTGTCGGGCCCCGAATCTGCAAATCCGGACCCTCTGTGTATTCTATACTAGTCCAGGATCACGCTAGTACACACAGGATAAACAGGTTGAAGTACCACAATCATACGCAGCGGAATTAATAATAAAGTACTTCAAGCGTAAATATAACCGAGTCACATGAGGTCACCTTACATTAACTCGCCACGCAGGGCGATAAACAACAACAGTATCACAAGTTCATTCAGCGGAAGCAATAGTACGGTAATGAAACCCTTCATAGCCACAGGCAACTGAGTGCGGCTCAACCCTAATTCTCAGCATCTTCGATAAACTCCTCCTCCCAAGCTGGCGTCGCTTATTCTTCTTAGGTTTTTGTCGAAGCAAGGGTGAGTATACAACATACTCAACAAGTCACGCACAATGCAGTCCTATTACTACATGCATGGCTCAGTCCAAAGGAAAGGCTTGAATGGTTATTTTGCGTGAAGCGGCATTTCTTTTAATAGGTAATCCTATTAGATTAAAAGCGGTAAAACCAATACTATTAATAATTAATTTCTCAAGTCTTTTTCCAGAGTTTGGCACATAGCCCTATTTTCATTCATCAGTCTTTTGGCACACAGCCACCCATTCCACATTTTTATTTTGACAATCTAACCCTTGACTGTAATCCCCGAGCATTGTCCAATACCGCGGACGCGGCTATTCGAATAGATTTAACACATACTGCAGAGATCGTACACTTTACCCACAGATACATCGCCAACACACAGTGATTGATTGCAACAAAGTCTTTCGGATACTAACACTTAGCCGCTGAACCTTCTCCAAAGATTGCCTTTCTAACACTTCCTCACACAGAGCCAAAGTTTAGAACAAAGTATCACTGCTAGATGGGTACCAAGCCGAAAGTACGTGCACGCCCCCACACTGTTACATTTTGGTGTAACTGTCACCCCGAGGTGTCAAAGGAAAGACATTAGGACCCTACTGAACTAGGTTCCGTCCCATTCCAGACAAGTGGTTGTACGAGAATCTCAGATCAAAGGCTCGCAAGGTGAAGTCCTTAATTGTCCTGGGCAAGACATCCGTTTTATATTTTTCGGCACACAGCCTTCACAATCTTTCATACATCCCGTTGCCACACAGGCCCACCCGGCACGAAGCCTTCTCGCCACTTGCCCCGGTCCAAAACATTTCCCACCCCGGGTTTGCATTTATGCAACACATGCCAATGCCCACTTCATTGCACGAGTAGAACCACACAGGTCGCTACCCTCGATTCCATTTCATGACATCATCGCATTATTCCAAAATGCATTCCATAATTGTTTAGTCAGTATTGATTTGCTATTTGAAAGACATTCAACGCATACAAGCAGGCTAAGCGACTAATCACGGTCTAGCCTCCCGTGTTGGCTTTATAATAGCAACCAACTCAATTTAATATTCTAGGTTTATTAACAAGGATTTCAGGGCACACGATTACTATTGATAAGGTGACATAAACAAATTGGTATTTTAGCCACCTTTCCCAATATGAGCAATATCATTTTTAATTAACATAGCATGCATAAGTTGAATCGAAATACATTTCTAAACTTTAGGGGCAATATGGTCAAAGCATGACTTGCCTTCGAAAAGTAGTTGATTCTGGTCTGAAGCTTGCGATGGGTCTTCGAAATCTTCTCCGATGACTTCCGGCAAATCGGAGTCTACTCGTATCAAGCAAACATACAATAAATACACAATACAGACAACAAGATAAATTTTAAAAATAAAATAAAATTCACTATTAAATAGTTCACATTTTTACGAATTTTTAGGGACTAGAATCACCCAAATCCGAGTTGAAATGCAAAAGTTATAGTAGTTTCAAGTTTTGGAAAAATCTAAATAAAGAAAACCGAATTAATCCTTTTATTTTCCTACTGAAAATCCGGCTTAAATCCTCTCGGGTGACACGTGTCAGCACCAGGGACATCCACGTCGGCTCGGTCACTGACACGTGGCCCCGGATGATGTCATGCTGACGTCAGCACCCACGGTGGTCCACCCACTGACAAGTGGGCCCCATGAATGCTGCTTGACCAACCGTGGTCGACACGCGAAAGCAAGCATCAAACCACGCGACCCATTTTCTCCCATTGTTGATTCAAATCCGGTCAAGATATCGGCGACGGCTGCGCCTCCGTGCGGCTACGTGGCACTATTGCGATGGTTGGATCAAAGATCTACGGCTACGGTTACCCATACGGTTTACTGCTCATCGCACCTATGTGGACGCACCAGAGCGGTTGGATGCAGATCTAACGGCGCAGGGTACCCGAACGATTCCCTATTCCCGCGCGTACGTGGCCTCACTCGAGCGGTTGGATCACCATCTAACGGCCATTTTTACCCGAAAACATCCTGGCCTAGCGTTACAGAGGAAGGGACGTGGCGTTACCTTGGTCGTCCAATGAAGATCCTACGGCTACCGTTACCCCGGAAGTTTATTATTCACTAGCCTACGTGGCTCGACCGGAACCGCATGATGACGATCTAACGGACATTTTCAAGTGAAAACTTATGACTACGCGGCCTTACCAGATCCGCACGATGAAGATCTAACGGTCCTTAGCTACCCATGCCGTTTCAGCCCGAGGCAAATAGGAAAACACGCGGCTTTACCTCAGTCGTTCGATGGAGATCCGACGGCGGTGGTGAGTCGTGATGCTCGAAGAAGAGGTGGCGGTGCTTGTCACCGGACTTGGAGAAGACGACGCAGCTGGCGGCGTTTCCGGGTGTCTCCGGTCGGAAGAAGTGGTCCAATGGACGCGGCTTGACACGGGGGACTCGGAGAGGGTCTTAGTTGCGACAGGGAGCGGTGGACCACGGCGGAAGATGATGAAGAACCGAGAGGAAAGGTGTGCCTACTACGGTGAGCTCGGGTGCACTCTACGGTGAACGGCAGAGCACGAGAGAGGTGGCAAAAGAAGCGGAGTGAAGTGCGCTGCACGGAGGGCTATTTCACTCGCTCGGACAGCCTCGAGACGCACACGAAGATCTCTGACATGATCCGCGGCGGCCAACGGCGACGGCAGCGGCTGACACGCTCCGTCCCGAGAAGCTTCGGTCCCATCGTGCCGTCCGATCGCCATCCAACGGCGCAAATTGAAAAACGGCTCAGAGAATCGCTACACGCCAAGATCCCAACGGCCACTTATCGAGATCCAACGCCCACGCTAGCATATGACGCGACGCTTCCTCACCGTCCGACGGATCACACAATACAAGACAATGGGCGCCACGGTTTTATTGGCGGAGTACGTTGTTGGGCCTACCTAACATCAGAAGCTAGCGAATTCTCCGATTTATCAATAAAAATAAATCCAATAAATCAAAGTAATTATTTAGGTACTAAAATATCCGAAAAATTCTAGAAAAATTTAGAATATATTTCAAGGCATTTTGAGCCTAAATAAAATATTTTTATTTATTTTTGATAATTACCTTTTATAATATTTAATTATTCAAGAGAAGGATAATCTAAATTAATTTCAATTAAATCCAAATAATTCCCAAAAATTCAGATAAATTCAATCAGATGCAAATAAATTTTAATTAATTCACAAAAATTTAAATAACTCCAAAAATTTAAAATTGGGTCAAATTTCGGGACGTTACAAACCTACCCCCCTTAACAGAATCTCGTCCCCGAGATTCGAGGCTTAACTAGAGAATAGGGTTGGGAATTACTTTTTTAGATCTTCTTCCCGTTCCCAGGTGGCTTCACTTTCTGTGTGATTACTCCACTGAACTCTGCAAAAACGGGTTGTCTTGCTCCTGGTTTTCCGATCCGCGGTATCCAAAATTTTTATCGGTCGCTCTTTGTAAGTCAAGTCTTAACTTGTTCCAGTGATGTCTGCTCTTCAGGCACTCGGAGACACTTTTTGAGTTGCGATACATGGAAGACATTGTGTACGCCTGCCAATGACTGCGGTAACTCCAGTTGATAGGCGACTTCACCCTTACGGCTTATGATCTTGAATGGTCCCACATATCTTGGTGCGAGTTTTCCCTTTTTGTGAAACCTCTGGACTCCCTTAAGAGGCGTAACTCTGAGATACACATAATCTTCAGGCTCAAAGCTTAAATCCCTGCGGCGATTGTCCGCATAGCTCTTTTGTCTAGATTGCGCGATTTTCAATCTTTCTCTGATCAATGCTATATGCTCTTCGGCTTCTTGGAGTATGTCTGGTCCAAAGACACGATGCTCTCCGGTCTCATTCCAATTTAACGGCGTCCTACAAGGTCGACCATACAAAGCTTCGAAAGGCGACATCTGAAGACTAGCCTGATAGCTATTGCTATAACTAAACTCCGCATACGGCAAACATTTATCCCAAGTCGATGTATATGCCAACGCACAAGCCCTCAACATATCTTCTAGTATTTGATTGACTCTTTCACCGCCCATCTGCTTATGATGATATGTCAGATCAAGTTCAAGCGGGTGCCCATTGCGGTATGCAATTTATCCCAAAATCTTGAGGTCAATTGGGTACCTCTGTCCGATACTATCTTCTTTGGAACTCCATGTAAGCAGACGATTCTTGCCATGTATAACTCTGCCAACTTATCTCCCGAATAGGTCGTCTTTACCGGTATGAAATGCGCGACCTTGGTTAATCGATCCACTATGACCCATATGGAGTCATAACCTCCTTGCGTCCTTGGCAATCCGGTGATAAAATCCATCCCGATTTCCTCCCATTTCCATTCTAGTATTTTCAATGGTTGCAGCAGTCCCGCCGGTCTCTGGTGCATAGCTTTGACTCGCTGACACACATCACATAATGCTACGTGTTCAGCAACCTCTCTCTTCATATTCGCCACCGTAACCTCTCTTTAAATCTTGGTACATTTTTGCACTTCGGTGAATCGAGTACTTGGAGTCGTGAGCTTCTCCAAGATAATCGCTTAACTCCTTTTTGTTAGGCACACAAATGCGCTCTTTTATCCACAACGTGCCTTGTTTGTCCAGCTTGAATTCTTTTGCTTGCCCTTCCTCCATCTTGGCTTTGATCCGCTTGATCTTCTCATCATTTTTCTGACCTTCTCTAATCTAGTCTTCCAAGGTAGGCTTTACTTCTAAAGCGGCTACAAATCCTTCCGGAACAACTTCCAATTTCAACCTTTGAAGATCCTTACACAATTCTCCCTGGCTTTCTCCCACTATCATATTTAGACCATGACTTTTCCGACTCAAGGCATCGGCCACTACATTGGCCTTGCCGGGATGATAATGGATACCCATGTTGTAGTCCTTGATCAGTTCTAACCATCTCCTTTGCCTCATGTTCAGTTCAGATTGGGTGAAAATGTATTTAAGGCTTTTATGGTCTGTATACACCTCACATCTGTTACCAATGAGATAGTGACGCCATATCTTCAGGGCATGCACTACGGCTGCTAATTCTAGATCATGCGTCGAGTAATTCCCTTCATGTGGCCTTAATTGCCTTGATGCATAGGCTACTACCTTTCCATTTTGCATTAACACGCATCCAAGCCCTTGGCGTGATGCATCGCAGTAAATATCAAAACTCGTGCACATCCGTTGAACTAACATCGGCGCCGATGTCACTCAAGCTTTCTTCAATTCTTGAAAACTCTTCTCAAAATCCTGTCCGTGCAAATTTCTTTTCTTTCTTTAGCAATTGTGTAAGGGTTTAGCAATTGTCGAGAATCCTTCTATAAATCGGCGGTAATAACCAACCATCCCAAGAAAACTTCGAATCACAGAATCGTCTTGGGCGGTTCCTAATGCAAGATCGCCTCAACCTTGCTTGGGTCCACCGCATTCTCACGGTCATTACATGCCCTAGGAATTCTACCTTGCTCTTCCGTAAGTCGATGCATCGAATTTTATGATAGTTGTTTCTCCCTTAACTTTTCCAACACTAATCTCAAATGTTGGGCGGTTTCTTCATCCGCCCTGAATAAACCGTAATATCGCCTATGAATACGCACCACAAATCTATCTAATATTCCATGAATACTTTATTCATCAAGTTCATAAAGTATGTCAAGCATTTGTCAATCCAAATGACATAACAAAGGAACTCAGAGTGTCCATATCTTGAAGAAAATGCGCCTTGGGTATGTCCTCTGCCTTGATTTTCAACTAGTGGTATCCTCGACCTAAGGTCGATCTTGGAGAATACTCCTCGCTTCCTCTTAGTTGATCGAAAAGATCATCTATCCGGTAACGGTATTTATTCTTTATCGTTACTTCAAGTTTATCGATAATCCACACACATCCGAAAACTCCCATCCTTCTTCTTAACGAACAGAACCGGCGCTCCCCATGGTGATGAGCTCGGTCTGATGAATCCTTTTTCCAACAATTCCTCGATCTGCTTCTTCATTTCTACCAACTCTTTGGTGGACAGTCGATATGGTCTCTTTGCTATTGGTGCTGTCCCAGGCAATAAGTCAATTACGAACTCTATGTCTCTGTCCGGCAGCATTCCAGGTAATTCCTCAGGAAAAACATCCGAATACTCACTGACCACTGGTATATCTCTTATACTGATGGTTTCCAGATTGTTTACTAACATCTGTCCTTCTCGAAATGCCATTGCTTGAAATTCCACTTTTCTACCATCAGGGCTCTCAATAGACACAACTCTTCACCCGCAATCTAATACAGTCTTATGCTTAGCCAACCAATCCATTCCAAGGATGACATCCAGGGTTTGGGCATCTAATATAATAAGGTTCGCTAGGAACTCTACCCCTTTTATTAATAGCTTAACCCCAGAACATCCGACCTTAGAGTGAAGTTCTGATCCCGGGGATTGGACTAGAAGTGTACTTTTAAGGTTAACAATATCCAGATCATTTGACACCGCAAAATCTCAAGAAATGAATGAATGTGAAGCTCCTGAATCGAATAACACTGTAGCTGGCACTGAGTTAACTAGAAACTTACCGAGCACGACGTTCGTGGCATTCTGGACTTCATCTGAGGAAATGTGATTAATCCTACCTCGCGTGAATGCTTGCGGTGTGGCTCCAGCTTGGGAAGGTCCTCGGCTTCCTCCTTGGACAGGAGTTTTAGCATGCGTGTTCCCTAAGTTGAAACGTACTGGTGTCACTCCTCCCTTCTATGGGCACACGTTGGCAAAATGCCCGGTTTCATTGCAATTATAGCAGCGCCTTCATGACATCTATCGATTTCTCGCTCGATTAACAACTCGATCGGGTCTAGGAGTTTGTCCTCCGCTGGCCTCGCATCGACGCGCGTGTCCTCGACACTGCTTCCGCTGAAACTGTGAAACTGGGTATCATCCTTGTTTTCACGACCATGGCGCCCTCCCTCATTGTGGCTATGCGACGCTATGTTATCATCAGCTCCTTGCGCTTATCTTCCAAAGATAAGCGCCTTTGTTTACTAGTTCTTGAAAATTCGGAAGGTGTGGGTGATTAATCCCACCAGAGACCGTGTTAAATCCTTCATAAAGCGAGACCGCTTGTTTTGTCTCTGCTACGCCTTCCTGAGCGAGCGTGCTAGTTGAGTGAATTTATTCGATAATCACCACCGTCGCCTCCTTGCTTTAGCGCTCAATTCTCCTTTTTCAACTCCATGATACCCTCCGTACATGGTATTGGCGAAAGGCTATAGTGAACTCTTCCTGTGTGATTTTATGGGTTTTCCCGCGAGTGAGTTTTCCCACCATTCGGCCGGGTTGTTCCTTCGTCGATGAGAGGCGAAAGCACCTTCTCATTTCCATCGTGACCGTGTTATATGCAGCTTCTCTCTATAGTTCTCAACCAATCATTTGCCTCTAACGGCTAGCATTGCCCGAAAAAAAGTAGAGGACGTGTCCTCATGAACTCCTGGACAATCTTGAGTAGGGGCGTGGCACATTGTTGACGGCTTGATTGTTGGCGACTGCTTGGGTGTTGATTTGTTGCACGGTTGCCATCATGGTTTGCATCAATTGAGTTTGAGCTACAAGAAAAGCTTCCAGATTTCGTGATGTCAACTCAAGCGGTGCCGCTTATGGTGGTGGTGTAACGCTCGATCGCCTCCTTGTCGTGAACCATCGCCTCCACCTGTTGTTGTAGTGTTCACCATCAGCTGATTGCTTTGATGGTTTAGAGATAAGGGGGAAATAAAAATAGATACGTAGAAGAACTGATGGGGGAAACAGGTGTAACTTAAAACCCTTAAACATTAAAGCATAGATAATAATTATGCATGGTTGCTTACAGGGGCCTAAGGGCCTTGCAACCACACCCACAATCGCAGTCATCCAACCAAATAGTTCATTACAACAATCATACGCATCTAGGTTCAAATTTAAAGACGCGACTCATAACAATTGAGTCTCGACGAAAAAGCGGACTACCATGACTCCGACAGAACTCACTCCTCCAACCATCCGCCTGCTCGCTGACACGACGCGGCAAGGGTGAGCGGCATCGGGCAACCGATCCCCATGCCCTCCCACGGTGCCGCTGGGCACCACTGCCGCTGGTCCTCGGGCGCGAAAGACTGGCTCGCTTCCTCCTCGCCCTCGCTGCCGAGCTCCATGACGGCCTCCAGCCCCGCAGGACCGTGAGAGAGCATCCTCCACCACGATCCTCTCGACAACAGGCACTCGTCTCTCGCAGGCCTCCGGTCTCCTCCAAGGCACGGCACACACCGCAGCCTCCAGAGTCAGAAGGCCCATAACCTCCTCCCGAGCCGCGCGAACCAAAGCCCAAGTGCACGACGGCAACACATCATCCAGCTCCAAGCACGCTGAAGAGGTCCACCAGCAGGCCGGTGCACGAAAAGCAAAGGTCCCACCACCAAAGCCGTAGTCCTCGCTAACCCGATGCAGAGCAACCCGCACACTCAGATGCCCGCCTCATAGCTGGCTCACTTCACCATGAGGTGGAGCGGGCGACTGGCAAGAGCACCCTCCCGCGCATACAGAGTGAAGGTCGCCTCCCATTCGCGGCCGATCCTGCTGACCTCCAAAGGGACTGTAGAGAGGGCGGTCGAAGCCTCCCAACACTTGGAGCATCCTCCAAAGCTCCGTTGCGTAGCCTCCGTGATGCTCGCCGAAAGAGTGAACCATCCGCATCTGCCAAAGCAATGCGTCAGTACTAAAATTTTTAAAAGGACACAAAAGTGATAGCAAAAAGCAGCATAGGTATGAAGGAAGAAAGGATAAGTCAAGATTTTGTTGATTATTCTTGCAGAATTTTAATCTTTTAGAAATTACTTTTTGTCCTTCCTAGACGGCCAGTCTAACTAGAGTTAAGTCCTACATTCAGTATTGCTCTGATACCATCCCTGTCGGGCCCCGAATCTTCAAATCCGGACCCTCTGTGTATTCTATACTAGTCCAGGATCACGCTAGTACACACAGGATAAACAGGTTGAAGTACCACAATCATACGCAATGAATTAATAATAAAGTACTTCAAGCGTAAATATAACCGAGTTACATGACCTTATGGTCACCTTACATTAACTCGCCATGCAGGGCGATAAACAACAACAAAGATTACAAGTTCATTCAATGAAGCAATAGTACGTAATCAAACCTTCATAGCCACAGTAACCGAAAAGGCTCAACCCTAATTTCAAGATCTTCGATAAACTCCTCCTCCCAAGCTAGCGCCGCTTCTTCTTCCGAGGTTTTTGTCGAATCAAGGGTGAGTATACAACATACTCAACAAGTCACGCACAATGCAAATTCTATTACTACATGCATGGCTCACCCAAAGGAAAGGCTTGAATGGTTATTTTATGTGAAGCGCATTTCTTTTAACAGTAATCCTATTAGATTAAAAGCGGTAAAACCAATACTATTAATAATTAATTTTCAAGTCTTTTTCCAGAGTTTGGCACACATGTTCTATTTTCATTCATCATTTTTTGGCACACGTACCACCCATTCCACATTTTTATTTTGAAAATCTAACCCTTGATCAGTAATCCCCAAGCATTGTCCAACATCACAGACGCTGCTATTCAATAGATTTAACACATACTCGCAGAGGTCAGTACACTTTACCCACAGATACAAATGCCACCACACAGTGATTGATTGCAACAAAGTCTTTCGGATACTAACACTTAGCCGCTGAACTCTTCTAGCATTGCCTTTCTAACACTTCCTCACACAGAGCCAAAGTTTAGAACAAAGTAATACTGCTAGATGGGTACCAACCAGAGTATGTGCACGCCCCCACACTGTTACATTTTGGTGTAACTGTCACCCCGAGGTGTCAAAGGAAAGACATTAGGACCCTACTGAACTAGGTCCGTCCCATTCCAGACAAGTGGTTGTACGAGAATCTCAGATCAAAGGCACACAGGGTGAAGTCCTTAATTGTCCCAGGCAAGATATCCGTTTTATATTTTTCGCACACAGCCTTCACAATCTTTCATACATCCTGCTACACACAGCCCACCCTAAGACGAAGCCTTTCGCCACTTGCCCCGGTCCAAAATATTTCCCACCTGGTTTGCATTTATGCAACACATGCCAATGCCCACTTCATTGCACGAGTAGAACCACACAGGTCGCTGCCCTCAATTCCATTTCATGACATCATCGCATTATTCCAAAATACGTTCCATAATTGTTTAGTCCGTATTGATTTGCTATTTGAAAGACATTCAACGACAAGGTGCTGTTTACTCAATCACTGCCTAGCCTCCCGTGTTGGCTTTATAATAGCAACCAACTCAATTTAATATTCTAGGTTTATTAACAAGGATTTCAGGGCACACGATTACTATTGATAAGGTGACATAAACAAACTGGTATTTTAGCTACCTTTCCCAATATGAGCAATAACATTTTTAATTAACATAGCATTCATAATGTTGAATCGAAATACATTTTTAAACTCTAGGGGCAACATGGTCAAAGCATGACTTGCCTTCGAAAAGTAGTTGATTCTGGTCCGAAGCTTGCGATGGGTCTTCGAAATCTTCCCCGACGGCTTCCGGCAAATCGGAGTCTACTCGTATCAAGCAAACATATAATAAATACACAATACAGACAACAAGATAAATTTTAAAAATAAAATAAAATTCACTATTAAATAGTTCACATTTTTATGAATTTTTAGGGACTGGAATCACCTAAATCCGAGTTGAAATGCAAAAGTTATAGCAGTTTCAAGTTTTGGAAAAATCTAAATAAAAACCGAATTAATCCTTTTATTTTCCCATCAAAAATCCGCTTAAATCCTCTCGGTGACACGGTCAGCACCAGGGACATCCACGTCGGCTCGGTCACTGACACGTGGGCTCGGATGATGTCATGCTGACGTCAGCACCCACGGCGGTCCACCCACTGACAAGTGGGCCCCATGAACAGTGCTTGGACCAACCAGAAGCTGACACGCGGCGAGCAAGCATCAAGCCACGCGGACCCATTTTCTCCGGCTGTTGGATTCAAATCCAGCGGTCGATATACGGCGACGGCTGCGCCTCCGCGCGGCTACGCGGCACTATGGCGATGGTTGGATCAAAGATCTACGGCCACAAGCACCCACACTGCCATCGCTTCATCGCACCTCACACGGACGCACCGGCGCGGTTGGATGCAGATCCAACGGCACAGGGTACCCGAGCGATTCCCTATTCCCGCACGTACGTGGCCTCACTCGAATGGTTGGATCACCATCTAACGGCCATTTTTACCCGAAAACATCCCAGCCTAGCGCTACAGAGGAAGGGACGTGGTGTTACCTTGGTCGTCCGATGAAGATCCTATGGCTACCGTTACCCCAGGAGTTTACTATTCACTAGCCTACGTGGCTCGACCGGAACCGCATGATGACGATCTAACGGACATTTTCAAATGAAAACTTACGACTACGCGGCCTTACCAGATCCGCACGATGAAGATCTAACGGTCCTTAGCTACCCATGCCGTTTCAGCCCGAGGCAAATAGGAAAACACGCGGCTTTACCTCAGTCGTTCGATGGAGATCCGACGACGGTGGTGAGTCACAATGCTCGAAGAAGAGGCGGCGGTGCTTGTTGCCGGACTTGGAGAAGACGACGCAGCTAGCGGCGTTTCCGGGCGTCTTCGGTCGGAAGAAGTGGTCCAATGGACGCGGCTTGGCACGGGGGACTCGGAGAGGGTCTTAGTTGCGACGGGGAGCGGCGGACTACGGCGGAAGATGATGAAGAACCGAGAGGAAAGGTGTGCCTACTACGGCGAGCTCGGGAGCACTCTACGGTGAACGGCAGCGCACGAGAGAGGTGGCAAAAGAAGCGGAGTGAAGTGCGCAGCACGGAGGGCTATTTCACTCGCTCGGACAGCCTCGAGACGCACGCGAAGATCTCTGACATGATCCGCGGTGGCCAACGGCAACGGCGGCAGCTGACACGCTCCGTCCCGAGAAGCTTCGGTCCTATCGTGCTGTCCGATCGCCATCCAACGGCGCAGATTGAAAAATGGCTCAGAGAATCAGTGCCACGCGTCAGCATCCCAACGGTCACTTACCGAGATCCAACGACCCACGCGCTAAGGCGACGCGGCTGCTCCTCAGCCGTCCGATCGGGTTTGCACGGCGCGAAGACAACGGCGCTTAGTTTTTTTGGCGCGAAGACGTAAAGGTTGGGCCAGCCTAACATCAGAAGCTAGCGAATTCCTCCGATTTATCAATAAAAATAAATCCAATAAATCAAAGTAATTATTTAGGGCACTAAAAATATCCGAAAAATTCTAGAAAAATTCTAGAAAATATTTCAAGGCATTTTGAGCCTATATAAAATATTTTTATTTATTTTTGATAATTACATTTTCTAATATTTAATTATTCAAGAGAAGGATAATCTAAATTAATTTCAATTAAATCCAAATAATTCCCAAAAATTCAGATAAATTCAATCGATGCAAATAAATTTTAATTAATTCACAAAATTTAAATAACTCCAAAAATTTAAAATTGGGTCAAGTTTCGGGACGTTACACTATGTTAGGATCGAACCACATATGTTGTCTAAGTGTGTGAGTTGATCTCTCAAAACTCAGAATGGGTGAATGTCGCTACATTTTTGGGCACCAAGTCGTAATAACCTAATATGTGCATCTTTTGGGCAGCTATCTATATCTGAAATATATGGTCGCCTCCTTTTAAAGAATATGTGCATGTCTTTGCAAGTAGAGCAGATCATTGATGTTGTCAATTGGTGAGCATATGACTGATTTTGTGGTCTCTGCTTGCACTTGAAAATTCAAGATAGTATTGCACATATGTCGCATAAATATTGTATTGTTGCATAAAAATTTTGGCACCATGTACCCACATTATATGATGAAGGACAATGTATATGTAACATTTGAAACAACACATTATATGATACTGAACAGGAGCATCCATGATGAAGAACAAGAGCATCCATGAGTACAAATGCCATACAGGTTTAAGGTTGATACACAATTGAACCCCAATAGCATACAGGTCATACAGGTTTAGGAAATAAAAGGTTCCAAAAGCAGCCAAGTGCATACATGCTCATACAATTCAACACCATACAGGTTGATACAATTGAAAGGTTAGGAAATAAAAGATCACAAAAGTAGCCAAGTGCAGCTCATCCATTTGTTTGCCTTCCTTGGAGTCAGCTTTTTCTTCAGAGCCTTCGACGCTGGAGGCTTCCTTGTCTTAACAGTGGTGGTCATATGACTTGTCCCTGCAGAAAAATAAGGAATCAAGTGGCTTAATGCTACAAGGCTTGTAAAGATTTAAAACTTCAGAAGCTATCAACCGAAACACAATTTCATCCACAGACCATAAGCTATAAACTGAAGTAAAAATAGAAGCCCAAGTATCATACCTAAAAAAACATTAGGACGACATGTCTAAACAAAGAATTCATTATCCAATTCTTGTCCTATAGAATCGACAGGAGCAACATGGCCATCATCAATGTAGGTCTCATCGTCTTCGTCATCCTCTAATTCTAAATCACATGGCTCCTCATCTCAAAGATTCGCACATGCCTTTTCAATCACGTACATCACCGCTACTCCCTTCCATGTCGACCTACTCCAAGTTGTCATATCTTCATGTGTGTGTGCTACATCCATGTCTACCACCCCCACGTCCAATGAGTCAACATCAATTTCACCCTCATTGTCTCGATCTGGTGGACCGAGCAACGCGAATAGATTTCTAGGTTTCATTCTTACAACAGTGGACCAATTTGGATTCTTCCTGCCTTTCACATAGAACACCTGCTCTTGAGTCCCAAGAATATAAGGATCATCTAAATATCGAAAACGAGTTGTGTCAATATCAATAATTCCATATTGATCCTTTTTGAACCCTCTATTTTTATTGGCAAAGCAGTACATCGCATCAAATCGATCAAACAAAGACGACCTCCTTTTCATTTGGAAATTCTACAGATATGATTTTTTTCACCACACCATACCAATCAATATTGTTAGTGCTCTCATCGCCTTTGAGAACAACACCACTGTTTTGTGTACTCAGGTTGTTCTCTATAAAATCTGTCCGAAATAGAAAACCATTGATGAAGCAGCGGTTGTAAACACATGCGTGCCGATGGTCAGGTCCTTGAGCAAGGTCGAATAGAATACCACTTATTTTTCCTTCTTCATAGAGTTCATTGACTGTGCAAATGTAGAAAATTCTACATTAATGGTATTATTTGACAACAGATACAAATTTCCATTATAAAACTATGTAGTCACTCACCTTGCGCCAAACCAATTCTACAAATTGATCTTTGTGCCACTTTTCAACATTCCGTGGATTACTCCTTTTGAGTTCATCCATATTCTCACCGTGAGAGAAGGGAAAAATAGGGCTTTAGTAAAATAATAATGCATACAGAAGTAAAGTATATTTACATCTTAGTTGCTTACTTGACCCATGCAAAGGGTTTCATCACAGCTTTGTTAATATGTAGTGCCTAATCCACAGATCTCATAACGAGAAAGTGACTTGATAGTAAATCCTTTCTTAGTGTAGTCAATCTTTCCAAATATGCTTAGCCCAGATGGAGGTTCATTCATCGCTATGCTTTCATGTCGCTTGGACGATTGCTTGGTATCCACGCCTCCAAGAAGCGAGAGCAAAATGTCATACACTCTCTCGATATATATCCTCGGCAATTGAACCTTCAGGTAGGCTTTGTTGCTAACATAGCCTTTAAGCGTGCATAGATATCTCTCAATTGGATACATCCATCTATAGCACACAGGCCCCCCAAGTTTATCCTCTTCAAGAAGATGAACCGCAAATGCATCATGATATCAAAAAAGTCGTGGGAAGATCATCTCAAGCCGACACAGATTTTCTAATTGAATTGCTCATATTTTCTAAATCTTCCACACTCACTCCTTTGAACATATGGCATTGAAGAGCCTACTAAGTTGAATCAATGGGATAACAACATCTTCCGTAATATGTTGCGCATTACTATGGGCAAAAGTTTCAGAATATAACTTGGCAAATATGAGTTTTGAGTCCCGACACCTTACACCCCTTCACGCCCACGCATCTCTTGATATTGGAGGCGAGCTATCCGCATCTTCACTCCTTCCATGAACTTGCATAAATATGTCTTCTCATCCTTGCTCAAAAAGTACAAATACGACAAAGTGTACTTATCATTCTTGATTAAAGGATGTTGATCCTTCCCGATCCCCGATGTTGCATGTCCAAATTGAGCCTTCTCGCTATCCTTAGATTTACCTTCTATGTCAAGAAAAGTACCCAATATGCTGTCACAGATGTTTTTCTCAATGTGCATCACATCCAGATTATGTCTGACAAGCAGATATTTCTAGTAGGGTAGTTCAAAAAATATACTTTTCTTCCTCCAGTTGTGCCATCTATTTTCTTCTTCACGCTACTTCCTCTTATTCGACTTCTTCCCAAATGCCACTTGCTCAAAACTTTCAAATTGTTGCAGCACTTGAGCACCAGTCAGTGGCACCAGAGCATCCCTAGTCTCATTTCAAATTGTTGCAGCACCTGAGCACCAGTCAGTGGCACCAGAGCATCCCTAGTCTCAACCTTGTTATTGAAGCTAATCTTGTTCCGTCGCCACCTGTGGTTCGAAGGTAAAAACCGGCGATGGCCCAAGTAGCAATGCTTACACCCAAATTTCAACCACAAATACTCAGTATCCTTGTGGCAGTAGGGACATGCAAACTTGCCTTGTGTGCCCCAACCAGATAGCATCCCATATGCTAGAAAGTCATTAATTGTCCATAACAGGACTGCATGCAAAGTGAAATTCCTCTTCACCTTTGCATCCCATGTCTCAACACCATCAACCCAAAGCTCTTTTAGCTCATCGATCAGTGGCTGCAAATATACATCAATGTTGTTTCCTAGCGACTTTGGCCCTAGTATCAACATTGACATAATCCAAAATGGTTGTTTCAAACACAACCAAGGAGGCAAGTTGTAAGGGATTAGGATCACGGGCCATGTGGTGTATGTAACATTTAACATCCCAAATGGATTGAAGCTAATGTAGCAAGACCCAAATTTAACATTGTGAGGATCCAATGCAAATTCGGATACTTGTTATCTATGTGCTTCCATGCCACGGAGTCGCTAGGTGCCGATTTTTCCATCACGGATGTCCTTCCTTATGCCATCGCTTATGTGAAGATGTGGACTCTCTCATATATAACCTTTGCAGACGAGGAATAATAGGGAAATACCATAGGATTTTACATGGAACACACTTCTTGGCTGATCCATTACCACTCGCCTCATCCTTGTCAGTGAAAGCAGCCATTTTCCATCTAGACTCACCACATTTTGGACACGTATCCATGTCCTCGTATTCCTTTCGAAATAGCACACAATCATTGACACATGTGTGTATCTTTTGGTAGTCGAGGCCAAGATCATGAACAACCTTTCACACCTTGTCCAAAATGTTTGGAATGTAGTGGCCTTCAGGGAGCACAAGCGAGAACAGGTGAAGTATGGCCACTAAAGCACTGTTACTCAGACCAACCATGCACATGATCAGAAAGAGCCTGACAATGACAGATATCTTAGTAGCCTCCTTGCAACCTGGGTACAATTCTTCTCAGCCTTTTTAACAATTCAAAGAATTTTTAGCACATTCATTTGGCTCTTCATTACCGCTTATGATGTTCCATTTATAGCACCCCCGATCGGTGGAAACCAGATCATTGATAGAAGCACCATCTCGCTGCGCCAAGTCCTTCAAGTTGTTTTCTCATTTGAATCGTGGGCCATGGTCTTCCCTTGATGAAACTTTCATCAAACCCTCCGTAATCAAATGGCTTTGGACCTCGGATTATGCTCAGAGGACATGTTACGATCTAGAACAAGGATAGGGAGCAAGCCTTTAGAGGTGCCTCCAAATGTAATTTCCATAAATTCCTTGAATCCTTGTTGCCACTCATCTGATGCCTTATCCATGCGCAACCAACTCCTATCATCATGTGGCATGCTTTGAAGGCTTATCAATCAAAGAGCAAGAAATTACTCACAAACTGTCCAACTCCTTCCTACGTAGCAATGAGAGGGAAGCAATGAGGAACTTGTGGAACATTCTCTACGGAGAAGGGCTAAACCAGAAACAGATTCTTAAATTGGCTGCTAAGCAAGGGTTAACTATAGAAGGTTGTCCTTTGCCTAGCTCAAGCCCTGATGTTACCACACCACCTTCTTAATTTTGTACCCCATAGAAGGCTACTAGTGGTGTTGCTCGCATTTTCTAGGAAGTCTGTCAGGTTAACGAAGTCTGCCCAAATCTTCTAGATGCTCTTCGATCTTTTCTTCCATATTACGCTATCTCTGTTATTCACAGCATGTACTTAACTTTTCTTTTCTTTTGGTTCTAGCTCAATTTTATTCGTGATTCTTCTTCTGATTTATCATAACAGTAAATTATCCTAATAACTGGAACTATCTCTATATGATCACTGAGTAAAAAGCTATTATCTTGTATGGCTAGAGAATGTCTCTAAGAACCAACTGAAATGATAACTTTTTGCTCAATATTTTATAATCACAATGAAAGATTCTACCAAGTGCCAGCAAACCTGGAAAGTGGCGGCGATGGGAGGCCCAGGCGGTGGCGGCGATGGGAGGCCCGAGCGGCGGCGGGAGGCCCGGGCGCCATTCGAAGGGCGATGACGGGGGGCCCAGGCGGAGGGGGGAGGGCGATGGTGGGAGGCCCGAGTGGTGGCGGGAGGGCCGTGGTGGGAGGACCGGGTGGCGGCTGGAGACCAGGCGGTGGCGGGAGGGTGGCGACGATTGGAGCAGGGGATGGCCGATTGGAGCATGTAGGAGTGCGGCGGTTCGCCGATTCAACCGGGCAGGGGCGCGGTGCGGTGAAGACAGAGGGAGAATGATACGCACGGTGGCCCGATCTTTTGATAGGTGGAGGTAAGTCGATTGCTGGAGACTCGACGTTGACGATCCAGCTTCCGATCAGAACCGATCCAACCCCGCAATCGCTACACCACGGCTCTGCTGGTTATCAACCACGACAAACACTGCTGACTCGCCAAGAAGGCTTATCCTTGCATGCTAATCGAGAACACAAGCAAGAATATAGAAGAAGCAATCTGAAATTGCTAATTATATTAATCACATGAGTTGGGGTTCCACAAACCGATGATCGATCGGCGAAAACTGACAGAGTGTCTAGTTGAAATCTAAGCAAAACCCAAGGAAGAAGAAAGGGGATGGTGGCCATAAATAACATAAGCATGATGGCTGTGGGGTATACGGCCGAGGGGAGCTATCCCATTTAAACCCTAGGGTACATTTAAACCTAGGGCAAAGACCATAGATTCTGTCACGGATTGTTTTGACGAAATGCTAAATGGCTAAGTGCGGAAAGAAAACTTATAGGGAGGATATTATCGCCGTTCAAAGAAACGAATCCCAAGATTAATCATAAATATCATCGTTGAAATACAAATGCCCGCACTAAAAATATAATCACCGCCGTTCATTAATTGAACCAAAGAAGCGATAATGTTTTTTTAGTGCCGGGCATTTGTGAACCGGCAAAGGATATATAATTATTATCGCCGGTCATTTATGAACCGCAGTGATAATGTTTTTAGTGCCTGCATTTGTGAACCGGCAAAGGATATATAACTATTATCGCCGGCCATTTATGAACCGGCAAAGGATGTTCCATAGTAGTGCCATAGTAGTGCCCGTGGTAAATCTATTACTGCCGGTTGGAGACTATGATGTGGCACTGATGTGTTTTATTAGTGTCTATTCTCGTTTGTCAACCGCATCGATGTTCCCCGCCAACAACCGGTAGAGTGGCACGGTGGCAAATGCTGCCACGACAAGGACTTTTTGCCGCGGCAAGGAAAATTGGCACACCTGTTGGCACCATAGTAGTGCCGCGGCAAGGAAAATTGGCACACCCAGTACTTTTTGTTTTATTTAAAATTTCTGTTAATTAGGAATAATCAATAAAAACTTACTCTTACTATCTCATCTTCATCCATTGGTTATTTACTATTTCTGAATGATTATAATAATCAATACTCCATAAATTTCAAATTGAAGCATGTCCTTCAGACAAAATGTTTATATCACAAATTGAAGCTTGACCTTCATACAAAATAAAGCATATCCTTAATTACACAACTAAGTTATAATCCGACCTTTGTTATGATCATGTGTATGTATGTAGCTTCCTCTATGTCTTCCATGAGACCTAGGTCGATGTTCTCACCGAAAGGAGGAAGCTCATCAAACCGGTTATAGTCTTCCTCGTCGACTACATTCTCAACTCCCACAATCCTTCTTTTTATTGAAGAACCACGTATGCTCCTTGTCAGCTTGATCCTCACAAAGAAAATTTGTGTAACGGCATTAGCAAGTACAAATGGTTCTTCCTCAGATTCGACGTGTTTGAAGTCCACAGAGTGATACTGCATTTGTTGATGTTCACGCCTAGGTAGCCCTCGACCCATCGGCATCGGAAGAGGGGACCTTCAAAGGCCCATAGTCAAGCTCCCAAATCTCTTCTATGAACTGAGTACGCCCGTGATATTGCCATTGCTATCATAGGCATCTATACGGACCCCATTGCTCGTTGGTGCTCTTGTAATCTTGTGCTCTCGATATAATGTATATCCATTGATGTCGATCCTTCAAATGTCAAAATTGTATATGATGGTCCCTTAGCCGCTCTCAATTGAGCGACTGCTTATGATGCACCATGTATCTAAGCAACCAATCTCCAAAGTTATCTCTCAGGTTTCTCGCAATCCAAACCTCGACTTACATGGGTTTTCTTCGAGCATGTTCTTGTGCATCTCGACATATGGGGCCGCCATAACCGACATTGGTGCAGAATCAGAAATGTGCTTGCGTGAATGAAGCACCATCATTTGTACGGATCGATTTCACCTAGTGTCCTTTCCTTGTAGCCTCCCTTCATGGCGTAGATACGGGCACACCAATCGGTTTGAGATCCATGTAATCGATGCAGAACTCGATGACCTCCTCGTTCCCCAACCTTCGCAATGCACCCTTCCGGCCGATGTCGACATTTAACATATTTCTTCACAACCTCCATGAACCTCTCGAAGGGTACATCCGATGTAGAAACACAGGCCAAGAAATCCGATTCTTTCACAATATGAACAATGAGATGGACCACAATATCGAAGAAGGATGGAGGGAAGCACATCTCAAGCCAGATAGAGTGTAGATCACGCCTTGTCGCAACTTATCCAGCTTCAACGGGTCGATGACCTTTCGTGAAATCGTGTTGAAGAATGAACACAACTTTATAATTGGGTCTCGTGACTTTCTCCGCGTAACACCCCTAATTGCTACAAGAAGCATCTGTGTCATCATCACGTGGCAATCATGAGACTTCATACCAACTAATTTCAAGTCTTTCATTGAGACTAGCCTCTTTATGTTGGCGTAATAACCAAGCGGAACTTTGACTCCGCAAGCACTCACACACGCTTAATTTTCTCAATCTTGCTTAAAGTGTAGCAAGTTGCGGAAGGTACTTTTTTCCTTGGCCTAGGTCTTCATGATGCGCCTTCCCCGAAGTTTCAAATCTTTCAGTCCATCCGCGTTTTGAGTGTATCTTTTGTTTTGCCAAGTATGTCTAGTAAAATACCAAGCAAGTCAGTCACACACGCTCTTCTCTATATGCATGACATCGATAGCATGTTAAACATCCAGTGCTACCAATAAGGTAGGTCCATAACACGATTCTTTTTCCACAAAGGAGTCAGATCATCGAACTCGAACCGATATACTTCCAGCTCCCTTTCCATGGATAATTTTAATATCTTTTACGGCCGCAAATTTCTCTTTGCCATTGCGATGTTTCGAAGCTAAAGCAGTCTCCTTTGTACCGTGAAAAGCTCTCTTGTTGTTGCGATACGGGTGGTCCTTGTGATGGAACCTACAATGCCGCATGTAACACATTTTTCGACAAAGATTTCAGCCACCGGCCCCTATATCACCCATGCAATGCACGATCCATTGAATCCTTTTATAGTCCGCCCAAAGATTGCCAAGAGCAGGTAATCATTGATGGTTATGAACAACAATGCCCGTAGCATGAAGTTCTCTCTTTGTACTCATCCCATACCAGATAATCGCTGCTCCACAATACCGTAAGATCTTCAACCAAAGGGTTTGAGGAACACATCAATATCGCTGTTGTGTTGCTCGCCCTTTGATCAAGAACGCATCATAATGTACTTCGCTTCATGCAAAGCCAAGGAGGAAGGTTGTACATACATAAAGTCACCGCCAAGTGCTTTGACGACTACTCATGTTGCCGAAAGGATTCATCCCATCCGCATCGAGTCGAACCATATATTCCTCATATCATATGCAAAGTGTTTCTTGTATTTTTATCGATATTCCTCCACCGCGCTGAGTCGCCAGGTGTCTAAGCATTCCATCCTTTTTACGCCTCCCTGTGCCATCGCAGCAATTGAGCATGCCTTTTGTTTGCAAACGACGCTTCAGACGGGATTATAGGAAATACCACACCACCTTGGTCGGAGGTCTTTTCTTCTTACATCGCCTCGATATCGCTATCACCGCGCTTATACCGAGATGCCTTGCAAATGGGACATGCATCCAAATTTGCAAACTCATTGCGATATAATATGCAATCGCTTGGACATGCGTATTTTCGTGACTTCTAGTCCCAACGGCAAACAACTCGCTTGGCTCGCACGTGGTTGCCGGCAACACGCTACCCTCTCGAAGGACTTCTCCAAGAAACCTAATACCTGCGGAAACTCTTGTCGGACCAACCATTGATTGCCTTCAATCGCAGCAACAGAAGCACAACACGCAGCTTTTTGAACTCCTCTTGCGTACCGGTACAAGGGTGTTGTAGAATCCTCTACCATACGCCAAACTTCGAAAATCCTTTCACTCGTGAGGTCCTCCTCCCATCATGCAACATCTATTCTAGATCATCTTCATGGTTATTGATGAATGTCTCTTCATGGGTGTCAACAAACGATTTTCCACCGCGGCCGAGTCGTTGTCTTCATCATCATCAATCGATGCCCTTCACGCACAATCTCATCTTCACCATGCTCGGTCCAACAGTATAGGCGTGCTTGAAACCCTTCAAGCAAGTGTGCATGGATCGCCTCAAGGTTCAAAATTGCTTCTCATTCTTGCAATCGATGCACGGCAATAAATATAGTCCATCACTTATTTGACTTGTATGCCGAGTCAGCCGTAAACTTGTCACACCGCTAAAGTACTTCTATCGCGACGGTCCGCTTCATACATCCATCTTCGATCCATCTACAAATATTTACAACAAATAAAATCTCAAGAATCAATAAGTGCTCACAAATTGTTTTATACATTTAATTTGTGATTTAGTGCTAATTAATCTAGAAATTTTCATTACTTATAAATCTATATCCAAATCTCGATTGTAAAACCAATTAAATAATTGCTATTAGTTATATATAATGGTCCGTCCAACAAATTTGAGTACTATTGTCTCTCTTCTCTCATTTCAAGATTATTTTATCAAGGAGTATTGAATGACGAACATAATTTTTTATGCATGGCCTTTTTACATCAATTATATACCTTTTCATCCAATCGACATTTAATTTTTCTGGATGATTATAATAATCAAAACTTCATACATTACAAATTGAAGCATGTCCTTCGTACAAAATGTTTATATTACAAATTGTAGCTTGACCTTCATACAAAACAAAAAGCATATCTTTAATTATACAACTAAGTTACGATCCGACCTTCATGGTTATCGATGAACGTTTGGCCTTGTACGTGGTTGCTATTAGTTGTATATAAATCTATATCCAAATCTCGATTGTAAAATCAATTAAATAATTGCTATTAGTTATATGTAATGATCTGTCCAGCAAATTTACATTACTTATAGAAGTATTAAATTAACATACATGAAATAAAGAAACAATTTTAAGTATTTAGATTAAACAATAGTTAATTATGAAGTGCTACCACATTTAAATTCAATCAACGTATTAAATGCAATCACTGTACATATAAAAGTTGCTAATTTCAAATCTAAACTCCAGATTACAAATATAATTGTGTTGACTAGGCAATTAATAATTCTGATCACAACCTATAGCAATATAGAACATAATATCCATCTAAACAATATACAAACCTTAGATCATAAGTTAGAAACGACAAATTACACCAAATTTGAGAGCAAAAATTCGCCCCCTCTCCACCCCAATCGAGCAAGAATAGAGCTCCTCTGCTCGGACAGCTTGGGGAAGGAGCCAGGTATATATAGTGCCATATTATCATCGCCGATTATTCTCTTAAACCGCAAGAATATATCACCGCGGTTCTATCTCAAAACCAAAGATCGATATGGTCGCTGCTCTGCCAGAATTGACTTTATCACCGCCGGTTACACTGCTCAACCGACACTAATACATTCACCGCCGTTCTTCTATCTAAACCCGGAAGTGATATTGAGTCGCTTCGCCCAAAAGACTTTATCGCTGCGCTTATACATACATTGTTCTTATCACTACCGGTTTAAGTTAGAACCAGCAGTAATAATATGAACCTTCAACTCCCGCCGCCACGACTGCCGCTTCTTCCTGCTCTCCGCCAACTGCTGCACTTCCCATTTTGGCAATCGCTATGCTTCCCCATTCTCTCGCTAACCGCCGCTTCTTCCCCATTCCTCCTCTATATAATGTGCAAGACTAACTGTGGCGCCTCACAATCCACCATTGCCGCAAGAATGGCCCCACCCAAGAAGCGAGCACATACTGGGCAATGCACTGATCCGCTGCCAGAGAAGAAGGAGGAGAAGGAGGAGGAGGCGGAGGAGGCGGAAGAGAAGGCGGAAGAGGAGGCAGAGGAGGAGGAGGAGGAGGGCGACGACGACAACGACAGCGGCTGCGGCGATCTCCTTCGGTGTTGGGGCAAGACCAACTACGGCACCGAATCGGATTCGAAGGAGGAGGAGCACCGCCGCAACTCCGATCGGTCATCCGGCAGTAGCTCCGGCGACGAGGAGGAGGACGACGACGACGCACTTCGGGACCCGACCACAATCCGAAAACCCTCGTGTTTTCAAAGACTAGTCCTGTGATCGAGAGCTAGTGCCCACAGCTAACAAAGATGAATATCACAATCATACACAACGGAATAATAAATAAAGTATTCATCTTTTAATATAACATGTTGAACAACTTTAAAGTCAACTTACAATTGTGAAGCCTAGATGGCTTAAACTCAGAGTAAAACTAACAAATAGTTGAATGAAGAACGCCAGAATCCCATCAAAATACCACGTGCATTTGACAAGGTTCAACTCCTAGATATTCGCCTTCTTGCGTAATCCTCCTCCTTCAAGATAAAGACTTCTTCTCAATCGGTGATGTTTTGTTAAAGCAAGGGTGAGTATACAATCAGACTCAACAAGTCATGCATGTAATGCGCTTCTATTACTACATGCATGGCTTATTCCAAAGAAATAGCTGAATGGTTCTTTTGCAATAAAGCAGCATTCACAAATAATCATAATAGATAGAAAAGCAGTAAAACAAGTAATACTCATAATAAATTTCGTAATCATTCTCAAGTAAAGCATTTCTCATCCTTAACCAATTTCCATATCACATTGTTCACATTCCCAACCTCATTTTTATCAAAACTCTACCCCTTGACTGTAATCCCCGAGCATTGTCCAATACCGTGGACAAAGCTATTCGAATAGTTTTTACACTCTGCAGAGGTTATACACTTTACCCACAAGATATAATCAACTCACCACGTCAGCCGTGAATCGTCATACAATAGTATGCGAATGAGCGATCATAACAAAGCCTTTCCAAAGATCCGCTCTAAACCCACATCGCCTCGCTATGGTTTCAACACTGTGGACTGGTTACCACATCAGTGGCCCCTCTTGCGCTGTGAGTTTTACTACCCGCACATTTGGGACTCACTCCACCACGACAAGATCAAGAATAGATTTCACAATTTACTCAGCTAGGTCCGTCCCATTTCGAACTTGTGGTTGTATGAATGACTCAGGTCAAAGGCTCGCAAGGTTAAGTCCTTAGGGTTGACCGAGGCAAGACTAACCAAAAGTCCATCACATCAACATGTCATAAAACCAAATGCGACCGCCCAATTGCCACTCTTGGCCCACCAACCAAATGCGACCGCCCAATTGCCAGTCTTGGCCCACCAGAAACAATCTTAAAACCAAATGCGACCGCCCAGTTGCCACTCTTGGCCCACCGGAAACAATCTTGCCACTTGCCTCAGTCTAAATCATTTTCCCACCATAGTCTTTTACCATGCACCACGTGCCATCATCAACTCAATAACACATGTCACATTCTCAAAAACACATTCCATATCTCATTAAGTCAACATTAACTTTAATATTCCAAAATCATGATCAAACTACGTGGCAGGGCTAAGCACACTACATACGGTCTAATTAACCTATATTGGCAAATTATTAATGTCCAACTATTAATCCACAACCTAGGGTGACAAATGAATCATGGCATACAAATAATAGCGACAAGGTGGCAATAACAAGTAGGTTGATTATCTAATCCCAGATTAATTGAAATTAGTTTATTTCAAACTAGCATGCAATAATTTGAATCAAAGTAAATTTGTAAAACTGGGAGCAATATGATCAAAGCACGACTTGCCTGGCCCTCGCTATCTTTATTGTTCTTTACTCTTTATCTTTAACTCTGGATCTTCGATCTTCAATCTTTACTTCCTTGATCTTCAGCTTCTTTGAATAACCTCCGGACAACACGTCTAACGATAAAGAAACACAAATACAACAAAATTCAAAAGCAATTCAAATAAACTCCAAATTAAGAACGAATAGCATTGGGCACAATGGCTTAGATGAAATTAGGAACTTAAATGGATTAGATCGATGATTAGACAAAACAGAATGGCTTTCGAAAAATTCACCGAAGAGAAAGATTAATAATTGGGAAAGAAGGAATAATATTCCGAAGAATATTATCTTGGTTGGATCATCGATGACATATGGACTCTCGATCTATAGACCGGGTCCACGATGATACGTTAGTTCACCATAAACTAAGCAGATGCTCGAGGTTGACTTTCGTTAACTGAACAGATACACAATAAACAAAAGAAAGATAAGCTGATAGATTAGATATGGCTCAAAGATATGACACATGGTCAATGGTCTAGCGACCAAGTCCACGAATGAATTCTAGGTTAATGGCATATTAGATTTTTAGGGATAAGACAAGGACGGTTGGGATCGACATTCAGTGCGATCCGATCTGGGCTTCAGTCATACATCGATGAAAAGGCTCGATGATGACAAGACGGCGATGATAAGAAGACGGGGCTAAACTCAAGGTGATAGGGCTAGATCACATCAAGGCGATAGAAAAGGTAAGGACATCACATTAGGGCTTTCACTTGCATGCACCTATGCGATGACAGCGATACAATGAGAGCAAAGCGTTAACAGCGGGATGTTAACGACAGATCGTTAACGGCGAAACGTTAACGACGGAACGTTAACAGTGGAGATGAAGCGATGACGGAACACATATGAAATAACAAGGTAGCGACCACCGGCTGATAGATAGGACAGCGAGGTCATGACATGGCAACTACATGGCAAATTTGTGCTGGCCGAATGGGTATTGCCGAGGCAGCAGACAAGCAAAACGGAGTAACGATTTAAATAACCGAGATACAAATGAATAAAATAAAATAAATAGAAACTAAAAATTATAATAACAATACTGGCAGATAGAGGATGAATTTAGATGAATTTAGAAATTTGAATCACTCGATTCTGAGTTCGGATGGAGGAGAATGGATCAAACGAAGTTTGACTAGAAAGAAAATCCGAAAATAAGAAATCGCACAAGAGCATCGCCACAGTGCTTCGCTTTCATGTTTCTGGCTGTTTTACTGAGAGCCATTAGAGGCATTTTGCATCAACATTACCGAGCTTGGAGGCATGGGCGGCCGCAAATAGCGAGAATGGAAAGAGGGCGGCGTGCGGTGCCGAGCATGTGACTAACGGCTAATCTGAGGATCAAGCGACCCATGGCTTCGGATTCAAGAAGCTGGCGGCACAGACAAAGGTTCGGCGAGGCAGCAAGAATGACAAGGCGGCGGCGATGGAGGCGCCTGGCCGGGAACGCAGGGAGGACGCGCTTGGCGTGAGCAAAGACCGGAGCGGCGCCACGACCATTGGCGGTGGGTTCGGCGACTCACTTGCGGCTCGGCGGCTCGGGGAAGGGCGGCCAAGGGGTGGGGTGGGCGGCAAGGTGAGGGGAAGCTCATGGGCACGCCGCCGACCACGGGAGACCTAGGCAGCGGCGCCATGGACTAACGGAGCGACAAAAAATGGCCCGAATGGCATGGCGACCAAAAACACAATAGAACGTGGAATTTCTCAAAACTAGCGGAAGCACAGCGTAGAGCAAGGTCATACTAGGCTACATCTAAAAGGAATTTGATTGGGGATTACCGTTTTGGGAGGAATCGACAACGAACGGAACCCGACTTGACGACGAACAAACACAAATTCCCGGAGCAATTCTTGATGAAACCTAGATTTTCTTGAGGGGTTATGATCTACACACTAAGGCTCACAAGATGACGCGAACGGAATTCAATTTGCCTTACCGGATCAAAAGATGACACGGCGATGTCAACGGAGGACGTCCGGCGATCGTTTCTTCGATTTTTGGGAGAGCAATCGCTCTGGAAATGAAGGGCAAAGGTGAGCACCGTGTTGGGGAGACTGAAACGCACGTTTTGGGTGGTCACACGCGTTGAGAGGATGAGAAACGGAAAAGTTATGGCCTAAACAAGAAACGGCAAAGAAGTGCCTGCAGATTTCGTTTCACTTGATTTTAGTAGGGGAAACTGTAGGAGAATTGAAGCCCTTAACTAGACCTTTGATTTGCAACTGACCTCACTCAATTTTGTTGAGAATTGCAAAAGTTATGAGCATTTAAAGTTTGGGCTGCAAATGGGGCTGGAACGTGAACAGTGTGCCGGCTGGAGGTTGAAGATGAACAGTGCTGGACACGTGTCGCTTTCTCATTGGTTGGAATAAATGGAGAGACAAAAGCGCGAGAAATAAAATAGCAAAAATGATCGAAAAATCTTGTAAAAATTCCTAAAATACTAGAGATTATTTGGAACCCAATAAAATTGGTTTCACTGAATTTTGATAAGTTTTGGAATTTAGACAATTCCGGGACTAATATACTGGATTTAACGAAAGATCGCGAGAGATAAAATACCAGAGAGATTCTATAAATCTTAGAAAAATTCCCAAAATCATTATAGAATATTTGGAACCTAATTCTATGAATTTTGATATTTTTGGAGTATTCTAGAACTCGGGTGAAATTTCAAATAAGAACCGAAATTGAAATTTTGACTTTAATGACCAGGTAAAGGATTGAACTTTAATTTTGGAAGGATATGGATGATAGTTTAATTAGAACACCGAGGGAAATCAGAATTTTGAATTTAAATGGAATTTCAAAGGAAAAGTTTGAATTGGAATTTGGATATAGAATTGCCCGAACAATTAATAATTCAAATTAAAAATCCAAATAAAAATCCAATTAACATCCAAATGCTTAAATTAATATTTTTAATTAATTTTTAGCAAATCTCAAATTTGAAAAATTCCCTGAGATACAAAGGACACTGCAAAAACTAAATTTTAAACTACTTGATGTACACAGAAGGCACATTAAATTGTTTTAGATTTAGAAAATTCTAAATTAAGCTTCTTTAATCAAATAAGATTGATGTAAAATTTTTGAAAAGCTAATTTAAATATAAATTTTTGAAAACCCAAATTTTGGGATGTTACAACTTCTGGATGTAGTTTGCGCCATTTTGGGTTTCAAACGGTTAAAAGCGATTGGCCTGTTATATTTTGTATATAAAATTAGGACTAAATATGTAATTCTGAAATAAAAATGTTCTGGAATAAAAATGTTCTGATTGCTTTTGTTTTGCTAAAGTCTGGAGATTGTGGCATTGTTTGAAGAAATGTAACTTTGTTCTGTTATTTGGTAGTCTAATGTCCTGAGATGATTGCATGTGCCTCGTTGTTGTCTGGCAATTAGTAGTCTTTTGGGTTTGTTTTTTGTGGTTAATTCTGTCGGTTCTTGCTATGTGTTGCTGGGAACAGTAATATCACTGCCAGTTCTGGAGTAAAACTGGCAGTGAAAATGGTCTTATCACTGCCGGTTAAAAACAAAAACCGACAATGATAAAACACTCTCAGTTTAGTGAACCAAGACCGATATTTTCTTATCATCTGCGGTTCTCTCTAAAGTCGCTAATGATATTGCCTCCATTCTTGCGGAAAAATTATACTATTCCTATCATTGCCGGTTGAAGTTAGAACCGGCAGTGATAATATTATCACCGCCGGTTGAATTTAGAACTGGCAGTGATAATATTATCACTGCCGGGTCGGGCCTACCCGAAAGTGATGGGGGTTGCGGATGAAGCAGTCTGTAGTAGCGTCCCCTTGCATCGGTGGCACACAATTCCCGTTGTACGACCCGTGGAAGCAACCGATGAAGAACTCTTTGTTGGTGCCTGCACATGGTTAGATTTACTCACCTCGGGTGCACGTGATGGTGATGGTGCTGCTGAACGCGCCGCCTACTCGTGGAGGGGGCAGCAAGCCGAGTGGTGGAAGGTAAGGTTGTTTGGCCTTGTCCCGGTGTCAATCTTGGCGCCGATACACCACCAAAGTTGCTCTGTGTCCTTTGTTGTCTTCCCTGCAATTCTTTTTCTGCCAACATAGCAAGTTGGAACAATCTATTGATGTTATTATATTCTTTGTAATCAATTATGTCCTGGATTTCACGTCGTAAACCCCCATAAAAATGAGCCATCTTATCTTCTTCATCCTCAAATACCTCACAACGCAACATGCCTATTTGTAGCTCTTGATAGTACTCCTCTACAGATCTATTACCTTGATTCAAGCGTTGCAATTTCTTACGTAAATCACGTTTGTATGAAGGAGGAACAAATCTACTATGCATAGCTTGCTTTAATCTATCACATGTATCAGGTTGTAAACCAGAATTTACTACTTCATTCCATCAAATGATAGCAAAATCTTTGAACTCACTAGTAGCTTGTCTGACTCTATGTACTTCAGGAACTAAATGGGAGTTAAATTTTTGCTCAACAATTATTTCCCAATTTAAATAAGCTTCAGCATCATATGAACCAGAAAAAGATGGTATGGTAAATTTAACTTTAGAAAAAGGATCATCATTTACACGACCATTGTGATGATTAAAATTATTACCTCCAATACCTTGACGGTTGTGATTCAGGCGTTGTTGTTGTCAGATATCCGTGCAAATGCGAAAGCAAAGAGCGGCATCATGGTCCTCTCCATCCACATCATCTCCCACGACAGACTCTTCATGGTCCTCCACTCTACGAGCTCTGTTGAGAGGTGGTTGTCTCTCAAAATTCTCCAACCACGTAAGAAGGTTGGCGATGTTTCTCTCAATCCTGTCCAATCTTTGGTCATTGTCTTGACCGATTCTTGCGATGTTTGCATTGATGTCATTCAGTGCATTGTTAAGCTCGTGTCTTGTAACACACTCATCATCTTCCACACCTGCCATTGTTAGTCAAAAGGGAAAAAAACAAAGACAACACAGTAGTATTATCCCTGTCAACTACTAGGTGGTGGAAGGTGGATTCGCTCACTCTCAAGCGTCTTACCACGCTCTTACAAGTGTTCTTACCAATGCAGCAGGTGGTACAACCGGCGGCTGGTTCGTGATACTGTGGTTGGAGCGTGAGTGAAGCGATTGCAAAGTAGAACCTGAACTAATTTGAAGTATGTGGAGCTCGGAAGGCAATGTTATGTAGCAAAGGAATAAGCAAGATGTCAAATGTAATAGCAAAGTGAATAAATGCCCAAAGTACTTGTCACAATTGCTGGTCTAACCATGTTACTAGAACTAGTTCAACCAAGCTAGGATATATCAAGTACAAAGGACTCAAAGGATGCAAGTAATTCTGATTTTCTTCTTCTCTTTGCTTCTTCTCTTTCTCTTCTCTCTGTTTTTTTTTGCCGGTTTGGCTCTTTCACTCCTCTTATTTTTTTAAATTTTTTTTCACTTTTTTTTCTAACACAAATATATACCTCTTAACTCAGAGGGGAAACAAAAATCACACAATTTAGAGCAACAGACAATAGTAAACAAATGCCCAAAAAGAATTGACAAAACAGGACAGCAAACTTCCGGGTGCCGAAACTCGGTCTTAGAAGCTTTTTTTGAGGGTCAAAAAATGCACAGGTCTAAAGGCTTGTGAAATTTTCAAGTGCGCGTCGTTGTCCCCTTCGAAACAAAAAAAGTAGACCCAAATCGGAGTTCGTATGCAAAAGTTATGGCTGTTTTACTGAACACTGCGTAGATTGGGTCTTTCTCGGCCTTCACTTCTTTCCTTCGGTTCCATTAGGGTTAAGCTATTGATAGGACTGCATCGAGAGAATAAAGGCTAGTAGTGCAGGGCAATTGACACAAGGCGACTCGTGACCTATCTAGGGCTTGCGGTGCAGGATATAGAACACAAGGCAGCTCGCAAAGGCAAACCGAGTAGGACTCGGTTTGGTGTCGGTTCTTGGCTGTGGTGGGATGAATTAGGGCAGCGGAAACAGTGTCAACTAGAGACTAGGTTCACGACTTCAACCAGCAACAAGACGATTACTATGGACACAAATTCAACAAAGCAAACTGAAAACGAAAATTGCAATGGCACAATGGGTTATAGGACAGTGGAACGATAATGAACAGATGATGAACAAATTTTTTTGTAGGGCTAATTTTCTGGTTTCTAGGTCGATGGAATAGTGAATAAGGTGGGGAAAACTAGGGTTACCTATCAATAAGCCGTGGCTCTGATACCACTTGATGCGCACGGTGCCCCGATCTTCCGATAGGTGGAGGTAAGTCGATTGGTGGAGACTCGACGTTGACGATCCGGCTTCCGATCAGAACCGATCAGAACCCTGCAATCGCTACACCACGGCTCCATTGGTTATCAACCACGCACAAACACGGTTGACCTTGCCAAGAAGACTTATCCCTGCATGCAAATTGAGAACACAAGCAAGAATAAAGAAGAAGCAATCTGAAATTGTGAATTATATTAAGCACACGAGTTGGGGTTCCACAAACTGATGATCGGCGAAAACTGACAAAGTGTCTAGTTGAAATCTAAGCAAAACCCAAGGAAGAAGAAGGGGGATGGCGGCCATAAATAACATAAGCATGACGGCCAGGGGTGGGGGCTGGCCAGAGGGTGAGCCATCCCCACGAAACCCTAGGGGTACACTAGCCTTGGGCCCAAAACTGGGGTGGCGCAGCACCCGATAGATTCTGTTCATTGGATTGTTTTGATGATTCCTAACGATTCACAAGGAATTTGGTAGTGGGATCAGATCCATTGGAAAGCTTATCTCCTCAGCTTTCAGTGGAGTGGTGGAACGTCCCAATCGGAGTTCGTATGTGGCCTGGGCGTCCGTTTGAAGCTGGACTGGTCCTGGATGGCCGAACTGGACTTGTGCAACATCCAATCTACTTGTGGCTGGTCTTGTTGTGTGTCTATTCCCATATTTCTAAGCAATAACACATCACAATTATTTAGTAGTATCTCATCCATGACAAGATAATTAGGAACAGCGAGAAACGTATTCACCTCATGGTTTAGTTGACGTGCACGTGCTCTCGTTATTGGCCCTTGTGTTATAGTGTGTATATCCGAAGGAACGATGTCCTCATCAGAGAAGGGACGACTCAGAATTGAGTGTGGAAGAGCAGGGAGAGAAGACATGGCTCAGAGAGAGCTACACAGGTTGGGCTTCAGCGCATTCGTTGGAGACGTAGTGGGCTGGATCACACTGATGTCTATCTCCGCTGATTTTTTTCCCCTGACCGGGAAGGCCCACGCAGTGGATATTGCAACAGAAAATAAATCATTGCTATAAAATTAAAATTTTCCACGAAAAACAATATTATAGCAACAACATTTATCCGTGGCAATAAAATCTTATTTAATGCAATGATTTTATTTTTTGTTGCAATACGACCAACATTTTGCCATGACAGTACACAATATCACAACGCACATTAAATCGTGGTAATATATTGAACGTATTGCCACAATTTTTCAAATCGAGGCAATAACACCACTCTAATGCAACAAAATTTATGGTGTTGTAAAAAATTTCATGGCAAAAGCCCGGATTTCTAGTAGTGAAAGTCTGCATCAGAAAAGGCTCTAAGGGACCATCTTGCCATGTCGGCAGGGAGAGCAAACTAAGTCTTTGACTATCTTGAGTTTGGGCAAACCATGAATAAGATCGCGGCTGCTAACTCTGGTCAAATAATCAAAACCAATGTGACCAAATCTCCTATACTAGAAGGAGAGATTACGGGACTCAAAAGCAATCAAACACCAAAGAGAGTCTCCAGAAGAAACAGAAAAATTAGTACAAAAGACTCTCCCAAATCTAGAAATCCCGCAAACTAACTCTCCTAATGAATCAAGGATTCTACAAGCATTATTCTTAAAGCTTACCTCGAAAGAGTCATCGATAAGCTGAGAAATAGAAAACAAATTATATTGCAGCTTACTCACTAAGGCAACATCCTTAAGAATAAAATTTTCATTAATGCGCATTTTACCTTTAGCAATGACTCTACAAGAAGCATCCCCAAAAGTGATCAACTCATCACGGGGCTCGGACTAGGAAGAGAACCAACGAGAGTCTCCGGTCATATGGCGAGAACAACCGAGTCAACAATCCAAACATCTCCCTTCCCCATCCGACGAACCTAATCAAATCAAAAGAGAGAGAGAAAACTCAGTACTGGGATAAAGTGAGGACCTGGACGCTGCCCAAAAACAGGTGACTCTCTAACCTGTCTAGTAGCAGTGTGTACCTTAGAAGTACTCAGAGTCTGGGGAGGTCTCTGAATACCCCTAAGAGCAGCAACACGCTCACACCTCATGATCTTGGCGCGCCTAAAACAGAAATCTACTAGGTGACAATCCTTCTTACAGAAGGTGCATGAATACTTCGCCTTGCTAGAGGCAGAAGTGACAGGAAAAGCACCTCTCTGTTCAAAAATCCCATGGACAACCCCAGCAGACCTAAACAGAGTGGTACCTACCCTAGCAGCCACCACAATCTCTCCACTCTTGGATTCATGCACAATGGTAGGAGGATGAGTCCTAGCATGCTCCAAGTGGTCAAATCCTAGACCTTGATTAAATCTGCTAATTTTTTATTGGTCTAGAATGAGATTTAGCTTCTTCTTGCCTCCTACAAACTTCTCGAGAGTGCTTATGAGATACTCACACTCCCAAAAGAGAGAGGCAAATGAAGAACAGGGGTGAGAGGAAGAAGAACCAGAAAGAGAAGAAGAAACACTAGCACGTGTATTTTTCTCCCTCAGCACGGCTACCTCAATCTTGAGGGCCTCACAAGAAACGCAAGGAGCTTCTCTAATTCTATGGGCTTGGTCTTCTAACTTCTTCCTAAGCTCGACTTGGATTTTATCCAAGTCCCCCTCAATCACAGAACAATGCAAGCAACTGTTAAGTGACTTATCTAGTAAGTCCTTATCAAGTTTAGCACACTTGACATTTAAAACTTCATTGTCAAGTTTTAGTTGCTTACAGCCCTCACATGAGCTGACAGGGTCCTTAGAAGCATGCATTGCAAAAAGCTTCATTGAGCTGGTCATAGGAAGGTACCTCGTCCGAGTCACAGTAGAGCTCGGAGTCGTTAATGCCATTGGTGTCCGCCATGAAGCACATGCCGGAGAAGTCGTCGCCACTTTTTTTCTCTTGTGGATCGTCCTCGCCTTTGTCGCTCCATATCTCCGTGTCGGAGAGGTTGATGTCGTCGAGGGCGGCGAGGACGCAGTGTAAGAGCTTCTTGTTCTTGGAGAAGTTGCGGTACTTCTTCTCGTGCGCCGTCTCGCGAACTGGAGGTTTCTTGTTATGGTTCTTATCAGTGTAGTCGTTCTTGTTGGAACCGCCAGAGTCATTCTTTCCCTTCTCTAGTTTGGGACAATTCGCTCGAATGTGGTTGGGGCCATCACATTCGAAGCAGATGATCCCACCACCTCTCTTCCTCTCTCTCACCCTCTTGTAGGGTGAGAGAACTTGCGAGCTAAACGAGTAAGCTCAGTTTCTAAAATTTTTTTTCAGTTGGTCATCGCTCAGCTCGCAAAGGGCGGAGAGGGAAAAACCAATAGAAGATCCAATGGGATCAGTGACCAAGGCCATCGACTATGATTTCGTCTTGCAAGAGACGATGTCGATCTCATGAGTCTTGAGTTAGGAATAGAGACCATCAAGAGTCAAGGTCGACAAGTTAGTAGTACCCTTGATGGTGGTCACTTTCATCTCCCAAACATGAAGATCGAGCGCGGTCAAGAAGTGTCGAGCATTGTCCAAGTCAGGGTATGTGCAACCAACTACCCGGAGATTGCTCAAAATTTTTGTAAATCGACCGAAACACTCATCAAGACTCTCACCACTGTGTTATTCAAACTTGTTGTACTCACACTTGTATTGATCCTGCCTCACGATCTTGATTTAGGTAGTGTCCTCATAGTATGCATTGAGGGTCACCCAAATCTCGTGAGCAGATCGTAGGTGAGAGATCCGATCATACTCACTACGGCTGAGTCCTTGTATGAGAATGTTCCTCACCTTAGCATTTACCTTAACGTCAGCCATATTGCTTGCCGTGACGTTCTCATCGGTAGGAACCTCATATGGGAGCTTCACCTTCTGCCATATCAGGAAGCCCTGGGCAGTGATGTATGACTCCATCTAGGACTTCTAAAATGGAAAATCGACACCATACTCACCATGGCCCTCGAGACCAATCAAGATCTATGAAAGAGCAAAACAGGCTCTGATACCAATTGAAGGATCGAGATGGTGAACAGAGGGAGGGTGAATGGTCGCTCTCGACGTATTTCGCCGAACAGGACCCCGTGTAACATCCCCAATTTCGGTCTTTTGCCTAAAGTTAATTTAAATTAATTAATTTCAAATTTTGGTTTTTCCTCGGTGTTCAAATTAACCTGGCATCCATATCCTTCCGAAATTGGAGTTCAACCCTTTATCATCCGCAAAGTCGAAATTCCAAATTCCGGTCCTTATTCGAAATTTCACCCGAGTTTCAAAATACTCCAAAAATTTCAAAATTCATAGAATTAGGTTCCAAATATTTCAAAATGATTTTGGAAATTTTTCTAAGATTTATAGAATCTCTTTGCTATTTTATCTCTCGTGGTCTTTCGTCAAAATCAGTATATTCGTTCCGGAATAATCTAAATTCCAAAATTCATGAAAATTTAGTGAAACTAATTTTATTGGGTTCCAAATAATCTGTAGTATTTTTATGAATTTTTCCAGGATTTTTTAGATCATTTTTTCTATTTTATTCCTCGCGCTTTTGTCCTTTCATTTCTTCCAACCAATGAGAAAGCGACACGTGGCAGATACTGTTCATGCTTCTTCCACCTCCAGCCAGCCACTTCCAGAGAACGCATTTCTTTTTCCATTCATGGTTTTCCAAATTTAAATCATCATAACTTCTCATTTCCTCCACCAAATCATGCGTGGCTGGATCCATTGCGAAGAGGGAGAAGAGGAGAACCCATTTCCCATGACCATTCATCCTTTAACCTATCGGAATTGTATTAATTGAATAGAAACTGAAATGCACTCAAACATCAATAACTCGGCTGTTTCTCCATGAAACGATAAGTTTTCACTTCTCCAATCGTCGTCCCGGTGTTCTCTATCCCGTGCTCACCTTGCCCTGCTGATTCCGTACCATTTCCCATCCCAAAACTCGAGAAAACCCAACGCTGGCGCACTCCAAAGACACCGGCGAGCCATCTCTTGCTCTGGTGAGTTTCTAGACAAACCAACCACGTCACTTTGTACCCCTTGCTTCCGTGATCACAACCATTCAATCGGATTTGATTTTTGTTATAGTTTGACCCCGAATTTCAAGTTTGTTCGCCGTCGGCCGTCGCTCCGTTCGTCGTCGATTTATCCCGTTTGGGGACGATTGAATTCAATTCCTTGCACCCGTAGAATCCCCTCGATGCTAGCTATCTGGTGCTCACCTTAGTTTCGAGAAATATCGCTTTTTCATATGGTTTGGTCGTCATGCCACCCGTGTCGTTTTTGGCGCCGTCGGACTCGTCGCTGCGGGCCTCCTCGCCGCCGGCCACCGTGGGCTTGACCTTCGGCCACTCTCGCCGCACCCTATCCTGGCTCTGGCCACTGCTCCTCTGACCCCGGCTGCCGCCGCACCGCCATTCCCTTGTGCCTGCGCCACGCCCTGGCCATGAGCCTCCCTGCTGGTGCAGCCGTGCGCCCTGCCGGCCAGCGAGCTCCCCCTCCGGCGAGTCCTTTTCCCAGTCGGCTGGTTCCACCATTGCTTCTCTCTGTTCTTTCTTCTGTACAGAACAAACGGAAACGATGCACTGTAGCTCGCGATGCTACAGTGCAATTTCTCAATTTCGTGATTTTATTTCTTGTGAAACTTCCTTTGACTCATTCTTCTCCATCCGAACTCGGAATCGAGTGATTCAAATTTCTAAATTCATCTAAATTCATCCTCTATCTGCCAGTACTTTTATTATAATTTTTAGCTTCTGTTTAATTTATTTTATTCTTTTCGTGCACCGTTTTGCGCGTAGTCGACGAAGCTGCCGTAGTCGCCGACGAAGGAGAAGATCTTCAGTGCAGCGCATCGCGTTTCATCGACGAAGGCAAGTTGTAGTCCTTTGACCATGTTGTACCCATGTTTGAAAATCTATTTTGTTTCATACAAATGTATGCTATGTGATACAAGAACTATTTACTGGGAATAGCTATATGCCAAATTTCCATTATGCCACCTTGATTATTTGAGATGCCATGTATCCATTGTCACCCTAGGTTGGGTTGTTTACTAGTTGGACATAATTGTAGTACCAACATTGGGTTAACGTAGCTATGCTTAGACCTGCTTAGTCGTATGTTGGGATTCATATCACCTGTGAACTAATGTTAATCTTGACCTAATGAGATATTGAATTGTGGCTGTTGACCACTGTTGTAAAACTTGTTGTACCATGGCAGGGGATGCCATTGGTCTTGATTGAACAAAATGTTTTCCCTCGGGCAACTGATCGTGCAGTAAAGGGGGTGCTGTCTAGCACATTGGGATGTGGTTGTTTTGCTTGAGATAATTTAAGGACTTAATCTTGTGCGCCATTGAACTGGGCCAAACTGTGCAACCACAAGTCCGGTATGGGACGGACCAAGCTGATTAATTTGTAATGTCTAGTCTTGAGTATTGCCAGTTGTTGGTGTGGGTTCCGGGATGGACGGGTGGACTCACATGGCTCAAGAGGGGGCCCCGAGGGGCGAAACCTTAGAGGGCAGTACCGAGTTCAGATGTGCATTGTAAAGACTTTGTCATGATATCTCTGCGACACACCAAAGGAAGTGTGTTAATATCGATTGCACTAAGAGATGTTCATGTCTTGTGGGTAAAGCTGTACAACCTCTGCAGAGTGTAAAACTATTGAATAGCGCGTCATGATCATGGACAAGCTCGGGAATTTCACACGGGGTATAGAGTGTTTTCTTGTAATGTGGAATTGTTGGGGTGTGAACGGGGAGTTCACTGTTGTTTTGTTGTCTCAAGCTATACTGTTGAATTGTATGGTTGATACTTGTTTCAAATGAGGTAGGGTGATGCCTCGTCATTCTGTTCATGTTGTCTACCATTGATTTACCTGTTATTTATTATTGTTTTATCAATCTACCTTCAATCTATTGTATTTAAATTCAAGTTATTGCTTTCTGCAAATGAACCATATGACTATCCTTTGACAAGCCGTGCATGAATATATTGCATCATTTCCCTACGGCTTGTTGAGTACGTTGTGTACTCACGGCTTTATGCCCCTGCTGTTTAGTTGCTGAGGAAGGACTAGGGAATGAATATCAAGAGGAGGAATACTATGATGACTACGTGGACTAGGAAGGTGTTCCCCAGGCGATTGCCTGTGGCATGTCGAATGGCTCAAGTTATTTTATTTCCGCTGCAATAGTTTCACTTGTTTCTTAAGCCAAGAGGCGTTGGTGTATGAACCTTGACCATAAGGTCGTTTGCTTTATTCAATAATAATTTGTTTCTTCTTAGTTATTTCGATAATTGGAATGGTATGTCATCTGTGTTTCCACTGTGTGCACTAGCGTGATTCTGGACTAGAGTAGTATACACAGAGGGTTTCAGATTTGCATATCCGGGTCCCTACACCCCGTCAATGGACAGGGAGTCTCCTAGGATGGAGACTATGGTTCGGTAGAGGGCGTCTTCGTGGTCGGAAACCCGAATGACTCTCGCACAAGGGATCCTAGGGATCAACAGATCAAAGAACACAGCGATATACCTAGGTTCAGGCACCCAGTGTGGGTAACAGCCCTACGTCCTGCTAGATCTTTGTTGAGGAAATATGGAGGCGGTTACAATGGCTCTTCTTTCACTAAGTCTTTCGACCTCTTGCCTTCGGATCCCCCCTCTCCATGCACCAAAGCTCCCTTCTATTGACTGGGCTAGCTCGGGCTGGTAAGGGGGGTGACATCATACTGATCTATGTGTCATTTATTACACCCATCACTATGGTCTTATCATACTGACGCACGCCTCATTTACTACACCCCTCACTGTAGCCTTGCCCTTCAAACGCCATTTAATGTCGCTGTATGGCTTCGCCTGGTCCGCCCGAGATGCGACGTTCCTGCGATGGGTTAGGTGTGAGGCGTTAGTGGGATGGGCCATCGTCGTGTCGATAGCAGAATTCTTCACCATCAATGGCCCTGACACAATGTGTCAGGCTCTGATACACCGTGTCAAGGGAAGGAGATTTCGAGGTGAAGCCTCCCTTTTATTGCTTTGGTCGCCCACATGGCCTGGCCGCCACGGGGACCGACGCCCAGCGGGTAGGGCCTGATCGCCCGCCTGCCCGCCAGGCCGCCACGTGGGCCAACGCTAGGGGAGAGGGGCGTGATTGCCCGCCTGCCCGCCAGGCCTCCACGAAGGCCGACGCCCAACGGGCAGGGCCTGATCGTCCACCTGCCAGCTAGGCCGCCATGTGGGCTGACGCCCGGTGAGAGGGGCGTGATCGCCTGCCTGCTCGCTAGGCCACCACGGAGGCCGACGCCCGACGGGTAGGGCCTGATCGCCCACCTTCCCGCGAGCCGTCCGTGGGACGAGCCGAGCGCGGCGTGATCCTTCGCCTTTCGCTAGGCCACCACGGAGGCCGGCGCCCAATGGCAGTGGCTCGATCGCCCACCCGCCCGATCCACCACGGAGGCCGGCGCCCGGAGAGGGCGTGATCACCCCTTTGCGCCAGCCGCCACAGATGACGGCCGCTCGTGGCGTGGCTTGATCGCCCACCTGCCCGCCAAAGATGTTTTCTAGATGACCATGCAATAAGAGAATTACCCAAGAAATGACATGAGCCAGATGTACTTTTTCTATCAATTCTACAACCTCCAAAATCAGCATCAGAGAATGCTCTTCAACTAATACATGAGGAAGCAGAAAGCCATATGCCAAAGTCTTGAGTACTATGAAGATACCTGAAAATCCTCTTGACAACTTGTCGATGTGAAGCACGTGGGGAAGCTTGAAAGCGTGCACACAAGCACACAGCAAATTGAATATCCGTCCTTGATGCAGTGAGATATAACAATGAACCTATCATGCTTCTATATTCCTATCGATCAACCATCTCACCATCTTCATCCGGATCAAGTGTGCAAGTGCCTCCCATGGGTGTCATGATCGACTTGCAGTTTTCCATCCCAAAGCGGCGAAGAAAATCTTTTTTGTACTTACTTTGATGAACAAAAGTACCTTCCTTCGTTTGTTTGATTTGTAGTCCCAAAAAGTAAGTTAACTCAACCATCATACTCATCTCAAATTCCTTCCTCATGGTTTCTGAAAACTTAGACACTAAAACATGAGAGGAACCACCAAAGATGATATCATCAACCTAAATCTGAACAAATAGTTGATCAGTGCCTTGCTTGAGTAAAAAGAGAGTTTTGTCAACCTTTCCCATTATGAACTCCTTTTCAAGTAAAAAGGTTTTTAGCCTATCATACCATGCTCTAGGCGCATGTTTTAAACCATACAAAGCTTTTGACAATTTGTACACATAATCTGCAAACTTAAAATTTTCAAAACCAGGTGGTTGCTTAACATATACCTCCTCATTATTATAGCCATTAAGAAAAGCACTTTTCACATCCATCTGATACAATCTAAAACCTTTAGATGCAGCAAATGCTAAAAGAGTTCTAATGGCTTCAATTCTAGCAACAAGAGCAAATGTTTCATCAAAATCTAATCCTTCAACTTGAGTAAAACCTTGAGCAACCAATCTAGCTTTATTCCTGATAACAACACCATCCCCACTTTGTTTGTTTTTGAAGACCCATCTAGTTCTAATTATATTAAAATCAGGAGGAGGTGAAATAAGTTTCCAGACTTTATTACGCTCAAAATTCTCTAATTCCTCATGCATGGCATCAATCCAAGATTCATTAGTCAATGCATGAGATATATCTTTGAGTTCAAAAGAAGCAACAAAAGCAGAGTGAGCATGAGAATCAGGAGCAATAAACTTGGATCGGGTGACTCTCTCATTTAAATCTCCAATCATCTATTCAGGTGGATGTCTCCATTGAATGCGCAAAGGAGCTGCAACTTCAGAAACTTCTCCTTCTCCTTCTTCATTTTCAGCATGTACAGATGATGTTGTGGCTTGAGGATGCTCAGCTGTAGGTGTTGTAGTGGTAGGTGCCAAAGGTGCTACAGTAGGTTGTGCAATAGGAATCAACACATCATCCTCAACATCATCATAATCAAGAAAGATACTCTCCCCCTCAACATATGCATCTGTACCTACATCAATTGGACTTGTGCCAGGACTAGCCTCATCAAAAGTAACTTAACAGGTGTCGGGACCCGAATATGCAAATCCGGACCCTCTGTGTATACTGCACTAGTCCAGGATCACGCTAGTGCACACAGGCTCAACATTAGTGAATATCACAATCATACACAACGGAAATAAAATAAAGGACATTATATACCAAATATTCTGGTTGAATGACCTTATGGTCAACTTACTTAACAATGCATCATGTAACAGCCCTCTAAATTCAAAAATAAAGAAAAATTAAGATTTTATATTTGAAAATAGAAATGAATTAAAATTTAATTTAAATCAAGATTTTGATTTTAAATAATATTCTAATCTCATTTTTGCCATTTCAATCTTAATCAAAAGGAAGATTTAAAACATAAAATCATTATTATCAAAACAAATGAGATATCAAAATGAGTTTGAAATATAAACTTGATTTGAATTTCCATTTTTCTGAATTTTCTTGCATGATTGAATTTCTTGAGCATTTACTTTTAAAAGAAAAGTCGATTTGAATCAAGTCAGATTTTTGTAGAAGAATACAAATCTTAACTCAAGTTGATATTTTTATAATGCCAACCTAAGACCCATATCTATCTCTGGTAAAAATATAATAAATAAAAAATTATATCTAAAGCTTTTATAAATTCAAAAACAGAAAACAATTAGAGCTGTAAATAGCAATGTCCGAATTTTTATAATTTATATACTGAATATAAAATTCTGAAATTTTTACAGGAGCCTTATTATGTCAAATTGTTTTGAAAAACAAATTTTGAAAAGTAAATAAATTCATTTGCATATTTTAATAATTCAAAAACAGAATTGGAATTTCTGTGCATTAATCATTGTCAGAATTTTAATAAAATATTTACAAAGAATAATTAATTGAAAATTTTACTGGCCGTGTATATTTACCTTGCCGACATGGGTAAAAATCTTCACAAATTCTAGAGATATTTTACTGCATGAAACTTGCGGTTAAAACTCGATCAGTCCAGAACCTCCCCTGTAATTATCTCTTTTCAACGGCTTACAGGTGGGCCCGAAACTCCTGTGAAACCAGCTGTCTCCCTGCCGACCTCCTTTCTGCCAGCTTGCCCCCACACGTCAGCTGCCTCTCGTTTCTTCTCCGTTCATCTTCTCTGCTTCATTTCTTGCGCGCCGAGACACCAGATCACAGCCAGCCATTTTCTGCCGACTTCACCCTCTGCTGATACCAGCCATACATGCGCACTCACCAGAGCAGCAAGCCTCAATAGCCACTCGACCCAGAATCCTCCCGGCACAGCCATCCTCCTCCGCTCTGGTGAAAACCGCCGAAGGAGGGAAAGAAACCGCCGCAGCTTGCTCCGCTCCAACCCAAAACAAACAAGTGAACCTAGAGCCTCAGCATAGCCAAATTACTTCATTCCTGAGCCTCTTCTGTGCGTGCAGGCCTGGGCGTCTTCTTCAAGCTTCGGTAAAGCCGCCAAAGGGAAAATTCCATGCGACACTCCCAAATTCAAATTAGACCGAATCAATTGATCCAAAGCCTCCTTGTCATCGCAGGAACTCGTCCAAAGCGCCAAATTCAGTCCTTTCTTCTCCGTCGAAGATCTGCGCTCAGCTCTTCCTTCCGCCATTAGTGCGCACGGTGAGAACCCCAACTCACATGCAATTCCTTGAATAAAATGCTAAACGAGACTCTTAGGACCCATCGATGCTCATGCCGCTAAGAATTGGATAGAAGAATTAAGCTTTAAGCTTCCTTGCTCATGGCCATGGCCTCCGCGCATCCCCACGGTGGCGCGCCAACTCCCGGCGATTCCGCGGCAAAGTGATGGTTCCCACAGGTGCACGTGATCACGCCGATGCTCATGGTGCAACCTATTCGCCGTCGTTCACCGTCGCTCATCGCCGGCGGGCTCAAATCCGATCGGCCCTGTTTACGTGGGTGACATTGGGCCTACTGTCGACCTCATGCCACCCGATCACTGTCGGATGGACCCCTTTGTCGGTTGCACTTGCATAGCCTCATCGCCAGGCGGGCGGACATGTCGACCACTCGGCGCAATTCCTCACCGCCATCTGGGCCCGGCCCAATGATGCCTCGGCCAGCTAGCCCCCAAAACGAAAGCGTAAAGTTAAAGCAAAAGCGTATTTTCCTTTTTCGAATATTTCTGATTTAATTCCATTTATTCAACCCGAAAATATTCAATAGCTCATAACTTTTGAATTAATAGTCCAATTTGAGTGAAATAAATTTGTAAATTTGTATAAATTCCTATAGATTCAGAATATGTAAAAATATTTAAAAATTCAACTCTGTTTAAAATTTGAATATTAATTTAAAAGAAGAATTCAAATATGCTATACATAGAATTTATGCAAATGAACTCGAAATTAAGTGAAACCAATTTTGTTAGAATCCTTATGATTTTAGGAACCTAAATATGTAAAAATAATTAGGGTTTACTATAGAAAATATTTATGTTATTGTAAATAGCAAGAAAGTAGTATAAAATTTAATTTAGGTAGTTTTAGTTTCATGAATCAAATAGTAAACAATAAGATACATGATATTAGTAATCTGGAAATTATAGAATATAGAAATACAACTCATGAAATCATTTTCAAAAGTTGTTAAAGAAATATGTATGGTAAACTAACATGAATAAATAATATCATAAGCAGAATCATTATTGACTATATAAAATTAATTAAGATCTGAATCGTAAAATCATAAGAACTCAACCTTAAATCATGCCTCGCTTTCTATGATTTATTTATGTTTGGATTTTATCTGATTTCTTTTTGTCCCTATTGAAATCTTGTTATTTGTCGTTTGTTATGTTCTTCGTTCATGACGTGTAGAACCAACGTCACTACTTCCATCGTCGACGATGCCGACATGACTACGACTTCGATGTAAACAACAATAAGCAAGGCAAGCACCCTCCTTTGACCATGTTGATCCCAATTTTATAAATGTTTTCATTAAATGTTTTTCATGCATGCGTATATTCATTAAACTCGCTATATTGTGGGTATTGGTAGTTATACTTTGATTCCTGAAACCTCCTTGATATAAATGAATTTGTGAACCTTGATACCTTAGAATCATAGATAGACAATATATGATGTCAATCTGGGTATACACGATGCTTAATAATCTTGCTTAGCCATGCTTTAGACTTAGTATACATCGAATTGAGACATTGATCAAATGATACTTGGATATGATTTGGAACATTGATCAAATGATATTTGGACATCTTTGAGGCATGATGTTGATTCTTAGATCTGTTGAGACATGATAGAGATTTTGGTTATTTTAATTAAAAATGAAAATAAAATTATAATATTGATGCGGGCAATTATTGGCAATAGCCTGGTGTGCATGGATTTGCACGTAGATTAGGGAGATTATTGCTCAGTCGGATTAAGGACCGAACTATGGGTTGTTTTCGGGCCAAGAAATACGTACAACCACAAGTCTTTGGTATGGGACGGACTTAACTAATTAAATTGCTTAGAACTAGCTTTGCACATTGGTAGGTTTGTAGTAGTACTGGCTGTTCCTTAATGGATTGCTCGAAGGGCGCCCACACCGAGGTGATCATGGAACCAACGTTTTCCGATAAAACGGTGTACGCCGTACTTCTGGGGAAGTTCCATCATTTCTATGCTCTGAGTTCTTCTTCCAGGGTATGGGTTTTACGTCCCGTGCTGGTGCAAAGTTAGGGTTAAGTGGTTGAACAGTTATGCTATGATCGCCTTGCCGACTCACCAAAGGAAGTGTGTCGAATGGCCTAGCAAAAGGGGTTGATCATTTCTTGTGGGTAAAGCTGTACAACTCTGCAGAGTAAAAACTAATCGATTAGTCGCGCCCGCGGTCATGGGCACTTGGTAAAGTCATCACATAGTTAGCATTTTATTTTACAAAATGTGGATGTTGATATATGTTGTCTAGCATTGTGATTTGGATTGGATATCCTTGTTGAAAAGGAATTATTTCGGATTGACGTGATGTCAATGATTTATTCATGGAAATGAATTATTTCAGATTAATATGTGATATCAATGGTTGATTCATGAAGATGATCGAAAGAACTGAGGTTTGTGAAATTTATTATTTCATATTTATATATTAACTGCTTTTACTTAAATTCATTTATGTTTTACAATTGAAGAAATTCTTTTGCAAATTAGCTTTACGCAAATTAACCATTAAGCCTTTCCTTTGAAATGGCTGCATGTATAATAGGATTCGCATAAGTCTTCTTGAGTGAAAGTACTCACTCTTGCTTACATGTTGTTTTTAGGGTGAAGAATCGAATAGCTCGATGAAATTATTCGACGAGATTCGGGAATGTTGACGAGACTTTCTAGGGATTATACCTTGTCGTTGTTCGAGGATTGTATGGGCATACTACAAGACTTAAATTCTTTTCGCTACATTTATCTAAATTGTAAGACTTTATTATGTGCATTACCTTTATGATTTGTAATAAAGAGTATGGATGTGATATCAATTGTACAAATGTGCGTACTAGCTCTTGATCCGAGGACTAGTCTTGTGTGCACATGAGATTTCTATTTTCGCATTCTATGTGAAAATAGGGTCCTCTGATTGGTATCGAGCTATCTTGGCTCGAGATAAACCCTAGATAGAATGGTCGTTAGCATTGGAATAACCAAATTCAAAATACTATTTTCAAAAGTTATTATATTTGCAAAGTGTTGTCATTGCTATTCTTTCCTCTTTCTTAAGATCTTATTCTTACCCCTACTTTCATTTTGATTTGTAAAACCAATTCCTCTTTCCTTAAAACTACTCTCGTCCATAGTTTATCTTCGCAATTGCTTCTGAAGACGTCCAAGATATGCCGCCATCATTTATCATGCTTGCCGATGAAGACTACGACGTCGACACCAACAACCTCAAGAAGGCGGACATTACTCTTGCCACCCCGACAAGATGAAAGTGAAGTCCAAGATTCTAATTCATGAAGAGCCAGTATTATCCAGCAAGTAAAATGCGGAAGATTAAGAGTATATTAGGTTTTTCGTTAGGAAAGATATTCTTACTTGTAGCAGTATCAATCTTCTTTAGTCGTGTAAATCATTTACATGTAGTGTTTATGTCTTGCTGTTTGCAATTGGTTTTTATTCCTTGTTCGGGCTGATTTATGTGTGAACTTAACCTTTAGGTTAAAGTTTCACGATAAGTTGCCCTTATGTATGAATCCAGAAATCTCAACTTGTAGGCTAAAAATAAAAATTTATAAAATTACTTTTCTTCTTTCCATAGAATTTCTCACAAGCTTATCTTTTCTCTTCGTAAGAATTTCTTACCTACATATTCTTCTAATCCCTAATCTTTCCCAAAATTCAGTCCCATTAAATTTAATATAATAGCATAGCCTCGTAGGATTAGTAAAAGCTTTGGGCAAATACTATTATCAGAGTTGCGCAGCGGAAGCGTGGTGGATTTACGTTTTCAAGATGGAAAGTCTTCAAAGATCCCGATGACGCCAAGTTGCTTCATGAAGAATCGGTATCGTTAGGCGGAAAAAAAACACTAGATTAGGCTAGTTGTTAAATTAAAACTATCACCTCCTTATTTGCATTGCGTGATAACCTTTTTGATTGCTTGACTTTTGATGTGTAATTTTTGTATTTAGCTCTCGGGTTACTCTCGTGGATGATTAACCCTTCGGTTGAAAATTCACGATCGATAACCCTGAAATTACTAAGAAAATCTAATTAAGAAAATTTTTAAAGAACGAAATGTTGCCTTATAACCAAACCAATTCTTATCTCTTTCTATCCTATCTGTCCAATAATTCTAAATTCATTCTCCTTGATCTCAGCCACTTTTTGACCATTCATTTTGCAACATCAGTAAACCACCCTTCTGTTATTCCAAACAAGACAGACTACGTCACCTGCATCAACCATGAAGAATTTGGACACTTCGTCAACATCTGCGCAAGAAGAATTCTACTCCACCTCGTCATCATCAAGGAAGTCAGCAGCAAGTTTCGAGCCGTCTTAAAAAGTTAGAAGACATCATGTTTCTAGAACAACACCTACCTTGACATCAAGCCTTGAACATAAACATCCTTGTCATGAATTTACATCTGACACCCTTATCATGATATTGAATATGTTCCTTGTGTATTCAATCATTGCGATCAATCCTCTTGATTTTTTTTGGGTACTTCATTCCTTCATATTTGCCAAATCCAAATCAAAACCCTTTGTCTACCAAGATGATTGAAACTAATCCAATCGTCAGAACCATCCTATAACCTCCTGCCACTCCTTGACGTGAATCTGGGGCGAGATTCTGATAAGGGGGTAGTCTGTAACAACCCTCTAAATTCAAAAATAAAGAAAAATTAATATTTTATATTTGAAAATAGAAATGAATTAAAAGTTTAATTTAAATCAAGATTTTGATTTTAAATAATATTCTTATCTCATTTCGCCATTTCAATCTTAATCAAAAGGAAGATTTAAAACATAAAATCATTATTATCAAAACAAATGAGATATAAAATGAGTTTGAAATATAAACTTGATTTGAATTTCCATTTTCTGAATTTTCTTGCATGATTGAATTTCTTGAGCATTTACTTTTAAAAGAAAAGTCGATTTGAATCAAGTCAGATTTTTGTAGAAGAATACAAATCTTACCTCAAGTTGATATTTTTATAATGCCAACCTAAGACCCATATCTATCTCTGGTAAAAATATAATAAATAAAAAATTACATCTAAAGCTTTTATAAATTCAAAAACAGAAAATAATTAGAGCTGTAAATAGCAATGTCCGAATTTTTATAATTTATATACTGAATATAAAATTCTGAAATTTTTACAAGAGCCTTATCATGTCAAATTATTTTTAAAACAAATTTTAAAAAGTAAATAAATTCATTTGCATATTTTAATAATTCAAAAACAGAATTGGAATTTCTGTGCATTAATCATTGTCAGAATTTTAATAAAATATTTACAAAGAATAATTAATTGAAAATTTTACTGGCCGTGTATATTTACTTTGCCGACATGGGTAAAAATCTTCACAAATTCTAGAGATATTTTACTGCATGAAACTTGCGGTTAAAATTCGATCAGTCCAGAACCTCCCCTGTAATTATCTCTTTTCAGCGGCTTACAGGTGGGCCCGAAACTCCTGTGCAAGCCAGCTGTCTCCCTGCTGACCTCCTTTCTGCCATCTTGCCCCCACACGTCAGCTGCCTCTCGTTTCTTCTCCGTTCATCTTCTCTGCTTCATTTCTTCTTGGCACGAGACACGAGATCTGACCGACCATTTTCTGCCGACTTCACCCTCTGCGATACCGACCATACATGCACTCACCGGAGCAACAAGCCTCAATGACCACTCGACCAGAATCCTCCCGGGGCAGCCATCCTCCTCCGCTCCGGTGAAAACCGCCGAAGGAGGGAAAGAAACCGCCGCAGCTTGCTCCGCTCCAACCCAAAACAAACAAGTGAACCTAGAGCCTCAGCATAGCCAAATTACTTCATTCCTGAGCCTCTTCTGTGCATGCAGGCCTGGGCGTCTTCTTCAAGCTCGGTAAGGCCGCCAAAAGGGGAAAATTCCATGCGACACTCGCTACTTCAAATTAGACCGAATCAATTGATCCAAAGCCTCCTTGTCATCGCAGGAACTCGTCCAAAGCGCCAAATTCAGTCCTTTCTTCTCCGTCGAAGATCTGCGCTCAGCTCTTCCTTCCGCCATTAGTGCGCACGGTGAGAACCCCAACTCACATGCAATTCCTTCGAATAAAATGCTAAAACGAGACTCTTAGGACCCACTGATGCTCATGCCGCTATGAATTGGATAGAAGAATTAAGCTTTAAGCTTCCTTGCTCATGGCCATGGCCTCGCCGCATCCCCGGTGGCGCGCCAACTCCGGCGATTCGCGGCAAAGTGATGGTTCCCTGGGTGCCGCGTGATCACGCCGATGCTCATGGTGCAACCTATTCGCCGTCGTTCACCGTCGTTCATCGCGGCGGGCTCAAATCCGATCGGCCTGTTTTACGTGGGCGACATTCGGGGCCTACTGTCGACCTCATGCCACCCGATCACTATCGGATGGACCCCTTTGTCGGTTGCACTTGCATAGCCTCACCGCCATGCGGGCGGACATGTCGACCACTCGGCGCTATTCTCATCGCCATCCGGCCCGGCCCAACAATGCCTCAGCCAGCTAGCCCCAAAAGCGGAAAGCGTAAAGTTAAAGCAAAAGCGTATTTTCCTTTTTCGAATATTTCGATTTAATTCCATTTATTCAACCCGAAAATATTCAATAGCTCATAACTTTTGAATTAATAGTCCAATTTGAGTGAAATAAATTTGTCAATTTGTATAAATTCATATAGATTCAGAATATGTAAAAATATTTAAAAATTCAACTCTGTTTAAAATTTGAATATTAATTTAAAAGAAGAATTCAAATATGCTATACATAGAATTTATGCAAATGAACTCGAAATTAAGTGAAACCAATTTTGTTAGAATCCTTATGATTTTAGGAACCTAAATATGTAAAAATAATTAGGGTTTACTATAGAAAATATTTATGTTATTGTAAATAGCAAGAAAGTAGTATAAAATTTAATTTAGGTAGTTTTAGTTTCATGAATCAAATAGTAAACAATAAGATACATGATATTAGTAATCTGGAAATTATAGAATATAGAAATACAACTCATGAAATCATTTTCAAAAGTTGTTAAAGAAATATGTATGGTAAACTAACATGAATAAATAATATCATAAACAGAATCATTATTGACTATATAAAATTAATTAAGATCTGAATACGTAAAATCATAAGAACTCAACCTTAAATCATGCCTGCTTTCTATGATTTATTTATGTTTGGATTTTATCTGATTTCTTTTTGTCCCTATTGAAATCTTGTTATTTGTCGTTTGTTATGTTCTTCGTTCGCGACGTGTAGAACCAACGTCACTACTTCCATCGTCGACAGTGCCGACATGACTACGACTTCGATGTAAACAACAATAAGCAAGGCAAGCACCCTCCTTTGACCATGTTGATCCCAATTTTATAAATGTTTTCATTAAATGTTTTTCATGCATGCGTATATTCATTAAACTCTGCTATATTGTGGGTATTGGTAGTTATACCTGTTGATTCCTGAAACCTCCTTGATATAAATGAATTTGTGAACCTTGATACCTTAGAATCATAGTTAGACAATATATGATGTCAATCTGGGTATACACGATGCTTAATAATCTTGCTTAGCCATGCTTTAGGCTTAGTATACATCGAATTGAGACATTGATCAAATGATACTTGGATATGATTTGGAACATTGATGAAATGATATATGGACATGCTGAGGCATGATGTTGATTCTTAGATCTGTTGAGACATGATAGACATTTTGGTTATTTTAATTAAAAATGAAAATAAAATTATAATATTGATGCGGGCAATTATTGGCATAGCTTTGGTGTGCATGGATTTGCACGTAGATTAGGGAGATTATTGCTGTATCGGATTAAGGACTGAACTATGGGTTGTTTTCGGGCCAAGAAATAAATACAACCACAAGTCTTTGGTATGGGATGACTTAACTAATTAAATTGCTTAGAACTAGCTTTGCACATTGGTAGGTCAGTAGTAATGCGGGCTGTTCCTTAATGGATTGCTCGAAGGGCGCCCACACCGAGGTGATCATGGAACCAACGTTTTTCGATACAATAGTGTACGCCGTATTTCTGGGGAAGTTCCATCATTTTTATGCTCTGAGTTCTTCTTCCAGGGTATGGGTTTTACGTCCCGTGCTAGTGCAAAGTTAGGGTTAAGTGGTTGAACAGTTATGCTATGATCGCCTTGCCGACTCACCAAAGGAAGTGTGTCGAATAGCCTAGCAAAAGGGGTTGATCATTTCTTGTGGGTAAAGCTGTACAACTCTGCAGAGTAAAAACTAATCGATTAGTCGCGCCCGCGGTCATGGGCACTTGGTAAAGTCATCACATAGTTAGCATTTTATTTTACAAAATGTGGATGTTGATATATGCTGTCTAGCATTGTGATTTGGATTGGATATCCTTGTTGAAAAGGAATTATTTCGGATTGACGTGATGTCAACGATTGATTCATGGAAATGAATTATTTCGGATTAATATGTGATATCAATGGTTGATTCATGAAGATGATCGAAAGAACTGAGGTTTGTGAAATTTATTATTTCATATTTATATATTAACTGCTTTTACTTAAATTCCGTTTATGTTTTACAATTCAGTAAATTCTTTTGCAAATTAGCTTTCTGCAAATTAACCATTAAGCCTTTCCTTTGAAATGGCCTGCATGTATAATAGGATTCGCATAAGTCTTGCTGAGTACGAAAGTACTCACTCTTGCTTACATGTTGTTTTTAGGGTGAAGAATCGAATAGCTCGATGAAATTATTCGACGAGGATTCGGGAATGTTGTGAGACTTTCTAGGATTATACCTTGTCATTGTTCGAGGATTGTATGGGCATACTACAAGACTTAAATTCTTTCATTGCATTTATCTAAATTGTAAGACTTTATTATGTGCATTACCTTTATGATTTGTAATAAAGAGTATGGATGTGATATCAATTGTACAAATGTGCGTACTAGCTACTGATCCAGGGACTAGTACTGTGTGCACATGAGATTTCTATTTTCGCATTCTATGTGAAAATAGGGTCCTCTGATTGGTATCGAGCTATCTTTGGCTGCGAGATAAACCCTAGATAGAATGGTCGTTAGCATTGGAATAACCAAATTCAAAATACTATTTTCAAAAGTTATTATATTTGCAAAGTGTTGTCATTGCTATTCTTTCCTCTTTCTTAAGATCTTATTCTTACCCCTACTTTCATTTTGATTTGTAAAACCAATTCCTCTTTCCTTAAAACTACTCTCGTCCATAGTTTATCTTCGCAATTGCTTCTGAAGACGTCCAAGATATGCCGCCATCATTTATCATGCTTGCCGATGAAGACTACGACGTCGACACCAACAACCTCAAGAAGACGGACATTACTCTTGCCACCCCCGACAAGATGAAAGTGAAGTCCAAGATTCTAATTCATGAAGAGCCAGTATTATCCAGCAAGTAAAATGCGGAAGATTAAGAGTATATTAGGTTTTTCGTTAGGAAAGATATTCTTACTTGTAGCAGTATCAATCTTCTTTAGTCGTGTAAATCATTTACATGTAGTGTTTATGTCTTCTTTGTTTGCAATTGGTTTTTATTCCTTGTTAGGGCTGATTTATGTGTGAACTTAACCTTTAGGTTAAAGTTTCACGATAAGTTGCCCTTATGTATGAATCCAGAAATCTCAACTTGTAGGCTAAAAATAAAAATTTATAAAATTACTTTTCTTCTTTCCATAGAATTTCTCACAAGCTTATCTTTTCTCTTCGTAAGAATTTCTTACCTACATATTCTTCTAATCCCTAATCTTTCCCAAAATTCAGTCCCATTAAATTTAATATAATAGCATAGCCTCGTAGGATTAGTAAAAGCTTTGGGCAAATACTATTATCAGAGTTGCGCAGCGGAAGCGTGGTGGATTTACGTTTTCAAGATGGAAAGTCTTCAAAGATCCCGATGACGCCAAGTTGCTTCATGAAGAATCGGTATCGTTAGGCGGAAAAAAAACACTAGATTAGGCTAGTTGTTAAATTAAAACTATCACCTCCTTATTTGCATTGCGTGATAACCTTTTTGATTGCTTGACTTTTGATGTGTAATTTTTGTATTGCTTCTCGGGTTACTCTCGTGGATGATTAACCCTTCGGTTGAAAATTCACGATGCGATAACCCTGAAATTAATAAGAAAATCTAATTAAGAAAATTTTTAAAGAACGAAATGTTGCCTTATAACCAAACCAATTCTTATCTCTTTCTATCCTATCTGTCCAATAATTCTAAATTCATTCTCCTTGATCTCAGCCACTTTTTGATCATTCATTTTGCAACATCAGTAAACCACCCTTCTGTTATTCCAAACAAGACAGACTATGTCACCTGCATCAACCATGAAGAATTTGGACACTTCGTCAACATCTGCGCAAGAAGAATTCTACTCCACCTCGTCATCATCAAGGAAGTCGCAGACAAGTTTGAGCCGTCTTAAAAGTTAGAAGACATCATGTTTCTAGAACAACACCTACCTTGACATCAAGCCTTGAACATAAACATCCTTGTCATGAATTTACATCTGACACCCTTATCATGATATTGAATATGTTCCTTGTGTATTCAATCATTGCGATCAATCCTCTTGATTTTTTTTGGGTACTTCATTCCTTCATAATTGCCAAATCCAAATCAAAACCCTTTGTCTACAAAGATGATTGAAACTAATCCAATCGTCAGAACCATCCTATAACCTCCTGCCACTCCCTTGACCCGGCGAATCTCGGGGACGAGATTCCTGTTAAGGGGGGTAGTCTGTAACAGCCCTCTAAATTCAAAAATAAAGAAAAATTAAGATTTTATATTTGAAAATAGAAATGAATTAAAAGTTTAATTTAAATCAAGATTTTGATTTTAAATAATATTCTTATCTCATTTCTGCCATTTCAATCTTAATCAAAAGGAAGATTTAAAACATAAAATCATTATTATCAAAACAAATGAGATATCAAAATGAGTTTGAAATATAAACTTGATTTGAATTTCCATTTTCTGAATTTTCTTGCATGATTGAATTTCTTGAGCATTTACTTTTAAAAGAAAAGTCGATTTGAATCAAGTCAGATTTTTGTAGAAGAATACAAATCTTACCTCAAGTTGATATTTTTATAATGCCAACCTAAGACCCATATCTATCTCTGGTAAAAATATAATAAATAAAAATTATATCTAAAGCTTTTATAAATTCAAAACAGAAAACAATTAGAGCTGTAAATAGCAATGTCCGACTTTTTATAATTTATATACTGAATATAAAATTCTGAAATTTTTACAGGAGCCTTATCATGTCAAATTAGTTTTAAAAACAAATTTTGAAAAGTAAATAAATTCATTTGCATATTTTAATAATTCAAAAACAGAATTGGAATTTCTGTGCATTAATCATTGTCAGAATTTTAATAAAATATTTACAAAGAATAATTAATTGAAAATTTTACTGGCCGTGTATATTTACCTTGCCGACATGGGTAAAAATATTCACAAATTCTAGAGATATTTTACTGCATGAAACTTGCGGTTAAAATTCGATCAGTCCAGAACCTCCCCTGTAATTATCTCTTTTCAGCGGCTTACAGGTGGGCCCGAAACTCCTGTGCAAGCCAGCTGTCTCCCTGCCGACCTCCTTTCTGCGAGCTTGCCCCCACACGTCAGCTGCCTCTCGTTTCTTCTCCGTTCATCTTCTCGCTTCATTTCTTGTGCAGAGACACGAGATCCTGACATACCATTTTCTGCCGCTTCACCCTCTGCGATACCGACCATACATGCGCGACTCACCACAGCAGCAAGCCTCAACAGCCACTCGACCCAGAATCCTCCCGGCGCAGCCATCCTCCTCCGCTCCGGTGAAAACCGCCGAAGGAGGGAAAGAAACCGCCGCAGCTTGCTCCGCTCCAACCCAAAACAAACAAGTGAACCTAGAGCCTCAGCATAGCCAAATTACTTCATTCCTGAGCCTCTTCTGTGCGTGCAGGCCTGGGCGTCTTCTTCAAGCTCGGTAAGGCTGCCAAAAGGGGAAAATTCCATGCGACACTCCCTACTTCAAATTAGACCGAATCAATTGATCCAAAGCCTCCTTGTCATCGCAGGAACTCGTCCAAAGCGCCAAATTCAGTCCTTTCTTCTCCGTCGAAGATCTACGCTCAGCTCTTCCTTCCGCCATTAGTGCGCACGGTGAGAACCCCAACTCACATGCAATTCCTTCGAATAAAATGCTAAAACGAGACTCTTAGGACCCACTGATGCTCATGCCGCTAAGAATTGGATAGAAGAATTAAGCTTTAAGCTTCCTTGCTTTCATGGCCATAGCCTCGCCGCATCCCCACGGTGGCGCGCCAACTCCGGCGATTCGCGGCAAAGTGATGGTTCCCTGGTGCACGTGATCACGCGATGCTCATGGTGCAACCTATTCGCCGTCGTTCACCGTCGTTCATCGCCGCGGGCTCAAATCCGATCGGCCCTATTTTTCGTGGCTGACATTGGGGCCTACTCGTCGCCTCATGCCACCCCGATCATCGTCGGATGGACCCCACTTCGGTTGCACTTGCATAGCCTCACTGCTGCCGTCGGGCGGACATGTCGACCACTCGGCGCAATTCCTCACCGCCATCTGGCCCGCCCAATGAGTGCCTCAGCCCAGCTAGCCCCCAAAACGAAAGCGTAAAGTTAAAGCAAAAGCCTATTTTCCTTTTTCGATTATTTCTGATTTAATTCCATTTATTCAACCCGAAAATATTCAATAGCTCATAACTTTTGAATTAATAGTCCAATTTGAGTGAAATAAATTTGTAAATTTGTATAAATTCCTATAGATTCAGAATATGTAAAAATATTTAAAAATTCAACTCTGTTTAAAATTTTAATATTAATTTAAAAGAAGAATTCAAATATGCTATACATAGAATTTATGCAAATGAACTCGAAATTAAGTGAAACCAATTTTGTTAGAATCCTTATGATTTTAGGAACCTAAATATGTAAAAATAATTAGGGTTTACTATAGAAAATATTTATGTTATTGTAAATAGCAAGAAAGTAGTATAAAATTTAATTTAGGTAGTTTTAGTTTCATGAATCTGAAATAGTAAACAATAAGATACATGATATTAGTAATCTGGAAATTATAGAATATAGAAATACAACTCATGAAATCATTTTCAAAAGTTGTTAAAGAAATATGTATGGTAAACTAACATGAATAAATAATATCATAAGCAGAATCATTATTAACTATATAAAATTAATTAAGATCTGAATACGTAAAATCATAAGAACTCAACCTTAAATCATGCCCGCTTTCTATGATTTATTTATATCTGGATTTTATCTGATTTCTTTTTGTCCCTATTGAAATCTTGTTATTTGTCGTTTGTTATGTTCTTCGTTCATGACGTGTAGAACCAACGTCACTACTTCCATCGTCAAAGGTTGCCGACATGACTACGACTTCGATGTAAACAACAATAAGCAAGGCAAGCACCCTCCTTTGACCATGTTGATCCCAATTTTATAAATGTTTTCATTAAATGTTTTTCATGCATGCGTATATTCATTAAACTCTGCTATATTGTGGGTATTGGTAGTTATACCTGTTGATTCCTGAAACCTCCTTGATATAAATGAATTTGTGAACCTTGATACCTTAGAATCATAGATAGACAATATATGATGTCAATCTGGGTATACACGATGCTTAATAATCTTGCTTAGCCATGGTTTAGACTTAGTATACATCGAATTGAGACATTGATCAAATGATACTTGGATATGATTTGGAACATTGATCAAATGATATTTGGACATGCTGAGGCACGATGTTGATTCTTAGATCTGTTGAGACATGATAGAGATTTTGGTTATTTTAATTAAAAATGAAAATAAAATTATAATATTGATGCGGGCAATTATTGGCAATAGCCTGGTGTGCATGGATTTGCACGTAGATTAGGGGGAGATTATTGCCTGTATCGGATTAAGGACCGAACTATGGGTTGTTTTCAGGCCAAGAAATATGTACAACCACAAGTGCTGGTATGGGACAGACTTAACTAATTAAATTGCTTAGAACTAGCTTTGCACATTGGTAGGCTGTAGTAGTACGGGCTGTTCCTTAATGGATTGCTCGAAGGGACGTCCACACCGAGGTGATCATGGAACCAACGTTTTCCGATACAACGGTGTACGCCGTATTTCTGGGGAAGTTCCATCATTTCTATGCTCTGAGTTCTTCTTCCAGGGTATGGGTTTTACGTCCCGTGCTGGTGCAAAGTTAGGGTTAAGTGGTTAAACAGTTATGCTATGATCGCCTTGCCGACTCACCAAAGGAAGTGTGTCGAATGGCCTAGCAAAAGGGTTGATCATTTCTTGTGGGTAAAGTTGCACAACTCTGCAGAGTAAAACTAATCGATTAGCGCGCATGATCATGGGCACTTGGTAAAGTCATCACATAGTTAGCATTTTATTTTACAAAATGTGGATGTTGATATATCTTTGTCTAGCATTGTGATTTGGATTGGATATCCTTGTTGAAAAGGAATTATTTGGATTGACGTGATGTCAATGATTGATTCATGGAAATGAATTATTTCGGATTAATATGTGATATCAATGGTTGATTCATGAAGATGATCGAAAGAACTGAGGTTTGTGAAATTTATTATTTCATATTTATATATTAACCGCTTTTACTTAAATTCGCTTATGTTTTACAATTCAAGAAATTCTTTTGCAAATTAGCTTTACGCAAATTAACCATTAAGCCTTTCCTTTGAAATGGCTGCATGTATAATAGGATTCGCATAAGTCTTCTTTGAGTACTAAAGTACTCACTCTTGCTTACATGTTGTTTTTAGGGTGAAGAATCGAATAGCTCGATGAAATTATTCGATGCAGGATTCGGGAATGTTGACGAGACTTTCTAGGGATTATACCTTGTCAGTTGCCTGAGGGATTGTATGGGCATACTACAAGACTTAAATTCTTTCCACTGCATTTATCTAAATTGTAAGACTTTATTATGTGCATTACCTTTATGATTTGTAATAAAGAGTATGGATGTGATATCAATTGTACAAATGTGCGTACTAGCTACTGATCCGGGGACTAGTACTGTGTGCACATGAGATTTCTATTTTCGCATTCTATGTGAAAATAGGGGTCACTACACATCACAAGGCTGAACAACAAATTGAACTGCAGCGGAATGAAGACGTAAGTAACCCCTCAGTATACCACAGGCAACTGACAAGGCTTGCACCCTAAACATTCGTCCCTTCATGGTACTCCTTCTTCAGCACTGATGATTTTATAGGCAAGGGTGAGTACACCAGCACGTAGTCAACAAGTTGTTCACATAATGCAATTCTAACATAACTATATGCAAGGCTTATTCCAAAGGAATGGCTAACAATGGCTGTTTGCAGTAAAGCAGCATTTATAAATAAGTACAGTATATAGATTGAAAAGACAGTAATAAAACAAATAACAATAATAGGTAGATTCAGCATTTCTCAAATAAACCAAGTTTCCAGTCCTAAATCAACATTCAACCTTCCATGGCAACCTGCCATCCATCCCAAGTTTTCATTTTTCAAAAGTCTAACCCTTGACTATAATTCCCGAGCTATGCTCAATACCGTGAGCACGGCTATTCGAATAGATTGTACACTCTGTAGAGGTTATGCACTTTACCCACACGATACAACCATGCACCATACAGGTGAATGATCATAACATAGCCTTTATAATGCATTATCTTAACCCAGTACTACCCGCTGAGGTTTCAACACTGGAGGGACTGGTTACCACACCCAGGGCCCCCCTCTTGCACCTTGTGAGCCACCCCGTGCGAGGACTGGTTACCTCCACCCGGGTCTCACACCACCACGATAGTACTCAAGCTAAGACTTTGCAAATTATTCAGCTAGGCTGCCCCATAACAGACATGTGGTTGCATGATGGACTCAGGTCAAAGGCTCGCAAGGTTAAGTCCTTAATTGACCGAGGCAAGACTAACCAAGTGTGATCTCAAATATCCAAAACCAACAAAAACCAAATACGACCGCCCAATTGCCACTCTTGGCCCACCATAAATATTCTTGCCACTTGCCCCAGTCTAAATCATTTTCCCACCCCAGTTGATTACCAAGAACCACGTGCTATCAACAAATCAACATCGTTGCGTGACCTCCTCGCCACAACAACTCAATCTCTTTATGTGACCACACATGACACACAAATTCTCATCATTGTTCCATATTCCATTAATCAAGATTATTAAACGGTGATTCATGAATATGTGATGGCGTGGCATGGCTAAGCAATTCTATTCCGTTCTAACCATCCCATGTTGATTTCAATATTAACCAACTATAGTGAACCAACCTAGGGTGACAAGGGGATCATGGCATACAATTAGCAAGGTAGGGTGTAATTCAAAGGGTACATTAGCTAATCCCAAATTTAGATAGAAATCATTTACACACATAAAATAACATGCAATAGATTAAATCAAAATAGCAATTTTTCCTAACATGGGTTCAACATGATCAAAGCACAACTTGCCTTAGAAAAGCCCTTATCCATGCTCTAGACCTTGATCTTGAGTTGATGAATCCTCCCCGGATGCGTCCCACAATTTATTGTCTACGCGAAACGAAAGAGAATGACAAATAAACACCAAAACAAAGAGAAATTGAACTCTAAAAATAAAAAAAATTCACCAGTAGATAGATCTCAATTTTACAAATTTTTAGAAATTTGAATCACCTCAATCGGAGTTCGTATGAGGGAGAACGAGCACTTGGAAAATTCAAATTCCTGAAAATCAGAAAAATTGGAAATCAAATAATATCCGAATTATTTTTGTAAAGAAAATTCTTATTTATTGCGTAGGCGTGACGTCAGCCTCGGCTTGGTTAGATTCAAGACGCGATCTGGTGCGCTTGTTTTGGATCCGACGGCCACCGATTAAACCCCTACGTGGCACATCCTGAGACGCTCATCACCGATCGGACGGTGAGGAATGCCTGAGATGTTTACTGTTGCCCTAACGACGCGGCTCCATCCTAATCACCCATTCCCGATCCAATGGTTGAGATTACCCGAGCCATTCACTGTTTGGTGGGGTGGCGTGGCTCAATCTTGATCATCGGTAGAGGATCCGATGGTTGACGCTCTTCGGTCTCGACGATGGTGACGCGGCGGTGAGACTTCACCAGGATTGAAGATGAAGGCCACGATGCGGCGCAACGGCGATGCTTCGGTGACGAGAGTCAGTGGATTCGACGCGGCTGGATGAGATGAATTCGGATTCGACGCGGGAGCGGCGATCGGCGGCTTGACGACGGCGCAACGCAGCGAAGACCCGAAGCGAACTCCGACGAGCTCTACCAGTGCATCCATGGCGACTCGACAGGCGGCGCTTGGGCAGAACGATGCGGCGACTCACGATGGTCCTCGGGATGCTACCCTCCCCCTTAAATAGCCTCGGGAACGCGCGGAAAAAGGAACCCTAGTGGCGTACGGCGGCGACGGCGTATCCCAGGCGGACTTGGAGTCCCGATCCGAGATGACGATGGACCGTCGTCCACGTGGAACGATCTACGGTCGTGATGCTTCTCATCCCAGCCGGACACGCGGCGAATCACAATGGCCCAGATTCAATGGAATCCGAACGACCACAATGCATCTGGACCGCCGATTCAAATCAACGGCCAGGATTTACTAATGGCGTTCACTGTAGCATCTAATCGTGAGCGTTCAACGGAGATCCAACAGCTGACTCCATTAGGGTTTTGGCTTGGCGGCACGGCTGATGAAGACCTTCGGATCTTGATCCGACGGCAAGTGATGAGGCTTCTAGAAGGCGGTTGCGATGGGTCGACCGGCTGGGCTTGTGACAAGTGGGCCTTGGCATGCACAGTGCTGGGCTTCGGCCCAGTACTGTTCACAATGAATTTTCCCGGGGTTTCTTTTAAATTAAATACTGAAAATAGATTTGATTTATTTGAGCCACTTAAAATATCCGAAACATTCCAATAAAATTCTCAAAAACACTTTGAGACATTCTGGACTCAAATAAAATATTTTTGACAAAACTTTATTTTAACTTTATTCTTTTATAAATAATATTTAACAAAAGGCAATATACTTTTAATTCAAATAATTCAAATAAATCTCAGAAAATCCAAATAAATTCAGAAAATTCTCAAAATTCACAAATGACAATAAAACACTATTAAATAATTTGAAAGTCAAAAATTTGAGATGTTACAAACCTCCCCCTCTTAACAGAATCTCGACCCCAAGATTCAGGGCTAACTAGAGAATAAGTTTAGGAATTATGCCTTCAGGTCTTCTTGCAACTCGATGGTTTCTAGCGGTGTTTCTTCTGCTAGCACTCTAAGGCACTTCTTGAGTTGCGACACATGGAACACATCATAGACTCCTGCTAATGACTGGGGCAACTCCAACTGATGAGCAACCTCTCCTCGATGACTCAGGATTTTGAATGGTCCAACGAATCTAGGTGCAAGCTTCCCTTTGGTATGAAGTCTTTTTTTACACCTTTAAAGGGGGTGACTCTGAAATACATGAAATCATTGGGTTCAAACTCAAATCACGACGGCGATTGTCGGCGTACCTCTTCTGCCTCAACTGTGCTATTCCCAACTTGCTCCTCGGCCTTCCTAAGAATCTCAGGCCCAAATACTGAACACTCTTTCCGTTTCATTCAATAGGGTACGATAGGCACGACCATGTACGGCTTCGAATGGTGATATTTGTAAACTAGCCTGATAGCTATTGTTATAACGGAACTCCGCATATGGCAAACCTTTATCCCAAAACGTGGCGTAAGCTAACGCACAAGCTCTTAACATGTCTTCCAGAATCTGATTAACTCTTTCTGTCTAACCATCCGTCTGAGGATGATATGCGGTGTTGGATTTCAAGCAAGTTCTCATTGCCTTATGTAACTTGTTCTAAAACCTCAAGATACATTGGATATCCCTATCGGACACAATCTTCTTGGCACCCCATGTAGTCACTCAATCCCTGACATCTACAGATCTACCGAACAACCCTTTTGAATACATAGTCTTCAGCGGTGTGGAACGAGCAACTTTGGTAAAGCGATCAACGATGATTCATACGAAATCATATCCTTTTTGGGTTATGGGAAAATCCTCTCCGCTATAAATCTTTTTACTGGTTTGCCTCCTACTTCCCCTCAGGGATCTATAATGATTGCAAGAACCTTTAGGTCTCTAATGCATTGCCTTTATTCCCTGGCACACATCACATAGGGCATCCTATCCATAGCTTCGTTCTTCAGATTAGACCTCCAATACTTTTTCTTTAGACCTCATTACATCTTGGCACTTTCTGGATGAATTGAATACTTAGAATCATGGATTCCCTCTTGTATCATCTGCTTAGGATCTTCCTATCCTACACACTAATTCAGCCTTAAATCCTCATGATATCCTAATCACTCAAAATTCTGCTTCTTGGCTAAGCCTTCTTCCTTTCTTGACTTGATTTTTTTTACTTCTTCAAACTTGCTATGATCTGATCTTCTAATGTTGGTTTATTTCCAAGGCAGCTATGAAACTTTGTCGAATGACCTTCAATTTTAGTCTTTCGAATTCCTTGCATAACCCTGGTTAACTGCTTATTATCAACATATTCGCACTGTGGCTTCATAATTCCAATGTCGACTACCACATTGGCCTTTACTAGGGTGCACATGGATTCTGATACTAGGATCCTTGATCATTCCTAGCCAATTTCTTCGTTCCATAATAAGGTCTGACTAAGTAAATGTATAATTTGGACTCCTATGGTTTACATCTATTTTCGACGAGATAGTGGCACCTTATATGTTGAAACTGCTCCGCGCAGCTAGTAATACTAATACAGGGGTTAATGTTAATCGCTTCTTCAACTTCTGAAAACTCTTTTCATACTCCGGCGTCCATGCAACTTTTTCTTGTTAACAATCACATAAGAGGTCTAGCTGTTGTCGAAAACGCTCTTATGAACCAGCGATAATATCTTGCCATTCCTAGAACTTCGAATCCAAGTAACGAACTTTAGTCTCTTCCAATGTAACACAACTTCTACCTTGCTTGATTCAACAGCAACTCCTTTAGCAGTCTGTATATGACTAAGGATTTCGACCTTTTTCTTCCAGGGATCACACTTATTGAACTTAGCGTACGACTGCTGCTCTTGCAATCTTTCCAAAACCCATTTAACATGCTCTGCATGTTCTTCTCTTGTCTTAGAGTATACTAGAATGTCATCTATATGGCAATCATGAATTTATCCAAATAATCTATAAACACCTTAGTTGTCATATTCATGAAGTATGCAGGGCCATTGGTCAATCCAGGGGATATAGCCAAAACTTATACTGTCCATATCGTGTAGATAACGCAATCCTAGAAACATCCTTCACATGACTCCTCAATTGATGATAGCTGAAGTGAAGTTTTATCCTAGAGAAACTCCAACTCTCTTCTCAACTGTACAATCACGTTGTCGATCCAGACATTGGATACTTGCTTTCGATCTTTTCTTCTATTAGAGCATGATCCATGGCACTTCTACCGATCTTCCCTTTTCCTTTTTGATAAACAAGAGCTCCCATGGTAACGCACTAAGTCTTCTCAAAACTTTTCCTAGTAACTCTTCGATATGCTTTTCCATTTCCCACTAATTCCTTAGTAGACATTTGACATGGTCTTTTCACTATTGGTGCTGTGCCAAGCACTAGTTCGCTCATGAACTTGATCTTCCGATATGACGGCATACTAGGCAAATTCTTGAAAAATATGTCAAGGTATTCTCTGACAACTGGCGCATCTTCTAACTAGCAAATTGCACCATATTATCCATCAGCTGGCTAACACAAACTGTCATCACTTGATACTCTTTGTTTTTCATATTCAGGGTTTTAAATCGATATACTCTTCACCACAATAGCCTTATGTTTGAGCATCCAACTAATTCGTCAAAGGTTTAAATATCCAGTCACAATATGATTTGCTTGAAACTCTACTCACTGAACTCTCAATATCTTGGGTAAATCTAGCATAATTGAGCACTTACTGACAATGACAAATCCTCTGGTTAACAAGCTCAGGTTGGGTACCACTAAACTAGCCACTGTTTCACATGCAATCTTGTCAGGTGAACCGTAAACACAAGAATACTCTTAGAGAAACATCTAATCATCATTTTGCATTATTGCTTTTCATTTCTATAATCCATATACCAATGTACCAACTATTTTTGCTTTATTCCTTTCGGCAAGGAAACCTCCATCACTAATCTCTTTTCTTTATAACTAGGGTTACGACATTGCACTAAGTCACTCATGGCTCCTGACTTCCTTGATTTAGCATTGGCACTGGGCTTCGATAGGTACGGAGTTGAAATTGACTTGAGCTAATGTGATTGCTATCCTTTGAGGGCATTTATTAGCAAAATGCTTAGGTTTGTGGCAGTTATAGCAGAGTCTAGGGTGAACTTTCTTTCTTGACCATTCATTGATTAGAGTAGTGTCTTTACTTAGACGCATTTTCTTCAATTGGTTCTTGACAAATTTCTCTTGCAACCTCACTGCTCACTTTTAGCGTTATGTATTGGACTGAGGTAGCTATAGGAATTCTTTGTTTTCACTGTGGACATTGATTAGCATAATGACCTTTTGTCGGTGACAGTTGTAGCACTCCATGCTGCTCTTCTTGTGATTCATTACTTCCTGATTCGCAACACATCCCCTAGTAAAATGATCTTTTTCACCATACAGGGACCTACTGTGGGTGATGGCCACTTACTGGTTTCCTGATTAAGGTCGATAGGTTCAGGAGGGTGCATTTTTAATTCTCCAAGCGACGTCTCCTGTGCAACTAGCTTTCCCCTTCTTATTGATAATTGTTGAGCAACTAGGGTTCGTAGATTCTTTCGTTGATGCTGGATCACGGCAGTCACTATTGGATCCAAGGGATATTGAGGTGGGCAATGGTCTCGTCCTTCACAAAGGTAACATGTGATTTTGCTCATAGGACACTCTCTAGGGAAATGACTTTCTTCACAACTGGAGCAATTGATCGCATGCTCGTCAGCGGTATGTCCTATTTCTGCACAGCGAATACACACTCGATCTTCTTACTCATATACTTGACAGCACTTCAGAGAACAATGTCTAGATCTGGAGTGAAGTGCAGGGGTAGCGTTCCACTCAATGGTCTGGAGCCAATCTCCTGCTTCCGAAGGTGAAGCATTTCCTTAAAGTATTGGCGGACGAGTCCTTATGAATTCTGACAACCTTGAGTCAGCACAAAGATCATTGATAACCATTCGAGACGCTTTACTGACATTAGCGTGACTAGTCATATTTTTGTAATTGCTTTATCATCGCCTGCATTAACTGAGTCTGAGCGGCCAAAAACTCTTTGAAACTTTGCATATCTATCGGTATTGACGGTTGAAGAATGATCCATCCTTAGAATTTATCTTGAGTTGATTTCCACTTCCACTAGCTCTATTGCTATCACTATTCGAACCATCGCTTGATTACCTCCAAGGGTTAGGGAAGAGGAAATAGCATAGGTAAGGAGCAAGAATCTATCTGAGGAGATAGTTTTAACCCAATAACTTAAGCAATCAATATCAATAACTTGGTATGGTTGCTATATAAAGCCTAAAAGCTTTGCAACACATCACGCACACTCAATAATCAAGAAGAACCAATTCAACCTAAACACACAAGACTACTAGTCTACATAGGCGACACTCTATCTTAGGAAGCGCGACTCCCACAATGAGTCTTAGCGGCTACTTGAAGCCTTGAGTCTTCTAGCTCTTGATACACTTCATTGATCCGCTCTTCCACGAGCTTGATGATTCTTTCCTTCGTGATCTTTATGGTAGCAGCAGGCACTCTGACGAGGATTGGGCAACCCTTGGCCGGTCAGCGCGCGGTCTGCAGGCTCTTGAGCTCGGGGGGCCCCCACCACGACCTAGAGCGCGTTTGCCCTCGAGCACGGCATCCTCACGACCTTAAGCTCGGGCGCGGCTCTCGTTCGTGCCGTGGTCCCCCTTGGGTTCCGGAACGTGCGTTTGACCGGCGGTTACCAAGATGCGGATCGTGGGGGTGAAGCAGGCGCGCAGCTAGTCCGGAGCGGTTGCTGACCAGTCCTCAACATTACGGGCAAGGAAGATATAAGGCTAAGGATACGCTGCTTGAGAGGACAATAGAGCTCGAGCGCTAGACATAGCCATTGTTAAGCATGAGCTGTAACACACCTCTGTACACGAGAACAACAAAGATCACCGCCGCAAGGCAACTGGAGTAGAGCTATTACCTTCACAGGGGCTTGAACCAGTATAAACCCTCGTCTCACGCTCGTTGTCGCCTAGCTCCGACCTTCGCTATCTACGGATCCTTCCCTTCGTTGAGCCAAGCTCTGTTCGGGTCCCTAGTTCCACTAACCCCTGTTTCACTTCTGCGATTGGCGATTCCGATCGTCGACAGCTGGTGCCCACCGTGGGGCCCGATCGGCTTTGCTCATTCACAGGGAAAACTCAAGATCTCAGGAGCATGGCGCGCTCCATCGACGGATGTTCCACGAGCGTGGGTACCAGCGCGGACTCCGACTCCGCATCCCTGTTTTCTCCCTCGCCACTGCCACTTGAGTAGCACGTCTTGATGGCGGACAGTCAGGGCACGGGAGCCGCTGCGGATGGCCGTGATCCGTAGACCCCTGAGGATGCTCACCGGATGGTGCATGTCGCCATCAACGAAGCCATAACTGCCCTCCGGCGGGTGCTCCAGGAGAAGGCCGGCACGTCGTCCGGGAATCCCAGGCTTCCTCCTTCGGGAGAACGCCTTCGCGCTATCGCCCGGGTCATGGCTGATCCCGATAGGGTGAAATCAAAACTCTTTGGTCGAGCTCTGGCTGAGGAGCTCGATCGGGCTGCGACCGAGGTCGTACCTCCGCAGCACCGAAGTCATCGCTCAGGGTCCCACTCTCTGAGAAGTGATGGCAACTAGTCGCGCCGTCATCAGCGCACCCGTCGGACGCCACCCGCGCAGGGGGTGCCCTCTCGCCAGCAGCGATCTCGGGACCTGGCTTTGACACCGTCTCGTCGTCGTCCTGTGGGCCCCAACCCTAGCAGGGTGAGGCACGAACCAAGCTTCACGAGCCAGCGTCGGCGGTGATGAATCGAGGCCTCTCCCGGATGTTCGCCCCAGCGCCGCAAGGTCCAGGATCACCTGTGCTACCTCCCAGGTGACTCCCGTGCGCGGCGTCATGGTTGTTCTCACTAAAGGTCAGACCGTCGGGGGAGCCTCGACTCCGAGTCCGGCAGCAGCCGAGACCTCGTTATAACGACCACTCGGCCAGCGCTGTCCGCCCTCTGGTACATGGCGTATTCCGACGACCTTCGTCACGTGCGCTGGCCGGCTTGATTCAAGCTGGCGTTGATAGAGCGCTTTGATGGGAGCAAGAACCCAGACGAGTTCCTGTCCATCTATTCGGCCGCCATCCTGGCGGCCGGCGGTGACGAGCTCGTCATGGCCAATTACCTCCCGACCGTGCTGGACGGGGCCGCACAAACCTGGCTCTTCAACCAGAAGCCTGGTTCCTTCAGGTCGTGGCGCCAGGTTCAGAACGCCCTCCGCTCCAACTTTCAGAGTTGTTACGAGCAGCCTAGGAGGGAGAAAGACCTGGATCACGTCATCCAGGGCAAGAATGAGCCACTTCGTGACTTCGTGCGGCGATTTATCCACACGAGGAACCTGACTCCGAGCATCTCCGACGAGGCCGTCATAAAGGCTTTCAAGTTCGGTGTCCGCGATCGGCGCCTTACCAAGGACCTGGAGATCATCTCGCGGCTCAGCGTCAACAAGTTTTTCCGTATGGCGGAGCGGTATGCGGATACGGATGGCGCTGTCCACTGGAAGTATGATTATGACCAAGGTAAGCTTGGTCTGAACCCCACAGAGGCCGGCCCATCCAACTCCAGGGGCGCCGTCCACGGCGTCGCTCCTAAGAAGTGAAAGCACGACCGCAGGAATGGCGGTGGACTGCCGCGAGTGATCGTTTCGACGGACGGCCAGCGCGAGGTCCTTGAAGTCCGAGGTCAAGCTCGGGAAGGGGCCCGGCCTCGCCAAGGGCAACCTCGACCTCGTCAGGCGCAGAATCAGCCCCAGTAGGAGGACCGACGGCCTGGGCCCCGACCGGCCGATGCTCGGCCGCAGGGGGCCGAGGGGCGCCCGGGATACGATGAATCGAAGTTCTGCCTGTTTCACAAGGCAGCGGGCCACGACCTGCGAGCTTGCAGGGCTTGACAAAGCAAGTTAGAAGCTTTTTATGATGGACGAGAGGATATGCCCGTGTTACCCAAAGAAGACGTCTAGTCGGACAGGGTGAACGCGGGGGCGGACCGTGACGACCTCGACCTGGAGTTCCAGCAGGGCGAGCGCCGCATCGATGTCATCTTCGGCGGCTCGTCGGCTTACCAGTCCCGGCGCGAACTCAAAGCGGCCTCGCGAGCCATCTACCAAGTCGCCGCCGGGAAGCCTATCGAGCAGCGCTGCAGGTGGGCTGGGGCCACCATCACCTTTTGTTCGGAGGACGCACTCCAAGGTATGGCTCGTGATCTGAAAACCGCCCTGGTCATGACCCCGACCATCAGCAACACCACGGTCGGTCGAGGGGGACCTCCCGTACAACGCCATTCTCGGGCGGCCTGCCCTGATCAAGTTCATGGCGGCTAACCACTATGGCCATCGGTGTATGAAGCTGCCTGGTCCCAACGGCATCATAACCGTGCGGGGCGACCTGCAGGCGGCACACGGGTGTGAGACCAAGGCCTTGGCCCTTGCCGGCATGTTGCCCGGCCGAGGCCCAAAAGCGATCGAAAGAACGCGCTGAGGCGGCGATCCGGCCAATGAGCGGCGAAAGCCGTGCCACTCGAGGAGAGCAACCCGGCCAGATGCATCCATGTTTCGGCCGAGCTGAGTTCCAAATAGGAACTCGAGCTCGTCACCTTCCTCTGTGCCAACAAGGGCATTTTCGCTTGGGAGCCCGCGGACATGCCTGGTGTCCCGAGGGAGGTGATCGAGCACAAGTTGCAGGTCAGGCCAGACTGCCGCCCCGTGCGGTAGAAGCTGCGCCGCTTCTCTCCGGAGAAGGTTGCGATCATCAAGGAAAACCTCGACAAGCTCTTGATGGCCAGTTTCATTCGCGAGGTCGACTACTCCGAATGGTTGGCAAACCCGGTCATCGTCTAGAGGAAAGGCGAAAAATGGAGGATGTGCGTGGACCACACGGGGTTGAACTCGGCCTGCCCGAAGGACAACTTCCCGCTCCCGCGCATCGACCAGATCTTCGACTCCACCACGAACGCCAAGATGTTGAGCTTCGTGTATGCCTATTCGGGGTACCACCAGATCAAGCTGGCGCCTGGCGACGAGAGCAAGACAGCGTTCATCACGCCGTTCGGCACCTATTGCTATACGACCATGTCGTTTGGTCTGCGCAATGCCGGGGCCACGTTTCAATGTCTGATGACCAAGACGTTCGACCCTCAGATCGGGCGAAACCTTGAGGTCTACGTGGATGACATCGTCGTCAAGAGCCTTTCCGAAGGCGACCACGTTCGGGACCTCGAGGAAACCTTCGCCAACCTGAACAGGCACAAGATCATGCTCAATCCCGAGAAGTGTGTGTTCGGTGCTGTGTCGGGAAAGGTGCTCGGCTACATGATCGGGGGCTCAGGGGTTGGCCCCAACCCAGAAAAAATTGAGGCGATCGAGAAAATGGCGCCCCCGACCTCGGTCAAGCAGGTGCAGAGCCTCACTGGCTGCATGGCCACCCTCAGCAGGTTCATCTCGAGGCTCGGCGAGCGCGAGCTTCCGTTCTTTCGAGTTCTATGTAAGCAAGGGAACTTCAAGTGGACCTTGGAGGCGCAGCGGTCTTTCGACGAGTTGAAGGTATATCTGACAACCCCACCCACCATACGATTTCAAGAACCCGATGAAAGGTCGCTGCTCTACCTTGCGGCCACCACCCAAGCTGTCAGTGCTATCCTGGTGGCTGAGTGGGGATCCCAGTAGCACCCGATCTATTATGTCAGCGAAGTCTTGCACGGCCCAAAGGAGCGCTACCGCAGTACTGAAACCTGTTATGCGCACTCCTCATGGCCGTGCAAGCCGCCATTATTTCAGCGACTCTGTGGTCGTCCCGAGCAATTTTCCGCTCAGGGACATCTTGCGGAACCCAGAAGTCGGCGGGCGAATCGCCAAGTGGGCTATGGAGCTGGCGGCATTCGATGTCCAGGTCGTAGCTCGAACGACCATCAAATCGCAAGTGCTCGCCGACTTCGTGGTCGAGCAGACGTCCCAGCCCGTGCCTGAGCCCGAGGTCGAGGAAGAAAAGCCCTGGACCATGTTCTTCAATGGCTCGAGGTCCTTCAAGCGCTCGGGGGCTGGATTCCTTATTCTCACCCCGCGCGGCGACCGCCTGAGGTACGTAGTTCGTTTTGGGTATCCGGCGATCAACAATGTGGCAGAGTACGAAGCTCTCTTGGCAGGCTTGCGAGCTTGCAAGGCATTGGGCGTGCGACGATTGGTCGTCAAAGGCGACTCCCATCTCGTCGTCAATCAGTACAACAAGGAGTACCAGTGCTCGGGAGACTCGATGTCATAGTACCTAGCCGAGGTGCGCAAGATGGAGAAGTGGTTTCAGAACCTAGAGCTCAAACACATACCCAGGAAGGACAACTCCAGTGCCGACTTCCTCTCCAAGCTCAGTTCTTCCGATGACGGGATCCCGCCGGCGTCATCACGAGACGTTGGCGGCTCCTCGATCTCCGACCAGAGGTCTTGCTCGCCGTGGTGGAAGGTATCCCCTCCTGGAATGAACCCATTTATAATTTCCTTGCAAGAGGCGACCTACCGCCCGACCACCGCCGAGAGGAAGCAGATCAGCCACGGCGGTTTATACGCTTCGTCGGCGGACGCTCTACAGCGAATGTCTCCGCATTCGGCGCGGTGCATCTATACGGAGGAGGGTAAGTACCTGTTAAATGACATCCACTCAGGCCTCTGTGGAGCGCACTCTTCGTACAGGACGATGGTCGGCAAGGCCTTCCGCATGGGGTATTATTGGCCTTCGGCGCCTCAGGATGCCCGCGATATCGTCCGTACCTGCCGAGCATGCCAGTTCCACGCCCGGAAGTCACATCAAGCGCGTCAGCGCTCCGGACCATCCCGCCGCTGGCCTTTCTCGACTTGGGGGCTAGACATCCTCGGCCCTTTCACTCAAAGCGGTCGGGGTAAGAAGTTCTGATTCGTTCTTTGTTGACACTTTTACCAAGTGGATCGAGGCTGAGCCGGTCTCGACCATCACTGCTCGGGCGGCTGTCCGTTTTTTCGCTTGTTCGTGGTCACCAGGTACGGGGTTCCATGCAAGATTATCACGACAATGGTACCCGGTTTACGCTGAGCTGTTCGAGAGTTTTGGCGAAGGCCTCGGCATCAAAGTGTGCCGCTTCGCCGCCACTCCTGCGAGCAGCGGGCGGCGGAACGTGCCAACGGACAAATCGTCCAGGGCATCAAGAAACGAGTTGCAGATGAGCTCGAACGCTACGGCATGACCTGGGTGGACAAACTTTCCACCATCTTATGGTCTATTCGTACCACAGCAAGCTGAGCCATAGGGTCCACACCCTTCCAACTCGTGTTCTGCATGAAGCCGCCCCGCCTCCCGAGGTTACTGTTGGAGCTCTGTGGTCGACAGTCGACTGTGTCGACTTCGAGCATGAACGGTCTCTCGACATTGCCCTCGCAGAAGAAGTAAGGTGCCATGCATTGCTACGATCAACGCACTACCTGCAAGCTCTTCGCAGACATGCGTCTCGGTCAGTACGACCTAGGGAGCTCCTTGTTGGGGACTTAGCCCTGAGACGGATTCAGGCACTGTCCAACACCAACAAGTTATCCCCACGATGGGAGGGCCCCTATAGAGTCATTTCAACAGATCGCACGGGGGCTTACCGGCTAGCGATGCCCGATGGCAGAGAGCTCTCTAGCTCGTGGAACATAGATCAGCTTTGGATGTTTTATGTGTAATCTCTTTACCTTAAATTTCAATAAAAGTTGTTCTTCCATTCTCGCCCTTTATATCTTTTTCGCTTGTGACTACAATGTCCTTGTTATCCGTGACTTTTCTTCGAACACGATCTCTGTGCCCAGCGCTCTCGTTCTAGGTCTGAGCATCGCGAGCTTCACACTCGCTCCCAGTGGTCGAGCTACACGTAAGCCGAAACTCTTTGCAATCCAGCTCTCCCCTGTGCTCGGGCTCGAGTCGCAAGCCTCGCAGCTTTGACCATTGAGCAGTGCACGGGGTCGTGGTCGTGATTCGAACATCAGTTCGGGCGTCACCATCTCGCTAGCTTGTGTCACGTTTACTTCCTCTGGACCTTTTCTCAGCCCTACAGGTCGTGGTCGTTTGCTCACGTCTGAATCTTGTGCCTAAGACTGGCGTTGCTCGACCTTAGACCCAACGGGGGCTGGATAAGGACATGCAGTTGGCGAACGACCTAAGGAGCATGACAAAGAAGCGGAAGAGACGTACACCTTGGATCCTCGACTAACAGGCTTAAAACAAAGAGTTTGTTGTTCCCCAAAAGAAATGCGGCTCTACTAGAGTTTTCCGTTTTAAGTGTTTTTTATAGGTCGGCCATCTCGCGGGCGAACTTCTCTTGCTCGAGCTCGGACACATTGGCTCTCAAGGTCGATAGCTCGCTCCGGTACTAGAGGGCTTCCTCAGAGGCAACCACGGCTCGGCGCCGTTCCTCTTCGAGTTGGGCCAGGGCGCTCCTCGCCGCTTTGCTGGCGCACCCACGCTTCTCTTCGAGTTCCAAGATCTTGGCCTCGAGCTCGGGGGATGCCTTCGTCGAGGACACCTGCTCCGCGGCAGCCTTCTCTAGCACCTCGACCTTGGCCCGCTCGGCTTCAAGCGCCTCGTCGGCGTGCCCAAGCTTCCCTTCAAGCTCCAGGATCTTGGCCTCGAGCTCAGAGGACACCTTCGTCGAAGACGCCTGCACCGCGACAGCCTTCTCCAGCACCTCGACCCTGGCCCGCTCGACTTCGAGGGCCTCGTTGGCATGCCCAAGCTTCCCGTCGAGCTCCAGGATCTTGGCCTCGAGCTCGGAGGACGCCTGCTCCGCAGCGGCCTTCTCCAGCGCCTCGACCTTAACACGCTCAGCCTCGAGCGCTTTTGCTGACCGCGCGTGCTCTTGCTCCACGGCCTTGAAGCCATGCTTGCGCTTGGAGACCCTGGTCTGCTCGAGCTCGGCCACGTGGGCTACCTCCTGCGCCCTCATCGTCTGGCGGAGGTTGTCAAGCTCCTGGGTCTTCTGCTTGAGCTCCCCCTGCTCGACCTCGATGGTCTCGATGAGCCTGGAGCGCTCAGCCTCCCGCGCCTCCACCAAATTCAGGAGGCCCCTCAACACGTCGTCATGCTCTTGAAGGCCTCCACCAAATTCAGAAGGCCCCTCAACAGGAACGGTGGCCCGAGGTAAGAAAAAAAACAAGGAAACCTAGGCTAACCAGCTGCGAGGTGCGCGAGGGGGTCCTTACCACACGAAGGCAGTTCTCGAGGCATGCGCGGGTGTACTCCTCATGGTCGTCGATGTGCGTGTGGGAGATCTCTTCCTGCACATCGCCCGGCGCCCCCGAACTAAGGCCGACGTCGACCACCACTAGCGCGCTTGGTCCAAGACCTTGAGTCTCCGCGCCGGTGGCGACCTAGAGTTCTGGCGTCTTCCCCGGTGGGTCCAGCTCTATGGCGGGGGCGGACGTAGCGGCAACACCGGACCCAGTCGGTAGGGTCAGGGTTCCGCTCGCCTCCGGCACTGAGGGAACGACGGCCGGATCCACCACGCGCCCACCCGTTGCGCGATCAACCTCTGCGGCCTGGGTTGCCGTGGCCTCGGCGCCAGGCACAGTCTTGGTCGGGCAGACCTGGGGGGCGTCCGCGGCGCGGCCATCTTCGGTGGCCGATGGCACCACGGCCTCGACGTTTGGAGCGACCGTGGTCGGGCGAGCCCGGGGTGACTCTGCGGCTACGACCGAGGCGCTCTGGGAACCTTCCTTCGCGTCGATCTCACGAGGGTCGACGACAGCGACGGTGTCCGTCTCACCGGTGCCGTAGTCCTCGCTGGTCACGGGCTGGTTCCCCTCAGCTGAGTCATCGAGCCCTTGGTCGAACTCGTCGACCGGGTCCCAGCTCGGGGGCTCAGAAGGAATGCGCGCCTGGCCCAAGGGACGGTGCGGGACAAGCTCGTAGGAGTCCGTCTCCTCCTCGGACTTGGACTCGCCCTGGACAACAGCCATCGTTAAAACAGGCAAGTTTCGAGCACACGCGCTCGAGGTCTGCGATCAAGAGCACACACTAAGCCAGAAAGACACGAGGGGGGACCAGGGAATGAATATCAAGAGGAGGAATACTATGAAGACTACGTGGACTAGGAAGGCGTTCCCCAGACGATTGCCTGTGGCATGTCGAATGGCCCAAGTTATTTTATTTCCGCTGCAACAGTTTCACTTGTTTCTTAAGCCAAGAAGCGTTGGTGTATGAAGCTTGACCATAAGGTCGTTTGCTTTATTCGATAATAATTTGTTTCTTCTTAGTTCTTTCGATGAATGGAATGATATGTCATCTGTGTTTCCACTGTGTGCACTAGTGTGATCCTGGACTAGTGTAGTATACACAGAGGGTTTCGGATTTGCATATCCGGGTCCCTACACCCCGTCAATGGACAGGGAGTCTCCTAGGATGGAGACTATGGTTCGGTAGAGGGCGTCTTCGTGGTCGGAAACCCAAATGACTCTCGCACAAGGGATCCTAGGGATCAACAGATCAGAGAACACAGCGATATACCTAGGTTTGGGCCCCCCAGTGTGGATAACAGCCCTACGTCCTGCTAGATCTTTGTTGAGGAAATATGGAGGCGGTTACAATAACTCTTCTTTCACTAAGTCTTCCGACCTCTTGCCTTCGGATCCCCCCTCTCCATGCACCAAAGCTCCCTTCTATTGACTGGGCTAGCTCAGGCTGGTAAGGGGGGTGACATCATACTGATCTATGAGTCATTTATTACACCCATCGCTATGGTCTTATCATACTGACCCACGCCTCATTTACTACACCCCTCACTGTAGCCTTGCCCTTCAAACGCCATTTAATGTCGCTGTATGGCTTCGCCCGGTCCGCCTGAGATGCGACGTTCCTGCGACGGGTTAGGTGTGAGGCGTCAGAGGGATGGGCCGTCGTCGTGTCGATAGCAGAATTCTTCACCATCAATGGCCCTAACACAATGTGTCAGGCTCTGATACAGCGTGTCAAGGGAAGGAGACTTTGAGGTGAAGCCTCCCTTTTATTGCTTTGTCGCGCGTGCTCAGCCGCCACGGGACCGACGCATATGAGTAGGGCTCGATCGCACGCCTTTGCCGCCACGGCGAACGCCCGGGAGAGGGCGTGATTGCCGCCGAGCCTCCACGAAGCCGGCGCCTAGCAGCGGCTCGATCGTCCACCTGCCACCAAAGCCGCCATGTGGTGGCGGCCGTGAGGGCGTGATCTCCGCCGCCCGCGAGCCACCACTTGAGGCCGGACGCCGGTGTGGGGCGTGATCGCCCACTGCCGCCGAGCCGCCACGGAGGATGACGCTCGGCGGGCAGGGCTTGATCGCCCACCTGCCCGCCAAAGATTGTTTTCTAGATGACCATGTAATAAGAGAATTACCCAAGAAATGACATGAGCCAGATGTACTTTTTCTATCAATTCTACAACCTCCAAAATCAGCATCAGAGAATGCTCTTAAACTAATACATGAGGAAGCAGAAAGCCATATGCCAAAGTCTTGAGTACTATGAAGATACCTGAAAATCCTCTTGACAACTTGTCGATGTGAAGCACGTGGGGAAGCTTGAAAGCGAGCACACAAGCACACAGCAAATTGAATATCCGTCCTTGATGCAGTGAGATATAACAATGAACCTATCATGCTTCTATATTCCTTTCGATCAACCATCTCACCATCTTCATCCGGATCAAGTGTGCAAGTGCCTCCCATGGGTGTCATGATCGGCTTGCAGTTTTCCATCCCAAAGCGGCGAAGAAAATCTTTTTTGTACTTACTTTGATGAACAAAAGTACCTTCCTTCGTTTGTTTGATTTGCAGTCCCAAAAAGTAAGTTAACTCAACCATTATACTCATCTCAAATTCCTTCCTCATGGTTTCTGAAAACTTAGACACTAAAACATGAGAGGAACCACCAAAGATAATATCATCAACCTAAATCTGAACAAATAGTTGATCAGTGCCTTGTTGGGGAACGCGGTATGCTACGCTAGCACAAATTAAAATTTCTACCGCATAACCAGAAAAGCTACTCGCAAGAAAAGGATCACAGATTGGATTACCACTAGACGCGCAGTTGCGGAATCCTTCGCGCGTTGGTGTAGTGGATCGTCCTCGCCGTGGATCGTCCTTGCTGCGGATCGTCCTCGCTGCGGATCGTCCTCACCACGCCGCAGTAGTAGCAGCGTCACCACAGCAGTCCACACATCCCGGGATGGAACGCCGTGCGTCGGCGTGCAAGCACCGCGTCGCTCGGCAAGGGCAATGAGAGGTGGAGGCTAGGGTTCTGGACGTGAGCAATAGCATGCACGCCCACCCTTCTCCTCTCCTTATATAGCCACGCGACGAAACCCTAAGTCAGGGCCCATCAGCGCGTTAAGCCCACGAGGTCCATTAATTACGGATCCAATCCGAATTAATGCGTCCCAGCCCGTTAAGTGTGTGACCCTGTAGGTTCATGTACATTTGGACATAGATTCGGAAAACCCTTTTTCCAATCCAATAGCCGGCAGCGGTTCTTGCGAGCATGCCAACTCCCAAACGCATATGATCAAATCGGATAGAACCTTTCAAAAGTACTCATGTAATAATCCTTTGCCAAACTATGTGAAGATCGAACTCAAGGCGAGAAGTATGTCATCCTTTGATAGTTCAATCCATCTCTCGTATCCGTGATATATTAATAAGTTGTGATTGACTTCTCAATCACGGCATGGCCATGCACTTCCTTAATCATATCACACGAGTGGCCTAGACATATATCTCCGTTATCGCTGCGTTGGCAAATTCCATCTTATTGCCCACTTCCTCTCGCACATTTCATAGCAAACATGAAAGCTACCTTTATAACTATCCGGTTAGGGAATAGCGTTTGGTGGCCCCAAGGTAAACTATTACACATGTAGGGAATGTGACAATCTCAGGTCTAAGGATCATACATCCACTATGTATGAGATACACTGATGACACATAAGAATGTAACATTCTCGCAGTGTCCCATTTCGGTCTATCTAACACATGTTCTTCATCATGAGTTCACATGTATTGATGATATCTCCATATCCTATGATCTATGAAACATAATCATCGATCAATACATGTCTTGATCTATTCATCGTTGTCCTATACGATGATACCCGATCGAGATACTTACGTAATTATATCAATAAGTAGAGAGTTTCATAAGCAAGTCACATACTTGCTGATCAATATAATGATATACATTCATTGGACCAATAATCATATTATTATTCATAAGCATAGTCATGTTACAATCATCTATATGACTGTCTCAAGGGCATAACACCAACATGCCTTGCTTGAGTAAAAAGAGAGTTTTGTCAACCTTTCCCATTTTGAACCCCTTTTCAAGTAAAAAGGTTTTTAGCCTATCATACCATGCTCCAGGGCTTGTTTTAAACCAAACAAAGCTTTTGACAATTTGTACACATAATCTGCAAACTTAAAATTTTCAAAACGAGGTGGTTGCTTAACATATACCTCCTCATTACTATAGCCATTAAGAAAAGCACTTTTCACATCCATCTGATACAATCTAAAACCTTTAGATGCAGCAAATGCTAAAAGAGTTCTAATGGCTTCAATTCTAGCAACAGGAGCAAAGGTTTCATCAAAATCTAAACCTTCAACTTGAGTAAATCCTTGAGCAACCAATCTAGCTTTATTCCTGATAACAACACCATCCTCACTTTGTTTGTTTTTGAAGACCCATCTAGTTCTAATTATATTAAAATCAGGAGGAGGTGAAATAAGTTTCCAGACTTTATTACGCTCAAAATTCTCTAATTCCTCGTGCATGGCATCAATCCAAGATTCATTAGTCAATGCATGAGATATATCTTTGAGTTCAAAAGAAACAACAAAAGCAGAGTGAGCATGAGAATCAGGAGCAATAAACTTGGATCGGGTGACTCTCCCATTTAAATCTCCAATCATCTGTTCAGGTGGATGTCTCCTTTGAATGCGCAAAGGAGCTGCAACTTCAGAAACTTCTCCTTCTCCTTCTTCATTTTCAGCATGTACAGATGATGTTGTGGCTTGAGGATGCTCAGCTGTAGGTGTTGTAGTGGTAGGTGCCAAAGGTGCTACAGTAGGTTGTGCAATAGAAATCAACACTTCATCCTCAACATCATCATAATCAAGAAAGATACTCTCCCCCTGAACATATGTATCTGTATCTACATCAATTGGACTAGTGCCAGGACTAGCCTCATCAAAAGTAACTTAACAGGTGTCGGGACCCGAATATGCAAATCCGGAACCTCTGTGTATACTACACTAGTCCAGATCACGCTAGTGCACACAGCTCAACATTAGTGAATATCACAATCATACACAATGAAATAAAATAAAGGACATTATATACCAAATATTTTGGTTGAATGACCTTATGGTCAACTTACTTAACAATGCCTCACAGGGCTGAACAACAAATTGAACTGCAGCGGAATGAAGACGTAGGTAACCCCTCAGTATACCACAGGCAACTGACAAGGCTCGCACCCTAAACATTCGTCCCTTCATGGTACTCCTTCAGCACTGATGATTTTGTAGGCAAGGGTGAGTACACCAGCACGTACTCAACAAGTTGTGCACAGAATGCAATTCTAACATAACTATATGCAAGGCTTATTCCAAAGGAATGGCTAACAATGGTTGTTTGCAGTAAAGCAGCATTTATAAACAAGTACAGTATATAGATTGAAAAGATAGTAATAAAACAGATAACAATAATAGGTAGATTCAGCATTTCTCAAATAAACCAAGTTTCCAGTCCTAAATCAAGATTCAACCTTCCATGGCAACCTGCCATCCATCCCATGTTTTCATTTTTCAAAAGTCTAACCCTTGACTATAATTCCCGAGCTATGCTCAATACCGTGAGCACGACTATTCGAATAGATTGTACACTCTGCAGAGGTTATGCACTTTACCCACACGATACAACCATGCACTATACAGGTGAATGATCATAACAAAGCCTTTACAATGCATTATCTTAACCCAGTACTACCCGCTGAGGTTTCAACACTGGAGGGACTGGTTACCACACCCAGGGCCCCCCTCTTGCGCCTTATGAGCCACCCCGTGCGAGGACTGGTTACCTCCACCCGGGTCTCACACCACCACGATAGTACTGAAGCTAAGACTTTGCAAATTAGTCAGCTAGGCTGCCCCATAACAGACATGTGGTTGCATGATGGACTCAGGTCAAAGGCTCGCAAGGTTAAGTCCTTAATTGACCGAGGCAAGACTAACCAAGTGTGATCTCAAATATCCAAAACCAACAAAAACCAAATACGACCGCCCAATTGCCACTCTTGGCCCACCATAAACATTCTTGCCGCTTGCCCTAGTCTAAATCATTTTCCCACCCCAGTTGATTACCAAGCACCACGTGCTATCAACAAATCAACATCGTTGCGTGACCTCCTCTCCACAACAACTTAATCTCTTTGTGTGACCACACATGACACACAAATTCTCATCATTGTTCCATATTCCATTAATCAAGATTATTAAACGGTGATTCATGAACATGTGATGACATGGCATGGCTAAGCAATTCTATTCCGTTCTAACCATCCCATGTTGATTTCAATATTAACCAACTATAGTGAACCAACCTAGGGTGACAAGGGGATCATGGCATACAATTAGCAAGGTAGGGTGTAATTCAAAGGGTACATTAGCTAATCCCAAATTTAGATAGAAATCATTTATACACATAAAATAACATGCAATAGATTAAATCAAAATAGCAATTTTTCCTAACATGGGTTCAACATGATCAAAGCACAACTTGCCTTAGGAAAGCCCTTATCCATGATTTGGACCTTGATCTTGAGTTGATGAATCCTCCCCGGATGCGTCGCACAATTTATCGTCTACGCGAAACGAAAGAGAATACCAAATAAACACCAAAACAAAGAGAAATTGAACTATATAAATCAAACAAAATTCACCAATAGATATATCTAAATTTTACAAATTTTTAGAAATTTGAATCACCTCAATCGGAGTTCGTATGAGGGAGAACGAGCCCTCGGAAAATTCAAATTCCTGAAAATCAGAAAAATTGGAAATCAAATAATATCTGAATTATTTTTGTAAAGAAAATTCTTATTTATTGCGTAGGTGTGTCGTCAACCTCGGCTTGGTTAGATTCAAGACGCGATCTGGTGCGCTTGTTTTATATCCAACGGCCACCGATTAAACCCCTACGTGGCACATCCCGAGACGCTCATCACCGATCGGACGGTGATGAATGCGTGAGATGTTTACTGTTGCCCTAACGACACGGCTCCATCCTAATCACCCGTTCCCGATCCAATGGTTGAGATTACCTGAGGCATTCACTGTTTGGCGGGTGGCGTGGCTCAATCTTGATCATCAGTAGAGGATCCGATGGTTGACACTCTAAGGTCTCGACGATGGTGACGCGGCGGCGAGACTTCACCGGGCTTGAAGACGAAGGCCACGATGTGGCGCAACGGCAATGCTTCGGCGATGAGAGTCGGTGGATTCGACGCGGCTGGATGAGATGAATTCGGATTCGACGCGGGCGCGGCGATCGGCGGCTTGACGACGGCGCAACGCGGCGAAGACCCGAAGCGAACTCCGACGAGCTCTACCGGCGCATCCATGGTGACTCGATGGGTGGCGCTTGGGCAGAACGATGCGGCGACTCATGATGGTCCTCGGGATGCTACCCTCCCCCTTAAATAGCCTCGGGAATGCGCGAAAAAAGGAACCCTAGTGGCGAACGGCGGCGACGGCGTATCCCAGGCGGACTCGGAGTCCCGATCCGAAACGACGACAGACCGTCGTCCATGTGGCATGATCTACGGTCGCGATGCTTCTCATCCCAGCTGGACACGCGGTGAATCACAACCGCCCGGATTCAATGGAATCTGAACGACCACAATGCATTCGGACCGCCGATTCAAATCAACGGCCAGGATTTACTAATGGCGTTCACTGTAGCATCTAATCGTGAGCGTTCAACGGAGATCCAAAGGCTGACTCCATTAGGGTTTTGGCTTGGCGGCGCGGCTGATGAAGACCTTCGGATCTTGATCCGACGGCAAGTGATGAGGCTTCTAGAAGGCGGCTGCGATGGGCCGACCGGCTGGGCTTGCGACAAGCGGGTTTTAAGGCGTAAAGGTCGGGCTTCGCCCAAGATCGTTCACAATGAATTTTCCCGGGTTTTCTTTTAAATTAAATACTGAAAATAGATTTGATTTATTTGAGCCACTTAAAATATCCAAAAAATTCCAATAAAATTCTCAAAAACACTTTGAGACATTCTGGACTCAAATAAAATATTTTTGACAAAACTTTATTTTAACTTTATTCTTTTATAAATAATCTTTAACAAAAGGCAATATACTTTTAATTCAAATAAATCTTAGAAAATCCAAATAAATCCAGAAAATTCTCAAAATTCACAAATGACAATAAAACACTATTAAATAATTCAAAAGTCAAAAATTTGGGATGTTACAACAGGTTTCTACAATTTTATTAATCTCAAAAACAAGTACACGATAGCCACGTGTATGAGCAGGGTATCCATGAAAAATACCATCAGTTGATCTAGCTTCAAATTTATTAAGATTTACAAATTTCAAGACAAAGCATTTGCATCCAAAAACTCTGAAATGAGATACACTAGGCCTATGACCAAAACGAAGCTCATAAGAATATTTGCCTAGCTTCGATCTCAAAAACACTATATAAGAAATATAGCATGTAGTTGAGATTGCTTCAGCCCAAAACTTCTTAGGAGTGTGATGTTCATCCAGCATAGTTCTAACCATCTCAACCAAAGTTCCGTTCTTTCTTTCAACTACACCATTTTATTGAGACACTCTTGGTGAAGAAAATTGCCGATCAATTCCTTTCTCAACACAAAAGTGATGAAAAGAAGAATTTTTAAACTCAGTTCCATTATCACTTCTGATAGCTCCAAGTGCTCCTGGGTGATCAACAGATAATCTAATAACAAGACTTCTAAAATGACTAAAAGCCTCATCTTTAGACACCATAAAATAAACCCAAGAGTATCTAAAATAATCAACAACAATAACCAGTACATACCATTTGCCTCCAAAAGATTGAACACGAGAAGGTCCAACCGTGTCAAGATGTAATAGCCGTCCTGGAGCGTTTGTCATCACTATAGTAAGAGGTGAATGTGAACCTGCAGTCATCTTACCATGTCTACAAGAAGTGCATACTAAATCGCTATCACCCTTAAGCTTAGGCAAGCCACGTATGAGATCTAAACCACTTACTCGAGTAAGATGATCAAAACCAACGTGACCAAGTCTACGGTGCCAAAAGAATAAATCTTTAGAAACATTGGCAACTAGACACCTATGCTTAGAAGAAGGTGATACATCAAAATCAGCTTTAAATACTCTTCCAAAATGAGAAATCCTGAACACAAGATCACCTGAAGCATCTAAAACTTTACATTCATTTTTCTTGAAACATACTTCGAGATCTTCGTCAATCATTTGTGAGACAGAAAGCAAGTTGTATTTCAAGTTTTCAACCAGAGCTACATCCTTGAACATAAACTTGTCACTTACCTTCACTATACCTTTCGCCACAATAGAAGTGGAAATCGCATCTCCAAAAGTAACACTTTCAGCACGAGATACACGGGTGAGGGAGGAGAACCAATTTTTATCACTGGACATGTGGCGTGAGCATCCGGAATTAACTAGCCAAATGTTCTCCTTCCTCGCGCGAGAAACCTACATAAAAATAAAGAATGTCGAGGCATCAGTACTGGGGTTAGAAATAAGATGTTTATGTTGGTGTTATGCCCTTGAGACAGTCATATAGATGATTGTAACATGACTATGGTTATGAACAATAATATGATTATTGGTCCAATGAATGTATATCATTATATTGATCAGCAAGTATGTGACTTGCTTATGAAACTCTCTACTTATTGATATAATTCTGTAAGTATCTCTGATCGGGTATCATCGTATAGGACAACGATGAATAGATCAGCACATGTATTGATCGATGATTATGTTTATAGATCATAGGATATGGAGATATCATCAATACATGTGAACTCATGATGAAGAACATGGGTTAGATAGACCCAAATGGGACATCGCGAGAATGTTACATTCTTATGTGTCATCGCAGTATCTCATACATAGTGGATGTATGATCCTTAGACCTGAGATTGTCACATTCCCTACATGTGTAATAGTTTACCTTGGGGCCACCAAACGCTATTCCCTAACCGGATAGTTATAAAGGTAGCTTTCATGTTTGCTATGAAATGTGCGAGGGAAGTGGGCAATAAGATGGAATTTGCCACTCCAAAGGTAATGGAGATATATGTCTAGGCCACTCGTGTGATATGATTAAGGAAGTGCATGGCCATGCCGTGATTGGGAAGTCAATCACAACTTATTAATATATCACGGATACGAGAGATGGATTGAACTATCAAAGGATGACATACTTCTCGCCTTTGAGTTCGATCTTCATATAGTTTGGCAAAGGGATTATTACATGAGTACTTTTGAAAGGTTCTATCTCGATTTGATCATATGCGTTTGGGAGTTGGCATGCTCGCAAGGAACCGCTGCCACTATTGGATTGGAAAAAGGGTTTTCGAATCTATGTCCAAATGTACATGAACCTATAGGGTCACACACTTAATCTAAGCCGACGCATTAATTCGGATTGGATCCGTAATTAATGGACCTCGTGGGCTTAACGCTACCGATGGGCCCCGACTTAGGGTTTCGTCGCGTGGCTATATAAGGAGAGGAGAAGGGTGGGCGTGCATGCTATTGCTCACGCCCGTAACCCTAGCCTCCACCTCTCATTGCCCTTGCCGAGCGACGCGGTGCTTGCACGCCGACGCACGGCGTTCCATCCCGGGACGTGTGGACTGCTGTGGTGACGCTGCTACTACTGCGGCGTGGTGAGGACGATCCGCAGCGAGGACGATCCGCAGCGAGGACGATTCGCAGCAAGGACGATCCACGGCGAGGACGATCCACTACACCAACGCGCGAAGGATTCCGCAACTGCGCGTCTAGTGGTAATCCAATCTGTGATCCTTTTCTTGCGAGTAGCTTTTCTGGTTATGCGGTAGAAATTTTAATTTGTGCTAGCGTAGCATACCGCGTTCCCCAACAGTTTAAGAATCCAGTATTGAGACACACGATGAGCAGGCACAACACGAGTATGCTTGTTTACAAAAAATCAGATTTTCTCTTTCCCGTGTTTCTTGCAACAAAAGGTGTTTGCGTCACCCTAGGCACAAAATGAGGAGTAAAATGTGCCTTCTTGAAATTAGACCTAGCCTTAGCCTTTTCTTTCTTTTGCTGTTTGGCTAGCCTAAAGCAAAAATCTACTAAATGTCCATCTCTACCACAATGAGTGCAATTATACTTAACATTATTTTTAGCTTTAACAGTAGAAGCAACATTTGCATTCATCACAGTAGAAGATAAAACACCAATAGACTTAAAAATAGTTTTCATAGGCTCATTGACAATTTCAAATTTTCCACTTTCAAGTGCCTTAACAATAGTAGGAGCATGTGGTTTATAATGAGCATAAGAATCAAAACCTAAACCTTTGTTTTGAGTGCTGACTCTTGATTGATCCAAAATCATGTTTTGGTTTTTCTTTCCTATACTGAAACGTTCTAAAGATTTTTCCAAATAATCAACTTTTCGAGAAAGAGTTAAACAGTTATTACAGGGAACGTCCACTTTTCCTTTTTGCTTGTGACAGGTTGAGCATGAAAGAACTTCATGAGTGAGCAGAGCTCTGTCATTTGAGAAACCCTAGCATTTGCATCATGCAACTTCAATTCTATTGTGGAGCATTTAGAACAGTGAGTTGTATCATGCAAATCAACAGTTGAACAACTAGCATTTTTTACATGTCTCTCATTTTCCTTCTTTTCAACATTGACTTGCTTTAACAAGGTAACATGTACTTTCCTAAGCAAAGTAAGATCATTGTAAATCAAGTTACATGATTTGCAAGCATCATCATTAGGAATCAAAGATTTAAGTCTAGCAATTTCAGGATTCAAAGATTCCACAACAACATCATGTTTCATAATTTTCTTGTCGTGTTTATCAAGCAATTTACCAAGACGAGCAACAACAATAGCTAATTCATCATAAAAAGGTTTTACCTCATTGAAGTCGCTGTCGTGATCGTCCTCAGTGAAGCTTTTATCACTTCTAGCCATGAGACACAACCCAGTTAATTCATGCTTGCTTGGAGCTGTTGTGTCATCTTCATTGCTCTCTGAATCCACATCACTCAAATTGACTTGTTCAAGAGCAGAAAGGACTCGATGAACAACTATGCGGTTAATGAAGCTCTTCTTCTTTCTATCGCTTGGAGAGAACTTCTTCTTCTCTTTTCTTCTGTCATTGTCCTTCTCCTCCTTTGAAAATTTACCTGCAAGTTTAGGACAATTTGAACGAATGTGGTTGAGATCACTACACTCATAACATCTTGGAAGGCCATCATCAACTCTCTTCCTCATTCGCACATTCTGCAAGGCTTTATTAAAGCATGAGGAGAGTAGTGCCAAGTCTTCTTCAGGAAATTCTTCAATCTGTTCATCGGTTAGTAAAGACAAAGAAGACAGAGCAAAACTTGTAGAAGCATTATTCTGAGACATGCTAGATTGGGAGGTCAATGCAATTGATTTATGATCATTCTTCCTGGCAAGAACATCCAACTCATGAGTTTTTAATTTACAGAAAAGAACATCTATAGTAAGTTCACTCATGACAGTTGATTCTCTAATGGATGTAACTTTCATCTCCCAAATAGACATGTCTAATGCACCAAGCAATTGTCTAGCATTAGTAGCTTCATCAGAGAAAACCCTAACAGCACGTAAATTGCTAAGAATCTTATTGAAACGTGCAAAGAAATCATCTAGTGACTCACGAGGCTTTTATCTCAAATTGCATGTATTCTTTCTTATATATATCTTAATGAACCTCTTTGATAGTGTTAGATCCCTCATGATAATTACAAAGAGATTTCCATACCTCATATGCAGACTTGAGATGGATCACGCTGTCATAGTCACTTCTTCCCAATCCTTGGATGATCAAATTTCGTGCTTTGCTGTTTTCCTCAACATGTGCTCGATTGGTGTCATTGACTTCATCATTCTCAGGAACTTGATATGGCTTGTATACCTTCTCCCAGATTGCAAAGCCCTGAGCTTGAATGTATGCCTCCATCTTTGCTTTTCAAAACTAAAAATCAACACCATCAAAAACACAAGGTTTTGTCGAATACCTATCCATCGCTACGGTTTCTAATCACCGGTTAAGATTAATTAGAAAAAACAAAGCTCTGATACCACTTGTAGGATCGAAATATACTAACGTAGTAATCAGGTGGGGGGTGAATGATTGTGCAGAAGCTAATATCAAATTTTTGATGAATTTTTTTAACACACCCCAAATTAAACTCAAATTGATTGGAGACCAGTACACAGTCGGCGAACAATCGGGAGACCAGCTCACGCAGTCGGCGAACAGTCGGGAGACCAGTTCACGCAGTCGGAGAGTAGTCGGACGACCACTTTCGTAGTTGAAGAGCAGTCGGGTGAGTAGTAGAGCAGTCGGGCGACCAGTTTTCGCACTCGGCGAGTAGACTGGCGACTAGTTTACAAAAATAGTAATTCCTAAAGATCTAACCATTGGATTGATGTGAAATTTTAACTATAGAAACTACACTCGATTCCAAAGGTAATACAAAAAGAATCAACTCGATCAGATCTATGGATCTTGAGATATTACCTTTGCAATTTTACTAAAGCAACAAATGACGAGAATTAATCTTCAAAGTAGCGACGGACCAAAACTTTGAACGATAGATCAACTACGCCGAACCAAATGAAAATTACTTATGCCATTCCTCTGCATGCATGAAAACTTCCTTGCCACAATAGACAGGAGCACCCCGGCTGCAACTTGGTTTTCTAGTCGTTAAGGAAATACACAATGGCCACCAGAACAAACGCAAGAAACTTGGCTGCAAGAAGGATTTTTTATTTCTCTTTGATCTGGTTACAGTACTCCAAACAAAAGAGTACAAACCCTAAAACCTCAGAGCTCACATAAACAGGGGACACCCCCTATTTATACAGAGCAATTCTAAAGAGATTGAATACAACTCCACTTCCAACATGGAAAGAGTTCATATACATCTCAACCTGGCCCAAACATAGCCAAATACAACTCTTGCACGCGTGTACAGCTCACATGCCATACTCACATGACTAACCAGCCTCCATGTGCATCGTTCTCTTGCTCGAACGTCCTGCATGCATCCTTGACCACCAAGACCTCGATTCCTCCTTGAATCTAGTCCCGAACCTCAGTTCCTCCATGAACCTAGTTCCAGTCTCATCATCGACCACGTTCACCCTCGGGCAACAACTGCACATGAATAAACAATGCATCCGAGCACAAGTCCACGACTATACTCAAAATCAATCCATGCAACCACTCACACGAGCGCATTGCATGAAACAAAATCATCATCATGCTATCACCAGCATATCAAATAAACATCTTAAATAGCACATGCACAAGCACCACACATGCTATAACCAAAACCACTTTGCAATGCCAATTTCATTACTCAGCCAATTTTTCGGCACATGATTTCACAATCTCCCGACCGTCTAGAATTCCGACGCTCCTCGCCTAGTCCCGGTCATCCTCCACCTCACCATGACCTAGCACTGTCGCCCTACAACCATCAAAGACAAGGAAAAAATCTTTCACATAGCAATGTCCACAAATATATTCAATGATTAACCAAAAATCATTAATCATAAGTTCGCTCAAAGGTCCGATACTACCGCCCTAGGCCGGTAGCACTCAGAAAAGCAACCAACACTCAAATTGCTTCAATTTGAAAATCCAATTCAAATCAAGCTCAATTTTAAATCAAACCAAGCTCAAAACTTGTCAATTACTCATCACACACAAGGATAGACCTCCACATGGTCTTTTGGGATGATTTTCACCTGATGTGCCTTGTTTTGGCAAAGATTGGGTGGTAGGAAATTGGATATCTCAACGCTCACGTCATGGAGGACTATGAGTTGCTACTTATGCTCTACTATTACTTTTATATCAATCAAACATGTATTTACAATTTTCGTTTCTCAATTGCAACTTGTCTTACAAATCAAATGTTGATATATGCAAATTAATCGTAGAAGCCTCCTTGACATGACCTGCATGTATGCATTTGCAAATACCACCTTAAGTCTTGCTGAGTACGAAAGTACTCAACCTTGCTTATTATGTTGTTTTAGGTAGATAAGACAATGAGGCTCCGAAGAATATCTTATGACACAGGTTACAAAAATTTCAAGTGAAGTGATCTTTCTAGGGATTTGTACCTTGTCAGTTGCCTGAGAGTTGGATGGGCACACCACAAGAATTCGCTTCTCCTGTGCTATCAGTATTTACTCTGAGTTGTAAAATACATTGTATAATTAGTTTTCGCTTTAATATTATGATGTATGGTTGTGGTTCCAATTGTTGTAAATGTGTGTACTAGCTACTAATCCAGGGACTAGTACGGAATGCACATTAGATTTCTTTTTTTGCATTTTTGCAAAAATGGGGGTCGTTACAGGAATACACTGGGTCGAGCGCCCTATGGCTGATCCAACACGAGTTCTTGGGGTAACCATATGTTACTCGATGTCGACTCATCGACTCGACTCTGAGCAGAGTTAGACAAAGTCAAAAAACTCTAAACATTGGGTAGCGAAACATTTATTGCTTTTGCCTGCAACACCAAGGCAGGTGCTGCGCAATCATTCTGTTTTTTTTCACCGATCGAGGCACCGTGTCGTGGGGAATTGAACCATTCACCTATAAGGAAGATTTCAACTTTATAAATCCCCACGTCCGGAACTGTAGCCACTAGCTTCTCCATTGTGCCTCCATTCTTATTCTCGAAACTTCTGTCGTGCTTCTTAAGCCCTAGCACTGCCTCCTTCAAACAGTTTGCCCCACGTCTCCCTCAATGGTATCCGGCCCTTCAGTTAGACCAAAGTTGCTCTACCACCAGTGAAGAAAACTAAGACGGCTGAGGGGTCTTCGAGGACAAGGCCTTCAAAAAGGTGTGGCAGAAGTCGATGATGATGGAGAAGCATCTCGCCGAGCTGGAGAAAGATGGCTTCGTTCCCCCTTGAGAGTTCTTCCATTAGAGGCCAGCACTCAGTGAGTCATACCCCACCCCTAAGGATGAAGATGAAACCATTGTGATCGAGGCTTTCTTCCGCTGCAGACTTAGCTTTCCCCCTTTGCAATTTTTGCTCGACATTTTGAACTTCTATCAAATTCAGCTTTTCTACCTAAGCCCCAACTCAATCACGATGCTTGGTGTGTTTGTCCATCTTTGTGAGGCCTTTCTGGGTATCAAGCCCAATCTCAATCTGTTTCGTCACTTCTACACCTTGAAGAGGGCGACAAGAAATGAAGCGGTTGGGGGCGCTGGTTTTCACCTCCTCAATGGTGTAGTGAGCGCGTACATTTCTATTCCGGTTACCTCTTCCTAGCAATCGAACTGGAAAGATGGTGGTTTTACATCACCTTCCCAGACATCGTGAATCTTCCTCTGACCTACCAACCACTCTTAATGTAACACCCCGGCACCAAACGCACCGCGAATGCTACCAAAAGATCCTAAATGACGCTTACAACACTCCGGAACCATACTGGTCCAGAGTGTCCCCAACAAGACCCAAGAAATAAAAACTTGATAGAGAAGTCCAATTGAATTAATAACCCAACGAGCGAGTCACTGAACCTTTTACCTCTACTAAAAGATTGAAACCGACCTTAAAACTCTCTAAACCAGTTTAAAACTAAGTCACCGAAATTTACAAAATTTCGGCATGACTTCTCTAGAAAGTAGGACATCCACTCAACAGACAGAAAACATTTACAGTTATGATATTATTCTAGCAGGTCCTTAGTTAATCAATCACACCCAACAGAAATTAATAAATGTCACCACAATGAACAATACATTACAACCATATTAATTACATCCCGACTTAACGAATTTGTTAATTAAATTATTGAAGACCAAAGTCGTGCACATGTTAATACTCCCAACCCGACGAGCCAGCTTCAAGGTGCCTAAAACAGGAAACAAACACGCATGAGTTCAAGACTCAGCAGAGTACAACAAATAGCAATATCGAGAACAATTATAGCATTTAAATCAGTCACATGCGCATACCTCTTATACCAAATTAACAAATGCATCAAACAAACAAAACACCGCCAGTTAACTCATGAACTGCATTGCTCACTCATTATACATACCTCAGTAGTCAATATTGGATGAGTCCATAACTCGATCCATTCTTGACTTGTGAATTACCCTCAACACAAGGATCATCAGTTGCCATTCCTAGTTAATAGTACCAAATAATGCATTCGGTGTAACCAGAATACACACAATTTGTCGAAACCCGTATGTTGACCACCACTCCTTTGCAACATCATGCAATGCGAGTATGCTTCATGCTCATATGCACCTTTCAAGGCCTATACCGGTATGGCTGAGTGCACACCCGTCAGTGTGCACCATCTCATTCCTCTCCATCCTGTGGAGGGTGCCTACTCTTACTGACTCGCTCCCATGCAATCGTGTGTATGGGACTACGAGGTAGGACTTCCGTGCTCACTACGGGTGAGCACCGAGGCCCACATCATTATGGGACGCCTCGTCCATTATGCATGCACAAATGCAATAGACACAATTAAATGGCCACTACAATCATTTCTACCATTCCATACGCACATGCTCGGAAGTATGGATATGATCACATTCTCATATTCATGAATAACCATTCACAGTAGTCTAATCAACTCAAGAATGAGACATAGCAACACATTTAATTAGCTATAACCCAAAAGTGAAAGCCTCAACTAATCCTCATATCCATATATGATCATTCGCACTAGCTTAATCAAAATCATGAATAAACCAGTGCAACGTATTGCATAAATTAATAGCACGAAGAAATTCCTCAAATATACTAACTCTAGAAAGGACTTAATCATTTAAACCTCGCATCTAAGCACTCAACCCATTTTCAACAATGCTATTGTACTTGCCTTAAACCGCGGGGAGTGGAGTGGCATGCGAAGAAGAGCCCACTCCTCTTGAAACCAGAAATCAAACACAAATACAAATTACCGACCAATCAATCAATCAATCACAACATTGGGTAAAACATTGACAATCCTTCCTAGAATTAGCTCTACTTTTCAACTACAGCAACTCCGAGCAGCAGTTGCAAAAACGATCCTAACTTTTGACCCTCTTACCCAATTTAAGTGAACTCAGATTCTAAATTGATTTTTAAGAGAACACACTAACAACTCTCTCTAAATTGGGATTTTATGCAATACCATTAACAAATTAAGCTAATATACAACAGCAGGTTCATAATCAAATGGCAGTAAATAATTCTTAACTCACTCCTTTGAATTGAGCCAAACAAAAATTAATAACGATCAAGTCACAGAATACTATTCACAATTATTACCAGGGTAAGAATGATATTACAGAAGCTCATACACAACTAACACACATATACATATCTCATTCCATAAACAACACCATATAAAGTCCTCAAGAACCTAATACTAATAAACGTATACAACTGGCTGCATGCTTTGGTTGCTCAATTCCTTTTAATTCAATAGCGGGCAAACATATAGAACAACAGACTTGGATATATAGATGTGTACAAAAATTTAGCAATGCATCGATTCTTGCATTTCCAAGCCCCAATTCTCAACCTTGCATACTTAAATCACTGAAATACATAACATAAACCTCCTAGGCATTTCATCAAACACATGGCATGCACAAAGAAACCAAATACCAAACATACAAGCAAATCCCCCCCAAAACGATACCTTGCCTCCCTCTTGAATGAGGAAGAAGGCCAAGGGGAGGTGAGGGAGGCTTCTTCACGATGTTTCTGGCCGACAATTGTCGATCTTCTTCTTGATCTTCTTCTTGATAAATTGCCGATCTTCTGCCGAGGGGGAAAGGAGGAAAGAGCGCCGGCCAGGAGGGAGGCCAGGGGAGAGCGGCGAGCCAGGAGGGAGGCGCTCAGCACCATGGAGCAGGGAGGAAACCAGGGGGAGGAATCGTCAGGGGAGGAGAGGAGCTCGCCAGCCAGGCGGTTTGCAGGAGGCTTGCTCGAGGGAGCAGGAAGCCAGGGAGGCTGCTCGGGTGGAGGAGGCGGCTAGGTGGGGGGTCGGCAGGGGATGGGAGAAAAATTGGCAAGGCTGGGAAAAGCAGCCCCCCAAATGATTCTCAGCCACAAACAGGAAAGAGAGAGAGAGAAATTAGGAGAAAAGAAATGAAGACCCTCCAAAGAATCAAAAATCCAACATTAAACCCTTAGAGCGAACCAAATAATTTAATTTCTTAACGCGAAATGACTATTGCCAGGATAAACAAACTTGCCGTAAAACTATATGGCTCGGTAAAACCTCAAACCGAAAAACTAGGGCAAATAACCAAAACCTTTAACAAAAGCTTTAGCTGTGTGACGATAAATATTTTCTCTCGAGTAAATAAAAAGAAACCTTGAATCATGAAGATGGAATCATTTCCGGCCGACAACCCTAGCAAAAGAGATTTGCGGTATTACACTTAATTAATCCAATTGACCTTTGTAAGAAAGTCCCTCCTTTGACTGCCCGCAACGCGCATTACGTTCAGAAGATCGAGGAGCTGAGGAAGAATGGATTAATAGGATGGCATGTGGCCAGAGACTTCATCACATACCGGTCGAGTCCGTTGAAGTGCTGAGATCACTTTTCCTGGGCCTACTCTGGAGTCGATGATGCCACCAGGGATAATCCTAGAAGTAAGTCCTTGTAAGGTTGTCGTTTTCTTTGTCTTAGTTGATGAATGATGAACTAACTCACATCTTGCCAGATTTGTTGAAGTTGGACATCTCTAGGCTGAGCAGGATGTTCCAAGGCTCAGAACCAGGCACTTGTGGCATTGAAGCATATTCGCTCACTAACCCTCGGCAAGAGGTGAGTACTTTATAGTGGTTTGTCATGCATCGTTCGTGCATCTGTCATCCGCCTTATCCCAGCATCTCCTCAGTAAGCTAAGTTCAACGAGGAAAGAGGGCCAATTGAGGGAGTCATTAGTCTGGACGACGACAGGCTGACCCAAAATGATGATCAGGTGTTTGGCTCTGTCTCCACTGATGCTGGCTCTCCTCTGAGTAATCCTACACCTACAATCGCCACAAGCGAGGGCGAGGCGGCCATAGAGTTAGCGGTGGTCGAGTCCCCTCAAGCGAGGAGGCTGGAGTCTCCAACACCCCTTTGACTAGCCAAACAGCCTCAGACCTCATCGTCGAGACCATCTGACCAGGTGACCTTCAATCACTTGCTTGGATGTTATGAGGTTTCTTCGGATGTAATTCGACAAATACTTAGTGAACAACTTAAAGTTAAAACTCCATTAAGTTGGTTTTGGTGTTAACGACAAATCTAATGTTCAGACTAATTCTTTTGATAATCATAATATTGATTAGTTTCAATTGTTAATTAATGACAAATCTTTTTATGAGACTAACTCTTTTGTTGAGCTTAACTCTTGTTAGTCTCTTTTGGATGACAAAAACGAAAATATCAAAGGTATGCATTCGAGCTCATATTATATATCTTGTTGCATTCCTTAGATACAATAGCCATGGTCATATTGATAAATCCAAATATGAGACAAACTCTTTTATTGAGTATATCCTTGGTTAGTCTCATCTCAATGAAAAATAGAAAACCCAAGGTATGCACTCATATTCATTTTATGATATCTTAATGCATATTTTAGATTCAAGTTAAAAGATGAACTCTACCATTATTTAGACTTCAAGATGTGCATTAATGTTTCAATTATATATATACATGAATGCATATATTTAGGGGGAATTCATACTTTACCTTGATGTTTCAATAGTATTGATCTAATTCACCTTTCTATATCAAAGATCATTACTTTGAAACAATCCTTTGAGTATATTTAACTTGTGTAGTTTTAGTATACAAATGTCAATATAGGATAAACTCCAAAGCAATCTCAAAAATAGAATATGTGCATATTGATTCAAGTTCAATTATTTATATACACATATTTAATGGAGCTTATTCTATTGTTCATGGTATTAAGAGTATTGATCACTTCCCACCACTCCATATAAATTGGATCATTACTTTTAGATTCCATTGAATTGAGTATATGAAATTTGTGTAGTTAATATACACTCATGACAATTTAAATTCAATTTAAATTGTGTTCGGTTGCCATTAAATCAACAAAGAACTAATCATGAGTTGATGGTTCACTTTGTTAATCCTGGGGCAATCTAAAGCTCTTGAGTATATGAAGCATTAGTTGCATTAGTATACTCAAGACACAATTAATCTTTCAATCAATTGTCTTTGGGTTGTGCTCAATCAATCTCGGGGGTATCCATTATGTGTTAATGGAGTACAATTGATGATTGAGGCAACCGTGTTTGTTGGACTAACAATCTTCTATGAGTTGTGAAGTAAGTTGAGTCCAAGAAAATGAAGAATCAAGGAAGAAGAAGTCATCATGTGTTGATGAGCTTCAAGAGGTTATCTCGAAGAGAAGAAGTTCATCATGTGTTGCTAAACAAGAAGAGGACCAGGATTGCAGAGAAGATGATGGAAATTATAAAAGCTCTGAGTGGAAGTGCTAGAGGCAAAGGTATAACTAGTTAGGGCTAAGGATGTGTTCTTAGTCTTTTACCGGTCTTGGTGTTTGGATGGGAGACCGGGTTGCTAGTTAGGTACCGTACTATTAAGAAGGGTCGAGTCTTATAGCTTGAGCTTCATCATGTGTTGATGAACTCAATCCGATTTACTCTAGCTCACTCTCTTGTTTGGATTTTGCATGAGCTAAGTATTTACATGTGTTGCAAATAAGGGAGCTCATGCTTGCTTCTTATTAGATCTTAATCAATTTGGTTTTTGCATGGAGCTAAGTTTTTCATGTGTTGCAAAAAGGAGATAGCTCATGTAATTTGATTTGTGTGGTTTTCGCATGGAGCTAAATTTTGCATGTGTTGCCAAAGGTGAGAGCTCATGCATCGGTGTTTTAGCTTGTGACTTGATCATGTGTTGATTATCACAAAGGCTAAGTAAAGTTTATATTTTGTGTTTACAAAATGTGTTTTTGTAAAATATTGATTTGTTATTTGCAAATGTGGTTTGCAAATAAGCTAGAGGTTATGGGTTTCAATCCAAGAGCATGTGTTGGCATTTGCAAATGTGTTTTGCAAAGTGTCAGGATCATGTGTTGACCCTTACATGGCTGAGGATTGATCTTATAGCTTTTTGGGTTATTTGCAAATGTGTTTTGCAAAGTGTCGGGATCATGTGTTGACCCTTACATGGCTGAGGATTGATCTTATAGCTTTTTGGGTTATTTGCAAATGCGTTTTACAATGTTATTTTGATCATGAGTTGATTATGATATGGCTCAATATTTGATCTTAGTGACTCTTTCTAGCTTGTAGTCATGCTCTTGATCAACTCTATGTGAGAGATTTCTAAAAATCAGATTTTAGACTTGAATGACTACATTAGAGTTTTGTTTTTGTGATATTTAAAAATATCTATGGTTTCTTAAATCTTGAAAATGAGTGAAGATTGTAGCCCTCGTGATAAGCTTCACATAGAGTCCAAGATCACCTAAATCGAAGTTCGGAGTAAAAAGTTATAAACTTTTTCACGGCTAAACCAGAGGTGCTACCAGCCCTAGATGGGCGGTAGCACCTCCCGAGGTGGTACTACCAGCCCAGAGGCAGTGTAAAAACTCCAGAGAGGTATTTTTTGGTTGAAATGGCCGGTGCTACCGGTCCTACATGGACGGTAGCAACGGCGTACTATAGCAACGGCTAGTTTTTGGTGTTTTTAATGCACGAATGTGACCGTTGGCCTAGAGGCCGGTGCTACTGACCCTAGTAGGGCGGTAGCACCGGGTTACCTACCTTTTTGCCTGTTTTTGCCCTCTAACGGCTACTTTTCTTTGGGGAGGCTATAAAAGGAGTCTTGGGGATGACATTTGTGGGTTGCTGGAGCATTTGGGTGTTTGTAGAGGTTGTATGCTTTGCCTTCTTCTATTTGTCTCTTGAGCTAAGAGTGAGCCCTAATTGCATGTGTTGAAATTAGAAAGTGGATTGAGAGCCTCTTGTGCATGTGTTGCACTTGAGAGAGCTATTGTGCATGTGTTGCACTTGGTGATCGCTAGAGTGCAAGTGTTGCACTAGGTGAAGTTCAAGCGGGAAGGCTTGGCTTGTTACTCTTGGTGTTTGTTGACACCTAGATGACGTGGAGGCGTCGTGTGCGGTGAGTTTCTCGACGAAGGTTGTGAGAAGCCTCGGTACGTTGTGAAGGTCGGTGCTCGCCTACCCAGAGCGGGAAAGAGCAACCACTAGTGGAATCGAGGCGGGTGCTCGATTCGTGGAGCCAGTCCAAAGTGGTTTGGGCTAGCCTCAATGTGGATTAGGGGAGACCAGCAAGTCTCTGAACACCACGGTAAAACATTGGTGTGTCTTTTTGTGTTTGCTTCAATTCTCTATTTACATTGTTGCAATTTACATTCGTAGAATTAAATTGCTTGATTGTCTTTATTCTTACATATTCATGTTAGAGACATAATTAGCTAGTATACTTAGTGAGCCTAGTTGACTTAGGCTTAATTGTCAAAACCTTAGTTTATCACTTCTGCATTGATTTTTGTTTAGGTTTTGACATAGGGATAAATAGGCAAGATTTTAACTATTTGAGAAGAAGTTTTTAAAGCCACCTATTAACCCCCGTCTAGTCGGCATCCTCGATCTTACAAGTGGTATCAGAGCTTGGTTTCTCATTTTATTAGACTTAACCGTCTAGAGAGTAAAGGTGCCAACTAGCAGATTAGTGCACTACACCTATTCACTTATTTTTTATGGCTCAAATTATGCTTCATGGAAATTATTCATTATTTCTCATTTTAAATCCATGAGCCCCCAAATATGGTGGATAGTGGATGTGGGTTTTTCTCTTCCATTAAATGAACTTGCTCCAACTAAAGAAGAAGAGAAATGCCTACATCTCGATGCTCAAGCTACTAACGTTTTATTTAGCATTGTGAGCGTAGATATATTTAATAAAATATGCAATCTCAAGAGCACTCACAAAATGTGGACAAAGCTTCAAGAATTATATGACATGTCCACATCCCCTAGTGAGGGTTGCATAGAAGAATGGGTGTCGGGAGATGAAACTTCAAGCTCTATCTCAAATGATGATGAACCGACAACACCATTGACCTCAACCTCCACCTCACGCGATGATGAGTATCCAATGCTATCTTCTCTAACTCGTTGCTTCATGGCTAAAGGTAAAATTGAGGTAAATGATGATAACGAAGGTGAGCCCTCTTACGATGAACTCATGGATATTCCAGAGGAGCTCAATGGATTTCTCGGGAAGGAGAAAGCGAAGTATTAAATTTTGAAGTTGGAGCATGACTCACTTCAAAATTATTATAATGTGCTTAAAGAAAATCATGAAAACCTTCTTCGCAAGGAACACATTAAGTCTAGAGTGGATATTGGAATTCAATGCGATTTAGTAGATGAATTGTCATGCTCAATTTCCAAATCTATAAATTCATCTAATAAATGCATATCCACTTCTAGCATTGATTTTCCTTGTTACTCTAATAAAATTGCTTCTAGTTCCTCTATGTCTTTAGATGCTAATTTTGTAGAGGAAAACAATGAGCTCAAGGCCCAAATCACTAAATTGAAAAGTGACTTAGAAAGGTGCTTCAAAGGAAAAGCCACCCTTGACGATATCCTAAGCAAGCAACAGGTCCTGCAAGACAAGAGAGGGATCGACTACATCTCCCAGAAGAAGGAGAATAACAAGACAAGGCACAACGCAAGACACTCGAAGACCATCAAGTGCTTTGCTTGCAACAAGAAGAGACACCTCGCCTCCGTGTGCCCAAACAATGTGGATATCAAGCCACAGGCATCAACCATGAGGCAAACTGGCAAGGAGCAAATCAAGAAGGTCAAGAGAGGGCCAAATAGCGTGACATGCTTCAATTGTCGGGAAAGGGGATATTTTGGTAAGAATTGTCCCAAAGGTATCACTACTAAGCCTGTTATTGTCAATGATCATTATTTGCTTAGAAAGGACAAAAATAGCAATATGTTTGCCAAGTTTGTTGATTCTTCTAGTAACAATCATTTGCTTAGAAGAAATAAATCTAGAAATGTGTTTGCTCAAAATACTTGATTTCCTAAGACCAAAAAAAATCATGTTGATCATGTTCTTAGGAAAAATAACAATAGCAAACCATTTGCAAGATATGCTAGATCCTCTAAGCCTTTGCATTATAATGGCTGTCATGTGCTTAGAAAGGATCAAACTAGAAATGGGATTGTGAACTTTGCTAGATCTCTTAAGCCTCCTCAATTTAACTCCAATAAATTGCTCAGGAGGAATAATAATCACAAACCCATTGCTAGTCATGTTAGTTCACTCAATACTATTAATGTTAGGGCCATTTAGGTCCCTAAATCTCTTGTGACTAATATTCTTGGACCCAACAAAAATCGGGTACCAACAAGTGCTAAAAGATTTCTAGGTACTTGGAGTGGCATTGAAGGCTTGGCGTACTAAAGGAAAAGAAGATCCCATCATGTGCAATTTGGAGTCAAGCATGAAGACGTTCACTTCAATCTTGAGCAAATGCCATCTCGGTAATAAGTATTTAAATCGATAATTTTATATTATAGTCTTGTGTAGATTATATTGCATTATCATGAAAATCAATTTAAATTGCTTGTTGATGTTCTTGCTCATGCTTCTTAGTTAAATTTATTGCAATCTTGAGCAAGTTGGGAAGTGGCACATTAAGGGAGAGTGCTAAATCATAATCACGTATATCACATCACTATGTGTGCCCACATTTACATAAGTGCTAATATATTTTCAAAATTAAGCCATTTAGCCAAAAGTGAAAAATCTTAGTAACTATTACTAATCTTATGAAAAACTAGTTGAAAAATGTATAAAAATGCTTTCAAAAGGTTTTCCAATGGTTTTGGTTTTACAAAAGCTAATTACAAAAGAAAATAAGTTTTTAGCCCAAAAACTAGTTACTAGTATCTTGTTTTGGTTTTAAATTTATAATTTTCATAAAATAAATTGTAAAACAATTTTGAATATAGCTCCAAAATAAAAAATATAGAGTTGGTCATTCTTAACAATTCTCATATTCAAAAGGTTTCCAAAAGACCAATCTATCAATAGCTATTTGATTTTGAAACTCACCCAAAAACTATGTTTGACCTATGTTGGTCACATTCTAGCACATTGCGAGTTTCACCTCTTGGACCGGATTCTTAACCATATCTTGGTTCAAAACGGTATTTCAAACTCATACATATTAATTCTAATCAAATATCTTCTCATTTACTTCATTTGGTACTTTTCGGAATAATGTTGAAAACCATATGCATGCATGTCATTCATATGAGTCTCTTTGGTCGAAAGTCAAAATTTTTGTTTAAAAGGCCCATATTTGTGAAAATCTTTGTAAAAGTTCTTAAATATGTATTTTAAATATTTTGCAATGCTTTCGGAGTAATAATTCCTACTTTAGAAACAAAATAGAAAATTTGGCCTCAAAGGATTTTATATGATCTTGTTTTTCAATTAAATGAAACATTTTTATAAATTAAAATTTAATGAGTTTTTGAAAAAGTGGTTAATACAAAACTCATATGGTTGGTCATTTTAAGTATTTATTTAGTTCAAAGTTTTTTCAAACGACCAACCATTCAAAAGTTATAGCCATTTGAATTTGGCCAAAATCATACCTTTGACCTAAAATGACCTATTCTTGTATTTCGCAGGTTTCGCTATTTGAGTTGGATTTTGTCGGGACCTGAATTCACAATCCGGAAACCCTCTGTGTTTTCAGCACTAGTCCCAGGATCAGTCGTTAGTGCCCACAGTTAACAAAGATGAATATCACAATCAAACACAACGGATTAATAAATAAAGAATTCATCTTTTAATATAACAGGTTGAACAACCTTAAGGTCAACTTACAATTGTGAAGCCTAGATGGCTTCAACTCAGAGTAAAACGAACAGCAGCGGAGCGAAGAACGTCGGTGAATCCCATCAAAATACCACAGGCATTTGACAAGGTTCAACTCCTAGATATTCGCCTTCTTACAGAACTTCTCCTTCTTTGAAGACAAAGACTTCTCCTCAACTGGTGATGTTTTGTTATAGCAAGGGTGAGTACACAACCGTACTCAACAAGTTGTGCACAAAATACAGTTCTATTACTACATGCATGGCTTATTCCAAAGGAATGGCTGAATGGTTCTTTTGCAATAAAGCAACATTTCCAAAGGAATATCATAAATAGATTGAAAAGCAGTAAAACAAATAATACTCATAATAAATTTCATAATCATTCTCATGTAAAGCATTCCTCATCCTTAACAAATTTCCATATCACATTGTCCACATTCCCAACCTCATTTTATTTTCAAAACTCTAGCCCTTGACTGTAATCCCCCCGAGCAATGTTCAATACCGTGAACACGGCTATTCGAATAATTTTTACACTCTGCAGAGGTTGTACACTTTACCCACAAGATACAATCAACTCACCATGTCAGCCATGAATCGCCATACAAGAGTATGCGAATAAGTGATCATAACAAAGCCTTTCAGAAACTTCTAGCTCAACCTAGGAACCTCTCCGTGTTGCCTTCACTATCACTTCCCTCACTCTGAGCCGAAGTATAGGACCGACGAACACCGTTGGATGGGTACCAAGCCGCAGCACAGGTACGCTCCCCCATACAGTCACCCCCTCGGATGACTGCCACCCCGACGTATCAAAGGTGAGATATCAGAATCGTACTAAACTAGGTCTGTCCCATACCAGACATGTGGTTATATGAGTGACTCAGTTCAAAGGCTTGCAAGGTTAAGTCCTTAGGGTGACCAAGGCAAGACTACCCCGAATAATTCACCAACAATACCATCACATAATTTACTAACAATACCATCACATAATTCACCAACAACACCGCCAAATACCAAAGTGACATATCCAATGCCACTCTTGCCACTTGCCTCGGTCTAAAACATTTTACCACTCCAGTTGATTATTGCGCAACACAATGCCAATATCAACTCAACATCCATGTAGAACCACTCTGGTTCCACATATCAACATCATCGTGTGGCAACACATCACACCATTTCACAAACACATTTCATAATCCATTAATCAGTATTATCCTTTTATTCTTAAAAGACATGAGTTGCGTGGCATGGCTAAGCAACTATACACGGTCTAACCAACCCATGTTGGCAAGTAATAACAACCAACTAATAATCAACCATCTTAGGGTGACAAATGAATTATGGCATACAAATAATCATGGCAAGGTGATATTTAGCAATTGGGTTGAATAACTAATTCCCAAATTAATTTAAATCATTTTAATCTTGAACTAGCATGCAATAATTTGAACCAAAGTAAATTTGTAAAACTGGGAGCAATATGATCAAAGCACAACTTGCCTGGCACTTGCTATAACTGCTTTTTACTCTTTATAATTGATCTTCGACTTCATCAACCTTTGGCTCTTCAATCGAATGCTTCGACTTCCTCGTCCTTCAGCTACTTCGGGTAACTTCTGGACGACACTTCTAACGACAAAGAGCCACAAATACAACAAATCTCAAGAGGCAATTCAAATAAACTCCAAATTAAGATTAGATTGGTACTGAACGATAGGGATTGAATTTATGAACTTGAATATATTTGATCGAAGATCGGATGAAAGAGGACAGGCTTTCAGAAGATTTATCTAGAAGGTTATGACTGATAATTAGGAAAGAACAGAGTATATTCCAGGGAATATCCTTCGAGATTAATTAACTCTAAATGATAGATATTGACACATGGGCCCTCGATCTATAGATCGGGTCCACGAGGATGATTTGGTTCACGATGAACTAAACTCGGCACGGTGTTGACTTTTGCTGACTGATGGAATAGATAGAGCTGATGCGAGAGAGAGGGATTAGGGTTTGATATGGGAGGGTGACATATGGGCCAATGGTCTATTGACCAAATCCACGAACAGGTTTCTAGAAGATTAAGGTTTACGGAGAGAAGGCATCGACACAAGGGTCTAAATGCGATAGGGCTGGGATTTGGTCTGGGGTTCAGTCATACTATGATGAAGAGATTTGACGATGATGAAGCGGCGATGAATAGATAGGAACGTTAGAAAGGATAATGACATCGCGCTACGCTCTTGCTTGAATGCGCGCATGCGATGATAGCGAAGCGAGAGCAAAGCGTTAACGGCGGAACGTTAACGACGAAACGATAACAGCGGAACGTTAACAGCGAAATGTTAAGGACATAAAGTTAACGATGGAACGTTAACGGCGAAACATTAACGATGAAGGTGAAGCGATGACGGGGCACTCATAAAACAACAAGGTGGCGACCGTCGGTTGAAGGATAGGGCAGCGGGGTTATGACATGGCCACGACAACCAAAATGGTTGGCGGCACAAGACGACGCGCGACGGCGGCAAAAGGCGGCGACCGACGAATAAAAAGAATTTCGGTGGATGCAACAGCAAAGGGAAAGTGAGCACCACGTAGAACGCAGCGACACGAACTCAACGATATTGCCGGATTTGGCGGCGACCCACCGGATTGATCACAAATTGCCGATGAACGGCTCCCGGAGCTAATAGTTCAAACGATCATAACTATTAAAATAATAGATGAAACCTAACCAAATTTTACAGAGAGCTATCTGGGAACATTTGGCACGATATGACATGAACGGATCTGAGTTTTACCTTTTGGATCAATGGGGAACGCGCAAGGAAGTTTTCGGCTGTCTGCAACGTAGTCTGATCGGAGAAAAGAATTTTCTGCGCAGAATCATGAGGTCAAAACTGTGGGTTAGGGTGAGCACCATGTAGGGGACACCACCAGGAGTCTACCATAAAAATTTCACGGCCAAACTCGCAAAAACGAGGGAGAACGGCCTCCGGCAAGATTCGATATTTCGGCAGCCGTAACTTTTGATTCCATGAACCAATTTGCACGAAATTTGGAAGGGAGATAGAGGATACCATGAGGCACAGGGTGATGCAGTCAGATCACCAAAAATTGTGATGAGCCGACTAGGAACGCGACACCAAAACAGGTCGATGAGGGCGGCGGCTGGTCAGCGGCCGCCATGAGTGGGCGGGGTCAGCGTCGGACGGGGTGCGAGGATGTGAGGAGGTGTGATGGGTGGTCGGAAGGGGCCGGGATGGCACGGAAAGGCGGCGCCATGGACGACCGGTGACGAGCAAGACAACCCGAATGGCATGGCAGCCAAAAACACAATAGAACACGGAATTTCTCAAAACCAGCGAGAGCACGGTGTAGAGAAGGATCATACTAGGCTACATCTAAAAGGAATTTGATTGGGGATTACCGGTTTAGAGGAATCGACGACGAACGGAGCGCGACCGACGACGAACAAACTCAAAATTCGGGGGCAAAGGAATTTGGTTGTGATCACGGAAGCAAAAGGCACAAAGTGACGCGGTCGGATTACCCGGAAACTCACCGGAGCAAAAGATGGCTCGACGGTGTCTTTGGAGGACGTCGGTGTCGGGTTTTCTCAAGTTTTGGAAGGGGAAATGATGCTGCATCAACTGGGCAAGGTTAGTACGGGATAGAGGATGTCAAGACGCACATTTCAAGTACTCGCACGCCCCGAGAGGTGGAGAAAAGCCCGAGATATTGACCGAGCAATGAATTGCCTTTAACGCTTAATTGCGGCTGCTACGCGCGGATTGAGGACGGGCAACGACTTGGAACTTGTTCCCCATTATGACGCCGTCGCGATGCTTCATTTCCCACGCGATTTGGTGCAGTATTTTGAGAGATATGGGGATTGGAAATTGAGCCAGACATGGGGTTCTATGTGTGAAAAGTAGCACAGGCTGGAGGTTGAAGATGAATAGTGAAAGGCCACGTGTTGCTTTCTCATTGGTTGGAAGAAATAGAGGGACAAAAGCGCGAGGAATAAAATAGTAAAAATGATCTAAAAATAGTAGAGATTATTTTGAACTCAATAAAATTGGTTTCACTGAATTTAGATGAGTTTTGGAATTTAGACAATTCCGGGACGAATATACTTGATTTAACGAAAGACCGCGAGAGATAATATACCAAAGGGATTCTATAAATCTTGGAAAAAGTCCCAAAATCATGTTAGAATATTTAGAACCTAATTATATGAATTTTGAGATTTTTGGAGTATTTTGGAACTCGGGTGAAATTTCGAATAAGGACCGGAATTGAGAATTTTGACTTTGCAGACAGTAAAGGTTTAAACTCCAATTTCGGAAGGATATGGATACCGGGTTAATTAGAACACTAAGGGAAATCTAAATTTTGAATTTAAATGGAACTTCAAAGGAAATATTTGAATTGAAATTTGGATATAGAATTTCCCGAACAAATAATAATTCAAATTAAAAATCCAAGGAACATCCAAATGTTTAAATTAATAATTTTAATTAATTTTTAGCAAATCTCAAATTTGGGAAATTCCCTGAGATACAAAGAACACTGTAAAAACTAAATTTTAAATTACTTGATACACACAGAAGGCACATTAAATTGTTTTAGCTTTAGAAAATTCTAAATTAAGCCTCTTTAATCAAATAAGATTGATGAAAATTTTTTGGAAAGCTAATTTAAATATAAATTTTTGAAAACCAGAATTTTGGGATGTTATAGATTTCTTTGTACTTCTTGGCTTGAAATAGTATTTTTAACTCATACAAAGCCATGAAAGTTCAAATCTTCATGAAATCCAAGCCGAATTGCATTTTGAGCGTTCAATGGAAACTCGACTTCTTTTCATACCTACAAAGCGCAATCTGCCATATCTATTGAAAGAAATGTGCTTTTAAGGAAATTCTTTTTGATATACCTTCTAATTAGTCCAAAGTTCATTTCTGAAAATTTTCAAACCATTTGGATTTTATTTGAAAAAATCTTGACTTTTCTCTTTTTTGAGTAAAAATCATGCCTACAAAGCAAATCTTGCCATATATTTTGATTGAAGGCTCCTTTTTGGAAAATTCTTTTTGGAAAATTTTCTTAGGATTCCAAAGTATGTTTCTGTATAATTTTAAATAATTTTAAATCCATTTGAAAAAGTTATGGGCTTTTCTCTCTTTGATCAAATGCTGAAAATTCAGACTTTTGCATGGTTTTGAGCTGATTTATTATTTTTGTACCTCCAAATCAGATCATAATTTGAGGGGAATACATTTTTAATAATTTATGCTCAATAGTTATTCTATTATGTCAAATTATATCAGATTTTTTAGACGTTATTTGAGCAGCTTTTCAGCTGCCTTTTGAAGCCTAAATGAAATGTCAAAAACTGAAAATCTGTAATTTTAGTTCTTTGAAATCTTTGTGGTTTTCATGTCTTCAAATTAGCTTCAAATTGAAAGAACCTCCCAAAACAAAACTTGTGCATGCTTAAATGTATTAGCTCCATGATTTATCTTAGAATCCTTTTGGAGCTTGCTTAATCAAGTTTTGTATGTTTGAGAAATGTTCTCCTTTTGGCTATGTCATAATATCATGTTGATCTTAAATTGACATATAGTGTTGGTTTTTGAGAAAATAAACTTGTTTTGAAACAAATATCAATTTTTTCTCAAAAGTGGTATCCTCATACAAATGATCTTTTACAAGTGGTATCTCTTACAAATAGTATTATTTGAAAAACAATCTTTATTTGAGGTATCAATAAAAAAATAAGCATTTCAAGTGGTATCTTTTTAAAATTGATATTTACGAACTTTATATTTTCCTCAAGTAGTATTATAAGTAATGCTTCTTTAAAAACTTTTTACAAGTGGTTTGTTGAAAATTTGAAACTCATTTGCATATTTTCCTTGTTTAAGCACTATTAGGCTATTAAGAACTCCTTTTGTGAGTCTTTTGCAAATTGAAAAGCCTAATAAAATGAGGAGAGTATTTAAATGTATTTCAAATATCTTTCTTACGCTTAACTCAAAATATGGCCATGTTTCCGTTTGTTTTTTTTTCTTTTGGACCATATAAATAAAAAGTTTGCGGAATTCTTGAATCGTATTAAAAATTCTTAATACTTACAAGTGGTATTTTATTTAAGAATTCTCTTGACATAGGTCATATGTTCTCATTTCAATCTTGTTCAGATAATTTCTTGCCAAGCTCTTCACTCTAAAAAGTCTCCTTTTTGGATTCATTTTCCATATTTGCTGTTTAATGACAAAAGGGAGAGAATTTGTGGGAGCTTAAGACCTCATTTGCTTAAAGGTTGTTTGTGGGAACTTAATTTGGTTAAGGGGGAGAATTTTTGTCAAAAATCTCTAAATCATCTCAATATGATCATTTTCATTCAAATGTGGTTATTAAGCTTAGATTTGTCATTAATCACCAAAAAGGGGGAGATTGAAAGTTCAAACTCCATTAAGTTGGTTTTGGTGTTAATGACAAATCTAATATTGAGACTAATTCTTTTGATAATCATAATATTGATTAGTCTCAATTGTTAATTAATGACAAATCTTTTTATGAGACTAACTCTTTTGTTGAGCTTAACTCTTGTTAATCTCTTTTGGATGAAAAAGATGAAAATATCAAAGGTGTGCATTTGAGGAATTTTTTTTAATAACACATTTTTTATTCGAAATTTCAAAAATATACCACTGAAAAAAAAATCTCAGAAATATACCCCTGTCGCCCGTTGGTTGGGCGACAGGGGCCTAAATAGAAAAAAACAAGGGAGACAGGAGGCCACGTCACCCCGCAGCCTCCTATCGCCTGATCAAATAGCTACCAAAGCCTGTCGCCCAACGAAATGGCGACAGGATCCAGTCGCTTGGTGAAACGGCGACAGGAAAGAAATCGTTGAATGGCTGAGCGACACGCACCCCTATTGCCCAACTATATGGCGATAGATATTTTGCAAAAAATATTAATTCAGTTAGATAATTGTGTACTAATTCACTGATTTACAATTTGCAAAAAAAATATGTCTAATCATCGACAAATATTATGAGATATTGGACGAGAGCAATTAGATGGAATATTATTAAAATAATATATTTTTGTATAAAATTTGCAGAAGTATTATGTCAAAAAAAATTACAGAAATACCTTATAGTCGCAATTCCAAATTGACATACATCTTTGTCTCAATAGTCGCGATTACATCACGGATTGGAATTGCGACTCAAATCACTTCATGATTTAAACCGCGGGAAATCATGGCCACTTAAGGGTTTCGCAGCCCATGGTGCCGGATCCATCCAAAAATACGAGAAAAATCAAGAGAGACCCATAGCGTGCTACTACTACGTATGGGCGAGATAGCGACGCGTTGCCCGGCAGAAGTTGCTAAAATCGGAAAAGGCACTAGCGCCATGAAACCACGTAAATTGTGGCCACTTAGGGGTTTTCAGAGGTCTGAGGACAAGCGGATCTGAGCAAAAAATATGGGAAAAATCAAGGGTGACCTACGCAACGCAGGCTACCACTTAAGTAAGGGCGAGATAGTCAGACGTTGCCCCGGCAGGAAGTTGCGAAAATCGGAAAAGGCACTCGCGGCCATGAAACCACAGAAATCGTGGCCACTTAGGGGTTTTCGTAGGCCCACGGGAAAAAATATGGGAAAAATATGGGAAAAATCAAGGGCGACCTACGCAACACGAGATACCACTTATGTATGGGTGAGATAGCCACACGTTGTCCCGGTAGGAAGTTACGAAAATCGAAAAAGGCACTCGCAGGTAGAATCAGCGACCACGTATAAAACTAAAATAGGACTGTAACGATGTCGGAATATTTTGAAGTTTTTTATGGAGGTTCCTGATAAATCAATGATATTACTATAAAAATTTCAAATGATTTTAAGATGTGAGGAATTTTTTAAAATTGAAACAATACAACTGTCCTGATAAAATGCTGGCCGACAAGTTTGAACCGAATGAAAAATGAAACAAACCACGTTAGAAAATTTTAAAATTTTTTGTCCATGGTTATGATGCATCACTAATGTTCCCATAAAATTTTTTGTTCATGGTTATGAATTTTTAAAAATTCAGACAGTGCTAGTGTCCGATATGGCAAAATTCAGACAGTAGTATTGTCTGAATTTTTAAAAATTTATAAAGCTTGATAAAAATTTTATGGAAACATTAGTGATGCATCATAACCATAGACAAAAAATTTCAAAATTTTATAGTCGACAACAACTCATGTTATGAACACTTAAATTATTTGTTGAACATATATAAGGGCACATACACCGAAAGTTCAGATGATAAAATAAGCAACAGATTAGATTATATTACAAGTGCATTACAGTGACGAAATTGCTTGACGAACTAACTAACGAAAGAACTGTTTGTCATGGTTGAACAAATGATCGTTCCGCCTATCTGGGTACAGCCAGAATGATGTCCCACATTTTCTGCATATTACCTGACCCGTGTACAAATTGCGATTTGTCGTTGGACACCGCTCAATCCCTACTATGAAAGAACTGATCCGAGGTTCTCCCAGCTGTTGCCGAGTGGGTGGCCTATGTCGTACGTCTCGGGTGTATAAGACATAATTTTTTGGTCTTTTTTTATGTGGATTTCTGCCCTCCCATATGGGCATGTCATCCCGATTCCCGGCGTCCCCTATGTTAATACCACGGGTTCCCGGATGGTCTGCGCAAAGCGTCAAGGATTTGTTTGCGTCTTTGCGGACCTCGGCGGTGCTTCCCCTTGTCCCTTCTTCTTCGAGAGGAGGAACCCTCTGCACTGTGGTGTGTTGGCCATGGCGGAGACATGCGGAGACGCTTGCTCTGTTTCGCTCGCACTCCACTATATGGTGCGGGAGGTGTGTGTTGGCTTATCCTTGACAACAGGAAGTGTGCCTGCAGTCAATGCAAGTATGCCCACTTTGGTCGTTGCATAACACCGAGGCGTGCTCGGGTGCGGCTTTTACGGCGGTAGTGGCACCACGAGAGGGTTGCTCCCCAGTTATCCCATACAGAAGTTTGAGATGTGGGTGGTGCGTCTCGGGTCCACCAGTTGAAGTAGCCGCACCATTCATCCTTGGCCAAGGGGCACCGGTAGAATCTTCGGTCCGCTAGATCATCGTGGCAGGTATCAACCACTGCCTGCAGGCCATGTTCGCAAAAGTTGGATCTTTCTGGTGGCCCTGGAGGAGGTTTCTCCTTTGACTTGAGAAAATTTGCAAGTTTCCTTTTGAACTCCTGTAATGCGATGAACTGGTTTAGAACTACTACTTTGTGAGTTTAACATGAGTATGTCGCATGAAACTCACCGATTGGTTGGCCCTTGCCCACCGCCCTAAGCTCTGGTCGATATAGAAAAGGACATATCTGGCGCCTCTCCCGGGTGAAGTTCTCGGCGAAGCGGGGTAGGCGTCGTGGCGCTTGGAGAGAAATTAAGTAGTCACGCTCGTTCGGCCCGTCGATCCATTGGAAGAAGCAACACGATCCTTGTCTTTGAGAAAAGAAAGAACAATGCATGAAATGGTAGTGTTACCTCAGATTGTGTGGACACGATGGGTTTACCTTGTAGGTGCGAACACTTGATGAGTGAGCTGCATGGCGTAATCCTTTGCATGGGTAGATTGCATCATCTTCGCCGGTAGGTTGCAGTCGCATTTGGGCCGAGGCAACTCCGGCAAAACTGGGGCATCGATGCTACTGGCATCCGGATATTCGGGGCGGGATGACTTCGCTTAAACAAAGTGACGGAGAACGACATTGTGCCCTAATTTGTGTAGATTCAGCTAACGTTTATTGCGGGTTTGGCTGTGTTGGATGTATACCCCTCGGCCCTGTTTTATAGTGGTGGTGAGGGGTTACTCCACACAATTACAGCACTTGTCCATTTTGATGGCCTGGCATCCTCTGTGAAAAGCCGCATCGAGTAGTCACATCGCGCTGAGAAAGCTGTTGCGTGTGTTGTCGTGTCAGCCTGGTAAAGCTGCTAGCGGTGAGTACTCACATCGCACTGAAAAAGCTATTGCGTGTGTTGTCGTGTCAGCCTGGTAAAGCTGCACGACCTGTCACCCTCTGTCAAAGGCTGCATGATGTGTCACCCTCTGCCGAAAGCTGCACGACCTGTCACCCTCTGTCGGCCTGAGATGGGTAGTGCTGTGTCGCTTGGTGGTCTGCAGAGTATTGTCGAATCACTTTGGGAAAGCTAAAAGTAGCCTGCTGTCACATCACATTGCGAAGGCTGTGGTGTGCGTCGTCTATTCGTCCACCGCGTGTTGTCGTTTCAGTCTGAAAAGCGGGATGCAGCGTGTTGTCGTTTCAGTATGAAAAGCGGGGTGCAGCATGTTGTCTTCTCAACCCGAGAAGCGTGGTGCAGAGTGTTGTCGTTTCAGTATGATAAAGATAATAGGTGTGTGACAAAGCTACTAGCTGATAATAGGATTAACTTCAAATTACAAAAAATGCGAATGCAATTGTTCGTGGAACATATTCCAAAATATTAAGTAAGTACATAATATACTACCACTAATACAAATCAAAAGAAACTAGTGTCGGCCTCTTTTCTGGGGAGGCCTCCTCCTCCGAACCTGGTCCCGCGACTACGTCAAGCTGCAAGGTAGTGTGGGCCCTTTTAACGGACTAAGCCGAGGCGTACGACGGAGTAGGGTGCGTCGGTGGTGGTGCTCCGTACAGCTGTGATGACCCAGCCACATCCGGGACGAGGAACCTCGCTATAGGGTCCTCGTAGTCCACCGGGTCTGGGTCGTCACCCTTGTCCTCGTAGTCGTCAGGAGCGAGTGCAAAAGGTCTTGTACTAAAAAGCGTACTGCGGGCGATAGCAAATGAAGAATTGTTTAGAGCATGTATGTCTGCGATTGTAACACGTGAACAGTGCATCTCAGTACTCACCGACAGCGTGCCCTCTCGCAGCCTGTGGGACGGTAGCGTGCAAAGATGCACCTGCTGCACCCCTGCCCCCATTAAGCGACACGCCCTGAGCTGCATCGGTAGGGACGCGGTATCCGGACAACTCGAGGGCGCGTGTCGAGGCGTCCAGAAACCTCCCGACGTAAGAGGTGACCTCCTGTCTCGTCACCTCGACTCCGGTGGTCAGCCGAGTATACAAGCCCAGAAACTCGCTGTGGTGATGGAGCTGGACATCAGCCTGCCAAGTGAATTACGAATTAGTTAGCAAAATAAATTATGAATCACTAAGATTATATCGAATGTATGACGCAACGTACCAAAGTGTGCGCCGCCGAGTCCATATGGGCGGGGTACGTGTCTGCCACCCTGGGAACGTGTGTAGGAGGATCGGGGTCGACACGTACCAAACGCAGGCGAGTCCGGGGAGTGTACCACTCGCGGTACGCGCGGTACGTCCGCGGGTCGTACGGCGCAGCCTCGGCGTAGACGTCCTCGAGGGCTCCTCCCCACTCCTCAGCCCAAGGCACCATACGTACGTGCCAGGGTCCAGGTGCGCCCTTCCTACTCTGCCTGTGGGTAAGAAATAAATATAGCATTATTAGATGGCAGTACACAGTAATAATTATGAAAACATCGACTGAGGAACTTCTGGCGTGAAATGCAGGGTGGGGCTTACGATCGCCGTGCACGGGAACACTGTCGAGGCCAAATCGCCTCATCACACGATGGACAGCGTAGCCCTCGACGTGGACGTTGAACACGAGGAACTGACGGGTGAACCAGTACACCGTGTCCCGTGTGCAAAGGGTGGACATGCCACCCGTGACATGAGCTTGGACCTCAGCGTCCGCGTACGGCATCCAGTGTACGTGGTCCTCGGTGAGGTGGTCGAACGCGGCCGTGAAATGCAGGTAGGCTACCCGCACAGCCCTGTGCGCCCAGGAAGGTTGTGGTCATGATAGAACGTAACCGTTAGTACTCATAAAAGTTAAACAAAAAGTACCAAAATCACGGTTGCAATATCTTACCCGTCGCTTGCACCAGATGGTGCCCACGGTCAGACCGTTGATGTCGTCACCGGCTATGCCCTGACAGTTGCAGTCGATCCGGGCCGCCGATCTAGAACCTCTCGTATGCCCACGGTGTACCGGCGGTGGACATCCTCGAAGGTCGCTGGCCGGCGATCCGTACACCCCACGTAGAGTGCACGGTAGGTGGCGCAAGACGCCGATCCCCGAAATCTTGGGCACGACATCGAGGGTGCGTCGGTGATCTCCTCGTGAGCGCACGGTGCTGTCCACGCTATCCCCATGGGGCGTCGTGAACATGCACCAACCGAAGAGCCACAGCAGTGCGCCTCGGTGGCGGTGAGGCTCGTCGTCCGCGGCTCGACGATCCGCTCACGTTGTAAAACAAAGCTCACTTGTTATTTTAAGCAGTACGTACACAATTTAGTTTTAAATGCTACCGACGTACCACAAACTGTCCAAGCCAGCTCAAGGTCGGTCCGTGCGTGTGGTGAAGGCCACAGACGTGGGGTGCTAGCACACCGTGAACTGTCTTGATAGGCTGTGGGAGCAGATCCTCGTGGGCGTCTGGGCACCACAGCCGCACCGGCGATCGGGAGGCCGAGGAGGTAGGAGACGTCCTGCAAAGTGATCGTCATCTCCCCGACAGGGAGATGGAAGGTGTGCGTCTCCAGCCTCCACCGATCCACCAGAGCGGTGATCAACGACCGGTCGTACGAGAACCAGCGTCCCAGGAGCTCAACCATCCGGCCGAGGGGCAGCAACCCTGAGGCGCGAAGCCTAACAAACAAAGACATGTCATTAATATCAGTGCTGCACTAGTCATGCTGTTAGAACAAACATGTTTACAAATTTAAATACTGATATGTTACCTGGGGACCCAACGCGGATCGATCGTCCAGGACTGCTACGCTGGCCTAGGTCGAAGGACGCTTAGCTCCACAGGGTCCCCTCCCTCCTCTGGGACAGCAGTGGCGAAGCGGGCACGGTGACTACGGTCGACGACCGGGTCCAACAACTTGAACGGCCAGTCGTCATCTCCCTACTAGTGAGCCATCGCTGCAATTTACAAAAAATGAAGTTAGAACTGGAACACATATGTAAACAAAAGAGTCCGTAAAACTGCAAAAGCATCGCAACAATATGTCGAAACAAATATGCACATAGAAAACGGAGAAGCTCATTACAAAATATCCTGAAACAGTTGCAACAATTTATCGAGACACAACACTCACAACAGCTAGGTACAAAACAGAGTTCATACAACACACGTTACATCGATGAAATATAAATTTGATATATGACATATGATAATGCAAACTGCTTGTCATCCGGTGCGATGGCGTGCGTCGTGCGTGATCGGGTTGCCATCTCCTCCTTCGTCTTCTTCATTTTGTGCTTGGCAGTTCTTGAACGTATGTCCTCGTTGGTTGCACAATGAGCATTTCTTCACGCGTTTGCCAGCTTCTGACTCATCCATGTCATTTCTTATACGCCTTGTTTTTCGACGCCCTGCTTTCCCTCTTCTCGCATCAAGATCGGGGACTCAGAACCTTTCATCAACACTAGGAGTTGTGGTGAAAGAACCCACAACCCCATAGCCATAAAGCTCTTCGCTCCAAGTTGCCATCACCCTTTCCTTCATAAAATATTAAGATATGTATGTACCAGGTTGCATTCCAAATAAAGCACACGCGGCTATGACATGAGAACATGGCCTGTGCAAAAGGTATGGCTTGTTGCACGAGCATTTGCACTCAGCCTGTAAGATGCACTCCTGGGTGACAACCCTCTGGTTGGTTCCACGCCTTCCTTTATCCCTGCAGATCACCTCAAAGCGCAGTGTCCGTGCACCAACTTTGATAGCTCGTGTTTGGCCATATACGAGTCTTCTCATCCATGTATTTAGTGATCATCGAAGAGTACAAGAACTTCTCATCTCTCATTACTATGTTAGCAGCTGCATGCCTGTCCACAAAGTACTTGGTTGTAACCCTCAGCACTCCCTCGACAATTCCTACCAAGGAAGACATCTCATCCTCGCATTACCCGGTTGTAAACTTACGCAAAGTTAGTGGTCATCACACCGTATCTGGCACCATGTATGTCATATAACAGTGACCACTTCTCTTTCGGTTTGTGCTTGATCCAGTCCGAGAAACATTTGATTGGCCTTTGCCTCCGACGATGGTTAGTCGCCTCATCCTCTATTGGCAGGGGGAAAAGAGGCTCCGCCTGCTCCTGTGTTCCACTGCCACTAGTGTTGTTCATCTGCTCCTTGTGTTTCCTTGTCATGTCATCAAGATTTTTCCACAGAGTTTGGAACTTGCTCTCCTGGTTGCAGTTACATAGTCTTTTGAACATGTTCATCAGTTGCTTGTTCCTGAATTGCTTATAGAAGTTTGCACCCAAATGCCTCATGCACCATCGACTCTGCAAGTCAGGCCATCGGAATGGCTCCTCTTCCCCTGTTTGCAGCTGGTTGATAGCACTAAGCAAGCCAGCATGCCTGTCATGTAGCACGCAAACATCTGGACGAGTTTTGACCACCCCGATCTTCAAGTTTCATAGGAACCACAGCCAACTCTCATAGTTCTCGCTTTCTACGAAGGCAAAGGCAACAGACAGAATCTGGTTGTTCCCATTGACGCCCATAGCTGTCAGTATTTGCCCTCTGTATTTCTCGGTCAAGAATGTGCCGTCCACGCACAACAATGGACGACAGTGATAGAACGCCTTAATGCAAGCTCCGAATGCGAAGAACACCCTCCTCAGATGCATTTTAGTTGGCCACTGGATTGACGAACAATCTTGATAATCATAGTAGGTCCCATGATTTCTTCCCTGAATACAACTGAGCAGTGCGGGCAGGTTATGGAATGAGTTTTCAAACTTCCCAAACCTCATTTCTAATGCCTTCTGTTTCGCCCTCCACGCCTTCCCATAGCTAATTGTGTACTGATATCTGTTCTCGATCGCTCGGATAATAGCACGAGGCTCAAAACTCAGGTTCTCCACTATCTCTGCGTACATGATGTTCGCGACATACCCAGATGACAGGTTCCTGTGAGCCATCACTGTTTCCTCAGTCATGCATGTGTGCTGCTCAACCTTCGAACATAGCCAATGGATGACCCATTTGGGCTTGTACGAATGCACTTTCCACGGACACCCATGGATCTCACACACCACGTCGTAGCAGGTTGGGGTTGATTTCTTAACCCTGAAAGTCCTTAATGATAGAGCCCAATCTTTCACGGCATCCTACACAGCCTCTTTTGTCGGGTAGATACTGTTAAGCCTAACCTCATTATCAGTATACTGCCAAAGCATGTGGTTGCTTTCATTGACAACCAGCGTATCAAATTGCTGCGTGCTCCACTCGGCTGGCACAGGCGGCTCCATACCTCCATCTTCCTCACCCGACTCATCGTCGTTCTCCTCTTCTGCTCTGCTGTACTCACGGTCTTCTTCTTCCATCCTAGCTGTTATTTCATCAATTTGCTCACCTTCGTCTACTAGTCCCCGCGCTTCTTGGCCAACATTTTCATCATCCTCTCGAAACTCAACATGTTCACCGCTTTGGCAAATGATGTCATCGTTGCATTGCTCAACATGCTGCTCATGCCTAGATCCCCCAATTTCGGTGTCACCAAAATTGAGCTCATTTTGATTTGTTGCACTCAGACGTCCAAGCTAACTGGCTGGGGGCAACAACCCTCTCATATGCTCGCACTAAAAGCACCCGATTCCATCCCTTTGCTCTGCCGCCTCACATATGATCTCCACGATGAGGTCCCCTTCAGCTCAACTAGCTCCCGATAAATAGGGTCAAGTTTCAGCATACTACATAGGCAAAATACCTTCAACTCGCACTTCTCTTGTTCCATCCGAAAAGTATAATACAACCATTTCAACACGGAAGCAAATGTGGCTCCTCGACCCTACTCAAACTTACGTCCACATCTTGCATGTTACTAAGATCTCGCACCCTCCAAACCATGCATTACAACCCCATCTCCATAATAAATTCTAAATGGAACTCGTTCTGCCATGTCTGCAAATCCATTCATTCACCCACGAATTAATTATTTCCCATATAAAATACTATGACGTAACATAACTATACCTACATGCTACGAAAATATATATCTAACCGTAAAAAACATCTACATTCCTAACTATATTACCATCAATATATACCGATATACTCCTATCCGTAAAAAATATCTAAATTTTCTAAACTACAACTAGCTATCACCTATCAATTTACCTAAAATTCTCTATTCGTAACCTATCAATTTACCTATATCTATCCATAACCTATCAATTTACCTACATTTATCCGTAACCTATATCTAAAACTATTTCTAATCTACCACTATTTATTGCTACAGTGCCCTAGATCTAAAACTATTTCTAACATATCATAGTTTACTGCTAACAAAAGCAAAAAACAAAAATTTACCTCGAAACAGTGGCGCAGAATCTCCCCCTCTTCTTTCTTCCTCCCTCTCCCTCTCTTTCCCCTCTTCCTCTTCCTCCCTCTCCCTTTCTTTTTCTCAAGTCGGCCGAATCAAGATACAGTGCCAGAAGCTTGTTTATAAACTCTTCGTAGCCCCACAAGCAGGCGGCAGGGCCCGCCACCCCAATCACCCGACCATCGGTCAATTTGCTTCGTGTCGCCCGTTCGCCGGGCGATAGCCGCCATTTCGGCTCCTGTCGCCATTTGATCGGGCGACAGGAAGCCACGTCACCGCCCGGCCTCCTGTCGCCCGTGTATTTTTCTATTTAGGCCCCTGTCGCCCGTTGGACGGGCGACAGGTGTATATCTCTGAATTTTTTTTTGGTGGTATATTTTTGAAATTTCGAATAAAAAATGTATTATTAAAAAAAAGTTGCATTCGAGCTCACAGTATATATCTTGTTGCATTCCTTAGATACAATAGCCATGATCATATTGATAAATCCAAATATGAGACTAACTCATTTATTGAGTATATCCTTGATTAGACCCATCACATTCAAAAATGGAAAACCCAAGGTATGCACTCATATTTATTTTATGATATCTTAATGCATATTTTGGATTCAAGTTAAAGAATGAACTCTACCATTATTTAGACTTCAAGATGTGCATTAATGTTTCAATTATATATATACATGAATGCATACATTTAGGGGTAGTTCATACTTTACTTTGATGTTTCAATAGTATTGATGTAATTCACCTTTCTATACCAAAGATCATTACTTTGAAACAATCCTTTGAGTATATTTAACTTGCGTAGTTGTAGTATACTCATATCAATATAGGATAAACTCCAAAGCAATCTCAAAATTAGAATATGTGCATATTGATTCAAGTTCAATTATTTATATACACATATTTAATGGAGCTTATTCGTATTGTTGATGGTATTAAGAGTATTGATCACTTTCCACCACTCCATATAAATTGGATCATTACTTTTAGATTCCATCGAATTGAGTATATGAAACTTGTGTAGTTAATATACACTCATGACAATTTAAATTTAATGTAAATTGTGTTCGGTTGCCATTAAATCAACAAAGAACTAATCATGAGTTGATGGTTTACTTTGTTAATCCTAGGGCAATCGAAAGCTCTTGAGTATATGAAGTATTAGTTGCATTACTATACTCAAGACACAATTAATCTTTTAATCAATTGTCTTTGGGTTGTGCACAATCAATCTCGGGGGCATCCATTATGTGTTAATGAAGTGCAATTGATGATTGAGGCAACCGTGTATGTTGGACTAACAATCTTCTATGAGTTGTGAAGTAAGTTGAGTCCAAGAAAATGAAGAATCAGGGAAGAAGAAGTCATCATGTGTTGATGAGCTTCAAGAGATTATCCCGAAGAGAAGAAGAGAAGAAGTTCATCATGTATTGATAAACAAGAAAAGAGGACCCGGATTGGAGAGAAGATGATGGAAATTATAAAAGCTCTGAGTGGATGTGCTAGAGGCAAAGGTATAGCTAGTTAGGGCTAAAGACCCGGATTGAAGAGAAGATGATGGAAATTATAAAAGCTCTGAGTGGATGTGCTAGAGGCAAAGGTATAACTAGTTAGGGCTAAGGATGTGTTCTTAGTCTTTTACCAGTCTCGGTATTTGGATGGGAGACCAGGTTGCTTGTTAGTGTAACATCCCAAAATTCGGGTTTTCAAAAATTTATATTTAAATTATCTTTCCAAAAATTTTTCATCAATCTTATTTGATTAAAGAGGCTTAATTTAGAATTTTCTAAATCTAAAACAATTTAATGTGCCTTCAATTTAAAATTTAGTTTTTACAGTGTTCTTTGTATCTCAGGGAATTTCCCAAATTTGAGATTTGCTAAAAATTAATTAAAATTATTAATTTAAACATTTGGATGTTCATTGGATTTTTATTGGATTTTTAATTTGAATTATTAATTGTTCGGGCAATTCTATATCCAAATTCCAATTCAAACATTTCCTTTGAAGTTCTATTTAAATTCAAAATTTAGATTTCCCTCAGTGTTCTAATTAACCCGGTATCCATATCCTTCCGAAATTGGAGTTCAAACCTTTACTGTCCGCAAAGTCAAAATTCCCAATTCCGGTCCTTATTCGAAATTTCACCCGAGTTCCAAAATACTCCAAAAATCTCAAAATTCATATAATTAGGTTCCAAATATTCTAAAATGATTTTGGGAATTTTTCCAAGATTTATAGAATCTCTTTGGTATTTTATCTCTCGCGGTCTTTCGTTAAATCTAGTATATTCGTCCTGGAATTGTCTAAATTCCAAAACTCATCCAAATTTAGTGAAACCAATTTTATTGGTTTCAAATAATCTCTAGTATTTTTAGGAATTTTTCCAAGATTTTTAGATCATTTTTACTATTTTATTCCTCGTGCTTTTGTCCCTCCATTTCTTCCAACCAATGAGAAAGCGACACGTGGCCTTTCACTATTCATCTTCAACTTCCGGCCTGTGCTACTGTTCACGCGTAGATCCCCATGTCTAGCTCAATTTCCAATCCCCATATCTCTCAAAATACAGCACCAAATCGCGTGGGAAATAAACCATCACGACGGCGTCATAATCGGGAACAAGTTCCAAGTCGTTGCCCGTCCTTAATCCGCGCGTAGCAGCCGCAATTAAGCGTTAAAGGCAATTCATTGCTCGGTCAATATCTCGGGCTTTTCTCCACCTCTCGGGGCGTGCCAGTACTTGAAATGTGCGTCTTGACGTCCTCTATTCCGTGCTCACCTTGCCTAGTTAATGCAGTGTCGTTTCCCCTTCCAAAACTCGAGAAAACCCAACGCCGGCGTCCTCCAAAGACACCGGTGAGCCATCTTTTGCTCTGGTGAGTTTTCGGGTAATCCGACTGCGTCACTTTGTGCCTTTTGCTTCCGTGATCACAACCATCCGGTCGGAATTGATTTTCGTTGTAGTTCGACCCCGAATTTCGAGTTTGTTAAGTAAATCGATTAAATCGCGCCGTTAAATCATCGATTCCTCAAACCGTAATCTCCAATCAAATTCCTTTTAGATGTAGCCTAGTATGATCCTTCTCTACGCCGTGCTATCGCTAGTTTTGAGAAATTCGGTGTTCAATTGTGTTTTTGGCCGCCATGCCATTCGGTCGTCTTGCTCAAATCACCCGGCCGTCCATGGCGCCACCTTTCCATGCCATCCTAGCCCGTCGACCACCCAGCGCACCTCCTCATGTCCTGCGCCCTCCCTGCACCCCGTCCGACCTCCCCATCTGCCCCTCGCGGAACATCGCAGAGCGCCGCCCTCGTCGGCCTGTTTTGGCGATGCATTCTTGGTCGGCTCGTCATGATTTTTGGTGATCCGACTATGTCACCTCATGCCTCATGGTACCCTCTATCTCCCTTCCAAATTTCGTGCAAATTGGTTCATGGAATCAAAAGTTACGGCTGCCCAAAAATCGAATCTTGCCGAAGGCTGTTCTCCCTCGTTTTTGCGAGTTTTGCCGTGAAATTTTTATGGTAGACTCCTGGTGGTGTCCCCTACATGTTTCTCACCCTAACCCATAGTTTTGACCTTGTGATTCTGTGCATAAAATTCTTTTCTCCGATCAGACTACGTTGCAGACAGCCGAAAACTTCCTTGCGCGTTCCCCGTTGATCCAAAAGGTAAAACTCAGATCCGTTCACATCATATCGTGCCAAATGTTCCCAGATAGCTCTCTGTTAAATTTGGTTAGGTTTCACCTATTATTTTAATAGTTATGATCGTTTGAACTATTAGCTCTGGGAGCCGTTCATCGGCAGTTTGTGATTAATCTGGTGGGTCGCCGCCAAATCCGGCAATATCTTTGAGTTCGTGTCACCGCGTTCTACGTGGTGCTCACTTTCCCTTTGCTGTTGCATCCACCGAAATTCTTTTTATTCGTCGTCCGCCGCCTTTTGCCGCCGTGGCGCGTCGTCTTGTGCCGCCAACCATTTTGGTTGTCGTGGCCATGTCATGACCCCGCTGCCCTATCCTTCAACCGACGGTCGCCACCTTGTTGTTTCATGAGTGCCCTATCATCGCTTCACCTTCATCGTTAATGTTTCGCCGTTAACGTTCCATTGTTAACGTTTTGTCCTTAACGTTTCGCCGTTAACATTCCATCGTTAACGTTCCGCTGTTAACGTTTTGTCATTAACGTTCCGCCGTTAACGCTTTGCTCTCGCTTCGCTATCATCGCATGCGCGCATTCAAGCAAGAGCGTAGCGCGATGTCATTATCCTTTCTAACGTTCCTATCTGTTCATCGCCGCTTCATCATCGTCAAATCTCTTCATCATAGTATGACTGAACCCCAGACGAAATCCCAGCCCGATCGCATTTAGACCCTTGTGTCGATGCCTTCTCTCCATAAACCTTAATCTTCTAGAAACCTGTTCGTGGACTTGGTCAATAGACCATTCGCCCATATGTCACCCTCCCATATCAAACCCTAATCCCTCTCTCTCCCATCAGCTCTATCTATTCCATCAGTCAGCAAAAGCCAACACCGTGTCGAGTTTAGTTCATCGTGAACCAAATCATCCTCGTGGACCCGATCTATAGATCGAGGGCCCATGTGTCAATATCTGTCCTTTAGAGTTAATTAATCTCAAAGGATATTCCCTGGAATATACTCTGTTCTTTCCTAATTATCAGTCATAACCTTCTCGATAAATCTTCTGAAAGCCTGTTCTCTTTCATCCGATCTTCGATCAAATATATTCAAGTTCCTAAATTCAATCCCTATCGTTCAGTACCAATCTAATCTTAATTTGGAGTTTATTTGAATTGCCTTTTGAGATTTGTTGTATTTGTGCCTCTTTGTCGTTAGAAGTGTCGTCCAGAAGTTACCTGAAGTAGCTGAAGGACGAGGAAGTCAAAGCATTCGATTGAAGAGCCAAAGGTTGATGAAGTTGAAGATCAATTATAAAGAGTAAAAAGCAGTTATAGCAAGTGCCAGGCAAGTTGTGCTTTGATCATATTGCTCCCAGTTTTACAAATTTACTTTGGTTCAAATTATTGCATGCTAGTTCAAGATTAAAATGATTTAAATTAATTTGGGAATTAGTTATTCAACCCAATTGCTAAATATCACCTTGCCATGATTATTTGTATGCCATAATTCATTTGTCACCCTAAGATGGTTGATTATTAGTTGGTTGTTATTACTTGCCAACATGGGTTGGTTAGGAGTGTATAATTGCTTAGCCATGCCACGCAACTCATGTCTTTTAAGAATAAAGGATAATCTTGATTAATGGATTATGAAATGTGTTTGTGAAATGGTGTGACGTGTTGCCACACGATGATGTTGATATGTGGAACGAGTGGTTCTACATGGATGTTGAGTTGTTGTTGGCATTGTGTTGCTAATAATCAAGCTGGAGTGATAAAATATTTTAGACCGAGGCAAGTGGCAAGAGTGGCATTGGATATGTCACTTTGGTATTTGGCGGTGTTGTTGGTGAATTATATGATGGTATTGTTGGTAAATTATGTGATGGTATTGTTGGTGAATTATTCGAGGTAGTCTTGCCTTGGTCACCCTAAGGACTTAACCTTGCAAGCCTTGGTGAGTCACTCGTACAACCACATGTCTGGTATGGGATAGACCTAGTTTAGTAGGATTCTGATATCTCACCTTTGATACCTCGGGGTCGCATCATCCGAGGGGTGATCATATGGGGGCGTACTCTTTGCGGCTTGGTACCCATCCAACGGTGTTCGTCGGTCCTATACTTGGCTCGAGTGAGGGAAGTGATAGTGAAGGCAACACGGAGAGGTTCCTAGGTTGAGCTAGAAGTTTCAAAGGCTTTGTTATGATCGCTCATTCGCATACTCTTGTATGGCGATTCACTACCGACGTGATGAGTTGATTGTATCTTGTGGGTAAAGTGTACAACCTCTACAGAGTGTAAAACTATTGAATAGCCGTGTTCACGATGATTGAACATTGCTCGGGATTCTGATCAAGGGGTAGAGTTTTGAAAATAAAATGAGGTTGGGAATGTGGACAATGTGATATGGAAATTTGTTAAGGATGAGGAATGCTTTACTTGAGAATGATTATGAAATTTATTATGAGTATTATTTGTTTCTTGCTTTTCAATCTATTTATGATATTCCTTTGGAAATGTTGCTTTATTGCAAAAGAACCATTCACCATTCCTTTGGAATAAGCCATGCATGTAGTAATAGAACTGCATTCTGTGCACGACTTGTTGAGTACGGTTGTGTACTCACCCTTGCTATAACAAAACATCACGAGTTGAGGAGAAGTCTTTGCCTTCAAAGAAGGAGAAGTTCTGCAAGAAGGCGAATATCTAGGAGTTGAATCTTGTCAAATGCCTGTGGTATTTTGATGGGATTCACCGACGTTCTTCGCTCCGCTGCTGTTCGTTTTACTCTGAGTTGAAGCCATCTAGGCTTCACAATTGTAAGTTGACCTTAAGGTTGTTCAACCTGTTATATTAAAAGATGAATTCTTTATTTATTAATCTGTTGTGTATGATTGTGATATTCATTTTTGTTAACTGTGGGCACTAGCGACTGATCCTGGGACTAGTGCTAAAAACACAGAGGGTTTCCGGATTGTGAATTCGGGTCCCGACAGTTAGGTGCCATACTATTAAGAGGGGTTGAGTCTTATAGCTTGAGCTTCATCATGTGTTGATGAACTCAATCTAGTTTACTCTAGCTCACTCTCTTGTTTGGATTTTGCATGAGCTTAGTATTTGCATCTGTTGCAAATAAGGGAGCTCATGCTTGCTTCTTATTGGATCTTAATCAATTTGCTTTTTGCATGGAGCTAAGTTTTGCATGTGTTGCAAAAAGGACATAGCTCATGTAATTTGATTTATGTGGTTTTTGTATGGAGCTAAGTTTTTCATGTGTTGCCAAAAGTGAGAGCTCATGCATCGTTGTTTTAGCTTGTGACTTGATCATGTGTTGATCATTACAAAGGCTAAATAAAGTTTATATTTTGTGTTTACAAATTGTGTTTTTGCAAAATATTGATTTGTTATTTGCAAATGTGGTTTACAAATAAGCTAGAGGTTATGGGTATCAATCTTAGAGCATGTGTTAGCATTTGCAAATGTGTTTTGCAAAGTGTCGGGATCATGTGTTGATCCTTACATGGCTAGAGGATTGATCTTGTTGCTTTTCGGGTTATTTGCAAATGTGTTTTGCAAAAGTTATTTTGATCATGAGTTGATTATCACATGGCTCAATATTTGATCTTAGTGACTCTTTCTAGCTTGTAGTCATGCCCTTGATCAAGTCTATATGAGAGATTTCGAAAAATCTGATTTTAGACTTGAATGACTATATTAGAGTTTTATTTTTGTGATATTTCAAAATATCTATGGTTGCTTAAATATTGAAAATAGGTGGAAATTGTAGCCCTCGTGATAAGTGTGGAACATATGGGTTAGAGTGTCGGCTAATGGGCATTGGATCGATCACCCAGGTGGGGCCGAGCCCGCCATGCAAAAAGAGAGCTTCTGGAATGTCTTAGCCGTGCCAAACAAAAGAGGTCTGGGAGATGAAAGCAACAAGAACAGGTAGACAACACCTGTACCCCTGCAACGGGCGGCTCTGCTCAGGCATGCCACTGTGCCTGGCCGGGCAGCCACAGGACGGTCTTCCCTGCTACTTCCAACTGCCTCTGCTGCTCCTGCTGCTCCTGCTGAGCCCCAACCACTCCTACGGCTGTGCCCAGGAGGCCCTTCCTCCGGCGTATAAAGAGAGAAGAAGCCCTGAGAGGGAAGAGAGATGAAAAATCTGTAAGAGTGAGAACTTGTAAACAAGAACATTGACACTTACACCAAAAAAACAACGAATGCAAGACTAGGGTATTATCTCCATCGGAGAGCCCGAACCTGGGTAAAAATCGCCTTGCGTCTTGCATTACCATCAGACTCATATCTTCCGCCTTGCCCCATTCTCTTTTCTTCATTGCCGATCACAACCATCGACAGTTGGCGCACCAGGTAGGGGCCTGCGCGAAGATCATCCTCCTTGAGTTTGATGGCGGCACCAAGCGGGATCATCGCTTCCTTCGCTCCTGGCCAGGCCTTCCGTTTTGGAAGCCTAGACTTCGTGGCCGATGACTTTGGTAGGCTTGCTCTCTCAGGGCAGGGTTTGACCCTCCCTGGGAAAGATCTCATCGCCCCCTCACCGGAGCTCCAGACCGCTCTCAAGGGGCCTTCTGTGGCGTCTTCGCGATCGAGGACGATCGAACCGACACACTCCACCAGCAAGAAGCTGCGGACATGGTGGAAGTGGACCGTCACCATTGCGCGGCTCGCAAAGAGCGCGCCAAGTCCCTTCAGAACCGGGGGCGCAACGTCAACGAGGTGTTTCTGCAGGCAAAGAAAGGGGACCAACTGATTTTCCACATGCCGCAGCAGAACATCATCGCCTCCAAGACGCTGCTCGACACCCTGGGGCCGATCCTTGGCCCTAACAGCCCCGCAGCCCCGATCGTGGCTCAAGTTAAAGCCATGGTGACGGCTGCAGCGGTCCAGCAAAACCAAGAAGCTCCCACGGAGAGGGCACACTCCCACGCCCACGCGGCTACCCAGACCGACAGCAGTCGGACTGCACAAAGCCGGCCCAGAGGTAGTTGGCTGGAGCTCTGTTGGGGCGAAGACGCCCACCGGAGCCTCAACCATGATCTCTGCGTAGATCTTACTGCTAGGCTCCGTGATCGAGAAGAAGGGGAGAGGCGCCGATGTGAGGACGACTACGAGCGTTTCAGCATCGACCACGATGGCCGGGACGATCGCGAAGGCCGGCATGATGACCACGCCGACCACAAAGGCCGTGGCCGCCTGGCCGAGAGTGACAATGGAGACCGCATGGGACCTATACCAGCTCCACCAGAAGAAGAACGAGACTTTGCGGGAGTTCATCCGACGTTTCATGCAGAAGAAGAATACCGTTCGGAACGTCTCAGAGGCAGTCGTCATAGCTGCCTTCTACAAGGGAGTCAGTGACCCCGACTTAATCAAGAAGATGTCCCGGAGTCCGCCGACCACCGTCAAGGAGATGTTCCCCTTGGCCGATCGCTACGCCACAGCTTCCAACGCCCTGGTCGAGCGCTAGGAGGACCGTCCACGGTAGAAGGATAAAAAGGATCACGCTGAATCCTCCAAACCAAGGGACAAGAAACGGGGGCCCAGAGAGCTGGTCGCGGTGGCCGAACGCGCTCGTCCCCGAGGGCAGCGGGCCGGCGGCCACGATGAGGTAATGGATGCCATCTGCCCTTTCCACCCCTAGGGGAGGCACGCGGCCAAGGACTGCTACACCCTAAAGAGGTTTGCCCGCGAAAGCAGCAATCGGGCGAACAGAGGCAAGGGCGAAGCGGCGAAGAAGCAAGACCCGCCTGAGGAGGATGGGGGCGACTACCAGGTGACCGAGCGTGAGCTCAACTATATATTGGGGGGCTCGGCTGCGTATGAGTCCAAGCGGAAGCAAAAGCTTACCACTCGGGAGGTCAACGCAGTGACGCCAGCGGCGCCCCAATACCAGAGGTGGTCCGAGGTCCTGATCACTTTCGATTGCTCAGATCACCCTGACTGCATCCCCTTCCCAGGCAGATATCCTCTGGTCCTTGACCCTATCTTACGCAGCGTCAGGCTCAAGAGGGTGTTGGTCGACGGAGGAAGTGGGCTCAATGTCCTCTTCTCCAAAACCTTTGATGATATAAAGATTCCTCGCTCCGAGTTGAGGCGTGGATCGTCGTCATTTCATGGGGTAATCCCCGGGACTTCGACGGTGCCACTCGGACAAATCACGCTCCCGGTGACATTAGGAACCAAGGAGAACTACCGAACAGAGTACCTAAACTTTGAGGTGGCTGATTTCAAGACGGCATACCATGCCATCTTTGAAAGGCCGGGATTGGCCAAGATCATGGCCGTCCCCCATTACACGTACCTCGCACTGAAGATGCCGGGTCCAAGCGGCATCATCACGGTCCGAGGGGACGTCAAGCAATCCTTCGTGTGCGACAAGGAAAGCTACGATCTGGCCAAGCTACTGGTGGCATCGGCCGAGGCCGAGAAGATTAGGCAGGCGGCTGCCATCCCGCATGGCGAAGGCGGCATCCCGACCGCGAAGCAAGCCAGGTCTGGCATGAAGCCAGACGAGGGAGTCAAGCAGGTGGTTCTTGACCCGTCCAACTCAGCCCAGACAACCTTGATTGGGACAGGGCTTGATCCCAAATAGGAAGAGGCGCTCGTCACTTTTCTTCGGGCAAACCGGGGCATCTTCGCTTGGAAACCATCCGACATGCCTAGTGTCCCCAGGGAGGTGATCGAGCATTCACTCAATGTTGACAAAAAAGCAAAGCCCATCAAGCAGCGGCTTCGACGGTTCGCGCAAGACCACCGCGACGCCATCAAGGAGGAGATCACCAAGCTTCTAGCAGCTAATTTCATAAGAGAAGTGTATCATCCCGACTGGTTGGCAAATCCAGTCCTTGTACACAAAAAGAATAGAAGCTGGCGCATGCGTGTCGATTACACTGATCTCAATAAGGCGTGCCCAAAGGATCCATTCGGGTTGCCCCGCATCGACTAGGTGGTAGACTCCACCACCGGGTGCGAGCTCCTGAGTTTCTTAGACGCATACTCAGGGTACCACCAAATCCGGTTGAAGGAAGAAGACTGCATCAAGACGTCGTTCATCACACCGTTCCGCGCGTATTGCTATGTCACAATGCCGTTCGGGTTGAAAAACGCTGGCGCGACCTATCAGTGTGCTATTCATTGGTGTTTTCACACTCAACTTGGATGCAACGTGGAGGCATACGTAGATGATGTTGTGGTTAAAACCCGAGTAAAGGAAGACCTCACTTCCGACCTGGCCGAGACGTTCGAGAGCTTACGGGCCTTCAAGATGAGGCTTAACACCCAAAAGTGCGTCTTCGGGGCTCCCTCTGGGAAGCTGCTCGGATTTATCGTGTCTCACCATGGCATCGAGGCTAACCCCGAAAAAATCAATGCTATTCTCAAGATGAAGCCACCGACTTGCTAGAAAGAAGTCCAGAAGCTCACGGGATGCATGGTGGCCCTCGGCCGGTTTACTCTCGCCTGGGCAGTCGGGGAATGCCGTTCTTCAAACTCCTGAAGAAACAAGACAATTTTCAATGGACGCCTGAGGCTCAGCAGGCCTTCGAGGACCTGAAGGAGCTCCTGACCACCCCTTCGGTACTAGTCACGCCGACGCCAGAAGAACCCCTCCTGCTTTACATAGCAGCAACGACTCATGTAGTCAGCGCCGCGATTGTCGTGGAGCGGGAGGAAGAGGGACACCTGCAGAGGATTCAGCGCCCGGTTTATTTTGTCAATGAAGTATTGGGCGAATCCAAGACATGGTATCCTCAAGTGGAGAAGCTGCTATACATGGTATTGCTTGCCTCTCGTAAACTCAAGCATTACTTTCAAGAGCATTCGATTTCGGTGGTTACTGCTTTTCCGATTGGGGATATACTCCACAACCGGGAATCCACTGGGAGAATCGCCAAATGGGTTGTCGAGCTCGGAGCCTTTGAGATTTCTTTCAAGCCTCGGACCGCAATCAAGTCTCAGGCGCTCGCTGACTTCGTCGCCGAGTGGACGGAATTGCAAGAGCCCGCAGCAGTAGAGGACTTCGAATATTGGATGATGTACTTCGACGGCTCCCTCACGCTGAATGGTGCGGGGGCCGGCGTCATGTTCATTTCTCCGGCTGGGGAAAAGCTGAAGTATGTCCTTCAGCTCCATTTTCTAGCGTCAAACAACGCGACCGAGTATGAGGCGCTCATACACGGTCTCTGCATCACCATATCGCTCGGTATCAGGCGGTTGACGGTCCGCAGGGACTCCCAGCTCGAGATTAACCAAGTATAGAAGGAATGGTCATGCATCGATGACAGCATGGCTGCGAACTGCCAGGAGGTGCGTAAACAGGATGACAAGTTCGACGGACTGGAGCTCACCCACGTGCTTCGCTGTCGGGACCCGAATTCACCAATTCGAACCCACTGTGTTATACCGCACTAGTCCCAGGATCAATGCTAGTGTACACAGCTTAACATCGGTAAGCATCACATCATACACAACGATAAGAATATTAATACTTCATTTATTTAATATAACTAGTGTATGAGCTAACATTATTCAGCCACATGGGCTAGACTTTAGACAAATGCAGTGGAAAGTAGCAAAAAGATGTAGATGTCCCATCAGCACACCACAGGCAGCTGACAAGGCTCGGCCTAGTGACTCGTGTCCACCTGAAAGTCCTCCTCCAATATCGGCGATGATTCCCCCACTGTTTGTTGGTTGTTTAAGCAAGGGTGAGTACACCAACACGTACTCAACAAGTTGTGCACAGAATGCAATTCTACCATAGCTATATGCAAGGCTTATTCCAAAGGAATGGCTAAGGTTTACTTGCAGTAAGCAGCATTTGTTAACACGTACAATACATAAATTGAAAAGACAGTAAAACAAATAATAGCAAGTAAATAGATTCAAGGATTTCCAAGTAAATCAAGTTTCCATCCTAAATCAAGTTTATTATCCATATGGCTCCCTGCCATCCCAAGCATTTATCCATTTTAATTAACTACCCCTTGACTGTAATTCCTGAGCATTGCTCAATACCGTGAGCACGGCTATCCAAATAGTTTGTACACTCTGCAGAGGTTATGCACTTTACCCACATGATACAACCATGCACCACACAGACGAATGATTATAACAAAGCCTTTACAATGCATCCTCTTAACCCAGTGCTACCCGCTGAGGTTTCAACATTGAAGGGTTACACCACCACAACAGGGCCCCCCTCTTGCGCCATGTGAGTTTCCTCCGTACACCCGGACTCACACCACCACGATAGCACTCAAGCTAAGCATTTGCAAATTAGTCAGCTAGGCTGCCCCATAACAGACATGTGGTTGCAAGATTGACTCAGGTCAAAGGCTCACAAGGTTAAGTCCTTAGGATTGATTAAAGCAAGACTTGCACATACCTCCTTGCCCATCGGGCCCACCCTGGCACACCTGCCCTTGCCACTTGCTTCAATCTAAGTGATTACCAAACCAAGTTGATTACCAAGCATCACATGCTACACAATTCAACATCGTTGTGTGACCTCCTCGCCACAACAACTCAATCTCTTTGTGTGACCACACATGACACATAAGTTAACATAATTGTTCCATATTCCATTAGTCAAAATTAATAACCAACAATTCATACATGTGATGACGTAGCGTGGCTAAGCAATTCTATTCCAGTCTAACCATCCATGTTGATTTCATTATTAACCAACTATAGTAACCAACCTAGGGTAACAATGAAGCATGGCATACAAATATCAAGGTAGGGTGTAATTCAAAAGGTACATTAGCTAATCCCAAATTTAAGGTTGAAATAATTTATACACATAAAATAACATGCAATAAAGTAAAGCAAAATAGCAATTTTTCCTAACATGGGTTCAACATGATCAAAGCACAACTTTCCTTGATTAAGCTCCTGATCTTGCTCTAAAGATTGCTCTTAAATTGTTAATTCCTCCTCCGAAGCCTCGCTCAACTCAACGTCTACGCGGATCGAGAAGAAATAGCAAATAAACACCAAAACCAAAGAACAAACAAACTCAAAAATTCAAACCAAAGCTACCATTAGATAGATATCAATTTTACAAATTTTTAGAAATTTGAATCGCCTCAATCGGAGTTCATATGCAAAAGTTATAGCATTTAGAAGTTTGAAAATAAATTAAATTGAATTTCTAAATTTAATAGAATTATTTTTATAAAGGAAATTCCGAATTAACGCGTCGGCTGACGTCAGCATGACGCCGAACTATTGCAGCTGACATGTGGCATGATCTAAGCCATCTAAACCCAATCTAACGGTTATCAATTAATCATTGACGTGGCTAAACGGTAACCATCCGATCTCGATCGGACGACCAATGTTTACCCGAGCACTTTACTGTGCACTTAAATGACGCGGCTCAACCGTAGCCCTTCATCCACAATCCAACGGCTATCCTTAACCGAGGCCTTTACTGTTGACCTAAACGGTGTGACCTAATCCCTACCGTCCATCGAAGATCGAACGGCCGACAATTAATCGAAGCGCTTACCTTTCCCAAAGCGACGTGGCGAAATCCCTGCGCTCCGATGAAGATCCGACGGATGGTGTGCTTCAACTCCGACGATGGCAGTGCGGCGGCGCTGGGTACCGGCATTGAAGATGAAGACAAGTCCGATGGCGATCTGGCGCTCTCCGGCGAGGAAGAAGAGTCGTATCGGGTGCGGCGTGACGCGACCAACTCGGATCCGGCCTCGCCTCGACGGATGAGTCACCGGCGGTGACGAGAAACGCAACACAACTCCACTGAACTCCGGCGAAGGCTAGCACGGTCTCCAAGGCATCTCGGCTGGCGGCGCGTGAGGGAAACGAAGCGGCGGTCTGCGGAGATCCTCGGGAAGGCTCCGAGTCCTTAAATACCCTTGGCGAAGCGCAGGCGGTGGACTCGAGTCGGTGGCGGCGGCGGTGGTTTTGAGTCGGCGAACACGACGACAGACCCTTCGATCATCATCGGACGGCTACGGAGAAGTCGGTGGCACGATCGTATCCACTTACTAAAATCGACGGCCCGGATATGGCTAGGGTTTCCGAAACAGTATGGGCAAATAATGGCCGTTCGATGAAAATCTAACGATTGCTAGTAATTAGTGTTTCATTAATTGACGTGGCTGGATAATAGCCCTTAGATCAAGATCCGATGATGAGTGATTATCCTTAAAATTTGTGGCGCAAGGACAATCTTGGGCTTGCCCGATTACTATTCACAAGGTTTTTCCAGGATTTTGTATTTAAAATAATTCGAGTAAATCATTTGGTTTATTTAAGGCAATAAAAATATCAAAAAAATTCCAAGAAAAATCTCAAAAATACTTTGAGACATTCTGGACTAAAATAAAATATTTGTGGCAAAACTTTATTTTAAACTTTTCTTTTTAAAATTAATTCTTGACAAAAGACAATATATTTTAATTTAAAATAATTCAAATAAATCTCAGAAAATCCCAATAAATCCAGAAAATTCACAAAAATCATAAATTGCAATAAAATACTATTAAGTAAACAAAAATCAAAATTTTGGGATGTTACAAACCTCCCCCCCTTAACGGAATGTGGGAATTCGAGATTTAGGGTCGGCTCTGAGAATAGGTTAGAATTACGCCTCGAGATCTTCCTCACGCTCCCGTTGTTGCCGTTTTACGAATGATTACTCTATTGAACTCTGCAAAAGCGAATGGACTAATTTCTGGTCCTGCGCTCCATTACGTCTAGAATCTTAATCGGCTGCTCTTTGTAAGTTAGATCCTCCTGCAACTCGATAGCTTCTAACGGCGTCTGCTTTGCTGGCACTCTGAGACATTTCTTAAGCTGCGACACATGAAACACATCATGGACTCCTGCTAATGACTGGGGCAACTCCAACTGGTAAGCAACCTCTCCTCGGCGACTCAAAATCTTGAATGGCCCAACATACCTAGGTGCAAGTTTTCCCTTGACTTGAAACCTTTTCACACTCTTAAGGGGAGTAACCCTAAGATACATGAAATCATTGGGTTCAAAGCTCAAATCACGACGGCGATTGTCAGCATAACTCTTCTGCCTTGACTGTGTTGTTTTCAGCCTTTCTCTGATCATGGCAACTTGTTCCTCAGCCTCTCTGAGCAACTCAGGCCCGAACACAGAACGCTCCCCCGTTTCATTCCAATTTAACGGGGTACGACAAGCCCGTCCATATAATGCCTCAAATGGTGACATTTGCAAACTAACCTGATAACTATCACTACAAGAAAAGTGATTATCTGTGACGAAAACGTTGTGACGTTGTCAACTTTTGTCATGAAAAATCTATTTTCTATGACGACTTGTTTATGTTCGTCATTAATTGTATCAGGCGCCGTCACCCCATGTATTTTTTGTGACGAAACATAAAATTTCATCATGAAACCATAATATAAATCGTCATAAAAAATGAATGGTCGTTTGTCCTGGATTGACGTCAAATATATGTCTGCATTGTGATGATATTCTTTTTCGTCACGGAGGCATGGCCTATCGAGAGGCTATATCTAGAGGGCTCCCAGTCCGATTTGGCCTTGTGGGCCCATATGTGGGTTACACCTTGCATGCTATCAATTCTTGCTTATGTCCTTTCGTGGTCAGCTGATTAGGGGTCAAGTCTAGATTGGTTGCTAGATGCATGTGATGTAGTGCAAGGCTTCATTGGAATCCTTCTATACAATTGGTGGCTTCTACATTCACTACTACAAAACATCACATAGGTGACACTCTATTTGTGGTGTTTTTTCTGAAATCGTCACAAATAGCATTATCAGTGGCGGTTTTTAAAAAATGGCTGGAAGACTATTTGTGACAGTTTTTATTTGGAACCATCACAAATAATGCATTATCGGTGGCGGTTTTTCTTTGGAACCGCTACAAATACATCAGTGGTGGTTTTAGCCAAAAACCGCCACTGATAATGGGAGTATTAGTGGCAGTTTTTGGCTAAAACCGTCACTGATAATGCAAGTATCAGTGGCTAAAACTGCCATAGATACTCGCATTATCAGTGGCGGTTTTTGGCTAAAACCGCCACTGATAATATTATGTGTGGTGGTTTTAATTTTAAACCGCCAAAAATAATAAAAAATAGAAAATTTTAAATATTGCTAATTACCTCTCCTGCGTTCTAATTTGAAAGAATTGAAATTAAATAATATTGCATTTGAAATAATTGGAACTAATATTCCATTTGAAATAATTGAAAAGAACGACCAAAACAAATTCAAAACTTCGGAGGCTGTTTTGATAGTGCTATCGAATGATTTGTGTCAAGTTTTTTACAAAAACTAATAGTGATATTTAAGAATTTATGTCGGCTTTTTTAAAATACCGATAGTGATGTTCATATATTTGTGTTGGTTTTACTATAAAACCAATAGTGCTATGCATTTGTGTTGGTTTTTAAAAACAGATAGTGATAAGTAAATATTTGTGTCGGTTTTTATAATAGTGATATGAGTATCAATTGTATTGGTTTTTCTTGTTAAAACCAATAGTTATATGTCTCCATCCTTCAATCCTACAGCCACCGAGAAAATTTTATTCCCCCTACGCGCAGCCTCTCATAACCCTAGCTCTTGGTCCCCGTTGTCCCTTGGCATCTCCTTGCCCCCGCATCTCCCATGGTCCCCGTCGCGCGTCCACCTCCAAGCTCCACCGCAAGCCCCTCCATCTCCAAGCTCCACCACAAGCCCCTCCTCTGCCTCCAAGCCGCTACCCCCTCCGCCTCTACGCCATCGACCGGGACTCCCGCCAATCCGCCCTACCCGCTACCGACCGGGCCAAGCATCCAAGCCGTCGACCAAGGGCCCCTCCATGCCATCGCCGTCCACACCGCCAACCGGGCCAAGCATCCACTCCGTCGGCCGAGGGCCACTCCGCGCTGCCACCGTCCATGCCGCCGATCGGGTTTCCCTCCACGCCCAAGGTAAACCCTAGAAATTAATCACTAGTAGCTGTCTTGATTTGTCCAAGGCGTTGTCTTGGTGAGGAGCTTGCTTGCTCATGGATTAATAATTTTCTGCACCAGATTGACTACCGGCCGGCATTGCAAGTTGCAAGAGCGTCACAATCGTTTTGGCCTTGTGCTTCTAGCTATTTGGCTTCTTTTGCTTTAGCTTCATTCACCCTGTATTGTGGTATGCAAGCAATATGTTAGTGCTGGTACCAATGCAAAATGTACTAGCTAGATGTTCATTTTTTGCTTGTTTCGCAGTGTACATGTGCGCTCTGTTAATTAATTTTTGTATCCAATTAAGATTGATTACATATACATACATGAATGATGAACCTGGCTAATGCATGAAGTACTAGAAATATGAATCACTAACCTTACTTACATTCTGACCATCTGATTTTGGCACATTCTGACCTCATATGCTTTTGTGTAATGTATCTGGGTGGTGTACATGTGTCATTGCTGAGCCCTTGTTTGATTCAAAGAAGTATAGCCTTGAGCTGTTTAGAATATCTTGTATGCTGTTGGCAGGGCAATTTTTTTAGTATAAAGCATGGGCTCTTGTTTACACAGGCTTCTCTAGTTCTTGGTTTGATTGGGAAGTATGACTATTGTGGCATAACTGCCATTGCTATTAGATTATGGGAAAGATGTCTTGACTAATGATTTATGATTAACAAAAGCATATTTAGTTCTCTTCCCTGTTATTGTTAATGGTTTTATTATGTGTGCTTTAATCAATGCTTTTTTATGCTCAAGAATGATCCTAAAGAAACAATCTATGCAACTAAATTATGATGCTATACATCCTGGTATATGTGAGCTTAATTGGATGGACTTGTAGATTTGTGCAGGAATGCGATTTTTCTGAGTAGTTCCTTGATGATTATGCTGAGATGGTTATGTATGGCCTAATTTACACATTTGGTTCTGATTTGGGCAATGATTAGTATGCTTTTGTTTAATCATGCTTCCTCTTATTGCTGACCAGATTGTGACATAGAGACTCTTGTTTTATATTATAGTTTTATCTCGGGTTAATGTTGCTTCTGTGCGTTGCTTCATGTGCACATGGTGCTTTGATTAATCTGAATGAGTAGCACTTGCTTTCATTAGATAACAAAAAGGAAAAATTTTACATCAACTAATGGGTGGTACCTTGCTCATTGGAAACCCTATGGAAGAGGGAAAAACAAATGAAAGTCCGTTTCTTCTCTCCGCTGCTTTCTTGTTAATATGTGCTAGATAAGCATGCCATCAATGAAAGCATTAACTCATTGCAGGCATCCGTGTCTTTTGCCTCCTCTACTTCTTGGTGTTCTTGGTGAGAAAGAGAAATTTGAATCGCCTTTTATCTTCCTATTCTATTTTGTCCTGAGATTTTTATATAATTGTGTGAGATTGAAAGTTATTGCTCTCTGTGGTGTTTTTTTGGCTAGATTTTCCCGTTGAGGGGAATTTTAGTGTGTGCTGAACATGATACTGATTTTGTCCATGCATGGGAAAAAAGGGGCTGGTGTTGCCTCCGCTGCCCTCGGCTTCTTCTCTGCCACTTCTTCCACCACGCCGCTCCCCCAGCTTCTTCTCTGCCACTTCTTCCACCCCTGTCGGCCCAGATCTAGCTGGTGTTGTGAGCTGGCTGCAGATGCAGAGTACTTCTAATCTTGTAACATGGTTGTCTTCATGTTTTATTTTGTGCTGAAATTTTTATATGGTCATATGAGATTGGAAACTGCTGGTCTCTATGATGTTTTTTTGGCTAGACTATGACTGTCCCTTGAAGTGAATTTTGGTGATATATGTTTCCTTATCTTTTCTTATTTTTAGCCAATAGTGCTCACCTTTTTTCTTTCATATCATACTGTGTGAGACCAATGCTCTTAATTCCTACTTCCACCTTTTTGTTCACAGACGCTGTTGTGGAATGTGAAAAAAGAGAGGTGCTTCCGTACATTTCCTCTCAATACAAACTGCACAAATCTTGAACCAAGCCCAGGGATCAAATAATCACTATCTACCCTTTATTCATGCTTTCATATTTGTTTAGCTTTTAAAAAAGATGCATAGAAGCATCTCTCGATACATTGTTTCAACATCTTTTAAGTAGACACCATGTTTCATTGAATATGTAGTGTTTGAATTGCACTGCATTGTATAATCTGGCTAATTGGAAAATACATTAGAAGATAGGCCTGTTAGACTAATATTTTGTTTGCAATTTTAGTTTTGCACTTAGCTATAGTTATAAATAATCAGAATATTCACAAATGATATTGGAGAAGTTCCTACTTGGCAGCTAGTTTGATGCTCTGTTTGCTTGTCTTTATGAAAGAGAATTCATAACTAATGTAGCATTACTTCGTCTAAACTGCATTTTGTTGTAGGACCACATAAAGGAAGTTAAGTCAGAACATGGAAAGGTCTAGCCTGGAAACATAATTGTGGATATGGTATACAATTTTCTATGGATAGCTTTATTGCTTTTCTAAGATGTTTTTTTGTACTTGTTGGGCCAAAACCTAAACAGTGTTTCTGCAGGTCCTTGGTGGGATGAGAGGTATGATTGGGATGCTTTGGGAAACATCGTTACTTGACCTGGATGAGCTATCCTTGCGTTCATCCACTTCATGGTGCTATGTAGTTTAATATAAGGGCAAGTTGCAATTTGCTCTATATGTTTGTACCGTGCGGTGGATGATTGTTACCCTGCATACAAGATTGATTGTTAGTGCCCCTAAAAGAGCCATATGCATTTTTGTTTGTAAATCTGGATGATGATTGTTCTCTCCATGTTTGCAGAATGATTTAGAAGATCATGTTGATGGCTTGTGCAATCAGGTTTTGGGGCAAAACTATGGGTAGCAAGACAGGTGGATGGCATGCAGCCTCCTTCCCTACCACATGGCTGAGCAAAAGGTGAGGTGGTATGAGCTATAGGTTAGCTGGACACATGAAAGCGTAGACTGCAAGGTTCTATGTCGGTTTGGAGAGGGATTTAGATGTGTATATCTTCTGTAATCTTTAGACATGATTAGTGCTATGTAAAGTGTGGATTATGGCTTTGGATAAAATGTTTGAGAGCATAAACCTTCATGTATACAGACATTTGATATTTTTATTAAAGTCTTTTGTTCTGTTATAATTGATTTTGTGTGGATGAGTTGTATTAGTGTATTTATTTTAATCAACTTGATATCGTGTGAAGATTTTTGTTAGATGCTGAAATTTGATTAACTGCATATGAATGTCCATGTGTTCTATGATGAAAATGAATGTCCACGTGGCAATCATCGATGACGAAACAATTGCGTCACAACATGTGCCACGTCACCTAGCACCCTGGCTATTGACATGGCATTGGAATGTTTAATGACGAAAATGCATGTCCACATGGCAATAATCTGTGACGAACAATTTCGTCATAAATAAAATGGTCAACGCTCATTTTTGGCCGACCGGAGTGTTCTTTTATGACGAATTTGACATTTTTCATGACGTTTTGGGTACAATTAATGACAGTTATATTCGTCATAAAAGTGGCCTCTTCACGACGAAAATGTAATTAAATCATAGAAAAGTTGATTTTTATAGCGAAAATAAGTGATTAAATCATCGAAAACTTTCTATGACGCACTTTCTATGACAAGTTGAATTTCGTCATAAATTTATCATAAAAAACCTACAATGACGATTTCGGGACTAATGATGACGAGTTTGGACCGTCATTAAAAATCACTTTTCTTGTAGTGTATTATTATAGCTAAACTCTGCATATGGCAAACTCTTATCCCAAGATGTACTGTAAGACATCGCACAAGCTCTCAACATATCCTCTAAGATCTGATTAACCCTTTCGGTTTGGCCATCTGTCTGTGGATGATAAGCGGTACTGAAATTCAAACGAGTTCCCATTGCTTCGTGTAGTTTTTCCCAAAATCTTGAGGTAAATTGGGCACCTCGATCCGATACAATTTTCCTGAGTACACCATGTAGACACACAATTCTTGACATGTATAACTCTGCCAATCTATCACCTGAATAAGTTATCTTCACTGGAATGAAGTGGGCAACTTTAGTTAACCGATCGATAATGACCCATATGGAATCATAACCCCTTTGAGTTTTGGGCAATCCCGTGATAAAGTCCAAACCAATTTCTTCCCATTTCCATTCTAGAATCTTTAATGGCTGCAACAATCCTGCAGGCTTTTGGTGCATTGCTTTTACCCTCTGACACACATCACATAATACAACATGATCTGCCACTTCACGCTTCATGCTTGGCCACCAAAATCTCTTCTTAAGATCTTGATACATCTTGGCGCTTCCCAGATGAATAGAATACCTAGAATCGTGTGCTTCTTCTAGAATTAATTGCTTAAGTTCCTTCTCGTTCGGTACAAAAATTCTACCCTTGAACCACAGAGTTCCTTGCTCATCTACAGAGAAATCTTCGGCTAAACCCGCTTCTTTCTTAGACTTGATTTTGCTGATCTTCTCATCTGCACCCTGCCTTTCTCTTGTTTGATCCTCAAGAGTTGGCTTTACTTCTAGGGCAGCTATAAATCCTTGCGGTACAATTTCTAATCCCAATTTCTGAAATTCTTCACACAACTTCGGTTGATCACTGACTACCATTGCATTTATATTGTGGTTTTTACGACTCAAAGCGTCGGCTACCACATTGTCTTTCCCAGGATGATAATGAATCCCAACATTATAATCCTTAATCAATTCCAACCATCTTCTCTGCCTCATGTTAAGATCCGACTGAGTAAATATGTATTTCAAACTCTTATGGTCCGTATATACCTCACATCTATTTCCAATGAGATAATGACGCCATATTTTTAAAGCATGCACTCTGACTAACTCCGTGATCATACGTCGGATAATTTCCCTCATGCGGCCTCGGCGCCTTTGATCGTAGGCTACAACCTTGCCATTCTGCATCAGCACACAACCAAGGCCTTGCCTTGACGCATCACAATAAATGTCAAAACCGCTCTGTGCATCTGGTAATACCAATACAGGTGCAGATGTTAATCGCTTCTTTAGCTCCTGAAAACTTTCTTCGCACTCCAGCGTCCATGCAAACTTTTTCTCTTTCTTCAACAATTGCGTAAGAGGTCTTGCAATCGTTGAAAATCCCTCTATGAACCGACGGTAATATCCGGCCATTCCCAGAAAACTACGGATCTGAGTAACCATCTTTGGCTGTTCCCAATGTAACACAGCTTCCACTTTACTTGGATCCACAGCAACTCCTTTAGCTGTCATCATATGACCAAGGAATTCTACCTTCTCTTTCCAAAAGTCACATTTACTGAATTTGGCATATAACTGTTGTTCCCGCATCTTTTCCAAAACCAATCGCAAATGTTCTGCGTGTTCCTCTTCTGACTTGGAGTACACAAGGATATCGTCTATGAATATGACCTACAAATTTATCCAAATATTCCATGAATACTTTATTCATCATATTCATGAAATACACTGGGTCAATTCTCAGATCATATCAGTATGATCTTTAATTGTGGGATAACTAAAATTTTATTCCGAGTACTGCCTGACATGTTCTATTATTACAAATGTTGACTCGTAGGTCATATAGCAACGAAACCACTAAGCTGGCAAATAAACTTAACAGAGTAAGTCTAACATATCCCAGGCAGAGACTGGGTAACCACAGTCCTAAACGTCTGGACGATCCTCCTCTTCACCGCCCTCACCGCATATGTCAAATGGCGGATTGCAAGCTCTTGGATAGTTATCTCCGTCTTCTTGATCTTGGTTAGCGAAGAGAGAGTCGTTTTCTTGCGGATCAACGGCGGAGTCGACATCGAGTATTTCCAGCACAACTTCCATGGTGTCCTGGGCCTCATCTGTCATGATGTGGTTGACCCTCCCACGCGTTGTCGTTTGAGGCGACGCTCCTGACTGCACTGGTACTCGATTTCCTCTTATCACTAGAGCTGTAGATGGGGTAGTGCTCAAATTGAAGCGAACTGGAGTAACATTTCCCTTCTTCGGACACTTGTTGGCAAAATGTCCTGGCTCATTACAAGAGAAACATTTCTTGACAGCGGACTGTTGACTTCCTGCCTGTGCATTGCCCCCAGGCGCTGGTGTTTGAAAATTCTGATTAGTAGGACGAGATGTTGAAGTTGATGTCTTGCCTGGCAACTGCGGCTGAATCCTTGCAAACTGTTGAGGTGACATCCTTAATCTGAACTGGGTAGGCCGTCCAGCTTGACTAGCCATCCTGCGCTTGCGATCCTCGCCTAATTCCTTACGTTTGTCTTCAAGGATCAAAGCCTTGTTGACCAATTCCTGAAAATCAGGGAAATTGTGGGTAACCAATCTCACCTGCAATCCAGAGTTGAAACCCTTCAAGAAACGAGACTGTCTAGCCTTATCCGTGGCCACATCCTCTGGTGCATAACGTGCCAACTGAGTAAACTTATTCGTGTACTCGCCATTGGTGGCTTCCTTGTTTGAGCCACAATTCTTCCTTCTTGAGATCCATCATTCCCTACGGTACATGATCTTGTGAAAGGCGGTGAGAATTCTTCCCAAGTAATCTCCTGTGGGGCTTCATGTGCTGCGCAATAGTTCTCCCACCATTCTTCGGCATTCCTTCCAGCTGGTGTGAAGCGTACAACACCTTCTCATTGCCCGCACACTGCGTAATGTGTAGCTTTCTCTCAATGGTTCTCAGCCAATCATCGGCCTCTAAAGGATTAACATTGCCTGAGAATGTTGGCGGGCGTGTCCTCATGAAATCTGACAGCTTAGATTGAGAGCGCTAACCATTATTGCCTTGCTGCATGTTGTTGTTTCCTACGGCTTGGTTGTTCATATTTTGCATTTGGTGCATCATTGTTTGCATAAGCTGCGTCTGTGCGGCTATGAAAGCTCCTAAATTCTGCATATCTACTGGTGGTGCTGGTGGTGTTGGTGTTCCCTCATTAGGATTGTCATTCCTGCGAAGACCACTTCCTGATGCTCCATTATTGCCACGAGTGTTCACCATCTGCTTGGTTGATTATTAGGTTAGGGAAGATAGGAATAGCACAGATTTGATGCAAGAATTCCTAAAGCGGGGAGAATAGGTTAAACCCATACTTTTTATTAATTAACTTGGTATGGTTGCTTACAAAAGCCTAAAAGCTTTGCAACACATACTGCACACTCAGCAATCATTAAAAATCCAAACTAAACACGCAACCTTACCGTCTATTACAAATGGGTAGGACTATTCTAATGACGCGACTCAATACTTGAGTCTCAACTTAACTCTAAGTCTCTCACTCCTCGAGCCATCCCCCTCGAGAACTTCTTGGTGGGTATACTGGTGGATGAGCTGGTGCTAGCGCAAATTGATCTCGGTGTCCCACAACTCGTGAAGCTTCCGGCTCCTCGAACTCAGACTTCATCTCCTCTGATGATGTTGGTGTAGCGCGGCCTCCCTCCTGTAAAGCCTCCTCGAGCTCCATGATCTTTTCCTCGTAAGCCACCCGGGTCTCGTGTAATTCCTTTTCCGCAACCCTGAGTGCTTCATAAACCATCCTAAATTCAGTGTCGGTGTCGTGTGCATGAGCCTCTTGAGCAGCTGCAAATCGTGCTAAATGCACGGCAGTAGTATCCTCCTTCCGTGTGACGTATGAACGCCAAGCATCTCGAACCATGGGGTGGAGTCTGAACACCGTGTCATCCAACTCGTGGTAGTAGACGTAGCAGATCCTCCGTAGAGCAAGTCGCGATGCCTCCTAGATACCGATCTCCCAAGTGGCTCTTCTCACTATGATGCTGATAGGTTGGCTTGATTTCTCACCATTTCTGGCGTAGATTAGAAGCTTGCACACCATTCCTCTTGGGGCTCCGTTGATAATCCAATCTCGACCTTGATACGTTGGTATGGCGAAACCTCCCAAAACTTGGAGTACCCTCCAGAGTTCTATTGCGTAGCCTCCCTCGCACTCTACGTACGACTGGCTTCTCATCATCAATTTAAAAGAGAAATAGATAAGTCCTCAACTTCAAACGGCCACTCCGCGAAATTTGAGATAGATTTCAACAAAGGTAAGGATCAGAGAATGAAATAAGTCAAGAGTGTTAACTTAATCCAATTTAAGTTTTTCCTTTAGAAAATAGTTTTGCACACTCTACCAAGCTAGGGCCAAGTCCTACAGTCAGTATGCTCTGATACCACCTCTGTTGGGACCCGAATTCACCAATTCGAACCCACTGTGTTATACCGCACTAGTCCCAGGATCAATGCTAGTGTACACAGCTTAACATCGGTAAGCATCACATCATACACAACGATAAGAATATTAAGACTTTATTTATTTAATATAACTAGAGTATGAGCTTACATTATTCAGCCACATGGGCTAGACTTTAGACAAATGCAGCGAAAAGTCGCAAAAAGACGTAAATGTCCCATCAGCACACCACAGGCAGCTGACAAGGCTTGGCCTAGTGACTCGTGTCCACCTGAAAGTCCTCCTCCAATATCAGCGATGATTCCCCCACTGTTTGTTGGTTGTTTAAGCAAGGGTGAGTACACCAACACGTACTCAACAAGTTGTGCACGGAATGCAATTCTACCATAGCTATATGCAAGGCTTATTCCAAAGGAATGGCTAAGGTTTACTTGTAGTAAGTAGCATTTGTAAACACGTACAATACATAAATTGAAAAGACAGTAAAACAAATAATAGTAAGTAAATAGATTCAAGGATTTCCATGTAAATCAAGTTTCCATCCTAAATCAAGTTTATTATCCATATGGCACCCTGCCATCCCAAGCATTTATCCATTTTAATTAACTACCCCTTGACTGTAATTCCCGAGCATTGCTCAATACCGTGAGCACGGCTATCCGAATAGTTTGTACACTCTGTAGAGGTTATGCACTTTACCCACATGATACAACCATGCACCACACAGGCGAATGATTATAACAAAGCCTTTACAATGCATCCTCTTAACCCGGTGCTACCATTTGAGGTTTCAACACGAAGGTTACACCACCACAACAAGGCCCCCTCTTGCGCCATGTGAGTTTCCTCCGTACACGGACTCACACCACCACGATAGCACTCAAGCTAAGCATTTGCAAATTAGTCGACTAAGTGCCCATAACAGAACATGTGGTTGCAAGATTGACTCAGGTCAAAGGCTCGCAAGGTTAAGTCCTTAGGATTGATTAAAGCAAGACTTGCATATACCCCCTTGCCCATCGGGCCCACCCTGGCACACCTGCCCTTGCCACTTGCTTCAATCTAAGTGATTACCAAACCAAATTGATTACCAAGCATCACATGCTACACAATTCAACATCGTTGTGTGACCTCCTCGCCACAACAACTCAATCTCTTTGTGTGACCACACATGACACACAAGTTAACATCATTGTTCCATATTCCATTAGTCAAAATTAATAACCAACAATTCATACATGTGATGACGTAGCGTGGCTAAGCAATTCTATTCCAGTCTAACCATCCATGTTGATTTCATTATTAACCAACTATAGAAACCAACCTAGGGTAACAATGAAGCATGGCATACAAATATCAAGGTAGGGTGTAATTCAAAAGGTACATTAGCTAATCCCAAATTTAAGGTTGAAATCATTTATACACATAAATTAACATGCAATAAAGTAAAGCAAAATAGCAATTTTTCCTAACATGGGTTCAACATGATCAAATCACAACTTGCCTTGCTTAAGCTCCTGATCTTGCTCCGAAGATTGCTCTTACATTGTTAATTCCTCCTCCGAAGCCTCGCTCAACTCAACGTCTACGCGGATCGAGAAGAAATAGCAAATAAACACCAAAACCAAAGAACAAACAAACTCAAAAATTCAAACCAAAGCTACCATTAGATAGATCTCAATTTTACAAATTTTTAGAAATTTGAATCACCTCAATCAGAGTTCATATGCAAAAGTTATAGCATTTAGAAGTTTGAAAATAAATTAAATTGAATTTCTAAATTTAATAGAATTATTTTTATAAAGGAAATTCCGAATTAACGGGTCGGCTGACGTCAGCATGACGCCGAACTATTGCAGCTGACATGTGGCACGATCTAAGCCATCTAAACCCGATCTAACGGTTATCAATTAATCATTGACGTGGCTAAACGGTAACCATCCGATCTCGATCGGACCACCAATGTTTACCCGAGCACTTTACTGTGCACCTAAATGACGCAGCTCAACCATAGCCCTTCATCCACAATCTGACGGCTATCCTTAACCGAGGCCTTTACTGTTGACCTAAACGGTGTGACCCGATCCCTACCGTCCACCGAAGATCGAACGGCCAACAATTAATCGAAGCGCTTACCTTAGCAATCACGGCTAAAGCCTAAAACTATTAAGTGGCAAACTCTGAACGATGAAATCTAGCTACCCGGATACATGTCTAAGAAAGAGCCATGCACTCGGGGGCTAGGCTAGTCGGACGAAACGCTCAAATAAAAAAGACACTACACATTCAGATAAAGCCAGAAAGCCATAAAATATATTTCATTATAGATTGAACATTATGTCCAATTGCATATTTTTACATAAGTGCCCTCAAAAGCAGCTAAACCTATGTCACACAGCGAGAATGGCCCAGGGCCCTGATGAGGACATCTGTGACCTCAGAAAGGGCAGGGACGATCTCGAGGAAGACCTCTACAGCGGCAGCATCGCGGGCGGCAGCTTCCTCCTCCGCCACCAGCTCAGCAAGGGCAAGATCGTAGTCCGCCCAGAGCTCCTCCTCGGTGACCTCTGGGGCGGGAGCATCATCCCCGAAGTCAAAGATCAACCCCTCCAGCAGAGGCGGAGGTAAGGCCAGAGCCGCTTTGGCACTAGAAACGACGGAGCTTGAAGAAGACGCCATTGGCAGGCTTCTGAAGAAGCGAAGGAATGAAGTCGTGAAGAACTGGTGATCACTTTGATAGGCGGTAACACCTTTATATAGCCAAGGGTGGCTAAGCCGAGACGACGCCAAATCAAGTCTCTACGGGAAGTCTAAACGCTCTAAGAGGTGCACGGGTGCCAAGGCAGCATTTAAAACGCACTGCCGGGGAGATTAAGCAGGGCAATGACAGCGCACGACGCTTCAGAAGACCCCCTCGGGTGTGGTGAAAAAGCTCATGACTGACAATAACCGCATTAAAAGAAATGCACTGAGTACAACATGAGTCAATGTCTACTGATGATCCAAGTCCAGATTTTCAACTAAAGAAGAAGCTACGTCCTTAACTTCGCCAAGGAGAAGAGTGGCTTGATCGTCATCAACGGAGCAGGCGAAGCCCTCTTTGACGGCCTCCAGCTCCACCCCGGGGTATAACGACTTCACGATGGCCAATGCCTGGCTGGCACTCGTGGTCGCCATCTCCCGGATGTAGTCCCGAAGCTGCTCAGGCCCTGTTAACAGCAAAATGAGGGCTTCCTCTTCATTCTCTGGCTCGGCCCCTTCATGGCTCAGGAACTTGGATAACCCCTTGGTGGAGGTGTGGAATTCGTTGCGAACTACACGCGCAGTCTTGATCTCCTCATTGAGGATGTCGACCTGCGCTAGCAACTTCCTCCGAGTATCTACAGGGCAGTCGGACTAACACCATGAGCATCTAGAGCATGAGGCCTGGCGCCGAGTAGAGATATACGTACCTTCCAATTCCTGCGCCAGCTTTTCCTTATCGGTCCGAGTCTGGAGCTCGGAATCCTTCAGCGACTGTAGCTCCCCGCATAGGCTGGAAGCGACGGACTGTTCAGCTTAAACAGCAAGCAAGGTCAGAAGACGAAGGTAACCAAGACGGCGACTGAAGCACTCGAAGGGGCACGAACCTCGAAGTGCCTCCTTCAGGGCTTTAACTTTAGACTGGAGATTCTGCCGCTCGGCCTCGCCGTCGCGATTGACGCGTTGCAAGTTGGCTTCGTACTGCTATTGCTCCTTGACCTTGGGAAGTATTTCCTTGAGCAGAGCGTTCCTCTCCTCCGAGCGGTCCCCCATTTCCTCGAGAATCCCGAGATGAAGAAATGCCACTCGGCGCGAATAGGAGAAGAAGAAAAGGAGCGACTTACCGAACCATTTCGGCACCGATAGCACTCGGTATAGGCGCACCGATTACGGTCCACATGGCGATCGACACGCGGCGCGATTATTTGGTCCACGCGGTCTGCAGCGCTCTGCCGTTGATTCAAATCCAACGGTCAGTCTTCGCACGGTCAACCTTCCACGTGGCACCATCCGCACCGTTCGTTCAAAATCCTACAGCTCGAATCTGATCCAACGACCAGCCTTGACCTAGCGACGTGGACAGCCCGGTGAGTGACACGTGCATGCATCACGGCCGGTCATCCAAGAATCGACGGTTACGGTTCAACATGACTAGACTACCGGAGAGCTACGTGGCGAAATCTCAACCGCAGATCTAAGATCCGACGGTCATTTTCAAACGCGTCGAGGATGGCTACGTGGACGCACTGGCGCAGTTGGATGAAGATCCAACGGCGGCAGCTACCCGAGCGATGCACTGCTCATCCAGCCTACGTGGCTTAATCCGAGCCGAACATCTAAGATTTAACGGCCAAGATCTATCGTTACCGATCTACGCTATGCCATCTGCACCGTTGAAACAAGATCTAACGGCCATTTTCAAACGCATCCCTTATGGCTACGCGGCGCTTTGGTGGTGGTCGGATTGAGGATCTACGGCCGAGATCTACCAAAGCTATTCACGCTTAGCTCTACGGAAAAGGGGACGTGTCCTTACCTCGAGCGCTAGATTGAAATCCGACGGTCGGGGGTGTTCGCGGGTGTTGATGCAGGGGCGGCGGCGCTTGGTCACTAGACTTGGAGAAGATGAGGTAGGCGACGGCGTTTTCGGGCTTCTCCGACTGAATGAAGTGGCCCAGGCGATGCGGCTTGTCACTACGAACTCGGCAAGGGTCTTGAGTGCGGCGGAGAGTGACGGTCGGCGGTGGGAAACGAGGAAAACCGAGGAGGCAGCAGTGCCAACTTCGGCGAGCAAATGGGAGAGCTAGGGAGCACGGCAGCGCACGAGTGAACAGACAAAAGACGCGGGGTGGTCGGACCAGTTAAATGCGCCATAACACGGTCGTCGAGATGCTTTGGAACGCATGCAAATCCACTGCCAATCTCGGCAGCCAACCGCCGACGGTGGCGCACTGTTCGCCCTCTCTCGATGCGGCGCAATCCATCCGCACCGTCCGATCGCAATCCAACGGCCCAGGGCGAGCGACGGTTCGGCTACCCATGCTACGTGGCGCAATCTGGTCGGCTCGGGTTACTACGATCCAACGGCTCTCATCAGCAGGCGACGCGGCTCAACCTCAGCCGTCCGATCGAGATCGCACTGACCGGGCGGCTACGCTAGGTTTCAATGCCAGCAGACGGTGTTGGGCTCGACCAAAGATCAGAGCAATCCATTTTTCGGTTTTAACATTTAAAATAATTTTAAAATAAAAGTAATTATTTAGAGCACTAAAAATACCCAAAATTCTAGAAAAAATCCAAAAAATATTTCAAGGTATTTAGAGCTTAAATAAAATATTTTTATTTATTTTGATAATTACTTTTTGATATTTAATTATTCAAGAAAGAGATAAATTCAAATTAAACTTAATTAATTCTAATAAATCCCAAAAATTCAAATAAATTCAAATAAATGCAAATAACTCCAAAAATTTAAATTAGGCCAAATTTTGAGATGTTACAAGTGAGAACTTGTAAACAAGAACATTGACACTTACACCAAAAACAACGAATGCAAGACTAGGGTATTATCTCCATCGGAGAGCCCGAACCTGGGTAAAAATCGCCTTGCATCTTGCATTACTATCAGACTCAGATCTTCCGCGTTGCCCCATTCTCTTTTCTTCATTGCCGATCACAACCATCGACAATAAGCTTCGCATAGAGTCCAAGATCACCAAAATCGGAGTTCGGAGTAAAAAGTTATGAGCTTTTTCGTGGCTGAACCAGAGGTAGAACCGCTCCTACATGGGCGGTAGCACCGCCTACCGACCCTAGATGGGTGGTACCACCGCCTGGGGCGGTGTACCGGCCCAGAGGTGTAAAAACTCCAGAGAGGTGTTTTTTGGTTGAAATGGCCGATGCTACCGGTCCGAGATGGGCAGTAGCACCGGGGTACTGTAGATACAGCTAGTTTTCGGTGTTTTGAATGCACGAATGTGACCGTTGGCCTAGAGGCCGGTGCTACCGGCCCTAATAGGGCTGTAGCACCAGGTTGCCTTCCTTTTTGCCTATTTTTGCCCTCCAACGACTAGTTTTCCATGGGGAGGCTATAAGAGGAGTCTTGGGGCTAACATTTGAGGGTTGCTGGAGCATTTGGGTGTTTGTAGAGGTTGTGTGCTTGTATTGCCCTCTTCTATTTGTCTCTTAAGCTAAGTGTGAGCCCTAATTGTATGTGTTGCAATTAGGAAGTGGATTGAAAGGCTCTTGTGCATGTGTTGCACTTGAGGGAGCCATTGTGCATGTGTTGCACTTGGTGATCGCCGGAGTGCATGTGTTGCACTAGGTCAAGTTCAAGCGGCAAGGCTTGGCTTATTACTCCTGGTGTTTGCCGACACCCAGACAGCGTGGAGGCATCGTGCGTGGTGAGTTTCTCGACGAAGGTTGTGAGAAGCCTCGGTAAGTTGTGAAGGTCGGTACTCGCCTACCTAGAGTGGGAAAGAGCAACCACTAGTGGAATTGAGGTGAGTGTTCAATTTGTGGAGCTAGTCCAAAGTGGTTTGGGCTAGCCTCAACGTGGATTAGGGGAGACCAGCAGGTCTCCGAACACCATGGTAAAACAACGGTGTGTCTTTTTGTGTTTGCTTCAATTTTCTATTTACATTGTTGCAATTTACATTCGTAGAATTAAATTGCTTGATTGTTTTTATTCTTACATATTCATGTTAGAGACATATTTAGCTAGTATACTTAGTGAGCCTAGTTGACTTAGGCTTAATTGTTAAAACCTTAGTTTATCACTTCCACATTGATTTTTGTTTAGGTTTTGACATGGGGATAAATAGGCAAGATTTTAACTATTTGTAGAAGAAGTTTTTAAAGTCGCCTATTCACCCTCCTCTAGTCGGCATCCTCGATCTTACAACAGCTGGCTGCCTAAGGGGTCAATGCGCAGAAGTCGGTGACTCCTCCGCGACGTCTTCCCGATTAAAGTCCCAATCAACTAGAGCGGTCAAGCAGGTAAAGCCACTATCGAGCAACGCTTGTCAATTCTATCTTCGGTAGTTGTTTGCTGATGTTAGCCACTGATCTACAGATTTAGTCATCGGCTGCTGACCCATCGGCGCCACCTCTTGCAATCGATCAAAAGCACGCTCTTGAGACTAGACCGATCTGGCAAAAAACACTGCGTAGAGGAAAAATGTGCAGGCAAAGCTTAAACTGGCGAAGTAAGTTACCTCTTTTTCCCCTTGCGATTTTTCATCTTCCTTTTGGAGACGTTAAGTGTGTCCAACGGTGCTATTGACGATGTCACCGCAGCTTCCTTCTCATATCTTAGCATGGTCGCTGCCGTCGCAACTCTCTCTTCAGCAGCTCCTACAACACTAACGGCTCTCCCTCCTTCAGTTTTCCAAGAACCTCAGATATTCTGGTCTATCTTGAAGCCCCAGTTTTGGGTACATGACTATGACTAAACTTCTCTTAGCTCTGCCTTGTTCCCTGCTCCACTCTCTAACACCTCTTGGCTTATTCTCATAGCGTGCCACGGACACCCTGCTTGAAGCAGAAGCTTTCTGTAGGCAGGTGTACTAGCAAATGGAGTGGCTCATGGTGTCCAGTCAACAAGTGCTCAAGATGAGAGATGATGAACTAGGAACCCTTAGAGCCGAGTTAGAGGCTACCAAGTCTGAGGTGAAGAAACTAAGGATGGCAGCAACGAAGCTGGAGGCCAAGAATGTCGCGATCAACACTATGTCACTTGAAGCCAACATCGAACGAGGCGAGGCGGAGGTGGGTAGGAAGGCAGTCGAGGTTGAGAAGGCCGCAGTAGATATGAAACTTGCTACTCTATAGTTGGAGACTCTCGAGCACATGACTTTGTCTACCCGTCTTGTGACTTCCCACGAGCTTGGCATGGTAAAGTGCCACCACCCAGACCTGGACCTCTTGGTACTAGATGAAGGATTTGCATGCGAGGCGAGTCAAGTCGCCGATTACGTCAAGTCCTTCAGAGACCTTGCTGGGAGGTTCATAGCCCAGTTAGCGCTATCTCTTAATGACGATGGTGATGACGTCAGCTAGACCGCTTGGCCTAACCTTATCGATGTAATGCTGATACTATTGCTACTGCAGTCTTAAGTGATAGTGCCAAATTACTTGCCTATCTATTGTGCTTTGCTTGCTATTTCCTTGCTGATGAAATAGAGCAGCACAAATAGATGTTGTTGGTGTACTTTACACCGGGGTACCCTCTTCGTCGGAAAAGTAGTAGGCCCGAGAAGCGGCTTGGCTCGGTTTGAAGCCCACATGGCCCCTGGCGGCGATCGCGATTCGCCCTACTTGTCGGGCGAAGCCAGCGTGGCCTGGCGAGCAGCTTGGCGATTCGATACGCTCGCGTCGGCGGCGAAGCCTCGTGGCACCCCAACAAGCGATCTGGCGAAAGTACGCCGCTTCGCCGGCGAGAAGCCAGCGTGTGGCCTGGCGGCGACTTGGCGATTATGCCACCGCCACGGGCGGCGCGCCTACTGCACCTCACGGCGAGTCTGGCGAAGCACGCATACGCCTGTCGGGCGAAGCCAGCGTGGCCTGGCGGCGGCTTGGCGACACTGCTGCGCCGGGCGAAGCGCCTACGTGGCAGTCTAACGAGCAAGCAGGGGTACGGGTCCCTCTTGTCAGGTCCCGAAGGCAACCAAAGGAATGAGGGGATGGCTTCGCCTGGAAGTCTCCCTCCCCTGGCACCTTGTGTCATGGTCATTAATTGTGAAGGAGCCAGCTTTCGACACGATGACAGTTTATCCCTCTGACATCTCTCACCAACCCGTCGTAGAAGCGTCCAGTCCTGGGCGGACCGGGCGAGGCCCCTCAACGATATTATATAGGGTTCAAAGGACAAGACCACAGAGGCATGCTTAATAAATGCATCGTGAGTCGACATGGGAGCTGGAATGATGGGTGTAATTAATGTATTGTAGATAAGTATAGCGCCACCTTCTCTCCTGCCCAAGGTGGCTCGTCTATATAAGGACGCCCTGGTGCATGGAGAGAGGAGAGGTGTTTTTTGGAGAGGTCGGTCGATTAGAGCAAAAAGGGCATAGAGAAGCAGACACTAAAGAACACCATTGTAAACATTTCTCCAGAAAAAGCGATGGGGCGTAAAGGCATTACACACCAGACCGGGGCCTGAACACAGGTAAATCATCGTGTCCACCAGTCCATCGACGCCCAGAGATCCCACCGAGAGACATTAGGGTTTCCAGCCGCGAAGATGCCCTCGTACTGAACCAAACCCGGTCGTAGACTCGGGCCTGTCAGGTGGAATACGCTGACAGATATAGTTCTGATTTAGCACTCATAGGCTCTTAGTGGTAGCTTCGTTGGCATGTGTACGCCTGGCTGTGTTTGCACACAAGGCTAAAAAATTTTCATTAAATAACCGAGCCCCCAAGCTTACACTCAAAGAGGCCACGCATGGCATAATCGCTATCTAAATTGAAGTGACACTACGTGGTTTTTTTGCAAGTCTTCATCGACCATATGACTCATACTTTGTAGCAAACATGAACTTGTTGGGTAGCGTACGTAGAACTGACTAGATGCCTCATCTCCTGTCAACTGCTGAGCTTTAGATGTCTGACAATCTAGTGCTCTAATGCGTGCAAGATAGAATCGCTCGTTGTCGGGTTCAGGCATGGCCACACATTAGTTTAGTTTGCTGACATGCTAAGTATGTGATCGAGTAAATGCATGCAAAAAATCACATGTAAAAGAGACAAATAAACTGAGATCAAGGAATTGTACCTTCAATGTGTTTCGCTCAATAATGGTATCGACCAAAAAAACTGGAAAAAGGTATCAGGTTATTTGTAGCCCCCGACTCCTTACTCGATGAAACCATGGAGTGGGAAGTAGAGTGTAGTAAGCACAATGCTGGGTTGTAGCCCCCAACTCTTTACCCAATACCTGGATCGAGATGAAAGTGAAGCATTAGTATCATGCACCTGTTGCGACTCCAAACCCCTTATTCGATAGACGTATCGACCCAAAGGTGGAGCTAAGTGAGGACAAAATGGAGCGATGTAGCCCTTGACCTCCTGCTCGATGACCGCCTCGAGTAGAAGGAAGGGCGTATGCACCAACATGCATGATGTAGTTCATGACCCTTTGCTCGATTCGAGGAAAAAGTAGAGCATAAGCATCAAGTAGCATTAGAAAATATCAAGCGATATAGCTCCTGTCCCTCCACTCAATGAATGCATCGGGGTGATGGTAGAGCAAGTGCACTGATCAAGTACGTGATGTAGCCCTCGGCTCTCTACTCGATGAGTGTATCAAGGAGAAAGTCAGGCATGATCATCACAGATGGTAGCCTTCGACCATACGCTCAAGCGTGTGAGCCCCTGACCATACCCTCAGTCATCCTTTTCTTATGTGTGATCGAATGTTGTTGTAACCTTCGCGCCCTTTCGTCTTCCATGCGGCTCATCATGACTTACCGTCTCTTTGGTTCCTGCATTTATGTGGAAGTGCAAAGGACATCTCGTGGATTAGAACCGACATGACTTTGGCTAGTTTGCGATTATGGAACGACCCGTTCCCTAAGCTATAAATAGACAGGACTTATTGTCACCTACCACAACTCGTCTTCTCTCTTGTCCCTTGCTCGCAATGCTTTAGCCTTTTAACTCTGTCCATGGCCTCCACTCCACCATTGTCCCTATTTGTGGAGATCATCATAGACTCTCTTCCCCCTACACCACTGGCTGTTGTCTCCCTAGGTCGGAACATCATTTCCTCTGATGATGAGAACAAGATCGACTGGGAGGACATCGAGAGGGAGGTTTGGCCGGAGGAGGAAGACGAAGTCACCAGCCGGCTACGCATCATCGTCGAAGAGGACGGTGCCACATCTGCTCCTTTTGTGAGAGCAAATGCCACCACCGGCACATAAGGAGAACAAGTTGAAGTTATCGGTGCTAGTGATGGAGGTGAAACTCAAAACAGCTTCATTGATCTGGCACCTGCTCGCCCTTCAAGCCCTCGCGTTGGCCAGAGGCTTCTAGCGATGGAGAGATCGCCTTCTCCATCGACAAGCGATTGAGACTTCACTGCTTCGTCGGGCCCATACAAAGGGCGCAAGCCCATCCCAGGGACCCTTCTTTTCTAATCCCCATGGATGCAGGGGAGGTAGCGCGACGCCTCTAAGGACAAGTAGTTATAGGATACCTATCTCAAAATATAGTAGAATGACTTTTGTTAGTGAAATTAATGAAGTTTTACTTTACCTAAATTTTTGTAGCGATGCACTATTTTTTGTTCTCGTGTGAAATCTTCTCAGTTGGTCAATGTTCCATGAGTTGTCAAGTATCATTCCTTCCGATGTCGATAGCCATACTGATCTGGGTCGAGTCACTTCAACCACCACGTAGGGACCTTCCCACTTAGGTGATAACTTATTACGGTTGTCTTGGCTCTGCACCTTTCATAGTACTAAGTCCCTCACAGTGAGTGCTCTTTCTTGGATTCTTTGGCCATGGTATATGCATAAAGCTTGCTGATACTTGACTGCTCAAATGGACACTCAATCTCTGTACTCTTTGAGTAGATTTACATCGTTGGTTCACATCTGCTTTTGTTCCTTTTTTTAGTAGTTGTCCACTCGAGGTAATCTAAATGCTAACTCTATCGAAAGCATCGCTTTTGCCCCGTAGACCAAGAAAAATGGTGTTTCACCAATGGCTCGACTAGTCGACATACGAACGGTTCATAGCACCAAGGGTAGTTCTTTTGCCCACCGGTCAAGTAAGCCTTGAGCCTATCAAATATGCGGATCTTGATCCCTTGCAAGATTATGCCATTGGCGCGTTCGACCTGACCGTTACTCTGAGGATGAGCTACGGAGGCAAAACAAAGTTTGATACCCAATTCTTCTCAAAAGACTGAAAGCATTGTTCTTGAACTGGCTACCATTATCTGTGATTACTCGATTGGGGATGCCAAATTGAGTAATGATACTCATGAATTTCTTGGCCACTTCTGAGGTGATGTTCCTGACGGGTTCAACCTCGATCTACTTGGTGAACGTGTTGATTACTACGAATACGAACTTGTAACCTCCTTGGACTCTAGGGAAAGATCCCAAGATATCCAAGCCCCAAACAGAGAAAGGCCAAGACAGAGGAATAGTTTACAAGGCCTGGTCTGGTCTAGTAGTTTGCTTGCTGTAAAATTGGCAGCTTTTACACTTTTTTACCAACTCGCAAGCATCCTGGAGGGCAGTCGGCCAGTAGAAACCTTACTGAAAAACTTTTCTGACTAGAGTGCGATAGAATGCATGGTTGCCGTAGATGCCTCCATCGACATCGAGCAATATTTTATTTCTCTCTTTTCGAGTGATGCACTTCATCAAGATTCTGTTACTCCCTTTTCAATAGAGTCTGCTGTTTACCAATGCGTATAGCTTAGACTTAAGTGCAATTTTCTCGGGTGAGACATCATCATTAGTGATCTCTCAACCTTCGAGATAAGCTTGGAATGGGGTCATCCAACTCGGCTCACGTTCGAGTAGTGTAGGTTCTATCTTTACAGGTTCTGCCTCGTTGACTCGACCAGGTTGTTGGTTGAGTTAGGCAGCATCTATCTCCCGTACAGGGGAGACGGATGGTTTAAGAAGTTTCTCAACAAAGAATCCTACAAGCACAGGTCAATGGGATGAAGCGAGCTTGGCAAGTTCATCGGCGGCGGAGTTATCACTTCGCCTGATATGCCTTACCTCGAGCCCTTCGAACTTGTGCTCTAGTTTGTGAATCTCGTTCAGGTATGCTACCATGTTGTCATCCAAGGACTAGTACTCCTTCTGCACTTGGTTTACGATTACCTGTGAGTACCCTTTCATGAGTAACTGCTTGATCCTAAGTGCCGCAACTATTCAGAGCCCGTTGACTAGTCCCTCATATTCTGCAACATTATTTGAAGCTTGAAAATCGAGTTGGATGACATACTTGAGTTCCTCACCTATCAGGGACTTGAGCATGATGCTGGACCCCGAACCTTGAAGCGTGAGCGATCCATCGAAGAACATTGTCTAGTGGTCATCGACCATCTTGTGCTTCTTTTCCTCGACATGTGTCCATTCTATGATGAAGTCCACTAAAACTCCTGACCTGATACTGGTCCATGGAGCAAAATCGACCTTGAACTCGTTGAGTTCAACCATCCACTGTGTAATTCGCCCTTCGTCTCTCGGTTGCATATTACCTCCTTGAGTAGATATGTTGTTATGACCATAATCTTGTGCACTTGGATGTAATGTCGCAGCTTTCGGCAAGTTACCAGGATGACATACAACATCTTCTGTATTTGAGGGTATCGCAGCTTGGCATCATGCAAGACCTCACTCACATAGTATACTGGCTTCTGGACTTTGGCATTTTTCTCTGGGCATTCCCGCTCGACCACAAGGACTGTGCTTACTACTTGAGGGGTAGCTGCAATGTACAAAAAGAGCTCCTCTTTTTCGTTAGGCAAAATTAGAATTGATGGAGATGATAAATACCTTTTCAAGTCCTGAAAAAGCTTTTTCTGCCTCCTCAGTCCACTCGAAATTTTCTTGCTTCTTGAGTAGTTTGCGGAAAGATAGCCCTTGCTCACCCATCTGAGAGATGAATCGACTAAGAGCTGTGATGCAGCCTGCTAGCTTTTGCATTCTCTCAGTGTTCATGAAGGACACATCTATTTGATAGCCTCAATTTTGTGCGGGTTGGCCTCAATGCCTCGACTGGACACTAGGAAGCCGAGAAGTTTATACCGAATGGGATGCCGAACATGCACTTCTCGGGGTTAAGAATTATTCGATACTTTTTGAAGTTGTCGAATGATTCCTTGAGGTCACCGATTAAGGTGCTTCCAGTTCTTAATTTTACCACAATGTCATCGACATATGCTTCCACATTGAGCACGATTTGGGACTTCAAGCAGTTTTGAATATAGTGTTGATACGTGGCACCAGCACACTTCAAACCAAAAAGCATTTTAATATAACAGAATACACCGAAAGGAGTAGTGAATGTAGTCTTCTCCTTGTTCTCTGCAGATATGCTAATTTGGTGATACCCCGAATAGGCATCTAAAAAACTTAGCAGTTCACAATCCGTAGTTGAGTCAACTATTTTGTCAATACAGGGGAGAGGAAAAGGATCCTTAGGGTAGGCTTTGTTAAGATCAGTGTAGTCAATGCACATTCTCCACTTGCCATTGGGCTTCTTGATGAGGACAGGATTTGCCAGCTATATCAGGTGACGGATCTCTCGAATGAAGCCAGCCTTTAGGAGTTTGCCGACCTCTTCTTGTGTGGCCTACTTCTGATCTTTTGCGAATATGTGCTGCTCCTACACCATAGGGTTGACGTTTGGTTCCACAGCTAGCCGATGCTCAATCACCTCCTTGGGGACCCAGGCATGTCAAATAATTGCCATATAAACACGTTTCGGTTTGCCTAAAGAAAGGTGATGAGCTTGAGTTTCTATTTGGGGTCAAGGTCAGCGCCCACCTTGACCATCTTGGAGGGCTCCGACGGATCTAAGGGCACCGTTTTGACACCACCACTAGTCTTCTTGTCCTTCTTGCCATCGTTGAGTTGGTCTTTGGTGGCGTGTTTGTCCGTATGATGGACTGGGCAGTACTTGTTCCTCCCACGGCTTCGATCTTTGTTGTCATTGAGGTTGCGCGCCTTGCCCCTTTCAACCACAGCTAAAGTAGAGTCACTTTTGCATTTCTTCCCGTGGTTCTTGTTCCTCTTCACCCCTTATTTGGACGATTCAGGCTTGTCGTTGTCAGGCGTGGGGTCGTCGAGATGATCTCGGGCCTCACCGTGTATGGTGTATTTGTCGCAAACATCAAGAGCTTCTTCATGGTTCTGATCTTTTGGGTGGCAAGCTTTCCCTTCAGCTCTCTATCCTTGACACCATTCTTGAAGGCCACCATGACAGCTTCATCTGAAATGTCAGGGATTAGGTTGTGCTTGTCGCTGAAGCATCGGATGAAGCCGCTCAAGGACTCTCCTGGTTTCTGCACCACCCGATGCAAGTCAGTGCATGTTCCGGGGTGTTCGTACATATCCTAAAAATTGGTGATGAACTGGGCCCGCAACTCCACCCACGACGATATCGATTGAGGTGGGAGGTTGAGTAACCAAGATCTTGCTGTACTATCTAGGGTGGTGAGCAGATAGTTGGCCATCACCTTCATGTTTCCTCTGGTAGCCCTCATGACTGTAGTGTAGATCTATAGCTATTCGACGGGGTCTATTTTGCCCGAGTACTTCTCGACCCAGCCTGGTTTAAACTTGTGCAGCCATCTGACTACGCATAGTTCTAGAGTAAACGCTTTGTAGCCTTCACGACATCCTCTGGGGTTGCCCAACGTGGACATTGTCGTGCTTCTTATCGAGGAGGGAACCTGCACCGTGCCAGAAAGCGGCCCCTTTAAGGTGAAGATTCGCCTCGCAGAGCCCAACACGCTGGAGACTAGCCCCTCAAAGATGGAGACTCGTTTTCCTATCTCTCGCAGTCTTTGCGGTCATGTTCTTCCCTTCGATCATGTATGATGTCATGCAAATCCCATCGATCATGAGGGATATGGTCTTGAAGATCCCTGGAGCGTCTTTGAAGTTGGTTGGAACGGGCTGCCTTGGAGGCACGATGGCTAGAGCTAGTCACCGCCAACCTCACTGCTCGATAACTATTGTGAGATGGTCTCAGCAGCTGGCTCCTAGCGCCTTGTTGCTTGGGACGTCCGAACCTCGAGTTGGTTGCTCGAGCAATTTGAGCTTGCACTGCATCGAGTAGCATTTTCATCTAGTTGAACACTGGAGTCATCGGGTTGCCCGGATCTAGTGGCAAAAGAGATTTCAATAGCATATGAGTGCACTGGATGTTTGCCTCAGGGGTGTTGAAGATGTCGCTGCTGTGGCTCTAATGGGATACTGCTCCTTGTACATGGCTGGACCCGCGGTTGTGGTTGCAATGCTAGAGAGTCTGTTGTCCCTGAAAATTCATCGCTCGCGGATGGGGCGTCGCTGGATTATCAAGGTCAAGTTACCTCAATAGATTGCCCACAATCCCCGGCAAGGGTCATGTGGTTAGATCTCGATGATGATCTCGCAATGTTGGGAACAACGGCGTTTGCGATCGCTTCATTTGTGGTTGTCGCCACTACAGGATCTTGAGGCGTGCATGGGGGGATTTGGTGTCCCTGACCATCTGTAGTTTTTGCCTCTGGATCCCTTTCTTGGGAGCTTCTGACAGTAGCACTATTATTGGCTCTGGCTATCAACATGTGTCGATCCATTCGGCTACTACTCTAATTGTTGTTTGGCAGTTGAGGTAGTCGCTGTCATTGTCAGTTTCTATCTCGACATACCTGAGGACACTAGGCTCCATAGGGTCGAACTTTATGAAGCACACCTCTCGGCATAGGCCCCAGGAGTGGGACTTGGTGAAACCAATATGCTCAAGATCTCCAATCGGCCCCCATTGGTAAAGCATGGTTCCTATGGCAATCTTAGATCTAACTGCCAGAGCTTGGTTGATGAAAGCTATCGAACTGAAGTTGCCGTAGGGGTTGACGTTGAGGACTGTGTCATGAACGCACATCAAAGACATGTCTAATCTGCAAAAATAGCTGAAGGCCCCTACCTGCCACGCCAATTATCGAAGGTTAAAAATCGATAATAAACTTGTAGTATCGGCTACCTTCGGCTTAGTAGAGTCAAGCACGAAATCGGAGACACACGATGTAGATAGATTCGGACCTCCGAATGGAGTAATACTCTACTCCTGTATGGATGATGTATGAAGTTGATGAATAGAGTACAAAGCAGGATGCCTAGCTCTAATTGCAATGAAAATTGAACTAGGGGGTGGCTAAGCTATGGCTAAAGATGTTCTGCTCAAAAGGTCTTCTCGCTTGTCTAGCTCTGGATGACTGTAGTCTGAGAATCACTTGTCTGTCCTAGATGTCTACCCTTGTCTTTATATTGAGACACCCCCTCCGCGTATACCGTATCCTATTGAACCAGGCCCATGATATCCGGAGTTTCTAGATACTTGCTTGGATGTATACGGTATGATCTTTGAGTTTTCCGTGTGTGTCTATACCCTATATTTGGAAATTCAACAGAACTTATATAGCGGAACGAAGGTAGTGCACTTGTTTAAGACGGAATCGAAACATGAATTAAATCTTACTAGAAACTACTCCCTCGGTTAAAAAATATGTAACGTTTTTAGAAAGCATGCAGTTGAATTTTTTTGACTTTGACTAGTTATATATAAAAAAAGTATTAAGATTAATTGGTTCATATAATATTCGCGGCTTCTCAGCACGGCCACGTCGTTTTTCGCCGACATGTTCGCTCCATGCAAGGCCACGTCACCCGCTTGACTTTGGCACTTATACGGGTCATATATTTTAACGTCGTTGCTTTACAACAACGAGCGTGTGGTGCAGCGGTAACGCTAGGCACGCTCACGCCGTCGGTCTTGCGCTTGATCCCCACCCGCGACAGCCGCACTATTTTTCCCTGCGCGACGCGTGGAGCGGGGCGCCGGCGCGTGTTTTCTCACAGAAAGGCACCCGAGCATTCCCAAAATTACAGATTGGTCCTTCTTTTTGCAGGGGAACCCCCGAAGCTTCTGGATTTTTTTCAAAAAGGTGCTTGAAATTTAACGAAATTACATATTAGCCTTTTTTGTGAAGAACCCCGAAACTTTAGCACTTTTGAGAAAAAGAGGCCCAAAATTTTCTAGAATTACATATTAGTCCATGTTTTTGCTAGAAGGTCTCCGGAGCTTCTTTAGTTTGTTTCTTCGTGAACTTTTTTTTAAAGGTGCTGACACACGAAACTTTCTAAAATTACATATTAGCCCATTTTTCTCCAGAGATTTTTTAAAATTACTTCTAAGTCCCTTTCTTCATGGTAAGGCCTTGTTTTCTGGAAATACTGCCCAAAAAAACTATTCCAGAGTCTCGAAATCTTTTTAAGATTACATGAAATTTATCCTAGAGTCCCGAAAGCTTTTCGTAATTACAATGCACGTAACCAAAATTATATGATTCGTCCTGGAGATTTTTAAAAATTACATCTAGATCCCTTCCTTCGTGGAAAGGCCCGAATATCGTATTACGGCTGGCGCATTGCGGCGCGGCGTGCGCCGTGCACACGTGTCTAGTATTCCTTAACAGAGGGTGTATAATGCAGTTACTTCCGTAATCACATGAAGCAAGCATCCAGCAACACGCGTAGCACTACAAAATTAAGAAATGCAGAACAAAGAGACGAACTAGCTTCGTGGGGTTAATTTCCTGACTTTCTGTACGTACAAAATAGGTTTCAATTGAATTATAATGGTGTGCAAACTAACGCATAACGAAAGTGACGAACGGTTTAAGCGTCGAGACCAAAATACATACTTCCTCCGGTGCAAAAATACTTATCCCATAAGATATGTGCAGTCAAACTTTTTGAAATTTTAGCTATTAATTTCTTTTTAATATCATAAAAATCATATATATAGATTCATCTCGAAACACACTTCAAAATATTATAGTTTTATTGAATTTTTTAATATACTAAATACAAATTAGTGGTTAAAATTGAGTTTTGAGGACCGTATCAATGTCCAAAACAATAACTATTTATGAAGCACAGCTACTATTACAGAAACTACCTAGTTTTGTCCTGTTCTGAATCTGTGCCGACGGCACAATCGATCTTAAGCTTCTCTTGTGTGCAAATTTCAGGACCATTTCGATCAGTTTTCACTTTCTTGTGCAATTTTCTCTGTACCAAAAAAAAAAAAAACTCACTGTGAAGCATTTGTTCAAAACTGTGCAGCGTTCTGGAGAAAGTGTTTCGTTTTCCTAACAGCGGCCCAGAACATAAATACGGTGTACACGAGCTAACTAACCAACCGAGTTAACTAGCGACCATGGTTGACGACTACTTGTCACATGCCAGCAATAAAGTTTGTCCATTACTGAGACAATAAGCTAGAAAAAGAAAGCTCATATATACACTAGAACATCAGCACCGGCATTAATTAATTACAAGCAATATTATGGATTAGGAATTACTGTCCAATATTAGAGTGGCTAGCTATATGCGTTGTTGCTCTTTTGTACTCCAAACACCAAACTACTGGCTAATGTTAAGCTATATTAGCTACAAACGCTATTGCTAGCATTAGTTCCGCTATTTGACTTTGCTTGTTGTTAGTGATAGCTCCGATATCCTACGTAGGAACTCATAGGTTAACATATTAGGTCTATTATGAAATCTTAGTAAAAGACTTCATCTCACCCTTTTTAAATAATCTAACATTTATATTTCTTAGTGATTAAGAACTTGTTGTTAAGAACATTACGATATAGTAATTATTTATAGTCTTTTGGTGGTGTATAAGTATGTTCATTGATTCTATACTTGGACTCGTATTCTTATTAAAAAATATTTGTGCCATCTAAAGTTCCATGTTTTTATGATTTTTTTACTTGACTTATATTATATGCATATTTTTTAAATAAATTAATAGTAAAACCTTGACAAATGATAGCTTCCAAGATAGCTAGCAATAACTACTGTCACTACTACGTAAATATGCATCACAATTGGTTCTTTTTCATCCTCACAGTCGGTTTTAGTGGCGACACAAAGTCATTAGACAGTAATAAGGCAGCACTATCACAATTGATTCTCGCTCGATTGTGATGAGGGGGTCATCTCTATTGGTTCTTTCTAGGTAGCGATAGAGATGATACCCTCATCTCTATCGCTTCTTTCTAAGAACCGATAGAGATGAAGGGTTGTGTTGTTTTCCAATTTACCCTCCTAAAACAGCACATATTATACACAGTATGCTCATATCATATTCACACAGAATAGATTACACACATTATACATATATCACATTCACAAAACACAAACTCTTTATTACAACAAATATCACATTCGTTCACAATATAGAATACAAACATGCTTAATAGTCAGTACATATGCAATCACATTTACATATATATATTGTTTACATATGGACTAGTAGGAGCTTTTAGGATCTCTAAACTTATCATCCTCCAAGATAGCTTCTACCTAGTACCACTAGCATAAGTGTGTCGTGCCCCGAATTTGCAATTCCGGATACTCATGTATTACTGTGACTAGTCGAGATCGCTAGTGCACACAGGCTTAACAGGTATAATATCACATCATACACAATGAATATTAAATAAGTATTTCAAACATGTATATAAGCGAGTATACGACCTTATGGTCAACCTTACAATAGTCCGCCACACAGGTTTACATTATTCAAAGTAAGCGATGAGAATAGCAAATGAAAGTAAAACTTCGTGATGATCCATCCATCGCCACAGACGCCCGATCGAAGGTTGCTTCCTAGTTCTCGGCCCTTCAACGAACTCCTCTTCATAGGCAAAGTATGATCTCTTCTTCTGGTAAGTTTGTCCGCAAGGGTGAGTACACACCGTACTCAACAAGTTATGCACAAAATGCAGGTCTATTTACTACATGCATGGCTTGTTACCAAGGAATGGCCTTCTGGTTATTTTGCTTTTGCACCAACATTTTAAAATGATATTTATTTGGATTGAAACAATCAAATCATATAATTGACATATTTCTCAAGTTGTTTTTCTCATCATTTTGGACACGCAGTCCCTAATCACATTTCTTTGGCACACAGCCTCCACCCCATTTTATTTTTCAAATACTACCCCTTGACAGTAATCCCCGAGCATTGTCCATTACCGTGGACTCAGCTATTCGAACAGTTTTAACACTCTGCAGAGGTTGTACACTTTACCCACAAGATACAGTTGCACACCACAAAGGCGATTAACCGTAACAGAGCTTTTCAGAAACTTCTATCTTAGCCCAAGAACCTCTCCGTGTTGCCTTCGCTACCACTTCCCTCACACAGAGCCAAGTGTAGGACCGATTTAACACCGTTGGATAGGGTACCAAGCCGTAGCACAGCATCGCTCCCGTCTGATTACCCCCTGTAATCGCCACCCCGAGTATCAAGGTAAGACATCGTAATCCTACTAAACTAGGTCTTCCCATTCTGACATGTGGTTGTACGAGAGACTCAGTCAAAGGCTTGCAAGGTAAGGTCCTTAGCCCGACCAAGGCAAGACATCCTTCTCTCAATTTGGCACACAGCCCTCACAACACTCAACCCACCCCCATTTGCCACACAGGCCCACCTGGCACGAAGCCTCGGTCCACTTGCCCCAGTCTAAATCAATTCCACCCCAAGTTGTTAACAGTGCAACACATGCTCATATTCATCTTTCATGTAGAACCACACAGGTCTCTACATTCCAATGTTAATACCAACATCATTCCACGTTTTACTAAAAAGCATTCTCTATTCTTTAGTCAATATTGCCTTTGTATTCCAAAATGATTATTCACGATATAAGCATGGCTAAGCAGCTATTCACGGTCTAGCCTCCCGTGTTGGCACAATATCATCAACCAACTAAATTTACCCAACCTAAGTTATCAAGGAATCATAGCATACAAATGATATCAAGGTGGCATAAACAATTTGGTTGGATAGCTAATTCACCCAAAATAATTTAAACCATTTTTAGTTGATTTAGCATGCATAGTTTAAAACAAAGTATATTTCAAAAATTAGGAGCAACATGGTCAAAGCATAATTTGCCTTCGAAAAGCAGCTAGTCTTGGTCGGGAGCTTGGTCCGCAAATTCCGTGTTCTCACACAGCTCAACGTCTACGCGTAACAGATAAAGAACAAGTAAGCACACAAAACAACATACAAACACACATTCGGAAAATGCGACAAATCAAACTAATTCGTAACATCATGAAAACTTCCAGATAATTAGTTTAGCATTTTCTAAAATTTATAAAATTTATTTTGACAATTTTGAACGTACAGTTTGAAAGTTACAAAATTCATAATTTTGAACGTTCCTTGAATATTTTAACAGTATAAATTTATTTATAAAATTTCATAAAAATTACTGTAGCTAGGTATTAATATTTACTAATTTACAAAATTTGTCGCATACTAATCGGACTTATAACGAATTTGTAACGAAAAAGACAAAATTCACAATTTAGTTACCAATTTACGTAAACATTTATCTAGCCATGCACGGCACTGTTCATAGCATATATGTGTATACTTCTTACGACTTATTTCCTTCGGCTTCTTTGTTTGTTTCGGTTCTGCTTCTTTGTTTTCTTCGGTTTTGATTTCATGCGCGAGAGCGGAAGCAACCAGGTGAACGTCGCCGGTCGGCCGAAGGCGACGCAATGACGGCGACGGCGACGTCCGCGGCGAACGGTGTTGGAATTCAGAGACTAAATAATATGCATGATCCGACTGAATTTCTGCTGTGGCGAGCGCTTCATCGATGCGGTCATGCGACAACAGAAAAGAAAAACTACTCTCTCGGCGAGTCCTTCTCATACGGATTATTTGCATGACTTGCTGCGAACAGCTTGAACCGAAAAATGGCCTAACATATACGTAGATATGCATTCGAACTAACATGTATAAGCTGCCGCACGAACTCTCGATCACTTAGTCCCAATTACTCCAACAGCTAAGACGTGATCGACAATGGTGAAACGGACGGTAAGGAAAGGGACGACTAGGACATGAAAGTAGACGGAATTCAAAAATGCAGAGAAGACAGAGAGGAAGTAAACCGAATCATCCTAATCTATACGTGCATTCAACCATATAAGCACAAATATACACAGATCAACCGATCAAGATAGATCGTGCGTGCATGAGAGAAAAGAAGTACCGGTCGGCAGTAGCGGCGACGGCGGCGACGCAGAAAAAGACAGAACCGAAGAGTGCACCGGCGAGCACAGTTGGCTGGACGGCGAACGATGGCGCAGATGGAGATGCCCTGCAGGCTCTTGCGATAGGCTCTTGCGTTCAAAGGAAAGGAAGGCTGGAAAGAAACAAAACCTTAAGTCCTGCGCAGGAAAGGAAGGGAAACAGCCGTTTGCTGTTACTCCATACACGCATGAAATAAAAATTTATTAGCGTGCATGTGCGTTCATGGATGAAGGAAACGGCAAATAATGGTTCGGCTGGAAAACAAAGGAAACGGCTAAGAAAGGTGATGGCTTCATGCGTACGTTGCTAGCAATAGAAACGTGCATGCATGCATGGTAGAAAGAAAATGGCTGGAAGCTTTTACTCATAACATGGGTTAGTGCGTGTTTAATTTTTCTAACAGTCGTGGAAGATTAAGGATGCGTTGTGGATCTCGATTATGATTTTTAGTAAATTTTTGGTGATTTATTGGAGGTAATCTCAAAGGTTCCCGTGTCTTCTAATGGAGGAGAGAGAAAATATTCACTGGATGCTTACGACGAATCGGTTGTGGAAGATGTACAGTACTCCAAGTGGCCAGCGATTTAATGGATTTTGAATAGTATTTAGAAGAAATGACGTTTGAGATAAAATAGTAGAATAGCTCCAAAAATCATAGAAAAATTCTCTAAAATATTAGGGAATATTTGGAACTTAATGAAGTTAGTTTCGCGATTTTTGAATATATAAATTTTCTGCAAAAATTCTTTTAGTGGATCAGACACTTGTACGGTTATTTATAAAATCGACAAACTAAATCTATAAACAAGTTTTTGAGGGTATTTGAAAAAAAATATCCTTATTTTTCAGATGTTATTATTTTAGACTAAATTTGAAATTTAAACGCACGCGAAATGCATGATCATTATTTTATATAATAAATTCAGCTCGACTTAATTTTAATAAATTTCAAACAGATTCCAGAAAATTTCAAATAATTCAAAAGTGTCATAGATATATTAAAGTAAATTTTTGGGATGTTACAAACCTCCCCCCTTAACAGAATCTCGTCCCCGAGATTCAGGGTTGGCTAGAGAAGAGGTTGGGAAACTCCTTCAGATCCTCCTCGCGTTCCCAAGTTGCTTCGCTTTCTGAATGATTGCTCCACTGAACTCTGCAAAAGCGGGTTGACTTATTTCTGGTCTCACGATCCATGATATCCAAAATCTTTACTGGATGCTCTTTGTAAGTCAAATCCTCTTGCAATTCAATTGCTTCTATAGACGCCTGCTCCTCCGGTACTCGTAGACATTTTTTCAGTTGCGACACATGGAATACATCGTGTACCCCGGTCAAAGACTGTGGCAGTTCTAGCTGATACGCAACTTCTCCTTTGTGGCTCAATATCTTGAATGGCCCCACATATCTCGGAGCAAGTTTTCCTTTAGCATGAAACCTTTTAACTCCCTTTAGTGGCGTGACCTTGAGATATACATAATCCTCGGGCTCAAAACTTAAATCACGACGCCGGTTATCTGCATAACTTTTCTGCCTGGATTGTGCAGTCTTCAATCTTTCTCGAATTAATGCGATCTTCTCTTCTGCATCTAAAAGTACATCTGATCCGAAGACATGATGTTCCCCCGTCTCATTCCAATTTAATGGCGTCCGACATGAACGACCATACAAAGCTTCAAAAGGCGACATTTTCAAACTAGCTTGGTAACTGTTGTTGTAGCTAAATTCTGCATACGGCAAGCTTTTATCCCACGATGTGGTGTACGATAGAGCATAGGCTCTTAGCATATCCTCAAGAATCTGGTTTACCCTTTCGGTCTGACCATCTATCTGTGGATGATATCTTCATCTTGAAGTTTAAGCGGTGCCCATCATTTGTGCAGACTTATCCCAAAATCTTGAGGTAAATTAGGTACCTCTATCCGATACTATCTTCTTAGGCACTCCGTGCAAACAAACAATTCACGATATGTATAGCTCGGCTAACTTATCTCCTGAGTAGGTTGTCTTTACTGGTATAAAATGTGCAACTTTTGTTAACCGATCTACTATGACCCATATGGAATCATATCCACCTTGAGTCCTTGGCAACCCAGTGATGAAATCCATCCCGATTTCTTCCTATTTCCATTCTGGTATCTTTAATGGTTGTAGTAGCCCGGCTGGTCTCTGATGCATTGCTTTGACTCTCTAGCATACGTCACACAATGCTACATGCTCAGCTACCTCCTTCTTCATGTTCGGCCACCAAAACCTTTCTTTCAAATCCTGGTACATCTTTGCACTGCCGGGGTGAATTGAGTATTTGGAATCATGTGCTTCTTCCAAAATCAGCTGTTTCAACTTCGGTTTATGGGGTACACATATTCTGTTCTTTATCCACAAAGTACCCTGCTCATCAACTCTGAAATCCTTGGCTAAGTCTTCGTCCATCTTGGATTTGATTCTATTAATATTTTCATCATCTTTTTGACCTTCCCTGATCTGCTCTTCTAGGGTCGGCTTAACCTCCAAACTAGCTAGAAATCCTTTCGGTACAACTTTCAACCTTAACTTCTGAAATTCTTTACTTAAATCAGATTGATCTTCTATTGTCAATGAATTCGGACTATAGCTTTTTCCGACTCAAGGCATCACCACCACATTTGCTTTTCCGGATGATAGTGAATTCCAAGGTTGTAATCCTTAATTAGTTATAACCATCTCCTTTGTCTCATATTAAGGTCGATTGAGTAAATATATATTTGAGACTTTTGTGGTCGAGATATATCTCGCATCGGTTTCCCATAAGATAGTGACGCCATATTTTAAGAGCGTGCACTCTGACTAGCTCTAAATCATGAGTCGGGTAATTACATTCATGTGGCCTCAAGCTGTCTTGGCGCCAGACGCCACTACTTTACCATTCTGCATCGGCACACATCCTAATCCTCGACGCGAAGCATCACAATATATGTCAAAATTATCCTTGGTATTCGCAACACCCAAAGCAGTGCAAGTCAAACGCTTCTTCACTCTTGGAAACTCTTTTCACATTCAGTGTCCACAAAACTTTTCTCTTTCTTTAACAATTGCGAAGAGGTCTCGCAATTGAAGAAAACCCTTCAATGAAACGGCGGTAGTATCACGCCATTCCGAGAAAACTTCGATCCGGGTATCGACTTGGTTGCTCCCCAGCATAACCTTGCCTCTACTTTCTTGGATCAACAACTACTCCTTCCGCAATCATTACATGACCTAAGAACTCAACCTTCTTTTTCCGGAAGTCGCGACTTACTAAATTTTGCATACAACTGATTTTCTCTCAGCTTTTCCAATACCATCCTTAAATGTCCAGCATGCTCTGCCTCCGTCTTGGAGTAAACAAGAATATCATCGATAAACACCACGACAAACTTATCCAAATATTCCATGAACACTTTATTCATCAAATTCATGAAATACGCAGGAGCATTGGTTAGTCCGAAGGACATAACCGTAAATTCATAATGTCCATACCTAGACGAGAAAGTTGTCTTTGGTATGTCCTCAGTCCGAATTTTTAACTGGTGATATCCGGATCGAAGATCTATCTTTGAGAATACTCCCGCTCCTCTTAACTGATCGAAAAGATCATCTATCCTGGGCAACGGATACTTGTTCTTTATCGTCACATCATTTAGTGCACGATAGTCTATACACATTCTGAAACTCCCATCTTTTTTCTTTACAAACAATACCGGAGCTCCCCACGGTGATGAACTAGGTCTTATGAAAGTTTTTTCCAATAACTCTTCAATCTGTTTCTTCATCTCCACTAGTTCTTCGGTGGACATCCTATAAGGTCTCTTCGCGATCGGAGCTGTTCCTGGCACCAGCTCAATCACTTAACTCTATATCCTGTCCGTGGCATCCTGGCAAATCTTCGGAAAGACATCCGGGTACTCATTAACTACCAAAACATCTTTCATTTCACTGACTTGTACATTGTTGATCATTAATTGACTATCCTGAAAAGAATCGCTTGGATTTCCACCTTCTTGCCACTTGGGCTCTCACATTACCCTTCGTCCACAATCCAACACTGCCTTGTGCTTGGATAACCGATCCATTCCCAAAATCACATCTATAGTCCGAGTATCTAATATGATTAGGTTCACTAAGAACTCTATTCCATTTATTATTAATTTTACCCCAGAACATCCTACTTTGGCTCGGAGTTCTGATCCAGGGGTTTGGACTATAAGCATACTCTTTAATTTGACCACATCCAAATCATTTTGCACAACAAAAACTTGAGAAATGAATGAATGAGAAGCTCTGAATCAAACAAAATAGTAGCCGGCTCGAGTTAACTAGGAACTTACCGGACAACATACTGTGGCGTTTTGAGCTTCTTCCGCTAAGGTGTGGTTAACTCTTCCACTAACAGATTGATGATGGTGCGATTCGGCTTGAGTAGGTGCTCTATTTCCTCCTTGAGCTGGGTGTTACGGGTGTATTCCCAGTTAAAAGCGGACAGAGTGACTCCTCCTTTCTTAGGACAAACATTGGCGAAATGCCCCATTTCGTTGCTTGTAACAACGTCTCCTGTCATTGACAAATTACTAGCAATTTGGGCCGATGGTTCTTGTGAGGGTTTGTGGGTTACGGCCGTTAGGTCGTTGAGCAGCATTGGTGCTCGCCTTGCTCCCCTCGGCTGGAACCTAGTAAAGCGTTGAGGTACCACCATTGGTCTCTCACGACCTGGCGTCCTCCTTCTTTGTGCCATCCGACGCTTGCGGTTGTCATCCAGCTCTTTACGCTTATCTTCTAGGATAAGTGCCTTGTTGACCAACTCACGAAATCGTGGAACGTGTGGGTGATCAGTCCCACCTGAAGTCCAGAGTTGAGTCCCTTCATAAACCGGGACTGCCTAGCCTTGTCCGTGGCTACGATCCTCCGGTGCATAACGAGCAAGCTGTGTGAACTTGTTCAAGTAATCGCCATCGTTGGCCCCTTGCTTCAAGGATCGGAACTCTTCTTTCTTGAGCTCCATCATACCCTCCGGCACATGATACTGGTGGAAGGCAATTGTGAACTCATCCCAAGTAATCTCCTGGGGATGCTCATGGGAAGCACAATAATTCTCCCACCATTCAGCAGCAGTCCCTTCTAGCTAGTGAGAAGCATATAAGACTCTCTCATTCTTGAGCACATTGGGTTATGTGCAGCTTCCTTTCGATTGTACCTGACCAATAAATCGACCTTCAATGGGGTTGACATTCCGAGAGAAGGTTGGAGGTCTGGTTCTCATGAAGTCGGCGGACCTTTGAGTGGTGCCCATGATGCACTGTTGGGTTGTTGTTGTTATTGACTGGCACTGATTACGCATCTCTTTGCATCTGTTGCATCATAGTCTCGCATGAGTTGGGTTTGAGCGACCAAGAATGCACCCAAAGTTGTTTATATCCACGGTGGGGGTTGAGGGTTGGTGCATTGTTTTGATTTCCTTCCTCTTTGTGATCCGCTTCCTCCGACTCCACGGTTTCCACAGTGTTCACCATCGAAGAACAATAAGTTTAGGGAAAAGAGGGAATAGGGTATGCAAGTAACAAGAATCTTATGGCGGAAGATTTGTTAAACTCAAACATAAGCACACAATTTTTTATTTAATATCATAAGGATATGGCGCTCACAAGTGCCTACGGGCATTCAATGCGCATACCATACGCGATATCATAGAAATTGTTTACCAAAAGCAACCATAACAACTCATAAGTTCAGCCAACCGTACTAAAGGCAAACTTAAATAAACTGACTCAATATATCTTGACTCAACACAGGAGTCGACTCAGAAATATAGTAAAACGCTGAGTCGTCGAGCCATCCAGGCTGCGGTCCTCCAAGCGGATGTTGCGGTGGGTGCGGCGGCATGGGGCAACCGTCCTGTGCCCCCTTCTTTGGCGGAACGAAGAACCCATCGACGGTGTGGCTCGGGTGGTGGCTCTCGGTCTTTGGTGGCTCTGGCACCACCTGCACTGGTGCCTCCTGGACGGGTGCCTCCTGCTCCGGCGCCTCCTGCTGAGGCTCCTCGGGGTCGGGGTCGTGCAGCTCAAGCTCCGGCTCTGGCTCAGGTCCCTCTAGCAGCTCCTCCAGCTCACGAACCCTCTGGATGTAGATACCCAGACCCTCAGTAGTGTCCTGCAGTTGGGCCCTGACCTCTGCCACCTCCTCACGAGACCTCCGAAGCTCCCGAACAGTCTCGTCTATGAGCTCCTCTGGCGATGGCGTACCTCGCCAAGTGGGTAATCAGTAGCATCGTCCTCCTCCTCCGGGTCTCTGTCAAACCGGTTGTCTTGGCGCGGATGAAGGCGGAAAAGCGGTGCCCTCTGAGCTCCTCGGAGAAAGTGCGTGCGATATGGCGACGCCATGGCGAAGCGATCTCACGGATCCCGGCCTCAAAGGTGGACCTTCAGCGGTGAAGTGAAGCAGACGGTAGCTCACCCTGTCTCCGGCAAAAGCGGTGATCTTGGCGTCCCAAGCGGCGTCGGCGGCCACGAACCACCGAGTTACCTCGGTAGATCGGCCTCACAAAACCCTCCAGAAACTGAAGCAGGTACCACAGCTCCGCAGCGTAGCCACCAGTGCGCACGCCAAAGGAGTGAATCCTCCTCATCTGCCAAAATACAACTCGTCAAAACTAGATTTTAGAATCATAAAGTCGTAACAGAAAATTGTAGCATAGACACGAAGTAAGAAGAAAAGGCTAGTCAAGATTTCATTCATAATCTTGTTCAATTTTAATTTTTTTTAGAAAATAACCGTATTTTTTTTTGCCGGTCTACCTAAGGTCAAGTCCTACAGTCGGTATGCTCTGATACCACCTTTGTCGTGCCCCGAATTTGCAATTCCGGACACTCTGTGTATTCTGCACTAGTCCAGGATCGCGCTAGTGCACACAGGCTTAACAGGTATAATATAACATCATACACAATGAATATTAAATAAGTATTTCAAACATGTATATAAGCGAGTGTACGACCTTATGGTCAACCTTACAATAGTCCGCCACACAGGGGCTTACATTATTCAAAGTAAATGATAAATAGCGGCGGAAAGTAAAACTGTGATGATCCATCCATCGCCACAGACGCCCGTGAAGGATGCTTCCCTAGTTCTCCGGCCCTTCAACGAACTCCTCTTCATAGGCGGTATGATCTCTTCTTACAGTAAGTTTGTCGCAAGGGTGAGTACACACCGTACTCAACAAGTTATGCACAAAATTGAGTCTATTTACTACATGCATGGCTTGTTACCAAGGAATGGCCTTCGGTTATTTTGCTTTTGCACCAACATTTTAAAATGATATTTATTTGGATTGAAACAATCAAATCATATAATTGACATATTTCTCAAGTTGTTTTTCTCATCATTTTGGACACAGATCCCTAATCACATTTCTTTGGCACCTGACCTCCACCCATTTTATTTTTCAAATACTACCCCTTGACTGTAATCCCGAGCATTGTCCATTACCGTGGACTCGGCAATTGAACAGCTTTTAACACTCTGCAGAGGTTGTACACTTTACCCACAAGAATCTGCTTGCACACCACAAAGGCGATTAACCAATGTGAGCTTTTCGAAACTTCTATCTTAGCCCAAGAACCTCTCCGTGTTGCCTTCGCTACCACTTAGTCACACGAGCGAAGTGTAGGACCGACGAACACCGTTGGATAGGGTACCAAGCCGTAGCACAGCATCGCTCCCCGTCTGATTACCCCCTGTAAGCGCCACCCCGAGTATCAAAGGTAAGACATCGAGAATCCTACTAAACTAGGTCTTCCCATTCAGACATGTGGTTGTACGAGAGACTCAGGTCAAAGGCTTGCAAGGTAAGGTCCTTAACTGACCAAGGCAAGACATCCTTCTCTCAATTTGGCACACAGCCCTCACAACACTCAACCCACCCACATTTGCCACACAGGCCCACCTGGCACGAAGCCTCGGTCCACTTGCCCTAGTCTAAATCAATTCCACCCCAAGTTGTTAACAGTGCAACACATGCTCATATTCATCTTTCATGTAGAACCACACAGGTCTCTACATTCCAATGTTAATACCAACATCATTCCACATTTTACTAAAAAGCATTCTCTATTCTTTAGTCAATATTGCCTTTGTATTCCAAAATGATTATTCACGATATAAGCATGGCTAAGCAGCTATTCACGGTCTAGCCTCCCGTGTTGGCACAATATCATCAACCAACTAAATTTACCCAACCTAAGTTATCAAGGAATCATAGCATACAAATGATATCAAGGTGGCATAAACAATTTGGTTGGATAGCTAATTCACCCAAAATAATTTAAACCATTTTTAGTTGATTTACATGCATAGTTTAAAACAAAGTATATTTCAAAAATTAGGAGCAACATGGTCAAAGCATAACTTGCCTTCAAAAAGCAGCGAGTCTTGGTCAGGAGCTTGGTCCTCAAATTCCGTGTTCTCACACAGCTCAAGCGTCTACATAATGAGATAAAGAACCAGTAAGCACACAAAATAACATACAAACACACATTCGGAAAATGCGACAAATCAAACTAATTCGTAACTTCATGAAAACTTCCAGATAATTAGTTTAGTATTTTCTAAAATTTATAAAATTTATTTTGATAATTTTGAACGTACAGTTTGGGAGTTACAAAATTCAGAATTTTGAACTTTCCTTGAATATTTTAACAGTATAAATTTATTTATAAAATTTCATAAAACATTACTGTAGCTAGGTATTAATATTTACTAATTTACAAAATTTCTCACATACTAATCGGACTTAGAACGAATTTGTAACGAAAAAGACAAAATTCGCAATTTAGTTACCAATTTACGAAAACATTTATCTAGCCATGCATGGCACTGTTCATAGCATATATGTGTATACTCTGTCATGCCCTGAATTTGCAATTCCGGACACTCTGTTTATTCTCGCACTAGTCGAGGATCGCTAGTGCACCAAAGAATAACAGGTATAATATCACATCATACACAATGAATATTAAATAAGTATTTCAAACATGTATATAAGCGAGTGTACGACCTTATGGTCAACCTTACAATAATCGCCACACAGGCTTACATTATTCAAAGTAAACATAAATAGCGATTGGAAAGTAAAACTGTGATGATCCATCCATCGCCACGACGCTTGTTGAAGGTTGCTTCCTAGTTCTCGGCCCTTCAACGAACTCCTCTTCATAGGCGGTATGATCTCTTTTACGTAAGTTTGTCCATAAGGGTGAGTACACACCGTACTCAACAAGTTATGCACAAAATGCGTGGTCTATTTACTACATGCATGGCTTGTTACCAAGGAATGGCCTTCGGTTATTTTGCTTTTGCACCAACATTTTAAAATGATATTTATTTAGATTGAAACAATCAAATCATATAATTGACATATTTCTCAAGTTGTTTTTCTCCTCATTTTGGACATGCAGTCCCTAATCACATTTCTTTGGCACACAGCCTCCACCCCATTTTATTTTTCAAATACTACCCCTTGACCGTAATCCCCGAGCATTGTCCATTACCGTGGACTCGACTATTCGAACAGTTTTAACACTCTCTGAGGTCAGTACACTTTACCCACAAGATACGCTTGCACACCATAAAGGCGATTAACCGTAATGTGAGCTTTTGAAACTTCTATCTTAGCCTAAGAACCTCTCGTGTTGCCTTCGCTACCACTTCCCTCACGAGTCGAAGTGTAGGACCGGCGAACACCGTTGGATAGGGTACCAAGCGTAGCACAGCACACGCTCCCGTCTGATTACCCGTGTAGCGCCACCACGAGTATCAAAGGTAAGACATCGAATCCTACTAAACTAGGTCTTCCCATTCGGACATGTGGTTGTCACGAGAGACTCAGGTCAAAGGCTTGCAAGGTAAGGTCCTTAGCCGACCAAGGCAAGACATCCTTCTCTCAATTTGGCACACAGCCCTCACAACACTCAACCCACCCCCATTTGCCACACAGGCCCACCTGGCACGAAGCTTCGGTCCACTTGCCCCAGTCTAAATCAATTCCACCCCAAGTTGTTAACAGTGCAACACATGCTCATATTCATCTTTTATGTAGAACCACACAGGTCTCTACATTCCAATGTTAATACCAACATCACTCCACGTTTTACTAAAAAGCATTCTCTATTCTTTAGTCAATATTGCCTTTGTATTCCAAAATGATTATTCACGATATAAGCATGGCTAAGCAGCTATTCACGGTCTAGCCTCCCGTGTTGGCACAATATCATCAACCAACTAAATTTACCCAACCTAAGTTATCAAGGAATCACAGCATACAAATGATATCAAGGTGGCATAAACAATTTGGTTGGATAGCTAATTCAACCAAAATAATTTAAACCATTTTTAGTTGATTTAGCATGCATAGTTTAAACAAAGTATATTTCAAAAATTAGGAGCAACATGGTCAAAGCATAACTTGCCTTCGAAAAGCAGCGAGTCTTGGTCGGGAGCTTGGTCCTCAAATTCTGTGTTCTCACACAGCTCAACGTCTACGCGTAACAGATAAAGAACCAGTAAGCACACAAAACAACATACAAACACACATTCGGAAAATGCGACAAATCAAACTAATTCGTAACTTCATGAAAACTTTCAGATAATTAGTTTAGCATTTTCTAAAATTTATAAAATTTATTTTCACAATTTTGAGCGTACAGTTTGAGAGTTACAAAATTCATAATTTTGAACTTTCCTTGAATATTTTAACAGTATAAATTTATTTATAAAATTTCATAAAAATTACTGTAGCTATGTATTAATATTTACTAATTTAAAAAATTTGTCGCATACTAATCGGACTTAGATCGAATTTGTAACGAAAAAGACAAAATTCGCAATTTAGTTACCAATTTACGTAAACATTTATCTAGCCATGCATGGCACTGTTCATAGCATATATGTGTATACTTCTTACGACTTATTTCCTTCGGCTTCTTTGTTTGTTTGGTTCGCTTCTTTGTTTTCTTGGATTTGATTTCATGCGCGAGAGCGAAGTACCAGTGAACATATTGGTGGTAAGGCGAGCGCAATGACGGCGACAACGACGTCCCGCGTAACGGTGTTGGAATTCAGAGACTAAATAATATGCATGATCCGGCTGAATTTCTGCTGTGGCGAGCGCTTCATCGATGCGGTCATGCGACAATAGAAAAAAAACTACTCTCTCGGCGAGTCCTTCTCATACGGATTATTTGCAAGACTTGCTGCGAACAGCTTGAACCGAAAAATGGCCTAACATATACGTAGATATGCATTCGAACTAACATGTATAAGCTGCCGCAGGAACTCTCGATCACTTAGTCCCAATTACTCCAACAGCTAAGACGTGATCGACAATGGTGAAACGGACGGTAAGGAAAGGGACGGCTAGGACATGAAAGTAGACGGAATTCAAAAATGCAGAGAAGACAGAGAGGAAGTAAACCGAATCATCCTAATCTATACGTGCATTCGACCATATAAGCACAAATATACACAGATCAACCGATCAAGATAGATCGTGCGCGCATGAGAGAAAAGAAGTACCGGTCGGCGGTAGCGGCGACAGCGGCGACGCAAGAAAAGACGGAACCGAAGAGTGCACCGGCGAGCACAGTCGGCTGGACGGCGAACGATGGCGCAGATGGAGATGCCCTGCAGGCTCTTGCGACAGGCTCTTGCGTTCAAAGGAAAGGACGGCTGGAATGAAACAAAACCTTAAGTCCTGCGCAGGAAAGGAAGGGAAACAGCCGTTTGCTGTTACTCCATACACGCATGAAATAAAAATTGATTAGCGTTCATGTGCGTTGATGGATGATGGAAACGGCAAATAATGGTTCGGCTGGAAAACAAAGGAAACGGCTAAGAAAGGTAATGGCTTCATGCGTACGTTGCTAGCAATAGAAATGTGCATGCATGCATGGTAGAAAGAAAATGGCTGGAAGCTTTTACTCATAACATGGGTTAGTGGGTGTTTAATTTTTCTAACAGCTGTGGAAGATTAAGGATGCATTGTGGATCTCGATTATGATTTTTAGTAAATTTTTGGTGATTTATTGCAGGTAATCTCAAAGGTTTCCGTGTCTTCTAATGGAGGAGAGAGAAAATATTCACTGGATGCTTACGACATTCGGTTGTGGAAGATGTACAGTACTCCACGTGGCCAGCGATTTAATGGATTTTGAATAGTATTTAGAAGAAATGACGTTTGAGATAAAATAGTAGAATAGCTCCAAAAATCATAGAAAAATTCTCTAAAATATTAGGGAATATTTGGAACTTAATGAAGTTGGTTTCGTGATTTTTCGATATATAGATGTTCTGCAAAAATTCTTTTAGTGGATCAGACACTTGTACGGTTATTTATAAAATCGACAAACTAAATCTATAAACAAGTTTTTGAGGGTATTTGAAAAAAAATATTCTTATTTTTCAGATGTTATTATTTTAGACTAAATTTGAAATTTAAACGCACGCGAAATGCATGATCATTATTTTATATAATAAATTCAGCTCGACTTAATTTTAATAAATTTCAAACAGATTCCAAAAAATTTCAAATAATTCAAAAGTGTCATAGATATATTAAAGTAAATTTTTGGGATGTTACAAAGTGGTCTCGTAATTTGTCAATTTCTTTACTTTGTAAGCTCTTTTGGGGGATATTGATTTTTTGCAAAATAGAAATGAGTGCTCTAATTTAAGTGTTAAAATTTTTATGTGAAAGGCTAAGTATATTATTATGCATGTACATATACCTTTGGGAAAATATCTACGCTACCTACTACGAGCAGTATGTGATGCATGATGTAGAAGCTACACAGGTCATCGCTACCTTGTTGATGACATTGTGAATAAATAAAAAAATTAAGAGATGAAGAATAGACGTCAGAAAAAATTAATCCGATATATGGTCGGCACTTGTACTTTGAAGCGCATATACTCCAGCTTGGAGCCCTTTTTGTCATTGTGTGTCCCTCCTTCAGTGACGTAGTCCAAGAAACCCCAACATACATTGGAGAGATGCCGTTGAGTCAAAAAAATAAATGCAGTTAAATTCAGAATGTGTTAGGTAAGAGTAGTGCACTTACTTCTCCAAAGCAGGCTTCATCGCATAGGCCCTTGGTCTCTTCTCGAGTGAGTTAAAAGTGTAAACTTTGCTATCATTTGGATTGAGGATGAGTAGAACCCAATAGTTTCCTACTAAATGGTATGTAGTGCAAAGAAATAAGTTCACATATGGTTTAAATGCGTACAAGTAATTGAAGGGTAAAGTGCTACTTACTGCTCATGGTACAGGAATAGAACAAAGTTCTTTTTCAACCCAACTTGCAATACCCCCTTGATGTAACCAACAACGAACTCTAGTTGAAGCCTACCTATGGTCGTGGACACAAGCTTAGGATCAACTAACCCAATTAGTTGTTGACAAGTCATAACTCACCACCACAATGTCCTGTAACCCGTGTTGAATATTAAACATCATAAGCTCATGCTGTATGGTGTGATACTCACAGTGTCCAGGATTATACAGTAGAAATATCGATGGCTATCAGTTGGTACAAACAAAAAAGAAGCTCAAAACTGATTGGGAATGAACCATGGTCATCATAGTGGAAATGTGCCTTTCTATACCTCACATTGAAATTAACACACCGTTTGGCCTCTGTCACTTTGTCAATATACCATCCATGGAGCACGCAAGTTCACTTGCCTAGAGGATTCATCAATTAGCTGGTAGCCAAAATGGGTTTTCCATGTACATAGGCCTTAAAATCTTGAGGGATATCTATGGCCTATGAGGACTTTCCTTTCTGAATAGGAGTCTCCGAGGTTAGGGTAGGGGATTTTTCATGTACCTCAAGGGGCGTTGTGGCCTCTGTCAGCTTTGCCTTCTTGGCAGAAGAAGTCTTCGAGGCCTCCTATGGTTCTGTGGCTATTGTGCTAGTCCTTTTATGCGCCAGCTATGCACTCTATGTAGAATTCATCATAGTGGTTGGAGCAGGAACAGGTGCAGGTACGGTAGGAACCTACGAAGTACATGCATATGCAACTTATTGAAGTACTACTAGAATAGTAGACAAGATGAAGGTATTTTTACCTTGACTAGTATGACACTTATCGTGGGCCACTTGATAAACGACATTCATGCTTGCTCGAGAGTAGTGATATCTTCGTTGGGGGAACTCAAGCAAATGTGATAAGAAGTCTTCGTGGACGTAGTTCACTTGCACCCCCATGTAGCCCTTCCCCAAAGGTTGACCATACTTATACAATTCACATATACTTATACAATTCACATATACTTACACATGATACATATACAGTTGACAATTCACATATACTTATACAGATCACATATACTTACACATGATACATATACAATTGACAATTCACATATACTTATTTGCTCAATAAAAAATAATGAATCATTATTATTCCACACTAATATGATTTTCAAATAAATGAAGTAAGGTTATAAATCCACCACTAGAATGTTAGTAGTCTATCACACCAAAAGAAAGCAAAGCAATCAGTTCCTTCTCAACCAAGCACGTCACATCGTGGCTTTCTCCACCCAGTTGTATCGTATGCTCTACTGGCAGCCGTGCTTTTGCAGGTGTTGGTCAAATCAGACATGACCTTCTCAACGGCCAGCACCTAATGCCGCCGATGGACTCACCACGGCCGGCAATGTATCGTTATTCGTCGTTCGAGCCCATCGGCGGCATTAGGTGCCGACCCCTAGAAGGTTACATCGGCTCGCGACAAAAGCATGGCCGCAGGAGACCATACGATACAGCCGGTGAAGAAGGCCACGAGGTGGCGTGCTTGGTTGACAAGGAAATTGCTCTGCTTTTTTGGTGTAATAGACTACTAACATTCTAGTTGTGGATTTATAACCTTATTTCATTTTTTGAAAATCATATTAGTGTGGAATAAAATGATTCATTATTTTTTATTGAGCAAATAAGCAATAATATTCTAAAGAATATATGAGTTGGGCCCCTGTCTCTTGGGCGCCTGCGCCTGCTGACGAATTTGTGACAACCTTACCTTATTGAAAATAAACAATATTTCAATACTTTAACAAATAAGAGAGTAATTAATTGAGAACTGAATGCTAATATATATCTACTGAATCAGGTATGCAAATTACCAGCAAGGTGTAAAAATATCCAATTACCAGCAAGGTAATTATGTACGATTGCTCTCAGATTATTGGGTTTGAATGACGATTAGAACCTTCATCTCATCACAGATGTGCAAAACAATTAATTGAATAAATAAGGCCTTAAATCATCACGAGCAATAACGCCGAGAACCCAAGAATCATCGATTGTCAATGCATGTTAGTCTACCAACTTAAGGCCTTATATACGAGAACAATTGTCAATATCGCCGAGAACCCTAGAATCATCACGAGCAATAGCATCGCCAACCCTAGAATCATCACAGAGCAACATCACGAGCAACATCACGAGCAATAACGCCGAGAACCTAGAATCATCACGGAAGCGGTAGCATCGGCCAACCCTAGCATCATCACGAGCTTACCTGGGCGCGGCGGGGGTCGCCGGAGGAAGGAGGCGCCCGTGAGGGAGGGCGAGCGGGAGGCGTCGCCCGCCGGAGGAGGCACCGCAGGAGGCGTCGCCGCATGGAGAGGCGCCGCCGCGGAGGAGGCACCGCCGAGGCGTCGCCGCCGGAGGGCGGCGTGGGAGAGTCGGCCAGCGGCTAGGCGCGAAGAAGAACTCAAACAAATTGCGAAATGGCTAAGTGCGGAAATGGCTAAGGCGGAGTGGAATGTATATATGGGAGGATTATTAATGCGGTTCAAAGATGTGAGCCGCGATGATATATCTCTGCAGAAGCTTATTATATATCCGCGATGATAGTGAAATATCCTTCGGTTCACAAATGACCAGCGATAATATTATATATCCTTCTTGGGTCATAAGCGCTTGGCACTAAAAATAATTATTACTTGGGTTAATTAAAATGAGCCGCGATAATAATTATTTTTAGTCTTGGCGTTTATGACGGCGATGATATAAATATTACTGCCGGTCATTTGTGAACCGGCAGTGATATTGTAATAGTAGTGCCCGTGATGTTCTATTGTAGTACGCGTGATATATAGCTATTACTGCCGGTTGCAGACTATGACGTGGCACTGATGTTCCTTGTCTGCTGAGCCAGAAGTGGCAAGGACTTACTGCCACGGCAAGGAAAATTGACACACTTACTGCCGCGGCAAGGAAAATTGGAATTTCTTAGCCCAACCAAATAAGAGCTATTTAGGGCTCATACAAATTGCTAATTTATTTGTAAAAATACCCCAAATATAAACATTGGAATTTTCCTCTTTTGTTTTATTTAAAATTTCGTTTAATTAGGAATAATCAATAAAAACTTGCTCTTACTATGTCATCTTCATCCATTTGACATTTATTGTTTCTGATTGACTATAATAATCAATACTCCATAAATTTCAAATTGAAGCATGTCCTTCGTACAAAATGTTTATATCAAAAATTAAAGCTTGACCTTCATACAAAATAAAGCATATCCTTGATTACACAACTAAGTTACAATCCGGCCTTCGTTATGATCGTGGCGTATGTATGTAGCGTCCTCTGTGTCTTCCATGAGACCTAGGTCGATGTTCTCACCGAAAGGAGGAAGCTCATCAAAGCGGTTATAGTCTTCCTAAATCGACTACATTCTCAACTCCCACAATCCTTCTTTTGATTGAAGAACCACGTGGCGTTCCTTGTTAGTGGATCCCTCACAAAGAAAATTTGTGTAACGGCATTAGCAAGTACAAATGGTTCTTCTCTGTATCAAGCGTGTTTGAAGTCCACGGTAGTGATACCATACTTGTCGATGTTCACGCCCTAGGTAGCGACCCACTCGGCACCGAAAGAGGGGACCTTCAAAGGCCCATAGTCAAGCTCCCAAATCTCTTCTATGAATCCGAGAAATGCGTCGCATATTGCCATTCTTGTCATAAGCATCTATCTGAGACCCATTGTTTTGGTTGGTGCTCTTGTTATCTTGTGCTCTCGTATAAAATGTGTACCCCTTGATGTCGTATCCTTCAAATGTCAAAATTGTATATGATGGTCCCTTAGCGGCGTTCTCAATTGAGCGCACTGTTTGCGTATGCATCATGTATCTAAGCAACCAATCTCCAAAGTTATCTCTGTGCTCTCATGATCAAACCTCGGACTTACATGGGTTTTGTCTTCGTAGCATGTTCTTGTGCATGTCGACATACGGGCCGCTTCAACCGATTGGTGCGGAAGCGTAAAAATGTGCTTGCGTGAATGAAGCACGATCATTTATGCGGATCGATTTCGACCTAGTGTCCCTTTCCTTGTAGACTCCTTCATGGCGAGATACGGGCAAACCAATCGGTTTGAGATCCATGTAATCGATGCAGAACTAGATGACCTCCTCGGTTCCCCAACCTTGACAATGCACCCTTCCTACCGATGTCGATTCTGAACATATTTCTTCACAACCCCCATGAACCTCTCGAAGGGTACATCGATGTAGAAACACAGGCCAAGCGTATCTCTTTCACAATATGAACAATGAGATGGACCATAATATCGAAGAAGGATGGAGGAAGCACATCTCAAGCGGCATAGAGTGTGGATCACGTCTTGTTGCAGCTTATCCAGTTTCAATGGGTCGATGACCTTCTGTGAAATCGCGTTGAAGAATGAACACAACTTTATAATTGGATCTCGCACTTTCTCTGGCAGAACACCCCTAATTGCTACAGGAAGCATCTGTGTCATCATCACGTGGCAATCATGAGACTTCATACCAACTAATTTCAAGTCTTTCATTGAGACTAGCCTCTTTAGGTTGGCAGAATAACCGGATGGAACTTTGACTCCGTGCAAGCACTCACACGCGCTAATTTTCTCAATCTTGCTTAAAGTGTAGCAAAATTGCGGAAGGTACTTTTTCCTTGACCCGAGTCTTCATGATGCTGCTCCTTCACGAGTTTCATATCTTGCGAGGTCCATCCGTGCCTTGAGTGTATCTTTTGTTTTGCGGTATGTCTAGTAAAATACCAAGCAAGTCTGTCACACACGTTCTTCTCTATATGCATGACATCGATAGCATGTCGAACATCCAGTCTTTGCCGATAAGGTAGGTCCATAAATCTTGATCTCTTTTTCCACAAAGGAGCGTATCACCGAACTTCGGGGTGATGTACTTAGGCTCCCTTTCCATGGATAATTTTAATATCCTTACGGCATAAATATCTCTTTGTCGTTGCGATGTTTGAATGAGCGATCTCCTTTGTACCGTCAAAAGCTCTCTTGTTGTTGCGATCTGGTGGTCCTGCGAAGGAACCTCGATGCCGCATGTAACACATTTTTCGACGATATTTCAGCCACGGCTCCTGTATCACCCATGCAATGCACATCCATTGAATCCTTTTATAGTCGGCCGAAAGATTGCCAAAGCGGGGTAATCATTGATGATTCTGAACAACAACGCCCGTAGCACGAAGTTTTCTCTTACGTACTCATCCCATACCGTGCGTCGTTCCACAATACCGGAAGATCTTCAACGGTGGTTTGAGGAACACATCAATATCGTTGCCGGGTTGCCTCGGCCCTTGGATCGATAACGGCATCATAATGTACTTCCTCTTCATGCAAAGCCAAGGAGGAAGGTTGTACATACATAAAGTCACCGGCCAAGTGCTATGCGACTACTCATGTTGCGAAAGGGTTCATCCCATCCGTCTTGAGTCGAACCTTATATTCCTCATATCATATGCAAAGTGTTTCTTGTATTTTCTATCGATATTCCTCCACTGCCTTGGTCGGCAGGTGTCTAAGCATTCCATCCTTTTACGCTCCCGGCATGCCATCGCAGCAATTGAGCATGCCTTTTGTTATAAGCGAGGGCTTCGCAGACGGGGATTATAGGAAATACCACACCACCTTGGTCGGAGGTCTTTTCTTCTTACGATGCGCCTCGATATCGTCATCGCCGCGCTTATACCGAGATGCCTTACAAACGGGACATGCATCCAAATTTGCAAACTCATTGCGATACAATATGCAATCGTTTGGACATCGTGTATTTTCGCACTTCCAGTCCCAGCGGACAAACAACTGCTTGGCACGCATGCGTGGTTCTTTGGCAACACGTTACCCTCTGGAAGGACATCTCTAAAGAAACCTAACAGCTCTATGAAACTCTGGTCGGACCAACCATTGCTTGCCTTCAACTGCAGCAGCGTAAGCACAACACGCAACTTTTTGAACTCCTCTTTGCAGCCTGGGTACAAGGGTGTTGTAGAATCCTCTACCATACGCTGAAACTTCTGAAAATCCCTTTCACTCGTGAGGTCCTCCTCCCCATCATGCAACATCTGTTCTAGATCATCTTCATGGTTATCGATGAATGTCTCTTCATGGGTGTCGATTTAACGTATTTTCCACAGCGGTTGAGTCGTTGTCTTCATCATCATCAATCGGATGCCCTTCACGCACAATCTCATCTTCACCATGCTCGGTCCAACAGTATAGGCGGGCTTGAAACCCGTCGAAGCAAGTGTGCACGGATCGCCTCAAGGTTCAAAATTGCTTCTCATTCTTGCAATCGATGCACGGGCAACAAATATAGTCCATCGGCTTATTTGACTTATGCGCCGCTTGCCGCTTCGTAAAACTAGTCACACCGTTAAAGTACTCTCTATCGCGACGGTCCGCTTCATACATCCATCTTGATCCATCTACAAATATTTACAACAAATAAAATCTCAGTAAATCAATAAGTGCTCACAAATTGTTTTATACATTTAATTTGTTATCACAGACGGTTCAGCTGGAAAACCGTTTATGATATGCAACATCACAGACGGTTATGTACTCAAACCGTCAGTGTACATATCACAGACGGTTTTATATTACAGCCGTCTGTGATGCAAGAAATATCACAGACGGTTTCTAAATATAACCGTCTGTGATGGCTACAGTGCTCAAATCTAAACTCCATATTACAAATCTAATTGTGTTGACTAGGAAATCAATAATTCTGATCACAACCTACAACAATATATATAGAACGTAATATCCAACTAAACAATATACGAACCTTAGATCAGAAGTTAGAAACGACAAATTACACCAAATTTGAGAGCAAAAATTCGCCCCCTCTCCACCCCAATCGAGCAAGAACGAGCTCCTCTACATTGCGGGGATCAATGAGAGCGAGCCGAGGTATATATATTGTGATATTATCACTGCCGGTTTATTCTCTTGAACCGGCAGTAATATATCACTGCCGGTTCTATCTCAAAAGCCAGCAGTGCTATGGCTGCCGTTTCCCGCGCTTTTGACTTTATCACTGCCGGTTACACTGTTCAACCGACACTAATACATTCACTGCCTATTCTCTATCTAAAGCCGGCAGTGATATTAGGTCGTTTCCCGCCCAAATGGCTTACCAGTGTCACTTATGCATACACTGTTCGTATCACTGCCGGTTTAATTTATAACCGGCAGTGATAATATCACAGACGGTTTTATATTACACCCGTCTGTGATGTAAGAAATATCACAGATGGTTTCTAAATATAACTGTCTGTGATAATATTATCTCTGACGGTTTTAAATTAGAACCGACAGTGATAATATGAACCTTCAACTCCCGCCGCCTACGACCGTCGCTCTTCCCCATTCCTCTGCAACTGTTGCGCTTCCCCATTTTGGCAACTGTTGCGCTTCCCCATTCCTCTGCCGACCGTCGCTCTTCCCCATTCCTCCTCTATATAATGTGCAACACATCCATCAATCTGTGGCACGATCACAATCCACCATTGCTGCAAGAATGGCCCCACCCAAGAAACGTGCACGTACTGGGCAAAGCGCTGATCCGCTTCCAGAGAAAAAGGAGGAGGAGAAGGAGGAGGAGGCGGAGGCGGAGGAGGAGGCAGAGGAGGAGGAGGGGGCGGAGGAGGAGGCGGACGAGGAGGAGGAGGAGGGCGACGACGACGACGATAGCGGCTGCGGCGATCTCCCTCGGCGTTGGGGCAAGACCAACTCCGCCACCGAATCGGATTCGGAGGAGGAGGAGGAGCACCGCCGCAACTCCGATCGTTCATCCGGCAGTAGTTCCGGCAACGAGGAGGAGGAGGAGGAGGACGACGACGACGACGACTTTTGGATTTAGTTTTTTGGGTTTGAAACGGTTAAAAGCCGTTGACCCATTTTATTTTGTATATAAAATTAGGACTAACTATGTAATTCTGGAATAAAATTGTTTTGCGCGATATGTAATTCTGGACTAAAAATGTTCTGTGTTTAATATGTTCTGTTTTTTAACTAATTATACTTTGATATGTTCTGTATCTTAACAAAGGGTTTGGGGAACAGTAATATCACTGCCAGTTCTAAAGTAAAACTGGCAGTGAAAATGGTATTATCACTGCCGGTTAAAATAAAAAACCGGCAGTGATAAATCACTACCGGTTTTTTTATATAAACCGGCAGTGATATTTTATTATCACTGCCGGCTCTCTCTAAACCGGCAATGATATTGCCTCCATTCCTGCGGAAAAATTATACTATTCTTATCACTTTGCGGTTGAATTTAGAACCGGCGGTGATATATATCACCGCCTAGGGTCTACCGCGATGATGGGGAAATCATGGATGACGCAATGCTGTAGTAGTGTTTCATCCTTTCACGATATGTCTACCTTTTAACCTATACTTCCTCTAGATAGATGCATGAAGTCTAATAAATTATGTATGTATAGATAGATTAACAAATGTCAGGACAAAACATTCTCATGGGTTTTATATTATATTTAGCACCATCTACTCAAAGATGGCATATTCTGATATTCATTCATGCATGTCTGAGGATGAACAAACTAAGCAAATACATACATGGACGTGGCGTAAATGCATCACATGCTGATATGCGGTAATGCAATTATACACTGACGTAATTATTCCACCCATACAAACTTATTCACAAATGTCCCTCTCCTATACAGATATACACATCAGGTTACATCCTCACTGGTACTGCTCGCTGGTGCCGCGGGCCTGCGCGAAGTCGCTGCCGACGTGCGGGTTGTGCGCGGCGCTTGTTAGCTAAAGTGATGTAATCTTGAGCATGCAGGTTTACTTAAGTTTTATTTGTTTATTTGCTTTGCATACGATTGTAGCGCTGACTGAATCAGCCTGAAGAATTGGCGGTTTCAGTAAGCCTTGACATTTTCCTGTGGCTGTGCGTTAAAGCAGTCACAAAGTAGTTATTTTTTCGTTGTAGATCCGAATTATTTGCCAGTCGTTACTGCATGTAAACAAGGGAATAAATGGAATGCATCTAGCACAGAAAAGCTGCGATTCTTGCAGCACAAAATAGCTCTTCTTCTTCTCTCTGTGTTTGAAGTGCGTATTGTCGTTTTTCCATCAGGCTTAGTTCGACAATACAGCAAACTCTGTTTTTCCTTTAGCAAACCTGAGAGCGATAGCGAGAAGAGCGAGCGTTTTTTCTTTCATTTGGTATGAGCCCATGTGATCGATCCCTCCACCATGTCCTCGAGTCGCGGAGGACGTTACACGACGCCGGCACGACGCAACAGTACAGGGAGCTTCTCCAGTCAAGCTGACAACCCTGGAGCTGTGTTGCCGGCGACGGCGCAGCAGCACGCGCCAAGGGATTCCGGGATGACGTTCCGGTATCCAATGCTAACAAGGACCAATTATGCAGATTGGTCGCTGTTGATGAGGGTTACCCTGCAGGCTCAGGGAGTCTGGGGCGCAATCCAACACGGAGGTGGAGACTACAAGGAAGACAGGATGGCACTGTCAGCCATTCTTCAAGCTGTGCCGCAAGAGATGCTCCGAACCCTTGCAAAGAAGGATACGGCCAAGGAGGCATGGGAAGCTGTGAAGGTGATGCGAGTCGGCGTTGATCGTGTCCGGGAAGCCAAGGAGCAATCGCTGCGATAAGAGTATGAATCAATCCGATTCAAAGAAGGGGAAACCGTTGAAGATTTTGGTCTGTGACTCACTAGCCTTGTCAGTGACATCCGCGACATGGGAGGTGAGCTATAAGATGAGCACGTCGTCAAGAAGCTGCTACGGGTGGTGCCGAAGAGGTATCGGTAAGTTGCAATTGCCATAGAGCAATTGCTTGATCTGAAGACCATGCCGATGGAGGAGCTCATCGGGCGCTTGTCCTCAGTGGATGAGCGTTATGGAGATGATGAAGAGGCAGGCAGTGGCCATTTGCTTCTGATCGAAGAAGAATGGCAAGCCCGCATGAAACAACGCAACCAGAACAAATCAACTGGCCCCAAGACAGAAGGAAGCAGCTCCGGTGGCAAGACATGGCGTCCCAAACCTACTGGTTCTCCAAATGGGAAGGAGACAGTGGGGGGTGGCGGCTCACGAGATTTCTCCAAGATCAAGTGTTACAATTGTAACACCTACGGGCACTACGCAAGACAGTGCCGTAAACCACGACGTGAGCGCAAGAAGGAAGTCAATTTGGCCCAAGCAGAGGAAGAACCAACACTACTGATGTCAGAGACTTGCGCAATCTCATCGGCATGTATTGTTTCTCTGACTAACACCCCAAAGGCCGAACAGGTTCATCTCAATGAGACCTGGGCACAAGAAGTGAATCTCCATGACGGGGGTGCGGGTCATGCCTCCGATGTATGGTATCTGGACACTGGTGCTACGAACCACATGACAGGTACCAGATCCATATTTTCGGAGCTTGACACCAACATCACTGGCACTGTGAAATTTGGTGACGGCTCAGTGGTGGAGATACTTGGGCGCGGTATGGTGCTGTATGCTTGCAAGAATGGAGAGCATCGTGCTCTTGAAGGAGTGTATCTCATTCCCAAGCTGCGCAATAACATCATCAGTCTCGGGCAATTGGATGAGCAACATCACAAGGTCTGTATTGAAGACGGAGTCCTGACAATCCGTGATCAAGAACAAGCTCTGCTTGCCAAGGTAACCCGTGGCGCTAACTGGTTATATACTTTGAAATTAAGAATAGCACAACCCGTTTGTTTGTCTGCAACTGTGAATGAGGACGCTTGGAAATGGCATGCCCGATTTGGGCATCTCAATTTTCAAGCCCTACGCAGACTGTGGCAAGAAGATTTAGTGAGGGGTCTCCCTAGAATCGATCAAGTCAACCAGTTGTGTGATGGTTGCCTAGCTGGGAAGCAAAGGAGAAGCCCGTTTCCTGCTGAAGCATCATTTCGGGCAGATGAAGTTCTGGAATTGGTGCACGAAGACCTGTGTGGTTCGATTGCACCTTCCACCCCAGGAGGCAAGAAGTATTTTCTGCTACTCGTCGATGATAAGAGCGATACATGTGGATTCGGCTGTTGTCTTCAAAAGATCAAGCTGCAGGCGAGATCAAGCGTTTTCAAGCTGGGGTTGAGGTAGAGACAGGAAGAAAACTGAAGGCTCTCCGCACTGACCATGGAGGCGAATTCACCTCGGTGGAATTCACAGAGTATTGCGCAGATCAGGGTGTCAAGCGATACCTCACTGCCCCGTATTCGCCGCAACAGAATGGGGTTGTTGAGGCTAAATCGAGCGATAGTGGCCCTTTTCGAAGTATCTTTGAAGGCAATGAATATGCCTTCGTACTTCTGGGGAGAGGCGGTCACGACGGCGGTTTATATCCTGAATAGATCGCCTACAAAGAGCCTTGACGGGGAGACTCCGTATCAAGCGTGGAATGGATGGCGTCCCTCAGTTGGACACATGCGCACTTTTGGTTGCATTGCTCATGTGAAAGTGACGAAGCCAAATGTGAAGAAGCTGGACGACCGAAGCACAAAGATGGTGTTCATCGGCTACGAAGAAGGCTCCAAGGCGTACCGGCTGTTTGATCCTGTGGCACATCACGTATGCGTGTCGCGGGACGTGGTGTTCGATGAAGGAGCGTGCTGGGAATGGAGCAGTCCCGGCGGAGCTCAGGCGGGAGAAGACCTCGTAGTTGAATATTTTGTGGCTCCTGTTGGTAATGCAGGTGCGTCCATGGAGGGAAATGGAGCGGCGAATTCGGAACAAGTGACAGCCATTGCATCACCACTGTCACCAGCGGCGGATTCGCAAGCAACGATAGCCACTGCATCATCGTCGTCACCGTCCTCATCGGGTACGACTACTCCCCGAAGCCCAACGGGAGTGCAGTTCTGCTCTCCGCCAACAGATGCAAGTGAAGGTTCTGATGAGGCACCCAGAAGATATCGCACGATCCAAAATATCCTGGAGACCACAGAGCCAATACTCGACTTCGACTACAGCGAAGAGTGCCTGATAGCAGATGCAGAGCCAACAAGCTTCAAGGAAGCAGAGAAGATGAGTTGCTGGAGGAAGGCTATGCTTGAGGAGATGCAATCAATTGAAGGTAACTCCACATGGTATCTTACTGAACTCCCTCAAGGTCATCGTGCTATAGGTCTTAAATGGGTGTTTAAGGTGAAAAAGGATGCCAATGGAGAGGTAATCAAACACAAAGCCAGATTAGTGGCAAAGGGCTATGTGCAGCAACATGGCGTTGATTTCGAAGAAGTTTTCGCACCAGTTGCTAGGATTGAAACTGTGAGGCTCCTCATAGTTTTAGCTGCACAAAACAAGTGGCAGATACACCACATGGATGTGAAATCCTCTTTCCTCAATGGGGATTTGGAGGAAAAGGTGTATGTGGTGCAACCACCCGGTTTTGTTGATGAAGCTCAAGAGCACAAGGTGCTGAGGTTGAAGAAGGCACTGTATGGCCTACGTCAAGCACCAAGGGCTTGGTATTCAAAGCTGGATTCAAGTCTCAGCAGTCTCGGTTTTGTCAGATCGAAGACTGAAAATGCAGTTTATACTCGAGCTTCTGGTGCTGAAAGGCTAATTGTGGGAGTATATGTTGATGATCTCATAATTACAGAGGCTCAAGTAGCAGAGATTACCAATTTCAAGCAGCAAATGAAGGCCCTGTTCGAAATGAGTGATTTAGGTCTGTTGACCTATTATCTCGGGATGGAGGTGGAGCAAACAAAGAAAACATCTCATGCTTGCAATGATGCATATGCAGGAAGATTCTTGAAAAGCGGGGATGGTGGATGCAATCCAACTCAGTGCCGATGGAGTCGGGCTAAAGCTAAGCAAGGAAGGCAATGGAGAGCTGTGTGATCCGACAATGTCTGAGGAGCATTGTGGGGAGTTTAAGGTACTGGTAAATACAAGACCCGATCCGGCATATTCAATAGGGTATGTGAGTAGATTCATGGAGAAGCCAACTACTCAACACTGGCTGCAGATTAAACACATTACGAGGTATGTGGTGGAACTCAAGACTTGGGTTGCAAATTTGTTGCAAAAGGTGATCAAGATCCCAAAGCGATGGGTTTGAGTGATAGTGATATATGGTGATATTGTGGATGAAAAAAGCACAAGCGGAGTTCTGTTCATCTTTGGGAAGCAATCTGGTTAATGGCGATCTCAAAAGCAAAGGGTAGTAGCGCTTGTCCTCGTGTGAAGCTGAATTCATAGCCGCTACTACTGCAGCATGTCGAGGTATATGGCTATCACGGTTGATTGGTGAGATCTGAGGAGAAAGAACCGAACGCATTATACTGAAGATCGACAACAAGTCTGCAATCAATTTGTGCAAAAACGGGATACTCCATGACCGAAGCAAGCATATTGACACACGCTTTCATTTCATAAGGGAGTGTGTTGAGAAAGAGAAGATTGCGATGGATTACATCGGATGAAGAGCAATTGGCGACGCGTTACGAAGTCGCTTGGTCGTGTCCGGTTTCGAGCCTGAGAAAGAAGCTGGGCATGGAGCAGGCGAAAGTGCTCAAGATGAGGGGGTGATTTGTTAGCTAAAGTGATGTAATCTTGAGCATGCAGGTTTACTTAAGTTTTATTTGTTTATTTGCTTTGCATACGATTATGTATTGATCGAATCGACTGAAGAATTGGCGGTTTGATAAGCCTTGACATTTTCTCGTGGTGTGCGTTAAAGCGGTCACAAAGTAGTTATTTTTCGTTGTAGATCCGAATTATTTGCGGTCGTTACTGCATGTAAACAAGGGAATAAATGGAATGCATCTAGCACAGAAAAGCTGCGATTCTTGCAGCACAAAATAGCTCTTCTTCTTCTCTCTGTGTTTGAAGTGCGTATTGTCGTTTTTCCGTCGAGCTTAGTTCGACAATACAGCAAACTCTGTTTTTCCTTTAGCAAACCCTGAGGCGATAGCGAGAAAAGCGGCGTTTTTCTTTCAGCGCTTCGGCAGCGCCGTGCGGTCCCGCTTGATCGGCCTGGCCTCGTCGATGCCGGCCTCCACACGGCCGCCTGGGCGACCCCGCGCGCTACGCGACGGGTGGTACGCCCTAGCTGGCGCTCCTTGGCAGCGGCGTTGGCGCGCATGGCTTGATGCTTCTCCTCCTCATGGCGCGCACCGCTCCTGCCTCCTCACCTCGGCCGCCTCTTTGTCCGGCGCATTGTGCGCAGTGGCCTTCTCCACCCGGCCCTGCATGGTGGCCTTGGTCTTCTCCATGCCGGCGCGAGCCGAGGCGCTGACGTTGGCTGCGGCCTCCTTCGTCGACTCCACGGCGCTCTTCCCGGCCTGCATGGTTTTCCCTTGCTTCTTGCAACTTGGTTAACGTCGTCAACAGGTCGCCACTGAACTCAAGATGTTGCTGGCTTCGGAAGGACTGAGGCGACGGAGCGTCCAATTTATAGTGGTAAGATCGATCGATGGGACATGCGAGTGCCTTCGTTCTTGACACGTGCGTCTGTGTACGTGGGCGGCCCTCAGGTCGGCGAGGTGAGGTGTCCGGACACGAGGCACCTGCAAGCTTGCTCGTGGCGGTAGGTACAAGTAAACAAGCTTTGTTTCGTATTCTTCTCTGGCCAGATGAATGAGGCGAATCGACGAAACGGTAGAGGTTGGAGCATTCTGGTTACAGGCCAACGAGCGCTGAGTAACGTGCCTACGTATAAGTTGATTATATGCTAGGGATTTGATAAACATCAATCGGATGTTTTTTTGGTTGAAATCACCCAAATCTAGAATCATTGGATGTTAGATCCAACGGCCCATATCCGATCTTATGATTTGATCTTATGATTTGATCCAACGGTCCGGTGAATTTGGATGTTAGATCCAACGGCCCGGTGAATTTGGATGTTAGATCCAACGGCCCACATCCGATCTTATGATTTGATCCAACGGTCCGGTGAATTTGGATGTTAGATCCAACGGTCCGGTGAATTTGGATGTTAGTTAAGACAAAAACATCTGGATGATACCTATACACTCCTTGTATGTTATGCATTCGTACCGACATAACCTTTCAATTACTGAGTATATGAAACGAAAACGTGAAAATTGTCGATCCTCTGTATACTTCCAATTTCTAAATAGATAGATGTGGAAATTATATAAATTTATTCGGCACAATCACCATCACAATCGCTTGCCACTTACAAAATACTGTCGCATAGGGAGGAGCTGCAAAACACCATCCCAAATGCTGAAAAAATCTAAAAATGTATTACCACGACGTTTTATAAAATACTGTCGCATAGGGAGGAGCTGCAAAACACCATCACGAACGCCCAAAAATCTAAAAAAGTATTACCGCGACGTTTCCTGTACATTTGGTCCGTTTACCTTTTTGTTGGTGAGAGAAGCATAGATAAATACTCCCTCCATTCCTGAATAATGATATTTTAGAATTTTGCACTCCAATCAAGATATATATAGAAACGATCAAATCACTCTTATTTATTAGCTTATTTATTGCTCTTAGATGGTATGTACGCTACTTGAACACACGGTAATAAATAATATTGAGAATATGGTATGAGTATTTAGAATACAATTTGAAAACTACGATAACATGCATCCAAAAATGGGGAGAGTAACTGTTTAGCCCTTATGGCCTGCAGGCTGCATCTTCTCTGTTCACAGCTGGTTGAAATAAAGCAGAGGAGCTGGGTGCTGCTCCAACCGGAGAAAGGAGCACGGACAGGCCCTGGGAACAGCAAAACGGTTGAGAGAGAGCTAACGAGCTCACCTGTGGTATTGGCACGGGCTGCGATGGACAACGGCGTTCTGGCGACCAGCGGGCGGGAAGGAGGAAGAAGGCGACTATGGCAGGGTCGCGCCGGTGAAAGGAAGCATGGGCGGGCGGGTTGAAATATGAGGGTCCCAAATTTGGCAACATATCCCGTGCAACCCCTCTCCGTGAAATCACCGTGCAACTGAACTAAAAAAAGTTTCAAAAAATTCTGAAAAAAATCATGGATGTACATCTCAACTTACCCCACCTACATATAAAATTTCATGATCAAATTCATCCTATGCTAGCAGTTACAAAAAAAAACAAACAGCAAAAATGAATAGTGATGAACAGTAAAAAAATCACTGTTTATGCTAAATTTGTCTTTTTTGTAACTGCTAGTATAAGATGAATTTGATCATGAAATTTTATATGTAGGTGGGGTAAGTTGAGATGTATATCCATGATTTTTTTCAGAATTTTTGAAATTTTTTAGTTCAGTTGCACGGTGGTTTCATGGAGGGGTGATTGCACAGGATATTTTTCCCCGAAATTTTACTGAGATATTAGAATTTCAGACAAATCTAAAATAAAATACAAAAATCAAAATTCAAATAAGGTTTTTTCAACCGAGATTTCATAGAGTTCGCTGAGAAATACCAAAATCTAGCTGAGATTATTCGAGATTTTTGTAAAATTTAATCGAATGAAAAATGGTGAAAAACATGTTGACAATTTTTAGGAATTTTTTAAAACTTAGCACTGTCATAATTTTTTAAAAAAATTTAGAAATTTTAAAAAATTATAACAGTGGTATTATCCTAATAAAAGCCTTACATACAAACTTTAACCAAAAGAAAAATGGTTCGAACCATATTAGAAAATTTTGAAAATTTTTATGGATGGTCTTGATGCATCATAAGTGTTTCTACAAAATTTTTAGATGATGATCAAGCTTCAAAAAGTTTCAAAAATTCTGAAAGTGCTATATCCTGATAAAAGTTTGAAGATCAATACATAGATTTGCTGGAGCAACTAAAAAGGTTTATAATTTTTGAAACTTTTATAGAAGGGTGCTAAGGCAATGCTTAAACTCTCATAAAAATTTTAGATTATGAACACATTCAAGTGAATTTATAAAATTCTTACAACAATATATACCATTTATGCTCTTTCTGTTTTTGATTTTTGAAATATAACAAATGAAGTTCAATGCTTCCATGGATTTGATTGAGCAAACCAAAGAAACTGTAAAATTTTTGAAAATTTTACAGAATAGTTATGAGGCAAGTTTTAACTTCTCATAAAAATGTTGGATCATAGTCGCACACGAGAAAATTTATAAAATTCTAACAAGGTTACCATCTTAATTATATTCATTCTGTTTTTTATTTTTTAAGATAACAAATGAAGTTTAATTCTTTTGAAATTTTTTTGTATGATACCAGACTTCTAAATATGGTAAAATAAATTTTTTTAGAGCATGATCAAGCCTGTAATATTTTATAAAATTCGATAGTGTTTCCGCCAAAATTGCAAATGTCTCAAAATTTTGGTTTTTCAACATGTTTATATGGAAGATGACATTCTTAAGGGTTACAAGGCCAAATTTGGACAAAAAAGTCCAATTTCAGAAAAAAAAACAGAGGTTTTGGTGATATTTGCTGAAATCTCGCCGAAATTTCTGAAATTATTGTAGCAATTTGATTTTTTACAATTTTTTTATCTGCCAAAGATTTTGAATGTGATCCCCAGCTGAAATCCGAGATCTTGTAGAGATTTCATGAAATTTCAAAGGGATTTGTAACATTGGTATACACCTTTGTATAATATTTTAAAAAATATCTGCAAAAATAATACGATGAAATAAAAAATGACAAGAATACACCTCTATCGCCATTTAAAATAGTGACAGACTATCACCATTTCAAATGGTGAGAAGAAGCTGTGATAGAGACCTATTTCCAATAGGACAGCTCTCCGTCGCCATTTAGAATGGTGACATAGAGATAGTTTATTTTTAAAATAGTAATTAGTGAGAAAATAATTACTAGACGTGGGATTTGTGAGTATATATGGACATCGTGGTTTTATTTGTCAGTGTACTATGTTGGAATAAAATTATGGAAGTAACCTGCTCTATTAGTGGGCATATAATACATAAAGCCTATAATGTAGAATGAAACCTATACTTAACTAGATGGTAACGTCTCTAACTAGTTCAATTAAGATGGTCTATGGCTTCACATTCATTGTCCTCGACTAGAGAAATAGTCACCCTACCAATGGAACTGGTCAAGATAAGCAATTATCACTACATACATCTCTATGCGGATAGCTATTTGAACAATACACATAACTACCCGAAAGTTAACACTGGAAAATGCACTCTTTGGCGAGAAGACACCATGTAGCGAGAAGGCGCCCCTCGGTTACATGACGCTTCTTTAGAGAATAACTGCAGCCTCTTTATCCAATATAAATAGGGGGTCCATTCGTACTATCATGGCATTAGCAATCTGATCTACATTTGCATCTAGGGAATCTTATATAGAAACTTTGTAATTTGTGTACTCTATTAAACCGCTTGGCTAATAAAGAAGCAATCCCCATATTCGTTTCCATCATCTTGTTTACTTGGAGCAGTCTTGAACATCAACAATTGGCGTTAGAAAGAGGGTAGTTCGGTGATCAAGGTAGCACAATTCTCCCCAAATGAATGAAGAAAATCGGTTCGATCTTGCCGACTATGCTAATCTCGGTGACAACAACTATCCTAAGGAAGAAGAATGTAGGTGCAATTTCTATTCAAAATATGTTTCCAAAGCAGAATTGGCAAAGATTCAGGCTGAGGTCAAGATAGAGGTACAACCATTTGAGAAATCAAAAGGTGAGTATGATACTGTTCCTGTCATCGGTTCGGAGGCAAATGTCCATGCAATGCATCCCATGGAAGTTGATAATGAACATACATCCAAGGATAATAATAATAATATTCTAGAGGCTCAACCTCAGAAGATTGTCTTCGAGATCTTAATTACCCCGTCTTTGTATGAAGATGGAGCACTTACACCCTTTATGCATTGCGGATTACGTGCTTATAGGTTACCAACCAATGCAGATGCAGGGCAATAAGTGGAATGTGAAGAACATGAAGCCCATAAAATGGCAGAAAAAGCCACTAAAGATCAACACGAACAACTCATGGTGGCAAAACAAAAGTCCATGGATGAGACAAAGCATCATTACTTTAGTAACCAACCAAGGTCGTCCCCAAGGACAAATCATTCGCGAGGACACCCCAACATGTTCTTCCTGTTACGCCACTACCTCCAAGGGCAGCAATAAGGGACTTAAACTTGGTTCCAATCAGTTCACAGGAAGTTACTCGTATAGAGAGAATTCACATTTTAACAAGTGCAATTCTCAACCATCCAACAGAGGGGGATAATGCATTTAATACAACAATCATAAAATCCCTCGTCTCTAATTTATAAGAGGCCATTGATGAAGTGCAGGTCATGCTCATGTCCACAAGGTTTCAGATTGATTCCCGTGTGGAGCACTCTTCGTTTGGTCGATATCAGCAAGGCACCAGTTACCAACGGAGGGTCGAACCACATTGGAGAAGTGTCTTCGAATGCCTTACACTAGGTGAAATTCATTCTCGTGATCGACGACAACCTCACTCTCTATGATATACAGGAAATGTTTGAAATGTACTAACTCATTTTGTCCCTACACAGGATGCAAAGCATATTTCCTGGTGTTCTGAGATGTTACCTAGCCTAAGATATTCAAGCCAGGTCACCTGGAAATTTTTTATGGAATTCAAAATCAATCATAATTTTTACAAGTTTATCCACTGCCATCCAGGATGCTAGAGATGATGAGAAGGTAATAGCCAACTACTTCTCTACTATTTTGAAAAGATCAGCAAGAACTTGTCTGTTTAATTAGCCTAAAGGTTCTATTTTTAGTTAGGAAAACTTGTGCCACACAATTTTAAATAATTTAAAATTTGCTATGCTAAAGAAGATGTGTACTTTGAGACATCGAGTGATTCAATATTGGGTTCCTATAAAGGATTGAGATAGTGATCAGAGGGGGATGAATGATCCCAATTAAAATTTTTCCCCGCTCAAAATAATCTAAAACAAGCCCTTAAACAAATTATACAAAAGAAGCAAATTAGAATGATGATTCTTCCCTGTGAGGCCGGTATGACCGAAGAGCGTGCGGTATGACCGATGATCAGTATGACCGGAGAGGGTACAGTACGACCCATGATCGGTATGACCAGATAGGGTGCAATATGACCAGGCTCAAGAATAGCAGAGCAAATCAACATGAACACCAAATGCAAAAATGATCCAACTTTTGATTGGATGGTCAAAAACTCATGAAACTTGGTAGATGTGATCCTGAGGATGTCAGGAACTCATTCCAACCTTCAATCGCAAGGATTGACGTCAAAGTTATGACCTTTTTCACTTTTAAGGAAGAACACACCAAGTTTGAGCAAAATTCAATAACTTTGATCAAATACTTGCTCGTGGGTTTTTGATAATTAAGGTGATCTTAGATGACTTCCCACACGTCACAGCAACTGAAAACACAAGTCCTAAAAATGATTCATTCAAGAGCTCAAAACCAGTTTCTTGCAAGGAAGTTGCATATTGTTGCCTAGATGATTGAATATGATTTGAAGAAGATTCATCCATCAATCACCATCCTTGGCATAAGAACCAAAAGCATGTAGAAAGAGGGGAGGTAAATCCAAATTGTGAGAATGTAAACTGTAATAATTTAAATGTAGAATTTAACTGATGAATTTAATACATAATGTAAATGCGTAATGTAAACTCAAGCATAAGAGAAAATAATTTGCATTTCTGGAAGGGAGGTTTACAAAGCCTCACAACAAAGTGAGCAAGAGCTCAAAGGAGCACACAACCTCTACAACCTTCAAGTGAGGGAATGCTACTCCTACCCCTCTATTTATACTACACTTGGGCCACCTACCACCCTTGGATGAGTGTCTCAACCCTAGAGCACTTCATAAAGAGCTAGAATTAACCCACTCACACAGCCATGCAAGGGCTAACCCAAAACCCACACACATAACAGATTTTCTTACACGGTTCTCAAAGCACACTAACTAGACCCGCTATCCTATCAGCCAGACCGTGATCTGAAGGCCCTCATTGATCTGAGCAGCATCTAGCTAGCATCTCATCCATTCCTTGTCTTCTAGGCTTGCCAAGACTATCTCCTATCATCTTCCGGCGATCTTCGACTGTCTAGACCTTCGACGCACCTTGTCTAGTCTCGATCATCCTCCGCCTCACCATTATCGAGCATTGTCGTCCTGCAACCATAAAAAGGAACGAAAACCATCACATAGCAATGTCCAAAAAGATATTCAATCAAATTCATCAAAATCACAATTTTAAAAATCACTCTTGCTCTTAATGGCATGTGCTCTTGCCCTTGGTCAGAGTAATGCATTGCCGATCATACCACCCACAGGCGGTATGACCGGCCCCAAAACTCAAAGAACCCCTGCTCTAGAAAAACCACACCGGCCTAGGGCCGGTGCAACCGCCCATGCCCAGTGTGACCAGACACCCACCGGTAGCATCGCTTCCCTATATGACTGGACCACGGCCGGTCATACCGCCCCTAATGACAGCATTCAGATTTCTTCAAATTTTGATTTAAACTTCAAATTCACTTCAAACTCAAGTATTATCATCTTTAAGTATTATCAATAACTCATCACAAATACAAATAGACTTCCACATGGTTTTACATCCTAGATCTTCTCTTTATCCCAGTACTAAGTCATCTCTCTTTCTTGTGTGTTGACCAAGACGATAATTTACATTTGAGTACCTTTCTATCATACTTTGTATATATGGTCACTTGGATAATTTTCAAAGCTCTTTTAGGATACATTTCATGCATACATGTGTAAAGGGGGTGAAAATGCCACCTTGATCTCTATATTGTGAAAAGAGGGAGAAAATATAGAAAAGGCATCATTAAAAGATGAAAATATAAAATCATCTTGGATCTTATGAGATTTTGTTGAAAACTTGCTAACTTTTAAGAATCATAAGCATCTTTGAGCTTTTTTGAGTTTTTATTGGATTTTTAGAGCCTTTGTGGAAAACTTACTCTTTCTTTGGTTTTGCTCTAAAATCCTTCTTGCCAACTTGGTCATAACCTCATTTTCTCTTTTCTAGGACCAAGTTTGGCTTTGCATTTCAAATTGCTTCTTCTTCTCTCTTTCAAACTTAAATTCTATGCCATTCGGTTGTTTGTCAATATACTCATCAAGAGGGAGATTGAAAGACCATGTGGAGGTCTACCCATGATTATGATGAGTTATTGACATCATTTAAGCATGTGGTCCTTAAGTTTGAGGTTGATTTGAAGTTTAAATCGAAACTTGAAGCAATTGGGAGAAGTGCCCATAATTTGCGATGCTACCGGCCAGGAGGTAATAGCACCAACCAGCAGTGCTACTGGCCTCATGTGAGTGTGTTTTTTTCCATAGAGCAGTGTTTTGGGATTTTTGTGTGGGGTAGTAGCACCGACCCTTATGAGCGAGTTTGAACTAAAAATTATGATTTTTGATAGAATTCATTGCATATCTTTTTTTGCACATTGTTATGTGATGTGTTTCATTGTTTATGATGGTCGCAGGACATCGGTGCTTGATTATGGTGAGGCAGAGGATGATCAAGACTAGGCGAGGTGAGCTAGAGGTCCAGATGGCCCAAGATCACTAGACAATGATCGGAGATGGAGTCGTTGCAAACCTAGAATACAAGGAACAAATAAGATGCTAACTAGGAGCTATTCGGATCAAGGAGGGCCATTGGATTGCGGTCTAGGTGATAGAGTAGTGGGTCTAGTTAATTTGCGTTGAAAAGCATGCAAAAACCCATTATGTTATAGGGTTTCAGGTTTAGCCTATGTATGAGTGAGTGAGTTAATCCTAGCCCTTGATGGTGAATCTTTGGGTAGAAGGAACCCATCCAAGTGTGGAGGATGACTCAAGATTAGTATAAATAGAGGGGTAGAGGTAGCCTTCCTCCTCTTTAAGGTTTTAGAGGTTTTTGTTCCGTTGAGCTTTACCCACTTTGTTATGAGGCTTTGTAAATCTCCATTCCAGAAATGTAAATCATTCTTATGCTTGAATTTACTTTACATATTTACTTTATGTCTTAAATTCAGCACTTAAATTCCGCAATTTACAATCTTGTAATTTACTTTATGCACATTTGGATTTGCCTCCCCTCCTTCTAAAAGCTTCTAGATTTTGTGCTAATGATATATGATTGATAGATTAGTCTTCTTCAAACCATATCCCGATCATTTAGACAACTCTTGTGTTCTTTCTTGCAAGAAACCAATTTTTTTGCTTCTTCAAGGATTATTCTTGATAGATTGGGTTTTTATTGTTTTTTACTTGTGTTCTTACTTGCCTTGACATGTGGGATGTCTTTCAAGATCATCATGATCATCAAAACCATACGAGCAAGTTCAAGATCAAGTTTTTGGGTTTTTGCTCAAACTTGGTGTATTCTTCTTTTGATTCGAAAAAGGTTAGAACTTTGACATCAATCCCTTGGATTGAAGATTGAAATGAGTTCCAGACCTCCATACGAAGGTGCATGCCAAGTTTCATGAGTTTTGGACCAACCGATCAAAAGTTGCATCACTTTTTCTTTTGGAGTTTGTGCTGATTTTTCTGTTGTTCTTGAGCCTGGTCATCCCGACCTTTAGTGATCCTGGTGCACCTGTGGTAGCACCAGTCATACAGGGAAAATTAATCCCTCAGGTTTGTTCTTGATTGTTTCTTTTGTGGGCTTGGTTGGAGTCTCTTAGCGAGGACAAATTTAATTTGGGATCATTCATCCCCATTTGATTGCCATCTCGGTCCTTTAATGGTAAAGTGAAGAAAAGTCCTTAGCCAAATAAATAGATTAAACAAGTTTCCATTGACTCCATTGACTAGTCAAAACTGTTGAGATAGGGTCGAAATGGATGCTAAATAGAAAAATGTGCTCATTGCTTTTCCTTCAAAGCTAATGCAGATGTATTTGCATGGAAACCATTTGACATGCCTAGGATCCCAAGAGAAGTAATAGAGCACAAGTTAGCCATATGACCGACATACGACCAAAGGAAGCGAAACTACGGTGATTCACTCTCGATCAACAAGAAGCCATCTAACAAGAGTTAGACAAACTCTTAGAAGCTAGATTCATTCATGAAGTTTGTCATCCAGATTGGCTTGCGAACACGGTCATGATCAAGAAATCAAATGGTAAGTGGCATATGTACGTTGATTTTACTAGTTTAAATAAATCTTATCCAAAAGATGATTTTCCTTTATCTGAATTGACCAACTGGTTGACTCAATAGTGGGTTGAGAACTGATGAGTTTCTAGATGCATACTCAAGCTATCATCAAATAAGCATGGCATGTGTTCTTAATTGCCTTGACATGTGGGATGTCTTTCATGATCATCATGATCATCAAAACCATCTGAGCAAGCTCAAGATCAAGTTTTTGGGTTTTGCTCAAACTTGGTGTATTCTTCTTTTGATTCGAAAAAGGTTAGAACTTTGACAACAATCCCTTGGATTGAATATTGAAATGAGTTCCTGACCTCCATACGAAGGTGCATGCCAAGTTACATGAGTTTTGGACCAACCGATCAAAAGTTGCATCACTTTTTCTTTTGGAGTTTGTGCTGATTTTTCTGTTGTTCTTGAGCCCGGTCATCCCGACCTTTAGTGCTCCTAGGGCACCTGTGGTAGCACCAGCCATACAGGGCAAATTAATCCCTCAGGTTTGTTCTTGATTTTTTCTTTTGTGGGCTTGGTTGGAGTCTCTTAAGCGAGGGACAAATTTAATTTGGGATCATTCATCCCCATTTGATTGCCATCTCGGTGCTTTAATGGTAAAGCTGAAGAAAAGTTCTTAGCCAAATAAATAGATTAAACAAGTTTCCATTAACTCCATTGACTAGTCAAAAACTGTTCGGATAGGGTCAGAAATGGATGCTAAATAGAAAAATGTGCTCATTGCTTTTCCTTCAGGCTAATGCAGATGTATTTGCATGGAAACCATTTGACATGCCTAGGATCCCAAGAGAAGCAATAGAGCACAAGTTAGCCATATGATCTGACATACGACCGAAGGAAGCGAAACTACAAATGATTCACTCTGATCAACAAGAAGCCATCTAACAAGAGTTAGACAAACTCTTAGAAGCTAGATTCATTCATGAAGTTTGTCATCCAGATTGGCTTGCGAACACAGTCATGATCAAGAAATCAAATGGTAAGTGGCATATGTACGTTGATTTTACAAGTTTAAATAAATCTTATCCAAAAGATGATTTTCCTTTATCCTGAATTGACCAACTGGTTGACTCAATAGTGGGTTGAGAACTGAAGAGTTTCCTAGATGCATACTCAAGCTATCATCAAATAAGCATGGCATGTGTTCTTACTTGCCTTGACATGTGGGATGTCTTTCATGATCATCATGATCATCAAAACCATACGAGCAAGTTCATGATCAAGTTTTTGGGTTTTTGCTCAAACTTGGTGTATTCTTCTTTTGATTCGAAAAAGGTTAGAACTTTGACATCAATCCCTTGGATTGAATATTGAAATGAGTTCCTGACCTCCATACGAATGTGCATGCCAAGTTACATGAGTTTTGGACCAACCGATCAAAAGTTGCATCACTTTTTCTTTTGGAGTTTGTGCTGATTTTTCTGTTGTTCTTGAGCCGGTCATCCCGACCTTTAGTGCTTCGGTGCACTGTGGTAGCACCACCATCTGAACAAATTAATCCCTCGAGTTTGTTCTTGATTGTTTCTTTTGTGGGCTTGGTTGGAGTCTCTTAAGCGAGGACAAATTTAATTTGGAATCATTCATCCCCATTTGATTGCCATCTCGGTCCTTTAATGGTAAAGCGAAGAAAAGTCCTTAGCCAAATAAATAGATTAAACAAGTTTCCATTGACTCCATTGACTAGTCAAAAACTGTTGGATAGGGTCGAAATGGATGCTAAATAGAAAAATATGCTCATTGCTTTTCCTTCAAAGCTAATGCGAGATGTATTTGCATGGAAACCATTTGACATGCCTAGGATCCCAAGAGAAGTAATAGAGCACAAGTTAGCCATATGACCGACATACGACCAATGAAGCGAAACTACTGATGATTCACTCTCGATCAACAAGAAGCCATCTAACAAGAGTTAGACAGACTCTTAGAAGCTAGATTCATTCATGAAGTTTGTCATCCAGATTGGCTTGCGAACACAGTCATGATCAAGAAATCAAATGGTAAGTGGCATATGTACGTTGATTTTACTAGTTTAAATAAATCTTATCCAAAAGATGATTTTCCTTTATCTGAATTGACCAACTGGTTGACTCAATAGTGGGTTGAGAGCGATGAGTTTCCTAGATGCATACTCAAGCTATCATCAAATAAGCATGGCATGTGTTCTTACTTGCCTTGACATGTGGGATGTCTTTCATGATCATCATGATCATCGAAACCATCTGAGCAAGTTCAAGATCAAGTTTTTGAGTTTTTGCTCAAACTTGGTGTATTCTTCTTTTGATTCGAAAAAGGTTAGAACTTTGACATCAATCCCTTGGATTGAAGATTGAAATCTGTTCCTGACCTCCATACGAAGGTGCATGCCAAGTTACATGAGTTTTGGACCAACCGATCAAAAGTTGCATCACTTTTTCTTTTGGAGTTTGTGCTGATTTTTCTGTTGTTCTTGAGCCCGGTCATCCCGACCTTTAGTGCTTCGGTGCACTGTGGTAGCACCACCATCTGAACAAATTAATCCCTCGGGTTTATTCTTGATTGTTTCTTTTGTGGGCTTGGTTGGACTCTCTTAAGCGAGGACAAATTTAATTTGGGATCATTCATCCCCATTTGATTGCCATCTCGGTCCTTTAATGGTAAAAGTGAAGAAAAGTCCTTAGCCAAATAAATAAATTAAACAAGTTTCCATTGACTCCATTGACTAATCAAAACTGTTCGGATAGGGTCGAAATGGATGCTAAATAGAAAAATGTGCTCATTGCTTTTCCTTCAAAGCTAATGCAGATGTATTTGCATGGAAACCATTTGACATGTCTAGCATCCCAAGAGAAGTAATAGAGCACAAGTTAGCCATATGACGACATACGACGTTGAAGCGAAACTACAAGTGATTCACTCCGATCAACAAGAAGCCATCTAACAAGAGTTAGACAAACTCTTAGAAGCTAGATTCATTCATGAAGTTTGTCATCCAGATTGGCTTGCGAACACAGTCATGATCAAGAAATCAAATGGTAAGTGGCATATGTACGTTGATTTTACTAGTTTAAATAAATCTTATCCAAAAGATGATTTTCCTTTATCTGAATTGACCAACTGGTTGACTCAATAGTGGGTTGAGGCTGATGAGTTTCCTAGATGCATACTCAAGCTATCATCAAATAAGCATGGCATGTGTTCTTAATTGCCTTGACATGTGGGATGTCTTTCATGATCATCATGATCATCAAAACCATCTGAGCAAGTTCAAGATCAAGTTTTTGGGTTTTGCTCAAACTTGGTGTATTCTTCTTTTGATTCGAAAAAGGTTAGAACTTTGACATCAATCCCTTGGATTGAATATTGAAATGAGTTCTGACCTCCATACGAAGGTGCATGCCAAGTTACATGAGTTTTGGACCAACCGATCAAAAGTTGCATCACTTTTCTTTTGGAGTTTGTGCTGATTTTTCTGTTGTTCTTGAGCCCGGTCATCCCGACCTTTAGTGCTCTGGGGCACTGTGGTAGCACCGACCATACAGGCAAATTAATCCCTCGGGTTTGTTCTTGATTTTTTCTTTTGTGGGCTTGGTTGGAGTCTCTTAAGCGAGGGACAAATTTAATTTGGGATCATTCATCCCCATTTGATTGCCATCTCGGTGCTTTAATGGTAAAGCTGAAGAAAAGTTCTTAGCCAAATAAATAGATTAAACAAGTTTCCATTAACTCCATTGACTAGTCAAAAACTGTTCGGATAGGGTCAGAAATGGATGCTAAATAGAAAAATGTGCTCATTGCTTTTCCTTGAGGCTAATGCAGATGTATTTGCATGGAAACCATTTGACATGCCTAGGATCCCAAGAGAAGCAATAGAGCACAAGTTAGCCATATGATCGACATACGACGATGAAGCGAAACTACGATGATTCACTCTCGATCAACAAGAAGCCATCTAACAAGAGTTAGACAAACTCTTAGAAGCTAGATTCATTCATGAAGTTTGTCATCCAGATTGGCTTGCGAACACGGTCATGATCAAGAAATCAAATGGTAAGTGGCATATGTACGTTGATTTTACAAGTTTAAATAAATCTTATCCAAAAGATGATTTTCCTTTATCCTGAATTGACCAACTGGTTGACTCAATAGTGAGTTGAGAACTGAAGAGTTTCCTAGATGCATACTCAAGCTATCATCAAATAAGCATGGCATGTGTTCTTACTTGCCTTGACATGTGGGATGTCTTTCATGATCATCATGATCATCAAAACCATCTGAGCAAGTTCATGATCAAGTTTTTGGGTTTTTGCTCAAACTTGGTGTATTCTTCTTTGATTCGAAAAAGGTTAGAACTTTGACATCAATCCCTTGGATTGAATATTGAAATGAGTTCTGACCTCCATACGAATGTGCATGCCAAGTTACATGAGTTTTGGACCAACCGATCAAAAGTTGCATCACTTTTTCTTTTGGAGTTTGTGCTGATTTTTCTGTTGTTCTTGAGCCCGGTCATCCCGACCTTTAGTGCTTCGGTGCACTGTGGTAGCACCACCATACTGAACAAATTAATCCCTCGGGTTTGTTCTTGATTGTTTCTTTTGTGGGCTTGGTTGGAGTCTCTTAGCGAGGACAAATTTAATTTGGGATCATTCATCCCCATTTGATTGCCATCTCGGTCCTTTAATGGTAAAGTGAAGAAAAGTCCTTAGCCAAATAAATAGATTAAACAAGTTTCCATTGACTCCATTGACTAGTCAAAAACTGTTCGGATAGGGTCGAAATGGATGCTAAATAGAAAAATGTGCTCATTGCTTTTCCTTGAGCTAATGCAGATGTATTTGCATGGAAACCATTTGACATGCCTAGGATCCCAAGAGAAGTAATAGAGCACAAGTTAGCCATATGACCGACATACGACCGGTGAAGCGAAACTACGATGATTCACTCTGATCAACAAGAAGCCATCTAACAAGAGTTAGACAAACTCTTAGAAACTAGATTCATTCATGAAGTTTGTCATCCAGATTGGCTTGCGACACAGTCATGATCAAGAAATCAAATGGTAAGTGGCATATGTACGTTGATTTTACTAGTTTAAATAAATCTTATCCAAAAGATGATTTTCCTTTATCTGAATTGACCAACCTGGTTGACTCAATAGTGGGTTGAGAACTGATGAGTTTCCTAGATGCATACTCAAGCTATCATCAAATAAGCATGGCATGTGTTCTTACTTGCCTTGACATGTGGGATGTCTTTCATGATCATCATGATCATCGAAACCATACGAGCAAGTTCAAGATCAAGTTTTTGAGTTTTTGCTCAAACTTGGTGTATTCTTCTTTTGATTCAAAAAGGTTAGAACTTTGACATCAATCCTTGGATTGAATATTGAAATCTGTTCTGACCTCCATACGAAGGTGCATGCCAAGTTACATGAGTTTTGGACCAACCGATCAAAAGTTGCATCACTTTTTATTTTGGAGTTTGTGCTGATTTTTCTGTTGTTCTTGAGCCCGGTCATCCCGACCTTTAGTGCTTCTGGTGCACCTGTGGTAGCACCAGCCATACAGGGCAAATTAATCCCTCAGGTTTATTCTTGATTGTTTCTTTTGTGGGCTTGGTTGGACTCTCTTAAGCGAGGGACAAATTTAATTTGGGATCATTCATCCCCATTTGATTGCCATCTCGGTCCTTTAATGGTAAAGCTGAAGAAAAGTCCTTAGCAAAATAAATAGATTAAACAAGTTTCCATTGACTCCATTGACTAATCAAAAACTGTTCAGATAGGGTCAGAAATGGATGCTAAATAGAAAAATGTGCTCATTGCTTTTCCTTCAGGCTAATGCAGATGTATTTGCATGGAAACCATTTGACATGCCTAGGATCCCAAGAGAAGTAATAGAGCACAAGTTAGCCATATGACCTGACATACGACCAGTGAAGCAGAAACTACAGTGATTCACTCCTGATCAACAAGAAGCCATCTAACAAGAGTTAGACAAACTCTTAGAAACTAGATTCATTCATGAAGTTTGTCATCCAGATTGGCTTGCGAACACAGTCATGATCAAGAAATCAAATGGTAAGTGGCATATGTACGTTGATTTTACTAGTTTAAATAAATCTTATCCAAAAGATGATTTTCCTTTATCCTGAATTGACCAACTGGTTGACTCAATAGTGGGTTGAGAACTGATGAGTTTCCTAGATGCATACTCAAGCTATCATCAAATAAGCATGGCATGTGTTCTTACTTGCCTTGACATGTGGGATGTCTTTCATGATCATCATGATCATCGAAACCATACGAGCAAGTTCAAGATCAAGTTTTTGAGTTTTTGCTCAAACTTGGTGTATTCTTCGTTTGATTCGAAAAAGGTTAGAACTTTGACATCAATCCCTTGGATTGAATATTGAAATCTGTTCCTGACCTCCATACGAAGGTGCATGCCAAGTTACATGAGTTTTGGACCAACCGATCAAAAGTTGCATCACTTTTTCTTTTGGAGTTTGTGCTGATTTTTCTGTTGTTCTTGAGCCGGTCATCCCGACCTTTAGTGCTTCGGTGCACTGTGGTAGCACCACCATCAGAACAAATTAATCCTCGGGTTTATTCTTGATTGTTTCTTTTGTGGGCTTGGTTGGACTCTCTTAAGCGAGGACAAATTTAATTTGGGATCATTCATCCCCATTTGATTGCCATCTCGGTCCTTTAATGGTAAAGTGAAGAAAAGTCCTTAGCAAAATAAATAGATTAAACAAGTTTCCATTGACTCCATTGACTAATCAAAAGCTGTTCGGATAGAATTAGAAATGGATGCTAAATAGAAAAATGTGCTCATTGCTTTTCCTTGAGCTAATGCAGATGTATTTGCATGGAAACCATTTGACATGCCTAGGATCCCAAGAGAAGTAATAGAGCACAAGTTAGCCATATGACGACATACGACCGGTGAAGCGAAACTACGATGATTCACTCGATCAACAAGAAGCCATCTAACAAGAGTTAGACAAACTCTTAGAAGCTAGATTCATTCATGAAGTTTGTCATCCAGATTGGCTTGCGAACACGGTCATGATCAAGAAATCAAATGGTAAGTGGCATATGTACGTTGATTTTACTAGTTTAAATAAATCTTATCCAAAAGATGATTTTCCTTTATCTGAATTGACCAACTGGTTGACTCAATAGTGGGTTGAGAACCGATGAGTTTCCTAGATGCATACTCAAGCTATCATCAAATAAGCATGGCATGTGTTCTTACTTGCCTTGACATGTGGGATGTCTTTCATGATCATCATGATCATCAAAACCATACGAGCAAGTTCAAGATCAAGTTTTTGGGTTTTTGCTCAAACTTGGTGTATTCTTTTTTGATTCAAAAAGGTTAGAACTTTGACATCAATCCTTGGATTGAATATTGAAATGAGTTCTGACCTCCATACGAAGGTGCATGCCAAGTTACATGAGTTTTGGACCAACCGATCAAAAGTTGCATCACTTTTTCTTTTGGAGTTTGTGCTGATTTTTCTGTTGTTCTTGAGCCGGTCATCCCGACCTTTAGTGCTCTGGTGCACTGTGGTAGCACCGACCATACTGAGGCAAATTAATCCTCGGGTTTATTCTTGATTGTTTCTTTTGTGGGCTTGGTTGGAATCTCTTAGCGAGGACAAATTTAATTTGGGATCATTCATCCCCATTTGATTGCCATCTCGGTCCTTTAATGGTAAAGTGAAGAAAAGTCCTTAGCCAAATAAATAGATTAAACAAGTTTCCATTGACTAGTCAAAAACTGTTAGGATAGGGTCGAAATGGATGCTAAATAGAAAAATGTGCTCATTGCTTTTCCTTCAAAGCTAATGCAGATGTATTTGCATGGAAACCATTTGACATGCCTAGGATCCCAAGAGAAGTAATAGAGCACAAGTTAGCCATATGACGACATACGACCCGTGAAGCATAAACTACGTTGATTCACTCTCGATCAACAAGAAGCCATCTAACAAGAGTTAGACAAACTCTTAGAAGCTAGATTCATTCATGAAGTTTGTCATCCAGATTGGCTTGCGAACACGGTCATGATCAAGAAATCAAATGGTAAGTGGCATATGTACGTTGATTTTACTAGTTTAAATAAATCTTATCCAAAAGATGATTTTCCTTTATCTGAATTGACCAACTGGTTGACTCAATAGTGGGTTGAGAACCGATGAGTTTCCTAGATGCATACTCAAGCTATCATCAAATAAGCATGGCATGTGTTCTTACTTGCCTTGACATGTGGGATGTCTTTCATGATCATCATGATCATCAAACCATACTGAGCAAGTTCAAGATCAAGTTTTTGAGTTTTTGCTCAAACTTGGTGTATTCTTCTTTTGATTCGAAAAAGGTTAGAACTTTGACATCAATCCCTTGGATTGAATATTGAAATGAGTTCCTGACCTCCACACGAAGGTGCATGCCAAGTTACATGAGTTTTGGACCAACCGATCAAAAGTTGCATCACTTTTTCTTTTGGAGTTTGTGCTGATTTTTCTGTTGTTCTTGAGCCCGGTCATCCCGACCTTTAGTGCTTCGGTGCACTGTGGTAGCACCGACCATACTGAACAAATTAATCCCTCAGGTTTGTTCTTGATTGTTTCTTTTGTGGGCTTGGTTGGAGTCTCTTAAGCGAGGGACAAATTTAATTTGGGATCATTCATCCCCATTTGATTGCCATCTCGGTCCTTTAATGGTAAAGCTGAAGAAAAGTCCTTAGCCAAATAAATAGATTAAACAAGTTTCCATTGACTACATTGACTAGTCAAAAACTGTTCGGATAGGGTCAGAAATGGATGCTAAATAGAAAAATGTGCTCATTGCTTTTCCTTCAGGCTAATGCAGATGTATTTGCATGGAAACCATTTGACATGCCTAGGATCCCAAGAGAAGTAATAGAGCACAAGTTAGCCATATGACCTGACATACGACCAGTGAAGCATAAACTACAGTGATTCACTCCTGATCAACAAGAAGCCATCTAACAAGAGTTAGACAAACTCTTAGAAGCTAGATTCATTCATGAAGTTTGTCATCCAGATTGGCTTGCGAACACGGTCATGATCAAGAAATCAAATGGTAAGTGGCATATGTACGTTGATTTTACTAGTTTAAATAAATCTTATCCAAAAGATGATTTTCCTTTATCTGAATTGACCAACTGGTTGACTCAATAGTGGGTTGAGAACTCGATGAGTTTCTAGATGCATCCTCAAGCTATCATCAAATAAGCATGGCATGTGTTCTTACTTGCCTTGACATGTGGGATGTCTTTCAAGATCATCATGATCATCGAAACCATACGAGCAAGTTCAAGATCAAGTTTTTGAGTTTTTGCTCAAACTTGGTGTATTCTTCTTTTGATTCGAAAAAGGTTAGAACTTTGACATCAATCCCTTGGATTGAATATTGAAATGAGTTCCTGACCTCCACACGAAGGTGCATGCCAAGTTACATGAGTTTTGGACCAACCGATCAAAAGTTGCATCACTTTTTCTTTTGGAGTTTGTGCTGATTTTTTGTTGTTCTTGAGCCGGTCATCCCGACCTTTAGTGCTTCGGTGCACTGTGGTAGCACCACCATACAGGGCAAATTAATCCCTCAGGTTTGTTCTTGATTGTTTCTTTTGTGGGCTTGGTTGGAGTCTCTTAAGCGAGGGACAAATTTAATTTGGGATCATTCATCCCCATTTGATTGCCATCTCGGTCCTTTAATGGTAAAGCTGAAGAAAAGTCCTTAGCCAAATAAATAGATTAAACAAGTTTCCATTGACTCCATTGACTAGTCAAAAACTGTTCGGATAGGGTCAGAAATGGATGCTAAATAGAAAAATGTGCTCATTGCTTTTCCTTGAGCTAATGCAGATGTATTTGCATGGAAACCATTTGACATGCCTAGGATCCCAAGAGAAGTAATAGAGCACAAGTTAGCCATATGACCTGACATACGACCAGTGAAGCATAAACTACGATGATTCACTCTGATCAACAAGAAGCCATCTCACAAGAGTTAGACAAACTCTTAGAAGCTAGATTCATTCATGAAGTTTGTCATCCAGATTGGCTTGCGAACACGGTCATGATCAAGAAATCAAATGGTAAGTGGCATATGTACGTTGATTTTACTAGTTTAAATAAATCTTATCCAAAAGATGATTTTCCTTTATCTGAATTGACCAACTGGTTGACTCAATAGTGGGTTGAGAACTGATGAGTTTCCTAGATGCATACTCAAGCTATCATCAAATAAGCATGGCATGTGTTCTTACTTGCCTTGACATGTGGGATGTCTTTCATGATCATCATGATCATCAAAACCATACGAGCAAGTTCAAGATCAAGTTTTTGAGTTTTGCTCAAACTTGGTGTATTCTTCTTTTGATTCAAAAAGGTTAGAACTTTGACATCAATCCCTTGGATTGAATATTGAAATGAGTTCTGACCTCCACACGAAGGTGCATGCCAAGTTACATGAGTTTTGGACCAACCGATCAAAAGTTGCATCACTTTTCTTTTGGAGTTTGTGCTGATTTTTCTGTTGTTCTTGAGCCCGGTCATCCCGACCTTTAGTGCTTCGGTGCACTGTGGTAGCACCGACCATACAGAACAAATTAATCCCTCGGGTTTGTTCTTGATTGTTTCTTTTGTGGGCTTGGTTAGAGTCTCTTAAGCGAGGGACAAATTTAATTTGGGATCATTCATCCCCATTTGATTGCCATCTCGGTCCTTTAATGGTAAAGCGAAGAAAAGTCCTTAGCCAAATAAATAGATTAAACAAGTTTCCATTGACTCCATTGACTAGTCAAAAACTATTCGGATAGGGTCGAAATGGATGCTAAATAGAAAAATGTGCTCATTGCTTTTCCTTCAAAGCTAATGCAGATGTATTTGCATGGAAACCATTTGACATGCCTAGGATCCCAAGAGAAGTAATAGAGCACAAGTTAGCCATATGACGACATACGACCGGTGAAGCATAAACTACGGTGATTCACTCTCGATCAACAAGAAGCCATCTAACAAGAGTTAGACAAACTCTTAGAAGCTAGATTCATTCATGAAGTTTGTCATCCAGATTGGCTTGCGAACACGGTCATGATCAAGAAATCAAATGGTAAGTGGCATATATGCGTTGATTTTATTAGTTTAAAAAATCTTATCCAAAAGATGATTTTCCTTTATCTGAATTGACCAACTGGTTGACTCAATAGTGGGTTGAGAACTGATGAGTTTCCTAGATGCATACTCAAGCTATCATCAAATAAGCATGGCATGTGTTCTTACTTGCCTTGACATGTGGGATGTCTTTCATGATCATCATGATCATCAAAACCATCTGAGCAAGTTCAAGATCAAGTTTTTGGGTTTTTGCTCAAACTTGGTGTATTCTTCTTTTGATTCAAAAAGGTTAGAACTTTGACATCAATCCCTTGGATTGAATATTGAAATGAGTTCTGACCTCCATACGAAGGTGCATGCCAAGTTACATGAGTTTTGGACCAACCGATCAAAAGTTGCATCACTTTTTCTTTTGGAGTTTGTGCTGATTTTTCTGTTGTTCTTGAGCCCGGTCATCCCGACCTTTAGTGCTTACGGTGCACTGTGGTAGCACCAGCCATACTGAACAAATTAATCCCTCGGGTTTGTTCTTGATTGTTTCTTTTGTGGGCTTGGTTGGAGTCTCTTAGCGAGGACAAATTTAATTTGGGATCATTCATCCCCATTTGATTGCCATCTCGGTCCTTTAATGGTAAAGTGAAGAAAAGTCCTTAGCCAAATAAATAGATTAAACAAGTTTCCATTGACTCCATTGACTAGTCAAAAACTGTTCGGATAAATTAGAAATGGATGCTAAATAGAAAAATGTGCTCATTGCTTTTCCTTGAAGCTAATGCAGATGTATTTGCATGGAAACCATTTGACATGCCTAGGATCCCAAGAGAAGTAATAGAGCACAAGTTAGCCATATGACCGACATACGACCGGTGAAGCGAAACTACGATGATTCACTCTCGATCAACAAGAAGCCATCTAACAAGAGTTAGACAAACTCTTAGAAACTAGATTCATTCATGAAGTTTGTCATCCAGATTGGCTTGCGAACACAGTCATGATCAAGAAATCAAATGGTAAGTGGCATATGTACGTTGATTTTACTAGTTTAAATAAATCTTATCCAAAAGATGATTTTCCTTTATCCTGAATTGACCATTTGGTTGACTCAATAGTGGGTTGAGAACCGATGAGTTTCCTAGATGCATACTCAAGCTATCATCAAATAAGCATGGCATGTGTTCTTACTTGCCTTGACATGTGGGATGTCTTTCATGATCATCATGATCATCAATACCATACGGCAAGTTCAAGATCAAGTTTTTGGGTTTTTGCTCAAACTTGGTGTATTCTTCTTTTGATTCGAAAAAGGTTAGAACTTTGACATCAATCCCTTGGATTGAAGATTGAAATGAGTTCCTGACCTCCATACGAAGGTGCATGCCAAGTTACATGAGTTTTGGACCAACCGATCAAAAGTTGCATCACCTTTTCCTTTGGAGTTTGTGTTGATTTTTCTGTTGTTCTTGAGCCCGGTCATCCCTGATGGAAGACGCGGTACTACTCTAGCCGAAAACAAAATTTTTCTACCGTGAACACCCAGGAATCATGCGAGTCAAAGATCATGGAGCATTACCCTTGGAGCACGTTAGCGAAGTAGAGTGGGTGAAGCCTCCCGTGCTCGTTAATCAGACGTAGTCGAGCGTACTCCGATGCTTTCGCCGAGTGCTCGCGTGATTGCCCGAGTGTTTCGCCGAGTGGTCGCCGGACAGCTCGAGTGCTTGCCGAGTGATCGCTGAGTCCTGACGTCTCTCGCCGTGGGTGCACGACGCAGCGGATGTAGATGTGCACGCTACAGAGTTGGAGAGGGTGAAACCGATCGCCGATCGGCGCCGAGGACAGATGTGGCGCCTCTACGGTATCCACACGTCCAGAGGTGAACGCGTCGGCGCCGGTGTGCTAGCACCACGCACGCGACGGCTAGGGTTTTGGCAGGGTAGAGGTCGATGGCTAGGGTTTCGTGGTGGGGAGAACCTTGTGGCAAAGACACCCCATGCCCCTTTATATAGAGTGCACTAACGGGCCTTCTACAATAGAAGCCCATTAGGACTCACGCTAATGGATCTTCTCTGAAGAAATCCATTAGGACGCAGAGAGATCCAAACGTGTAAACCCACTAATGGATCCAATCCATCGGACATGATCCAACCCGTTAAGTGTGTGACCGTTAGGTTCATGCTTAAACGGCATGGCCCTGGAAATCTCTTTTCCAGACCATCAGACAACAGTGGTTCCTAGCAGGACATGTTGTCCCCCGAATGCACAGAATGATCGTATCGGCTGAACCTTGATATACTCATATATCGATCCTTTTGCCACGCGATACCAGTCAAGCTCAAGGCAAGATGTGTGCCATCCTTGTGGTAGCTCGACCCATTCACTCGTCAATGTAATGGATATAATTAAGTGATTAACACTTTAATCACTTTGGCATGGCCATGCACTTTTCCTTATCCATCCACACCGAGGGGCCCGAGATATCTCTCCGTTGTCAAGGAGGGGCAAATTCCATCTTGATCTCTTATATCTCACGTCATGTTTCTTGGCATACCCGTAAGCTACCTTTATAGCTCCCCTCTTACGGAGAAGCATTTGACAGCCCCAAGGTATACAATTACACATGCTGAGAATCAATAAGAATCTCAGGTCGAAGGATCGTATAGGTATACCACTCAAGACTACATCCTGATGGCACTTCTAAGATAACGATCTCATCAGTGTCTCGGAGTGGGTCTATCCAACCCCATGTTCTCTAACATGTGCCCACATTATTGATTTGATATCTCCATATCTATGGTATGTGAAACATTACCATCAATCAATACATGTGCTGGTCAGATCACTATTGTCCCACATAATGATATGTGACCAGGGATCGTTTAGAATAATGTCATATAACCAATATGTTTCACAATTAAGTCATACTCAATGAACAAAGGAATGACATTTATTCATGGAACTGATAAGTACATGAACACAGACGTATGATACAATCATCTCATATGATCGCCTCTAGGGCATATCACCAACAATCCCGACCTTTAGTGCTTCTGGTGCACCTGTGGTAGAACCAGCCATACAGGGCAAATTAATCCCTCAGGTTTGTTCTTGATTGTTTCTTTTGTGGGCTTGGTTGAAGTCTCTTAAGCGAGGGACAAATTTAATTTAGGATCATTCATCCCCATTTGATTGCCATCTGGGTCCTTTAATGGTAAAGCTGAAGAAAAGTCCTTAGCCAAATAAATAGATTAAACAAGTTTCCATTGACTCCATTGACTAATCAAAAACTGTTCGGATAGGGTCAGAAATGGATGCTAAATAGAAAAATGTGCTCATTGCTTTTCCTTCAAAGCTAATGCAGATGTATTTGCATGGAAACCATTTGACATGCCTAGGATCCCAAGAGAAGTAATAGAGCACAAGTTAGCCATATGACTCGACATACGACCAAAGGAAGCGAAACTACAATGATTCACTCGATCAACAAGAAGCCATCTAACAAGAGTTAGACAAACTCTTAGAAGCTAGATTCATTCATGAAGTTTGTCATCCAGATTGGCTTGCGAACACGGTCATGATCAAGAAATCAAATGGTAAGTGGCATATGTACGTTGATTTTACTAGTTTAAATAAATCTTATCCAAAAGATGATTTTCCTTTATCCTGAATTGACCAACTGGTTGACTCAATAGTGGGTTGAGAACTGATGAGTTTCCTAGATGCATACTCAAGCTATCATCAAATAAGCATGGCATGTGTTCTTACTTGCCTTGACATGTGGGATGTCTTTCATGATCATCATGATCATCAAAACCATCTGAGCAAGTTCAAGATCAAGTTTTTGGGTTTTTGCTCAAACTTGGTGTATTCTTCTTTTGATTCGAAAAAGGTTAGAACTTTGACATCAATCCCTTGGATTGAATATTGAAATGAGTTCCTGACCTCCATACGAAGGTGCATGCCAAGTTACATGAGTTTTGGACCAACCGATCAAAAGTTGCATCACTTTTTCTTTTGGAGTTTGTGCTGATTTTTCTGTTGTTCTTGAGCCCGGTCATCCCGACCTTTAGTGCTTCTGGTGCACCTGTGGTAGCACCAGCCATACAGGGCAAATTAATCCCTCAGGTTTGTTCTTGATTGTTTCTTTTGTGGGCTTGGTTGGAGTCTCTTAAGCGAGGGACAAATTTAATTTGGGATCATTCATCCCCATTTGATTGCCATCTCGGTCCTTTAATGGTAAAGCTGAAGAAAAGTCCTTAGCCAAATAAATAGATTAAACAAGTTTCCATTGACTCCATTGACTAATCAAAAACTGTTCGGATAGGGTCAGAAATGGATGCTAAATAGAAAAATGTGCTCATTGCTTTTCCTTCAGGCTAATGCAGATGTATTTGCATGGAAACCATTTGACATGCCTAGGATCCCAAGAGAAGTAATAGAGCACAAGTTAGCCATATGACCGACATACGACCCGGTGAAGCAGAAACTACAGTGATTCACTCCTGATCAACAAGAAGCCATCTAACAAGAGTTAGACAAACTCTTAGAAGCTAGATTCATTCATGAAGTTTGTCATCCAGATTGGCTTGCGAACACAGTCATGATCAAGAAATCAAATGGTAAGTGGCATATGTACGTTGATTTTACTAGTTTAAATAAATCTTATCCAAAAGATGATTTTCCTTTATCTGAATTGACCAACCTGGTTGACTCAATAGTGGGTTGAGGCGATGAGTTTCCTAGATGCATACTCAAGCTATCATCAAATAAGCATGGCATGTGTTCTTACTTGCCTTGACATGTGGGATGTCTTTCATGATCATCATGATCATCAAAACCATCTGAGCAAGTTCAAGATCAAGTTTTTGGGTTTTTGCTCAAACTTGGTGTATTCTTCTTTTGATTCAAAAAGGTTAGAACTTTGACATCAATCCCTGGATTGAATATTGAAATGAGTTCCTGACCTCCATACGAAGGTGCATGCCAAGTTACATGAGTTTTGGACCAACCGATCAAAAGTTGCATCACTTTTTCTTTTGGAGTTTGTGCTGATTTTTCTGTTGTTCTTGAGCCCGGTCATCCCGACCTTTAGTGCTCTGGTGCACTGTGGTAGCACCACCATCTACAGGCAAATTAATCCCTCGGGTTTGTTCTTGATTGTTTCTTTTGTGGGCTTGGTTGGAGTCTCTTAGCGAGGACAAATTTAATTTGGGATCATTCATCCCCATTTGATTGCCATCTCGGTCCTTTAATGGTAAAGTGAAGAAAAGTCCTTAGCCAAATAAATAGATTAAACAAGTTTCCATTGACTCCATTGACTAGTCAAAACTGTTTGGATAGGGTCGAAATGGATGCTAAATAGAAAAATGTGCTCATTGCTTTTCCTTCAAAGCTAATGCAGATGTATTTGCATGGAAACCATTTGACATGCCTAGGATCCCAAGAGAAGTAATAGAGCACAAGTTAGCCATATGACCGACATACGACCAAAGTGAAGCAGAAACTACAGTGATTCACTCCTGATCAACAAGAAGCCATCTAACAAGAGTTAGACAAACTCTTAGAAGCTAGATTCATTCATGAAGTTTGTCATCCAGATTGGCTTGCGAACACAGTCATGATCAAGAAATCAAATGGTAAGTGGCATATGTACGTTGATTTTACTAGTTTAAATAAATCTTATCCAAAAGATGATTTTCCTTTATCCTGAATTGACCAACTGGTTGACTCAATAGTGGGTTGAGAACTGATGAGTTTCCTAGATGCATACTCAAGCTATCATCAAATAAGCATGGCATGTGTTCTTACTTGCCTTGACATGTGGGATGTCTTTCATGATCATCATGATCATCAAAACCATCTGAGCAAGTTCAAGATCAAGTTTTTGGGTTTTTGCTCAAACTTGGTGTATTCTTCTTTTGATTCAAAAAGGTTAGAACTTTGACATCAATCCCTTGGATTGAATATTGAAATGAGTTCCTGACCTCCATACGAAGGTGCATGCCAAGTTACATGAGTTTTGGACCAACCGATCAAAAGTTGCATCACTTTTTCTTTTGGAGTTTGTGCTGATTTTTCTGTTGTTCTTGAGCCCGGTCATCCCGACCTTTAGTGCTTCGGTGCACTGTGGTAGCACCACCATACAGGCAAATTAATCCCTCAGTTTGTTCTTGATTGTTTCTTTTGTGGGCTTGGTTGGAGTCTCTTAGCGAGGACAAATTTAATTTGGGATCATTCATCCCCATTTGATTGCCATCTCGGTCCTTTAATGGTAAAGTGAAGAAAAGTCCTTAGCCAAATAAATAGATTAAACAAGTTTCCATTGACTCCATTGACTAATCAAAACTGTTCGGATAGGGTCGAAATGGATGCTAAATAGAAAAATGTGCTCATTGCTTTTCCTTCAAAGCTAATGCAGATGTATTTGCATGGAAACCATTTGACATGCCTAGGATCCCAAGAGAAGTAATAGAGCACAAGTTAGCCATATGACCCGACATACGACCGGTGAAGCGAAACTACAATGATTCACTCTGATCAACAAGAAGCCATCTAACAAGAGTTAGACAAACTCTTAGAAGCTAGATTCATTCATGAAGTTTGTCATCCAGATTGGCTTACGAACACGGTCATGATCAAGAAATCAAATGGTAAGTGGCATATGTACGTTGATTTTACTAGTTTAAATAAATCTTATCCAAAAGATGATTTTCCTTTATCCTGAATTGACCAATTGGTTGACTCAATAGTGGGTTGAGAACTGATGAGTTTCCTAGATGCATACTCAAGCTATCATCAAATAAGCATGGCATGTGTTCTTACTTGCCTTGACATGTGGGATGTCTTTCATTCATCATGATCATCAAAACCATCTGAGCAAGTTCAAGATCAAGTTTTTGGGTTTTGCTCAAACTTGGTGTATTCTTCTTTTGATTCGAAAAAGGTTAGAACTTTGACATCAATCCCTTGGATTGAATATTGAAATGAGTTCCTGACCTCCATACGAAGGTGCATGCCAAGTTACATGAGTTTTGGACCAACCGATCAAAAGTTGCATCACTTTTTCTTTTGGAGTTTGTGCTGATTTTTCTGTTGTTCTTGAGCCCGGTCATCCCGACCTTTAGTGCTTCTGGTGCACCTGTGGTAGCACCAGCCATACAGGGCAAATTAATCCTCGGGTTTGTTCTTGATTGTTTCTTTTGTGGGCTTGGTTGGAGTCTCTTAAGCGAGGGACAAATTTAATTTGGGATCATTCATCCCCATTTGATTGCCATCTCGGTCCTTTAATGGTAAAGCTGAAGAAAAGTCCTTAGCCAAATAAATAGATTAAACAAGTTTCCATTGACTCCATTGACTAATCAAAAACTGTTCGGATAGGGTCAGAAATGGATGCTAAATAGAAAAATGTGCTCATTGCTTTTCCTTCAGGCTAATGCAGATGTATTTGCATGGAAACCATTTGACATGCCTAGGATCCCAAGAGAAGTAATAGAGCACAAGTTAGCCATATGACCTAACATACGACCAAATGAAGCGTAAACTACGATGATTCACTCTCGATCAACAAGAAGCCATCTAACAAGAGTTAGACAAACTCTTAGAAGCTAGATTCATTCATGAAGTTTGTCATCCAGATTGGCTTGCGAACACGGTCATGATCAAGAAATCAAATGGTAAGTGGCATATGTACGTTGATTTTACTAGTTTAAATAAATCTTATCCAAAAGATGATTTTCCTGAATTACCAATGGTTGACTCAATAGTGGGTTGAGAACTCGATGAGTTTCCTAGATGCATACTCAAGCTATCATCAAATAAGCATGGCATGTGTTCTTACTTGCCTTGACATGTGGGATGTCTTTCATGATCATCATGATCATCAAAACCATACGAGCAAGTTCAAGATCAAGTTTTTGGGTTTTTGCTCAAACTTGGTGTATTCTTCTTTTGATTCGAAAAAGGTTAGAACTTTGACATCAATCCCTTGGATTGAATATTGAAATGAGTTCCTGACCTCCATACGAAGGTGCATGCCAAGTTACATGAGTTTTGGACCAACCGATCAAAAGTTGCATCACTTTTTCTTTTGGAGTTTGTGCTGATTTTTCTGTTGTTCTTGAGCCCGGTCATCCCGACCTTTAGTGCTCCTGGTGCACCTGTGGTAGCACCAGCCATACAGGGCAAATTAATCCCTCAGGTTTGTTCTTGATTGTTTCTTTTGTGGGCTTGGTTGGAGTCTCTAAGCTTAGGACAAATTTAATTTGGGATCATTCATCCCCATTTGATTGCCATCTCGGTCCTTTAATGGTAAAGTGAAGAAAAGTCCTTAGCCAAATAAATAGATTAAACAAGTTTCCATTGACTCCATTGACTAGTCAAAAACTGTTAGGATAGGGTCGAAATGGATGCTAAATAGAAAAATGTGCTCATTGCTTTTCCTTCAAAGCTAATGCAGATGTATTTGCATGGAAACCATTTGACATGCCTAGGATCCCAAGAGAAGTAATAGAGCACAAGTTAGCCATATGACCGACATACGACCAAATGAAGCGAAACTACGAGTGATTCACTCTGATCAACAAGAAGCCATCTAACAAGAGTTAGACAAACTCTTAGAAGCTAGATTCATTCATGAAGTTTGTCATCCAGATTGGCTTGCGAACACGGTCATGATCAAGAAATCAAATGGTAAGTGGCATATGTACGTTGATTTTACTAGTTTAAATAAATATTATCCAAAAGATGATTTTCCTTTATCCTGAATTGACCAATTGGTTGACTCAATAGTGGGTTGAGAACCGATGAGTTTCCTAGATGCATACTCAAGCTATCATCAAATAAGCATGGCATGTGTTCTTACTTGCCTTGACATGTGGGATGTCTTTCATGATCATCATGATCATCAAAACCATCTGAGCAAGTTCAAGATCAAGTTTTTGGGTTTTGCTCAAACTTGGTGTATTCTTCTTTTGATTCGAAAAAGGTTAGAACTTTGACATCAATCCCTTGGATTGAATATTGAAATGAGTTCTGACCTCCATACGAAGGTGCATGCCAAGTTACATGAGTTTTGGACCAACCGATCAAAAGTTGCATCACTTTTTCTTTTGGAGTTTGTGCTGATTTTTCTGTTGTTCTTGAGCCCGGTCATCCCGACCTTTAGTGCTCTGGTGCACTGTGGTAGCACCACCATACAGGCAAATTAATCCCTCGGGTTTGTTCTTGATTGTTTCTTTTGTGGGCTTGGTTGAGTCTCTTAGCGAGGACAAATTTAATTTGGGATCATTCATCCCCATTTGATTGCCATCTCGGTCCTTTAATGGTAAAGTGAAGAAAAGTCCTTAGCCAAATAAATAGATTAAACAAGTTTCCATTGACTCCATTGACTAGTCAAAACTGTTCGGATAGGGTCGAAATGGATGCTAAATAGAAAAATGTGCTCATTGCTTTTCCTTGAGCTAATGCAGATGTATTTGCATGGAAACCATTTGACATGCCTAGGATCCCAAGAGAAGTAATAGAGCACAAGTTAGCCATATGACCGACATACGACCAAATGAAGCGAAACTACAATGATTCACTCGATCAACAAGAAGCCATCTAACAAGAGTTAGACAAACTCTTAGAAGCTAGATTCATTCATGAAGTTTGTCATCCAGATTGGCTTTGTAACACAGTCATGATCAAGAAATCAAATGGTAAGTGGCATATGTACGTTGATTTTACTAGTTTAAATAAATCTTATCCAAAAGATGATTTTCCTTTATCTGAATTGACCAATTGGTTGACTCAATAGTGGGTTGAGAACCGATGAGTTTCCTAGATGCATACTCAAGCTATCATCAAATAAGCATGGCATGTGTTCTTACTTGCCTTGACATGTGGGATGTCTTTCATGATCATCATGATCATCAAAACCATACGAGCAAGTTCAAGATCAAGTTTTTGGGTTTTTGCTCAAACTTGGTGTATTCTTCTTTTGATTCGAAAAAGGTTAGAACTTTGACATCAATCCCTTGGATTGAATATTCAAATGAGTTCCTGACCTCCATACGAAGGTGCATGCCAAGTTACATGAGTTTTGGACCAACCGATCAAACGTTGCATCACTTTTTCTTTTGGAGTTTGTGCTGATTTTTCTGTTGTTCTTGAGCCCGGTCATCCCGACCTTTAGTGCTTCTGTGCACTGTGGTAGCACCACCATACAGGCAAATTAATCCCTCGGGTTTGTTCTTGATTGTTTCTTTTGTGGGCTTGGTTGGAGTCTCTTAGCGAGGACAAATTTAATTTGGGATCATTCATCCCCATTTGATTGCCATCTCGGTCCTTTAATGGTAAAGTGAAGAAAAGTCCTTAGCCAAATAAATAGATTAAACAAGTTTCCATTGACTCCATTGACTAGTCAAAAACTATTCGGATAGGGTCGAAATGGATGCTAAATAGAAAAATGTGCTCATTGCTTTTCCTTCAAAGCTAATGCAGATGTATTTGCATGGAAACCATTTGACATGCCTAGGATCCCAAGAGAAGTAATAGAGCACAAGTTAGCCATATGACCCGACATACGACCAAAGTGAAGCATAAACTACAAGTGATTCACTCTCGATCAACAAGAAGCCATCTAACAAGAGTTAGACAAACTCTTAGAAGCTAGATTCATTCATGAAGTTTGTCATCCAGATTGGCTTGCGAACACGGTCATGATCAAGAAATCAAATGGTAAGTGGCATATGTACGTTGATTTTACTAGTTTAAATAAATCTTATCCAAAAGATGATTTTCCTTTATCTGAATTGACCAACTGGTTGACTCAATAGTGGGTTGAGAACTGATGAGTTTCCTAGATGCATACTCAAGCTATCATCAAATAAGCATGGCATGTGTTCTTACTTGCCTTGACATGTGGGATGTCTTTCATGATCATCATGATCATCAAAACCATACTGAGCAAGTTCAAGATCAAGTTTTTGGGTTTTGCTCAAACTTGGTGTATTCTTCTTTTGATTCGAAAAAGGTTAGAACTTTGACATCAATCCCTTGGATTGAATATTGAAATGAGTTCTGACCTCCATACGAAGGTGCATGCCAAGTTACATGAGTTTTGGACCAACCGATCAAAAGTTGCATCACTTTTTCTTTTGGAGTTTGTGCTGATTTTTCTGTTGTTCTTGAGCCCGGTCATCCCGACCTTTAGTGCTTCGGTGCACTGTGGTAGCACCACCATACAGGCAAATTAATCCCTCAGTTTGTTCTTGATTGTTTCTTTTGTGGGCTTGGTTGGAGTCTCTTAGCGAGGACAAATTTAATTTGGGATCATTCATCCCCATTTGATTGCCATCTCGGTCCTTTAATGGTAAAGTGAAGAAAAGTCCTTAGCCAAATAAATAGATTAAACAAGTTTCCATTGACTCCATTGACTAGTCAAAACTGTTCGGATAGGGTCAGAAATGGATGCTAAATAGAAAAATGTGCTCATTGCTTTTCCTTCAGGCTAATGCAGATGTATTTGCATGGAAACCATTTGACATGCCTAGGATCCCAAGAGAAGTAATAGAGCACAAGTTAGCCATATGACCCGACATACGACCGGTGAAGCGTAAACTACTGATGATTCACTCTCGATCAACAAGAAGCCATCTAACAAGAGTTAGACAAACTCTTAGAAGCTAGATTCATTCATGAAGTTTGTCATCCAGATTGGCTTGTGAACATAGTCATGATCAAGAAATCAAATGGTAAGTGGCATATGTACGTTGATTTTACTAGTTTAAATAAATCTTATCCAAAAGATGATTTTCCTTTATCCTGAATTGACCAACTGGTTGACTCAATAGTGGGTTGAGAACTGATGAGTTTCCTAGATGCATACTCAAGCTATCATCAAATAAGCATGGCATGTGTTCTTACTTGCCTTGACATGTGGGATGTCTTTCATGATCATCATGATCATCAAAACCATACGAGCAAGTTCAAGATCAAGTTTTTGGGTTTTTGCTCAAACTTGGTGTATTCTTCTTTTGATTCGAAAAAGGTTAGAACTTTGACATCAATCCCTTGGATTGAATATTGAAATGAGTTCCTGACCTCCAGACGAAGGTGCATGCCAAGTTACATGAGTTTTGGACCAACCGATCAAAAGTTGCATCACTTTTTCTTTTTGAGTTTGTGCTGATTTTTCTGTTGTTCTTGAGCCGGTCATCCCGACCTTTAGTGCTTCGGTGCACTGTGGTAGCACCACCATACAGGCAAATTAATCCCTCGGGTTTGTTCTTGATTGTTTCTTTTGTGGGCTTGGTTGGAGTCTCTTAGCGAGGACAAATTTAATTTGGGATCATTCATCCCCATTTGATTGCCATCTCGGTCCTTTAATGGTAAAGTGAAGAAAAGTCCTTAGCCAAATAAATAGATTAAACAAGTTTCCATTGACTCCATTGACTAGTCAAAAGCTGTTCGGATAGGGTCGAAATGGATGCTAAATAGAAAAATGTGCTCATTGCTTTTCCTTGAGCTAATGCAGATGTATTTGCATGGAAACCATTTGACATGCCTAGGATCCCAAGAGAAGTAATAGAGCACAAGTTAGCCATATGACCGACATACGACCGGTGAAGCGTAAACTACAAATGATTCACTCTCGATCAACAAGAAGCCATCTAACAAGAGTTAGACAAACTCTTAGAAGCTAGATTCATTCATGAAGTTTGTCATCCAGATTGGCTTGCGAACACAGTCATGATCAAGAAATCAAATGGTAAGTGGCATATGTACGTTGATTTTACTAGTTTAAATAAATCTTATCCAAAAGATGATTTTCCTTTATCTGAATTGACCAACTGGTTGACTCAATAGTGGGTTGAGAACTGATGAGTTTCCTAGATGCATACTCAAGCTATCATCAAATAAGCATGGCATGTGTTCTTACTTGCCTTGACATGTGGGATGTCTTTCATGATCATCATGATCATCAAAACCATACGAGCAAGTTCAAGATCAAGTTTTTGGGTTTTTGCTCAAACTTGGTGTATTCTTCTTTTGATTCGAAAAAGGTTAGAACTTTGACATCAATCCCTTGGATTGAATATTGAAATGAGTTCCTGACCTCCATACGAAGGTGCATGCCAAGTTACATGAGTTTTGGACCAACCGATCAAAAGTTGCATCACTTTTTCTTTTGGAGTTTGTGCTGATTTTTCTGTTGTTCTTGAGCCCGGTCATCCCGACCTTTAGTGCTTCGGTGCACTGTGGTAGCACCAGCCATACAGGGCAAATTAATCCCTCAGGTTTGTTCTTGATTATATCTTTTGTGGGCTTGGTTGGAGTCTCTTAAGCGAGGGACAAATTTAATTTGGGATCATTCATCCCCATTTGATTGCCATCTCGGTCCTTTAATGGTAAAGTGAAGAAAAGTCCTTAGCCAAATAAATAGATTAAACAAGTTTCCATTGACTCCATTGACTAATCAAAAGCTGTTCGGATAGGGTCGAAATGGATGCTAAATAGAAAAATGTGCTCATTGCTTTTCCTTCAAAGCTAATGCAGATGTATTTGCATGGAAACCATTTGACATGCCTAGGATCCCAAGAGAAGTAATAGAGCACAAGTTAGCCATATGACCCGACATACGACCGGTGAAGCGAAACTACGATGATTCACTCTCGATCAACAAGAAGCCATCTAACAAGAGTTAGACAAACTCTTAGAAGCTAGATTCATTCATGAAGTTTGTCATCCAGATTGGCTTGCGAACACAGTCATGATCAAGAAATCAAATGGTAAGTGGCATATGTACGTTGATTTTACTAGTTTAAATAAATCTTATCCAAAAGATGATTTTCCTTTATCTGAATTGACCAACTGGTTGACTCAATAGTGGGTTGAGAACTGATGAGTTTCCTAGATGCATACTCAAGCTATCATCAAATAAGCATGGCATGTGTTCTTACTTGCCTTGACATGTGGGATGTCTTTCATGATCATCATGATCATCAAAACCATACGAGCAAGTTCAAGATCAAGTTTTTGGGTTTTGCTCAAACTTGGTGTATTCTTCTTTTGATTCGAAAAAGGTTAGAACTTTGACATCAATCCCTTGGATTGAATATTGAAATGAGTTCCTGACCTCCATACGAAGGTGCATGCCAAGTTACATGAGTTTTGGACCAACCGATCAAAAGTTGCATCACTTTTTCTTTTGGAGTTTGTGCTGATTTTTCTGTTGTTCTTGAGCCGGTCATCCCGACCTTTAGTGCTTCGGTGCACCTGTGGTAGCACCGACCATACAGGCAAATTAATCCCTCGGGTTTGTTCTTGATTGTTTCTTTTGTGGGCTTGGTTGGAGTCTCTAAGCGAGGACAAATTTAATTTGGGATCATTCATCCCCATTTGATTGCCATCTCGGTCCTTTAATGGTAAAAGTGAAGAAAAGTCCTTAGCCAAATAAATAGATTAAACAAGTTTCCATTGACTCCATTGACTAGTCAAAAACTGTTAGGATAGGGTCGAAATGGATGCTAAATAGAAAAATGTGCTCATTGCTTTTCCTTCAGGCTAATGCAGATGTATTTGCATGGAAACCATTTGACATGCCTAGGATCCCAAGAGAAGTAATAGAGCACAAGTTAGCCATATGACCTGACATACGACCAGTGAAGCGGAAACTACAATGATTCACTCCTGATCAACAAGAAGCCATCTAACAAGAGTTAGACAAACTCTTAGAAGCTAGATTCATTCATGAAGTTTGTCATCCAGATTGGCTTGTGAACATAGTCATGATCAAGAAATCAAATGGTAAGTGGCATATGTACGTTGATTTTACTAGTTTAAATAAATCTTATCCAAAAGATGATTTTCCTTTATCCTGAATTGACCAACTGGTTGACTCAATAGTGGGTTGAGAAGCGATGAGTTTCCTAGATGCATACTCAAGCTATCATCAAATAAGCATGGCATGTGTTCTTACTTGCCTTGACATGTGGGATGTCTTTCATGATCATCATGATCATCAAAACCATCTGAGCAAGTTCAAGATCAAGTTTTTGGGTTTTGCTCAAACTTGGTGTATTCTTCTTTTGATTCGAAAAAGGTTAGAACTTTGACATCAATCCCTTGGATTGAATATTGAAATGAGTTCCTGACCTCCATACGAAGGTGCATGCCAAGTTACATGAGTTTTGGACCAACCGATCAAAAGTTGCATCACTTTTTCTTTTGGAGTTTGTGCTGATTTTTCTGTTGTTCTTGAGCCCGGTCATCCCGACCTTTAGTGCTTCTGGTGCACCTGTGGTAGCACCAGCCATACAGGGCAAATTAATCCCTCAGGTTTGTTCTTGATTGTTTCTTTTGTGGGCTTGGTTGGAGTCTCTTAGCGAGGACAAATTTAATTTGGGATCATTCATCCCCATTTGATTGCCATCTCGGTCCTTTAATGGTAAAGCTGAAGAAAAGTCCTTAGCCAAATAAATAGATTAAACAAGTTTCCATTGACTCCATTGACTAATCAAAAACTGTTCGGATAGGGTCAGAAATGGATGCTAAATAGAAAAATGTGCTCATTGCTTTTCCTTCAAAGCTAATGCAGATGTATTTGCATGGAAACCATTTGACATGCCTAGGATCCCAAGAGAAGTAATAGAGCACAAGTTAGCCATATGACGACATACGACAAAGGAAGCGAAACTACAGTGATTCACTCCTGATCAACAAGAAGCCATCTAACAAGAGTTAGACAAACTCTTAGAAGCTAGATTCATTCATGAAGTTTGTCATCCAGATTGGCTTGCGAACACAGTCATGATCAAGAAATCAAATGGTAAGTGGCATATGTACGTTGATTTTACTAGTTTAAATAAATCTTATCCAAAAGATGATTTTCCTTTATCTGAATTGACCAATGGTTGACTCAATAGTGGGTTGAGAACTGATGAGTTTCCTAGATGCATACTCAAGCTATCATCAAATAAGCATGGCATGTGTTCTTACTTGCCTTGACATGTGGGATGTCTTTCATGATCATCATGATCATCAAAACCATACGAGCAAGTTCAAGATCAAGTTTTTGGGTTTTTGCTCAAACTTGGTGTATTCTTCTTTTGATTCGAAAAAGGTTAGAACTTTGACATCAATCCCTTGGATTGAATATTGAAATGAGTTCCTGACCTCCATACGAAGGTGCATGCCAAGTTACATGAGTTTTGGACCAACCGATCAAAAGTTGCATCACTTTTTCTTTTGGAGTTTGTGCTGATTTTTCTGTTGTTCTTGAGCCCGGTCATCCCGACCTTTAGTGCTTCGGTGCACTGTGGTAGCACCGACCATACAGGCAAATTAATCCCTCGGGTTTGTTCTTGATTGTTTCTTTTGTGGGCTTGGTTGGAGTCTCTTAGCGAGGACAAATTTAATTTGGGATCATTCATCCCCATTTGATTGCCATCTCGGTCCTTTAATGGTAAAGTGAAGAAAAGTCCTTAGCCAAATAAATAGATTAAACAAGTTTCCATTGACTCCATTGACTAGTCAAAAACTGTTCGGATAGGGTCGAAATGGATGCTAAATAGAAAAATGTGCTCATTGCTTTTCCTTCAAAGCTAATGCAGATGTATTTGCATGGAAACCATTTGACATGCCTAGGATCCCAAGAGAAGTAATAGAGCACAAGTTAGCCATATGACCTAACATACGACCAAAGTGAAGCGAAACTACAAATGATTCACTCGATCAACAAGAAGCCGTCTAACAAGAGTTAGACAAACTCTTAGAAGCTAGATTCATTCATGAAGTTTGTCATCCAGATTGGCTTGAGAACACAGTCATGATCAAGAAATCAAATGGTAAGTATCATATGTACGTTGATTTTACTAGTTTAAATAAATCTTATCCAAAAGATGATTTTCCTTTATCCTGAATTGACCAACTGGTTGACTCAATAGTGGGTTGAGAACTGATGAGTTTCCTAGATGCATACTCAAGCTATCATCAAATAAGCATGGCATGTGTTCTTACTTGCCTTGACATGTGGGATGTCTTTCATGATCATCATGATCATCAAAACCATCTGAGCAAGTTCAAGATCAAGTTTTTGGGTTTTGCTCAAACTTGGTGTATTCTTCTTTTGATTCAAAAAGGTTAGAACTTTGACATCAATCCCTTGGATTGAATATTGAAATGAGTTCTGACCTCCATACGAAGGTGCATGCCAAGTTACATGAGTTTTGGACCAACCGATCAAAAGTTGCATCACTTTTTCTTTTGGAGTTTGTGCTGATTTTTCTGTTGTTCTTGAGCCGGTCATCCCGACCTTTAGTGCTTCGGTGCACCTGTGGTAGCACCCACCATCAGGCAAATTAATCCCTCAGGTTTGTTCTTGATTGTTTCTTTTGTGGGCTTGGTTGGAGTCTCTTAGCGAGGACAAATTTAATTTGGGATCATTCATCCCCATTTGATTACCATCTCGGTCCTTTAATGGTAAAGCTGAAGAAAAGTCCTTAGCCAAATAAATAGATTAAACAAGTTTCCATTGACTCCATTGACTAATCAAAAACTGTTCGGATAGGGTCAGAAATGGATGCTAAATAGAAAAATGTGCTCATTGCTTTTCCTTCAGGCTAATGCAGATGTATTTGCATGGAAACCATTTGACATGCCTAGGATCCCAAGAGAAGTAATAGAGCACAAGTTAGCCATATGACCTAACATACGACCAGTGGAGCATAAACTACAGTGATTCACTCCTGATCAACAAGAAGCCATCTAACAAGAGTTAGACAAACTCTTAGAAGCTAGATTCATTCATGAAGTTTGTCATCCAGATTGGCTTGCGAACACAGTCATGATCAAGAAATCAAATGGTAAGTGGCATATGTACGTTGATTTTACTAGTTTAAATAAATCTTATCCAAAAGATGATTTTCCTTTATCCTGAATTGACCAACTGGTTGACTCAATAGTGGGTTGAGAACTGATGAGTTTCCTAGATGCATACTCAAGCTATCATCAAATAAGCATGGCATGTGTTCTTACTTGCCTTGACATGTGGGATGTCTTTCATGATCATCATGATCATCAAAACCATACGAGCAAGTTCAAGATCAAGTTTTTGGGTTTTTGCTCAAACTTGGTGTATTCTTCTTTTGATTCGAAAAAGGTTAGAACTTTGACATCAATCCCTTGGATTGAATATTGAAATGAGTTCCTGACCTCCATACGAAGGTGCATGCCAAGTTACATGAGTTTTGGACCAACCGATCAAAAGTTGCATCACTTTTTCTTTTGGAGTTTGTGCTGATTTTTCTGTTGTTCTTGAGCCCGGTCATCCCGACCTTTAGTGCTTCTGGTGCACCTGTGGTAGCACCAGCCATACAGGCAAATTAATCCTCGGGTTTGTTCTTGATTGTTTCTTTTGTGGGCTTGGTTGGAGTCTCTTAGCGAGGACAAATTTAATTTGGGATCATTCATCCCCATTTGATTGCCATCTCGGTCCTTTAATGGTAAAGTGAAGAAAAGTCCTTAGCCAAATAAATAGATTAAACAAGTTTCCATTGACTCCATTGACTAGTCAAAAACTGTTCGGATAGGGTCGAAATGGATGCTAAATAGAAAAATGTGCTCATTGCTTTTCCTTCAAAGCTAATGCAGATGTATTTGCATGGAAACCATTTGACATGCCTAGGATCCCAAGAGAAGTAATAGAGCACAAGTTAGCCATATGACGACATACGACCAAATGAAGGTAAACTACAATGATTCACTCTCGATCAACAAGAAGCCATCTAACAAGAGTTAGACAAACTCTTAGAAGCTAGATTCATTCATGAAGTTTGTCATCCAGATTGGCTTGCGAACACAGTCATGATCAAGAAAGCAAACGGTAAGTAGCATATGTGCGACGATTTTACTAGTTTAAATAAAGTTTGTCCAAAAGACGATTTTCCTTTACCCCGAATTGACCAATGGTTGACTCAATAGTGGGTTGCGAAATAATGAATTTACTAATCGCATACTCAAGTTATTATCAAATAAGCATGGCATGTGTTCTTACTTGCCTTGACATGTGGGATGTCTTTCATGATCATCATGATCATCAAAACCATACGAGCAAGTTCAAGATCAAGTTTTTGGGTTTTTGCTCAAACTTGGTGTATTCTTCTTTTGATTCAAAAAGGTTAGAACTTTGACATCAATCCCTTGGATTGAATATTGAAATGAGTTCTGACCTCCATACGAAGGTGCATGCCAAGTTACATGAGTTTTGGACCAACCGATCAAAAGTTGCATCACTTTTTCTTTTGGAGTTTGTGCTGATTTTTCTGTTGTTCTTGAGCCCGGTCATCCCGACCTTTAGTGCTTCGTGCACTGTGGTAGCACCGACCATACAGGCAAATTAATCCCTCAGTTTGTTCTTGATTGTTTCTTTTGTGGGCTTGGTTGGAGTCTCTTAGCTTAGGACAAATTTAATTTGGGATCATTCATCCCCATTTGATTGCCATCTCGGTCCTTTAATGGTAAAGTGAAGAAAAGTCCTTAGCCAAATAAATAGATTAAACAAGTTTCCATTGACTCCATTGACTAGTCAAAAACTGTTCGGATAGGGTCGAAATGGATGCTAAATAGAAAAATGTGCTCATTGCTTTTCCTTCAGGCTAATGCAGATGTATTTGCATGGAAACCATTTGACATGCCTAGGATCCCAAGAGAAGTAATAGAGCACAAGTTAGCCATATGACCTAACATACGACCAAAGGAAGCATAAACTACAGTGATTCACTCCTGATCAACAAGAAGCCATCTAACAAGAGTTAGACAAACTCTTAGAAGCTAGATTCATTCATGAAGTTTGTCATCCAGATTGGCTTGCGAACACAGTCATGATCAAGAAATCAAATGGTAAGTGGCATATGTACGTTGATTTTACTAGTTTAAATAAATATTATCCAAAAGATGATTTTCCTTTATCCTGAATTGGCCAACTGGTTGACTCAATAGTGGGTTGAGAACTGATGAGTTTCTTGATGCATACTCAAGCTATCATCAAATAAGCATGGCATGTGTTCTTACTTGCCTTGACATGTGGGATGTCTTTCATGATCATCATGATCATCAAAACCATACGAGCAAGTTCAAGATCAAGTTTTTGGGTTTTTGCTCAAACTTGGTGTATTCTTCTTTTGATTCGAAAAAGGTTAGAACTTTGACATCAATCCCTTGGATTGAAGATTGAAATGAGTTCCTGACCTCCATACGAAGGTGCATGCCAAGTTACATGAGTTTTGGACCAACCGATCAAAAGTTGCATCACTTTTTCTTTTGGAGTTTGTGCTGATTTTTCTGTTGTTCTTGAGCCCGGTCATCCCGACCTTTAGTGCTTCTGGTGCACCTGTGGTAGCACCAGCCATACAGGGCAAATTAATCCCTCAGGTTTGTTCTTGATTGTTTCTTTTGTGGGCTTGGTTGGAGTCTCTTAAGCGAGGGACAAATTTAATTTGGGATCATTCATCCCCATTTGATTGCCATCTCGGTCCTTTAATGGTAAAGCTGAAGAAAAGTCCTTAGCCAAATAAATAGATTAAACAAGTTTCCATTGACTCCATTGACTAATCAAAAACTGTTCGGATAGGGTCGAAATGGATGCTAAATAGAAAAATGTGCTCATTGCTTTTCCTTGAGCTAATGCAGATGTATTTGCATGGAAACCATTTGACATGCCTAGGATCCCAAGAGAAGTAATAGAGCACAAGTTAGCCATATGACCCGACATACGACCAAAGGAAGCATAAACTACAAATGATTCACTCGATCAACAAGAAGCCATCTAACAAGAGTTAGACAAACTCTTAGAAGCTAGATTCATTCATGAAGTTTGTCATCCAGATTGGCTTGCGAACAGTCATGATCAAGAAATCAAATGGTAAGTGGCATATGTACGTTGATTTTACTAGTTTAAATAAATCTTATCCAAAAGATGATTTTCCTTTATCTGAATTGACCAACTGGTTGACTCAATAGTGGGTTGAGAACCGATGAGTTTCTAGATGCATACTCAAGCTATCATCAAATAAGCATGGCATGTGTTCTTACTTGCCTTGACATGTGGGATGTCTTTCATGATCATCATGATCATCAAAACCATACGAGCAAGTTCAAGATCAAGTTTTTGGGTTTTGCTCAAACTTGGTGTATTCTTCTTTTGATTCAAAAAGGTTAGAACTTTGACATCAATCCCTTGGATTGAATATTGAAATGAGTTCTGACCTCCATACGAAGGTGCATGCCAAGTTACATGAGTTTTGGACCAACCGATCAAAAGTTGCATCACTTTTTCTTTTGGAGTTTGTGCTGATTTTTCTGTTGTTCTTGAGCCCGGTCATCCCGACCTTTAGTGCTTCGGTGCACTGTGGTAGCACCACCATACAGGCAAATTAATCCCTCGGGTTTGTTCTTGATTGTTTCTTTTGTGGGCTTGGTTGGAGTCTCTTAGCGAGGACAAATTTAATTTGGGATCATTCATCCCCATTTGATTGCCATCTCGGTCCTTTAATGGTAAAGTGAAGAAAAGTCCTTAGCCAAATAAATAGATTAAACAAGTTTCCATTGACTCCATTGACTAGTCAAAACTGTTCGGATAGGGTCGAAATGGATGCTAAATAGAAAATGTGCTCATTGCTTTTCCTTCAAAGCTAATGCAGATGTATTTGCATGGAAACCATTTGACATGCCTAGGATCCCAAGAGAAGTAATAGAGCACAAGTTAGCCATATGACCTAACATACGACAAAGTGAAGCGAAACTACAAGTGATTCACTCTCGATCAACAAGAAGCCATCTAACAAGAGTTAGACAAACTCTTAGAAGCTAGATTCATTCATGAAGTTTGTCATCCAGATTGGCTTGCGAACACAGTCATGATCAAGAAATCAAATGGTAAGTGGCATATGTACGTTGATTTTACTAGTTTAAATAAATCTTATCCAAAAGATGATTTTCCTTTATCCTGAATTGACCAACCTGGTTGACTCAATAGTGGGTTGAGAACTGATGAGTTTCCTAGATGCATACTCAAGCTATCATCAAATAAGCATGGCATGTGTTCTTACTTGCCTTGACATGTGGGATGTCTTTCATGATCATCATGATCATCAAAACCATACGAGCAAGTTCAAGATCAAGTTTTTGGGTTTTGCTCAAACTTGGTGTATTCTTCTTTTGATTCAAAAGGTTAGAACTTTGACATCAATCCCTTGGATTGAATATTCAAATGAGTTCTGACCTCCATACGAAGGTGCATGCCAAGTTACATGAGTTTTGGACCAACCGATCAAAAGTTGCATCACTTTTTCTTTTGGAGTTTGTGCTGATTTTTCTGTTGTTCTTGAGCCCGGTCATCCCGACCTTTAGTGCTTCGGTGCACTGTGGTAGCACCACCATACAGGCAAATTAATCCCTCAGGTTTGTTCTTGATTGTTTCTTTTGTGGGCTTGGTTGGAGTCTCTTAGCGAGGACAAATTTAATTTGGGATCATTCATCCCCATTTGATTGCCATCTCGGTCCTTTAATGGTAAAGCGAAGAAAAGTCCTTAGCCAAATAAATAGATTAAACAAGTTTCCATTGACTCCATTGACTAGTCAAAAACTATTCGGATAGGGTCGAAATGGATGCTAAATAGAAAAATGTGCTCATTGCTTTTCCTTGAGCTAATGCAGATGTATTTGCATGGAAACCATTTGACATGCCTAGGATCCCAAGAGAAGTAATAGAGCACAAGTTAGCCATATGACCCGACATACGACCCGGTGAAGGTAAACTACGGTGATTCACTCTCGATCAACAAGAAGCCATCTAACAAGAGTTAGACAAACTCTTAGAAGCTAGATTCATTCATGAAGTTTGTCATCCAGATTGGCTTGTAACACGTCATGATCAAGAAATCAAATGGTAAGTGGCATATGTACGTTGATTTTACTAGTTTAAATAAATATTATCCAAAAGATGATTTTCCTTTATCCCTGAATTGGCCAACTGGTTGACTCAATAGTGGGTTGAGAGCGATGAGTTTCCTAGATGCATACTCAAGCTATCATCAAATAAGCATGGCATGTGTTCTTACTTGCCTTGACATGTGGGATGTCTTTCATGATCATCATGATCATCAAAACCATCTGAGCAAGTTCAAGATCAAGTTTTTGGGTTTTGCTCAAACTTGGTGTATTCTTCTTTTGATTCAAAAAGGTTAGAACTTTGACATCAATCCCTTGGATTGAATATTGAAATGAGTTCTGACCTCCATACGAAGGTGCATGCCAAGTTACATGAGTTTTGGACCAACCGATCAAAAGTTGCATCACTTTTTCTTTTGGAGTTTGTGCTGATTTTTCTGTTGTTCTTGAGCCGGTCATCCCGACCTTTAGTGATCTGGTGCACTGTGGTAGCACCACCATACAGGGCAAATTAATCCCTCAGGTTTGTTCTTGATTGTTTCTTTTGTGGGCTTGGTTGGAGTCTCTTAAGCGAGGGACAAATTTAATATGGGATCATTCATCCCCATTTGATTGCCATCTCGGTCCTTTAATGGTAAAGTCAAGAAAAGTCCTTAGCCAAATAAATAGATTAAACAAGTTTCCATTGACTCCATTGACTAGTCAAAAACTGTTCGGATAGGGTCAGAAATGGATGCTAAATAGAAAAATGTGCTCATTGCTTTTCCTTCTAGCTAATGCAGATGTATTTGCATGGAAACCATTTGACATGCCTAGGATCCCAAGAGAAGTAATAGAGCACAAGTTAGCCATATGACCTGACATACGACCAAATGAAGCGTAAACTACAAGTGATTCACTCCTGATCAACAAGAAGCCATCTAACAAGAGTTAGACAAACTCTTAGAAGCTAGATTCATTCATGAAGTTTGTCATCCAGATTGGCTTGCGAACACAGTCATGATCAAGAAATCAAATGGTAAGTGGCATATGTACGTTGATTTTACTAGTTTAAATAAATATTATCCAAAAGATGATTTTCCTTTATCTGAATTGACCAACTGGTTGACTCAATAGTGGGTTGAGAACTGATGAGTTTCCTAGATGCATACTCAAGCTATCATCAAATAAGCATGGCATGTGTTCTTACTTGCCTTGACATGTGGGATGTCTTTCATGATCATCATGATCATCAAAACCATACGAGCAAGTTCAAGATCAAGTTTTTGGGTTTTTGCTCAAACTTGGTGTATTCTTCTTTTGATTTGAAAAAGGTTAGAACTTTGACATCAATCCCTTGGATTGAATATTGAAATGAGTTCCTGACCTCCATACGAAGGTGCATGCCAAGTTACATGAGTTTTGGACCAACCGATCAAAAGTTGCATCACTTTTTCTTTTGGAGTTTGTGCTGATTTTTCTGTTGTTCTTGAGCCCGGTCATCCCGACCTTTAGTGCTTCTGGTGCACCTGTGGTAGCACCAGCCATACAGGGCAAATTAATCCCTCAGGTTTGTTCTTGATTGTTTCTTTTGTGGGCTTGGTTGGAGTCTCTTAAGCGAGGGACAAATTTAATTTGGGATCATTCATCCCCATTTGATTGCCATCTCGGTCCTTTAATGGTAAAGCAGAAGAAAAGTCCTTAGCCAAATAAATAGATTAAACAAGTTTCCATTGACTCCATTGACTAGTCAAAAACTATTCGGATAGGGTCAGAAATGGATGCTAAATAGAAAAATGTGCTCATTGCTTTTCCTTCAGGCTAATGCAGATGTATTTGCATGGAAACCATTTGACATGCCTAGGATCCCAAGAGAAGTAATAGAGCACAAGTTAGCCATATGACCGACATACGACCGGTGAAGCATAAACTACGATGATTCACTCGATCAACAAGAAGCCATCTAACAAGAGTTAGACAAACTTTTAGAAGCTAGATTCATTCATGAAGTTTGTCATCCAGATTGGCTTGTGAACATAGTCATGATCAAGAAATCAAATGGTAAGTGGCATATGTACGTTGATTTTACTAGTTTAAATAAATATTATCCAAAAGATGATTTTCCTTTATCCTGAATTGACCAACTGGTTGACTCAATAGTGGGTTGAGAACTGATGAGTTTCCTAGATGCATACTCAAGCTATCATCAAATAAGCATGGCATGTGTTCTTACTTGCCTTGACATGTGGGATGTCTTTCATGATCATCATGATCATCAAAACCATACGAGCAAGTTCAAGATCAAGTTTTTGGGTTTTTGCTCAAACTTGGTGTATTCTTCTTTTGATTCAAAAAGGTTAGAACTTTGACATCAATCCCTTGGATTGAATATTCAAATGAGTTCCTGACCTCCATACGAAGGTGCATGCCAAGTTACATGAGTTTTGGACCAACCGATCAAAAGTTGCATCACTTTTTCTTTTGGAGTTTGTGCTGATTTTTCTGTTGTTCTTGAGCCCGGTCATCCCGACCTTTAGGGATCCTGGTGCACCTGTGGTAGCACCACCATACAGGCAAATTAATCCTCGGGTTTGTTCTTGATTGTTTCTTTTGTGGGCTTGGTTGGAGTCTCTTAGCGAGGACAAATTTAATTTGGGATCATTCATCCCCATTTGATTGCCATCTCGGTCCTTTAATGGTAAAGTGAAGAAAAGTCCTTAGCCAAATAAATAGATTAAACAAGTTTCCATTGACTCCATTGACTAATCAAAAACTGTTCGGATAGGGTCGAAATGGATGCTAAATAGAAAAATGTGCTCATTGCTTTTCCTTGAGCTAATGCAGATGTATTTGCATGGAAACCATTTGACATGCCTAGGATCCCAAGAGAAGTAATAGAGCACAAGTTAGCCATATGACACGACATACGACCAAATGAAGCATAAACTACAAAGTGATTCACTCTGATCAACAAGAAGCCATCTAACAAGAGTTAGACAAACTCTTAGAAGCTAGATTCATTCATGAAGTTTGTCATCCAGATTGGCTTGCGTAACACAGTCATGATCAAGAAATCAAATGGTAAGTGGCATATGTACGTTGATTTTACTAGTTTAAATAAATATTATCCAAAAGATGATTTTCCTTTATCTGAATTGACCAACCTGGTTGACTCAATAGTGGGTTGAGAACCGATGAGTTTCCTAGATGCATACTCAAGCTATCATCAAATAAGCATGGCATGTGTTCTTACTTGCCTTGACATGTGGGATGTCTTTCATGATCATCATGATCATCAAAACCATACGAGCAAGTTCAAGATCAAGTTTTTGGGTTTTTGCTCAAACTTGGTGTATTCTTCTTTGATTCAAAAAGGTTAGAACTTTGACATCAATCCCTTGGATTGAATATTGAAATGAGTTCTGACCTCCATACGAAGGTGCATGCCAAGTTACATGAGTTTTGGACCAACCGATCAAAAGTTGCATCACTTTTTCTTTTGGAGTTTGTGCTGATTTTTCTATTGTTCTTGAGCCCGGTCATCCCGACCTTTAGTGCTCTCGTGCACTGTGGTAGCACCACCATACAAGGCAAATTAATCCCTCGGGTTTGTTCTTGATTGTTTCTTTTGTGGGCTTGGTTGGAGTCTCTTAGCGAGGACAAATTTAATTTGGGATCATTCATCCCCATTTGATTGCCATCTCGGTCCTTTAATGGTAAAGCTGAAGAAAAGTCCTTAGCCAAATAAATAGATTAAACAAGTTTCCATTGACTCCATTGACTAGTCAAAAACTGTTCGGATAGGGTCAGAAATGGATGCTGAATAGAAAATGTGCTCATTGCTTTTCCTTCAGGCTAATGCAGATGTATTTGCATGGAAACAATTTGACATGCCTAGGATCCCAAGAGAAGTAATAGAGCACAAGTTAGCCATATGACCTAACATACGACCAGTGAAGCAGAAACTACAGTGATTCACTCCTGATCAACAAGAAGCCATCTAACAAGAGTTAGACAAACTCTTAGAAGCTAGATTCATTCATGAAGTTTGTCATCCAGATTGGCTTGCGAACACAGTCATGATCAAGAAATCAAATGGTAAGTGGCATATGTACGTTGATTTTACTAGTTTAAATAAATCTTATCCAAAAGATGATTTTCCTTTATCCTGAATTGACCAACTGGTTGACTCAATAGTGGGTTGAGAACTGATGAGTTTCCTAGATGCATACTCAAGCTATCATCAAATAAGCATGGCATGTGTTCTTACTTGCCTTGACATGTGGGATGTCTTTCATGATCATCATGATCATCAAAACCATCTGAGCAAGTTCAAGATCAAGTTTTTGGGTTTTTGCTCAAACTTGGTGTATTCTTCTTTTGATTCGAAAAAGGTTAGAACTTTGACATCAATCCCTTGGATTGAATATTCAAATGAGTTCCTGACCTCCATACGAAGGTGCATGCCAAGTTACATGAGTTTTGGACCAACCGATCAAAAGTTGCATCACTTTTTCTTTTGGAGTTTGTGCTGATTTTTCTGTTGTTCTTGAGCCGGTCATCCCGACCTTTAGTGCTTCGGTGCACTGTGGTAGCACCACCATGCAGGCAAATTAATCCCTCGGGTTTGTTCTTGATTGTTTCTTTTGTGGGCTTGGTTGGAGTCTCTTAGCGAGGACAAATTTAATTTGGGATCATTCATCCCCATTTGATTGCCATCTCGGTCCTTTAATGGTAAAGCAGAAGAAAAGTCCTTAGCCAAATAAATAGATTAAACAAGTTTCCATTGACTCCATTGACTAGTCAAAAACTATTCGGATAGGGTCGAAATGGATGCTAAATAGAAAAATGTGCTCATTGCTTTTCCTTCAGGCTAATGCAGATGTATTTGCATGGAAACCATTTGACATGCCTAGGATCCCAAGAGAAGTAATAGAGCACAAGTTAGCCATATGACCTGACATACGACCAGTGAAGCATAAACTACAGTGATTCACTCCTGATCAACAAGAAGCCATCTAACAAGAGTTAGACAAACTCTTAGAAGCTAGATTCATTCATGAAGTTTGTCATCCAGATTGGCTTGCGAACACAGTCATGATCAAGAAATCAAATGGTAAGTGGCATATGTACGTTGATTTTACTAGTTTAAATAAATCTTATCCAAAAGATGATTTTCCTTTATCCTGAATTGACCAACTGGTTGACTCAATAGTGGGTTGAGAACTGATGAGTTTCCTAGATGCATACTCAAGCTATCATCAAATAAGCATGGCATGTGTTCTTACTTGCCTTGACATGTGGGATGTCTTTCATGATCATCATGATCATCAAAACCATACGAGCAAGTTCAAGATCAAGTTTTTGGGTTTTTGCTCAAACTTGGTGTATTCTTCTTTTGATTCGAAAAAGGTTAGAACTTTGACATCAATCCCTTGGATTGAATATTGAAATGAGTTCCTGACCTCCATACGAAGGTGCATGCCAAGTTACATGAGTTTTGGACCAACCGATCAAAAGTTGCATCACTTTTTCTTTTGGAGTTTGTGCTGATTTTTCTGTTGTTCTTGAGCCCGGTCATCCCGACCTTTAGTGCTTCGGTGCACTGTGGTAGCACCGACCATACAGGCAAATTAATCCCTCGGGTTTGTTCTTGATTGTTTCTTTTGTGGGCTTGGTTGGAGTCTCTTAGCGAGGACAAATTTAATTTGGGATCATTCATCCCCATTTGATTGCCATCTCGGTCCTTTAATGGTAAAGCTGAAGAAAAGTCCTTAGCCAAATAAATAGATTAAACAAGTTTCCATTGACTCCATTGACTAGTCAAAAACTGTTCGGATAGGGTCAGAAATGGATGCTAAATAGAAAAATGTGCTCATTGCTTTTCCTTCTAGCTAATGCAGATGTATTTGCATGGAAACCATTTGACATGCCTAGGATCCCAAGAGAAGTAATAGAGCACAAGTTAGCCATATGACCTGACATACGACCGGTGAAGCGAAACTACTGATGATTCACTCTCGATCAACAAGAAGCCATCTAACAAGAGTTAGACAAACTCTTAGAAGCTAGATTCATTCATGAAGTTTGTCATCCAGATTGGCTTAAGAACACAGTCATGATCAAGAAATCAAATGGTAAGTGGCATATGTACGTTGATTTTACTAGTTTAAATAAATATTATCCAAAAGATGATTTTCCTTTATCTGAATTGACCAACCTGGTTGACTCAATAGTGGGTTGAGAACTCGATGAGTTTCCTAGATGCATACTCAAGCTATCATCAAATAAGCATGGCATGTGTTCTTACTTGCCTTGACATGTGGGATGTCTTTCATGATCATCATGATCATCAAAACCATCTGAGCAAGTTCAAGATCAAGTTTTTGGGTTTTGCTCAAACTTGGTGTATTCTTCTTTTGATTCGAAAAAGGTTAGAACTTTGACATCAATCCCTTGGATTGAATATTCAAATGAGTTCCTGACCTCCATACGAAGGTGCATGCCAAGTTACATGAGTTTTGGACCAACCGATCAAAAGTTGCATCACTTTTTCTTTTGGAGTTTGTGCTGATTTTTCTGTTGTTCTTGAGCCCGGTCATCCCGACCTTTTAGTGCTTCGGTGCACTGTGGTAGCACCACCATACAGAAACAAATTAATCCCTCAGGTTTGTTCTTGATTGTTTCTTTTGTGGGCTTGGTTGGAGTCTCTTAAGCGAGGGACAAATTTAATTTGGGATCATTCATCCCCATTTGATTGCCATCTCGGTCCTTTAATGGTAAAGCTGAAGAAAAGTCCTTAGCCAAATAAATAGATTAAACAAGTTTCCATTGACTCCATTGACTAGTCAAAAACTATTCGGATAGGGTCAGAAATGGATGCTAAATAGAAAAATGTGCTCATTGCTTTTCCTTCAGGCTAATGCAGATGTATTTGCATGGAAACCATTTGACATGCCTAGGATCCCAAGAGAAGTAATAGAGCACAAGTTAGCCATATGACCTGACATACGACCAGTGAAGCATAAACTACAGTGATTCACTCCTGATCAACAAGAAGCCATCTAACAAGAGTTAGACAAACTCTTAGAAGCTAGATTCATTCATGAAGTTTGTCATCCAGATTGGCTTGCGAACACAGTCATGATCAAGAAATCAAATGGTAAGTGGCATATGTACGTTGATTTTACTAGTTTAAATAAATCTTATCCAAAAGATGATTTTCCTTTATCTGAATTGACCAACTGGTTGACTCAATAGTGGGTTGAGAACCGATGAGTTTCCTAGATGCATACTCAAGCTATCATCAAATAAGCATGGCATGTGTTCTTACTTGCCTTGACATGTGGGATGTCTTTCATGATCATCATGATCATCAAAACCATACGAGCAAGTTCAAGATCAAGTTTTTGGGTTTTGCTCAAACTTGGTGTATTCTTCTTTTGATTCGAAAAAGGTTAGAACTTTGACATCAATCCCTTGGATTGAATATTGAAATGAGTTCTGACCTCCATACGAAGGTGCATGCCAAGTTACATGAGTTTTGGACCAACCGATCAAAAGTTGCATCACTTTTTCTTTTGGAGTTTGTGCTGATTTTTCTGTTGTTCTTGAGCCCGGTCATCCCGACCTTTAGTGCTACGGTGCACTGTGGTAGCACCACCATCAGAACAAATTAATCCCTCAGTTTGTTCTTGATTGTTTCTTTTGTGGGCTTGGTTGGAGTCTCTTAGCGAGGACAAATTTAATTTGGGATCATTCATCCCCATTTGATTGCCATCTCGGTCCTTTAATGGTAAAGCTGAAGAAAAGTCCTTAGCCAAATAAATAGATTAAACAAGTTTCCATTGACTCCATTGACTAGTCAAAAACTGTTCGGATAGGGTCAGAAATGGATGCTAAATAGAAAAATGTGCTCATTGCTTTTCCTTCAGGCTAATGCAGATGTATTTGCATGGAAACCATTTGACATGCCTAGGATCCCAAGAGAAGTAATAGAGCACAAGTTAGCCATATGACCTGACATACGACCAGTGAAGCAGAAACTACAGTGATTCACTCCTGATCAACAAGAAGCCATCTAACAAGAGTTAGACAAACTCTTAGAAGCTAGATTCATTCATGAAGTTTGTCATCCAGATTGGCTTGCGAACACAGTCATGATCAAGAAATCAAATGGTAAGTGGCATATGTACGTTGATTTTACTAGTTTAAATAAATCTTATCCAAAAGATGATTTTCCTTTATCCTGAATTGACCAACTGGTTGACTCAATAGTGGGTTGAGAACTGATGAGTTTCCTAGATGCATACTCAAGCTATCATCAAATAAGCATGGCATATGTTCTTACTTGCCTTGACATGTGGGATGTCTTTCATGATCATCATGATCATCAAAACCATCGAGCAAGTTCAAGATCAAGTTTTTGGGTTTTGCTCAAACTTGGTGTATTCTTCTTTTGATTCAAAAAGGTTAGAACTTTGACATCAATCCCTTGGATTGAATATTGAAATGAGTTCTGACCTCCATACGAAGGTGCATGCCAAGTTACATGAGTTTTGGACCAACCGATCAAAAGTTGCATCACTTTTTCTTTTGGAGTTTGTGCTGATTTTTTCTGTTGTTCTTGAGCCGGTCATCCCGACCTTTAGTGCTTCGGTGCACCTGTGGTAGCACCGACCATACTGAACAAATTAATCCTCGGGTTTGTTCTTGATTGTTTCTTTTGTGGGCTTGGTTGGAGTCTCTTAAGCGAGGGACAAATTTAATTTGGGATCATTCATGCCCATTTGATTGCCATCTCGGTCCTTTAATGGTAAAGCTGAAGAAAAGTCCTTAGCCAAATAAATAGATTAAACAAGTTTCCATTGACTCCATTGACTAGTCAAAAACTGTTCGGATAGGGTCAGAAATGGATGCTAAATAGAAAAATGTGCTCATTGCTTTTCCTTCAGGCTAATGCAGATGTATTTGCATGAAAACCATTTGACATGCCTAGGATCCCAAGAGAAGTAATAGAGCACAAGTTAGCCATATGACCTGACATACGACTAGTGAAGCAGAAACTACAGTGATTCACTCCTGATCAACAAGAAGCCATCTAACAAGAGTTAGACAAACTTTTAGAAGCTAGATTCATTCATGAAGTTTGTCATCCAGATTGGCTTGTGAACATAGTCATGATCAAGAAATCAAATGGTAAGTGGCATATGTACGTTGATTTTACTAGTTTAAATAAATCTTATCCAAAAGATGATTTTCCTTTATCCTGAATTGACCAACTGGTTGACTCAATAGTGGGTTGAGAACTGATGAGTTTCCTAGATGCATACTCAAGCTATCATCAAATAAGCATGGCATGTGTTCTTACTTGCCTTGACATGTGGGATGTCTTTCATGATCATCATGATCATCAAAACCATCTGAGCAAGTTCAAGATCAAGTTTTTGGGTTTTTGCTCAAACTTGGTGTATTCTTCTTTTGATTCGAAAAAGGTTAGAACTTTGACATCAATCCCTTGGATTGAAGATTGAAATGAGTTCCTGACCTCCATACGAAGGTGCATGCCAAGTTACATGAGTTTTGGACCAACCGATCAAAAGTTGCATCACTTTTTCTTTTGGAGTTTGTGCTGATTTTTCTGTTGTTCTTGAGCCGGTCATCCCGACCTTTAGTGCTTCGTGCACCTGTGGTAGCACCACCATACTGGCAAATTAATCCCTCGGGTTTGTTCTTGATTGTTTCTTTTGTGGGCTTGGTTGGAGTCTCTTAGCGAGGACAAATTTAATTTGGGATCATTCATCCCCATTTGATTGCCATCTCGGTCCTTTAATGGTAAAGTGAAGAAAAGTCCTTAGCCAAATAAATAGATTAAACAAGTTTCCATTGACTCCATTGACTAATCAAAAACTGTTCGGATAGGGTCGTAAATGGATGCTAAATAGAAAAATGTGCTCATTGCTTTTCCTTCAAAGCTAATGCCGATGTATTTGCATGGAAACCATTTGACATGCCTAGGATCCCAAGAGAAGTAATAGAGCACAAGTTAGCCATATGACCGACATACGACCGGTGAAGCATAAACTACAAGTGATTCACTCTCGATCAACAAGAAGCCATCTAACAAGAGTTAGACAAACTCTTAGAAGCTAGATTCATTCATGAAGTTTGTCATCCAGATTGGCTTGCGAACAGTCATGATCAAGAAATCAAATGGTAAGTGGCATATGTACGTTGATTTTACTAGTTTAAATAAATATTATCCAAAAGATGATTTTCCTTTATCTGAATTGATTGTTGGTTGACTCAATAGTGGGTTGAGAACTGATGAGTTTCCTAGATGCATACTCAAGCTATCATCAAATAAGCATGGCATGTGTTCTTACTTGCCTTGACATGTGGGATGTCTTTCATGATCATCATGATCATCAAAACCATCTGAGCAAGTTCAAGATCAAGTTTTTGGGTTTTTGCTCAAACTTGGTGTATTCTTCTTTTGATTCGAAAAAGGTTAGAACTTTGACATCAATCCCTTGGATTGAATATTGAAATGAGTTCCTGACCTCCATACGAAGGTGCATGCCAAGTTACATGAGTTTTGGACCAACCGATCAAAAGTTGCATCACTTTTTCTTTTGGAGTTTGTGCTGATTTTTCTGTTGTTCTTGAGCCCGATCATCCCGACCTTTAGTGCTTCGGTGCACTGTGGTAGCACCGACCATCTGCAAATTAATCCCTCGAGGTTTGTTCTTGATTGTTTCTTTTGTGGGCTTGGTTGGAGTCTCTTAGCGAGGACAAATTTAATTTGGGATCATTCATCCCCATTTGATTGCCATCTCGGTCCTTTAATGGTAAAGTGAAGAAAAGTCCTTAGCCAAATAAATAGATTAAACAAGTTTCCATTGACTCCATTGACTAATCAAAAGCTGTTGGGATAGGGTCGAAATGGATGCTAAATAGAAAAATGTGCTCATTGCTTTTCCTTGAGCTAATGCAGATGTATTTGCATGGAAACCATTTGACATGCCTAGGATCCCAAGAGAAGTAATAGAGCACAAGTTAGCCATATGACCGACATACGACCGGTGGAGCGAAACTACGATGATTCACTCGATCAACAAGAAGCCATCTAACAAGAGTTAGACAAACTCTTAGAAGCTAGATTCATTCATGAAGTTTGTCATCCAGATTGGCTTGCGAACACAGTCATGATCAAGAAATCAAATGGTAAGTGGCATATGTACGTTGATTTTACTAGTTTAAATAAATATTATCCAAAAGATGATTTTCCTTTATCCTGAATTGGCCAACTGGTTGACTCAATAGTGGGTTGAGAACTGATGAGTTTCCTAGATGCATACTCAAGCTATCATCAAATAAGCATGGCATGTGTTCTTACTTGCCTTGACATGTGGGATGTCTTTCATGATCATCATGATCATCAAAACCATACGAGCAAGTTCAAGATCAAGTTTTTGGGTTTTGCTCAAACTTGGTGTATTCTTCTTTTGATTGAAAAAGGTTAGAACTTTGACATCAATCCCTTGGATTGAAGATTGAAATGAGTTCTGACCTCCATACGAAGGTGCATGCCAAGTTACATGAGTTTTGGACCAACCGATCAAAAGTTGCATCACTTTTTCTTTTGGAGTTTGTGCTGATTTTTCTGTTGTTCTTGAGCAGGTCATCCCGACCTTTAGTGCTTCGTGCACTGTGGTAGCACCACCATACAGAACAAATTAATCCCTCGGGTTTGTTCTTGATTGTTTCTTTTGTGGGCTTGGTTGGAGTCTCTTAAGCGAGGACAAATTTAATTTGGGATCATTCATCCCCATTTGATTGCCATCTCGGTCCTTTAATGGTAAAGTGAAGAAAAGTCCTTAGCCAAATAAATAGATTAAACAAGTTTCCATTGACTCCATTGACTAATCAAAAACTGTTCGGATAGGGTCGAAATGGATGCTAAATAGAAAAATGTGCTCATTGCTTTTCCTTCAAAGCTAATGCGAGATGTATTTGCATGGAAACCATTTGACATGCCTAGGATCCCAAGAGAAGTAATAGAGCACAAGTTAGCCATATGACCGACATACGACCGGTGAAGCGAAACTACAGATGATTCACTCGATCAACAAGAAGCCATCTAACAAGAGTTAGACAAACTCTTAGAAGCTAGATTCATTCATGAAGTTTGTCATCCAGATTGGCTTGCGAACACAGTCATGATCAAGAAATCAAATGGTAAGTGGCATATGTACGTTGATTTTACTTGTTTAAATAAATCTTATCCAAAAGATGATTTTCCTTTATCCTGAATTGGCCAACTGGTTGACTCAATAGTGGGTTGAGAACTGATGAGTTTCCTAGATGCATACTCAAGCTATCATCAAATAAGCATGGCATGTGTTCTTACTTGCCTTGACATGTGGGATGTCTTTCATGATCATCAAAACCATACGAGCAAGTTCAAGATCAAGTTTTTGGGTTTTTGCTCAAACTTGGTGTATTCTTCTTTTGATTCGAAAAAGGTTAGAACTTTGACATCAATCCCTTGGATTGAATATTGAAATGAGTTCCTGACCTCCATACGAAGGTGCATGCCAAGTTACATGAGTTTTGGACCAACCGATCAAAAGTTGCATCACTTTTTCTTTTGGAGTTTGTGCTGATTTTTCTGTTGTTCTTGAGCCGGTCATCCCGACCTTTAGTGCTTCGGTGCACTGTGGTAGCACCACCATACAGGCAAATTAATCCTCAGTTTGTTCTTGATTGTTTCTTTTGTGGGCTTGGTTGGAGTCTCTTAGCGAGGACAAATTTAATTTTGGATCATTCATCCCCATTTGATTGCCATCTCGGTCCTTTAATGGTAAAGTGAAGAAAAGTCCTTAGCCAAATAAATAGATTAAACAAGTTTCCATTGACTCCATTGACTAATCAAAAACTGTTCGGATAGGGTCGAAATGGATGCTAAATAGAAAAATGTGCTCATTGCTTTTCCTTGAGCTAATGCAGATGTATTTGCATGGAAACCATTTGACATGCCTAGGATCCCAAGAGAAGTAATAGAGCACAAGTTAGCCATATGACCTGACATACGACCAGTGAAGCGGAAACTACAATGATTCACTCCTGATCAACAAGAAGCCATCTAACAAGAGTTAGACAAACTCTTAGAAGCTAGATTCATTCATGAAGTTTGTCATCCAGATTGGCTTGCGAACACAGTCATGATCAAGAAATCAAATGGTAAGTGGCATATGTACGTTGATTTTACTAGTTTAAATAAATATTATCCAAAAGATGATTTTCCTTTATCCTGAATTGACCAACTGGTTGACTCAATAGTGGGTTGAGAACTGATGTGTTTCCTAAATGCATACTCAAGCTATCATCAAATAAGCGAGGGTCGAGTTGTAGTTGGTTTGGAATACCAGATTGTAGCCAATGAGGAATCCGTTGTCGCATGATCTTCGCAGCATACCCAAACTTTCTTGATATCAAGCGTTCTCCAGTTGGTTTTCTCGTAACGGAAAAACGATCGAGTCCTTCATTGTATGGAGATAACCCCTCAGTGTATATCTTATCCCATAGAATTAGGCCCGCGATATCCAGAGTTTCCAGATGCTTACCTGAACATATATGGTATAATCTTTGAGTTTCCTGTGCATGCTCATACCTCATGTTTAGATATTCGACAGGTATAGTATTGGCCATGCCTTAGTGAAAGACCATGTAGAGGTTTATCCTTGTGTGTGATGAGTAATTGATGAGATTTAAGCTTGGTTTGATTTCAATTTGAGTTTGATTTGAATTGGATTACGATTTGAAGCGATTTGAGTGTTGGTTGCTTTTCCCAGTGTTACCAGCTCGGGGCGGTAGCACCGGACCCTAGTGCGGTGTGAGGGGGTTTGTTTTTCGGGTCTTAGGCAATCTGATGCTACCAGATTTTGTGATGATCATTGAATATATTAGTGGGCATTGCTATGTGAAAGGTTTTCCTTGTCTTTGATAGTTGTAGGGCAGAGGATGACCAGGACTAGGCGAGGAGCGTCAGAGGTCCAGACGGTTGGGAGATTGCCGGAAGATGATCGGAGACGGAGTTCGGACAATCCAAGAAGACAAGGAAAGGATATTATACTAACTAGATACCGCGTGGATCAATGAGGATCGTTGGATCGCGGTCTAGTTGATAGGTTAGCAGATCTAGGTAGTATGCTTTGAAAACCGTGCAAAAAAACCCTTTGTTGGTGTGGGTTTTGGGTTAGCCCTTGCATGGCTATGTGAGTGGGCAAATTCTAGCCCTTAGATGAGTTCTCTAGGGTTGGGGGCTGTATCCAAGGGTGGTAGGTAACCCAAGAGTAGTATAAATAGGGGTGGAGGGGTAGCCTTCTCCCCTTAAAGGTTTTAGAGGTTTTTGTACTCTTTTGAGACTACCCACCTTTTTGAGACTACCCACCTTATTGTGAGGCTTTGTAAACCTCCTCCTTCCAAAAATACAAATCTTTTTCGTTCATGCTTGAATTTACATTACGCACTCACTTTATGTCTTAAATTTAGCATTTAAATTCCTGCAATTTACTTTCTCGTAATTAATTTTCTTGCAATTTGGACTTGCCTCCTGATGAGGACATCACCAGCATGGATACGACCAACATGACCGCTGCCTCTCCATCTTTGCCAGTCGCTCCAATGACAACCGACGCTGCTCCATCTTCGTCACATACGATCGACGCTGCGGCATCTTCATCGCTGAGAGGCCTTAATCCAAAAGCTCAGCTATTCAAGCCCTCATCAATAGATAAGGGCCTCAAGCACACACCCCGAGGATAGCCCACGCGTCAAGGAAGGCCCATATGGAAGCCCAAGATGCCAAAAAGCCCGGTTCGGCCATCCAGTAGCAAGCCAACTTCAAACAGGCATAACTCGGGCTCCCGGACTCCGATTTCAGCGTGCGACCACCCGTTTGAAAGCATAGGAGATAAGCTTTCCAATGGATCTGGCCCCACTTCCAAATTCGCTCCAGAACAATAGTAAAATGTGGAACAATATCACAGGCTAGAAATTCAGGGTGCTGCGTAACCTCACTTTTGGGCCTATGGCCCATGTATCTTAGGGTTTTGGTGGCCATCGCTGTTTTGGCTGCCCTACACCTCCTGGCCGCCGCTATATATGTGACCGCCACCGTTCTTTTACTCTTAGGTTTTGTTGTGTTTTGGTAGACCCCTTGTGCGTCCCTCCTCGTGTTCGCGTGTGTCGACTAGACCACCCGTGTCGAGAAACAGAATCTCAACTTGTTGGTAAGATTACCCATTTACTATCAACTTGTTCTTGCTTGTTCTCGATTGCTAGCAGGTTCAAGGATCGATCGTTTTTGGCTCGGTTGATCGCCTCGTGTGGTGACTTTGCGATTGTTCGGTTGCTGATCCCGTGGATTGGTAGCGTCAACACTACACCAAATCGACATATCGTTCTCATCAGAAGATCGGGCCGACCCCCGTGCGCATCAAGTGGTATCAGAGCGACAGTTGCCTGGTGAGAACACCCTTATCCTTGTTTAGTTCTTCTTGTTCGTCCTAGAGTCCAGAAAAATAGCCACAAAAAAATTCTGTTTGTCGTGCGTTTGATCTAATCCGAGCCCCTTTTGGCCTTTACTATTACTACCTAGTTTAATTCTTATTGAATTTGCATTACATCGTCGTGTCGTTGCTGGTCTTAGTGTTTTGATCTTTAGAGTTTCGAGTTCTTGTTACGTTCTTGTCACCAAGTTGATCTCCATAGCGTCGTCACGTCCAATTCGGATCCTCCTCTGTCCAGTTCGGTATTTTGGTCATAACTCCCTCATACGAACTCGGATTTTTCTGTTCTTGTACTTTCATGAAAGCTTGAGAAATTATCTACAACTTTGTCCATTGTGAAATTTTCCAAAAACGCCGTCATCTTGCCCAAAATCCCATCGGATTGGAATATGTTTTCGTCCTGGATTTTCTGAGCAGTCTGTATTTCGGGGTCAATATCTCTGGCTTCCCTTATCCAAAATAGGCGTTCCATATATGCAAATTGATCAGCTCGAAAAGATCTACAACTTTACAGTTATACTTTTTTGCATTTGAAGCCAATAAAAACCTGAAAACAGCGTTTGAAATTTCTGCATAGTAGATCTATTTGCAGCGGAAAAAAGTTTGAGTTGTAATTCATCATATGTGCCACTTGTTGATATAGAAGGAAGAAAAATTAAAAAAAAGGCAAGTGCGTGTAAAAGAGCCGCACTAAAAGGTGGAAAAAAGCCCTAGCTATTTGCTTGTGTCTTTGTGGTCATTCAGTTCTTTGTTTCTTGTGACTTCATTGGTGTTTAGGCTCGCGTCTCTAGTACGGTCTAGCCTAGGACCAAAGAAAGTACCCATTGTTGAACGTTCTTTCAACTTGTTTTGGGTAGTGTGGTTCTAGTATATCTTTTGCTACATATTATACCTATCCAAGCTCCACCTACTATTAACCACAAGAGAAGCACCTTGCAATCGCTTTGTCACCCCCGAGTCAGATTACCATCATCCTTGATTGAACCTTGAAAAACTGCAAGGTAAAAGCCGGTAAGAACTTGGTGTGAGCTTGGCGTGTGAGATCCTCCATTGTCCACATATTAGTAGTTCATAGGAACTAATTCTCTTGTGAGTTCTCTGTTTGTTGCCCCTAACAATGGCAGTCCACATAGCAAGATAACTTACGAGGATGATCTTGAGGATTGTCCATTCTTGTGAGAAAAAAAATACTTGCGAAAACATAAGCGACTTGAGTCCTGCGAAATCAATGGGTGAGGCGATCGAGCATGGGATTATCCTTCGACCAAGAATGAGAACGCACTAACTTGAAGAAAGATTTGAAGCCTGCCTCACTCAAGAAGAAGGATAGTAAGTATATTTCAATATATAACGACAAGAATGTTCTTGCTATTCCTGCGACTAACCCTGTAGGCAAGAATGATCAAGATGGTGTGCACTTGAGTGCTACATTGATAGACAACTACATGAGCCTCATGTCTCATCGCCTACTTAGTGCACCAGTGGAGCATGCCAATGAAACTCAACGCAACAACTTATTCCAAACTAAGTTTGTTGTGCAAGAACGCGCGGTACATGTCATCATTGATGGAGGAAACTGTAGCAATTTCGCAAGTCTACACATGGTCGAGAAGCTTGGCTTGACCACAACTCCACTTCGGCAACCTTACTCAATAGAATGGTTCAACTCAAGTGGTAAGGTTCAGGTAACACAAACTGTGCGAGTTCCTGTCTCCATTGGTTCATACCATGATCATGTTTATTGTGATGTCATACCTATGGAATCATGTTCACTTTTATTAGGTAGACCTTGGTTATATGATGTTGATGCTATTCACTATGGTAGATCCAATCAATATACTTTCTTGTTTAATGGAAAAAAAATTGATTTTGATTCCAATGACTCCTGCTGAGCTAGCCAAAATTAATGCAAAAAGAACTAATGGTAAAGAACATGAGGATGACAAACTTGTTAGCGATGTACAACAATCTGAACCAATGTTAAAGAAAGTAATTCTTTTAGATAAGACTGTTTCCTCACATGATATTGCTTTGCGAGACATCATTTCTTTGCCTCTGTTGCCACTAACCTTTTGTAGTATCATGAGAAGGAGTCGAGGGCGACTCAATTCAAGAAGGGAGGATGATGAGGACATCACCAGCATGGATCGACCAGCGTGACCGCTGCCTCTCCTTCTTTGCCGGCCGCTCCAACGACTCCGATTTGCTCCATCTTCGTCACATACGATCGACGCTGCAAAGCATCTTCATCGTGAGAGGCCTTAATCCAAAAGCTCAGCTATTCAAGCCCACATCAATAGATAAGGGCCTCAAGCACACACCCGAGGACAGCCCACGCGTCAAGGAAGGCCCATATGGAAACCCAAGATGCCAAAAAGCCCGGTTCGGCCATCCAGCAGCAAGCCAACTTCAAACGGGCATAACTCGGGCTCCCGGACTCTGATTTCAGCGTGCGACCACCCGTTTGAAAGCTTAGGAGATAAGCTTTCCAATGGATCTAGCCCAACGTCCAAATTCAGTGCACAACGATGGGAAATGCAGAAAAATATCACGGGCCAGAAATTCAGGGTGCTGCGTCACCTCACTTTTGGGCCTATGGCCCATGTATCTTAGGGTTTTGGTGGCCACCCTTGTTTTGGCTGCTCTACACCTCCTGACCGCCGCTATATATGTGGCTGCCACCGTTCTTTTACTCTTAGGTTTTGTTGTGTTTTGGTAGACCCCTTGTGCGTCCCTCCTCGTGTTCGCGTGTGTCGAGTAGACCACCCGTGTCGAGAAACAGAACCTCAACTTATTGGTGAGATTACCCATTTACTATCAACTTGTTCTTGCTTGTTCCCGATTGCTAGCAGGTTCAAGGATCGATCGTGTTTGGCTCGGTTGATCGCCTCGTGTGGTGACTTTGCGATTATTCGGTTGCTGATCCCGTGGATTGGTAGCGTCATCACTACACCAAATCGACATATCGTTCTCATCAAAAGATCGGGCCGACCCCCGTGCGCATCACCTCCCCTCCTTTTAAATGCTTATCTTGAATATTTTGAGTGTGTTCATGTGGTTTTACATCTCTTTTTCACTCTAGGATAGAGTAGAGATCATCTTTTCTATCAAGTAGCAACTCTGTCCAGAACTTGTTCTTTATGCAGTAGTCAGTATTTGGTTTTTAGAAAAATATAGAAAACTCATTTTTGAGTGATTCTCATTGGAGAAGGTGCGAGACTCTCATATGTATCTGTACAAAAAATTTTAAGTTCACTTATTGCACCGTTTGGACGCCATGAGGTGAAAACTGAGCCCCAAACTTTCTGCTCGAAGTTCCTGACTATCTATGTTCTTTGATTTTTCTGAATTTTCTGTAATGAATTTTGAGGTGAAATTTGGTGGAGTTCTTCATGTCTCATTTTCTCATAGGGAGAAAAATTCTCAAAATTTCTTGCACAAGAAAAACCCACCAACCACCTATTCTAATTGAGGACAGTTTCTGAAAATTCTGCTTTTGCTTTTCTGAAAGTGACTTTTGTGATTTGAATTGATCTCCTTTCTAAAAGTAAGAGTTGAATTGATTCCTTTTTATTTTGGACACTAGAAAATCAGGATTGTGACTCAAAAATCCCCACATATTCTATGGTACTCATCCATGCAAGCTAGGGGTACACATAGTTGTTTAGTTGTTCAGATTTTTCACGATTTCCTTTGCACAATCTTTTCGAGGTATTAGTTGGAGTATTTTGGGAGAAAATTTTATTTGTGACCATTCACCCCCCCTCTGTTCGCCATCTCGATCCTTCAATTGGTATCAGAGCTGGCTTTGCTCTTTCATAGATCTTGACCGGTCTTGAGAGCCATGGTGACAGACAAGTATTCCATGAAGCCTCCCATCTTTTGCGGTATCGATTTTCCATTTCAAAAATTCTGGATGCAGTCATACATCACTACCCAAGGCTTCCTGATATGGTAGAAGGTGAAGCTCCCGTATGAGGTTCCTGCTGATGAGAACGTCATGACCAGCAATATGGCTGACGTTGAGGTAAATGCTAAGGCAAGAAGCATCCTCGTAAAGGGCCTTAGGCGCAGTAAGTATGACAGGATCTCTCACCTATGATCCGCTCATGAGATTTGGGTGACCCTCGATGCTTACCATGAGGGCACTACCCAAATCAAAACCGTGAGACAGGATCAATACAAGCATGAGTACAACAAGTTTGAACAACACGCTAGTGAGAGTCTTGATGAGTGTTCTGGTTGATTTACAAAAATTTTGAGCGACCTCTGGGCAGTTGGTTGCACATACCCTGACTCGGACAATGCTCGACAATTCTTGACCGCACTCAATCTTCATGTTTGGGAGATGAAAGTGACCACCATCAAGGACACTACCGACTTATCGACCTTGACTCTTGACGGGCACTGTCGACGATCGGGATAGCCTAACCGCAAATGTGAAACGGGGTTAGTGTGAACAGGGGACCCAAGACAAGCTACGCTCAACGGAAGTATGGACGTTGGTCGGGGTGAAGCGTCAACGAGCTGGACAAAGCGAATTATACTGGTTCGAGCCCCCGTGAGGGTAACAGCTCTACTCTAGTCTTTTCTTGAGGCAGAGGGCTTCACTATCTTTGAGTACAGAGAGTGGATTACAGCTCGAGCTTGAGCGTTCTGGTTGTGTCTATTGGCCTATTGCTGGTGCGCTGATGTCCTTTTCGCCGTTCTACCTCAAGGGATTTTATACCCCTCCCAGCCGTTACCAGAAATGGCCAGGAGAGATTCCCGTGGTAGTGCATGGCGTGCATTGAAGACGTGCTGCAACCGTCTCGGATCTGGCGCCCACGTCCGCCTTAACCCCAGGGTTCTCGGTCTTGGTAACCGCCGAGTAAACGCACACCTCCGAGCCACGGTCGAGGCCGTGCGGGGATTGGAACCCCACTCCCTAAGCTCGAGGTCGTGCGGGGATTGGCGCAGCTCTGGTTGTGGTCGAAGCCTCACTCGCTTTCGCCCCCAATTTGGGTGGCCCTATTGATCGCGTTGACTGTCGAGATTCCTCGATCCCCGACAGCTAGCCCGAGGCTCAAGGTCGTGGCAAGAACTTGGGTCGACCTGGAGCCTCTCCATACAGACAGAGGGGACTGTTTTCTAGAAATTTCAAGCCCGAAGTCGAGGTCGGGCGGAGATCTACCGCCAGGCTTTGGTGACGTTACACCTGGCGCCCCTTGATCTTCAGGATTCTGGTACGAACATGATCGAGTAGCGGAATCGTTCGCAACGCATCGATCCCGCTGCATAGCCCTTAACTGCACCTGTCGAATCACCTGACCGGCGCGCCTTTTGAGGTGCCCTAACTTCCGGCCTGCAGCACACTGGGCTTATAAAACTCGAGATTATCACAACTTCGAAGAACTCTCGACCTCTTTGCAGTCTTTTCCTCCTAACTCCTCTCTCGAGCCCCTCTTCTCCCACCGACCAAACTTCCCGTCAATCGTCATGGCCAAGCTCGGAAGGAGTTCCCTGATGGTAGTGAAGATGAAAGAGCTTGAGGGCCTGGGACTGTTGGACCCGGCGACATGGTGGCTGCCGGACGGAGAGACCGAAAGGCGCGACCTCAAGCAGCGAACTTCGTCGACGGAGCACTACATGCTCTTCGGCCTGCGGACGCCGGAGAGTGACTTCCTCGCTGCGGTTCTCGCCCAATGCGAGATTGAGCTTATCAATCTGGTACTCAACTCCATTCTTCTCCTTTCTGTCTTCTCTCACCTGTGCGAGGGGTTCCTTGGAATCCTTCCCACCCCCTCGCTTTTCTTTCGCTTCTTCTCCCTCTGCCGCACCGGGAAGGACCCCGTGGTCGGATGCCTCTACTTCCAGCTGTGGATGGGGATCCCTTGGTCTTTCCCCCAAATGCGTCCTCGCGACTCCCTCGACCCATGGACCGAGCGGTGGTTCTACTTGAAGCGGGCAAAGATTGCGCGCTGGCGTTCGACGGAAACCCCATCAACGGGAAGAAGCAGACCCTGGAGGCGGGCGACCTGGAGGACGACCAAGAGGCCATTGCCGCCATTCACATCTGCACTTCGCGGGGCCTCACCGGGCACGCCATCTCCAATGACTTCCTAAGGAGCCGGGTGTTCCCTCTACGGAAAAGGCTGCACCCGTTCTTCGAGATCAAAGGCCGCGACGACCTCACACTCGAGGGGACATCTGGTAAGTCGTCCTGTCTTGAAGCTCATTCCAGTTTTGAACCCTGGGTTCCCTTGATGAGTTGATTTTTCTCTTGCACCGAAGAGTCTGGATCGCCGCCGGATGAGCGAGATGTTCGAGAAGGCGACGACTACACCTCGGCGATCCGTTCGAGGAACGTCTTTGAGTCAGCCGAGGTAGGCCACCTTGGACCGAGCTTCTTAGTCTGCATACGCCTAGAGCCTTCCTTGATTCTTTGATGCACCCACAGTACAAGCTTGAATTGCTCGGCAAGAAGAAGATGTTGCCTTGCCCAGGCGAGCAAGAACAGAAAGAGCGGACAAGAGGCCAGACCAGACGAAGCGGCGGCAAAGGCCCAAAAAGCAACACATCGAGTGGGGCGATCAGACGATGGTGAGTATCCTGGCCGAGCCCCAAGCACTCACTTCGCTCCTTCGATCCTCGACTCGATTTTTCCTCCACAACAACAAAACCTTTCATGGACGCAGCCAGGACCTCGACCGAGGACTTGGACCTGCATGAGCCCCGAGGTCCAAGGCCCGAGTCCACGAGGAAGGACTCCCCCACGGAGCACCAAGGGCCTCGCCCGGCCCATGAAGCGAAGGCTGCAGACTCAGGTGCATCATCGGCCCCCTCTTTGCTTGGTTTATTTTCCGTCTTTTTAGCTTAGTAGACTTCCTTTATCGCAGACCTTGAGCACTCGAGCTCACTGCCTGCCCATCCTGACGATGACTGTTGTCCAGCGTAGTCTGAGTTCGATGAAGAGGAGAAGCCTCCTACATCTTGGTGCCCCACCGCCTCGGCCGGCGCGACTCCCATCAGCCCCAGAGTTGGGCCACGATCAGGGAGTTCAACCAAGGGGTCGACGACCCGGTCGAAGATGACGCCACGCCCACGGCCAGTGAAGATGACACCGCCGAGTCTGTGGGCCGCCGAGGATGGCGCTGACCCACCTGAGGGGCTGAAGGAGACGGCTTAGGAGATGCCAAACCACAACCGCTGAGATCGCCTTGACCAGTGGCGGTCGGGACCCCTAGGCCGCCGTGAGGTCATACTGGCCGGGTGAGCACGGAAGATCGGGCTGTAGATTAGGCCAAGACCGCCGCGGGGGAGGGGATGAAGACCCTCGGCCGCGGAGACAAGAACCGGTTGGCTGGGATCGAGCGAGGCGGTGAGCCCCTTGGAGAGGAAGCTCGAGGTGCAATCGCCCCCGACGGAGTGCCCGAATGTCTCTCCCCCAACGACCCAACGGCAATAGCGGGTGATACCGCCCCAAGGACGTCGGGCAGCAGACCCACCGAGTTCTCCCACATAAGTTTTGAGGGCCGTCTTATCCAGGTACCTGAGTGTACCCCATTGCTGAACCTTAGCTCGGATTCCCCCTTTTTCCTTCTTCTTTTTCTCTCTTCTGGCGAACACCGTGTTGACCCTTCGAGCTTCGCAGGCCGTCGATTCAGTCGCCCAAGTGGTGCAAGGCCTGCAGACGCATGCCGACGCGCTGAGGGTCTTCCTCGATGTGGTGGAGGCTCGGGAGACGGCGCGCTCCAGGCTCGTGGAAACCTTGCAAGCCGAGCGGGAGGAGGCCGCGCAAAAGGTGGCAATCGACTCCAACGAGATCGCCGGCCTCCACAAGGTGGTGAAGACACTCGAGGCTTCCCACAAGTCCGAGCTTGAGCGGGTCATTGCCTCAGAGCGGGATCACGCGGGCAAGGCCGTCGAGGAGGAACGCGTGAGGTCGACCAAGGCGCTCGAGGCCGAGCGAGCCAAGGCCGAGGAGCTAAGGAAGGCCACTGCGGACCAAGCAGCCACCACGTCGAGGGCCTCCCCTGAGCTCGAAGCCAAGGTTCAAGAGCTCGAGGAGAAGCTAGGTCGGGCGAGCAAGACGGCAAAGAGCGCCTTGTCCCAACTTCAAGAAGAATGACGCCGCGCCGACGAAGCCCTCCGACTCCAGGGCGAGCTCTCGACCTTGAGGGCCAAGGTCGCCGAGCTCGAGTAGGAGAAGCTCACGCGTGAGATGGCCGATTTGTAAATAGGTTTAGATTTCCTGTAAACAAGACCTTTTGTAAGACAAAAAGGGTTCAATGAAATGACATCGTTTTGGCGAAAATAGTTAATGTCTTGGCCTGCTTAGCATTTCTCGATCAAGAGATTTTGTTCCTAATCATGCACTTAGCCTTTCTGCTCGTAGTATATCTTGTCAAGCCCCCGTTGGGCTCAAGGTCGAGCAACGCCTGCCTTGGGCGCAAGTTAGAAAACCTGTAAAGACCAAGACCTGCAAGCACGAGAAAAACCCACAGGGAGCATAATATAGGCGCACGAGGAAAGACTTAGGCTCTAGAGTGTTAGGATCGTTTCTAGGCCAAGCCTCTCGAGTCTTGGCAATGATTTGCGCCTTGCTCGTTGGACCCGGGCACGGGCTTAGTTCGAACCCTGGCGTAGGGGGAGCGTTGATGCGAAGAGATTCGGCTTACAAGCAGCTCGACCACTAGGGGTGAATGTTTAAGCTCCCAGCATCTAGGCCAAGAGCAAGCGCGCTCGCTCGCAGGCCGAACTCAACGAAGACCCGAATTCGAGCCAACACAAAATATAGAACATACAAAAAGTGCGTGAAGACCAAACATGACAAGCGAACAACAGCTTTATTGAAATCTGAGACGAAAGGGTTACACATAGAATTTTTGAAGCTGGTCAATGTTCCACGAGCTAGAGAGTCTCTGCCATCGGGTAGCGCTAACCGGTAAGCCCCAGTGCGATCTGTTGAAACAACTCTATAGGGGCCCTCCCATCGCGGGGATAACTTATTGGTGTTGGACAGAGCCTGAATCCGCCTCAGGGCTAAGTCCCCAACAAGGAGCTCCCTAGGTCATACCAACCGAGACGCATGCCTATGAAGAGCTTGCAGGTAGTGCGCCGATCGTAGTAGTGCACAACATCTTACTTATTTCGCCAGGGTAAGGTCAAGGGACCGTTCTTGCTCGAAGTCGACCTGGTCGACCAAGCTGACCCTAGCAGAGCCCAGCGTGACCTTTGGAGGCGGGGCGGCTTGATGCGAACCACGAGCTGGAAGGGTGTGGACCCGTTGCTTTCGGTGACGTGTAATGAATAGACCATAAGACGGTGGGAAGTTCATCCACCCAGGTCTGGCCGTGTCGTTCGAGCTCATCTGATACTCGCTTTTTGACGCCTTGAACGATTTGTCCGTTGGTGCGCTCCACTGCTCCATTGCTCTGCGGATGGGCCACCGAAGCAAAGCATACTTTGGTGTCGATGTCTTCGTAGTACTCCTGGAATAGCTCACTGGTGAATTGTGTTCCATTGTTAGTTATAATTCTGCATGGAACCCCATACCTGGTGACCACGAACAAGCGGAAGAACTTGACCGCTGCGCAAGCCGTGATGGTCGAGACGGGTTCGGCTTCGATCCATTTGGAGAAGGTATCGATGGAGATGAACAAAAACTTCTTACCCCGATGCTGCGAAGGAAGGAAATGAGGACGCCCGGCCCAGTCGACAAAGGCCAAGCTAGTGGGATGGTCTAGAGTGCATAGGCAGGCTGATGCGACTTCCGGGCATGGAACTGGTAGGCTCGAAAAGTGCGGACGATGTTGCGAGCGTCCTGGAGCGCTGTTGGCCAATAGAACCCCATGCGGAAAGCCTTCCCGACCATGGTACTGAAAGAAGAATGTGCCCCACAGAGACCTGAATGAATGTCATTTAACAGGTACTTACCCTCCACCATGGTAACACACTTCGTCAGGATGCCGGAAGCATTCCGACGATAGAGCTTGCCGTCCACGAGCTCGTACGAGCTCACCCGGCGCTTGACTCTACTCCTCTCCGTGGGATCGGTTGGAAGCTCTCCTCTCGCTAGGAAATTGTGGATTGGCTCGGCCCATGAGGGAATACCTTCGATGAAGGCGACCGAGGCCCCTTGATCGAAGATTGAGGGCAATGCCAGGGTCTCCAGGATCACATCTAGAGGGACTACGTCGTCGGACGACCCGAGCTTGGAGAGGAAGTCTACGTCGGAGTTGTCCTTTCGTGCCACATGCGTGATTTCCAGGTTCTGAAACCATTTCTCCATCTTGCGTGCCTCGGCGAGGTATTTGGCCATGGAATCCTCTGAACACTGATAGCCCTTGTTGAACTAGTTGACGACGAGCTGTGAATCGCCCTTGACGACCAACTGGCGAACACCCAGCGCCTTGCGTGTTCGGAGCCCGCCGGAAGAGCCGTGACTATCTTTGCGTTATTTGTCGCTGGGAATCCAAAACGAATCACATACCTCAGCTGGCCGCCCTGTGGGGTGAGAATGAGGATCCCAGCCCCCGAGCGCTTGAAGGATCTTGAACCATCGAAGTACATGACCCAGGGTTTCTCCTCCTCGACCTCGAGCTCGGGAGACGGCTGCGATGTCTGCTCGACCACGAAGTTGGCAAGCACCTGCGACTTGATGGCCGTATGCGCCACGAACTGGAGGTCGAAGACGGCCAGCTCCATGGCGCACTTGGGATGTGACCTCCAGTCTCTGGATTCCTCAAGATCTCCCCAAGCGGGAAGTTGCTCGGGACGACCACGAAGTGAGCCTAGAAATAATGTCGGAGCTTGCGCGAGGCCATGAGGAGGGCGTACAGTAACTTCTGGACCTCGGGATAGCGCTCCTTTGGCCCGTGGAGAACCTCACTGACGTAGTAGATCAGATGTTACCGTGCGTCCCGCTCGGCCACCAGGACAGCGCTGACAGCCTAGGTGGTGGCCGCGAGGTACAGCAGCAATTTTTCGCCTAGCTGTGGGGTCGTGAGCAAGGGTGGGCTTGATAAGTATACCTTTAACTCGTCGAAGGACCGTTGAGCCTCGTGCGTCCACTCAAAATTTCCTTGCTTGCGCAAGGCCTTGAAGAACGGCAATCCGCGCTCGCCGAGCCTCAAGATGAACCGGCTGAGGGCAGCCATGCGGCCGGTGAGGCATTGCACCTGCCATACCGAACTCGGGGGGGCCATCTTTTCTATCGCCTCGATCTTTTCCGGGTACGGGCCGACCCCCGAGCCCCCGATCATGTAGCCGAGCACCTTCCCAGAAGCAGCGCCAAATACGTATTTTCTCCGGATTGAGCTTGATCTTGTGCTTATTCAGGTTGGCGAAGGTCTCCCCAAGGTCTCGAACGTGGTCGCCTTCGGCGGAGCTCTTGACAATTGTGTCATCCACGTAGACCTCAAGGTTGCAGCCGATCTGAGGCTCGAATGTCTTGGTCATTAGGTGCTGGAAGGTCGCGCCGGCGTTGCGGAGACCAAACTACATGGTCGTGTAGCAGTAGGTCTCGAACGGTGTGATGAACGACGTTTTGCTTTCATTGTCGACCGCCAGCTTGATCTGGTGGTACCCAGAGTAGGCATCCAGGAAGCTTAGCAGCTTGGCATTCACGGTGGAGTCGACGATCTAGTCGATGCGCGGGAGAGGAAAGTTATCCTTCAGGCATGCCGAGTTCAAACCCGTGTGATCCACGCACATCCTCCACTTCTCGCCTTTCTTCTGCACGATGACGGGATTGGCCAGCCATTCGGAGTAATCGATCTCATGAATGAAGCCGACCTTCAGCAGCTTGTCGAGATTCTCCTTGATTATGGCGACCTTCCCGGGAGAGAAGCGTCGCAATTTTCGGGCGCCGACGGCTGCGGTAATGGCCGACTTAGTTTGTGCGTGACCACCTCCCTCGGGACACCTGGCATGTCCGCAGGCTCCCAAGCGAATATGTCTTTGTTGGCACGAAGGAAGGTGACGAGCTCGAGTTCCTATTTGGAACTCAGCTCGGCCGAGACGTGGACGCACTTGGATGAGTCCCCCTCCACGAGCGGCACAACCTTCATTGCCCCGCTGGGCTGGATGACCGTCTTTTGGCAGGCGATCTTCACGGCCAAGCGAGAACCTCGCCGAGGCAAAGATGCGGTGAGGGCCAAGGCCTGGGTCCCGCAACCGTGTGCCGCCTTGAGGTCGCCCCGCACGGTGATGATGCCGCTAGGCCCTGGGAGCTTCATGCAGCGGTGGCCGTAGTGATTGGCCGCCATGAACTTGACCAGAGCCGGATGCCCGAGGATGGCGTTGTAGGGGAGATCGCCCTCAACGACCTCGAAGGTGATCAGCTCGGTGCAGAAGTTGTCCGAGGTGCCGAAGGTAACGGGCAAAACCACCTGCCCCAGAGGTGTGGTCGAGCTTCCGGGGACGATCCTGAAGAACGGAATCACGATGTTCTTGACCTTCGACCGCGGAATTTGCATCTGGTCGAGCGCGCTAGCGAGCAGCAGGTTGAGGGAACTGCCCCCATCGACTATGACCCGCCCGACCATGGTGTTACTAATGGTCGGGGTCACAACCAAGGCAGTCTTGAGATCTTTGGACAAACCTTGGGGGGCATCCTCCTGCGTGAAGGTTATCGTAGCCCCGGCCCACTTGCAGGGCTGGTCCGCATGCTTCCCGACGGTGGCCTGGTAGACCACACGTGCGGCATCCTTGATGTGAGGAGCCGCCCAGACCGTCCTCGGGTTATTCGAATGTCCGGTCGCCCTCATCGGATTTGGAGGCTAGCAACGGATCACCGATGGTGCTCACAGTGCTAACACCCAAGCCCAATTAGGATAACAATGATCCTATTCGAATAACTCGACTACAATCTCGGTATTCCCCCGGTATGCGACCCGAAAACTCGCCCAGGATTGCCCCGCATACCGGTTTCTATAGCCATACCAAACCAATTCGCATAAAGGGGGCAACAAACCCAAAACCTTACGACCACACAGACGCCGTGGAAGCACAACAAACGACTAAAACCAAAGCACAAAGACAAACCAGACAACCACACGAGGCAAGAACTATCCTAGACTCAGGAAATCTACAAAATTTCGGCATGACGCCCCTAGAAGTACGGACATCCACTCAGCAGACAGAAGAAATAATTAACTAAACAAATATATCACAACTACAACCACAACATAAGCAACGACATGGATAGAAATAACATCACGAGCGGGGAGTTAAGCACGGTGATACAACGAGGTTCAACAACGAAGTAGCCAATAATTAAACATAGCCATGACAAGTTTTAAAGTTAGCTTTACAACAAAATAAATGAACAACCACCAAATTCAACCCAAAAGTCGAAATCTCCGAGGTGTCCTGCCTTGAACACTTCGGCAGTTTACATCGTTGAGCTAGCTTTCACTTTCGGTGCCCTTGACCACCGAGAAGCAAGACGGATAGAACTCACACCGTCAGGTCCTCACTGAAAACTACAAAGCGTACATAAGTCTGAAGGTACTATAAGACTTACCCGTGGTCCATATATGACCGACTCGAAGGAATATGCATTTGGATGTAGCAAGGAATAAGCTTAAGGTAAAAGTGCATAAAAGCTTAACTTTGGTTCATTTTCACATTCAACTACTCAATTTACTAATTTTATAGCAGTTATGTACAGCACCTATTGCTAAAGTGAGAGCAGAATTTAAACATTTAAGAGAACAAATAAAATCATGAACAAGTAACCGCATCAAGTATACCAACTAGTTTCAATTTAAGTCATTACTACGGTGAAGTGTCGGATGATACAAGCGTGCTCATATCCGAGAGGCTGCAATTCAATCGCTTATTCACCCCGCAAGGGATCATCAATCGCATCGACATGTGCCACAAGGAACCTCATGTCAACCCTCCTCCCATCCATATCTACTCGTTGAACCATCCTCATGCGCCCAAGCACCTAGCAACCTCCTCGAGCGGCTCAAGCCTCGCTTAGCCCTCGAGAGTTGGCTCTAGGCCTCGCCTCAACCACGCCCAATCGCATGAGGGCATGACCCATCGAGTAGTATGCCATGAAAGGGTGGCATACCATACCATTATATCGGGCATGCGATCAACAAGGTGCTCGATCAACATGGCAAACAACGGATCGGTCCTTAACCAACACAGCGAGACTACAACATTTGAGTCTCCACACCCAAATGATCCAACCCTCTCGCTTGGGTCTCAAGTTTTCCATTTCAAAGCATAATTATAACCAATTGCAACCCATTAGAGTGAAGTAATTAATCTCAAGTGATGGAGCCATCCACCACTTGGCCCATACCCGACATCTAAGCAAACTAAGCATGGACACATTATAATTACCTATACACTAGCTCCAAGGAAGATGTTCAACAATTAACAATGAGTGTATGTGCAACAATTAGGTTCTAATACCCTTCCCACATTTCAATTCCTAATGCATAACCTAACCATCCAATAAGCAAATTATTCGCTAAAATACAATTATGAATAAGGTTGAATATGCTTAGGTGCTTGCCTTGAGCATCTATGGGATTCTCAAAAATAGTTGGCTCTCCGGTACCCCCCTCGGTCACAGCCGCGTCACCCTCCGCGTGCTCGGTCTCTACACGATTACAATGCATATGATATGAGATGCATGCAATGCATATGAAAATGAAAAACTAAAATGCAATCCTCATGACAGCCCCAAAAGTGCAAACATTCAGAAAACGGAAATTTAAGCCCTCAACTAAACTCTAAACTTCAGACCCAAAGTCTGAATTTAAAAAAAAAATGGTTTCAGGACAGACAGTGATTCAAATGACCATAACTTTCTAACCACTAAGCCAAATTGAGCAAACTCAGATTCAAAACGACCACAAGACATAGACCTACAAATTAGATTTGGCCAATCATTCAGAAACTATCCAAAGAACTCCCAATTCGGCCAGGAACAGAGAGCAGTTTCAGTGTTCAGAAATTTCAGAGTTTTAGAACAGCATGCACCAATTTCATCATGAAAAATGCTATACTTAATAGAATTGAGTAAAGGATAATATTTTTACAATCTACACGAAATTTCCTACAACTTCTCAGGCAAAATTTTATTCTAATTCGGCATCTAACTATTTTTAAACATCAACTCAAGTTTCAGCTCCACATTTTCAGCATTTCAGAGCAGCATACACAAAAATCATCATAACTTTCAGCTGGATTAACGAAATTGAGTGATTCTAGTTGGAAGTGAAAGATAATTTCATTACCCACAACTTTCTCTACAGCCAGCCTAGTAGGAGATGCTCGAAACTTGCTCAAATCAACCTAAAATAGTAGCTACGAAATCTGCTCGAAAATTCAGAACTTTGCTCCAAACCCTAGATTGGTTATTCCCCATCCAAATCCCAAATCTCTACTCACCTAAGCCCCCAAAACCACCATTGCTGCCCCCAAAACCAGAAATCAACCAACCCTAACCAAGGGAGAGCCTCACCTCAAAATCTCATGGGGAAACAAGAGAAGGAGAGGAGGGTGCTGCTGCTGCTTGGAGAGGGAGGCGCCACCAGGGAGTAGCAGGGAGGAGGGCCGGCCAGGGAGGAGCTGGAGGGGCGTGGCCAGGTGCTGCAGGGAGGGCTTGGAGGCGCTTGGAGGAGGAGAGCTCAAAGAAGAGGTGCTGCACGGTTTGGGCTGGAGGGAGGAGGCTGCTTGGGGGAAGGAAAGAAACCAGGAAGGAGAGGTGCTGAATCAGTTTAGGGCTACCCCAATTTTTGTGTGTGTTAAGCCCCCTTTGACCCCACTAGTAAGCAAATGGCTAAGTCCCAGAATTTCAGCACTTGGATTCAATTTTGATGCTATGATTGAAATTAGCACCTGATGTTGGATTGGGCTCGAAACTCAACCATTGTATAGAGAAAAGTTCCTAGTTTGTGATTAGCTAAGCCGCACATTCTAACTCCTTATAGTTCTCAAGTTACAAGGCTCCAAACTTTGATGAAAACCATATTCGCACCCTGAAATTTCTAGCTCTTAAATTTTGTTAAGTTGGAAATCCTTAAGTGGTAAATTTTGGATAGATTCTGAAGTTAGCAGTGGATCTCAAATGCGGCCAAAAACCTGGTTGGTGCTAATGTTAGCCGCATGAGCCGATTCCGAATTTGGGGCCATGACACTTGATCTTGCACCGGGACTAATACGCCCATGAGCCGCCGAAGATGACATCGATCCAGCGGTCGCCCTACTGGAAATCCAGGTCGAGGTCGGTCTAGTCCTCTCCGTTGTTAACCCTATGAGGCTGATCTCCCTCCTTCGGGAGCGTGGGCATCTCTCCGCGCCCGTCGTAGAAGGCCTCCAGCTTGCTCTGTCAGGCCCGACAGCCTCGCAGGTCATGGCCCGGAGTCCTGTGGAACAGACAAAACTTGCCTTCGTCGAACCGGGGTCACCCTCAGGACCTTGTGGGCGGTCGTCGGCCTACCGCGACCCAGACCGGTGATCCTCCTGCTGAGGTCGGAGCGGCGCCTACTGAGGTCATGGCCGATTTCACTGGGGACGGAGCCCCTCCTGGGTCGAATCCCGCACCTCCATGACCTCGCGGTGACCATCCGCTGAAACGGTCACCCGAGGTCGGCCATCACCGCACTTGCGGTCCCTCTTCCACTTCTTGGCGGTCGAGCCTTGGTCGGCACTCTTGGCGTTGGCGGGGCCAGCCTCGCCCGAGTTAACACCAAGCTTACCTTGGTCGTAGTCGCGCTTCTAGCGGACCGCGTCGTCCGCGTCTGCGTAGCGCTCCGCCATGCGAAATAACTTGCCGACAGTGAGCCTTGTCGTTATCTCCAGGTCTTCAGTGAGGCGCCGGTCACGGACGCCGAACTTGAAGGCCTTGATCACGGCCTCGTCGAAGACACTTGGGATCAAGTTCCTGGTGCGGATGAACCGCCACATGAAGTCGCAGAGAGGTTCGTTCTTTCCCTGGATCACTCGGTCCAGGTCTTTCTCCCTGCCGGGCCGCTCGTAACAGCTCTGGAAGTTAGAACAGAGGGCACTCTGAATTTGGCACCACGAGCGGAAGGTCTTTGGGCTTCGGTTGAAGAGCAGTCGCGGCGGCACCGTCCAGACTCAGAGAGAGGTAATTGGCCATCACATACTCGTCTCCCCCCGCGGCCAAGATGGCGGTGGTGTAGATCGACAGAACTCATCGGGTTCTTCGTTCCATCGAACCTTCGATCAAAGCGGGCTTAAGCGAAGCCGGCAGCGCTTTCGCCAAGGTTGTCGAGTACGCCGCGACCATAAGCGAACAGTGCGCTAGGGAGGTGTTCACCGCTACTAGAGTCGGACTCACAGTCGCCTCGGCGGCCCGACCTACAACCACGCCGGTCGTGGCGTCGGGCTCGGGCGTCACCCGGGAGGTACTGCAAGCGCTCGTGGACCCGACGGTGCCTTGGGGGAACGTTAAGGGAGAGGCCTGACATGCCTCTACTAGAGTGAGAGTTGCTGTAGGCTGGCAATCGCCGTGCACCATCCGAAGTCGAGCTTGGGGAGGCGGCGATGGCGGTGTCTGGACGGATGCCAAAGACGCAGGAGACCAACGGGACGCTGGCGCTGAGGCGAGAGCCGCCATCACTCTTCAAGGACGGGACCTGGAAGGCGGCCCTAGTCTTTGCGGCAACCTGACCTCAGTAGCGACCTTATCGAGCTCGTCTGCGAGTTTCGGCGAAAAAACCCAACCTCGAGCAGGCGGGGTCGGTCATGACTCGAGCGATTACGCAGAGGCACTCGCTCGATTGGGCGAGCTTGGAATGTCCTGACGATGTTCCGATCATCTCGCGTTCCTCCCGCCGGAGAGCGGTTATGGCCTGGTTGATGGCGACTTGTGCCATCCGTGAGCATCTTCGGGGTCTTGAGACTCACGCTCCCCTCCTCCATGCTCGTGCCATGGCTAGTAGCCATGAGAACAAGCCGTCACGCAACATGCGGAGGGAGAAACGAGGGCGTGGAGCTTACATGCTCGGGGACTGCATTCAAACCCGAGATCGTGGAATGTGCTGCAGCGTCAGATGCCATGCCTCGAAAGTCTTGATTCTCTTTTGGATGAGCGAAGCTTTCGGGCCCCACGGTGGGCGCCAGCTGTCGACGATCGGGATCGCCTGACCGCAAATGTGAAATGGGGTTAGTGTGAACAGGGGACCCAAGACGAGCTACGCTCAACGGAAGTATGGACGTTGATCGGGGTGAAGCGTCAACGAGCTGGACAAAGCGAATTATACTGGTTCGAGCCCCCGTGAGGGTAACAGCTCTACTCTAGTCTTCTCCTGAGGCAGAGGGCTTCACTATCTTTGAGTACAGAGATTGGATTACAGCTCGAGCTTGTGTGTTCTGGTTGTGTCTATTGGCCTATTGCTAGTGCGCTGATGTCCTTTTCGCCGTTCTACCTCAAGGGATTTTATACCCTCTCGGTAGTTACGAAATGGCGGAGAGATTCGAGGTAGTGCATGGCGTGCATTGAAGGCGCACCGAACCGTCCGGATCTGGCGCCACGTCGCCTTTAACCGGGGTTCTCGGTCTTAGTAACCGTCGAGTAAATGATGGGGCGACGATCCCGATCTTTCGGTGAGATGATGATCGTTGATTTGGGGTGTTGATGGCGAATTTAGGGCTTCCAACCGGTGGTCGAAACTTCACAATCGCAATGCCAATTCCACACGGATACAAGATCCAATGATCAGTAGTTCCTGCAAGAAATCCAGAACCCGTAAGAACAAAGTATGAAGCTATCTGGAAAGATGGTATTGAAATCAAAAGAGAAAAGTTGAGATTCTATTTCTCGGCTCGGGCGGTCTAGTCGACACGCCATAAGCGGGGAGGAGGGACGCACGGGTCTACCAAACACAACAAAACCTAAAAATGAAGAACAGGTGAAAACCCAATATAAAGGGGTAACCACACAAGGGGGGCGCCCAAGAGGGGTGCGACAGCTAGAAGAGGGGCGCCGGCCAAGGGAGGGGTGAAACCCTAAGAGTACATGGGCCTTGGGCCCAAAAGAAAGGTGGCACAGCACCTGAAATTTCTATCCTGTGAGATTGTTCTACGATTTCCTATTGTTCCAGGAGGAATTTGGACATGGGGCTAGATCAATTGGAAAGCTCATCTCCTAAGCTTTCAAACGGGTGGTCGCACACTGAAAACGGAGTCCGAGAGCCCAAGTTATGTCCGTTTGAAGTACTGCTGCTCCTGGATGGCCGAACTGGACTTGTCGACGAATTGGGCTTGATCTTGGGCCTTCTTTCTCGCATGGGCTGTCCTCGGTGGATGTTCTTGATGTGCTGGCCAAGCAAATGTGGGTGGAAAGGCCTTGCTTCCGGATTAAGCCCTCCAGCGTCAGAGGAAATGTAACGGCCGAAACAAATGACTGGTCGGGGACAAGAAGCGGTCGAGGGGAAGAAGGGCAGCGGTTGTATCCTTGGTTGTGATGTCCTCATCGATGCGCACACCTCCGAGCCAAGGTCGAGGTCGTCGAGGATTGGACCCCACTCCCTAAGCTCGAGGTCGTCTTGGGATTGGCGCACTCAGTCGTGGTCGAAGCCTCACGTTGCTCAAATTTCGAAGTTGGGGGCCACACTGACCGTGGCGTTGACTGTCGATTCTCGATCCTCGATAGGCTCTATTCGACTCAAGACTCATGAGATCGACATCGTCTCTCGCAAGAGCGAAATCACGATCGATGGCCTTGGTCACTGATCCTATTGGATCTTCTCTTGATTCTTCTATTGGTTTTTCCCTCTCCACCCTTTGCGAGCTAAGCGATGACCAACTGGAAAAATTTCGTAAAGCGAGGCTTACTCTTTTAGCTCAGAAGTTTTCTCACGCCTACAAGAGGGTGAGAGAGAGGAAGAGAGGTGGTAGGATCACACCTTGAATGTGGTGGCCCCAACCACATTCGAGCGAATTGTCCCAAACTGGAGAATGGCAAGAACGACTCTGACGGTTCTGGCAAGAATGACTACACCAACAAGAATCGCAACAATTAAGAAGCCTCCAGTTCGCGAGCTGGCACACGAGAAGAAGTACCGCAACTTCTCAAAGAACAAGAAGCTCTTCCACTGCGTCCTCGCCACCCTCGACGACATCAGCCTCTCCGACACGGAGACATGGGCGGCAGCGAGGATGATCCGCAAGAGAAGAAAGGCGGCGACTTCTCGGCATGTGCTTCATGGCGGACACCAACGACATTAGTGACTCCGAGCTCTACAGTGACTCGGACGAGGTACCTTCCTATGACCAGCTCAATGAAGCTTTTTGTAAATTAGAAAAATTTCATGTTAGAGTTATAGCTAGGTGTATGGAGCTTGAGAAGGAAGTAGGTATCTTGACTCAGGAGTTAGCTTCTCTTAGATCTTCTCCCTCCCGAGTCACTGATGACTGTTCTTTGTGTGATGCTTTGCTTGAGGAGCTTGAGAACCTAAGGACTTTGCATGATAGTGTGCAAAATGAACTTGAAAGTCTTAGGTCGAAGAATGCTAGCACTTGTACGGTTGATATTTCCTCTCTAGATGCTAGTTTTTTTCATGCTCATGCTACTCCTTCATGTAAAAATTGCCCTAAGTTACTTGCTAAAATAGATGCCATGAGCGTTCACCGTAGGTAGTTTTCTTCTAAAAACAATGAACTTGAAATGCATGCTTCTAAGGACCCTGTCAGCTCATGTGAGGGCTGTAAGCAACTAAAACTTGACAATGAAGTTTTAAATATCAAGTGTGCTAAACTTGATAAGGACTTACTAGATAAGTCACTTAAGAGTTGCTTGCATTGTTCTGTGATTGGGGGGACTTGGATAAAATCCAAGTTGAGCTTAGGAAGAAGTTAGAAGACCAAGCCCATAGGATTAGAGAAGCTCCTTGCGTTTCTTGTGAGACCCTCAGGATTGAGGCAGTCGTACTGAGGGAGAAAAATACACGTGCTGGTGTTTCTTCTTCTCTTTCTGGTTCTTCTTCCTCTCACCCCTATTCTTCTTGCGCCTTTCTCTTCCGAGAGTGTGAGTATCTCATGAGCACTCTTGAGAAGTTTGTAGGAGGTAAGAAAAAGCTAAACCTCATTCTAGACCAATAAAAAATTAGCAAATTTAATCAGGGTCTAGGATTTGACTACTTGGAGCACGCTAGGACTCATCCTCCTACCATTGTGCGTGGATCCAAGAGTGGAGAGATTGTGGTAGCTCCCAAGGTGAGTACCGCTGTGTTTTGGTCTGCTGGGGTTGTCCATGGGACTTCTGAGCAGAAGGGTGCTTCTCCTATCACTTCTGCCTCTAGCAAGGCAAAGTATTCATGCACCTTCTGTAAGAAGGATAGTCACCTAGTAGATTTCTGTTTTAGACGCACCAAGATCACGAGGCGTGAGCGTATTGCTGCTCTTAGGGGTATTCTGAGTGCTCCTAAGACACACACTACTTCTAGATAGGTTAGAGTCTCGTCTGTTTTTGGGCAGCGTCCAGGACTTGGTTTTCATGATGTTTAATCAAGTTTTAGTCCTGGAGTTAATCGTGGTCAGTCTTTCCGCCGTCCTCTTAATATTCCTCATTTTTTCCATCGAGGTAGATATCAGCGGCGTGAGGTGTTTCCAGGTAGTAGATTTTGGCAGCCTCGTTGGGATGATCTAGCCTTTGCACCACAGCAGGCCAAACCAGTGATAGCTCTTACATCTTCTACTAGAGTTGTTTCTTCTGATCTTGTGAGAGTCGAGCGTCAGAGAGACACTAGAGTCCAGTCTTCTCCTTCTGTGGTTGGTACTTTGAGCGTCGTGTGATTCAGTATTGGGTTCTCAGGTCCTCACTTTATCCCAGTACTGAGTCCTCTCTCTCTCTCTTTTGGCTTGATCAGGTCCATCGGATGGGGAAGGGAGATGTATGGATTGTTGACTCCGGTTGTTCTCGCCATATGACCGGAGACTCTCGTTGGTTCTCTTCCCTAGTCCGAGCCCCCAATGATGAGTTGATCACTTTTGGGGATGCTTCTTCAGGTAGAGTCATTGCTAAAGGTACCGTCTACACTAATGAAAATTTTATTCTTGAGGACGTTGCCTTAGTGAGTAAGCTGCAATATAATTTGCTTTCTGTTTCTCAGCTTATCGATGACTCTTTCGAGGTAAGATTTAAGAGTAATGCTTATAGAATCCTTGATTCATTAGGAGAGTTAGTTTGCGGGATTTCTAGATTTGGGAGAGTCTTTCGTCTTTGATTTTTCATTTCTTCTAGAGACTCTCTTGGTGTTTGATTGCTTATAAGTCCGTGATCTCTCTTTCGGCATAGGAAACTTGGTCACATTGGCTTTGATCATTTGACGAGTTAGCGGCCATGACCTTATTAAGTGGTTTGCCCAAACTCAAGATGGTCAAAGACTTAGTTTGCTCTCCTCACGACATGGAAAGATGGTTATTGCTTCTCATCCTCCGATCCAAGTAGTGATGGTGATGCACTAGGACTGACTTTTACATATGGACACTATTGGTCAACTAGAGTGCGATCGAGAGGAGGAAGTGATATGTCCTTGTCATTGTTGATGATTTTTCGAGGTATTCTTAGGTATTTTTCATGGCCTCGAAGGATGAGACTTTTCTCACTTTAGGGGATTTGTTAGTAGGTTGTCTATTGAGCTCCCAAGTGCATTACTGAGCTATCTGTGATGATAATGGCACCGAGTTCAAGAATTCCTACTTTGAGAGTTTTTGTGTGGAGTCTGGTTTAGAGCATCAGTTCTCTTTTCCCTACGCCCATTAGCAAAATGGCGTAGTGGAAAGGAAGAACAGGACCCTAGTTGAGATGGCTAGGACGATGCTAGATGAGTACAGTAGTCTTAGGAAGTTTTAGGCTGAGGCTATAGCTACTGCTTGTCATGTTTTCAATCGCGTTTTCTTGAGAGCACATTTGCATCATACTTCTTATGAGTTGAGGTATGGGCGAAAGCCCAGTGTTTCTCATTTTCGTGTTTTTGGTTGCAAGTGTTTTATCTTGAAGTCTAGTAACCTGGATAAATTTGAGTCTCGTTCTTCTGATGGTATTTTTTTGGATTACTCGACTTCTTCTCGTAGCTATAGGGTCTGGAGTTGTGACGCGAATAGGATCATAGAGACCTGTGACGTGACCTTTCATGAGGCTAGCTGTAACAGCCCAATTTTCGTTAATCCGGTAAGTGAGGCTTGTCATGCTAATGTCTTCCATAATGTCATTAAATCCTCATTTAATTATAATCATACAAGTGTTAGGACATTTATCTTGCATGAAGAAGGAGTAACAAAATCCTAAAAATCATTTTCCAAACTGCACACCTATTTACTTTACCTTAGTCAATGACATGTGGGCCATGTACACAAGAGAGAGGAGAGTAGGCTACACATACCTACCATACCATTTCTTACTTTACTCACCTCTACCCACTTACCTAACCAGTCAATGACACATGGGTCCTACCTTGCATAGGGACTTGAGGACTGCACATCCCTTCCATGTCTTTTCTCACTCTAATCACTCATACCCACCCTTTTACTCACTCAATGACATGTGGGACCTAGCCCCACATGTAAGCATGAATGGGCATCCATATATAAGGTTCTATACATTGGTTTTTCCTCCCCCACCTGCCCATTTGCTCAGCCTACACTTGAAAAACAGCAACGAACTCCTCTCCAACTCCTTGCCATTCTCCCTCACAAATTCCCTCAAATCTTGAGTTTGAGTTTGTGCATGTCATACCACATCGAAGCCAAGATCAAGAGCTTCAAATCCATCCAATTGGATTCTTGAGGCACCAAGTTTTGGGTGAGTGGTAACCAATTTCCTTTCCCCCCATGTTCTGAAATTTTGCCCCTTGTGACTCATTTCCTTCCTCTCCATGGAATCCATCATCAAACCTTGAATCGTGTTGTACATGTTGCATGGAAGCTTGAGGAGGAGGGCTAGTTGCTACTGCAAGCACAAGCAAGCGAGCTCATCGTCGTCTACACGAGCTAGGAGGAGACGAATAGTGAAAAGCCGGCGTTGCGACACTTTTTGTCATCCCCTCGCCGAAACCAACCGTCACCAAGTGCAATGCAACCCTGTAGTAGTAAGATTCTACCCTAGTACATTCCCTTGAAGTCCTAGTTCATCCCTATGAAGTGTAGAGGCCACTGGACAAGTAACCGTTTTAAAACAGAGAAGCCCAGCTCGGATAGTCCGAGATTTCACTCGGACAGTCCGAACCATTCGGATATTCCGAATAAAATTTCGGATAGTCCGAATAGAATTTAGCTCTAGACCGAGGGGGTTCACTCGGACATTCCGAAGTGACACTCGGATACTCCGAACATAACTTGATAAAATGCCCCTAAGACTTCAACTTTTGACACACAAGTCCAAACTCCACAAACTAAATTGGTACTTTCATATTATAATTAGTATTACGCATCATGAGCATTTCATGCATCTTTTAATCGTGTGCACCATTTGAATTTTTGATTTGGTGTTTATTGAATTGGATTTTCTCGTTAGGTGTTGACGCTTTGGAAGGCACTCCCGAGTACGACTACACCTTCGAAGTCAAGAACGAGCAGCAAGGCACTACTTTACTCCTTGATCATGATTGCTCCTACTATTTGAAATTTATATTTTGGAATTATTCTATCAATTGCATGCTTACTTTCAATTACAATTATGAATGGGTAGAATTCTTAGCTATTGCCACATTGTTATGTTATTCCCTTGCCATGCTCTTTTCATGTTCCATTGTTGCACTAGGTGGTTAGTTTATTATTATTGTATATGGGTTCGTGCGAATTGCTTAGCCATACTTAGAACATCGTTAGAAACCGCGATAGATGGAGTTAATCCATCGATGCATAACGATCAAAAGTATTATGATGATGATGGTTTCAAATGGTGGTCAATGAGTAGAGATATTGGTTAAGGACCTTAAGGATTGAGTCCTGGTGACGTCTTTTTGAGTAACTATCGTGCGAATCACACGCCGTGTATGGGACCGGCGTAACCAAGTACTTGTGTATGACTAGGGTATGTAAACCATGTGCACTCGGAATGCCTTGAGCTTAGTCGGCGTCGAGGAATGTCGCGAAATTCCTTGAGCTCGTGGGAGCGTCAGGGCGATCCTCGAGTCCCTCGAACTTTGTTGAGTTGGGGATGTCCAACAACGAATGTACTCCTTGATCCACACACACAAGACACTCGAGCACGCGAGGATGAAGGGTCACGATCATCAGGATGGTTTAGATACACTACCATACATCTTTGGAAAATGGTTTGTCACGTTCACCTCGTGACACATCCAAGTAAATGTGTTAATAGCTTGGCTTCTGAGTGTGGCGTGTCGTGTGAGTAAAGTCATACCTCTGCGAGTTTAAACTATTGAATAGCCGCATCCATGGTTAGGACGATCGCTTAATTTGTCGATCCTTTGGCGAGTATTAAGGACTTGGTAAGAATGGGATGGAAGTGGGAAAAAGGCCCGAGTATTGGAGTACTCGTGTGTGCAATCGAACATGAGTGATGGAACTCATGGTTCAGAGAATGCTTGAAGGCATGATATAAATGTGATTATGATGATGTTGTATTATGTAATAGATTTTTGCAAATGTTTACTAAATGCACTTTTGAATCTATACATGTTTATGATTTATCCCAAATATTGCCTTATGCTGAAATTGCCATTTTGCCTTCCTTTAATGTAGCAACTACATGTAGCTAGAATTCAGCATACAACTTATATTATTGTGCGAGTACACTCTTTGTACTCAATCGGATTGTCCACTTGCTGCAGGTGAGGATGAGGCACTACCCAGGGACTTTTACTGGGTAGATTTCGATGATTCTAACGTTTAGTCGCCATTCTTGGATGCCCCTGTTGGTTGCCTGAGGGTTTGGGGGCATGCCATGCTGGCCCTTTTGTTGTTTATCTTGTGATTTCCGCTGCTACTTGGTGTAATAACTCTAAATATGTTGTTATGGACACCAGTCCTCCTTTTGGAATGTAATGACATTTATGCTTCCGGTAATTGTGTATGTGTTGTGATGTCAACTGTTGGATGAGAATGCGCATGTTGGCGAACTTTCCTGGGACCAACACGGGTATATTCACGGAACGCCCGAGGTTCCCTTGATTCACTTATGATGTACCATGCATTTGGGTGAATTAGTGGAGTCCCGGGGACGGTTCTCCACAGGCTTGGTATTAGAGCCATACTGACTGTAGGTTAGAACGGCCATGCTACGACTAGTTAGAGGATGCTTTGTGTCAAAAACTATTTTGCTATCAAATAATTTCAGGAATAATAACATTGTGCAATTCATTTATTCCTTACCCATCTTAGTTCTATATCTCACCCTTATGTTCATTTGATAATGGAAATGAGTTTCTACCTCCTCTTATCCTTTTCAACATGACAGATGAGTTTTGGGCCATTGGTTTTAGTCACCCATGCCAAAGATGTGGAGGGCTATCCTTCCCTCCTGAAGGATATGCTGTGGAGGGCTAATTTCACTTATGCACCAGAGTACGCGGTTTATGGTCGTGCCTTAGGACCAGGATTGAAGACATACACCGCCACGGTTCACATCATCGCGAGGATGGTGACGGGGAGCATCCCCTATCACTTCCAAGCGAGGGGGACATCTGTCGGAATGGCTATCCAAGAGGTGGCGTATGTTGCCATGTACCATCTCCGTCATGACTTGTGGGAGCTGACTTTACCTCCGTATCAATATTTCCCGCAACGAGGACCGACAGATGAGGTCAACAGTGTTGCTAAAATCGAGATGGGAGAAGACTCTTCTATTTGACAGTTGTCGGGCTTGGTCCGTGCCTTAGACCGGGCTCATCGTTGCGTCGTTCATGAGCTATGGGAGACTCGTGCCCGTCTTCACGCGGCACAAGGGCACCTTCACCACATTGTCCAGATTAGCTTGGTGCCACGGGACATACTGTATGGGCGCAACTCCACGACGCCACACGATTTAGCCCCACCCGCCTTTCAGTTTCCGCATGTGCCGGGGATAGGGACCCAAGACGTTGTGTCCAACAACGCGCGCATCAATTCGGCAAGTGCGATGCGTTCTTGGATGCCCCTGTTGGTTGCCTGAGGGTTTTGGGGGCATGCCATGCTAGCCCTTTTGTTGTTTATCTTATGATTTCCACTGCTACTTCTTGTAATAACTCTAAATATGTTGTTATGGACACCAGTCCTACTTTTGGAATGTAATGACGTTTATGCTTCGGTAATTGTCTATGTGTTGTGATGTCAACTGGGACCAACATGGGTATATTGACGGAACGCCCGAGGTTCTCTTGATTCACTTAAGATGTACCACGCATTTGGGTGAATTAGTGGAGTCTCGGGGACGGTTCCCCACACTAGCCTAGGAGCTAGACCTGATATTTCAAGCTCTTTTTATCCCTCCAAGACCATCTTTGTCGAGGATGAGGATGATGGAGATGTACTTCTCGATGGAGGCCGGGTGAAACCTTTCGGGCCACGCCACGCGGCGCAGCTGTCTGGAAAACGCCTGGCATCCGACGTCGCAGGGGGAATCCTGCTGTCCACCCGAACCCCGGCCCGGAGACCGTGCCAGGGAGTGCAGATTGCGACTCCCCAAAGAGTCGGAGGAGCGGACTTCATCCTCGCTCTAAAGTGAGAGTCGTGAGAGGAACTCTCACCCACAGGGGCCATCCGTCCATCGTGAGCGCGACGATGCTGTAGGTGATCACGCAAATCACCGCCGCGCCATCGGCGACACTTCTCCAGATGGGCCCTAAGGTCCTCACGGCTCCTCGCGGAGCTGGGACCTTCCTCTTGCATGCCCTTTCCTTTACTCTGGCCCTCTTGGCCAGAGCGCTTCCTACTTGGGCGGCTGGAAGCTTGGGTGCGATCGACGTGCATCCTTGGCTGAGGGGTACCGATGGTCCCGGACCGGTCGAGCATCCCTACGTGGTGGTGGGCCGCATCCACAAGGCCAGCAATATCCTACAGCCATGGGGTGGCCGAGGTGTCTCCTGCAAGTTCCACCAGAGGGTGGTCCAGAAGGAGACGGACCGCATGCAGGTTCTGGGCCGGAGTGGTGGCCTCCATGGCTAGCCTACGCCGGACCGGAAGCTCGACCGCGGCCAGGGGGCGCCACCGCCCTCCTGCGGGGGCGGAGTGAGGTGATCCCTCATCCGACGAGAGTGCCGGGACGTGTTCTGGGCACTGCTAGCCTCTGCCACCTCTTGTCGCTGCGTGTGTGAACCCGCCATCACCAGATACAAAGTCCTTTCGGACAGAAGACCGGAATCCACCGGAAAGATGGCCGGGTGAGCCAACCACTAGCCCCCTACTTGGCGCGCCCCTGTCGGCATATTCCGCCTGACAGGACCCCGTCAACGAACAGGGTTGACTACTCCCAGGATGGAAGGTATGGTTCGGTAGAGGGCGTCTTCGTGGCCGAAAACCCTAATGTCTCTCTACGATGGATCTCGTGGATCAGCAAATCAATGGAAACGGTGATGTACCCAGGTTCAGGCCCCCAGCGCGGGTAATAGCCCTACGTCCTGGTAGATCTTTGTTGAGGAAGTGTGGAGGCGATTACAATGGTTCTCCTGATCTAGTGCTTCTTCCAAGCTTTCGACCTCTATGTCTCCTATGTGCTCTCTGCTGTGTCGCCCCCCTCCTCCATGCACCTAGGCGCCCTTATATAAATGGGCCAGCCCGTGCAGGTGAGAAGATGACGCTATACTGATCTACGACTCATTAATTACACCCATCATTCGAACCTTATCTCTCTAACCCATGACTCATTTATTACGCCCATCGCCATAGCCTTGTCCTTCAAGCCCCATTTAATGCCGCTGCGTGGCTTCGCCCGGTCTGCTCGGGATATGACACTCCTACGACGGGTTTGGTGAGACACGTCAGAGGGATGGGCCATTGTTGTGTCGATAGCAGAGTCCTTCACAATTAATGGACCTGACTCAGCATGTCAGGGGAAGGAGACTTCGAGGCGAAGCCTTTTCCTTATTCCTTTGGTTGCCTCCGTGGCTTGACAAGAGAGGCCCAAACGCCCGCCCACTTGGTAGGTCGCCTCTTAAGCCGACGTCCGGCAAGGTGGCATGATCGCCCACCGCCCGCCAGCACCCAGCCGCCGCCGGCGGCGAAGCAAGGTGTAAGCCGCCACCGCCGCTAAGAGCCACGCAGCATCGCATGGCGGGGCATGATCGCCACCTACCCACGGGGCACCACACGGCCGCCGCCCGGCGGCGGCGTGAATCCCACCTACTCGCCCGGGGCCACGTGAGCTCCTCGCCCGTGGCGTGGCATGATCGCCCACCGCCGGGGCACCCATGAGCCGCCGCCCAATGAGCCGTATGCATCGCCCACCGCTGCCAGGCCACGCTGGCTCCTCGCTGGCGCGTGGCATGATCGCCAACCCGCCCACTGTGGCACCTCATGGGATGCTCGCCCGTGGCAGGTATGCATCGCCCACTTGCTCGCCAGGAGGCCATGTGGGCTCCTCGCCCGGCGGGTAGGGCATGATCGCCCACCTGCCCGCCAGGCTGCCATGCTGGGCTAGCCGCTTCTTGGGCTCACTATTCCGCGGCGGAGAGGGTACCTCGGTGCAAAGTACACGGACACACACTAGCTAAAATAAGTTGAAAGAATGTTCAACTGGCAGATCTTTGTCTTTGGTCCTAGGCTAGACCGTGCTAGAGACGTGAGCCTAAACACCAACGATGCCATAGACATGCAATGAGAACGTCTCCAACACAAAGCAAGCAGCTAGGGCTCGTCTTTTTTTTCTCTTTTTTTATTTTTTTTATTTTTTTCTCTTTTTTAGGGAGCCCTAAAACTGAACAACAGACTCAAAAGGACTCCAAGCAACACTCACCACACACATCGTGCAAGTCTCTCTCTCTCTAGACTTTGATTTGTGCACCAAAATTTGACGGATTTTCCAAGTGCAAAGAAGATGGCGGAGAGAGCAGAGAGATGGTTCGCCTCAGATTTAGCCCTTTGGTTTTTCTCTTTTTTTGATTCAACCGTCTATGGAAGGAAAGGCTTGCACGGTTTGACCTAAAATGGCGCGCTTGGAAATACCTAATAACCGTGACGAGATATTTGGGTGGGACTACCGTTAAGGTACAAACAGCACCAGCTTTAGAGGTGGAGACATGAGTTATATGGCAAGGACCGGCCAATTCCCAAGAAGGTAGGAGGAGGACTTCGATTCCTTCTCGGTTTTGGATGAGTTATATGGCAAGGTGCATGCGCTTGGCTGAGTTATATTCCTTCTCGGTTTGGTAAACTTTGGTGAGTTTTGGGGGAACACAAATTGGAAGGAGAAAACCGAGTTGGCTGTGGAGAGCATGGGCTACTCGGTTTGATTTTGCGTGGTGGAATTTTGGGGTGTTCTGGTGGGAGGCTCTCGGGTTTGTGGGATGAATATGGCATCACAAACAGACTCACGAAGATCACGACGCTGTGACGACAATGTGATTAGAACTTGAAACTCTAAAGATCAAAACGCTAAGACCAGCAACGACACGATGATGCAACGCAAGTTCAACAAGAATTAAACTAGGCAATAATAGTAAAGGCTAAAAAGGGGTTCAGATTAGATTGATCACACTTCGAACATATTTTTTTGGGCTATTTTTCTGGACTCTGGGACGAACAAGATGAACTAAACAAAGATAAGGGTGTTCTCACCAGACAACCGTCGCTCTGATACCACTTGATGAGCATGGGGGGTTTGGCCCGATCTTCTGATGAGAACGACACATCGGTTTCGTTGTAAAACGGAGTAGATAGTTCGGCTACTAACCACGAGATCAGCAACCAAGCAATCGAAACGTCACCACACGAGGCGATCAACCGAATCAAGACCCGATCGATCCTTGTACCTGTTGCAACCGAGAACAAACAAGAACAAGGTGAAAGCAATTTTAATCCAATAATCTGAAAGAAACAAGGGTGAGGTTCTGTCTCTCGTCACAGGTGGTCTAGTCGACACACGCGAACACGAGGGGGGACGCACAAGGGGTCTACCACACGCAACAAAACCTAAGCGTAGAAGAACGGTGGTGGCCATATATATAGCGGCAGCTAGGAGGTGTAGGGTAGCCAAAACAGCGGCGGCCACCAAAACCCTAAGATACATGGGCCATAGGCCCAAAAGTGAGGTGACGCAGCACCCTGAATTTCTGGCTTATGACATTGTTCTATATTTTTCCATTGATCTGGAGAGAATTTGGAGATGGGGTTGGATCCATTGGAAAGCTTATCTCCTAAGCTTTCAAACGGGTGGTTGCATACTGAAATTGGAGTCCGGGAGCCCGAGTTACGCCCGTTTGAAGTTGACATGCTGCTGGATGGCCGAACTGGGCTTTTCGGCATCTTGGGCTTCCATACGAGCCTTTCTTGGCACGTGGGCAGTCCTCGGGGTGTGTGCTTGAGGTGCTGGTCCTTTGTCGTGGGCTTGAAAGGCTGAACTTCAATATTAAGACATCCCAGCGATGAAGATTGTGAGGTCCCCATTTTTGATAAATTAATACCAAAAATGGATACCATGTGCACACAGTACTAGTCCCATGATCAGTGGCTAGTACGCACATATACAAATTGATATCACAACCACACACATTTTATTATATTAGCGGAAGCAAAATTACATTATATCCTTACAATACCAAAAGTATAAAAACTGCAGTGGAGACATAAGTCTTGTAGTATGCCTTTCTAGCCCAACATTCCCACAGGCAACTGACAAGGTGAACCCTAGTCAAACTCATTATTCACATCCCCGTATCCTGCATCGAGATAAGCGTCGTCGAGGAGATCTGATTCTTCACCTAAAACATCAACAGTGGCAAGTTGAGTACTTTCGTATTTCATAAGACTTTTGCAAATCCTAATATACATGCAGCCATTCAAAGGAAAGGCTTTTATGGTAAATTTGCAGAAAGCTAGTTTACAAAAGAATTTACTGAATTGAAAAACATAAACGGAATTTAAGTAAAAGCAGTTAATGTAATAGTATGAAATAATAAATTTCACGAACCTCAGTTCTTTCGATCATCTTCATAAATCAATCATTGATATATCCCATATCAATCCAAAATAATTCATCAACCATTGACATCACAAGTCAATTCAAAATAATCTTTCCAACAAGGATATCCAAATCACGATGCTAGACAAAGATATATCAACATCCACATTTTGTAAAATAAAATGCTAACTATGTGATGACTTTACCAAATGCCCATGATCATGAAAGCCGCAGCTAATCGATTAGTTTTACTCGCAGAGTTGTGCGGCTTTACCCACAAGAAATGATCAACCCTTTTGCTAGGCCATTCGACACACTTCCTTTGGTGAGTCGGCAAGGCGATCATAGCATAACTGCTCAATTACTTAATCCTAACTTTGCACCAAAGACGATCTAAAACCCATACTCGAAGAAGAACTCGGTGCATAGAAATGATGGAACTTCTCCGTATACTACAGACACCGCTAGATCAAGAACGTGACTCCCAACACCTCGGTGTGGGCGCCCTCCGAGCAATCCATTAAGAAACAACAGACTACTCCTACCTACCAATGTGCAAAGCTAGTCTTAAGCAATTTAATTAGTTAAGTCTCGTCCCATACCAAAGACTTGTGGTTGTACTACATTTTGGCTGAAAACAACCCATAGTTCGGTCCTTAATCCCACACGGGCAATAATCTCCCCCTACACTACGTGCAATCTCTTCTGCACACCTGGCTATTGCCAATAATTGACTGCACCAATATTATTATTTTGTTTTCATTTTTAACCAAAATCACCATCATGCCTTAGCATGTCCAAATAACATTTGATCAATGTCTCAATCATATCCAAGTATCATTTGATCAATGTCTCTATTTGATGTATACTAAGTCTAAAGCATGGCTAAGCAAGATTATTAAACATCATGTATACCTAGAATGACATTATATATTGTCTAACCATGATTCTAAGGTATCAAGGTTCACAAATTCATTCTTATCAAGGAGGTTTCAGAATCAACAGTATATCTACCATTACCCACAAAGTAGCAAAGATTTAATGAATATACGCATGCAATAAAATCTTTTAATGAAAACATTTATAAAATTGGGATCAACATGGTCAAAGGAGGGTGCTTGCCTTGTTGATTGTCGTCAAGTCGTATTCACGATCGTCAAGAACAAATTCGATTCGCTTGGGTTCTACTCGTCATTCAATAATAATAATAACCCAAAGAAATGACAAATCTTAATAAGGAAAATAGAAAGATCCAAATAAAATAATTTTCATATAACATGCATGAATCTTTGTTTAAATTATTTAAAGTTTCATTTGTTCATGATAACTAATATATGTACATGTATGGTTATTAATGTATATGTGTATTTGTAAGGTTGCATGTTTTCATTTATTGACTTAGTACAACATAGTGATATGAGATTCTCTAAAGCATTTATTATAATTACAATTTCAGCAATACAAAATGATAAAGCTCATATTCATGATTTATTATTGAATCACATATATTTAATAATGACTTATTGGTCCTCATATAATAACTTAAACATTTTCCATAGTGAACCCTATTTATTTTTACATATTCAGGTTCCTAAAATCATAAGTATTCTAACAAAATTGGTTTTACCTAATTTCGAGTTCATTTGCACAAATTCCATGTATAGCATATTTGAATTCTTCATTTAAATTAATATTAAAATTTTAAACAAAGTTGAACTTTCAAATATTTTTGGATATTATGAATATACAGGAATTTAGACAAATTTAGCAATTTATTTCACTCAATTTTGACTATTGGTTCAAAAGTTATGAGCAATTGAATAAATTCGGATCTTAAAATGCTAATAAATCGAAATATTCCAAACATGGAAAATGCGCCGCTATGCTTTTACGCTTTCTAGTTTTGGCCGGTTCGGGCTGAGGCAATGACAAGCCGGGCCCATACGGCAGTGAGGCGATGCGTGTGCGTGTGGCTGACGAACCGGACCCGCATGGCAGCGAAATGGCGCGATGCTAGCGACTGACGCGCGGAGCCCACTCGGCAGTGAGACGATATCGCAAAGAGATCGATCTGGCCCGCCCACGGCGAGACGAACGCAGGGCGACAGATTTCGCTCGCCGGCGCAAACGATGGCGAACGGCGGCGAATCGGTACCACCATGAGCATCAAGACATCCGCGCGCACTGTGAGACTCATTGATTGGTTGCGAACGCGAGTGGGTAGCGCCACCGTGTGGATCTTGGCGAGGCCATGGCCCATGAAAGCAAAAGCATGTAAAGCTTATCTCTTTTGCAAAATTACGGCGGAGTGAGCATCGATGGGTAATATAGATCACTAATGAGCACTTTGTTTGAAAAGATTACATGCGGAAGAGTGTTCTCACGGCGCTGCTCAAGCGGAAGAAAGCGTGGGTCGCGGTTCAATGAGAGGATGAGAGCTCAAATTGGCGCTGGGATGGGTTCCTACAATCACGAGGAAGGTTCAGTTCAAATGGCTCGGCTTAATTGAAGAATTGAGCGTCATGAGAAGTTCTTCCTTCGGTGACCTTCACGGACACGAAGAAGATGACCGAGCTTGCGCACATGAAAGGGGTTCAAAAATGGATTGGTCCGGCTCTCTTGGAGTGCATGGAGGTGCTCGGGTTGAGTTTTTATAGAGGGAAGAAGGCGGTTGCTTGACTTGGCGCAAAAGAAAAGAGTGGAACGGAGAGGATAGTGCTTTGGACCGTCCGTGGCAATGAGTTCGTGGCTTATCTCCGCCGTGACAACACCGGGCAAAGGCGTGGGGAGAAGGATTGGCTGGTCGAGACTCGAGTCGGTTGAGCCGCGTGGCGGCAATTTCACGGCTGAAATTTCGCCGTGGCAGCAAATGGGCAAGCGGCGGGACAAAATCGAGACGATTCGCAGAGGTTGTCGGTGCTTCTCGAGTCGCAATGGCCAAGGCAGGACAGCAGGCATACGACTACCTCGGAGTCCAGATGCGGCGGGGTTGAGTCAAAAGCGGCGGAGAGCCTCTCTGTATTTGGTGAGGAGCGAGAGAGGAGGCGCCTGTATGAGAGAGAAGGAGAAGAAGGCTCGAGTTGGCAGCTGGCTCGGAGATGAATCGAACGGCTGAGGTGTGGTCAAAGCACGTATTAGGCCCACATGGTCAGTGTTTGGCGATGAACAGAAGATAAAAATCATGATGGGCTGGCTTAGCTGATAAGTTTCGGCCAGTGAACCGTCTTAGAAATTTACCAAACTTTTTCTGAGTGTTGGTCTGGCAATGATAAGTGTCCAGTAAAAATCCTAGGTAAAAACTCTCAGTAGAACTTTTATTAAAATTCTGACAATGCAATGATTAAATTTCTGATCATTCTGTTTTTGATTTATTAAAGTATACTAATGATTTATTTAATTTTTGGAAAATTGTTTTTCAAAATTATTTGATCAAACAATACTTCTGTAAAATTTTCAGAATTTTATATTTAACCAATAAATTATTAAAATTCGGACATTGCTATTTACAGATTTATCTACTTTCTGTTTTTCAATTTATTAATTATTCAAATTTAAATATTTATCCTTGATATTTTTACCAGAGGTTGATAAGATCACCATGTCGGCAAGGTAAAAATCTCAAGGCCAGGTTCTTACTAGTTTCTTCTACACAAATCTAACATGGTAGATTTCAGCTTTATATTGCGGCAGATAGTTTGCATTTTATATTTGTTTTAATTGCCAGGCTGATCTCAAGTGGCATAACTAGGGTTCTGAACATGCATAGAAGATAAAAATTATTTTTATTGATTTAGTGTTTTTACCTTTTACTTTTACCATTTTACCATATGGCATTTATGGACTTTGCTTTAATAATTAAAGCCAACATATTTCCAATAATTTAAAGAAATCAGGAAAAATGCAATAATAATCACACATATAATTTCATTTATGATATTCTCCTTTTATTTAATTTAGGGCTGTTACAAATCTACCCCCCTTACAAAAATCTCGTCCTCGAGATTTGGCGAGGGTTTAGAAGAACTCAGGAAATTCTTGTCGAAGATGATCTTCTCTTTCCCAAGTGGCTTCGTCTTCGGTGTGATTACTCCATTGGACTTTTAACATCTTATGAGATTTGCTTCTTGTTTGACGTTCTGCTTCTTCCAAGACACGAATTGGATGTTCTCGATAAGAGAGATCTGGTTGAAGATCAATGTTTTCCAGATTGGTAAGCTCGGTAGGAACACGAAGACATTTCTTGAGTTGGGATACATGAAAGACATTATGAACATCAGATAACTGAGGTGGCAATTGCAGCTTGTAAGCCATTTCACCCACCTTTTCCAAGATTTGATATGGTCCAATATATCGAGGGGCTAACTTTCCTCGAACTTGGAATCGACGGACTCCACGAAGAGGTGAAACTTTCAGATAAACATAGTCGCCAATTTCAAAAGCGAGGTCACGTCGACGATTGTCAAGATAACTCTTTTGTCGTGGATCGAGCTTCTTTTAATCGGCTTCTTATCATATCTACCGCTCTTGAGCTTCTTGAATAAGATCTGGGCCAAAGATTTCCTTTCTCCAACTTCGCACCGAGAAAAAGAGGAGTTAGGCATTTCCTCCCATAAAGTGCTTCAAAAGGTGACATTTGGAGACTAGATTGAAAGTGTTGTTGTAGGAGAATTCTGCAAATGGTAAACTTTTCTCCCAATTAAGGCCATATGACAACACACATGCCCTTAACATATCTTCGAGGATTTGGTTTGTTCTTTCGGTTTGACCATCATGCAGGGGATGATAAGTCAGATGAAATTTAGCTTAGTTCCCGAAGATTATGCGATTTTCGTAAACGAGAAGTGAACTCGATCCTCGATCTCAAACAATCGTCTTTGGAACACGTGTAGACGAACGATGTTTTCCAAATATAATTCAGCGAGTTTGTCTCCTGGATGAGTGGTTTTGACTGGGATGAAGTGAGCTACTTTGGTTAAGCGATCAACAATAACCCATATGGAATCATGCCCTTTCTCGGTTCTTGAAGACCGATGACGAAATCCATCTCGATATCGCCCCATTTCCACTCGAGGATCTTCAATGGTTGAAGAAGTCCAAAGAGGCGTTGATGCTCGGCTTTAACACGTTGACATACGTCACAAATTGCGACATATGCGGCAATGTCCTTTTTCATACCGGGCCACCAATATTCTTGTCGGATATCTTGATACATCTTTGTGCTTCCGGGGTGGATCGAGAGAGATGATTCATGAGCTTCTTTGAGGATTAAATCTTTAAGCTCAGAGTCATTAGGAACATAGATTTGATTTTTGTACATGAGTACTTCATCTGAACTTTCATGAAATTCAGATTCCATTCCCTGTCTTAACTCTTCACGAATCTTGATAATGGACTCATCTTTGAGTTGGGCATTCTTAATTCGGGATTTAAGAGTTGGTTGCACCTCAAGTGCGGCCAAGAAACCATTTTCAATGATTCCCAAATTGAGTTTTGAAACTCTTCTATTAGATCTGTTTGGTTGGTATAGGATGATCTGAGAAAGACAATGGAGTTTGCGGCTTAAAGCATCGCTATTTACATTAGCTTTACCAGGATGGTATTGAATATTAAGGTCGTAGTCTTTTATCAATTCTAGCCATCTCCTCTATCTCAAATTGAGATCTGGTTTGGGTAAAGAAATATTTCAGACTTTTGTGGTCAAGAAGATATTGCATCGATTCTCGGCGAGTGAGTAATGACGCCTAAATTTTGAGAGCATGCACTACTACTGACTAATTCCAGATCATGAGTGGGATAATTAAGCTCATGAGGTCGTGAATCGACGAGAAGCATAAGCTACGACTTTTCTTTCTTGCATGAGAACACATCCAAGACCATGTCTTGATGCATCACAATAGACATCGAAGTTTTTGTGAACGTCGGTAACACCGAGATCGAAATTTGTTGTTAATCTTTTCTTCAACTCTTGAAACTTGCTTCACATTCGGATGTCCATTCAATTTCTTTTCCTTCTTTAAAAGTTGTGTCAAGGGTCGAGCGATTTTGGAGAAATTCTCGATAAAGCGGCGATAATATCCCGCCATACCGAGGAAGCTTCGGATTTTGGGGATAGATTGGGGGGATTCCCAATCTAAGATAGTTTGAATTTTGTTGGGGTTAACTGCAACACCATTTTCAGATAGGACATGCCCGAGAAAAGCAACTTCCTTTAGCCAAAATTCACATTTCTCGAATTTGGCGTAAAGTTTATGCTCTCGAAGTTTCTCGAGCACCATATGTAAATGTTGTACATGATCTTCTTCGGATTTGGAGTATATGAGGATATCGTCGATGAAAACCACTATGAACTTATCTAAATACTCCATAAATACTTTATTCATGAGGGTCATGAAACTAGCTGGAGCATTTGTAAGTCCAAAAGACATCACGGTGTATTCATACGTACCGTAACGTGGTAAAAGCAGCTTTTGGAATATCTTACGGCACGATTTTCAATTGATAGTACCCATGTCTCAAATCGATTTTAGAAAAGATATGAGCACTACCAATTGATCAAATAGATCATCGTACGAGGAAGAGGATATTTGTTTTGATGGTAACATCATTTAAAGCTCGATAATCTACGCACATCACGTATACCACGCTCTTTTTAGGAACAAAAAGAATGGACTACCCCACGGAGAAGAGCTTGGTCGAATGAATCCTTTACTTAATCGCTCCTTGATTTGTCGCTTTAATTCGACTAACTCATCCGGGGCATGCAGAAGGGCGTTTAGAAATTGGGGGTTCAGGGACAAGATTTATAACAAATTCCATGTCTCTATCTCTGGTGGAAGGCGGGTAGCTCATTTGGGAAGACATCTGGATATTCGAAACCCATCGAATTTGGTTGAAGTCTCTTCTTTGTGGTTGAGCAAAGAAAGGATTGTGGTTGTGAAGAACTTTGAATAGAAGAGAAATGAACTGAAATTCTTCGGGACTAACTAAAGATATGGATCGATTAGCACGATCTATACATCCTTTATACTTAGACAACCAATCCATGCCAAGGATTACATCTAGTCTCAAGTTTCTATGAGGATGAGGTTAGCATAAAAGATTACCCCATTTATTTCAATACAAACATTAGGATGATTTTTGATGACTTCATAGTGGTGCGGAGAATAGATTAACATTTTAGTGGGGAGAAGATCGAGTTGATCTTGAATTGATTAGCAAACTTTTTAGAAATAAAGGAATGCGATGCTCGGAATCAAACAATACCAAAGTAGGTCTTGAGTGGACAGAGAACATACCCAAGACTACATCGGTTGCATCATTAGCTTCTTCGGATCCGCGTGATGAAGGCGACTAACGGTGCTCCATGGCTTGGGGTAGATATCGGCCAAGTTTGAGCACCACAGGTCCTTGGGGTCGACACTGGGGTCGCTGAGGTGCCCCTTGAAATGATTGACGGGTTTGGACTTGACTCTTCTTTGGGCAAGCGTTGGCGTAATGCCCACGCTCTTTGCAATAAAAGCATGTGACGTTGGCACCGATTTGAAATTCCAGACGGACGCCCTCTTTCACTTCTACTTGCAATTTGGAGGAGGTTGGGGAGCTTGCATTTGCCTTCTCTGGCCGAGGTGGTGGTGCCATCGGTGAACATTAGTCGGTTGACTAAAGCGCCGCCTTGAGGGGCTTGGAGCGACAACTTACGAGCCATCCACTTCCTTTTACGGCTCTCCATCACATCTCGTGAGCTATGCTCACTATAATAGCCTTGTCCACGAGAGTTTGGAAGTCGTGAAAGTCGTGGAGAGCTAGAGTATGCTTGACTTCATCATTCAGATTGCTTCGGAACCGATCAATCCTTCTTGCTTCTGGAGTTACTTCAGAAGTTGCATATCTGGCGAGATAATTAAAGCGATGGAGATATTCCATTACTGACATGCTCCCTTGACGCAGATCAAGGAACTCTCGCCTCTTCAAGTCAATTAGGCTTGAAGGAATATGAGTCCTCCTAAAGTCGCCTTGAAATTTTCCCATGACACTTCGCCCAAAGAGTTGAATTGCTCGGTAGTTCTCCCACCGTGATCGCAGCAAAGACCTTGCAATTGATATGAGGCATATAGAACTTTTTCTTGCTCATTGCATTGAGCAATATTCAGCTTCCTTCGATTGAACGTAGCCAATCATCGGCATCCATGGATCACCAAGAAGAAAAAGTCTGGGTCGAAGTTTTTAAGAACTCTCCCAACTTCGATTGGTGATATGCCTCTACATTTCCAAACCACAAAGAATAGGCGCCAAGGTTGGTAGTGTTCAACCGATTCTTTGAAGAAGAAGGGTATCGCCTGCGGCCTTCTTCTATCATGGCTAGAACTTGAGCCATGGTAGGAGGTTCGAATGCTTGTTCTTCGAGACATTTTCTTGAGTTTGCGGAGGTGGATCTTGGGTTTGTCGAGAGGATGAAGCCCTTCTGCGGTTGGGTGAACCGGATTGGGTGCATTAGCGTGGTCAAAGTCACCCTTGGGATTTGATTCTCTGGTGATGCCTCGCCTCGCAGAGTCTTACTCAGAGATCTGGTAACAGGCATCTGAAATAGATTTCAGAAGAAGATTGATAAATCAATCTTACTCTCAAGTTTTTTTTTTTGAGGATCACAACATCGTAAAAATTTTAACAAAAGTTAAATATTTACGAGTAGGAGCCAAAAGCACACAATAAATACACAACCAAAAGCTTTATTTAACTTATAATATTTACAAAAGCAGTACGATGACATAACAGGTAAAAACCTACTACCATACTACTCTAGTGAAAGGACATCTACTCATAACCTACTATCTTCCTCTCTAGACTCTAAACAAGGTTGCTCGTCGTCGACACCGCACCGACGGCAGTGAGACTGCGGTCCTCTGGGACGGCGAAGAGTGAGACTATGCGTTCTACATGAATGCTAGGTAGACGAGGACGACTCCCACCCATCGACATCTTGGCTCGTCGTCTCACGCGGGGTGCAAGCAGACCTGGCGCTTCGAACAGTAAATGCGTGGTGCATCTCCTAGAGTCGACATGAATCAATCCCATGGCAACGTAAAGGAGCTATAGTGTTCTCAGAGTTGCCACCTGCGACAGTTTCTCGAACTCTGAAATCGCTTGGTGATAACCCTCGTCCAAAGCACTAACAAACTCCACTAAATTGCATAGAATTGGATTCAGCAATCTAGTCGAATCCATATAAACATTTTCCCCTCCCGGTGGGCGCGATGGAAACCTCCTATAAGCACCGCCATTTCGAGTAGAACATGACGAGCGAACTATAGCAACATAGGCGGCCTCATTCATAGCGACTGAATCAATTCCTGTGTCCATCAAAAGCTTGGTCTCCTTCTTCATCTATAGATCTTTTGGAATTATTACCCTTGCAATATATTCCACCGACACCGGCTCATCATAAAGATGGAAAACCACATATCTCGGGTTCTCCAGAAAAATGAGCAAATTCTAGCATGCGGGTGAGCACGCCCGTCATGCCTGAATCCTCCCGGCTAGTAGTAGTATAGCAAGACGTATATTCCCCCATCTGCACATTTAATAAGGAATTAGCATTCCTGATTAAATGCAAGATAGTAAAGAAGTTTTATAGGAAAAGATTCTAGCAGAAATTAAAATAGGAAAGAATTACTATAAAAATAGCATTTATTTATAGTAATTAGATAAGTAAGACATCCTAATTCATCATTTTAGTATTTGGATTCTAATTTCAAATTTTAAGTTTCCCATTACCCCCAATTTACCTAGGGTTTCCTAAGGTCAGCATGGCTCGATACCAACTTAGAGGTCCCCATTTTGATAAATTAATACCAAAAATGGATACCATGTGCACACAGTACTAGTCCCATGATCAGTGGCTAGTACGCACATATACAAATTGATATCACAACCACACACATTTTATTATATTAGCGGAAGCAAAATTACATTATATCCTTACAATACCAAAAGTATAAAAACTGCAGTGGAGACATAAGTCTTGTAGTATGCCTTTCTAGCCCAACATTCCCACAGCAACCGACAAGGTGAACCCTAGTCAAACTCATTATTCACATCCCCGATCCTGTGACGAGATAAGCGTCCGAGAGATCGATTCTTCACCTAAAACATCAACAGTGGCAAGTTGAGTACTTTCGTACTCGCAAGACTTTTGCAAATCCTAATATACATGCAGGCCATTCAAAGGAAAGGCTTTTATGGTAAATTTGCAGAAAGCTAGTTTACAAAAGAATTTACTGAATTGAAAAACATAAACGGAATTTAAGTAAAAGCAGTTAATGTAATAGTATGAAACAATAAATTTCACGAACCTCAGTTCTTTCGATCATCTTCATAAATCAATCATTGATATATCCCATATCAATCCAAAATAATTCATCAACCATTGACATCACAAGTCAATTCAAAATAATCTTTCCAACAAGGATATCCAAATCACGATGCTAGACAAAGATATATCAACATCCACATTTTGTAAAATAAAATGCTAACTATGTGATGACTTTACAAATGCCCATGACCATGCAGCGCGCTAATCGATTAGTTTTTACTCTGCAGAGTTGTACGGCTTTACCCACAAGAAATGATCAACCCCTTTTGCTAGGCCATTCGACACACTTCCTTTGGTGAGTCGGCAGGCGATCATAGCATAAGCTGTTCAATTACTTAATCCTAACTTTGCACCAAAGACGGACGTAAAACCCATACCTCGAAGAAGAACTCGATTGCATAGAAATGATGGAACTTCTCCGTATACTGGCAGACACCGTTAGATCAAGAACGTGACTCCCAACACCTCGGTGTAGGCGCCCCCGAGCAATCCATTAAGAAACAAACAGACTACTCCGGCCTACCAATGTGCAAAGCTAGTCTTAAGCAATTTAATTAGTTAAGTCTGTCCCATACCAAAGACTTGTGGTTGTACGGTTAGCATTTTGGCACGAAACAACCCATAGTTCGGTCCTTAATCCCACAGTGCAATAATCTCCCCTACACTCGTGCAATCTCTTACGCACACTGCTATTGCCAATAATTGCTCGCACCAATATTATTATTTTGTTTTCATTTTTAACCAAAATCACCATCATGCCTTAGCATGTCCAAATAACATTTGATCAATGTCTCAATCATATCCAAGTATCATTTGATTAATGTCTCTATTTGATGTATACTAAGTCTAAAGCATGGCTAAGCAAGATTATTAAACATCATGTATACCTAGAATGACATTATATATTGTCTAACCATGATTCTAAGGTATCAAGGTTCACAAATTCATTCTTATCAAGGAGGTTTCAGAATCAACAGTATATCTACCATTACCCACAAAGTAGCAAGATTTAATGAATATACGCATGCAATAAAATCTTTTAATGAAAACATTTATAAAATTGGGATCAACATGGTCAAAGGAGGGTGCTTGCCTTGTTGATTGTCGTCAAGTCGATTCACGATCGTCAAGAACAAATTTCGATTCGCTCGGGTTCTACTGTCAGTCCAATAATAATAATAACCCAAAGAAATGACAAATCTTAATAAGGAAAATAGAAAGATCCAAATAAAATAATTTTCATATAACATGCATGAATCTTTGTTTAAATTATTTAAAGTTTCATTTGTTCATGATAACTAATATATGTACATGTATGGTTATTAATGTATATGTGTATTTGTAAGGTTGCATGTTTTCATTTATTGACTTAGTACAACATAGTGATATGAGATTCTCTAAAGCATTTATTATAATTACAATTTCAGCAATACAAAATGATAAAGCTCATATTCATGATTTATTATTGAATCACATATATTTAATAATGACTTATTGGTCCTCATATAATAACTTAAACATTTTCCATAGTGAACCCTATTTATTTTTACATATTCAGGTTCCTAAAATCATAAGTATTCTAACAAAATTGGTTTTACCTAATTTCGAAGTTCATTTGCACAAATTCCATGTATAGCATATTTGAATTCTTCATTTAAATTAATATTAAAATTTTAAACAAAGTTGAACTTTCAAATATTTTTGGATATTATGAATATACAGGAATTTAGACAAATTTAGCAATTTATTTCACTCAATTTTGACTATTGGTTCAAAAGTTATGAGCAATTGAATAAATTCGGATCTTAAAATGCTAATAAATCAGAAATATTCCAAACATGGAAAGTACGCTTTCGCTATGCTTTTACGCTTTCTAGTTTTGGCCGGTTCGGGCTGAGGCAATGACAAGCCGGGCCCATACGGCAGTGAGGCGATGCGCAGCGTGTGGTCGATTTAACCGGACCCGAGATGGCAATAAATGGCGCGATGTTAGCGATCGACGCTACGAGCCCACTCAGCGATGAGACGATATGCGAAGAGATCGACAGCCCGCCCACGATTAGCGAGACGTATCAGGCGACGGATTTCGCTCGCGGGCGACAACGACGGCGAACGGCGGCGAATCGGTACCACCATGAGCATCAAGACATCCGTCGCACCGAGGACTCATTGATTGGTTATGAACGCCGAGCCGCGCGCCACCGTGTGGATGCGGCGAGGCCATGGCAAGCGAGCAAAAGCATGTAAAGCTTATCTCTTTGCAAAATTACCGGCGAGTGAGCATCATGGGTAATATAGATCACTAATGAGCACTTTGTTTGAAAAAGATTACATGCGGAAGAGTGTTCTCACGGCGCGGCTGCTCGGCGAAGGGAAAACGTGGTCACATGTTCAAACAGAGGATGAGAGCTCAAATTGGCGCTGGGATGGGTTCCCGCAATCACGAGGAAGGTTCAGTTCAAATGGCTCGCTTAATTCAAGAATTGAGCGTCATGAGAAGTTCTTCCTTCGGCGACCTTCTGGGACACGAAGAAGATGACCGAGCTTGCGCACATGAAAGGGGTTCAAAATGGATTGGTCCGGCTCTCTTGGGTCTCAGGTGTGCTCGGGTTGAGTTTTTATAGAGGGAAGAAGGCGGTTGCTTCCGCTTGGCACAAAAGAAAAGAGTGGAACGGAGAGGATAGTGCTTTGGACCGTCGTGGCAATGAGTTCAGGGCTTATCTCCCGCCGTGACAATAATTGGGCAGCGTGGGGGAGAAGGATTACGGTCGAGGCTCAGAGTCGGTTGAGCTGTGGCAAAGAATTTCACGGTTGAAATTTAGTGGCAAGAAATGGGCAAGGCGGAGGACAAACCGAGATGATTTCGCAGGTTGTCGATTGCTTCTCTCGAGTTGCAATGGCCAAGGCAGGACAAGAGGCATACGACTACCTCTGGTCTGAATTATGCAATGGGGTTGAGTCAAAGAAGCGGCGGAGAGACTGCCTCTCTGCGCTGGTGAGGGAGTGAGCGAGAGAGGAGCGTCTCAGCGCGAGGGAGAAGGGAGAAGAAGGCTCTGGCGTTGGCAGCTGGCTCGGGAGATGAATCGAACGGCTGAGGTGTGGTCAAAGCACAGGGCTAGGCCCACATGGCTGTGTCTGGCGCATGAACAGGAAGATAAAAATCATGACGGGCTGGCTTAGCTGATAAGTTTCGGCCAGTGAACCATCTTAGAAATTTACCAAACTTTTTCTGAATGTTGGTCTGGCAAGGATAAGTGTCCAGTAAAAATTCTAGGTAAAAACTCTCAGTAGAACTTTTATTAAAATTCTGACAATGCAATGATTAAATTTCTGATCATTCTGTTTTGATTTATTAAAGTATACTAATGATTTATTTAATTTTTAAAAAAAATTTCAAAATTATTTGATCAAACAATCCTCCTGTAAAATTTTCAGAATTTTATATTTAATCAATAAATTATTAAAATTCTGACATTGCTATTTACAGATTTATCTACTTTCTGTTTTTAAATTTATTAATGATGCAAATGTAAATATTTATCCTTGATATTTTTACCAGAGGTTGATAAGATCACCATGTCGGCAAGGTAAAAATCTCAAGGCCAGGTTCTTACTGTTTTCTTCTACACAAATCTAACATGGTAGATTTCAGCTTTATATTGCGGCAGATAGTTTGCATTTTATATTTGTTTTAATTGCCAGGCTGATCTCAAGTGGCATAACTAGGGTTCTGAACATGCATAGAAGATAAAAATGATTTTTATTGATTTAGTGTTTTTACCTTTTTACTTTTACCATTTTACCATATGGCATTTATGGACTTTGCTTTAATAATTAAAGCCAACATATTTCCAATAATTTAAAGAAATCAGGAAAAATGCAATAATAATCACACATATAATTTCATTTATAATATTCTCCTTTTATTTAATTTAGGGCTGTTACAAAGATGAAGCGGTTGGAGAGGAAGTACGGGTAGCGGTCGTATCCTTGGGTTGGATGTCCTCATCACGCCTAGTCCCGGTCATCCTCTGGTGATCTCCCGACCGTCTGGACCTCTGACGCTCCTCGCCTAGTCCCGGTCATCCTCTGGCGACCTCCTGACCATCTAGACCTCTGACGCTCCTCGCTTAGTCCCGATCATCCTCCGCCTCACCATGATCTAGCACCGTCGCCCTGCAACCATCAAAGACAAGGAAAACCTTTCACATAGCAATGCCCACAAACATATTCAATGATTATCTCAAAAACATCACGTACTTTGCTCGGGCGCATGTCTCTTCCCCCGAGCACGCTGTTCGTTCGAAAGCACGATGCTTTGCTCTTGGCGCCGTCTTCTCTCCCGAAAGCATGTGTTCCGACGAGCACGTGCTTTTGCTTCGGCGCGTCTCTTCCTCCGAGCATGCGTTCCGCGCCGAGCACGTGTTTTGCTCGGCGACGCCTCTTCCCCGAAAGCATGCGTTCACATGAAGCATCGTGCTTTGCTCTAGGCGCCTCTCTTCCCCCGAGCACACGTTCCACACCAAGCTTAATGTTCTCGTTCTACGCCGAGCATGTTCTTCACTCGGGGACATGTTTCAATTCCTCCAAGCAAAGTACCGAGCATGTTCTCTGCTCGAGGATGCGTTTAAATTCCTCCAAACAAAGTACCGAGCTTGTTCTTCGTTCCGAGCATGTTTTTTGCTTGGGCTGAAAGTTCAAACTCCATTAATTTGGTTTTGATGTTAATGACAAATCTAATATTAAGACTAATTCTTTTGTTAATCATAATATTGATTAGTCTCAATTGTTAATTAATGACAAATCTTTTTATGAGACTAACATATTTAATTGAGCTTAATTTTAGTAGTCTCATATTTGGATGGAAAATGAAAAACCCAAGGTATGTCTTATATTATTGTTTATGATCTTAATGCATATTTTGGATTCAATTTAAAGTATGAATTTTTCCATTGCATTAACCACAAAATGTGCATCATTTTCTCCAATCCCTATTTACATTAATGCACATATCTAGTGGGAGCTCATCATTTAACTTGAAAGTTTCACTGTATTGATCTATTCTTTATTGACTCATATAAGGATCAAGACATTGAAACTAAATCCTTGAGTATATATTTGAATTGCCTAGTTGTAGTATACTCATGGTAATATAGGATAAGCTCCAATGTAATCAAAATTGAATATGTGCATATTGTCTCCAAGTTAATTATATCTATGCACATATACATGTGGGGTTTATTTTATAGTTGATGGCTTAAAGTAATGGTCATTTCCATATAGTCCACACATTATGGATCATTACTTTTCATCAACATGAGTATATGAAAACTTGTGTAGTTAATATATACTTATATCAATTTAAATACAAATTTAAATTGAGGTTCGGTTGTCTTTTAATCATCAAAGGACATTTCATCATGTGTTGATGGTGTTCTTTTGGATTGATTAAGGATAATCGATAGTTCTTGAGTATAACGAAGTATTAGTTGAATCGGTATACTTAAGACATATTTATATCATTTAATTTGATTTGGGTTGTGCTCAATCGATATTAGAGGCTTCCATTATGTGTTAATGGAGTGAATATATGATTGAGACAACTATGTTTCTTGGACTAACCATTTTTATGAGTTGTGAATGAGATAGGTTAAGTCCAAATGGTTGAGATGAGAAAACGGGACAATGATGCATCAAGTGAAGATGAGCGTCAAGAGGAGATCCCAAAGAAAAGAAGTGAAGAAATTCACTAAGAGAGGATGAATAAAGAAGAAAAGAAGGGTAACGATCCCGGAGAGATACAAAAAGATCAAAGATCTTAAAAGCCCCAAAGGGGATCGTGTGCGGCGGCGAAGGTATAACTAGATAGGCTAAGGACTTTCTAGTCTTTGAGTCTAGTTTTTATCACCGTACTATTAAGGGCCTATTTGGCAGAGATTCAGCTTCTCCAGATTCGTGAATCTGGTAAAGCTGAAAATTCTAGCTTCACCAGATTCGTGAAGTTGGAGTTGTGAGTATATTAAGAATATTTACATAGATAATCTTGTTTAGATTTTAGACAAAAAATATAAACTTAATTCACTTTGTTTTAGCCTACAAGTTTCAGATTTCAGGTGAAGCTAGAATCTAGAGCTCTACCAAACAGGCCCTAAGAGGGGTCGAGTTTTCTAGTTTGAGCTTCATCATATGTTGGTGAGATCAACCCGTGATTCACTCAAACTCAACCCGTTTGGTTTTTGCATGGAGCTAACCATTTGACATGTGTTGCGAATGGGTGAAGCTCGTACTTTGGTTTTGCATATGGCTTTGATTTGCATGTGTTGCAAGTGGGATAAGCGTATGCATTGGCTTTTGCATGAAGTTCGTATTTTGCATGTGTTGCGAATGTTGAATTCATGCTTGGTTCTTGCATGAGTTATGTACTTGCATGTGTTGCAAAGAAAATAGCTTATGCTTGTTTTAATTCAATTTCTTATTTGAAGTAATTGCTTGGAGCCAAGTTTTGCATGTGTTGCAAAAGAAGAGGGCTCAAGTAATTTATGTTTATGGGGTATGCATGGAGCTAAGATTTGTATGTATTGCAAATAGTGAGCTCATGCATTTGAGTTTGTTTGGTTTTGCTTGGAGCTAGGTTTTGCATGTGTTGCAAAATGAGGATGCTCAAGTTTTAATCTTATTGTCCCTTGCTAGCTTGTAGTTATGCTTTTGATCAAGTCTATGTGAGGAATTTCAAGAAAATCAAACTTAGACTTGAATGACTGCATTAGAGCCTTTGTTTTTGTGATTTTAAAAAATATCTATGGTTGCTTAAACTTTAAAAATGGATAGAGATTGTAGCCCTTATGATAAGCTTCGCATAGAGTCCAAGATCACATAAATCGGAGTTCGGAGTAAAAAGTTATGAGTAATTTGGTGGCTATAGTAGTGGTAGTACGCCCGCCTGCAAGACTTGCCTGTAAGGCTAGAGTAGAGTGCCGCCTGTCGGCACTACCGCTCAATTTTGGCGATAGTGCCACCCAAGTCGGCACTACCACTCAATTTCGTGGTAGTTATTTTTCAGAATGGGTGTTTTTGGTTATCTTGAGTCCGGCACTACCGCTTGTAGAGGCTGGTAGTGCCGAGCTGGCTCACTCATGAGTTTGCTTCTTGAGTGTCGGGAATATAGTGTTAGCCCAGTGGCCAGTTGGGGGGTAAGACTACCAACCCTTAGTGGGCGGTAGTGCCGTATTTATCAAGTTTTTCAGGATTTTGCCCCCAACAGCTAGTTTTCTTGTGTGGGCTATATAAGGAGGCCTTGGGGGCCATTTGCTGGGGGTTGAAGCTCTCATTTGTGTATTGGCTCTTGTGTGAGTATTTAGGAGGTGATTTGCATGTGTTGCATTCTCTCAAGTTGATTTTTGAGTTAAGAGTGAGACTAATTGCATGTGTTGTAATTAGGAGTGGGTTGAGAGTCTCTTGTGCATGTGTTGCACTTGAGAAGGAGCTTAGGTGCATGTATTGCACTAGGTGATCACCGAAAGCGTATGTGTTGCGCTAGGTGAAGCTCAAGTGGAGACTTGACTTATTACTCTTGGAGGTTGCCGCCTCCTGGACGTCATAGAGCGTTGTGCACGGGAGCTCTTAAAGGAATTGTGAGAAGCCCCGACGAGTTTGTGAAGGTTTGAATTGAGCCTACCTGAAGGGGTGAAAAACTTCCACTAGTGGAATCGAGGCGGGTGCTTATTGCGGAGCCAGTCCAAGAATTGGGCTTGCCTCAACATGGATTAGGGGAGACCGGCAAGTCTTCAAACACCATGGTAAAAAGTATTGTGTCTCTTTGTGTTTACTTGTAATTCTTATTTATATTGTTACAATTTACATTCCTAGAATTAAATTGCTTGATCGTCTTAAGGATAGAATATTCTTGTAAGAGACATAATTAGCTAGCGCACTTAGTAAACCTAGTTGACTTAAGCTTAATTGTCAAAACCTTAGTTTGTAAACCTGTATTAATTGTTGTTAAGGTTTTGGCATAAGAGTAATTAGGGTGAATTGCTTTGTAGAAATTCGTAGAAAAGTAAAATTTTAAAGCCACCACCCCCTCTAGTCGGCATCCTCGATCTTACACAGGCTCGAGCATGTACTTTGCTCGGGGGTGCGTCTGAGCATGAGCATGCCCCGAGCACATGCTTTACTTGAGCACGCGTCTGAGCACGGCATGCCCCGAGCACGTGCTTTGCTCGAGCGCGAGCATGTACTTTGCTCGGGCGCGCGTCGGAGCATGGGCATGCCTCAAGCACGTCCTTTGCTCGGGCGCGCGTCTAAGCACGAGCATGCCCCAAGCACGTACTTTGCTTCGGGCACGAGTATGTACTTTGCTCGGGTGCGTGTCTTAACATGGGCATGCCTCGAGCATGTGCTTTGCTCAGGCGTGAGCATGTACTTTGCTCGAGCGCGCGTCTGAGCACGGGCATGCCCCGAACATGTACTGCATCTTCATCGAACTAGATTTTGTGCTAGTAAACTTTGGTCTGTCGCAGATGGCGTATGCTCGGTTTGAATCAAACTCAATTTCCAAGCAAGCCTAGCTCAAATCTAGTCAATTACTCATCACACACAGGTATAGACTTCCACATGGTCTTTCACACACCATAGCCCCACCCCATCAATAGCTCTACCGCCTCATCACCTCCCCCGTGAGCGCATCCCTCAACCTATTGACATCAACCACATATGAAGCGAAACTACAGCCAAATTTATCTCGGCATCATCAATGACACATATGCGCAAGATCAACGAGATCAGGATGGTTGCCCATTACCTCCGCTCAGCGGATAATCTTAACACATCTGCAGGAGAGGCAAGAAGCGGTGGGGTTATATAGATTCAGAAACCGAGGAGATCTATAGAATTCAGATTAAGAAATCGTCGAATAACGGAGGCAACAAAAGGGAAATGGGCGAAAAGAAACCTAACTCCATGAATCGGAGCTCTGCTTCCTTCGGAAGTAGGGGTGGATAACGAGCCAGTTGAACTTTTTGAGCTTTCTTGACACTAATTTATTCTTATTTATTTTAGTCTCCTTTATTGTTTGAGACCTAACTTCGAACCGAGCTTAACGAGCCGAGCCTAACGAGCCGAACCGAAGTTGACTCTTGTTCCAAATCAACTAATTTTTATTTTAAAAGAAAAATGAATGTAATTGGAGCAATTTTGAAACGAGCCACCGAGCCAGCTCAACGAGCTTTTTTTTTCTAGCCCTATTCGGAAGGGAATCAATCAATCCAATCCGGAAAGCACCGGGAGCAATCGCCACCGATTCGAATGCCAGATCAATGGAAAAAAGGAAAGCAATAAATGAGTTATGCATATTCATTTACCTCCCGTGACGAGACGGTCCAATCCAATCTACCGGGGTAGCCATTGCCTGCTTCCCACTCAGCCACGTGGGTGGACACACGTGTCGGGGTGAGGGTGGAAAACAGGCGTACCACCATCAACTCCTAATTAGAATTAGTAGAGATAGAGATAACAAGCTTATCTAGTCGTGTCATGCATAGCCGTGCTTATGTTGTTGGCCAGCCGGAATTAGGAGTTGGTGGCGGTCGTCCATTCTCCTCCAGAGTATCTAACATGTTGGATTTGACATGAACGGCTGAGATGGAAGAGAATTTAACCCGATAGTTTCGCGTCTCGCTCGACGCGTGCGGCCACGCGAAGCTTTCGGTTCTCTCCATGCATGGGGCACTTCTGTCGGATTTCGAGGTTCCGCACACGTAGGCGCAACTACCGATGGCCGCACCCGCGTGGAAGGCGGCTATGGAGCAGCACCAGCCGATCGATGCACAGCTGCAGCTCCTTGCCCTCGGCATTGTTCCCTTCCTTCTCCCCCTACGGTTTCCCAATCTGTCCACCACCTGCTTATGAAAAGAAGGTGATACATATTGTAAAACGTTACTATCAAACAAGATTTTTTTTCATAATTCCCAAATTTGTTTTTATGATTCCAGCTAGGAATAGCGGCATAGGCCTGACAAGAGCTATCACGGAGCGTAGCGTAGTTGGGAGTGGCGATGGAGTCGAGGAGGTGTGTAGACCAAGTACAGTGAAGAAGATACGATGTGGATCGGGCAGAGTTCAGCTGGTTACTTCAACTGAGTCTATGACGTGGTATAAGCTAACTCGATATGCTAGATAACATGATTTTTTTATTCATAGCAATACATGATTATTTTTTTTATTGCTTAACTTTTATGTTTCATAATTAATTTTGTTTTCCGTTACAATGCACAGGGTACTGAACTGGAAAAATCAAAACAGAACTGGCCGTTCAAAAGTGGCCGGTGCGCCGAGCCCGATGGCTCCAACTCGAGCCGACCCCACCTCGGCGACCTCTCCTCCCCGTCACCAGTCGCTGGGCACGGCACGACCAGTTCGCCACCACCACGAGTCCACGACCGATCCGCTTCCTCAGGCTCGCTCGCCGCCATACCACACCAGGATCCAAATCTCAATTATAAACCACCGTCCCTTCCCAACTTCTCACGCCTTTTGCCCCCTTCCTCCTCCCGAACCTCTCGTTCTCTCCTTCCTCCCCACGCGTGCGGCGGCGAGATCTCGGGCTGGACGCGCCCCGGCGAGGATGAGCACCCCCCATGGCGGCCTCGACGACCAGATCGAGCGGCTCATGCAGTGCAAGCCCCTACCCGAGATCGAGGTAACGACGGCCCCTCCTCCGCCTCCGCCTTCGTGCCTCTCTCTCTCGTCTCGGTTGGGGGTGGGTGGGTTTCGCCAGATCTGGCGGAATTGCGGGCGCCGCGCGGGGTTCCGGGAGAGATCGGGGCTGGGGCTGGGGCTGTGCTCGGCTCCATTTCGTTGTTAGCTTACGCGGAAATGGGTGGGTTGCCGTGGTCGTTTATTTGGTGCTACGGTTGTTGGGTCGTTACGAGCTGGGCTTGCGATTGTGAGCCAAGCTGGGTAATCGCAAGCCCAGCTCGGTGTTGCTCTCCGACTCGGAATAAGGTTTGCATTCCGCAGATTCAGGTGCGGCGAGACGTCGGATCGCAGAATTAATTGCTGCTTGAGGCCCCCTGCGGCTATTGCAACATTGTACTATTAATATGTCCGCATGAACTGAAATACTGATGTCAGCTGGTTTCTCTGTGATCGCTGGGAATCAGAATTTTGGCCTCTGGTCGATCTACATTTTGGGGTAAAGATGGAGGACTTGCGCCGGGATAAGGTTGGGGGACCTATGTCTCCTCCAAGCTATTAGATTACAACCTTCGGCCTAATTGATACCTTTCTTGAATTACCTGTACTGCTGTACAATTAACAGTTAGGTTACCATTAATTTGTTCCAAGTCTTGTGTATTTGTTGTACAGGTTAGAGTACTCTGCGAGAAGGCTAAGGAGATATTAATGGAGGAGAGTAACGTGCAGGTAAACCATTTTATATCTCTGAGATGTCTGCCTTGATTTGAATCATCAATGCTTTTATAGGGTCACCCAGAACCTCTTGTTTGGGTCTTGTTTTGTTCATTGCGACTAATGTTCACAATTTTGGTGTTAATGGTTCAAGAGAAAGCAACAATATATTTGTTGGTTGTCAACGAACAAAAAAAAGAATATCTTATGACATATATGATAAGGTTATCTGCACTGTACTGGTCTTTCCAACTGTAGATATTGAAATTAGGATCATGATCTGCATTATATAAAAGACATTTCAATTCTGTATTATCCTCAATATGTAGCAACCATTCTCCTGCCCATTGCAACCAACAGGTCACAAATCTGTTCTATTTGAAGAGCATGTAATTGTTCCGTTTAATGATTGGGAAACTATGGAACAAGGAACTGTTCAGTACAAGAAGATTAACGAAAATATCCACCAATTTTGGTAATTATGTGTGCACTCAGAAACCCCAGATCTTCATAGAATTTTATTTGTATTTCGCTAAGGTCGAAAGTAGCATAACTGTCACCCAAAAGGTCAAAACTAGCACCAAGTAACATCAGAAAATTAATCAATTTATCTTAAGAAAAAGACTGACTTCAGAACCTCAAAATTCATAAACACGAGCAATTACGCGACGAGAGGAGTTCATCCAGCAAAATAATCGGTACCTTGGAGGAATCGCGTATCAACTTCCATTGGGGGAAGAGGCGTTGGAACTCCGCGACCCATGCGTCCTGAGGCGGTGGCGACAACTTAGTGGAGGCGGTGGCGACAACTTAGTGGAGGGTAGGGTGTTGTGGTTCGCCATTACAGCCTTGAAGGGGGAGAACTCTTTGGAGCTCGGAGACGTGCAAGCTCAAGGAAAGGCCACCAGATGCAATGGGGGGAAGAAAACCTCACGAAAATAAATCCACCTGCAAGTTGGGTGTCGAATCACTATCCCGCAGGACTAGAATCTTGTTTGTCTATCCGGATAAGACGCGAAATCCTGGTCTCAACTTTGAACAAGGATCGATCTCCTTTCTGGTGTGGAAGCAGCGGTGGCCTCCAGTCTCAGCGTCACAGCGTCCTTGAGGACGGAGCGGAGCTTGAGGATGTCGGGGCAAGAGGAGGAAAGCTGGAGTGGAGGGTAGTGGTGGCCCAAGGAGGAGGAGGAACCGAATGTCCGCGGGGGTCGGCAAAGCTCACTGTATAGATTATGGTGGTGTTGGATGGAGGGGACAATTGCCGGGAGGACTGTAGCAAGCGAATGAAGGGGAAATCTTGGGTACTTTTGCAATTTTGCTCCTAAGCTCCATCTCTACTACTTCTAATTACGAGCTGGTGGCGGTGGTCCGTTCTTCCCTCCCGGGCATACCCATTAAATCGTCATTGTCCTGATCTTATATACATTGGTGAACGAGAAAGTTTTAATTCGGTTGGATATGCATGCATGCGTGATCTACGGCATATCAGACTCTTATTATCTCAATTAGCCAATTCTTTTTCCATATTCTGCACGCATACAGCTTTTGAGTTACCATGTGCCTTTGAGTTGCCATATGCATCATTTCCATTAAATATTTACTTGCATGTATAGATAAGATCATCTTTCTTTTTCTCTACTACTAATTACGAGTTAGTAGCGATGGTCCGTTCTCTCCCCCCGAGCATACCTACAATGCATCATGATTCTATACGTGTTAGATAAGCTTTAAAATCTCTTTGTCGGCCTCTGCGCTGCAGCCGCTTCCCGCGGGCCACTAAAACCGTTCCACTGCTGTTTGGTGGAGAAGAGAGGGAGGGAGAGAGATTGTGGAAAGATTAAGGAGAGAGGCGGAGGATATTTTTATGCGTCATAGTGTTCTGTGGGTCTATCATAGCGCACATGCATTCGGCTATAAAGATATTATTGTGTCATAGATGTATTACGTGTTTACTAGAATATTTTATTTGTGCTCATATTAGACAAGAAACAACGTCAACTATTAAATATGTACTTTGCATGATGTGTGCTTGAGAATTTTACTGTTCATTACACAACTTGGGTCATGTTAGATGATTTGTCATCCTCTTTTTAGACCTTGTTGCAATGCACTAGCACCTCACTAGTTTTTGTAAATACCTGACTTGATTTGATTATTTGGTTAAAAAAAATATATTTTCACTACAACGCATGGAAGAAAAAAATCGATTAGCTATAGCGTACCGTACTTGGTGTGAATGTGTGGTGCTCGTATGCTTGTTTCGTTTCGTCAGGGAGGAACTTTGGTTGAGCAAGCTCTGATGCTCCTAGGGTCAGCGCACGGAATCCCATGGGCTAGGCCAAGATCGCGGTCCAGGTCGACCCGCCCTCTTGGGCCAGTTCCCTGTTGATCTGGACAGGGACCATTTGTACCTGTACAAGTTTCCAACTCAATCTGCCATTTACAATGCTACTAGCCATGTACCCGTGCGATGCAACGAAACTCAATTTGCAATAAAAAATTTATTTGCAAAGAGCACTAACCTTATCTGAATAATAATGTTCACTCTGAATGTGTAATGGTTAAATGTTTAAATCAATTCATCGAAGCATACAAATTCTAAGCACCTGTTTACAAACTCGAGCTTAAAATTATCTTTAATTTCACAACTTAAATAATAATATTACAGCGCTTGAGATTGTAAATTTGTAACGCCATAATTCGAGATCGATCGAAAGATATATCACTCTTTGCCCATAGGCGTAAGGGCATTGAAGAGGTAGGCGTCATCCGTATGTGGTTGCCACCATCAGCGGCGTGCGTGGCTCGTACGCCTTGCTCGCCATACCATAGCCCGCCCCATCAACCGGCTTCACCGCCTCCTCGCCTCACATGGCGCATTCCTCAACCTATTGACATCATCCATGCGGCGAGCTCGGTGATCTGCTTGATCTATCTTGTTGCCCATCACGGTGACACGCCCTGCGCTGTATCGACGAGATCAGGAAGGTCGCCCATTACCTCTGCTCAACGGATAAGCTCAACACATCTGTCAGAGAGGCAAGAAGTGGTAGGGTTATATAGATTCAGCAACCGAGGAGATCTATGGAATCCAGATTAAGAAATCGTCGAATAAGGAAGGCAACAAAAGGGAAAGAGGTGAAAAGAGACCTAACTTCATGAATCAGAGCTCTGCTTCCTTCGGAAGGGAATCAATCAATCCAATCCGAAAAGCACTGGGAGCAATCGTCGCCGATTTGAATGCCAAATCAATGGGAAAAAGGAAACCAATAAATGAGTCATGCATATTCATTTACCTTCCGTGACGAGATGGTCCAATCCAATCTACCGGGATAGCCATTGCCCGCTTCCCACTCAGCCACGCGGGTGTGCACAGTGTCAGGATGAGGTGGAGAACGGACGTACCACCGTCAACTCCTAATTAGATTTAGTAGAGATAGAGATAACTTATCTAGTCGCGTCATGCATAGCTGTGCGCATGTTGCTGGCCTGGCGGAATCAAGTCTAATTAGATAAAAAGAAAAGATGATCTTATCTACACATGCAAGTAAATATTTAATGGAAAGGATGCATATGACAACTCAAAGGTACATGGTAACTCGTGGTTGTATCGTGCGATATATGGTAAAAGAATCGGTAGTGCAATATTTGGAAATAGAATCAATTTGGTTGAGATAAAAGTCGTCATCGCAGATCACGCATGCATGCATATCCAACTGAACTAAAACTTTCTCCATTTGCCAATCAATGTATAGAAGATCGGGACAATAGCGGTTTAAAGAGGTATGCGGGGAGAGAACGGACCATCGCTACCAACTCATATTAGATGTAGTAGAGAAAAAGAAAAGATGATCTTATGTACACATGCAAGTAAATATTTAATGGAAATGTGCATATGGCAACTCAAGGGCACATGGTAACTCAAAAGCTGTATGCGTGCAATATATGGAAAAAGAATTGGTTGATTGAGATAATAAGAGTCTGATATGCCGTAGATCACGCATGCATGCATATCCAACCGAATTAAAACTCTCCATTCACCAATGTATAGAAGATTAGGACAATGACGATTTCGTGGGTATGTCCGGGGAGGGGAGAACGGACCACCGCCACCAACTCATAATTAGAAGTAGTAGAGATGAAGCTCAGGGGCAAAATTACAAAAGTACCCTAGATTTCCCCTTCATTCGGTTGCTACAGTCCTCTCGGCGGTTGTCTCCTCCGCTCGACACCATCATAATCAATACAGTGAGCTTTGCCGACCCCCGCGGACGTTTGGTTCCTCCTCCTCGGGCCACCACTACCCTCCACTCTGACTTTCCTCCTTCTGTCCTGACATCCTCAAGCTCCGCTATGTCCTCAAGATCTTTATGCTTTGCGCGTCCACGCCGAGGCCGAGGCCACCGCTGCTTCCACACCGGAAAGGAGATCGATCCTTGTTCAGAGTTGAGACTAGGATTTCGCGTCTTATTTGGATGGACGAACAGGATTCTAGTCCTGCAGGACAGTGATTCGAGACCCAACTTCCAGATGGATTTATTTTCGTGAGGTTTTCTTCCCCCGGTTGCATCTAGTGGCCTTTCCTTAAGCTTGCACGTCTCCAAGCTCCAAAGAGTTCTCCCCCTTCAAGGCTGTAATGGCGGACCCCAACACCCTACCCTCCCTGTCTGCCTTCACTGAGTTGTCGCCGCCGCCTCAGGACACATGGGTCGCGGAGTTCCAGCGCCTCTTCCCCCAGTGGAAGTCGATGCGTGATTCCTCGTAGGTACCGATTATTTTGCTGGACGAACTCCTCTCGTCGCGTAATTGCTCGTGTTTATGAATTTTGAGGTTCTGTGGTCAGTCTTTTTCTTAGGATAAATTGATTAATTTTCTAATGTTACTTGGTTCTAGTTTTGACCTTTTGGGTGACAACTGTGCTACTTTCGACCTTAGCGAAATATAAATAAAATTCTATGAAGATCTGGCGTTTCTGAGTGCACACATAGTTTCCAAAATTGGTGGATATTTTTGTTAGTCTTTTTGTACTGAGCAGTTCCTAGTTCCATAGTTTCCCAATCATTAAACGGAACAATTGCATGCTCTTCAAATAGAACATATTTGTGACCTGTTGGTTGCAATGGGCAGGAGAATGGTTGCTATATAAAGGATAATACAGAATTGAAATGTCTTTTGTATAATGTAGATCATGATCCCAATTTCAATATCTAGAGTCAACCAGTTTGATGCTGTAAGGCTGGATGTCGAGATGTCTGCCATGTTGAAGGAGCAGTTAGTCAAAGTATTCTCTTTGATGAAGGTACTTCTTTTACTATTGCTTGTGATTTTGGAGTTCCTTATGGCTCACACAGAATAGAAGCGTGTTGCTAGTTGCTACTTTCAGTTTTGACGTTCTTCCTTGTATTAGCCTGGACTCCTATTCCAATATGAGCCTGAGCTCGATGCTTTCCTCGAGTTCCTCATCTGGAAGTTCTCAATTTGGGTTGACAAGCCAACCCCAGGGAATGCGCTGATGAACTTGAGGTATAGAGACGAACGGGCATCATCCATCATTGGAAAAGAAGGTATTTTAGTATTTTAGTTTGTCTCCACTATTTTCGGATTAATGTATGATGTATTGATGGTTTTGTCATGCTGGTTATAGCCTATTAGAGTATAATATCAGGTTTTCCATTGTTCTGATGTGTGATCATGATCCAAAATTTTTATGAGACCTTAAGAATTGCCTCAATACCATTCTCTAAAATTTTTAAAATTTTTTGTTTGCTGAATCAAATCTATGTAAGCATTGAACTTCATTTGTTATATTTCAAAAATCAAAAACAGAAAGAATATCAATGGTACAGTGCCCTTGTAAAAATTTTATAAATTCACGGAGTGTGATCATGATTCAAAATTTTCATGAGATCTTAAGCATTTCCTTAGAACACTTTTGTAAAATTTTCAAAAATTCTAAACCTTTTTTTTATTGCTAAAGCAAATCTATGTATTGATCATCAGACTTTTATTAGGACGTAGTACTATCAGAATTTTTGAGCATTCTTGAAGCTTGATAATCATATGAAAATTTCATAGAAACATTAATGATACATCAGGACCATCCACAAAAATTTTCAAAATTTCCTAATGTGTTTTGAAGCATTTTTCATTTGGTTGAAGTTTACCGGTAAGGCTTTTATCAGAACAGTAGCACTGTCCAAATTTTTAAAAATTCATGAAGCTTGATCATCATCAGAAATTTTATCGGAACATTAGTGATGCATCATAACCATGTACAAAAAATTTCAAAATTTTTTAACGTGGTTTTTTCCATTTTCATTTGGTTCAAACTTGCCGGTCGGCGTTTATCGGGACAATAGCAATGTTGAATTTTTAAAATTCCTCAAACTTGATAATCATCTGAAATTTTTATGAGAACATCAGCGATATGTCGAAACCTCCAAAAAATTTCATAATGTTTCAACGTCGTTTGAGCTATTTTTAAGCTCGGTGCAAATTCATCGAAATCTCGAAATCTCGCGAGATTTCGGAATTCAACCGAAATTTTGGTATTCTCGGTGCAAAAATAAAACCGGATTTGGATTCTTTTGTTTTTGTTTTTTTGTATTTAAATGCAGGATTTGCCGAAATTCCGAGATCTCGGCAAGATTTTGGATTTCGGCCACCTCCAAAATGTCATCCGAAAACGAGATTTCAAACATTGGTATCTAGGCTACCAGCTCCTGCTATGCTCACTTTTAGCTGTGCATTGTCCTTGCATTAGAATACCCTTATTTGCTGTGGTTGAGTCACATATAATGTTGAAGTTGGCTGAGCCAGCTCTTTGGGGTGTAAGTTTGTCTACAGCAAGTTCTGGACATGTAAATTATGGATTTTATGCTTTCTATTGAGCATAAACACAATCCAATGACTGCACAAAAGAAAAGCTCATCACAAGTACATAGGGATGCACCAAACCTAATTACTGCCTCCTGCCCAATTACTTAAATCTTTTAGCAAACAAGACTTGGTGTGCAAAGACATTTTGTTTTTCACTTTCTATGTAATGTGCAAAGACATTTTGTTTTTCACTTTCTATGTAACCATTTCCCAATGTATTGAAGGAGAAGCGTGCATTTGAGACGCTCCTCTCAAATCGCTTGATGTATATAGTACAAAACGAGCGTGTGCTCGAGAAACATTAGGCTCAAAACATAGATAGAAGTATTTCTGTACTATGTATATGACTATTATAGTTGAATAAAAATACTTGCCGAAATCCATAAGTTATTGGTGTTTTGATGTTTTGGATCAGCTGGGAAGTTATATTTCCAACAAGGGCATTTGTTATTGCTTGATAAGGGACAAAACCTTAGGCTTTCTCATGTTTTTCCCCAACTAGGTCAGATATGCACATTATAAACTTTGCTACCTATTGAGTACAAGTATTTGTACAGAACTACAGATGATCCAATGCCTGGATATAGTGCACAAAAATACTTAATACAGATACACAGAGGTGTACCAATCCTAATTACTAGCCTTCACACTTGGTTATTCCAATGAGAGACATGTTGGACCAATCGAATTTAAGCTAAGTGGGAACTTGGGATTTTAATAGTGCAAGCTAAAACCAGTTTCTTTATCTTTATTCAAACCCAAGTTGAACTCAAGCTCCACAAATGAACTGAGCCAGACCAAGGTTAGCTTTGCCAAGTTGAGCTCATTTGAAACCTGACTACCTATCTGTTTTTGCTACTGATGTATTAATCATGGATAGTAAAGGCTGTTAGTTTGTTTGTAATATTATCTGAGCAACAGCTGATGTATTCCATTGTGCTTTTCAGTCAGAACAGGTCTGGAAGGACCTGGCCTTTCAGTTTCTCAAAAGATCTTGTATTGTATTAGCACTGTAGGTGGCCAATATATATGGTCCCGCTTGCAATCTTTTTCTGCTTTCCGTCGTTGGGGTGATTCTGAACAGGTAAGCTTATAAAAATTAATTCTGAAAACTTCAATTCCTTTTTCATAATTAAAACTTCAATTCCTTTTTCATTTTTCCTGTAACTTTTATTTCATAATTTAGAGACCACTAGCACATCGTGCTTGGGGCTTGGTCCAGCATGCTGAAGGATTATACAGAGCTGCTTCATTCTTTAACCTATTGTTATTTCTTTATGGCGGAAGGTATCTTTACTGTACCTATTTAGTTATGTTCATTTGTTGAGGCATTGTGAGCAGACTTCAGAAACTGTTGATTATTCAATATTCGTAGGACCATAGCAATCAGAAAGTGATGCCCAGCATAGCTAATCAACTATCTGGAACAGAACATTGTCAACATCCACAGTCCACTAAGATTACATGTTGACCAATGACCAGTGTACTTGAATGAGATAGATTAATATAGTTTCTAAGAAATGGCTACCTATTATATATTTCTTAGAAATAATAATCTTGTTGGCTTTTTGAACCATTTTGATCTCTCAGTGATATATGCCTTGTTTTGAGCTTTGCTTATGTATACAGGTATAAAACTATTGTTGAGAGGATTCTGAAAGCAAGACTTGTTTATGGGAGCCCCAACATGAATAGAGCAGTAAGCTTTGAATACATGAATCGGCAGCTGGTTTGGAATGAGTTTTCGGTAAAATCTCTTGCAGTCCTGTGCTTGTTTGACAAATAGTTGGTAATTTGAAATTTCTAGCTTATGCAGTGATCGGTTTAACACTAACTAGATCTAAGCTTTTGCATTGAGTGCGTAAATAATGAAACTTTGAGTCTAATGATGTGGCCAACGGTATTGACCGGGTCTACTGCCGGCGCAATCCCCAGAATCAGGGCAGTAGTTAATGGAGTTTATCTCCTTCTCTATTTGTTTAGTTTATCTCTTTCCTTATCTGTTTTATTGTTGCAATTTCAATTAGTAGTTACCATGTTTTTAGGATCCCTTAGTGGGAAGACTGCAGGAATAAAAGGGAAAGAACTAGAGAGAAAAGGGTACGTTTTCAGTACCACAAACAAGTCTCAGGCGCTGCCGTCGATAACCGGCCGGTGGCTCCTACCTCCCTGTTCTTCCCTAGTGCGCAGCATCCTGTGGTGACGGCGAGTTCATCCCTGTCCCGGCCGGGTTCCAGGCTCGGTACTCGGGCATACAGCCATCACCATAAGGAGTTGCAACATCTAACTAGTGTGAATCTCACATATGTTTGAAAATTTGGGCTAAGTTCTAAGCTCCCTTCGGGACAGTTTTTGCTCAGCTTCTACTTAAAAGAAAATCGAATTATTTACTGAACGGGAGGATTCTTGACAGCTTTTCCCATAATCAGAATCTTTACACAGAATCAGAATCCGGGTGCCAGTTGATTCTCACTGATTTTCGCCGATTCTCGCTGGCTCGGTCCTCCAGTTCTACACGCAGCGGGTCCGGCCTAATCCTCCCACAACCAGAAGCAGCTTCTCCCATAATCCATAATCTGCACAATCAGAAGCTTTCCCGAATCCTAATACTATTGGCTTATTCCAAAAGTGATTTTCTGTTAAATGTTAATTGTCTATCCGATCTAGGATCATGATTCAGTTTTCCATCTCATTTGTGTGTGTTGGGTACCAAAACATAATAGATCTATAACTTCCTTTGAATATATTGTTCAACATTTTCCCCATCCTTTCGACATTTTAGATTGCAAATGCTTATGCTGTAGTTAATCTAGTTGGTTAATCTAGAGATACTAGAATGCCAGTTTGAAAGCGTGAGTAAACCTTAATTGTATATGCTTTCTGTCCCAATGAAAAAAATCTATCGAAATAATAATTTTACCAACTCAGACATATTGCATGTTTATTGTTTCATGATTCAAATGTTCCCCATAAAGGTTTGTACAATAATTGTAGCAGAAATATTGTACAGCTTAGCCTTCATTAAATAATTGATAGTGAATGCATACAATCTTGATATAGAATACATCACAATTTGTTGAATTAATGAAAAACCTTTCTTTTGTTGGTAAGGCAAAGTTGCATTTTAAGCCCCTTTAATATTGATTTTATGCAATGAAACGGTTGTAGTCTGATCTGATCTGAACTGCCCATATTATTCAATTATGTGCAATCAAGCCCTTCCACTACTAAGGACTATTCAATGAGGCACTCTCTAATAATGGATTGGCTGTGGATGTTAACTACCACTGATTGCCAAATCAAACTTAACAAAATAATCGACTGTTATGCGGGCTTATTTTGGAGGGAGATTTCCCACCTAAACAGAAATTTGGTGCCATTTTGCTACATTTGAAAACCCTGTAAATGTAAGTTAAAATGCATCTGGAAGGGGCAACAAAGTCCATTTACCCCCCCTAACCTGAGAGTCCTATTTTGACTATTTAATAAGGACTAAATTAATTAACTGCCATATTAGGTTTGTACAAGCATAGTATCACTAGTAAATGGTGTTCAGTAACTCCTATTATTTACATTAGCAATGGTGCAATCCAAACATAAAGATCAAATCAATGGATTTGCATTTCTGCAAAGTGTTATTCAGTCTAAATTCTGAAATTTTAGTATGTTGTCTACAAATGTAGTCAAGTACGGTACTGCACTCTGAAGCATTTCTCTATGGTCTTTTCTGTATGCTAATATTTGTATTTGTATACTTGATTCCTGTGTTCAATTGATGTTTTTTTGCAAGTGACTTGGTGTTCAGAAGGACATTGCTTTACCTTACCGCCAACATATGTTAGAATCCAGAACTACAAGTGATGGCTGACATTGCTTAATTGTGCAGGAAATGTTACTTTTGCTTCTTCCACTCTTAAACTCATCCTCAGTAAAGAAGTTCCTTCTTCCTTTCTCCAAAGATAAATCAGGAAGTTCTTCTGGTGATGAAGCAGTATGTCCTATATGTCGTGCCAGTCCTAGCATTCCCTTTATATCTCTTCCGTGTCAACACAGGTACTCTCCTTATTGCTTTCCATCTAACATAAATTCTAGTGCATCACTGAAGTTAAATCTAAGAAATTGAAGGAGTGCTAATGCAAGTGGTGCTTATAAACCTAAGAAATTCAAGTTGGATTCATAATGAAGGCTTCCATACCGTACAAATCCTTCCCACCGTGATATACAGGTTGCTCTATACAAATTGATTATCCAACATTATTTGGCAATTGTCATCGTAGCCATACGTTAATGAAACATATACTGTGCTTTGCAAATGCTGGAGTGTGAAAGGTCAATCGGCATAGTTTTTATATGAGAAAGCAATCGTGCGCATGTGAAGTGAAAACGAAAATTCTGGCTTACATGTTTGTTTCCCAACAATACTGATTATTGAGCAACTTGTTATCTGCCTTAACTATTATGTCAATTCTCGTATGACCTTTTTGCATTGAACTTTGCTATAGACAAATTCTCTGTTATTTTCAGGTATTGTTATTATTGCCTACGAACACGTTCTGCAGCTACAAGTTCTTACAGATGTGCACGTTGTAATGAGGTGGTTGTTGCAATTCAAAGACAAGGATTCAGCAATTCTTGCCCATAGACACTGTAACAAGAGCCATTCGGCTGCCACCTCTAGAGTTTCTGATATCCCACTGAGGATGCACAACGCGACATCTACATATAACTGCCCCCAAGTAAGGACTACTGGGATGCATTAAAATGGTGGTGTTATATCTGAAATATCATGTGTAGTGTGTATTTTGTGAAGAAACTGCGAAAACTATAGCTAACAGTTGGCAAGACAGAATACTCCGTCTGTGCCAAAAAAAAACATTTTTATTAGAGGAAAACACATTTTATTTATTTGTATGGAATCTAGTAAAAATTTCCGTGATTTATAGTCTAGTTATGGTATTGTATTATGGTAAGAGGTACTTCCTCCGGTCACAATTTTTCTAATCTTTTTTTACACGTGAGCATTGCCAGCCTCCAAAATTCAATATGGAGAAACAATTTTTTGTTCTAATATATACCTAATAAAATCGTAATATTATGACAGTGTTTTTCAAGGAAACTATTTGCCACTTTAAATGGAACTACAGAAGTCCACGATACAGTGCTAACCATTTAGCATATATAGAGGATTCAGTTTTGTCGATCATAGCATGCAACTGCAACCCTTGGAAGTGATTGTAGTCTGGAGATGTTGCCAGGATTCCAATTCCAGTTCATCCTTTTTCCTCAAAGCAACAGAATAGCAAGCAACAGAGCATTTATCTAAGGGTAGAGGTGTTTTTGTCATGCTGCACCTTCTATATTTAGATGCGTTAAGGTTTATCTCATCTTTATGCTATGCCTAAGCTCACGTTGATATATGGCTGAATGCACATACCATTCATCTTCTTGAAAAGGTGATCTTTGTGACGGACCGCCCTTTTCAGGGGGTGCGTATAAATACCTTCACAGTTTCCCAGGCATTCAGCTGTAGGTAACCAAGTAATATATTGCCTGACATAAAGCAAATACTGACATTTGATAGATAAATTAAAGGGGCCAAAGGCCAGAGTTTTTACAACCGGCGCGATTAGCGCTAATACAGTACAAAAGAACCACAGGGAAAGCCTGAGCAATTAGACCAAGGCCTTCAGAACCATACGCTTTCATCGTCGGGAACCTCCACATAGCCATCTTCTTGAAAGTCTATGAGGGGGATTGGGAGGCAAGGGTGAGTACACAACCGTACTCAACAAACCACACGGAAACATTCTGAATATTGCATGCACAAGATTTCAAGTGATTGGCTCTAGTTTAACCATTTAGTGGATGCATGAGCTAGAACCTTAACATACCTTACATTTGAAACACAAACCATCAATAGCATAATCCGCATCATCGACATGATGCCAACCACAGAGTTATTAATAAAATCCAGGTTACGTTAAGCAGGTTTATTTTAAAACTACTTAAGCTCGATTCTTGGAATCACCGAAATTAACCCGACTTCATTAGCAGGAAGCACGGCGTATTGAATACCATTTGGTTCACTCTGCGAGCTACTCAACTTTACCCACAAGATATCTCGGTCATTAATGCCACGCGATTTAACGTGCAACTTTTATGCATGCGGCCGACAGAGATGAACATAACCTTTCATTGAATTTCCCGCTTGAGTTCCTACTTAGGTAAGTTTAAGCTTTTGTTCCCCGATCACCGAATGCCCACAGGCCAAAGCGGAAGCTGACGCAATTTGGCCGGCGAGAGACATCTACTGTTGTGAGCAAGCCATGGCCATGCCATTCCGTTCCGCGCCCCAAACCACGCGATACAACTTTGTAGTCGTTCAAAGGAAACATAATATCTTAAGACTCGTTGGATCATGTCATGGTGACCTACCCAACTTGTGGTTGAGAGGACTAAGTTATTTACTTTGCTCAAGGGTTGATCCTTAAATCTTTGAAGACCGACCCCACAACCCAAACAATACCAAGACGGCCCTTTGTACCCATCACACCACCGGGCACTGGTCCTCAGTTTTGAAATAAGCCCCAAATCGATATTCGGGGTTTTTGAGTAATTGAATAAAATTAGAGATTATAGATTTAGCTATCCTACGTGGTTCATTTCATGTTACTCTAGGGTTGACAAATGAATAAGGCGTAATCAACATGGTTCTAAATCAAGGGGGTGGGTTTAGCTAGTCATGTCATTTCAAATTAACTCTTTTTAAATGCTACTCTATATACAATCAAGTGCAATTAGCTACCTCCAGATATACAGTAAATATACGGAAAATGGGATTCAACATGTTCAAGGAGTGTGGCTTGCCTTGCGTGTCAAATGTTCGCCTAGCGGAAGGTCGATGTAGTCGTGGTCGACCCAAGACAGCTCCTGCTCCTCGTGCAGATTCTGCTCGAGGGTTGCTCCGAGAACTGCTCCAACGTTGGGTCTAGCGCGAAAAAGCAACTCCAATAAATAAGCGAGTAAAAACATTTCAAAGAGCGAAAAAAAAAAACCAAGAAGAAAAAGGCCAGAATGGAGCACAGGGGCATTTTTGGAATTTTCTGGACTTGACATGGCAAAACGGAGATTATTTTTGGACTCAGTGGCTCGAACGGACCAAGAAAATATATTTTTGGCTATTTTCGGATTTTTGGGATTTTTGTGGATTTTCTGGAATTTTTAAACTAATTTTCGGATTTTAATTAAATTAAAATCCGAAAATAAATCGAACGAAACCTTTATTGCTATAAATTTTGCCAAAGTGAAAGCGCTTTTAAGCCCATACGCAATTGCGCTCATTGAGAGAATGCCGGCCCATGGCATTTTGAACAAGCTTACTTCGTGGGTGACATCTTTGCCGTTGCGAGTGGTGGTGTGGTGGGGCCATTTGGCGGTGGGGTGAAGAGGCTGACGAGGTGAGCTCAGGTTGACAGAGAGAGGGAGCGATGGCGCTGGCATGTGGGCTCGGTTTGTCGCGAGATGGGGAGGAAAGCAGAGCGGAGGAAGAACTTGGCCGGCGGAGAAAACGGCCAAGCGATCTTCTTGACAATGTGCGGGAGGAGAAAAAAATGGCGGGGAGGTGGAGGAGCCTCTGGCGAGTCCTGTCATGCAGCAAGTCAGTGGAAGAAAGAGCAATGAGGCGGCAAGGCACGGAAATGGGGGAGAGAAGGTGTGGCCTTGGAAGGAAGCGTCGGGGAAATGGGTTGGAGGGAGAAGAAGAAACTGCGGCTCAGGAGGAGAAATGGAGGCGCTATTTATAGGCGCCTTGTGAGAGAGAGAAAAGGGCCAGTGAGGTCGTGTGAAGTCTTGGCAATCGTCTGGGCGGAGTAAGTGGGCGGCGAGTCTGGACGCTTGACAGGTATTACTGACAGTTGTCCGTGATGAGAAAAAGCAGGGCCGAGTCGGCGTATTCTTTGTGAGCGAAGTGATGGCGTCCAAACAATGGAGGTGATGGCGGTGCAGGCGAGAAAATCGAGAGAAATTTGGCGAGGTGGAGCAAGTGGCGGAGGCGACATGGCATCTACGGCCGTCCTGGAGGTGAGAAAATGGAGGCGGGGCGATGCATTGCTGACGAGGTGGAAGCGACGTCAGCCGGTGGGGAGAAGACGGTGGAATACTGGCCATGGGCGACGACGAGAAAGCTGGCGGTGGGGAATGGGCCTTGGCGGTGATGGGGCATATATTTGGCGTCTTCTGGCGAAAAAATGGAGACGAGCAAAAGTCTTGTTGAAAGCGAGGAAAGGCGAGCTTTGACGCGTCGTGGCGGAGGAAGAAGAAGGACGGACGGGCGTCGCTTCATGAGGATTTTAATTTGAGGCCAAACAGGCCTATGAGGAGGGAAGGGAAATGGGCCGACGCGAGGGAAAACGGGGTGGCAAAATGCGCCATACGGTGAGGGAAACGGACAAGCCGGAAAGGGAAGGCGGAAAGCGGGGAAAAATTCCAAAAACGGAAAGGTGGCCGAAATAAACCGAATAAAAATCAAATAAAATGCAGAAAATTCGAATAAATCAAATTAGACTCAAATAAATCCCAGAAAATCATTTTGAAATTTTTAGGGTCATTTCAATCTTATCTGGATTTTACAAAGAAGGTAAAATATGTATTCTGTATCTGTTTGACTAGGGGGCTGAGCAAATAAGCATTTTGAGCATCGGTGTAATGTTTTTGCCTTCGAACTGTTGATCGTGTGGTTTTGCTCCAAGGTATAAGCTGGAACTGAAAGCAAACAGTTCGAGCATAGGAGGCTAGGAGCCTTTTAAAAATATATGCTCCTTATTCTCAGGATTTTTTTACACATCAGGTTCACAATATCGTCGATAATCAAGTGATTTTGATTGTATCGCCATGGTTTGATCTCTAAAACCGCTCGGTAAACCAGTAGAATTCAAATTCAAAAAATTAAAAAATTTGAAAAAATTTATGAAAATTGTTAAAAATTTGTTCAAAATTTTTGTGTGAGGTCCTTAGGCAATAATAATGATGTTGTAAAATTTTCAAATAATCATAAGACCTATGAATTTTTTAAAAATTCGATAGTGCTACTATTAGATTGTATGCTCTTCTTTTTTTTTATTTTATAGGGATAGTAAATGATGTCTAATATTTCTGAAAATTGTTTCATGAGGTCTTGAGGTAATGCTAATAATTATGTAAAATTTTTAGATGATGATCAGACCTGTTTATTTTTTTAAAATTCAAACAATGCTATTGTCTATGTATATGCTCTTCTATTTTTTATTTTATAAGGCGAATGCTGAAGTCTAATATTTCTAAAAATTTTAATGCATGATCTTTTGGCACTAATTATGATTCTATTAAATGTCAGACCATGATCAAGCTTGTAATTTTTATAAAAATATACAAATGTCTCTATTCCTTTTATTAATTGTTGTTTTTATTTTCTAGAAGCACTAAATAAATTCAAAATTATCGAAATTTTTCTAAGGTGTTTTATAGATTAATTAAAATTTATTCATATTTTTTTTGCAATTTTTATATTTTTCAATTTTCCTTTAGTGTCTTGAAAATCGAATAAAATTGCTCGAAAATAAAAAAATCACTCAAAAATAAGACAAAATCGGTTTAAAATCGAGAAAATAAGCCAGTTTTCAATTTTTTGATATTGTTTGACTGCTGAGTTCAAAATTTTTGACTTCGAAATTCTTCAACTTCTATAGAATTTTTACTGGTTTTTGACCGATTTTTGTCGATAATCGAAAATTCGATATCGTGAACCCTAGTCCACATCTACACATAGGTCCATGGTATCATGTGAGTCCTACGAAACCTGTTAGCTATAGGAAATTACTGTACTAATTATCTTAAAGATTCAATTACTGTACTAAAAATTCACAACAATATCAGAGTTTTTTAAAAAAAAAGTAAGATCAAAATTTTGGATATCCCTAGTTCCTTTCGTTTGAAAAGAATATGTTGAACTGAACATACGTTCTTAGGGAGCTTGAATTTGAGTGTTTCATGGAGCAACAATTCCTCTAAAAATATTCAGTGAGATATGTTGCCAATTCTTGAGCTCACTTGAGCAGCAATTCCTGACCAACTTATTCAAGTACTGTAAGACATATCAACATCAATCTTAAATGTATGTCAATATCAAAGTTTAATCAAGTAAGACTATAGACATTCAATATGTTATGTTAATAAATGGATAATGTGTAAGCATGCAGGGCCCTAATTCTTTACTTACATAGTTTTGGTGATTAATGACTCCTAAATCATTGAGACAAACACGTGTGTCAAGTGTTGCTAAGAAAGTTAGGTCACCATGATGGCAACATACGATTCTTGGGCTATGTAAATCCCCAAATAAGAAAATGGTGGTAAAGCATAGTTTTCCTGAAGATTAAGGACCTTTGTGGCTAGAAATGATACAAGGATAATTGAGAATGGATCATTATAGTTGATAGGTTTTTGTTTTTGCTTTCACTGTACTATTAAGGTGTTTTCAAGGCTGGTAGTTTGAACTTAATTAGGTTGAGTAACTAGCTGTGGTGCACATTAAGTCCTTTTAGCTTAGTTCTAGTCCGAGAGTGAAAGAATCAAGATTTGGTTAGAATAATCTCGAAGTTTGGATCAAATGTTAGCTAGATTAGAAAAATCAACTGTTTGTGAAAACAAAAGGACGATTGAACATATGGGAACATTGTATTTCATTAATTATGTATTGAATATACAAAATTACGTACTCCTGCAGGAGTTTATCTTTTGTCTTCTCCATCTATGCTTAAGGAGAATATTGACTCGAGATTCCGTAGTCCGCTAATTCCTAGTGTCTTTGTATGTTGTCCAGTTAAGTACATATATAGAACAAGCCTACAGAATAGCTCCGATTAAACTGTGCTATGGTCGTTGTCTTTAAATTTATATTGCTTGTCTATATGCACGTATGGTGTTAGTGTAGATGCATATGTGATATGGGAGGCTTTTGTTTTGCTAATGCCGGTCAATATACACCATCATCATGTTGTTCTATGGATAGGATATGTCGATGAAGAGGATGACTTTTGCCTCGTTTGTGCCCAATCATGTGTATGTCTGTCCTTATTGGTTGCTAACTTTTGTGTTGACTTTGCCTCATCGATTGCTCAACAACGGTGTCTAGTTCGATCCGTTTGGGATGTGTTGATGGACTAGTGACCTTTCCTCATTGGCGTTAGACCTTAATTTTGTCTAGACTCATCGGTCGTAGATATATGGTAATGTGTATGATCAAGTGGCTCTTTTCTCTTATCAACACTAGCCCTTGTGTCAATGTATATAAAAAATATACGGATAGTCTGTCTCAGCCTTGCAGTTGACAATGTGCACATGACACATTCACTGCTACAAAAGAGGCTATATTAGATACATCATCACAGACGATTTTAGGAACAAACCGTCTGTAATGTGTTTTAAACACATCATGAGCGGTTTGTGGATGAAATCGTCTACGATATCTGATTATCACAGACAGTTTCATCCACAAACCGTCTGTGATGAAAGCGAGAAGTTCACAGTCGGTTTGTGGATAAAACCCTCTGTGATGAGATAAATATCACAGATGGTTTTATTGACAAACCGGCTATGATGATAGGTATAACTTCACAGACGGTTTGTGAATAAAACAGTCTGTGATATTGCTCTCATCAGAGACGTCTTTATCCACGAACCGTCTGTGATCATCAATTGAAAACAGAGCAAGCGCGCGCCTCACAAAAGATCCTTACAAAGGACTACTACAAAAGAACTAGTTTGTATTATATATAAGAAGATCATTACAAAAGATCATTAAACGCGCATCTTTGATGATTTTGAGAAGTAGATCGCATTATATATAAGAAGATCATTACAAAAGATTACTACAAAAGTACTACTTTAACTAAAAAGACTACTCGTCATCGTTGTCGTCGGAGGAGGCCGGAGGGGCGGCTGAGTTGGCGGAGTCCTCACTGCGGCCGTCCAACTCGCTCAAGCCGGCACGGTCTGGGTCATCCTCCAGGTCCCAGCCGTCATGATATGCCGCCTCGTCGTCGGAGTCCCACAAGTCCTCCTCCGAGTCGGAGTCGGAGGCAGTCTTGGGCAGCCACTGGCTGGTGGTGGAGGCGGAGGCGAGGGCCGGGCCTGAGGGGGGCAGGGTGGGCGGCCGCCCCAGGCCCCCAAAGTCATAGGGCCCCCAGGTATGCAACTACACCATAGGCTTTTGGCTCAGTCGCGAGCAAACGCGAGCAACTACACCAGATTCGAAGAACTCATGGTGTTTAAAGATATATTCGGATTTTTATTAAGCTCAAGTACCCTGAAGTCATTAAATGATAGTGAACTTGAAGAGTGTTGCACTAAATTTGCAGACACTTTCTCTCATGATGGTTCATCTGATGTTCAGATATATGATCTTATTTCTAAATTAAAGATTATGATATTCACTTTGCCAGATAGCGCATTGTCTGCTATGGAGATTTTCGAGCATGTCAGAGATGTGGATTGTTATCATAATGTCTACATTGCTTATTGAATCTTATTTACTATGCTTGTGACTGTTGCATTGGCTGAAAGAAGCTTTTCAAAATTGAAATTGTTGAAGAACTATTTGAGATCAACAATGACTAAAGAAAGGTTAAATAATTTGGCGACTTTATGCATCGAGAAGAAGTTATTGGATGAGATTGATATCAATAGTATAATCGATGACTTTGTATCAAAAAATGTTAGAAGAAATTTTTTAAGATGAGGCCAAGTGCCAAGTGTTTATGATTACAATTTACATTTTGTCAGGTTGAAGGTCTTGACTTTGAGGAGACCTTTGCCCTTGTAGCTAGACTAGAGGCGATTAGAATCCTACTTGTATTCTCTGCATCCCAGGGCTTCAAACTCTATCAAATGGTTGTCAAGAGTGCATTTCTCAATGGCTTCATTGAGGAAGAGGTGTATGTCAAGCAACCTCCGATTTGAGAACCCCAAATACGAACCATGTCTACAAGCTTTCCATGACCTTGTATGGACCTAAATGAGCCCCTAGAGCTTGGTATGAGAGGCTTAAGTCCTATCTTCTCAGTCATGGTTTCAAAATGGGTATAGTAGACAAAACTCTATTCATCAGACACCAGGATTCTCATTTCCTTCTCATCTAGATTTATGCGGACAATATTATCTTTGGTGGCTCATCTCAGTCTATTGTGTCTCATTTTTTTTAGGTGATGAGCATAGAATTTGAGATGATTATGATGGGTGAGTTGAGCTACTTCCTTGGCTTCCAAATCAAGCAGACTCGGGAGGGTACTTTCCTGCACCAAGGTAAGTACACTCGGGACCTCCTGAGGAGGTTTGATATGTCTGATGGAAAGCCCGTGATGACTCCTATGGCCACCACTGCTATGAGGATGGTGAGCCGCCGATCAAAAGGAGTTCCGGAGTATGATTGGCTCCCTCTTGTATCTTACTACCTCGCGGTCGGACACACTTTGTCGTGTGTATGTGCGCTTGCTTTCAGGCTTCTCCTCGTGCCTCTCTCATCGCCAGGCGGTGAAGCGCATCTTCAAGTACTTTTGAGCTACCATTGATTATGGTATTTCGTACTCTTCTTCTTGTCTATCCCTTATAGCCTTTTCTGATGCAGACTTTGCCTGCTGTAGGATAAATTGGAAGAGCACTTCTGGCACTTGCCAATTCATTGGCACTTCTCTTGTTTCTTGGTCATCTAAGAAGCGGTCCAGTCGCCTGATCTCTGGCCGAGGCCGTGTATGTTCTTTGAGCCGATTGTTGTAGCAGTACTCTAGATGAGATCGACCTTGCGGGACTTTGGGTTAGAGATAGAGAGTGTTCCACTTTTACGTGATAACACTTACGCTATTTGCATTGCCAAAAATCGGTCTGACACTCCGGAACAAGCACATTGATGTTAGATACCACTTCCATAGAGACCATGTGGAGAAAGGAGACATAGTGCTTCAGTTTGTGGAGAGTGACCACCAGTTGACCGATATCTTTACCAAGCCTTTGGATAGCTCTAGGTTTGTTGCCTTGAGGAGTGAGCTTGGAGTTGTGTGCCCTTACGGCCTATTGTGAGGGGGAGCTGATCTGTATATTATGTATTATATTTTATTTCAGTTTCCCCTTTCTTTTGTATTGCTTTGGGTGCTTATGGGTTTTATTCCTTAGAGTTATGAGTTCACATCACTTAGACTTCGGCATGCTTTTGCATGGACCTCTCATCTTGTGCTTTAGGTTGCTATCATGTAATTAGTGTTCTCTCTTCTCTCTAGGTTGAGTTCCTCACGGTCTTATAAGTCTAGCGGTATTGGGCCCCTGGTGAGCGAGTCTATGTGCACTCCTTAGTTTAGGATCTAGAGGCAGCTTTCCTATGTTAGTCATTGGGGAAGATGAGAGCGAGTCTGAGCCGTAGTGTTCTCTACCATATTTTCTATGCTCTATAGCCACCCAGTTCACAGTTTCTTGACTTCTTCTCTCTATTCTGTGTTTTTGGCTTTAATTGAGTTCTTTTCGACCATTCTTGAGCTTAATCTTACTAATAACTCAATTTGAACTAGATTTGTACTTAAAATGGAATCACATATTGAGGGGGAGTTTAAGAATCTGTCTCATGCATGCATATAGACTTGATTTTCATTTTATAAGTTTTGTCTATTATGCAAATGATCCATGTTTCATTTTATACACCATGCTATATTATGAAGAAAATTACTTGTTTAGATATGTCCAAGGTCATTTATCTTGCTAAGCTTACAAAATTTAAAAAAATAAGCTTTGAAAGAAAAACTTGATAAAACATGTTGCGTTTACTTACTAAGTTTCTTCTCTAGGTGTATTTGTCATGATTTGTGAAATTCTGGAATTCTCTAGAGTCCCTATAGAAACTTGGGTGAATCTTGTTTGATCCATACTTGAGTCCTTTACTAGCTTAACAATGAAAATGCTAAAATGAAAGTGAAGCAAAATTGACTCTTTTTGTGCGCATTAGATTCAACACCTCACATTCACAAGACAACTTCTCATTGCACTTGTGATGAATTTGGAATGTGTTGTGTATGACCAAGATCATTCTTTTAAGAGTCCCTCTTGAGATGATCGAATATGGCTTGAGTCAATTGCTTTAAAAATACAAAAAAAAACATATGTGGGTAAAGAATGCAAATAATGTCAAACATTTTTACCCCGCTATGTCTTTCAAAAATTTAAAGAAAAATTTGCATACAATAAAAAAATATAAGCTCGAAGGACTTTGTATGAACTTCTAAATTCCCCAAAGTGTTGAGTAGGTTGAACTCTACGTTTTCCATTTGATCCTTTGAATGACTTTGCTTTTAATTTTGAAACTAATGACAAGTGTTGCTCATGTTCATTCTTGCTAAAAATGACGTGGTTTCAATTAAATCTTGCTAGTAAAATGTTTATTTGCACTTGGACATACTTTAGCTTAGTCTATTTTTGCCGTAACTTAGCTTGATGTCATAACTTGTCTTGTTGGTCACTTGGATAATCTTCAAAGCTCCCTTAGGCTGCATTACTTGCATAAAAACAAAAAAATGGAGAGAAAAGAAAATGCCATCTTAATGCTATATTGCCGAAAGGGGGGGAAATCGTAGAAAAGGCATCATTTTGCATCTTGATTCATCTTAATTCTTATGATCTTTGTTAATCTTTGCTATCTTTTATAGATCATAAGTATTTCTAGTTGTCGACTTGGTCATGTCCTTTCTTTTCACTTCTTCTTTGATCAAGTTTGGTTTTGTAATCAAAATGCTTTCTTCCTTATTCAAACTCAACCTTATGCCTTTTCTGTGTGTTTGTCAATATACTTATCAAGGGGGAGATTGAAAGACCATGTGGAGGTCTATACCTTTGTGTGATGAGTAATTGACTAGATTAGAGGTTGATCCAAATTGATTTTGTGACTTGAAGCATTTTGATAGGTTCCTAACCAAGTCATGTTTCTTTGCTGAGTGCATCTAGCTTCTCGACTGGTTTTCTTCCTTAGCTGAGTGCTAAGTGCCGAGTGCTGCCAGCCTTTGCTGAGTCCCTCTAGCATTCCGATTGGTCTCCTTGCTAAGTACTGTGTTCCGAGTGGTTCATGTCTTTGCTAAGTGCGTTTAGCTTTTTGACTGGTTTTCTTCCTTTGGTGAAGGCCTGCCGAGTGCCTCCAGTCCTTGCTGTATGGTTTTTAGCTTCTTGACAGGTTTCCTTCTTGGTTGAGTACTCTGTTGTAGGCAAGAGGTTTGTCAAGGACTTGGTAAACTTGCCATGTCTGAGTTTCCAAGAATTTTCTCTCAAAATCTTTGAGGCGCTGGTAGTTGTCCTTTGGGTGTTTAGTGGTTAGCCGAGTGGTTAGCCAAGTGGCTCAGCTGAGTGGGTTAGAGTATATGGGTTTGCCGACTGGTTGTGGTTAAGTTGTGACTGACTATTTTGAGATAATCAGCAAATATGTTTGTGGGCATTGCTATGTGAAAGGTTTTTCCTTGTCTTTGATGGTTGCAGGGCGACGGTGCTAGGTCATGGTGAGACGGAGGATGACCGGGACTAGGCGAGGAGCGTCGAAGGTCCAAACGATCGGAAGATCGCCGGAAGATGATCGGAGATGGAGCCCGGGCAAGCCAAGAAGACGAGGAAAGGAGATGATGCTAGCTAGATGTCGCGTGGATCAATGAGGGTCGTCGGATTGCGGTCTAGTTGATAGGTTAGCGGGTCTAGGTAGTACACTTTGAAAACCGTACAAGAAAACCCGGTATGTGCATGGGTTTTGGGTTAACCCTTGCATGACTGTGTGTGTGGGTTAATCCTAGCCCTTAGATGAGAGCTCTAGAGTTGAGGGACTCATTCAAGGGTGGTAGGTGACCCAAGAGTAGTATAAATAGGGGTGGAGGGGTAGCCTCCTCCTCTTGAAGGTTTTAGAGGTTTTTGTGCTCCTTTGAGCTTGCCCACCTTGTTGTGAGGCTTTATAAACCTCTTCTTTTCAGAAATACAAATCTTTTCACTTATGCTTGAATTTACATTACGCATTTACTTTATATATTAAATTCAACATTTAAATTCCTGCAATTTACTTTCACGCAATTTACTTTCTTACAATTTGGATTTGCCTCCCCTCCTTCTAAATGCTGATCTTGGATGTCTTCAGTGTGTTCATATGGTTTTACATCTCTTTTGCACTCTTGGATTGAGTAGAGATCATCTTTTCTTTCAAGTTCCACTCTGTCCAGAACTTATTTTTCGCGTAATATTTAGTATTTTATTTTTAGAAAAATATAGAAAAATTATTTTTGAGTGATTCTTATTGGAGAAGGTGTGGGACTCTCATATCCATCTGTATAAAAATTTTGGAGTCCACTTGTTGCACCGTTTGGGCGTCATGAGGTGAAAACCGAGCCCCAAACTTTCTGCTCGAAGTTCCTAACTATCTGTGTTCTTCGATTTTTGCTGATTTGTTTGTAAGGATTTTTGAGTTGAAATTTGGTGGAGTTCTTCACAACTTATCTTCTCATAGGGACAAAAATTCTCAAAATTTCTTGAGCTGAAGAAACCCACCAACCACCTGTTCTAATTGAGGACAGTTTCTGAAAATTCTGCTTTTGCTTTTACGAAAGTGGCTTTTGTGATTTGAATTGATCTCGCTTTCTAAAAGCAAGAGTTGAATTGATTTGTTCTTATTTTGGAAACTAGACACCAGAATTGTGACTCAAAAATCCTCATTTTCTATGGTACTCATACATGCAAGCTAGGGGTACACATAGTTGTCTAGTTGTTCGGGTTTTTCATGATTTTCTTTGTGCGATCCTTTGAGGTTTTAGTTGGAGTATTTTGGAGAAAATTTGTTTGCGACCATTCACCCTCCCTACATTACGCCATCTCGATCCTTCTATATATATATATATATATATATATATATATATATATATATATATATATATATATATATATATATATATATATATATATATATATATATATATATATATATAGAGGAGGTAGAAGGGCCTCCATATAAGTTTTATACAGGCCTCCAAAATGCGGGGACCGAGCCTGGCAGGCGGTCGGAGGAGGTGGAGTCTTTGTGGCGGCGTTGTGGGGTGGAGAGCCGTCGGAGAGTAAGCGATTGGAGGCGAGGCGGAGTATTTGGGTTGTTCATGGCGGCGGAGGAGATTTTACGCTATAGGCGGTGGAGGAGTCGTCTGAGGAGTTGTTCTTATATGGTAGCGCAATTGCAATGGGAAGACGAAACGCCGCATTGGGAAGATGGAACGATCAGTGACATCATAGACGGTTTGTGGATAAAACCATTTGCGATGACTCGATCACAGAGCAGACGGTTTTATCTACAAACCATCTGTGATGTGATGACATCTCAGACGGTTTTGTCTACAAACCGTCTGCGATGTCATCACATCACAGACGGTTTGTAGATAAAACTGTCTGCGATGATACCTCTTATCTGTATAAGACAGTGAGCCTCGACCGCCTCTATATTTTTAGGTTTTCCTCGATATTTCTGAGGTGGCTGCGATTGAGAGGCGTTCTGGTGAAAGAGACCCTAGATTTGGAGATTTAATTGCAGATCCTTGTGCTCTTGGTCATCCAAGGTTAGTTTGTTCTCTCTGATGTGAAGTAGATACATTTGCTATACCTTGTGCAGATCCATTTGTACTTTATGACCCTAGAGGGAAATGAATTTGGTTAATTTGTTGTTCTCTGTGATGTAAAGTATATACATTTGCTATATCTTATGCAGGTCCATTTGTACTTTATGACCCTAGAGGGAAATGAAGCCGGTTAATTTGTTCTCTGTGATGTAAAGTAGATACATTTGCTATACCTTGTGCTGATCCATTTGTACTTTATGACCCTAGAGGGAAATGAAGCTAGTTAATTTGTTCTCTGTGATGTAAAGTAGATACATTTGCTATACCTTGTGCAGATCCATTTGTACTTTATGATCTAAATTCGTTGTTTAACACCTATTGTTACATATGTAGCGTAGATGGACCCGAAGGCTGGATGTCTGTTGAGAACCGTCTGGCGCCGAGTACATTAATGGTGTCTCCGCTTTTAGAAGAGCTGCAGAGGTAGACATATCGAACAAGGGGTTGAATTTATGCCTTGTCCATGCATTGGTGTGAGAATCTCCGGATGTTTTGAAACCAGTATGATTGAAGCAAACTTGATTCTCTGAGGGTTTCAAAAGGAGGTATCTGAGTTGGACTAGTCACGGTGAAAGCAGATTACAGAGGACCAAGTAGTACTACCATCGCGGACGAAGTCGACGATACTCTAGATGATATCGACTGTACTTTCGATGACAATTTGGATCAGATGCTATGGGATGCAGAAGGGAACCATGATAAGCGGGAGTATGTAAAATTAAGGGGTTGATGGGCGACTCGGAGAAACCTTTGTTCTGGGTTGTAAGTCCAAATACACAAGGTTGTAAATGCTGTCTTTGGGCTACTGAAATTAAAGGCAAGCAGCGGTTGGTCCGACAAGAGTTTCCGCAGCGATGTTAGGTGCATTAGCGAGATATGCTTCGGAGAAGCGAGTTGCCGACAACCACCTACAAAGCCAAAAGGTTCTTTGTCCACAGGAATGGAAATAGAAAAGAATACATACTGTCAGAATATATCGTATCTGTCATGCAAATAATCATAAACTTGCATGTATGTCGATGTATACGCATCAAGTACAAGCATAAATATCTGATGATGACAACGAGGGCATGGAGGTGAAGAAAGGACCTCCCACCAAGGTGGCGTGGTATCTGCCTACAATTCCCCGTTTGAAGCGGTTGTTTACGAATCCAAAAGAGGCAAAATTGCTTCGATGGCACTCGGATGAGCATAAGAACGATGGAATGATTAGGCACCCTGCTGATTCGACGTAGTGGAGAAACATCGATAGGAGGTTTGAAGAATTCGCAACGGATCCGAGAAATATAAGGTCCAGATTGAGTATAGATGGAACGAATCATTTCGGTAACATGAGCAGCCGTCATAGCACTTGGCCTGTAAATCTCTGTGTGTACAACCTTCCTCCTTGGTTGTGTCTGAAGTGAAAGTACATATTGATGTCTATACTCATCGAAGGCCCGAAGCAACCTGAAAAGCGATATTGATGTGTACCTAGCACTATTGGTAGAAGATCTCAACACATTGTGGGCTCTAGGGTGCGGTATGGGATGCTCTAAGCGAGAGTACTTCACTTTCTTGTTTGTTGTTACGCACCATAAATGATTATCACCGCCCTTGCTAACACATCGGGGCAGAGTACAAAAAAGCCAAAGCATGTACTCACTATTTGGATGATACCGAGGGTGTCATTTGAATCACTCACATAAAACCGTGTACATGCGTCACCGTAGGTTCCTTGAAAATCACCCATCTTGCAAGATAAAAGAAACAATTCGATGGCACCACGAAGGCGCTTTAGCTCCAAAGCCTTTAAGCGGGATAGACATTCATGGTATGGTTCAGCGGTTGGATGTTGTGCTAGGAAGGGGCGTAAATCGAGGACGTGAGAAGAGCATGTGGAAGAAGAGATCAATATTTTAGGACCTACCTTATTGGGAGCACCTAGAAGTTGACCTTTGCATCGGCGTGATGCATGTAGAGAAGAATATCTGTGATAAGCTTGATTGGTGTCTTCTTGAACATTAAAGGGTAAAACAAAGAACGGTATGAATGCACAGCTTGACTTGGTCGATATGGGCATCAGACCTGAGTTAGCACCGAAAGGGACTGATAAAGGCCAAACATACTGTGAGCCTGCTTATTACACTCTGTCCAAGGCCAATAGAACCGAACCGTGCAAGTGCTTGCATGGTGTGAAAGTTCCGTCCGTTTACTCGTCCAACATAAACAGACTTGTTTCGATGCAAGATTTGAGTTTAACTAGCATGAAGTCCCATGATTGCTATGTGTTCATGACACAGATGCTCCCTATGGTAATTAAAAGTATTTTACCGACCAAGGTTCGAGAGACAATCACAAGGATGTGTTATTTTTTAACACAATTGCTCAGAAGGTCATCGATCCCGAAGGACTTGATGGTCTGCAGGCCGAGGCGGTAATGACTTTGTAATCTTGAGATGTATTTCCCTCCGTCGTTTTTCGATATCATAGTCCATCTCATTGTTCACCTTGTGAGGGAGATAAAGATGTGCGGGCCTGTGTTGCTACGTAGCATGTACCCGTTCGAGAAGTACATGGGAATTCTCAAGTTCTACGTACGGAATCAATCTTGACCGGATGGTAGCATTATCGAAAGTTATGCAATCGAAGAGGTCATTGAATTCTGCGTGGATTACATGGCTCAGGTGGAACTGATAGGTGTGCCTCGATCCCACCATGAGGGGAGGGTCCAGGGCATCGGGACCATTGGAAGGAAAGCAATCACGTCTGATCCGGTTGCGTGCGCAAAAGTCCATTTCACAGTTTTGCAACACATAGCTGTTGTGGTCCCATATATCGATGAGCACATGAATTGGCTATGGCAAGAGAATCCGACAAGGCAGGAGTACTGGATCATCAGATATGATAACCTTCACTTCAACAGATGGTTCAAGGAGCGACAACCTATTACTGGAAGCACGTTAGGTGAGACACTGACATGGTTGGCAAAAGGGCCAGCTTTTACGGTTGTAACATGAAAAGGATGACTTAAATGGGTACACATTTTACACGAGGGATTAGGACATGAAGAGCACAAACCAGAACAACGGTGTTCGCATCGATGCGCTGAATACCGCTGGATTGATGAGGAGCTCATATTATGGGTTCATTGAGGAAATTTGGGAGCTCGACTATGTGCTTTTCAAGATCCTTTATTTGATTGCCATTGGGTTAACTGCGATGCGTGAAGGTTGACAAGTATGGCGTCTGGCTATGGACCTCGAACGTGTCAGATACCAAGAGGAACCATTCATTCTCGCCAACCAAGTTGTTCAAGTCTTCTATGTAACCGACCCGTCCAACAAGCAGCGCCGCATCATTCTTTGGGGGAAAAGGAGGATTTTCGGAGTCGAGAATGTGGTAGATGAGGAAGAATACAATCAGTTCGATGAGTTGCCTCCTATTGGTACTGGTGTCACAATCCAAGAAGACCAACTGATGAAGCTAGCTACACACGTGTTGATCATCGCGAAGGGCTAACTTTTGTACAAAAGAATAAGCAAGTTGATTAAAATTATTGAGATGTATTGATTACTAGGATGTAAAGATTAAAATTAAGTAGGTGTATATGGACATGTATTAATTAATGAGATGTAAAGATTAAAATTAAGCAGGTGTATATGGACATGTATCAATTACTGAGATTTATTGATTAAAATTAATCAGGTGTATACAATGACCCATCCCAGATGGTTCTGAGATTGAACCGTCTGGGATGGAGTCATCTTTGTCCCAGACAGTTCTGGGATTGAACCGTCTGGGATGGAGTGAACCGTCTAGGATGGTCTTCCCGCGCCACTCAATAAATCCTGCGCTTGCTATTTCACCAAGTCCCGCGCACCCTTAGTTTATTGCAACCCTAGTTCCCCCGGGGATGCTCCCCCCGGCCGTGCCCTCCCCCGTTGGTGGCGCCCTCCCCACTCGGCCGTGCCCTCCCTCGTCGGCGGCACACTCCCTCCTCGGCCGCGCCCTAGCTCCCTCGGCGACCCTCCCCCCAGCCGTTCCCTTCCCCATCGGCCGTGCCCTCCCCCCTCGGCTGCGCCCTAGCTCCCTCGGCGATGCTCCCCCCAGCCATGCCCTCCCCTCATTGTGCCCTCCCGTCGTGACACACTCCCCCCTCAGCCGCACCCTAGCTCCCTTGGCGATGCTCTCCCAGTAGTGCCCTCCCCTCGGTGGTTCCCTTCTTGAATAGCTTTGAGTGCTATTCCCTCTATGAGTATTTTCGGTTCTGCACTTGATTCTTCTTTGCATTTGAGATACTAGTGTTGCTCTGTGATGAAATTAGGGTTACCAAATGAATATGACAATTGATGAAATGATTTAAGCCTTGAACTGCTAGACTTGTATGAAATTATTGATTATATTCACGGTTCTACTCAATTTGTATTCATTTCTGTCATCGCTTTGATTCTGTCGGTATTATATCACTATCTGTTCATTGCTTAGTTCAGTTGGTAGAGTTCAGCTGATATTAATCTGAACTAAGTTGTCTTTCAACTGATCTGAGCCTGCAATATATATTGGCTCTGTTATTAGTCTCGTCGGGAATTGGGAAATTCCCATAACGACCATCGTACCCCGACGAATAATCAGCAGCCGACCATGTTTACCCTTGGACAGCGTCCCCAAGGAAGATCCTCAGGTAGACCGACCTGCGGGCCTGCCCCATCCTCAGCTGAGCTCGCCCCCAACCATTCTTGCTCGGGAGAATGCGATGCAAGCGGCAAAGTCTAAAGAAGGACCTCGGGCATGACCAAAAAGACACGGTCCACAAAACGGCGTGACATTAATCACCGGCGGCTTGAAGAACCGTACGGTCACGATCTAAGCCCCTCATACGTTGCGGTATGGCGAAAAGCAAGGAACGATCTCACCCACATCACGGGAAGCAGTAGTGAGGTGTCATTCCGTAATAAATGAAATGTATTTGTGTCGTCTATAAATACCCCGTCGCATGTAGTGTTTAGGGCTCTCTAGTTCCTGATCCTTTTGAGTGGTAGGGGTTCAGGCTTTTCTTTGGAGAATCGAGAGGAAGAACACACCTGTAAAAGTAGAGAGAGAAGGGAGGCCCAGTGCCCTTGAGCAAGCACATGTAACTCATCTTTGGGAATTAGTTAAGCTGCTGGACTGTCGTGCCCCGAATCTGCAAATCCGGATACTCTGTGTATTCTGCACTAGTCCAGGATCGCGCTAGTGTACACATGCTAAACAGGGTTAAAGTACCACAAGATACACAGCGGAATAACAAATAAGTACTTCAATCATGTATATAAACGAGATGTACGACCTTATGGTCCCTTACAATAGTTTACCACGCAGGGCTTACAATAATCAGAGTAAATAGTTCAACCGCGGAAATTAAACGTCGTAGTGCTCCATCTTGACCCACGAGCACCACAGCGAGGCTTGTCCCCTAGTTCTCCGGCTCATCAACAATCTCCTCCTCCCATATAGGCGTAGATTCCTCCTCGATAAATTTTTTGTCCGCAAGGTGAGTACACACCGTACTCAATAAGTCATGCAGAATCACGGTTCTATTACTACATGCATGGCACTGTTACAAAGAATAGCTCAATTGGTTATTTTGCATTGCTTTAATACTTTAACATATTTTCTATTTAGATATAAAGCAACAAAACCATAATAATATATTAAGTTTCTCAATTGTTTTCCACATAATTTTCGACACACAGGTCCTTAATCATTTTCACCATCAACTCGGCACCTGACCTTTCATTCTATTTTATTTTCAAAAATCTACCCCTTATTTGTAATCCACGAGCAATGTTCAATACCGTGAACACGGCTATTGAATAGTTTGTACACTCTGCGAAGTTATACACTTTACCCACGATATAGTTAAACACCACTCGGCGAGTAACCATAGCAAAGTCTTTCGAAACTTCCATCCTCTACGTGTACCTCCGATATAATTCCCTTGTCCCTTCTCTCTCCACCGAAGCGAATCTGAGGCCAACTCATCTTGTTGAAGAGATGTAAGGCTGCAATGGTAAACACTACACCCTTCTTACCTCATCCACATACCAAAAACACCTGAGGTCTCATGTGCTAAGATTTCGGAGTCATACTCAACTAGTTCTGTCCCATACCAGCCATGTGGTTGTTTGAAAGACTCAGATCAAAGACTTGCAAGGTTAAGTCCTTAGAGTGACTAGGGCAAGACTTCCTTTTTCCCCAAAATTTTGGCTCCTGACCATCTCATTTGCCACCAGGCTCTTTCGACCTCTGACCGGTCCACTTGCCCCAATCTAAAACATATTCCAACCCAGCTTGTTTAACAGTGCAACACATGTCTGCAATCACCCTTCATGTAGAAGCACACAGGTCTCTACATTCCAACGTCATTACCAACATTATTTCACCTTTTAACAAAATGCATTCACTATTCCTTTAGTCAATGTTGTTTTTGTATTCAAAAGGGATTATTCATGTCATATGCATGGCTAAGCAACTATTCACGGTCTAGCCTACTATGTTGGCACAATATTATCAACCAATTAATATTACCAAGCTTAAGGCATCAAATGAAATCATGGCATACAAATATTAGCGACAAGGTGACATTAACAAGTAGGTTGATTATCTAATTCACCCAAATTAATCAAATCCATTTTTAATTAAATTAGCATGCATAATTTGAATCCAAAATGCGTTTTCAAAATTTAGGAGCAATATGGTCAAAGCACAACTTGCCTTCAAATAGCTGCTGGTCCTGATTTGGAGCTAGGTCTTGTGCTGGAAATTCACCCTCGTAACTCTCCAGCAAATCAACGTCTACGCAAATCATATGTACACACTATAAATATAATTTACAGAGAGCAAACTCAACTCTAAAAATTCAATAAAATTTACCAATAAATATATCTTGATTTTACAAGTTTTTAGAAATTGGAATCAGTCAAATCGGAGTTGAAATGCAAAAGTTATAGCCATTTGAAGTTTATAAATCAATTTAAAAGAATAAACCGAATTTCTTTATTTATTTTCATACGGAAAATTTGGAATTATGACGTCAGCATCACCAATAATGACGTCAGCACCGAAACTATTTTCCACCGAATTATTTTCCTAAAGAAAAATAGAATTATTGCGCAAGCATGACGTCATCATCGAACTGTGCATTCATTGACCGTGGACCCCCTTCTTGGCGTCATAGATGGCGTCCTTGATAGCGTCGGCACCTGATATCACGACCGACTTGTGGGTCCCACTGATGGCGTCGATTCTGGCGTCGGCATGACCGCGGCGCGATCTGGTCGTGACAGCGGCAGCAATTATCAGCAAAAGCAGATCTAGTCTTAATCGTCCGTTTAAAATGGGCGGCCGAGATTAGCAGCGGTTCGGCTCTGGTTTACTCGAGTCGACTTCGTGGCACAACCTATAAATTGGGCGGTGACTATTTAATCGGGCGGCGTCAACTCTGACCGGCAGTATTTGTCTCCTCGTTTTCCATGCGACCGCGTCAACAGGCGGCGGTCGCGCTATCGCAATCGAGACCAGATTCAAAGCGGCGGCTGGATTAAATCTAATTCCGCAGCGTTGTGACGGCTCACGTGGCTACCGGTGTGCGACACTGGATGCATCTAGGCCACACAAATAAGATCCGGCGGTCTAGATCTAATCAATCCGCGCTAATAACACGAGATCTAGCGGCTCACGGTTAATTGAGGCGGCGTGGCTACACTAGAATCACCACGATCCAAGATCTAGCGGCGGATAAATGAAGATGGGGTTTACTATTGCTTGCGACTAAGTGGCTGAATCTTGACCGTATATCAAAGATCTATGACTCACGGTCTACGCATCTAAGGAACACGTGGGCGATCCGGAGGTGGTCACGTGTCCGAATCTAACCGTCGTCAAGAATTCTCTGGCTAGGATCTCTTCTTTGCCTTTCTCTGGTTTCTCTGGAAGAACACGTGGACTCACCTCGTCGTTGGATGCAGATCGGAGGGTCGAGGCTTCGCGAGTTCGGCGTTAACACGGCGAGTAAGTGGCGGAGTTGAGGAAAACGGCGTCGGCGGCGTTAAAGCTCCCTCCGTGACACAAAGTGAGCGACTCGGCAGCGGCTTGGCGCAAGGGTCACTCCGGTGGCCTCAGCGTCGGCGAACAAACCGGGCGGCGCAAACCCGGCGAAGATGCTTGGGTACTCTGGCGAGCAATTACGGGCAAATAGCGGCGAGCTATGGCGAGTATGATGGGGCAAAAAGCGCCAAAGCAAAGGAGAGTCGTGAGATGATCGCCGGGCTTTATAGCCTCGGCGTCGTGCCCAAAGCGTTGCGTGCGTGGCGGTTACTCGTCGGGGGAACGATCGAGCGGTGCGGTCTTGGCGAAATTACGGGTGATTTTCAGCGTCAGATGAGGATCGAGCAGTTGTGGCGGTGATTGATTGGGTTCCAGCGGCATAAAATTTGGTGATCTTGCCACGAATAATAGAAGCCCAACACTATTCATCAACTTTTCTCGTCTTTTGAATAAAAATAATTCCAAAAATTTATTTAAATCATTTGAGCCCTTTAAAATATCGAAAAATTCTAGAAAAATTCCAAAAAATATTTTAGTACATTTTAGACTCAAATAAAATATTTTCATTTATATTTTGTTGAAACTTATTCATTATTTAATTAATTTCCAAAGAAAAGTTAAATTCCAGAAATTCCAATTAAATCCAAATAAATTCCAAAAATTCTCAAAAATTCAAAATAACTTATGAATTTCAAAATAGACAAATTTAGGGATGTGACATGGACGTAGGGCAGTTATCTCCCCAGCGAGAGGTCCGAACAAGGATAAAAACCCCTTGTTTGCTGTGTTATCTCGGCCATCTCGGCCCTAGCTCGGCAGGCCCTCGGATGCTATACCCTCCACAGAAAAGGGGCCCTAGGTTGATCCCTCATTCAACAAGTAAGCTCGACGGGGGACCGGTTCCCGAATCGTCGACAGCTGGCGCCATCCATGGGGATCGACTGAGTCCTTCCGTGGAGAATCCCTGAGGATGCCGAATTTTCAAGATAATCAAGACCTCTGCATCTTTGATGACGTGGAGGATGACGACATGTACTACGCTGGTGAAGGCGTGGTTGGTGCAGCTGATCTAGAAGGCCACACCGAGTCCGGGAGTCTTTCTCCGATGGTTCTGTGCTGAGGCGTTCCTCACTTCATGACATGATACCCTCACTAGTGAGGAGGGACCTGGCGGTCTCCACGACGGTCTGAGCATTCCTGACCATCTCGAGTGCAGCTGTGAGACCGCGCGTCGCGTGGGGATACTATGATGTCACCCTCGCGGTCCCGGTACTCCGAAGCGTCAATATGGCGGAAGAGAAGAAATTCACGGTCGAGTCTTGAGACCGCTTGTAAATCATCGGCCGCGATGCGGTCAGGATCATCGAGTTGTCCTGGACAAGACCACAGTGACCATCCGCCCCGTAAGCTCGCGGAAAAGCGGGCCTTGGGCTGGAGCAACCGGCCGTGATCGTCGGCCAAGTTCGCCCCGCTGCTCCCGAGCACCGGCGGCTGCGAGCCATGGCGGCGATCGTGCGTATTCTGAAATTTCTCCGTCGGCGGACACAGGCGCCGTGGGGTGGTCGTGGCTAAAACACGGAAAAAGCTTCTGCCGACATGGGGCTTCGAGGTCCCCTGGCGAGAGAGGCCCCGGTGTTTCTGGGACCATAGCGCCATTCCCTATTCACTCCGTCGCGGCGTCTCCCGGTGTCCTGCTTGGGAGGGCTACAGGATGCAAGATCGGTGCTGTGAGGACGTTCGGAGCGGTTCCTGGATGGCCTCACGGGCTCGAGGGCATGCCCCATCCATTTACGGGCTTACCGGGTGTTCTACCTCGAGGCTGCCTTCGTCGCGCTGATATGGAGACGTATTCTCTTGTCTCACCCTGCACATAAGGGACCATCGTGATGCCAACTGTCATGGTCACCACGCCCGGAGGGTTCGCCACGACAGCCCGGCGTTTGGGTGCCGGTCCTTTTCAGCGTCTCTCCGCGATGTCTCATGGCTGAGCAAGTTCAAGCCCGGCCATATCGAGCGGTTCAACAGAACTCAGAATCCAGATGAGTTCCTCTCGATCTACTCCGCCATTACGGTGGTGGGGATGAGGAGTTATGGCCAACTACCTCCCCGGTCCCAGCGGTTCCACAGTTGTGGCTCTTCAATCGAAGGAGGTCGATCCACTCATGGAAAGCAGCTCTGCGGCGCTCCGGGTGAATTTCCAGAGTTGCTACACTCGCCCGGGTAAGGAACGCGACCTTAAGAGGTTGATCCAGACCGAAAAAGAATCTTTGCGGCACTTCATCCAAAGGTTCATCATGGTGAGGAACTCCATTCCGAGCATTTCGGATGAGGCGGTCGTCCGGGCCTTCAAATTCAGGGCTCGGGACGTCTGCTTCATGCAAGACCTGGAGATCCATCCAGAACTTTTGGCCAACGAGCTGTTCTGTATGGCCGACCGTTATGCGAACGATGACGAGGCGGTCCAGTGGAAAAGGATGCTGGATGAAGGCAAGCTGCCGCCTCAACCTGGCCTGGAAGACTCCTCGAGCAAAAAGCACTCGGGCTCCGTGGAGAAGAAGATCAAGAAGAAGAAGAGGTCATCTGCGCCGTGCTTGGTGGCCGTTGTCGAGCATCGTCCGCCGCGGGCTCTGCCGGCTCAGCAGCCTGAGGGCGGGAGGAGTCGGCCACCTCCGTGGCGTAATGACCAAGGTCGCGAAGGAAGAAGTGCTCCTTCGGATGACCGCTATTGCCCACTCCATCATGCGGCTAGGCACGACCTTCGCAATTGCCGAACCTGGGCATTCCGCCTGGAGAAGTTCTACAACGGCAAGGGTCCTGTCGTGCCCCGAATTTGTAAATCCGGACACTCTGTGTATTTCGCACTAGTCCAGGATCGCTGGTGCACATAGGCTAAACAGGGTATATATCACATCATACACAGCGGAATAACAATAAAGTAATGCAAACATGTATATAAACGAGTTGTGTGACCTTATGGTCCCTTACAATAATCTGCCACACAGGGCTTACAATAATTAAAGTAGATAGAGTTTAACAGCGGAAAATAAAAAGTCGTGGTGCTCCATCTTCTCCTGAGGCATACGACTAAGGCTTGCTTCCTTAGTTCCTGGCTCTTCAACGAACTCTTCTTCATAAGCGGTGTCGTCTCTTCTTACGGTAAGTTTATGCGCAGGGTGAGTACACCGTACTCAACAAGTTATGCAGGGATCGAGATCTATTTACTACATGCATGGCTTATTACAAAGGAAAGGCTTTCTTGTTTATTTTGCTTTTGCATTAATATTTTAAACTACTATTTATTTAGATTGAAAGCATTAAAATCATATAAACATTATACTTCTCAATTTGTTTTTCACATTGTTTTGGACACACAGTCCCTAATCATCTTTCTTTGACACCTGACCATCAACCCCATTTTATTTTCAAACACTACCCCTTATTTGTAATTCCGAGCATTGTCCATTACCGTGGACTCGGCTATTCAAGCATTTTGACACTCTGCGAGAGGTTGTACACTTTACCCACAAGATACTGATCGACACCACAAAGCGATTAACCGTAACAAAGCTTTTCAAAGACTTCTATCTTAGCCTAAGAACCTCTCAGTGTTGCCTTCACTATCACTTCCCTCACTCGGAGCTGAAGTATAGGACCGTGAACAACGTTGGATAGGGTACCAAGCCGGAGCACTTGCACGCTCCCCCGTACAGTATTGCCTTTGTATTCCAAAAATGATTCACTTATTAGCACAGCTAAGCAACTATTCACGGTCTAGCCTCCCGTGTTGGCACAATAATAACAACCAACTTTTATTATCCCACTTAAGGTGACAAGGATTCATGGCATACAAATATTATCAAGGTGGCAATAACAGATTGGTTGATTAGCTAATTCACCCAAAATAATTCAATCCACTTTTAGTTGAATTAGCATGCATAATTTGAAACAAAATATATTTCAAAATATAGGATAAAAATGGTCAAAGCATCACTTGCCTTCAAATAGTTGCTGGTCTCGGCCTGAAGCTTGGTCTTGCTCTAAAAATTCCCCCTCAAAAGTCTCCGGCAAATCAACGTCTACCAAATCATATACATAAACACAATAAATACATTTTTCCAGAGAGCAACTCAACTCTAAAAATTCCACAAAATTCACTAATAAATAGATCTTGTTTTTACAAATTTTTAGAAACTGGAATCACTCAAATCGGAGTTAAAACACAAAAGTTATAACCATTTGAAGTTTTGAAAATAAATCAAAAAGAATAAACCGAATTTCTTTATTTATTTTTATACTGAAAATTCGACATTTATGACGTCAGCATGGATATTAATGACGTCAGCACCGAAAACATTTTCCACCAAATAAATTTATTTATTTAGATTATTTCTAAATTATTTATGACTTCAGCATCGCTATTTATGACGTCATCTTTTACTGTGAGAGCACTAACAAGTGGGTCCCACTTGATGATGTGGCATGATCTGGTCGTGACACGTGGCACAATCCTAGCGTGACACACGGCAACGAAGTATCACCCGAGAGGTTGATTTAATCTCAACCGTCGGATTAAAATCGGCAGCCCACGATTAAGCGCTGACGATTAGGTTGATAGCTAGATGAGTCGACACGTGGCACAATCTAATCCCTCGGATCAAAATCTAATGGCGGAGAATAGACCGAATAACAATTCAATTGATCCGGTCATGCGTCAAGATTCATGCGATGCGATCAACGGCCAAGATTGCACCGACACTTTTGATCGTTACCACGGTGCTAACACGTGGCTCAATCATGACCATCAGATCTAAATCTAACGGCGGCAATTGTTCGGGTGACATCGACCACAGCGACGGCTGCGTCGCCTCGATTCTCAAGCAACACGTGTCGTCTCAAGACTGGCCCGGCGCGCGGCGTGATCCCGAACGTCCATTTCAAAATCAACAGCTCAGATCGATTCAATTTTTACGCTTAATATCTTTGATCTAATGGCTACAGTTAAATGGCTACGTGGCTACATCGTAATCACACGATCAAGATTGAACGGTCGACAATTGAAGATGAGGTTTGCTGTACCACGGCGACGTGGCTAGATCTAAGCCGCACATCTAAGATCCTACGGCTAACATGCACTTGGTTTCTAAGCACACGTGGGCGATCCCAGCTATGGGCACGTGGCGCTATCCTAGCCATCCATTAAAGATCCTCTGACTCGGTTAGAAGATGAGACTTCTTGGTGATTGAAGGCGTGGCGCCAATCGCGGCGTTTGATGAAGATTGAATGGCGGTCAAAGCTTCCCGATCCCGGCGATGGCAGGCGGAGCGGAGTTCTTGGGAGGTGGAAGATGACCAAAGCGGCGGCGTTTGGATGTAGTTCGGTGGTAGTAGTCCCCGGATGCGGCGCGTCACGAGGAGTACTCGGTGGTCTCGAACATGGCGAGGAACGTTCAGCGGCGGTGCAAATGGCGGCGGAAAACCGGAACTCTGGCGAGGTCTTGCGGTGTCTACGGTGGTCCTTGGAGTGCGTGAAAGGGCTTATCATGTGCGGGATGATGTGCTTTATACACTGCGCTAGACGGTGAAGCGGCGGAGACGCATGACGGCGCGGTAAATGCGTGATTCTGGTCGAAACGCGGCGGCGTCGGCGTTACTCGAAGATGAAGACGAAGCGATGTGGCCACCATCCATCCATCCACACAGCGATCAGCGGTGCGAGCGGCGGCAGAAACCGGCTTCCAAATCCCAATCGTCGGATGAAAATCCAACGGTGAACAAGCGATGGTTTTAGGGTTCCCGTGCGGCGCGCACAGTAATGGGCTCGGCCCGTTACTGTTCATCAGAATTTCGATTGTTTTTTGAATAAAAATAATTCTGAATATTCTTTTAAATTAGTTGAGGCACTTAAAATATCAGAAAAATTCTAGAAAAATTTCAAAAAATATTTTAAGACATTTTGAACTCAAGTAAAATATTTTCATTTATATTTTATTAAAACTTTTCATTATTAAATTAATTTCTAGAAAACTAATTTCCAAAATTCAATTAAATTAAAATAAATTCGAGAAATTCTCAAAAATTCAAAATAAATTATAAAATTCAAAAATAGCCAAATTTGAGGATGTTACAAACCCCCCTTAACAGAATCTAGACCCCAAGATTAAAATTTGACTAGAAAAGAGGTTAGAAACTCCTTCTTCAAATCTTCCTCACGCTCCCAAGTTGCCTCACTTTCCGAGTGGTTGCTCCACTGAACTCTGCAGAAACGGGTTGACTTGTTTCTGGTCTCACGATCCATGGTATCCAAAATCTTTACTGGATGTTCTTTATAAGTTAAATCCTCTTGTAACTCAATGGCTTCTATTGGTGCTTCTTCCTCGGGTACTCGCAGACATTTCTTCAGTTGCGATACATGGAATACATCATGTACCCCTGTCAAAGACTGCGGCAGTTCTAACTGGTTTGCAACTTCTCCTTTGCGGCTCAAAACCTTGAATGGTCCCACATATCTTGGAGCAAGTTTTCCTTTAGCATGGAACCTTTTAACTCCCTTTAATGGTGTGACCTTGAGATAAACATATTCTTCTGGTTCAAAACTCAATTCACGGCACCGGTTATCTGCATAACTCTTTTGCCTGGACTGTGCAGTTTTCAACCTTTCTTGAATTAAAGCAATCTTCTCTTCTGCATCTAAAAGTACATCTGGTCCGAAAACATGACGTTCTCCCGTCTCATTCCAGTTTAGTGGTGTTCGACATGGTCGACCATATAAAGCTTCAAAAGGTAACATTTTCAAACTGGCTTGATAGCTATTATTATAGCTAAACTCGGCATATGGCAAACATTGGTCCCACGATGTGGTGTATGATAAAGCACAAGCCCTTAGCATATCTTCAAGTATCTGGTTTACCCTTTCGGTCTGACCATCTGTCTATGGATGGTATGCCGTACTAAAATTCAGACGGGGTACCCATAGCTGTATGCAGCTTATCCCAAAATCTCGAGGTAAATTGAGTACCTCTATCCGATACTATCTTCTTAGGTACACCGTGCAAGCAGACTATTCTTGACATGTACAATTCTGCTAACTTATCTCCAGAATAAGTTGTTTTCACGGGTATAAAATGTGCAACCTTTGTTAACCTATCCACTATGAGCCATATGGAGTCATATCCACCTTGAGTCCTTGGCAAACCGGTAATAAAATCCATCCCGATTTCCTCCCATTTCCATTCTGGTATCTTCAGTGGTTGTAGTAATCCAGCTGGTCTCTGGTGCATGGCTTTAACTCTTTGGCACACATCGCATAATGCTACATACTCGGCTAGCTCTTTCTTCATATTTGGCCACCAAAATCTTTCCTTGAGATCCTGGTACATCTTAGCACTTCCGGGATGAATTGAATACTTGGAGTCATGCGCTTCTTCCAATATTAACTGTTTCAACTCCGGTTTATGAGGTACACAGATTCTTTCTTTCATCCATAAAGTACCTTGCTCATCTACTCTGAAGTCCTTGGCCAGGTCTTCGTCCATCTTGGATTTGATTCTATTGATCTTCTCATCATCCTTTTGACCTTCCCTGATCTGCTCTTCGAGTCGGCTTAACCTCCAAAGTTGCTAGGAACCCTTCGATGCGACTTCTAACCTTAACCAAAAGTTCTTTACACGTCGGTGATCTTACGCTAACATCAAATTCACCTTTGTGGCTTTTCGACTTAATGCATCAGCCACCACATTTTCTTTTCTGGATGGTAGTGAATTCGAGATTGTAATCCTTTATTAATTCTAACCATGTCCTTGCCTCATGTTATGGTCCGATTGAGTGAATATATACTTTAGACTTTTATGGTCCGTATATATCTCACATCGGTTTCCAATGAGATAGTGACGCCATATTTTAAGAGCGTGCACTACAGCGGCTAGCTCTAAATCATGAGTTGGGTAATTCTACTCATGTGGCCTTAACTGCCTTGATGCATAAGCTACTACTTTGCCGTTCTGCATCAGTACACATCTGAGTCCCTGACGCGAAGCATCACAATATATATCAAAATTATCATTGGTATTCGGCAACACTAGGACAGGTGCTGAAGTCAAACGCTTCTTCAGTTCTTGAAAACTCTTTTCGCACTCGAGCGACCATGCAAACTTTTTCTCTTTCTTTAATAGTTGCGTGAGAGGTCTCGCAATGGATGAGAAACCCTCGATGAACTGACGGTAATATCCCGCCATACCAAGAAAACTTCTAATCTGAGTAACCGACTTTGGTTGCTCCCAATGCAATACTGCCTCTACCTTCTTAGGGTCAACGGCTACACCTTCAGCAGTCATTACATGGCCTAGAAACTCTACCTTCTTTTTCCAGAAGTCGCATTTGCTAAATTTTGCATATAACTGATTTTCTCTCAACTTTTCCAAGACTATCCTTAAATGTCCAGCATGCTCTTCTTCTGACTTGGAATAAACCAAAATGTCATCAATAAATACGATGACAAACTGATCCAGAAATTCCATGAATACTTTGTTCATCATATTCATGAAATATGCAGGACCATTAGTCGAGTCAAAAGACATGACCGTGAATTCATAATGGCCATACCTAGGCGAGAAAGTCGTCTTTGGTATATCTTGATCGAATCTTTAATTGATGATATTCAGATTGAAGATCTATCTTCGAGAAGACTCCCGCTCCTCTTAACTGATCGAAAAGATCATCTATCCTAGGCAAGGGATATTTATTCTTTATCGTCACATCATTAAGTGCACGATAGTCTATACACATTCTGAAACTCACGTCCTTTTTCTTTACAAACAGCACTGGTGCTCCCCATGGCAACGAGCTAGGTCTTATGAACCCCTTCTCCAATAGTTCCTCGATTTGCTTCTTCATTTCCACCAATTCTTCGGTAGACATCCTATTGGAGCTGTTCCTGGTACTAACTCAATTACAAATTCTATATCTCGGTCTGGCGGCATTCTGGGTAGATCATCTGGAAATACATCCGGGTATTCATTAACTACCGAGACATCCTTCATTTCAACGACCTTATAGCTTTGTTAACCATTAATGACTATCCTGAACATTCCTTTGCTTGAATCTCCACCTTCTTACCACTTGGGCTCTCCTTGTTACAACTCTTAGTCCACAATCCAGCATTGCCTTGTGCTTGGATAGCCAATCCATTCCCAAAATCACATCTATGGTGCAGTGTCGGTATAATTAAGTTAAGCTAGAACTCTATTCCATGTATTATTAATTTCACCCCAGAACATCCTACTTTGGCTCGGAGTTCTAATCCAGGGGTTTGGACTATTAGTGTGTTCTTAAGTTTAACCACATCCACATCATTTTGCATGACAAAAACTTGAGAAATAAATGAATGAGAAGCTCCTGAGTCAAACAGAATAGTAGCTGGTACTGAGTTAACGAGAAACTTACCTAGTACGACGTCCGTGGCATTCTGAACTTCGTCTGCCGTGACATGGTTGACTCTTCCTCGCACAACAGATTGGGGTGCTGCTCTTGCTTGAACAGGTCCTCTGCTTCCACCTTGAACTGGTGTTTTGGCAGGCGTGTTACCCAAGTTGAATCGAATAGGGGTAACTCCCACCTCTTAGGGCAAACATTGGCAAAGTGCCCCATCTCGTTGCAGTTGTAGCAACGCCTTCCAACCATCGGAGAATTTCCTCCAGCTTGCATGATTGCTCTTGCTGGTGTCTGCGGATTCTGACCCGGTGGGTCCTTTATGCGAATAGTGGTGCTCTTCTTGTTTGCTCCTGGCTGGAAGCTGGAGTGGTGTTGAGGTACCACCCTCGGTCTCTGCTGACCCTGGCGTCCTCCTTGCTGTGCCAAGCGACGCTTGCGGTGGTCATCTAACTCTTTACGCTTGTCTTCCAAAATCAAGGCCTTGTTAACCAACTCCTGAAAATCCGAAAATGTGTGGGTGATCAGCCCCACTTGTAGTCCAGAGTTGAGTCCCTTCATGAGCAGGGAATTGCCTAGCCTTGTCGAGTAGCTCGTCCTCTGGCGCATAGCGAGCCAAGCTGTGTGAACTTATTAAGATAATCTGCCACAGATTGGCCTCCCTGCTTCAATGATCGAAACTCCTCTTTCTTGAGTTCCATCATACCCTCCGGCACATGGTACTAGCTGAAGGCAATTGTAAACTCATCGGGTAATCCCCTGAGGATGCTCATGGGAAGCGCAATAATTTTCCCACTACTCGGCGGAAGTGCCTTCCGGTGGTGAGAGGAATACAAAACCCTCTCGTTGCCAACACATTGAGATATGTGCAGCTTCCTCTCAATGGTGCGCAACCAGTCATCAGCTTCAATGGGGTTGACATTCCCAGAGAAGGTTGGAGGTCTAGTTCTCATAAATCGACAATCTAGATTGATTTCCATGGTGTCTGACTTGGTTGTTGTTGTTATAACTTGACTGATTTTGCATCTCTTTGCATCTGTTGCATCATAGTGCATCGATTTGGGTTTAATGACCAAGAATGCACCCAAATTGTTCATATCCACGGTGGTGGTTAAGGATTACGTGCATTGCCTTGGTTTCCTTCTGTATGATCCACTTCCTCCGCTCCTTGATTTCACAGTGTTCACCATCGAAGAACAAAGTTTAGGGAAAAAGGAAATGGAATAGAGCGGTATGCAAGATTCTTTTACGGGGAGAAAATTTGACTCAAATATAATCACACAATTTTATTTAATATCATAGGATATGGCCGCTCACAAGTGCCTACGGCATTGCGGCGCATACCCAACACGCATAACCATAGTAATTGTTCATCATAAAGAAAACATAACAACTCATATAGTTCAAATCAACCAACCGTTCTAAGACGGACTCGATATTACGGACTCGATATAACTTGACTCAACACAGGAGTCGACTCTGAAATAAACTAAAACACTCAATCGTCAGGCCATCGAGTGCGGTCCTCAAAGTGAGATCTTTGCGGCGGGTCTTGGCGGCTCGGGCAAAGCTGGTCTGGTGCCCCACAGTTAGCGGAACAAAGCAAACCCATCGACTTCTGCTGGGCTCTGGGGCTGCTGCTTTCGAGTCTTTGGTGGCTCGCACCACCAAGACTTGGTGCCTCTGACCCAGTGCCTCCTGCACGGCGCCTCCTCTAGCTCGGGCTCCTCAAGGTTGGGGTCGTGCAGCTCAAGCTCCGGCTCTGAGTCGGGTCCCTCTAGCGCCTCCTCCAGCTCGTGCACCCTCCGGATGTAGATACTCAGGCCCTCAGTAGCCTCCCGCAGCTGCGCCCTGACCTCCGTTTATCTCGTCACGGGCCCTCTGCAGCTCCTGGACCGTCTCGTCCAAGGTCTCCTCCTGAGCGATGGCGTATCTCACTAGATGGTGGATCGTAGCGTCATCATCGTCAATCGGAACCTGGTCGAAGCGGTTGTCCCTGTGCGGATGGTGGCGAAAAGACGCCCTCAAGCTTCGTGAGTAGAGTCAAGGCGATCTGCCGCATCGCAAGGCGTGTGGTCTCTGGATACCGCCTCAAACGTCGACCTCAGAGTGGTGGCGTGGGCGAGGCGGTGGCTCTCCCCTGTCTCGCATAGAAAGTGACCCTCTCATCCCGAGCAATGTCCAGCCAGCCACGTACCACGGATGTACCCAGTAGATCGGCCTCCACGAAGCCCTCCAAGCTGCGGCGAGATACCTGTTTCGGCGAGAAGCCTCCGATGCAGCTCCAAAGGTGTGAATCCTCCTCATCTGCCAAAATACACCTCGTTAGAACTAGATTTTGAAATCATAACGTAATAATGGAAAATTGCAGCATAGATGCGGATTAAGAAGAAAAAGATCGATCAAGATTTCATTCATAATCTTGTACAATTTTAATCTTTTAGAAATTAACCTTATCTTTATCGCCGATCTACCTAAGGTCCAAGTCCCTACATCGGTATGCTCTGATACCACCTCTCTCGTGCCCCGAATTTGCAAATCCGGACAATGTGTATTTCGCACTAGTCCAGGATTGCGCTAGTGCACACAGGCTAAACAGGGTATATATCACATCATACACAGCGGAATAACAATAAAGTAATGCAAACATGTATATAAGCGAGGTTGTGTGACCTTATGGTCCCTTACAATAATCGCCGCGCTGAGAACACAATAATTAAAGTAGATAGAGTTCAACAGCGGAAAATAAAAAGTCGTGGTGCTCCATCTTCTCCACAGATGCCCTGACTAAGGCTTGCTTCCTTAGTTCCTCGGCTCTTCAACGAACTCTTCTTCATAAGCAGGTGTCGTCTCTTCTTCTGGTAAGTTTGTCCGCAAGGGTGAGTACACACCGTACTCAACAAGTCATGCACAGGATGCAGATCTATTTATTACATGCATGGCTTATTACAAAGGAAAGGCTTTACTGTTTATTTTGCTTTTGCATTAATATTTTAAACTACTATTTATTTAGATTGAAAGCATTAAAATCTTATAAACATTATACTTTTCAATTTGTTTTTCACATTGTTTTGGACACACAGTCCTAATCATCTTTCTTTGACACCTGACCATCCACCCATTTTATTTTCAAACACTACCCCTTATTTGTAATTCGAGCATTGTCCATTACAGTGGACTCGGCTATTGAACAGCTTTTGACACTCTGTAGAGGTTGTACACTTTACCCATAAGATACGATCAAGCACACCACAAAGGCGATTAACCGTGACGGCTTTTCAAAGACTTCTATCTTAGCCTAAGAACCTCTCAGTGTTGCCTTCACTATCACTTCCCTCACTCGAGGCAAGTATAGGGGTCGACAAACAATGTTGGATAGGGTACCAAGCTAGTAGCACAGCACGCTCCCCATCTGATTACCCCGTGTAAGCCACCCCGAGGTATCAAAGGTAAGACATCAGAACCCTACTAAGCTAGGTCTTCCCATTCAGACATGTGGTTGTACGAGAGACTCAGGTCAAAGGCTTGCAAGGTAAGGTCCTTAACTGACCAAGGCAAGACATCCTTCTCTCACATTTTTGGCACACAGCCCTCACAACACTCAAAACCCCCCAAATGGCACACAGGCCCACCTGGCACGAAGCCTCGGTCCACTTGCCCCAGTCTAAATCAATTCCACCCCAATCATTTAACAGTGCAACACATGCTCATATTCACCTTTCATGTAGAACCACACAGGTCTCTACATTCCAATGTTAATACCAACATCATTCCACATTTCATTAAAAAGCATTCACTACTCTTTAGTCAGTATTGCCTTTGTATTTCAAAAATGATTCACTTATTAGCACAGCTAAGCAACTATTCATGGTCTAGCCTCCCGTGTTGGCACAATAATAACAACCAACTTTTATTATCCCACTTAAGGTGACAAGGATTCATGGCATACAAATATTATCAAGGTGGCAATAACAGATTGGTTGATTAGCTAATTCACCCAAAATAATTCAATCCACTTTTAGTTGAATTAGCATGCATAATTTGAAACAAAATATATTTCAAAATATAGGATAAAAATGGTCAAAGCATCACTTGCCTTCAAGTAGTTGCTGGTCTTGGCCTGAAGCTTGGTCTTGCTCTAAAAATTCCCCCTCAAAAGTCTCCGGCAAATCAACGTCTGCCAAATCATATACATACACACAATAAATATATTTTTCCAGAGAGCAACCAAACTCTAAAAATTCCACAAAATTCACTAATAAATAGATCTTGTTTTTACAAATTTTTAGAAATTGGAATCACTCAAATCGGAGTTAAAACGCAAAAGTTATAACCATTTGAAGTTTTAAAAATAAATCAAAAAGAATAAACCGAATTTATTTATTATTTTTATACTGAAAATTTGACATTTATGACGTCAGCATGGATATTAATGACGTCAGCACTGAAAACTTTTTCCACCAAATAAATTTATTTATTTTTATTATTTCTAAATTCTTTTCTTGTGGAGCAGCGACAAGTGGGTCCCACTTGATGACGTGGCATGATCCGGTCGCGACCCATGGCACAATACTAGCGTGACACATGGCAACGAAGTATCACCCGAGAGGTTGATTTAATCTCAACCGTCGGATTAAAAATCGACGGCCACGATTCGCGCGACGATTCGGTTCGGTAACTGCGGAGTCGACACGTGGCACAATCTCATCCCTCGGATCAAAATCTAACAGTGGAGAATAGACCGAATAACGATTCAATTGATCCGGTCATCGTCCAAGATTCGATGCGATCGATCAACGGCCAAGATTGTGACGCGACACTTTTGATCGTTCTGGCGGTTACGACCGTGGCTCAATCATGACCATCGGATCTTAATCTAACGGCGGCAATTGTTACGGTGGCGTCGACCCACGGCGGCAGCTCACGTCGCCTCGATTCCGACAACATCGTCATCTGGGTAGCCGTAGCGTGATCGAGCGTCCATTTCAAAATCAGCGGCTCGGATCGATTGATTTTTATGCTTAATATCCCTAATCCAATAGCTACGAGTTAAATGGCTACGTGGGTCGCATCATAATCACCACGATCAAGGTCGAGCGATGACGACAATTGAAGATGAGGTTTCTTGTAGCGCGGCGATGTGGCTAGATCTAAGCCGCACATCTAAGATCTCTGCTAACATGCACTTGGTTTCTAAGCACCGTGGGCGATCGACTGCAGACGCGTGGCACTATCCTAGCCATCCATTGAAGATCCTACGGGCTATGTGTCGGTGTTTCATATAGCAAGCAAGTAGATTTGTAAGTCAAGGGGCGCGCTCTCCTCTCCTTGATGGTTGACTCGGGGCGAGATTTATCTTTGGTTTGGGCCGAACGTCCCTACGTCCAGTTTGCGGTGGTGGATCTTATTGCTCGGAGTGTGATGTTTTACATGCGGGAGCTAAGGACAGGCCCTTAGCCCCTTCGTGGGGGAGGTGGAATGCCGGGAAAATGAGAGAGTTCCCCCTTCTTAGAGGACCCCGCCTCCCTTTATATAAGCGAGGGAGGCAGGTCACACGACAGTTTTGGAGAAAAAAGAGTAGGGGTATGCTACGTTCCGGGAGTTCTAGTCTTTTGTCTCGGCGATTGACGGCTTCCTGGTCACCCCATGCCGGGTTGGTGACCACGATAGGCGGCATACTGTTGGGACTGCCCCTGCTTGTCGGTTCTTGGCGTTCGCGTATTTGCGCTATCGTTACCCCTGTGTCCGACGTGGTGAAGGGGTAGGCGCTTGACCCAGCGCCCCCTGCGCCCCTCTCGGGAGGGTCCCACCTAGGCACCTACCCCGTCATGGGCGTCGCATCCATGGGACAGGTGACCATCTTTGAGTCGGCCGTCGACGTGGCGGAGTTTGTTGAGACGAAGGCCGCCAGGGCTTGACTTGGTCGGAGTCGGTGAGAACGCCCGACTGGCTGAATTGAAGCCGAGCGACCCCTTGCGCGCCCTTGGGCCTGAAGCTGGGCCCAAGATGGCTTGTCTGACGATCCGGTCGGTATTTAGGGATAATCCCACACGGAGGCTTTTGGCAAGTCCTCCCCTGCACTCTATGTTGTCGTTGGGCCTGGGCTCTGTCCTAGGCGACCGGGGAAATACAATCTTGAAATAGATGTATACTTTGTTGTGCGATACCCCCGGTATGAGTATTCGTCAGTAGCCCCCAGGGCCGTGCTGAAACGCTGGCGTTCCTGGACAGACCCTTCGTCTTTTGTCGACATGACCTTTCCAATCAGCGTGGTGCGGTGTGACGAGGCGGTGGGCATTCTCGGATGTGGCTTTGAACCCGACCAATCCTGGTTGCCGCGGTGCGCTTCGAACTTGGCCAATCCTGGTTGGTTGGTTATGCGAAGTCTTGTATGGCCCTTCCGGCTCTTAAGCGGCGCGGCGGTTTGAAAAGCGGTCGGGGTTCACGTCGGTCGGCAAGCAATCCCACTGAGCGAAGCGATTGGACTCGATCGACCCTGGACCTCCAAGCGGATCGAAAGGCTTCTTGGCGGGACGGGGTCGGACCGACTTGAATGGTGGCTTCGACCGGGTGCGCGCGAGCGCACCCGGTGGGTGTAGCCCCTGAGCGGTTTCGGAAAACTGGTCGGGGGGTTATTTTGTGTCAGAACGCGTCCGATTGATTTGGTCAGAGGGCCTTGATTTGACGCCGTGCCGGTCGGCGTGAATTTTTGGACACCTTTTGCACAGAGTTTTGCCTCTTGGTGTTGGGGAACGCGGTATGCTACGCTAGCACAAATTAAAATTTCTACCGCATAACCAGAAAAGCTACTCGCAAGAAAGGGATCACAGATTGGATTACCACTAGCACGCGATTTGCGGAATCCCAGCAGCGTTGGTGTAGCGGATTGTCCTCACGCGGATCGTCCTCGCTACGGATCGTCCTCGCTGCGGATCGTTCTCGCCGTGGATCGTCCTCGCTGCGGATCGTTCTCGCCGTGGATCGTCCTCGCTGCGGATCGTCCTCGCCGTGGATCGTCCTCACCACGCTTGATAATGTAGCGTCACCACAGCCGATCCACCGTCCGGGATGGAGCGCCGTCCTGCGTCGCGATGCAAGCACCGCGTCGCTCGGCAAGGGCAATGAGAGGTGGAGGCTAGGGTTACGGGCGTGAGCAATAGCATGCACGCCCACCCTTCTCCTCTCCTTATATAGCCACGCCGGCGAAACCCTAAGCCGGGGCCCATCGGTAGCGTTAAGCCCACGAGGTCCATTAATTACGGATCAATCCGAATTAATGCGTCCCACCCGTTAAGTGTGTGACCAGAGGTTGATGTACATTTGGACATAGATTAGGAAAACCCTTTTCCAATCCAATAGTAGCAGCGGTTCCTGCGAGCATGCCAACTCCCAAGCGCATATGATCAAATCGGATAGAACCTTTCAAAAGTACTCATGTAATAATCCCTTTGCCAAACTATATGAAGATCGAACTCAAAGGCGAGAAGTATGTCATCCTTTGATAGTTCAATCCATCTCTCGTATCCGTGATATATTAATAAGTTGTGATTGACTTCTCAATCACGGCAGCATGGCCATGCACTTCCTTAATCATATCACACGAGTGGCCTAGACATATATCTCGTTACCTTTGGAGTGGCAAATTCCATCTTATTGCCCACTTCCTCTCGCACATTTCATAGCAAACATGAAAGCTACCTTTATAACTATCCGGTTAGGGAATAGCATTTGGTGGCTCCAAGGTAAACTATTACACATGTAGGGAATGTGACAATCTCAGGTCTAAGGATCATACATCCACTATGTATGAGATACTGCTGATGACACATAAGAATGTAACATTCTCGCGGTGTCCCATTTTGGTCTATCTAACCCATGTTCTTCATCATGAGTTCACATGTATTGATGATATCTCCATATCCTATGATCTATGAAACATAATCATCGATCAATACATGTGCTGATCTATTCATCGTTGTCCTATCACGATGATACCCGATCGACGAGATACTTACGTAACTATATCAATAAGTAGAGAGTTTCATAAGCAAGTCACATACTTGCGATCAATATAATGATATACATTCATTGGACCAATAATCATATTATTATTCATAAGCATAGTCATGTTACAATCATCTATATGATCGCTCAAGGGCATAACACCAACAATCTCCCACTTGCACTTGAGTCACCAATTAAGCATCTAATACCAATAGACCTTGTGTGCGCCTCATGCTTAGGGTCAGGAAGAGGCTTTGTCAATGGATCAGCCACATTAGCATCCAGATGTACTTTGCATATCTTCACGCCACCTCTATTCACAATCTCGCTAATAAGGTGAAAGCGTCGGAGTATGTGTTTGGACTTCGATGTGATCGAGGCTCTTTTCACAGTGCAATGGCACCACTATTATCACAATAGAGGTCCATTGGATTAGAGGCACTAGCGCATCACACCAAGTTCTCGAGATGAACTTCTTTATCCACAGCCTTCCTTTGCGCCTCCGGTCCGCAATGTACTCGCTTCATTGTAGAGTCGGCCACCGTGTTTTGTTTGGAACTCTTCCACCACCGCCTCCATTTAGTGTAAATACTGAACCCGGATTGCGATCGAAATCATCTTTGTCAGCTTTGAAGCTTGCATGTGTAACCCTTTACAACCATTCTTCCTCACCTCCAAAAACTAGGAACATATCCTTAGTTCTTCTCAAGTACTTCAGATGTTTTTCACGTCATTCAATGACCATCACCGGATCCGCTGGTATCCGCCGTGACACTTAGAGCATATGAGACATCTGCTGCATAGATCATGGCATACATAATAGACCCAATAGCCAAGCATATGGTATCTTGCTCATCCTTGTCTCGCTTCATCGGTTGTCGGAAGGACACCGATTCTGCTTAGACTTATGCCATGTAGACATTGGCATGAATCCTCTCTTGGATTCATGCATATTGAACCTCTTCAATACCTTGTCAATGTAACGCTTCTGGCTTAATCCAATCAACCTTTTGATCTATCCCTATAGATCTTTATGCCCAAGATATAACATGCTTCTCCCAAGTCCTTCATTGAGAAACTTTTTCAACGAAGTCTTAACGCCTTCAAGCATAGGAATATCATTCCCGATCAATAATATGTCATCCACATATAAGATAAGAAATACAAGCGCGCTCCCATCGCCTTTTTGTAAACACAAGGCTCTTCTTCATTTTTTATGAAGTCAAATCCTTTGACTACTTCATCAAAACGTAATGTTCCAACTCCGAGATGCTTGCTTCAACCCATAAATGGATCTTTGAAGCTTGCATACCTTATTAGCATATTTAGGATCAACAAAACCTTCGGGTTGTATCATGTATACATCCTCGATAGATTCCCATTAAGGAAAGCCGTTTTGACATCCATCCGCCATATTTCATAATCAAAATATGCAAAGAATAGCTAAAATGATCCGACGAGATTTAAGCATGGCTACGGTGAGAAAGTTTCATCATAGTCAACTCCTTGAACTTGTTTGAAACCCTTGCCACCAACCGCGCCCTTATATATCTGAACATTTCCATCCATGTCTATTTTCTTCTTGAAAATCCATTTGCACTCAATGGTTTTACACCATGAGGAGGATCAACCAAGTTCCAAACTTGATTGTCATGCATGGATCAATTTCGGATCTCATGGCTCCAAGCCATTTTTCGGAGTTTGGGTCCATCATTGCTTCTTTATAAGTCGAGGCTCATCATTATCCAATAATAATATGTCATGTCCATATCTTATGGGTTCATGATGCGCCTCCCCGACTCCACGTAATGGGTGTGTCTCTTCCACAAAGTTGTACAACATCTTGTACATCAAGTGAAGGTTCAATGGGAGTTGAAACATTTTCGATGGTTCTCGAATTTCTTCAAGTCGCACCTTGCTCCCACTAACTCCTTTTGAAAGAAACTCTTTCTCTAGAAAGACACCGTTTTGAGCAACAAACACTTTGTTTTCATCCCTTTGTAAAAGTAATATCCTTTTGTTTCTTTAGGATACCCACAAAGAAGCATTTTTCTCGATTTAGGTGCGAGTTTATCTCGATTGCAAACGCTTTACATAAGCCTCACATCCCCATATCTTGAGAAATGACAATGAGGACGCTTCTATTCCCATATCTCATATGAAGTTTTCAACGGCTTTTGATGGAACCTCATTTAAAGTGAACGCACTGTTGTCTTTAGAGCATACCCCGGAATGACAATGGCAGATCTGGTTTGGCTTATCATTGACCGAACCATGTCTAACAAAGTTCGGTTCCTGTCGTTCGGATACGCCATTCCATTGAGGCGTTCTCGCGGAGTAAGTTGCTGAGCGATTCCACATTGCTTTAGATGATCACCAAACTCTTGGCTCAAGTATTCGCCACCACGATCCGATCGTAAGTGTTTTATTGATTTGCCAAGTTGATTTTGTATTTAGTTACGAAACTCTTTGAACTTTTCAAATGTTTCAGATTTATGTCTCATTAAGTAGATATATCCATATCTACTAAAGTCATCGGTAAAAGTTGCAAAGTATTGAAACCCACCTCTGGCACTAGAGTCATTGGTCCACATACATCCGTATGTACTAGGGCCAACAACTCATTTGCCCTTTCACCAAAACCCTGTGAAAGGGGCTTTTGTCATCTTGCCAAGTAAACAAGACTCACATGTTTCAAATGATTCAAAATCAAATGAGGTTAGAAGTCCATCGACATGGAGCTTCTTCATAAACTTCTCATTTATGTGGCCTAAGCGACAATGCCATAAAAAGGTAGGATTCACATCATTGGGCCGAAGCCTTTTCACATTAATGTTGTAGACAGGTTTTTCTTCGAGTTCAAGCACGTACAACCCATCTACCATGGGGCATCGGCCATAATACATATCATTCAAAAATATCGAACAAACAAAGTTCTTTATTCTGAAATCATAACCTTCATGTTCCAAACAAGAAGATGAAATAATGTTTCTACTCAAAGATGGAACAAAATAACAATTATTGAGTTCTAAAATTAATCTAGAAGGCAAATGCAATGGGTAGGTGCCAATAGGCAATACCGCAACTCTTGCTTTATTCCCCTTGAAGATCCACTTCTCCTTTTGCCAAGTCTCTACTCTTTATCACCCTCGCATCGAATTGCAAATGTGAGCAACCGATCCGGTATCATATACCCAAGAGGCAAGATTAGAAGTAGCAGATTAATTTCTACAACATGAATACTCAAGTGGAAGTCACACTTCCATTCTTCTTATCCGGTATTACTTCATGACGCTTAGTTTCAATGTCCTAACTTCTTGCAATAGAAGCATCGAGCATCGGGTTTAGGGCCAATCTTAAGCTTCTCAAGCTTAGATTTGAGACTTGCGATCTCAACTTGGCCCTTGCCCTTGCCCTTTCCTTTGTTCCCACTCCTAGCCTTCTTCTTCTTGAAGGCAGTGGTTTCTGAACCATCATCACATGATTAGGTTTTTTCTTTATGCTCTCCTCGAGACTTGAGCATCCCATGTAGTTCGGTCGGGCTCTTCTCCATGCTATTCATATGAAAATTCATAATGAGCGGCTCAAAGCTCTCGAGGCGAGATGGAGAATCACATCCGTAGCCAAACCAAGGCTAAGGGGAAAATCGAGCTTTTCCAATCTCCCAATGTAACCAATCATTTTGATTACATGAGGGTTGTGGGACTTCCTCGACCGACTTGCAAGCAAACAAAAGCTTAGAGATACCATACCTCTCGGCTCTTGCTTGGTTCCCAAACATGTCCTTTAAGCCCACAATCATATTGTAAGCATCCACGATCCTCATATTGCTTTTGAAGCTCAGAGTCCATGGTGACAAGCATGAGGCAATTTGACCTCTACAGAGGCATTAACATGTTTTTCATACTCAACTTTTTATCATTATGCGAAGCATTTTCTCTTTGGTTCATCAGAATTGGACTCTCTAGAACATAGTCTTTCTTTTCATGCTTGAGAACAATTCTCGAGGTTGCGATACTAATCCACAAAATTTATCCCATTAAGTTTTTCCTTTTCCAAAACCGATCTCAAAAGCAAAACCGGGTCCAACGAAGGAGTAGCGAGTGCCATTGAACTACAACAAAAACATGCAAAGTTTCTAAGCACTATGTTTATGTAAATTTTCATTAAACATTTTAATAAAAGACACTCCTATCATATGCCCCTTTATGGACACATAGTGAGTATTCAAGATCCATATTCATCAAACACTAGTGAGCTTTGGCATCCACTGCTAGAGATTTAATGACATAGGTAAGCAACATCTTTAATTATTACATCTTATGTAACTCTTGTTGGTTGAGCATGAAAACAAGTAATGAATGACTCAGATCAACTCGACTCATGGCTGCAGTCAACTTGCCCTAGGGCTCACATGAGGAGGGAGCACTTCCGATTTCGGTGCCAATTAAGAAACCTAGCCTCATGTGTGTTTTCCTAGACACCAATTGTCTTGTATTTGTTCCTTCATTCTTGAAATCAAAACTCAACCACTTATGTCCTCAAGCCCAAAACCGCTTTTGATAAGCTTGATTAAATCTACCAATGTTATGCGTGATGTGTCCAACACATCCCTATCATCTATTAAGATAGTCATTGATATACTACTTTGGCAAATATATCAATGATGATCTAAATTCTTGATAGGTGCAACAATAGGGTGGACATATTTGATTTAAAATTTGTTTAACTATGGGGATGAACAATATCTACTATGAACATGGCATCACATGCAATGAGCATAAAGAAAATAGCATGGATTAACCACACATCCACGTAAAATCAAGATTAAGGCAGGAAATAGTATGGCCTTTAGCATTAGGATCTTCATCATCATGCTTGTTGGTTCACTTGGCCATCTTGCTTGATTGTTCACCTAGCCATCATGCTTGATTGCCATCATCTTCATCATTGTAGATGCAACTCCTTCATGACCTTGATAATGAAATTTACATGAAGGTTTCAAACATCACAAATTAAACACGAGCAAGTATACAACTTTGATAATGAAATAGCCTTATGGCTTGACACGCACCTTGAGCATGTAAGCGTTACATGCATCACATACACATAGGCCATACTATTTCACATATAACATCTGCAAAAAGAGTTAAATAAAGCGATTCTCTGGTGTCGGGGTTCAAGGCAACGCTTCGGCGGCATCCGCGGGCGCTTCAAGGCGGGTCCATAAGCTGCATCAAGCGGTCCATGCCGCCAAGTGGTAGGCGGTTTAGGGAGTAGGTTTTGAAATGGTAGGTACGGGCATGTCTTCTGCCAAAGGAAAATGTCCTCAAAATTTCCATGGATCAATCAAATTGACCTAATCTGATTCAATCTGATTGACTTGGTCCCATATGGTCGCTGGCGCGAGACCTCGGCGGCGGTAACCCGGCCAGTAAGAACAGCGCCGTACCATGAGCGGACTCACCCAAATCAAGCTTGAATCGGATTGCACTTCCTCGATTCAATCTGATTGGCTTGGTCCCATATGGTCGCTGGATCGTAAACCACGATGGCGGTAACCCGGCCGTAAGGACAACGTCGTACCATGAGCGGACTCACCCAAATCAAGATTGAATCGGATTGCACTTCCCACAAACCCTAAACCGATCGATCTCGCCGATATTTGCTTCTACCAATTCATCACATGAATCGGCGAGAACATGTAATAGATCTAATCTACTATCCTCACATATCACATATGTAACATCCGGATCACAAATCTACACGAGATGGCTCGACACACCTTTGTTGGGGCACGCGGTATGCTACGCTAGCACAAATTAAAATTTCTACGCATAACCGAAAAGCTACTCGCAAGAAAGGATCACAGTTGGATTACCACTAGACGCCAGCGAGCTGCGGAATCGCCGTAGCGTTGGTGTAGTGGATCGCCCTCACGCCGGATCGTCCGTGCACGGATCGTCCTCGTTGCGGATCGTTCGCCGTGGATCGTCCTCGCTGCGGATCGTCCTCGCCATCGCCCGTCTCATGCGGATCGTCTCGCGCTGGATCGCCCTCCTCGCACCGATAGAGTGGCAGCTGGCCACCACACGATCCACACGCCCGGGATGGAACGCCAGTGCGTCGCAAGTGCAAGCACGCGTCGCTCGCAAGAGCAATGAGAGGTGGAGGCTAGGTTACGGGCGTGAGCAATAGCATGCACGCCCACCCTTCTCCTCTCCTATATAGCCACGCCGACGAAACCCTAAGCGAGGGCCCATCGGCGCGTTAAGCCCACGAGGTCCATTAATTACGGATCCAATCCGACCATGTCGTCGGCCACTGCTAAGTGTGTGACCAGCAGGTTCATGTACATTTGGACATAGATTAGGAAACCCTTTTCCAATCCAATAGTGGCAATGCGGTTCCTTGAGCATGCCAACTCCCAAGCGCATATGATCAAATCGGATAGAACCTTTCAAAAGTACTCATGTAATAATCCCTTTGCCAAACTATATGAAGATCGAACTCAAAGGCGAGAAGTATGTCATCCTTTGATAGTTCAATCCATCTCTCGTATCCGTGATATATTAATAAGTTGTGATTGACTTCTCAATCACGGCATGGCCATGCACTTCCTTAATCATATCACCACGAGTGGCCTAGACATATATCTCGTTACCTTTGGGTGGCAAATTCCATCTTGATCGCCACTTCCCTCTCGCACATTTCATAGCAAACATGAAAGCTACCTTTATAACTATCAGGTTAGGAATAGCGTTTGGTGGCCCCAAGGTAAACTATTACACATGTAGGGAATGTGACAATCTCGTGTCTAAGGATCATACATCCACTATGTATGAGATACTCGATGACACATAAGAATGTAACATTCTCACAGTTGTTGTCATTTCGGGTCTATCTAACCCATGTTCTTCATCATGAGTTCACATGTATTGATGATATCTCCATATCCTATGATCTATGAAACATAATCATCGATCAATACATGTGCTGATCTATTCATCGTTGTCCTATCACGATGATACCGATCGAAGATACTTACGTAATTATATCAATAAGTAGAGAGTTTCATAAGCAAGTCACATACTTGCTGATCAATATAATGATATACATTCATTGGACCAATAATCATATTATTATTCATAAGCATAGTCATGTTACAATCATCTATATGATCAAGGGCATAACACCAACACTTGGATGCTCGCTTTACGCCGGGAGCGACGCAGGCTTCTGGCCTGGGCAGAGGTTCAGATGCCTTCGCGAGAGGATCCTGGGTTCCCTAGCTGCTTTACGCAGAATTTAGACGCGGGCTGCGGCTCTGGGCAGGGAGGTCCAGGAGTGCTCTCATGAGGTCTCGATTCCGAGGCCTGCTTTATCAGAAGGGACGCGACCGCTGCCTCAAGAAAAGTCCCGGCGTCATGAGAGTGTTCCAAGTTCTCGGTGCTCATTTACTGCCAGAGCTAGATTCCTACTTGGCCAACAGGGAGGTCCAGATGCCTTCGGCCAGAGGTTCTGTTCCCCAGTGCTCGCTTTTACGTCAGAGCTAGAGCTGCCCATGGCCGACAAAGGGAGGTCCAGATGCTCATGAGGTTCTGTTCCCGAGTGCTGCTTTTATTAGCTAGACGTTACCGGCAGTTGGGAGGTTCAGATCTGCTCGAGAGGTTCCGGTTCCCGAAAGTGCTCATTTTACATCATAGCTAGACGCTGCTGTGCAGGGAGGTCCAGATGCTCAGAGGTTCCGTCTCCCAGTGCCTGCTTTTACATCATAGCCAGACGCTCTGGCAGAGGGGAGGTCCAGATGCTTCACAGAGGTTCGGTTCCCGAGTGCCGCTTACGTCAGAGCTAGACGCGCAGGGCTGAGAGGGAGGTCCAGATGCCTTCGAGAGGTTCGGTTCCCGAGTGCTGCTTGTCAGAGCTAGACGCTGCCGGCCCGGTAGGGGAGGTCCAGATGCCAAGAGGTTCTGTCCCGAGTGCTCGCTTTGGCGTCAGAGCAGACGGGCAGGCTTGAGGGAGGTCCAGATGCCTTCGCTGGAGGTTCCGTCCCGAAAGTGCTCGCTTTATGCTAGAAGTAGACGAGTTAGTCGACTATTTTTATGCCAGAGTCAGCGAAGTTAGTCGAGCTATTTTACGCCTGAGCCGGGCGAAGTTAGTTCGGGCCGGTTTAACGCTGAGCTAGGCGAGGGGCATCCTTCCCAGTCCTCGCTTGCAGGCATTTGCAGGAGAGGCACTGCCGGGCCCACATATATGCCTCTGGCTCGCAGTGTGGGACCGGAGGGGGTGAGCACAAGGTTTGCCTGACGCTGGCTTAACAACGTGCTCGTGGAGTTACTAACGGTGATCCGAGGGCCCCGAGATCCTCTTGAAGGGATCCCTAGCTGACATTCCCTACGCCGGGGTCCGACACTGGGGACCCATAAAAACCTTTTCTTTTACTCAATCTCTAACCGACCGAGCGCTCAGAATCTGAGCGCACCGGCCGCCTTCGGGCCTCCGCAGAGAGTTTGAAGTATGGTCTCTTATCGAAGTTAAGGTGATTGGGTCATCCGCCGACCCAACTAGAGACCCACCGAGGGTTCACCCCTCACTCGCCCCTCACTCGCTTCGCCTGTTGGGGTCAGCTAGAGACCTACTTGGTAGGCCTTGCCTTTGGATCGCGCAGTCAGGTCTTAAAGATCAGGCATTCAAGCCCTCTCGCCACCTTGAAGCCACTACGGCCTGGTGGTCTGGGTACTGCGGCCGACCCGAGCTGGCTCAAGGCGAGATCGAGAGGTCGGCGCTCACAGAGTGGCGCTCGGCGCTCGCGAGCATTTAATGCGTGTGCAAAAATTAAATGCGAAGCGAAATGATTGGGAGCGATGCGACTCACCCGTAGCGGGGCGTGGCATTTCGATGAGACGGGCGATGCTTCGTTCAAGGCCCGCTTAATCAAGGTATCCGGCCGCACGCTGGCCCATTGATGTTCGCTTGGGCGGTAAGCGAAGTTGTGTATAAGTTCGGCGATAGCGCTTAGGGCACGCTCGCTGCCGCCTTTTACCTTCTCGCCATCACTTTGCTCGAGACGAAAAAAGAGAGCCAATGAAGTCGGGAGAAAGTTACTCACACTCCTTCCGTCTTCCGATTGCTCGCAAATTGGAGATGTCATGGTCGAGTGCACGCCATTGTACCAGCGGCTTTGGCCTAGAGAGGAAGGGGTTCCTTCCTCCGCAAGACGTCTCACAATGGAGAGTCCCGACGGGCGCTGTGGAACCGGCACCGGAGGAAGGGTAGATCATGGTGCCCGCCTGGTTCTATGAACGCGCTTTGACTTCCGGCCCGCCTCTTCGTTCTGGATGTCAGACATTACTGGGTGGAGGTGCATCATCTCAATCCTTAACGCAAGATGCTCCACATAGCAATTTTTATGATGCTATGTGACGCGTTCTTGGGGATCGAACCCCACTGGCTGCTGTGGAAGCACTTCTTCTATGCCTGGACGTGGAAAGATAAGTCGGCGGTTGGTACGGCACCCATAGGAGGCGCAGCATGCTACTGCGCTCGCCGCGGACGGAGTATATCCTCAAGATGCCGACGCCGAATCGGGTGGCACTGACCGTTCTACACTCGAACTCGAAGGTCAGTTTCATCCTTCACCGCCTTCTCCCAGTCCAAGGACGGGGGGGCCGGGTCTCGGAAAAGGGAGAGGAAGAAGGTGGCGCCAATTTTGAGCGGATCGGCTCCGGGAGCGGGCTCGACGGCGGGCGCCGTTGTACGCTGGAAGGAGGATGCGATGCAACCCTCATGGAAAGGGCGCGCCGGGTACCTGGTGACGGGGACATCCACCAATGAGGATGGTCACGGCGAGTTTGCTACCCGGAGCTCGGGTTAGGGTGGCCACTGCGGCCGAGCGCCACTGCGGGCAAAGGGTGGCACCCCAGCCCTTTCTCGGGCGGAGAACCCCTCCGGACGGTAGGTCGAAGGAGCCCCTCCTTTTTCCTCCCATCTCCTCAGTTTTTGTCATATGATTTGATCAGCGCCTTCGTGTCGTCTAGGGGCTAGGGCGGATGGTGTCCCGAGCGCTGCTGCCAGGGGAGAAACAATGAAGGCCCAGTTCCGGGGCCCGCCTGAATGAATTCCCTTAAGAAGTGGAAGGAGGAGGAGAGGAGAAAAAAGGAGCGCATGGCTAGGGCCGCCGGGCAATGAGGACGCCTCCCGAGTCGATCGTTTCAACATGGCCGATGTAGAGTCGTCTTCGAGTGACGGTGGTGACAACTTCAACGACCCGTATGAAGCCATCCTCGGGCCTGGAAGAAGGTGAGCCCAACGAGGGCGCCTGCACGAGCATCATTGGGCTGGGCCCTAGGGAGAGGTCCCCCGAGGGGAGTCGTCCCTAGGGAAATGGAAGGTGATTGGCCCCTCGGGGGAGGCCGGGCCGAAAATGCAGCCGCAGCCTCGCCGACGGGAAAGTTCCAAGAGGCCGGGGCCCCGAGGCCGCGCCAACTCGCCTCAAGATTGGTCGGGATCGAGGTCCCCCGCCGACAGAACCTGGACCATCGTCGGAGGCCCCGATGGAGTTGCGGCGCGAGGGAACTCCGGCATCCCCTGGCGGGTCGAGGGCCGGAGGAGACGAAAGAGGGCTTCCGTCGCCACCGCCAGGGCCCGTGCCAATTGACACGATCTCGGCGGCGCCGCACCCCGCCCCGCCAAAGACTCCGGAGGGGGCGCCCGATGGCGGAGGGCTGACGTCGAGCCGCGGACCAAGGCGGCGAATATCCTCCCGTCAACCGGGACACGCCGGCCCGTGCTAACTTGGTCGGGCAACGATCCATCCGGTAAACCGCAACTTGTGCTGGACGTCGAGGTGGAGGCCGATTCGTGGGGGACCCTTCAAGAGGGCGCGCAGCGAGTGGAGGCTCATCTGAGCCAAATCAGGCGGGGCTTGGCTTTTGCCCTTGGCTCGACCGACGGGCGCCAAGGTCGCGGCCGAGGTTATCGCCCGACGGCTGTAAGCCTCGACGAACTTTGACTTTAGCCTTCGATTTGCTTTAGCGGCTGGTAGACTAAACGGCGCCCCGGTTTACAAGAATCAAAGTCCCGGGGAGAAGTCGGCGTTCTCCACTTCCCTGATGAATGTAAGTGACCGCCGTGGGGAGGACGATCATTGTGTTCTCTGGGGCCGCGAGGTTTCGGAAAACCCGGGCGCTAACGGGCCCGGAGGCAAGGGGTCCGCCAGAGCCGCCGAAAACGGGATAACCGAGTCCTGTGGAGATGAGGATATTCGAGCTCGAGGCACTTTTTGGCGGCGGCTAAAATACCAAGTACGCCATCGTTGCCGCCGGGCACGGCCCGGGTGAGTGCGATTCAGTTCGGTGGAGTCGGACCCGCCAGAGGGACGCCATATCGAGCAAGACACGGACCGAGGCCGAGGTGGAGCCCAGCCACCAAGGCCCTCGCGGGTCAAATAAAATAATCCTAACTCAAATTTTCGGATCGCCGACCGCCCGCTTTTTTTTGACACCGCCGATCTCCAAGGCCGCAGAGGAATCGATGGCCTGGCCGGTGGGGCGTGGAGGAACGGATGCAAGGTCGCGACGAGCAGGTCTCACCGAAGGAGTTTGCGGAGCGAGATTGTCCGAAGGAGCCGGAGCTAACGACCCTTCACGGTTTGGGAGGTCCGCGACCAATGCTTCGGACCTCCGGTCGGGTGAGCTCGCTTCCACCAAGATCGCCCGCGGCCGAAAGCACGCCGAACACTCGTGAGCGAGGGATTGAGTTCGAGCTTGCTCAGACCGGGTCTTTGCACTCTCCCACTATCGCCGATCAACCTCGACGGTCGCAGTGGGGGCCGCAGTGAACCGAACCGACAAAGAAGTTGAGGAGTTTAGGAGCCGCTACTCCCCACGCCGAGGTGATCGCCAGCCGGATTCCGCCAGAAAGCATCCTCCACCGGAAACAAGAAGAAAGTTAGATATTTTGGTCTTTGTAATAACTTTGTCTTGTATGAACTAGAATTTTTCCGTTGACGCTTTTCCGGGTCAAAGTTCTTTGTAGGTCCGACCTCTTTCAGATTTATCCAAAGATGAAGAACATTTGATGACCGAGCTATAGAAACCGCGAGGTTGTGCCAACAGGGGTCCAATATGTTGTCACCTTTGGGGAAAGCTTAAAAGGAGGGGTGGGGACCTGAGGAGCGAAATGTCCGCTTGCACTTATCACGGAGAGAACGTTCGACCCTATGGATCACACCCAAATGGGCACTTCCTTCTTCCGCAAAGCACTACTTGAAATCAGAGCATCGGGCGAAGGTCAGAAGGCCGTCGAGGGTTGCCGCTTAGGAACCGTGACGGCCGAATCCCGTCCTATGAAAGGTGGGCTCGCAGCCTAAGCGTGTGGGCCCAAATTGGGTCGCTACACAACGCTTTTGCTTGGAGCAAAAATTAATTGGGAAAAACTTTAAAAGGAGGATTGTCTTATCTTTTTTGATCCGGTTTGGGATGTCACTTGGTTGGGCCTTTCGCTACCCTCCCACGGAGGTGGGCTTTCCCATCGCCCCCGCCAACTCGGGTAACCATGCCCATCCAGACGCCGCCCGACCAATCGCCGAAACAACCCGAATTTTAACGGAAATTGAAAGGACGGGCTGCGCTCGCCAAGGCAAAGATTTTTTCGCCCAAACCCACGCCGTTTTATCGCGAGACAGGGGTGGACAGGCAATCCTCACGCGGACGTGCGCACGTTCCTTTGGCTTAACCTGGATTCGTCAACCGCCGCCTTGGCCACAGATATATATGGTAGAGGAGCCAATATGAGCTATTCTTTCTTGTCTTCCCACTTTCCCTTGCCTCTTCGCAACGGGAGAGGGGAGAGTTAAAAGACTCGGAGGGTGATGGCGAAAGGGAGGATCGGGCGGGCCAAGAAGCGGAGGCGAATGATCCTCGGGTTCGGCCCCTCAAGAGATCCCGGACCGCCGGCCGCCTCAAGGAGAGGGGGGGCTCAGACCGCCTTTGTCGATCTTTTCAGATGTGGATCCTTCTTGGGGAGGAGTTTCTTCGCATTCCGGATTTTTCCCGACTTTGTCGATGTTGAGCTTTTTTTCTACCAGAGCTTCGCTCGGATCGCCGGGCCGGCCTGGTTCCGGCGATCCCGGGCGGGAGGCAGCATCGCCAGACTCGCCCGATGCCTCCTCCGCTGCTCTAAGCGACAATGGAGCCCGAGCTGCTACGGTGGTGACGCTGGCCTTAAGCCTCCTCGCAGATCCGAAAGCCATACGGCCGCCGCCTAGAAGGCGGAAATGTTACGGCAACGGGCCTCGATCCGAGCCTTGAGGGAAGCTATCGAGACGCGCGAGGAGGTGCGCGGCATCGCGGTTCCGCCGATTCCGCGAGGAGGAACTGCCAAGGCACACAGGAACATTGGGCCCTACGCGACGACCTTATGAACGCGTTTCGCCCGACTTTTGAGAGCATGGCCGGCTTCAGCCATCGGGTGGAGCCGAGGAGGCTACGGAGCGCGACCTGCAGATTACGCTTTGGTTTTCGCGTTAACGCTTCGCCGACCTACTTCCATTCCTTACGCGAGCACCTCAGTCCGCGAGGGGCTGGGGTCGCTGCCGCCGCCGCGTGAGTAGTGCCGCTTGTCGCACGGGCCGAACGCCGCTTTTCAATTCGATCGCGACCATCGGTGGGGTCAAAGTAGTCGCGGACCGGGTGCGGGCTGGAGTGCGGCCGGTGGTGGAGATCGTGGCAGGTCTTGTCGCGGTTGACGTGAGCAACGATAGCTTTGAGGACGACGACTTCGCCGGTTGAGCTTCCAGGTGGCCGCGCCCAGCTTTTGCTTTTTGGAGGTGTGATGTATGAACCCTTTATGCCGTGAACTTCAGGGGATCTTGCTGGATATTTTGATTTTCCTTTCTGTGATGAACACTCGCCGAACGACCATAGCCCTTTGGAACCGCCGAGTTTAATAGCGCGTAGGTCGAAGTGTTTGCATCTTTTTTAGGAAAAACGAAGAAGATGGCTAGGAACCTAGCAGCTCGAAAAGATGCGTCCCGGTTCGGGCTTGGATCACCTTGCATGGGTACTTTTTTCACAAGAAGACTACTGCATGACCATAGTCAAGGGGGCGAGGCCAGTAGTACGGCCGAGAGGGTCACCACTTGCAAGGGATTGGATGATCGGTCGAGACGCCAACTTAAGTGAGCATGCGAGGAAACAGCCCCCGAGTCGCCCGTGAGGACTGGGATGTGGTCGGCACAAGGCGGCTTGGGCCCCTTTGGAGTCGACAAGAATGCGAGGGTTTAAAAATAAAAATATAGTTTCGGGATAGTGACCCCCTATCTTCTTAGTATCCCACGCGGTCGGCGCAGTGATTCCATATCTGTCCGCCCGGCGGTCAGAGCGATTTTCACCCGAAGGATCGGCCGACCGCTAAGTCGATTGGCTCAGCCGGCTTGAAGGCGCGTAGAGGTCGAAGATGAAGACCTTTGGTCAAACTGACGCTACATGGGCGCTCTACTGCTCCAAGGCTCATGGCGACCACCGTCCCTTGGCCGAGAGTGCCGAAGTGAAGAAGACCGCCAACAAGAACTGTCCGTACCGTCGTGGGGAGGCACTTTAAGACCGTAGCACCTTCGCCGCTTGTTGGTGATCCGGCGTGTGCCGCTGGCACGAGGAGATGCGAAGGTTTGGGGTGGCCTTGCTCGCATCATCCAGTTAGTTCGTCAGCGCCTTTGGGGCCTCCGGTGTTCATCTGCCGCTGCCGCAAGCTTGGCGCAGTAAGCCCTGAGGCATGTCGAAGATGAGTACGGGTTCTCCCGCTGGAGAAGACGGTGGGGTCGAGGAAGCCAAAGCGAATCCTGCTCCCGGCGCGGACGTGCGGTCGTTGATGAAGAAAGCCATCAAGGAGGAAGATGGGGACCTGGAGCGCCAACTGTCGGTGTTTCGTATAACCGGCAAGTAGATTTGTAAGTCAAGGGGCCACGCGCTCCCTCTCCTTGATGGTTGACTCAGGGAGCCTGAGATTTATACTGGTTCGGGCCGAACGTCCCTACGTCCAGTTTGCGGTGGTGGATCTTATTGCTCGGAGTGTGATGTTTTTACATGCGGAGCTAAGCGGGGCCCTTAGCCCCCTTCGTGGGGGAGGTGGAATGCCGGGAAAATGAGAGAGTTCCCCCTTCTTAGAGGACCCTGCCTCCCTTTATATAGGCGAGGGAGGCAGGTTACACGGCAGTTTTGGAGAAAAAAGAGTAGGGGTATGCTACGCCCAAGGAGTTCTAGTCTTTTGTCTCAGCGATTGACGGCTTCCTGGTCACCCCATGCCGGGTTGGTGACCGATGGGCGGCGCATTGCTGTTGGGACCCATGTGTCACAGACGTTCCTCAATAAAAGCACGTGGTGAAGGGGTAAGCGCTTGACCCAGCGCCCCCTGTGCCGCTCTCGGGAGGGTCCCACCTACCCCGTCGTGGGCATCGCATCCATAGGACAGGTGACCATCTTTGAGTCGGCCGTCGATGTGGCGGAGTTTGTTGAGATGAAGGCCGTCGGGGCTTGACTTGGTCGGAGTCGGTGAGAACGCCCGACTGGCTGAATTGAAGCCGAGCGACCCCTTGCGCGCCCTTGGTCCTAAAGCTGGGCCTAAGATGGCTTGTCTGACGATCCGGTCGGTATTTAGGGATAATCCCACACGGGGGCTTTCGGCAAGTCCTCCCCTGCACTCTATGTCGTCGTTGGGCCTGGGCTCTGGGCCTAGGCGACCGGGGAAATACAATCTTGAAATAGATGTATACTTTGTTGTGGGATACCCCCGGTATGAGTATTCGTCACTACGGTTAGAAGATGAGACTTACTGGTGATTGAAGACGTGGCACAATCGCGAGCGTTTGATGAAGATTGGACGGCGGTCAAAGCTTCTGATCCCGACGATGACGCGGCGGAGACGGGTTGTCGGAGAGGTGGAAGATGACCAAGGCGACGGCGTTTGGATGTAGTTCCGGTGAGGTGAAGTAGTCCTTCGGATGCGGCGCGTCACGAGGAGTACTCCGGTGGTCTCAGACACGGCAGGGAACATTCAACGGTGGCGCAAATGGCGGCGGAAAACTTCGGAACTACGGTGAGGTTTTGCGGTGTCTACGGCGGTCCTTGGAGTGCGTGAAAGGGCTCATCATGTGCGGGACGATGTGCTTTATACACTGCGCTAGACGGTGAAGCGGCGGAGACGCACGACGGCGAGTAATTGCGGCGGTTACGAATCGAAACGCACGGCGGTGGCGGCGTTACTCGAAGATGAAGACGAAGCGACGTGGCCGCCATCCATCCGTCCACGCAGCGATCCAACGGTGCAGGCGACGAACTGTAACGTCCCGAATTTTGGCCTAATTTTAATTTTGGAGTTATTCGAATATTTGTGAATTAATCAACCCTTATTTCCATTTAATTTCATTTAATTGGATTTATCTGATTTTTGGGAATTTATTTGGAATTATTTGAGTTTTATTGAATTTATCTTCTCTTGAATAATTAAATATCAGAAAAAGTAATTATCAAAAATAAATGAAAATATTTTATTTAGGCTCAAAATGCTCTGAAATATTTTCTAGAATTTTTCTAGAATTTTTCGGATATTTTTAGTGCCCTAAATAATTACTTTGAATTACTGGAATTCTTTTTATTGTCAAAATCTGGAAAATGGCTAGTATGCAGTCTTTCATCGGGCCCAACATCTGTTTCGCCGAAAAATTCCCTAATCGCCGCCCATCCTCCACCGCTGATCTCGATCGACGGACGCGATTAAATACCGCTTTCATCGAAATGAGGTTTAATCTAAACCGTTGATCGCGACGGACGATCGATGTGACCGACCGCCCGGGAGAGGGCGAAGCGAGCAGACCGCCGTTGCGTTTAGGGGGTCAAGATCTTGTCAGGGATTGTGCGCGTGCCTCGAGGCATGTCCGAGCAAATGAAGTACACCCCCGTGCTCAGCACTTCACCCCGCCATTTCTCTCGACGCTAACTCGCGGCAATCGTAGCTCTCCACTTGCTCGCCAGTTGCCATCTCTTCCTCTCGGTTCTTCACCATCTTCCGCGTGGTTCGTCGCTTTCGTCGCCGCCAGACCTCGCTGAGTTCCTGCGCTCGCATCATCCGCCCGTGGAGTTACTTCTTACAACCGGAGACGCCCAGGAACGCTTCAAGCCACTTCATCTTCTTCAACTCCGACGACGAGCGCCACCGTTTCTTCCTCGACGCCTCGCGAGCTTCAGCAGCCATCAGATCTTCATCGGACGCTCACGGTAAAGCCACGTTTTTCCCCTTTTAACTTCAGTGCGAATCGGTGCGAGTAAATCTTGGCCGTTGGATCTTCATCCGACCGCTTCTGTAACGCCCGCGAGGCTTAGGAATAGGAAACCATCCGGTAGGCGCCATGTAGGATCTTCATCCGACGGTGAGGCGTGGCGTCCGCGCCGGTTCAAGGAATAGTGAATCAGTATCGGTAAACCCCAGCCGTAGATCTCCGATCCGACCGTCGGGAGTGCGCAGTGTTTTCGTCGCTGACATGTGGGGCAAGCACTGTTCACCGGGCCCACTCGTCAGTGGGTAGACCATCGGCCGTGCTGACGTCGGCATGACATCATCCGGGCCCACCTATCATTGGCCGAAGGCGATGTGGAGGCCTCTGGTGCCGACACGTGTCGCCGGGGGGGATAAAATCTAGATTTTCAGTAGGAAAACAAATAAAGAAATTCGGTTATATATTTATTTGAATTTCAACAAATTTGTAAATGCTATAACTTTCGCATTTTAGCTCGGATTTGGGTGATTCCAGTGCCCAAAAATTTGTAAAAATGTGAACTATTTATTGGTGATTTTTATTTTATTTTTGGTTTTGGTCTTGCTGTCTGTATTGCTTAATTATTGTATGCATGCTTATGTGCGCGTAGAATCCGAATCGCCAGAATTCGCCGAAGGAGAATTTGAAGACCCGTCGCAGAACTTCGACCATAATCAACCGCTGTTTGAAGGCAAGTCATGCTTTGATCATTTCGCGCCTAGATTTCAAAAATATATTTTGTTTCAAGTATTGCATGCTATGTTTAGTAAAAGTGATGTTGCTTATGTGGGATTGGTAGCTAAAATACCTATCTTGTTATGCCACCTTGTTAATATTCATTGTATGCCCTGAAATCCTTGTTAACCTAATAAGTTAAATGAAGTTGGATGCTATTACAAGCCAACACGGGAGGCTAGACCGTGATTAGTCGCTTAGACTGCTTATATGCGTTGAATGTCTTTCAAATTGCAAACAAATGTTGACTAAACAATTATGGAACGTATTTTGAAATAATGCGATGATGTCATGAAATGGAATTGAGGGTAGCGACCTGTGTGGTACTACTCGTGCAATGAAGTGGGCATTGACATGTGTTGCAATAATGCAAACTGGGTGGGAAATGATTTGGACCAGGGCAAGTGGCGAGGAGGCTTCGTGCCAGGTGGGCCTGTGTGGCAATGGGTGGTATGAAAAGATTGTGAAGGCGTGTGCGAGATGTATAAAATGGATGTCTTGCTCGGGGCAGCTTAAGGACTTAACCTTATGTAGCCTTTGAGCTGAGTTCTGTACAACCACTTGTCCCAGATGGGACGGACCTAGTTAAGTAGGTTTCTAACCTCTTTCCTTTGAAACCTCGGTGACAAAGGCACGCCAATGCAATCAGAGGAAGCGATACTGTCATGCGGCTTGGTACCCATTCAACGATATTTTGCCCTGCCTAAACTTCGACTCTGTGAGGGAAGTATTAGAAGGGAAGTAACTGAGGGGTTCATCGGTTAAATGTTAGTCTCTCGAAAGACTTTGTTGCAATCAATCACTGTGTGGTGAGCGCATCAGTATCCTCGTGGGTAAAGTGTACACCTCTGCGCAGAGTGTGTGTGTGAATCTATTCGAATAGCCGTGTCTCCATGATCTGATCGACATTGCTCGTGATTACAATCAAGGGTTAGATTTTAAAAATAAATGTGGAGGGTGGTCAGGTGCCAAAAGAATGATGAATCAACTAGGGCTGTGTGCCAAACTCTTGAAAAAGAATTGAGAAATTAATTATTGTTAATATTGGTTTTACTGCTTTTAATCTAATAGGATTACCTGTCTAAAAGAAATGCTGCTTTAAGCAAAATGACCAATTAAGCCTTTCCTTGGATAAGCCATTCATGTAGTAATAGACCTGCATTGTGCATGACTTGTTGAGTATATTGTATACTCACTCTTGCATCGACAAAAACATCAGAAGAAGAAGCTGTGCCAGCATGGGAGGAGGAGTTCATCGAAGGCCAGGAGGGTTAGGGTTGAGCCGCACTCAGTTGCCTGTGGATAAGAAGGGTTTCCGTTAACGTACTTTTGCTTCCGCTGAATGAACATTGTGCTACTTTGATATTTATTGCCCTGTGTGGCGAGTTAATGTAAGGTGACCATAAGGTCTTGTAACTCGACTATATTTATGTTTGAAGTACTTTATTATTAATTCCGCTATGTATGATTGTGGTACTTCAACTTTGCTTATCTGTGTGTACTAGCGTGATCCTCGACTAGTACGTATCACACGAAGTGTCCGAATCCAGTGAATTGGCGCGACCTGACCAAAGACGGCTTAAATCCCAATCGTCGGATGAAAATCCAACGGTGAACAAGCGATGGTTTTAGGGTTCGCAGTCCGGCATGCACAATGAATGGGCTCCTACCACATCGTGTTCATCGGAATTTCGATTATTTTTTGAATAAAAATAATTTCAATATTCTTTTAAATTATTCGAGGCACTTAAAATATTAGAAAAATTCTAGAAAAATTCCAAAAATATTTTAAGCCATTTTGAACTCAAATAAAATATTTCCATTTATATTTTATTAAAACTTTTCATTATTAAATTAATTTCTAGAGAAAACTAATTTCCAAAAATTCAATTAAATTCAAATAAATTCTAGAAATTCTCAAAAATTCAAAATAAATTATAAAATTCAAAAATAGCCAAATTTGAGGATGTTATGGGTCCTATGCCTACGCTCCCGGGAGAAGAGGAGAGCGGCAAGGGGAAGGGTCCCGTGAACAAGGACGACGACATGGAGTACCAGGAGCCCCATAACCACATAGCCGCCATATTCGAGGCTCCTCGCAGACAAGTCCCGCAGGACCCAAGGAGGTAGCACGAGGTGTATCACATCGCCTGTGGCAAGCCCTCTGGCAAAGCTCTGTGGTCCGAAGTTGCCGACACTTTCTCCAAGGATGATTGTCCCCTTGGAATGACCAAGCCTCAGAAGCTCCCGTTGGTCATGAGCCCGACCATCAGCAATGCTAAAGTGGGGCGGGTTCTCATCGATGGCGGGAGCTCCCTGGATCTCATATCTGCTACGGTCCTAGACGAGATGCAAGTCCCTCGGTCCAAGATCAAAAGCATAGCCGTCCCGTTCTTCAAGATCGTTCTGGGCACCTCGGTCAAGCCTCTTAGCTAGATCGTCTTGCCCGTGACGTTCGGGAGCCTCAGCAACTTCTGGACCGAGATGATCACATTCGAGGTCATTGACTTCAAGTCGGCCTACAATGCCATCCTCGGCAGGCTGGCCCTCTCGAAGTTCATGGCCGCCATGCATCATGCTTATCAGTGTCTAAAGGTCCCCGGTCCGAAAGGAGTTATCACCATCAGAGCGGACCATAAGGAGGCCTTGAATTGTGATGAGAAGTCACTTTCGATATGGCTCCGCAACTGCTCGACCGACAAAAAGCTCAGGCGCTTAGAAGCTCAGCGCTTTTCCCTCAGAGAAACAAGCAATCATTCCGGGACGAACTCGATAATCTCGAAAGTCGCTTGCCCTCGAGAAGTCGAAAGATTCGGAGGGCCGCTAACCCGGCCATTGTCAAGAAGAAAGGTGGCAAGTGGGCGATGTGTGTCGTACCACAGGCACAAACCGCCACCGCCCAAAAGACAACTTCTTCATTGCCACAAGATAGACCAAATTGGTCGACGCGACAAGAGAGTCCTGTGATGAGCTTTTGATGCCTACTCGGGCCATCATTAGATCAGCTTATCCCGGGGACAAAGAGAAGACCTCCTTCATCACGCTCGCAAGACGCTCGCTACTACGACCATGTCTTTCGGGTCTGCGGAATACCATGAGGCGACCTTTCAAATACCTAATGTAGAAGACTTTCCCAGATCAAATAGGCCAAAATCTGGAGGTATATATAGATGGCATTGCAGTGAAAAGTAGGCTCGCCTCAGGTCATGTATCCGACCTCGAGGAAACATTTTGTAATCTCAATAGACACCGAATAAAGCTTAATCCGGAAAAATGTGTCTTTGGGGTGAAAGTGGGCAAAGTGCTCGGCTATCTAATCGGGCCACAAGGCATCGGAGCAAACCCGGAAAAAATCAAAGCCATTGAAAGGATGCGGCCTCCGAGCTATGTAAAGGAGGTCCAGGCCTTGACCAGACGCATGGCGCTCTGAGTCGCTTTTTGCCGGTCGAGCTGGCTGCCTTTCTTCAAGGCGCTCACAGCACGAGGGCTTTTGTATGGACCGAAGAAGCTAACCACCTTCGAGGAGCCGGCGGTACTGCCCACCCCATATGCCTTGGCCACACCGAGGTCAGGAGGCGCTTCGTCAGATCTTGCGGCAACCCCCGCCGTAAGCGCGGTTGGCAATCGAGCGAGATGGGGCGCTAAGCGACCAATATACTACGGCGAGGTCTTGCACGGATCAAGGAGCGATACTCGAGGTCCGTGGCTCTTGTACTCGCTACTGCGTGGCCGAGGAAGTCGCCGCCACTACTTTCAAGCCCACAAGATCGCCGCTTCGACCAACTTTCCACTTAGGGAGATCCTAAGAAACCAAGACGCCCGGCACGGATAGCAAAGTGGGCTATGGAGCTCATTGAGTTCGACATCCACTTCTACCACACGACAATCAAGTCCCAGATCCTCGGCGGACTTCAGAGCGAATGGACAAACCCAAGGCTACCACCGCTAAGACCGATGGGTCTCAAGATGGTCACCGGACCATGTACTTTCAACGGGTCCCGAGCTGAGCACTCGGTCGGGTGTCGCGGCCGGTGTCCCTCAAGGGGACCAGCTCTAGTACGTTGTCCAATTGCACTTCACCGCGACCAACGACGCGGCGAAGTATGAAGGCCTCCTGGCCGGGCTACGAGCATGCAAGGCGCTCGGAGTCCAGCGACTAACTGTGAGAGCCGATTCGCAGTTGGTCGTCAACCAAGTTAAGAAGGAGTATTAGTGTTCCGATCGCTCAATGGCGCTTTACTTGGTTGAAGTGAGGAAGATGGAGCGGTACTTTAGAAATTTTGAAGTACTCTACATCCCCAGGAAGGACAATTCTCTGGCCGGTCATCTTTCCAAGGTCGGTTCCTTGCAGATGCCCGCCCGTCGGGGGCGCTCGTCGAGCATCTGCACAAGCCATCCATTCCCTCTATAGAGGAGGCACCCCCTTAGATGCCCGCCCTGCTGGGGGTGCTCGTCGAGCATCTGCACAAGCCCTCCATTCCCTCTTTGTAGATGAGGCACCGGAGATGTGCGGTAACATCTCCCTCCTCGAGCATGGTGTAGACTGGATGACACCATTCATTCAATACCTTGCCCGTGGGACACTGCCCGAGGAGTAAGCCGAGCGTTCCCGGCTTATAAGGCGGTCCTCTCCGTATAAGCTAATTGAGGGCGCCTTATACCACAAAGGGGCACTTGGAGTCCTCTCCAAGTGCATATCTCGGGAATAGGGCAATTTCCTTCTCAAAGATATATCCATGAGGGAGTGTGCGGAGCTCACTCGTACTTACGGACGCTCGTGAGCAAAGCCTTCCGATTGGGGTACTATTGGCCGACAGCCTTAGCCGATGCTCGGGCGCTCATGGCAAGTTGTCGGGCATGCTAGTTCCATGCTCACAAGGCACACCAGTCGGCGTACGCGCTTCAAACTATCCCGCTCTCATGACCGTTCTCGACCTGGGGGGGTCGATATTCTCGGACCTTTCCCCTGTGGTCGAAGGGGTTGTAAATTCTTGCTCGTGGCCGTCGACACCTTCTCTAAGTGGATCAAGGCCGAGCCTGTATCAACCATTTCGGCTCAAGCAGCCAGGAGGTTTTTCCGCAACAACGTGGTGACGCGTTTTGGAGTCCCCAATCGCCTCATCACGGATAACGGCACTTAGTTCACTAGTTAGCTGTTCCATGCCTACTACAAAGACATCGGGACAAAGGTCTGCTTCGCCTCTGTGGCTTATCCGCAAAGCAACGGAGCGGCCGAACGAGCAAATGGCCAAATCCTTCAGGGGATCAAGAAAAGGGTCTTCAAAAACCTCGCCCGGCACGGCAGGTCATGGGTGGACGAGCTTCCTTCCGTCCTCTGGTCTGTCCGCACCATAGCGAGCTGAGCTACGGGCGAGATGCCTTTTCAGCTCGTCTATGGTGCAGAGGCTATCCTACCCACCGAGATTGTGCTGGGATCCCAAAGAGTGCATCTCGTTGATAGCGTCGACCAAGAGCTCGAGCGTCTCCTCGACCTCAACCTCGCTGGGGAGGCACGCGAAAGAGCGCTACTGCGATCCGCCGTCTACCTGCAAGCTCTTCGTCGGTATGCGGCTTAGTCGATTCGGCCCAGGACCTTGCAAGTTGGCGACCTTGTCCTACGTCAAATTCACGACACATCGAAGGCCAACAAGCTCTCCCCTAGGTGGGAAGGTTCGTTCACGGTCGTCTCGGTGGCACGCCCAGGGGCTGTTCGCCTGGCAATGGAAGACGGTCGAGTTCTCGCGAGCTCCTGGAGCATCGACCAGCGTCGCAAGTTCATTATCTAAACCCGTATTCACTTTTGTGTCTTGCGCTAGATTAGCAGTTTTTTTAGAAGAAAAAATTCGGTTCCCTCGCCCACGCGAAGTCCGTTGCCTCCAAGATTTTATGAATCCTTCCAAGGTCATTGCCCGATTGGTAAGCTGACTCAGTCTCGTGCAAGGGCATACTTTTTTCTCATGATCTTGGTGATGGGACGAGCACGTCGGGTAGTAATGTTCGCTCCAAGCGTCTTTATTCTAAGGTCGGGCTAGTGCGCGCAGGCACGTACAGGGTGCCACGACCAGTGCCTGGTCACTAAAACTCGCCGCCAAAGGTTCCAGTCTCCATAAGCTGACTATGATCCGCAGTAGTTTTTTGCTGCACGGTTTCGGTCGCATACAGACACCCTTTCGGCCGGTCCAGGGTTTTAGTTCGATTCGCGCGCGTTTGGTCATTGCGCACTCCGTCGGGCAACCGCACGTTCTTCCTCGCCAGTGATCATGCTCGCAAATCAGGGGTATGTGTCCAAGGTGATGAGGAAGTCGAGGCCTCGCACGTTCTCCTCTCCCGACCTGGCCCATGCTCGCAACTCAGAGAAGTTGGTGACTTGGTCGGTGGAGCAACACACATTTTTCTAACTCTCCTGCGAACGAGCTCGTGCTCGCAACTTAGGTGCACGACCTTCATTCGCAGCAGGGGCTTGGTAGGAGCGAGCTACCGCACTAACGTTTTCTTTCCCAAAATCGTCGCCAAGTGCTTAATTCTAGCTCGTCATTGTATTTTATCTCTTTTTCGGGCATATGTCGCCCATGACAAGCTTTTTACTTATCTACCTTTCGGGCTTGTGTCGCTCGTGCTTTGCCCTAACGTGTACTCCTATCCACCTATCTTTCGTTGTTTGCCTCATTAGGGGTGGATATCGAGCTGACTCAACTCGACTCGGTAGACTCGGTAAGGTAACGAGCCAGCTCAAACTCGACTCGTTATCTTAACGAGCTCGAAGTTCAACTTGACTCGACTCGTTATAAACTCGAGTTGGCTCGAATTTGCTCGTTAAGCTCGTTAGTAATGTGAGCAAGTGAGCATACATATTTGATTCATGTATGCATATTAACTCAAATTTGAAAACATGATAGTAGTTTTTTTACGGGATAATACATGATAGTAATTTCTAGGTGAGCTCACCCATTTAGTTAGGAATTGCTAGCCCTTCGTCTCGTTAATATGAACAGCCTTGCGCCCAAAGGACAAGTTCCACTAAAACAACCCCAAATGAGTAGACATCAACCTTCTCGCTTATTTGCCCACTCGAGCATATTCAAAGCTAGATAACCGCACATAATCAAAAGAGGCTCATAATTGCAAATTTTCGAGAAGTTGCACCGATCAAATTTCAGAACTTACCCAAACGTGCCAATGACTCTTGTCTCAACACCCATGTCTCCGCCATGTTGCCATCTAGCCAAGCCAAAATCTCCAACCCGTTACACCATAATGAAGAAACTTCAATAGCACCATGTAATGACAATAAGACTTAAGGCCAAGAATGGCGCCGGAATGACAAATCTGTCACAATTTACATCATCATGTCAATGAATCAAACAACAACGTTGCAACGGATCAAAGACAACTTGTTTAGCATGCATCTTAATGCATGATTTTCAAGATCCAACGTAATCTAGGCAAGTTGTATGATTTTATAGTAACATCATTTTCACAAAATTACAAATGTAAAATTTCAAAGCAATAAACACGTAAATGATTACAATTTACAAATTACCACACAATGACACAAAGGTATCACAAATTCACAAGAGTAGCTAGAAGCCCGAACATGGATAGTATTCATAGTAACTCTAACAATGGACAAAAGCATAGTAACTTGAACAATGGCCAAAATCTGTACAAACAAGCATTCAATTCATTGATTGTTCCTATTCTCTTCACAGGCATAAATTGAAAACCGGAGGGAGGAGCTCAGAAGAATGTTGCTCGGATCTGGAGGGGAGGAGCCCACGGCAGGTGGACGGTAGCCGGTAGGAGGGGAGGAGCTAGAGTCCGAAGGGGAGGCGCCGAGGCGGGATCTGACGGCCGACGGCCCAAGGGGAATGGCTTGCTGGCGCCTGGCGAGAGACGGGAGCAAGGGACGAGGGTGGCGGCGGAGTAAGGGCGAGGGTGGAGTAAGGGCGGCGGCGGTGTCAGCGGAGCAAGAGCGAGGCACAGCTGGGAGGGCGGAGTAAGGGCGGCGGTGGCGGAGCAAGGGTGAGGCCTGAGCGGATGGGAACGAGAGCAAGGGCGAGGGCCCGAGTGGACGATAAACTCGTTAGGGGATTTAGGGATCTAGCCATTTAGGGGATTTAGGGTTTTTTTCCATGTAGCTCGATTAACTCGTTAGCTCGGCTCGTTTAACTCATTTTTTTAACGAGTTCAAAACCCAGCTCGACTCGACTCGTTAAGAAATGAGTTCGAGCTGAGTCGAGTCGAGTTTTCGACTTCTCATTTAACTCGTGAGTTTCGAGTTTTTTTCCACCCCTATGCCTCATGTTCATTATTTGTAGGAAATATCCAGAAGAATGCAAAAGCAACAATGCAGAAGAGAAAGTCCTTATGCTTCATTTGCATCGTCAAAAATCATCAAAAAGGAGAAGTAAGAAAAGAAAAAATCCTTTATGCCCCTGGCTTTGTTCCTCTAAGTGCCGCGGAGAGCTTCTATCTCAGCTCGTCAATCTTGGCCTCGAGGTCGATCACCTTCCACCGAGCTTCTCGTCCTTCGTGAGCTTTTTGGCAGAGTTGCTCTGTCTCCTCCTTTCCTTGATCAGCAAGCTTGGTGGCCTCCCGCGCAGCCCGGCCTAGCTCCACCACCTTCAACCTAAGAACTTGGGAGTGCTGTTTTTGTTGCTCGATCTCTGGCTCGAGCTCACCAATTTTCCCCTTATTCTCGGTGGCGTCTTCCTCGGCCTGGCGGGCACTCTTCTCGGCCTGGCGGCATCTCTCCAAGAGCAGCGTATCCCGGGCCTTAAGTTCGTCTGTTCACTACTCGAGCTCGGTTATCCAGGCATCATAATCGGCGTTCTGTTTGGCCATGACATCGGGAGGAACTATCGCCGAGTCAAAGTCCCTCGTGGTCTTTTGGAGAACCTGCAAGCAAACAAAACAAGATGGAAAAAGATCTCAGGCACCTTCCCCCAGGGCACGAAAAGAAGAAACCACCGACAAGAAAGGAAAGTATGCTTACCCGACCAAGGTGCACGCAGAGGTTGTCCCGGAAGGCCTTGGTGACATTTGCCCCCCGAAGAGCTGGTGACGCCGACGTGGGGCTCCGGCCTTCCGCCCAAGCAAGGATCTCGGCCGTCATGTCCCTAGGATCCTTCCAAGGACGCAAATCGCTCGAGGATGATGTGTCATTCCCCCGGGCATGTAGTCCGCTCGGGGACGTCGTGCCTCCCTCCTGAATGGCAGGTCCGCTAAGGTTCTTATCGCTATCCACCCGAGCGTGCCGTTCGCTCGAGGACGGCATGGCATTCGCCGAGCGTGGTTCGCTTTGGCGCTGCAGCTTCTCCCGAGCATGCCGTCTCGCCGGGACTTCTCGCCTTGTCCCGGCAGTGATTCACTGGGATCTCGTGCTTGGGCGCTTTTTTCGCCCAAGATCGCGAGATCATCCCTTCCCTCGCTCGAGCGCCTCCATGTTCGGAGGGCCAGAGCACGCCTGGGATCGATCCTCTGGAGCAAGAAGTTCCTTGGCACCTTGATCGGCATCGTCAGCAAGCTCGTCCGCCACCGCCAGTTCGACGGCCTCGCTCATCATGCGGTCGGCAAGGAGGGTGAGCTCCCTCTCTGAGACACGATCAAGGATCCCGTCAGCTATCTTTCCACAATTTGGAAAGACCCAAGGAGCTATCACGCACACGTTAACAGGGTGGGGTTAGCTCGGATAAAGGGCAAGTGAAACAAAGAGTAAGAAAAAAAGAAAAGACAGAGTTCGGGGACTACCTTTAGCAAGCTCTTCGTTGTCATCTCCGGCAGGGTTGGCCGCCGCCGCAGCCTCAAGTTCAGCCTTCTTCTCCGCGGCAGGGCTGATCCTCGCTGAGAGGGGGTCGACCTTCTCCATATCGACCACCTCCAGCGCCTCCTTCGAGCGCCCGCGCCTCGCTATGAGGGGCACCTCATCCTTATCCTCGTCCTCATCCTCATCCTCCTTGGGCTCTGCAGCCTGTAGGGCCGAGGTAATCCGCTTCAGCTAGGCCTTAAGCTCAGCGAGCTCCTCTCTCAACGCCTTTTGCTCGGCCTGCACCATTTCCTCAGTCAGTCTCGCCTCCTCTGCAAGCTGCCCCAAGCTCTTCTGACCATAATCCTCCATCCAGCGCTCAGCGCTTACCTCCTTCCGGGTCAAGAACTCCAAGTCTTGCTGCAGAGGACTTTGGTCGAGCTCACCCGCCTCACAACCGAGTAGGGGGCGGTGGCGAAGCTTATCTCTTGCCCCTCGTCTTCTTGGCCTTGGCAGCTGGGACGAGCACTCCCTGACCACCCGCCAAGGGCCTAAAGTCGGCCACCGCCGTCTCAAGGGCGACCGTCTCCTACCAAAAGCAAAAAGACATCAGAAGATGCTTGGGACGCTTTCCCACGAGCATGAATTGTAAAACAGCTTACCACTTTGCTCCGCTCGAGCACATTCCTTGGGACCTGCAGCCCGCGCTCGAGCTCCTTGCCCTTCGGGGTGCCGAACATCTCACCAACTCGCTTTTCCACCCAGTCGAAGCCCAGGGTTGTCGCCGATCAGTAGAAGAAGTCAGCACGGGAATAAATGGTACATACAAAGCGAAAATTGCTCAAGACTGCAAAACTTACCGAAGCCAGCCTCTCAGGTAAGATCTTCCTAGCCGGAGACTTGAAGAAAGGGTGCTCCCTCCTCAGAAGGGACACCCTGTTCCTGAGGAAGTCGCGAACGATGTCCCAGCCAGTGAGCTCCATGTTCGTGAGCTCGTTGATCACCATCAAGGCCCGCTCCTCCTCGACTGCCATGGGCGAGCGCGAGGTCTCGATGCTAGGTGCTGCCTCTCTGGAGTAGCGCAGAGTGCTTCCCTCCACCTTCCTTAAATAGAACCAGAAATCGGCCAACCCGACAACGAGTCTTTAAGAGTGAAGAAAGGATACTCGTATGGTCGGTGGGCTCGCAAACGGAAGTACAAAGAACCGGTGGGAGAAGCCGCACCAGTGCGAAAAAAGGAATAGAAATGAAATAAGAGGCTTGCCATGGGTAGAATGCCCACGAATCCCTCGCAGAGGTGCGAAAAGATGGTCAATGCAAGAATTGAGTTGGGATTCATGTTGGTGATCTCGCACTCATATTCAGTGAGTACGGATTCAAGAAACTCACTCTTGGGCATTCGAAGCCCTTTGACAGTGTAGAGCTCGCACGAGACGATCTCATCATCCCGCGGTGCCGGAGCTCCTTCGCCGTCGGGGATCTGCCAAGTGCCCGCATCAAGGTACCCAAAGTCCTCGAGCGCCCGAAGCCTCTCCTCAGTAATCTTGGTTGGGCCGAACTTCGCCATGAGAAAAATTTGGAGAAAGGGCGCAAGAGCGAGAGAAACATTGGAGGTTGGAAAGCTTCGGAGTTTGATTGCGAAACACGAAGGAAGAAAGTCTCCAAAACCATTCCCGCCTGGTATTTATGGGCAGAGAAGCCGAACGGACCAAAAAACTGCCCCCGCCCGTTCATGAACTGACACGCAACGGCGCGGTTTCCAAAACTGTCCGGAAAAGCCGCGGTTTCCAAAAACTGTCAGACCCGTACCCACGAGGCTTCACGAAGAAGGAACCGTCGCAACCTTTCGCCTCTGTTCCCGAGCCTCGCTTCGGTCGGGCCTTGAGCGAGACGCTCGGTCCTGCCGGGACACGCCCATTCGAAAGCGAGGATTGCCTGACATCAGGGTAGTTCTTCGCAGAAGATTCTTATTCCCGAGCAGGATTGCTCGGATGCTGCGGTAGTTCTTCGCTGCAAGATTCTCATTCCCGAGCAGGATTGCTCGGCTGCTGCAGTAGTTCTTCACTACAAGGTCCCAATCCCTTCTGTTAGTCTAGAGGCTTAAGGCGAAGGTCCCGCCGAGCAACTTCCCCCTTAAGCCTCGGGGGCTAGCTGTCAGGAATTGGGAAATTCCCATAACGACCATCACCCCGGCGAATAATCAGCCGCCGACCATGCTTACCTTTGGACGGCATCCCCAAGGAAGATCCTCGTAGACCGACCTGCGGCCTGCCCATCTCGCTTAGCCTTCGAGCATGTTTGTTTCTGGAGAATGCGATCGATTTAACGAGTCTAAAGAAGTACCTCTGCATGACCAAAAAGCCGAGCACGGTCCACTAAGACGACATGGCATTAATCACCCAATGGCTTGAAGGACCGTGACGGCCATGATCTAAGCTCCACTACGCCCACGCTATGTATGGTGAAAAGCAAGGAATCTCACAAGACGTCTGGGAGCAGTAGTGATGCGTCATTCTGTAATAAATGATGTAACACTGTAATCATCTATAAATACCCCATCGCATGTAGTGTTTAGGGCTCTTTGGTTCCTGACCTTTTGAGTGGTAGGGGTTCCGGCTTTTCTTTGGAGAATCGAGAGGAAGAACACACCTATAAAAAGTAGAGAGAGAAGGGAGGCCCAGTGCCCCCGAGCAAGCACTTGTAACTCGTCTTTGGGAATTAGTGAAGCTGTTGGATGTAGGGCTGTTATCTCCCCAAATGAGAGGTCCAACCAAGATAAAAACCCTTGTTTGTCTGTGGTTATCTCGGCCGCCTCGATCCTAGCTTGGTAGGCCCTGATGCTATACCTCCATGAAAAGGGGCCCTAGGTTGATCCCTCATTCAACAAGTAAGCTCGGTGGAGGGCGGTTCCTAATCGTCGACAAGTCTGATCAGATCTTTAATTGTGGATAAAACTGACATTTTCTAGCTGGTCTAAACACAAATTGATTCTATAACAGTGAATAATACTTAATCAATTCATGTGCATGCTAAGGTGGTAAGGATTCAAGGCTTAAGTTATTGAATTGATTAGTCTAGTCCATTTGTGATTGTGGTTATCTTCATCCAAGTCCTAAAATCTGAGAGCACAACAAAATTAATTCCTCTCTTTGAGGTAGAAGGCATAATTCATATGATGGAAGGATTAAACTTGTTTAATATAATCTTGTTTATGTCATGTTAGTTGTTTGTGGATTATGTATTCTCATATATATACTTAGAAGTCATAATGAATAAAATCTTGCTTTTGTAATCGCATTTTTTGAACAATCCAGCATGATTCATATTATGGATGACATAAATCTTCTTGATATCATCATGTATATGTCATCTTGGTTGTTATTGGATTTTGTATTCTCTTTTATATTGTTAAATGGAATAATGTATAAAATCTTGCTCTTATACTCGTGATCTTTTCCAACAAGATTACGTTAAAAATCTTCTTAAATTTGCTTAGTAAAAGGCCTCAAAGCCGATACACCATCACATTGTCGATCCGCATGATGAGGTTCCCTCACCGCCTCCAAAGGTTGCGGCAATTTTCCGGACCATGTGCGGATCGCATGGCGGAACGGGTTCCCATCATGGAAGACGCGATGATGAGGAGCGCGATAACCCGGTGATGTAAATATTCACGCTATTCGAAGCTTCCACAAGACGCCATGCTCAAGATCAGGACGATACGCTGCTGTTAGTGGCGGAAAGGCGGAAGAACTTCAAGAGTGTCCTCGTTGCTAATTACGTCAATAAGGAAATGACTCCATTTTAGAAGTATGGGTTCATCTCTGAAGACGTTTGGGGACAATTTGTTGAGTTGAAGATGACGGAAGAGTTCATGCTTCAAAGCGTGGCTCACAAGACCGTCTAGTCAAAAAACACACACCCACACAGACTCGGCTCAACTGGGTACGCATGTAAGATGGCGCAATGGACAAGGGAGGATGACGAGATAGTCCAAAAGGAGGTCGCGCAGCCATTTTCCTCGATCGTGGACCCACGTGCCTGAAACTAGGTAAGAGCGAGGTCACGTCACACTTCTTCAGGCGATGTGTCCTTTGCAAACTCCGCTGATGAGGAAGTGTCCCAACGCCTAATATCATTGAGTACAGAATCTTCCCAGGGCTCTTTCACTTCGAACAGAGAGAAAGACATACTCTCCACGGCCTTGGGAAACAAGGAGCACCCGGGTCGCACTAGAGGCCTAGGTGTTTTCGTTCCCTGGAAATTGGGATTCCCACAGGACTCCGCCACGTATCGGAGTAGGAAGAGAAGCAAAGCTGAGCGTGAGGAATAGCTAATAGCCCTCATTGAGGAAAGGGTTGAGGAAAGGCTTAGAGCGCAGTTTGATAGTCAGCTATGAAGCCTCGAGGCAAGGATGGTGCAAAGGGTGGTTGATGAGAGGCAGGGACGGAACGAGATAGCCCAAGAAGCACATGTGGAGTTCAGCCCAACCAACCGTCGGAGCAGCTATGCGTCCTCCCCTGAGGCAGAGGTGGATGAAGCCAGATTTCATCCCGATAACATGCAGGTAACATATCTACAATGATCCTTACCTACACTTTTAATGTTGGACATGTTAGCTAATTACTTATGTACCTTTATGTAGGTGCCCATGCCGTGCAATCTGCAAGTGAGGCTTGCTAATGGCTCTGTTCCCCTGCAGGCTACTTGGGGACAGGCATATGCATTCGGTGTAGGGGCATTAGTGCACGGTCATACTTTAGAGCCGGGCTACGCGAAGGTCCATGTCGGTGGTGTATATGAAATTTTCAAGGCCGTCACGCTGGACATCCCCCCAAACGATGAGATCGTCATACTAGGGGATGCCATCAGTACTTTCATCTAGTGGCCTAAGAAGGACATCTCTTTCGACGACCACCTAGGAACACCGAAGGTACAAGCAGTCACAAAGGCACCACATCATGCGCCAGAGCTACCAACGCTACCGGAGCCATGCCAAATCGACTATTGTGTCCCGTCCCGCGCAGACCATTACTACCACTACAGGAATCCGCGTTATTTTCATCGGCCAAAAGTTGACGAAACTATAGAAAAAGCCGACGAAAATAGATATTTTCGTCGGTTTTTCGGGTATTTTGCCGCTTTCGCCCGATTTTAACAAAAACGATGAAAATATTAAAGGAATCTCGTCAGCAAACCCATTTAAAATAATTTATTTTCGACGGCTTACGGGTCGTCGAAATTACTAGTCGATGCACCAACCACGCCGGTGGCGACGTGGCATATAGTATTTTTCGCTTTGCGATTTAAATTAACTTATTTGCCTTACCTAAATTAACTTATTTTCGTTCGAGCCCATCGGCGACATCAAAGCCGAACCGCTGGAGAAGGTCCTATCCGATTTGACCAAGACACGCAAATTCCAAAAGCATGGCTACCAGAGAGCATACGATACCTTTCGGTGAAGAAGGCCGCAAGGTGACGTGGCTTGGTTGACAAGGACCGATTGCTCGCTTTCCTTTGGTGTAATAGACTACTAACATTCTAGTTGTGGATTTATAACCTTATTTCATTTTTTGAAAATCATATTAGTGTGGAATAAGAATGATTCATTATTTTTTTGTTAAGCAAATAAGTATATGTGAATTGTCAACTGTATATGTATCATGTGAAATGTGGAAGTATATGTGAATTGTCAATTGTATATCTATCATGTGAAATGTGTAAGTATATGTGAATTGTCAGTTGTATATGTATCATGTGAAATGTGTTAGTATATTTTCAAGTCCAAATAATATTATATCATGCTTGTGTTGTAATCTGTATCATGTGAAATTGTATATATATCATGCTTGTGTTGTAATCTGTAATATGGTTGTTTATGTCAACATTTTTTCGAATTAGGATAGATGGCGCAACCAGACGTGGTGACCCTAATTTCGGCGCGGAGAACAGCTTGTTGGACTCCATCGTCGGCTGGGTAGCATCGAAGGTGATGCTAACGCCGCCGCCGGTGAGGCCGCCGAGGCTGCAACGATGAAGCCATTGACGCTGAGCCGCCATCCGTGAACACCGGTTCTCGGCGAGGATGAGGTATAGCTAGAAGAATATAATCCTGTGGACATGCTAATTAATCGTGATTCATTAATATAATACACTCTAACACGTTTATACATATGTTTGTGTATTTCAAGCCCCGTGCATCGAGCAACCAACCCAAGCATCGGGGACCTAACAAGAAGCCATCCACAAAGCACGTGTTTACCGACGCTAACAACGAAGGGATGCGGTTGCCCTCTTCGCAAAGTTGGGCCGCATAACAACGCTTGTGGTTATCACGTGAGGGATCAAGTCCCATTAGCATCGAAAATGGGCCAAGTTCCTCAAGCTACCAAGGACATGCTCGCAAGATATTAAGGAAAATTTCACATTTCCTCAAGGGTCCGAAGATAAGGCCAAGAAATTCACTTTGAAGAAAATGGCAACTATGTTTCAGCGTGGAAGACGTCTCTCACCGCAAGTATGTGCAGACGGAGAAAGACCCGACTTCAACCAATTTCCTAAGCCGGGCGGATCACCGCAAGCATTCGGGAGTACAAGCCGCCAATCAAGGCCAGCCGCGAAGTCAAGAACAAGGCCAATTCACATATGAAGAAATACCACCACCATCTTGGCACCGTGGATACCTCAAGGCTGCACCAAAATGGGAGAAGGAAGCGAATTAATGGCGAAGGACGCCACTCGGCTACCACTTTAGGAAGAGCGCTGCGCAATTGGTTCATGGGTCACGGGGAGCCTTTCAGATGACGGCAAGCTTGGTGATGGCACCAGAGTGCAAGAGGTCGGTCAAAGGATTGTACAAGTCGTCGAAAGCGCCTCAGTGCAGTAACGTTCATGCCAGATAGGAGAATGACGCGCTAACACATGCCCTTCAAAACCCCGAGCACCCGGACGGACATGAGGTATGGGCAAGCATACGCGTGGAAGTATGGTTTCGCTAAGGATACGAATACGCATGTGAGCCGCAGAGAAGCAAAGCAAGAGAATCATATAAAGTGTACCAATTGGAACAAGAGCTCGAGCAACCCAAAGCTAGCATCGGCGATATAATTGCGCCGATAAGTACAGATTACCCTCAAGAACCTTGAGGGACTAGGTCCGAGCAATCAACCGGATGTCGTGGTCAGCCCCCCGGGCGGTGAGTAGCATGGCCCACCGGGCCCTCAAGCGGAGAACTTGCAGCCCGCTACCCCGTGGATGACATAAGGGTTCGCCGCTAGTGTGAGCTACACGCTGATGCGCCAGAACCTCTCCATCAAGGTGGCTTACGGCATGGCATTTCAAAGGAGCGGGGCGGATATTCCATCGCAACGAGATACCCTCGGTTACTCAAGGTCGCGGTGGAGGAGGTGCCGAGGATTTGATTTGCGAACTTAACCTCGATATTGCCGGAGGCGCGTAGGCGTGACCAAGCTTGGACAGGCCCTCCACAAGATCATCCTCTGGCGACACTGCGGACATCATATTTCGAGATGGGTGGAGCCGTCATCTCCACCACGGCAACCCACGCCTCCAATGTCACCTCCACGCAATGCCTCGCCCGCAAAATAGAGCACGCCTCCACCACCGCCCATGCGTAAGCCCTACTCCGCCACCACCATCTCAAACAAAAACGAACCCCCCGGAAAACCACGCCCACCATCTCCTCCGAGGAAGAAGCTTTCTAGCGTAAAAGGCTCCTCCACCGCTCCCAAGAAGGCCTCCTCCAGTCAATCAACAAATATAAAGGAACCTCCAAAGAGGGCATATGATATGACTAATGAGGAGAGTGACGCGATCATGAAATCAGAAGTGGATGCGCACTTCACCAAAAAAAAGCCATAGCCAAAGAAGGTACCAATTGATCCAAAAGCGGCGCAACACTTCGCGACATGCCGTGCAAAGCCGCTGCCTGTGTCGTCCAACTATGAACGGACAATAATAAAGGCTACACAGAAGAATAAACGTGGTAAGGCTGCAGCGGCAAAGAAGAAGATAGACCAAGCTCAGGAGAACCTCGAGAGGTTTATGAAGGAGGCAGGAATTAGTTCCACAGCTGCAGCTCTTGGATTAGATGATCTTCCAATGGCAGAGGTCAAATGGCAATATCAGTTGGGCCGGGAGCTGATTGACCCTAAAGAGATAAAGGATCTGCCAACCAAGATGCGGTAATTTCACGAATGGTACATGATAGAGTCCGCCAAGGAAGAGCGATGTTTCTCCGCTTCAAAGAAGAAGATTTCTATCGGGACAACAAAGATATGGCTCAATTCGAGGACTTCTACAATATTTACCATGCCGACTCCATCAACGTGTCTCTCATGAGCTGCCGGTGCCGTAAGTGTCAAGCTCATACCTTTACCATGTGCTTCCTCGCATAATAAAATTGCAACTCTTAAACTTATACCTTTCTATGTAGAATGGAGATACAACGATGTAGAAAAGAGGACATCTTCAACGTGGGCTTCATCGACCAGAGATTGTTAACGAAGCACGCTCTTTGGATTGAACCATGGCCGAAAGGATATTGAAGATTACATTCTCGATGCATTCTGGGACAACACTACAAACCGTACATATACTTCGCCCTTCAACTTCGCACGATATATACAACCTCTCGCTCTTATATTTTCCAAGGCATTGATAATACTACTAGCTAGTTACATATATGTTGCAATACATGAATAGGTATCATCGATCCTTCTTGTCATCAAGCTTGATAGCGCCAGATCGTTGTTCAAGATCAAAAGGACTCCTGTGGAAAATTATCAATATATCATTGACACCCTAAACAGTATATAGCACATATATATACGATAGTTTTCTTATTATATATATTGAAATACCTTGCTAATTCCAACTCGATAATTACTACTCATATATAATAACGCATCACATTGCAGCATTCGCAAGGTTCCAAAGAAGGAACAAGGAGATTTCGAGAATGAATTTGATGTACAAATAAGCACTCGAGTACGATAAAGAATATTAATATGTCTAGCTAGTAAGTTCACTGCAAATGCAATATCGTGCCCGTGCAATTTGCAAGATACATAAAAGCGCTCCAATAGCACTCGAGATAAGGAACCCGGGTCCCAAGACTTTCTCCATCATCACATGGTCTGAATGGATCTTTCTCCATATCTAAAGATCGAACAACCATAGGTGTTTTAGATGGATATGATTTGTCCATATTGAATTTCTCCAATATTTTCTGGATATAGGCTGATTGATGCACTAAGATTCCTGAGGGAAGGTGCTCCAGTTGTAAACCTAAGCAAAATTTGGTCTTACCCAAATCCTTCATCTCAAATTCCGCTTTAGGTGATTATGCTTCATTTATATCGCTAGAGTTGCCAATGATATTTAAATCATCAACATATACGATATAATACGTAATCCTGCTGGAGATTTTTATGAAGACACATGGGCAATCATCATTGTTTGTGTATCCCTTCTTTAGAAGGAATTCACTTAGTCGGTTGTACCACATTCTACCCGATTGCTTCAAGCCATATAGTGACTTGTTGAGCTTTACACAAGACATATTGCGATTTATGCTTGATTCGAATTAGATTCCATCGAACCTTCATGTATATGTCGAATCAAGTGACCCATAAAGATATGTCATTACTACATCCATCAAGCTGCAAAGATAGACGATTTTGAATCGCCAATGATATTAAGTATCGGAATGTTATTCCACTCATAACCGGAGAATATGTTTCATTGAAATCAATGCCGGGTCTCGCGGAACCCTTGTGCTACAAGTCTCGCTTATATCTCACCACCTCATTGTTTTCATTCCGCTTCCTGATGAAAACCCATTTGAATCCCACAGGAAGACCTTTGGAGGTGTAGGTATTGCGATGTGAATACCTTTCTTTTATTAAGCGAGGCTATCTCGGCTTGAATTGCTTCCTTCCATTGAGTCCACCCCAGCGCTTTTTGCACTCGCCATGGTCTTGGGATCTGGATCATTTAGGAGGTTATTTGCAATTGTTACGAGAAGTAAGTGTCGACAATTGTAGTCTTTCGGTCATATGATTCTCCAGAATCGATATAATTAGTGGAAATTTCTTGCATCCTTGATGATGGCTCATTATTTCCCATAACTATCAGTTGCGAATACATACTTCAAGTAGTGGCCCATGCAGGTCATACTTCTAGTCATGCACATAGCAAGTCACAAAGAACTGCCGCCGGCCCGAAGCTAACGACCACCAACGCAAGCGCAAGACACACCATCGCCCTGGCCACAAGACGCAATGCCACGGCCACATCTGAGCTTAAGCGTTGCCTCGCCACGACTCCACACGCACCAAGAAGAGGCGATGGACTCGAAGTCACGAAGCAGCCAATATAAAATATCCAATTCAAGTGCTGTTCAAAGTGTTTGTGCTATTACAAACCCAATAAATATGTGCTTGTCTCATTTTTACGACCCATTTATTGCAGATAATTTATTTTAATGCAATTTTTTTAAGCCCATATGCTTTTATCATTAAAAGCCTTAAGTGCTTAATATATCTTTATATGCAAAATAATTTATGTGTGTTTTTCCTCACTTTGTATAACACAATGTTCACAAATTCTTGGTATTGGCCATACACAAGGTAGCACCATAGTTGCTATCAAGGGATCTACATCTGTTTAATACATAGTGACTATCCTCAACGTATGCATCTAATATCTAAATTTGGAACACCGGTCTACACCTTTTTAAAGGTGACTACCATAATTCATAATATCTATTGGGAAATAATGAGCCATCATCAAGGGTGCAAGAAATTTCCACTAATTATATCGATTCTGGAGAATCATATGACCGAAACACTACAATTGTCGACACTTACTTCTCGAACAATTGCAAATAACCTCCTAAATGATCCAGATCCCAAGACCATGGCAGAGTGCAAAAAGCGCTGGATCGACTCAATGGAAGGAAGCAATTCAAGCTGAGATAGCCTCGCTTAATAAAAGAAAGGTATTCACATCTGCAATACCTACACCTCCAAAAGTCTTCCCTGTGGGATTCAAATGGGTTTTCATCCGGAAACGGAATGAAAACAATGAGGTGGTGAGATATAAAGCGAGACTTGTAGCACAAGGGTTCACGCAGAGACCCGGCATTGATTTCAATGAAACATATTCTCCGGTTATGAGTGGAATAACATTCCGATACTTAATATCATTGGCAGTTCAAAATCGCCTATCTTTGCGGTTGATGGATGTAGTGACAAGATATCTTTATGGGTCACTTGATTCGACATATACATGAAGGTTCCCGATGGAATCCCAATTTCAATCCAAACGCAAATCGCAATATGTACTTGTGTAAAGCTCAACAAGTCACTATATGGCTTGAAACAATGGTAGAATGTGGTACAACCGACTAAGTGAATTCCTTCTAAAGAAGGGATACACAAACAATGATGAATGCCCATGTGTCTTCATAAAAATCTCCAACAGATTCTCAGATATATCCGTGATATGTTGATGATTTAAATATCATTGGCAACTCTAACGATATAAATGAAGCACGAATCACCTAAAGACGGAATTTGAGATGAAGGATTTGGGTAAGACCAAATTTTGCTTAGGTTTACAACTTGAGCACCTTCCTCGTGAATCTTAGTGCATCAATCGGCCTATATCCGTAAAAATATTGGAGAAATTCAATATGGACAAATCATATCCATCTAAAACACCTATGGTTGTTCGATCTTTAGATATGGAGAAAGATCCATTCAGACCATGTGATGATGGAGAAGAGGTATCGGGACCCGAGGTTCCTTATCTCGGTGCTATTGAGCGCTTATGTATCTTGCAAATTGCACCAGCCCGATATTGCATTTGCAAAGTGAACTTACTAGCTAGACATAGCGCCGCACCAACCAAACGCTATTGGACGGAGTGTAAAGCATATCCTCGATATCTCAATGGCACAAAGGATCTTGGATTATATTTCAAAGAAATCAAGATCCCACTATGATTGGATACACTGACATCGCTACTTATCCGATCCCCATAATGCCGATCCCAAACAGCTTTGTATTTCTACATGGTGGAACGGCTATTTCATGGAAGTCTTCTAAACAGACTCTGGTAGCTACTTCCACCAATCACTCAAATTATTGCACTATATGAAGCTTCACGTGAATATGTATGGCCGCAGAATGATTAACCACATACAACAATCATGTGGTATTGGTTCTATTGAATCACCTACAATTATCTATGAAGATAATTCGCTTGTGTTACATGATGCAGCGAGGTTACATAAAGAGCAACATAACAAAGCATATTGCTCCAAAATTATTTTATCCTCATGAGTTACAAAGAAATGGGGAGATAAACATCTTGCAAACCAAATCATGCGATAACCTCACTGATCTTTTCACTAAGTCATTACCATCTTCTACATTCTTGAAATGTGTTCATGGGATTGGTATGAGACGACTTCAAATTTGCAAGAATCGGGGAGATATCTCCTAATTATTAACTCGTTCTAACAAATATTACACTCTTTTCTTTTATGAGTTTTTCCTCACAAGGTTTCTCATGAAAAGTTTTTAATGAGGTAATATTAACACAAGTATATGTCATGTTTTCTGTTTTCCTCATTGGGGTTTTTAAGGAAACATCAAAGACATGCATTGTCCTCAAAACTCGTTTCTAGGTTTTTCCCTATAATAGGTTTTCTCATACGAAGTTCACAAGAGACAATTACTTAAATATCTTCAGACGCTTTTCTCCTAAATTTTCCCATTTGGGTTTTATAGGAGTTTTCAACAAAGATATCAACATATCTTCTCCTCATATTTTTCCTACAAGGTTTTTAGAGAGGAGTTTTATATATTATGTCGATTCCCATTTTTCCCCACAGGGGTTTTTTAGAGGAGCTACCAAAGACATAGTGATTTATTAATCACACTTATATATGTCATATTTTTCTCCTTATTTTTCCCACCGGGTTTAAAGGAGTTTTTGATGGCATATCAATATAATCTTCAGATTATTTCCATAGGGTTTTTAGAGGAATCAACAATGCATTGATCTCAAGGAAGATTCGATCAAGGGGGAGTGTTGTGAACCAATATCTCCTCATGAAGACACCTCTTCAAGTGATCTCATCAAGACTTAGATTAGGTAGTTAATCTTGTATTCAAAGGGTGTGTCCTTTGGCAATAGATGCATAAGCATCCCTTCCCTTGTATAAATACATACAATTGATCAATGCAAGTTAGATCTTCTTCCATTCCATTCTACTACTGTTTTTCAATTACTTCTTACACGTTTAGTCTATTAAGTTCGTATTTTTTCTGTAAATGAACCTGTAATTATCTGAATGAGTACGCATGAATAATATATATTTAATTATTGTGTCAAAAAAACTCCTGCAGTTCTATTTATTTTAATTGTCAAAATCTATATCAAAAACCCTCTCGAAAACATATTCTATATTGAATATAATCAAAACGTTGTCTTTGTCGGCCTCTTCACAAGCGGTTGGTAACTACAACCGCCAGGAGAGAGTTTTCCACAAGCGGTTCGTAATACCAACCGCTTTTGAGAGATCTTCCACAAGCAGTTGGTAACACCAACCGCCAGAAAGTGTTCAACCGAAGCGGTTCGGGGAACCGCCAGATACCGACGGGTATCACTCATGGTTGCTTACAGGTTCTAAAACCGCTTCGAAAGCGTTTTGAACTGCTTGTGCATGCCCGATCCACAGCAAGGCAACCTTGCTCCATGATTCACATTTTCAAGAACAGATCGCAATTGGGAAGACGGTGAAACCACAATTATCAAGATCGGTATGATTACATAAAACATGCACCGCATCAATTTATCCTTGTAGGAGAAATTAACCAACATCAAAGAAATGATATCCTCAACAGCATATCTGGACCAATTTACAACAACTAAAGGTTCTAAAAATGGTAAGTTTAAAATGGTTATATGCTGAAGAAAAATAGATACTCCCCTCTGTTCCTCAATTGATGACGATATTCTAGATTTTGCACTACAACCAAGACATGTATACGAAAAACCATATTACACTTCTTCATTAGCTCACTTATTGCTCTTAGATAGTGTGTTACTCCAATACACAGTAATAAATAACATTGGAAATAATGAATAGTAGGGGTATGCAAAGGAAAAAAGGGTTTATAGGTTGCCGCAAAATTGTAGAATGACATGTATTTGGGAACAAAAATTGAAAGCTGGAATGACAAGTATTTGGGAACAGAGGGGGTATATAATTCTTTGCAAGCATCAAAGCAAGCATCAGTAATTTTACAAATTACTAACAAATCCCCAAATTGTGATTTGAATTTGGCAGGTGACAACTAACCTCCACTTCCGCAAGAGACTCAGCCTTCTGCTTCAGATTCAATAGTACAGAATCAGTTCTTACAGAAAGATAATGCATGGAGTGTTGAAAGCGATCTTTGAACTGAACAAACTCAATTACCTGAGCAAAAATAGCACAAAATTATGAGAAAATGACAGCAAATGATTTTCAGGGAGAACGTATAACACCATTACAGGGGTGAAATATCTTGCTTCGATGCAACAGTGACATAGCAAGGCACATGACTAAAAAAACTCCTTTTATAGCAGAATAATAATGTCATGGAACTTTGCCCAATACTAGACAAAGCCAAGCTTGGCGAACGAACAATATGATAATTTAGATATTTAAATGTGGCATCATTTTTAACAATTATGTATTGCAAAGAAGAACTTGAATTCCTATAAATTGTGCTACCCTATCTGATAATGATACATTGAAAGGGTTTCAAAACTAGTATGGAACTTGTTATTGTTAGGTGGTCATTGGTCAAATATCAGTTTAAGCCTTATTCATGGATGCAGATAGTGTAATATCATGTGAACTTCATACAAAAGTTCAACGGCAGATTGTGACTTTGGTTGCCAACCGGCCTTTTTACAAGTTTTTGAGAAATCCATACCACAATTTTGCTTTCTATTTTTATATATTTTCAAACAGCACAGTTCAATAATGTGCTTACTTTTCTTGAAAGAATAAGTGGGAAGTTAGAGTTGTAAAAACTATGTTGACATAAATAAGACTAAGCAAGAACACCATAGAACAAATTCACTAGATTGTCCAGTTTACAGAGGACCTATTCCGCTAGTAACTGGTGGTTTTTTCTAAACCTTGACCATGAACCATGACAGTGGACAGTGGAAATTGTGTGATATAACTCTATCATTAGTAAGCAAACACAGAGATTACAACAGTACTTTCATGTTTACACATGCAAATAAATGAACAGGAAAAGGCTGGTCTTTACCTTTGAGTACGTACAGTGCCTATATGCAAGACAGGTAAGATCAGCAGATTCTTTCAAATGATCATCCATGAATTTCTTGATGCATCACGTCGATATTGTGCCATAAGATTAGACATTTAACATAAGGAAGACTCTAGATGGAAGATATGTGAGTCCAATTATGTTCCTCTTTGAACCCTTCGTAACCATTCTCTGTGGCTTCTAACCGATCATGCCAAGCAACAATCTCTAGTCCGGTCAAACGCTTCGGTGGACCTTTACTAATGGTCATATCTTTACGAAATGCATTTCGTTGGGTCCTAAATAGGTGATTCGATGGTGTGAAGCATCGATGACAATCGATGAAGCAGAATTTACCTCCGTTCTTCAGGCGAAATGCATCAGTGTCATCCATGCATATTGGACAACATAACCGACCATGCGTGCTCCATCCCGAGAACATGCCATATGCAAGAAAATCGTGGATAGACCAAAGGAATGCTGCACGTTGAAATACTCCTTTCTACTATTGTCATATGTCCTGACACCGATCCACAGTTCTTTTAGCTCATCGATCAACGGCTGCATAAACATGTCTATTTGCTTTCCAGGATGATCAGGCCCTGGTATGATAATAGTCGGGAACACATACTGATCTTTCATGCACAATGAGGGTGGAAGATTGTATGGAATTGCAAAAGCGGGCCAACATGAATATGTCACCGTGATTTGTGTTGAAAGGGTGAAACCATCGCCGCCAATCCAATACGTACATTCCGAGGATCGCTAGCAAAATTTTGGTCATACCGATCCAAAGGTTTTCCAAGCCTCACCATCGATGGATGGCCCATGTACCCCTCATTTGTACGGATGCCTTCCTTGTGCCAATTTCATATGCTTCGCAATCGCCTTAGAGAGGTACAACCGTTGGAGCCGTCTTGTGAGAGGCAAATATCGAGTCGCTTGAGGGAACGCTTGTTTTCGCATAATCCCATCTTTGTTGACTACTACGCATATCTAGATTTCTTGCGGCAGGACAACGATCCAACTTCTCGTGCTCCTTCCGTAACAAAATACAATTGTTCACACACACATCAATCTTCCGATATGGCATCCCTAGGCCGGCTAGCGCTTTTAGTAATAGAAATCTTTCGGCAACTTGTGAGGTTTTGGTAAAATGTCAGATATCAAATCAACTAGATCATTGAAATAGTCCACCGAGAAGTTGTACTTCGACCTTATAGCCATCAATCGTGTCACAGTCGCAAGCTGTGTCACGCTCGTGTACTCATGCAAAGGATCTTCAGAAGCTTTCAGAAGACTAAAGAATCTATCTATACCTCTGGTCCGGGCACATCCTCAAACTGCTGAACAAAATCATGCATCATATCATCCAATGCATCAATAGGATCATTAGCTAGCTCACACTCGTTCGGATTGTATGTTTCCCTAGAACGTGGCTCACCACGCTCATACCAAGTTAGATAATCTGGCATGAAACCCCATTTGCAAAGGTGACACTCCATATCTATTTTGTACTGCCAATTAAAATTCTAACACCTACGACAGGGGCACTTCCCCAACCCACCAGAAGGAGAGGAAGAGAAAACAAAATACACAAAAGCCTGTGTGTTCACCATCCACTCTCGTGTGTGCATCCCGGTGTTTTTCCATCCATCGTACATCCATCTTCGATTAAATCTCGCCATTTTTGATGCCGTAACACTACATGGATGATGGTGTAATTTTATAAATATCATTAAAATATCGAGCATACCTAGGATCAAAACATGCGATGAAAATAATCCAACTATCACACTAGGACATAACATAATACAATAGATAATACCATATAGTTTAACAACTAAAACCTAAAAATAGGCTTCGATCAATCTACAGTGTCTGCAAAGCTCAAGACACTTAAGGATGTGGCTATTCTCGCGAAGAATTGCCACATCTAGTAAAATTGTTGTTAAAATTCTAAAAAGTAGTTAAAATACAAGTAGCATTTTCAAAACTAGTATATTGCTTTTGATCCAACATAAAGCAGAGCCTAAGTGGGTTCGCACAAAAAACAGAGCCTCTGAAAAACATGAGTTATCGCAAAGTGCTTAAGAGAGCATGACATGATCAAAAAACAACTCCGGTGGAGGAGATAATCGATATGGCGAGCTATAAATAGATCGCCCTAACTAGACCGACAAAACATGAGGCAATCGAAAAGCACTTAAGCATAGAAATGGTCAAAAGAAACGAAACCAAAGCGGTGATAATAGATTTGTCAAACGAAATCAAGCTCTCTAGTTTGAGATTTGAAGAAATTGTCAAGTCAAGCTCCGGGTAACTATCGAAAATAAATAATTTCATCGCTAGTCAGGAGATCAAGTGAAGGCACCATCGGCACCAATGTGTAGGCAACTCATGTTTCACAGATCCAAATCAATCAAAGGCACATTCTAAAAAATTTCAGTGACTTGTTCTCACTTGCTCGCTCCAAAAGGAGAACTTTCTCGACCGAGTAATTAAATTGATTCTCAAGCTAGGCGGTTTTATGAAGCACAAAAGAGAACTACTTATGAAGGGTACCAAACCAATTCAGCGGGACATTTCATTTCCTCAAAAATAAATTTTGGTGGTTCAACTAATCAAGATCATCAACTTTACATTTTGCAACCATTAGGACAAGCAAGCAAGACAAACTACCCAAATTCAAAGTAACAGGAGATCAAGCAACACATGATCGAGCACTACCTCGGCTCGGCAAGTTAGCGCACGAAGAACATTGGCACTTCAAAAAGTTATAGCTAGTAGTGCTTGCACAACCAATAGATCAGAACCAAACAACTTAGTGCAACTAGAGGAGCAAATGATTCCTCAACAGATTGACGATAGGCAACAAATGAAGCCATCAAGAACGACAGCAACCACAGTGCAATTGGTCAGACCCCAAGCTTTCATTCACAAACTCGAAATTAGCATTCGTAACAAGAAACCGAAGTTTTTGGATGTCTTTGTTGTTATGCTAGGCGATACTATCTCATCGAGTACTAACAACTAGCACATACACTAGTTAGTTAACAAGAATACCGGATCGAAAGGCCGCACGGCGGGGCAGGGAGGCAGGTGTGGGCTGGGGGTGAGGCGGCGCCGCGGAGGCGGGTGAGCGCGACGGCGAGCGGTGGCGGTGGGCGTCACGTGGGTCGGCGGCGCCGGCAGCACGCTGGAGCGGGCGCCGCGTGGGAGATTGCTGCGAGCGAGGGTTTTTTTGGCTTGGCACGGGGGGTTTTTAGGTCTCCGATTATTTCCGACAGCCAAGCCGACGAATGTAAGTACTATTTTCAATGGTCTATAAATGTGCCGATTTAATTTACATATTACTTTCGACGGCTATATTTTGGCCATTTAAATTATTCAGATATTTTCGACTACTGCTTCGGCCCATTTAAAGTATATAGCTATTTTCGACGGCTTAGCTTGGCCGACGAATTTACAAACTTATTTTCGACGGCTTATTTTAGGCCGACGAATCAACCACGTTTTCCTGTAGTGTACAGTAAGGGCCCAGTCGTCTCCTATGAAGATGAAGTTTGGTAGAAGGGAACGTGGAGACAAGGGCAAATCGAAATTGACCACGTCAGCCCGTGACTTTCTGTTTGCCCCATTGGCGCGGCAATTCGAGCTGGGGCAACCTTTCATACCATATGAGCACAAGGAGATGCTTTCATTAGCCTGCGTTAGATTGCAAGAATGGTACATGCAACAAGCCAACAAGCTGGTGGCACAACGAGTAACGAGTATCTCCGTGACCTTCCATGAGGAGTATTTCTTACACTTGTGTTTATATGGCGTCTTCATGGTTGGCTTCACCGACTTGTTCGATCTGTACAACCTCAGAGCGCTCGACGCCTCACTCCTAAGATGCTAGACAATGTAAGTGTGTGCAACCACCGTCTACATTTCTGACACACCGATAAATGTCATATATATCATGCTTGATTTTGATATGTAGATACATGATCTAGGAAGCAATAACAAGGAAAGAACCGATGGGTTTCGCCGACCCACACATAATGTCCAAGCAAACCATGGACGAAAATAAATAATTCGCTCTCTGAGCACGTGGAAAAAGTACTGTTAACTTATTCAACAAAAATTCATACTTGTACCCTACAACCCGGGGTAAGTGCTTCGTCTAGATGCTATACACATTGATTTCTACAATATATCTCACCTCGAAGTTAGGTTCAGTGACCATGACGACATACCTGTGTAGGTTTCACTAGGTTCTACCCGTAATTATGCCGAGACAGAACCGGGTAATTTATCTTGATTCCAGAAAGGGCAGCACCCACAATTTGAAGCCTATCAGAGATTTGCTTGACACGTCGTTTGGTGTCTACAAATCGAGGGGAGGGCTACACAAGAAGGGCCCAACCACTCTAAAGCATGCTTTTGACTTTTCGGTATCCGATAGTATGCAATAATCCTTCACACTCCATTATAATACATTCGAAACTAATTAAACTATTATGTTTTGGCAATGCCACCAGCAACCAATGGGCACTGACCTATGTGGATTCTATGTTTGCCACAACATGGCACTCCTCCTTGGTGCCCAGCCTACCAATGTCCTCTAGGTCTGTCAATCTTGCAACAAATGTCTCCACTTATTAATTTATATACACGCGGGACTTTACTTTTCTCACTGACAGGCTTGGCAATGCACTCAAACTGTATTGGAACATGCTGACTTTTGAAGTATTCGAGGACAGCTCTGTGCCTTCTTGATGCGTGAGGTCTTAAATCCAAAGGGCAGATGCTACTCAGGGCTCAACGAATCATGAGTGGTGAATTTGTTACTTAAAGATTAATTTGTGAACCTTGTGATGTGAATTTGTCATTTCTACTTCTAAATCCAATTGGTTATATTAGTACATATGTCAGTTGATTTGAAATGGATGCGCTGTATGTTGTGTAACATGTGATTGGAGTACATTTTTCAAATTTATGTCATAATAATATGCTGGTCATTATGTGTGTATTGTTATTTGTTTCAGAGGGCGTGGCTAGCCACACTACAAAAAAAAGTGATTTTTAGTGACGGTCCAAACTCGTCATCATTAGTCCCAAAATCGTCATTGTATATTTTTTATGACGAATTTATGACGAAATTCAACTTGTCATGAAAAGTGCGTCATAGAAAGTTTTTAATGACAATTTGCTTATTTTTGTCATAAAAAATCATCTTTTCTGTGATGAATTACATTTTCGTCAGTGAAGAGGTCACTTCTATGATGAATATAACCGTCATTAATAGTACCCAAAACGTCATAAAAAATATCAAATTCGTCATAAAAGAACACTCCGGTTGGCCAAAAATGAGCGTTGACCATTTTATTTATGACGAAATTTTTCATCACAGATTATTGCCACGTGGACATGCATTTTCGTCATTGAACACTCAAGTGCCACGTCAATAACCAAGGTATCAGGTGACGTGGCACGTGTTGTGACACAATTGTTTCGTCACAAATGATTACCACGTGGACATTCATTTTCGTCATGGAACACTCCAATGCCACGTCATCAGCCAGGGTGTGAGATGACGTGACACGTGTTGTGACACCAATGTTTCGTCATCGATGAGTGCCACGTGGACATGCATTTTTATCATTGAACACTCTAGTGCCACGTCAACAGCCACAACACACAATATTTTCAGGAGACCAATCAATACATTGTAGAGAACAACACGAATTATCCACAGATAATAAGCATTCCACTCACTAAATGAAAGATTGAAATGGAAACCACCAGATACCTTTAAAAGACATCACATTTCAACAGAGTGTCACACAAACAAAGGTTACATATACTTCTTTTTTACAGATACTTGACGAGATGCCAAACAATAACCGCGAGAATCACTATTGCGACGACGGATAGTAGTAGGCACATGCATGAGCAGCCACCTTTGGTGCACTTGTTTAGAATTGCAAGCCTATTTTGCACACGCTGAATGAAAAGGGCTCGTATCAGTGGTCCATTCATGTAAGCATGAAACAATTAATATTAAGCACTAGTAAAAAATCTTAGTGGTTAAGAAATAGTTTGGATCTAGGAGAAGGATAAAAGACTTAACCTGAAGACGGAGTTTGTAACATCAATATGATCTTCTAAATCATCCTGCAAACATGGAGAGAACAATCATCATCCATATTTACAAACAAAAAATGCATATGGCTCTTTTAGGGGCACTAACAATCAATCTTGTATGCAGAGTAAGTTCTTCATTGACTGGGTATAAGTAAACAAGTTCATACAAAAAAAAGCAGGTATTGTGCTTTCTTCATCATTGTTTACCACTTGTTTCACAAAAAGGTAATGATGTAGGTAATGCACTATAGAATACAAAAGTCAAGATGTAACACATTGTGCATAAGTCTGTGACAAATTTTGTTTGATTTTTCAAGTACTATTTTATCAAGCTTATTACCTACATAAGACCATTTAAGTAGAAATACTTATATTGGTAAGAAAATCTAAAAAACTAACCCGGCAACATGTCTGCAATAACCCAAGATTTAATCTTGATTTCACCTAATGGATTAATGCTTCACCTGTCTTAGCTGGGGAAACAACTAGGTTGTAGCTCGAGTGCTCCCTTGCATGGTTGTCAAGTCCTTTTCTTTATTTCAGAACACTGTTTTGCTCTCATGACCAAGTTGGCAGTGCTACCGTATCTCTATAAAAACTATCTTCAGCAGAGAAGTTCGTAAACTTGTTACAATCAGTTATTCATAAGAAAACAATCTTTGAACTAGTGCCAACATACAATCTGTTGGTTTGTCACAGGCTTAAAGAAATATTGCCAAGTTACCAAGAAACTTAGAAATCTAGAAGAGTCGTGATGAGCATTATAGAGATGTGAAATTGATGTGCCAAGGCCTATCTTAGTGTTACTGGCCTCAGTTTAGCTATTACTACTTAGAACATTCACAACATTTTATAAACTTGACAATAGAAACTGATATGCAAATCGAAATTATTAGAATTTTAAGGAGACATTGTTGTCCTTCCTTGTTACACACATATCTAAAAATAAAACATAGTTAGGCTATCTATATATAAAACAGGATTCCACTTGAGAAGTTAGATCTATGTAGTGTCGTGATTACTTTCCATCGGTAATTGCATGGAGAAAGCAATGGCGTTTTATTCCATGAATTGCTTTACAAAGACATAAATACTAAATTGAGCAGGTAAGATAATCAACAAGTTTCAAGTGGAGAACTAAATATGTTCAAAGGATATTTGATGTTTGTTTGTCGCCAAGAAAAAAGGTCAAGTGTCGATCAAGAATCGCTTCATTTTTCTTGCCCAGATCCACCATTTTGTCAATATGTCTTAACAATTTTCAAGATCACAAGTGTAAACCATACAATTTTCATAGTGCACTTTTATGTAGGTTTGTTCCTCGCATCATTGATTATAAATTTAGGGCTGGTAGCAAGGGAATATTTTCATGGCAATACTCTATGAGTGACAATTATTATATGCTAACTCACAATTTGCAAGTAATGGTCATGACAAACCCTAAGAATGACTCGACATGCCCGGGTTTATATTTAACAAACTATCAAGTACATAAATCAACACCCTAGAAAATCAAAATGAACATTTGTGATGTAATTCAGATAGTCAACTTGTAAGGATGTTAATAGCTTGGTTTTGTCTTCCACAGGTTTAATAGCTTGGTTTTGTTTTCTACAAAGTTAGCAATCCTACAATAAAATATCATCTCCATTGTCGCATTCCACTCAAAGATCTCTTGCAAACCATCTATATTATTGTAGATCATGTGTAACCTAAAAGCCAAATTCTAACATGTTCTCAAAATTAAATTTCCATGAAGAACTTTACTAAACCAAGGAGGCAAGGGCACTCATCATCACAACAAAAAATAACTAAAGTACTAAACCATGAGCATTCACCTCATACACTTCATCACCACATTGTGCTTGCAGCTATTCAGAATTCCAACTCCTCCATAGCAAACATTTGTTTAAATGTATCTCAATTGTCTACAAGTTAGCATTCCAACAATATAATATCATCTCAATTGTTACATTGCAGCAATCTAGCTACAGCATTTCCCTTGCAAAATATCTCTATAATTGCAGATTCTATATAACCTAAAAGGCCAAATTTCAAAGATTTTCCGAAAACTAAATTCCATGAGGCAAATGATAAACCAAGGAAGACTCATCCTCACAATGGAAAGATAACATGAGCATTCAACTCTCTTACACTAACATACCTCATCTACCATGTTGTACTTGTAAGCAATTCAGGAATTCCATCTCCCACAAACAAACATGTATACATGTGTATCGGTGCCTCCACAATACACTGCAGTCTCAATTTTTAAAGTACTCTCATATTCTCATGTCCATGCGGATGCAACCTACCATGTACCAAGAATTTTACACTAAAAATCAATAATAGCGATTGTAACACTGGACATTCTAAACACTTAATGGTCCATTAGGGAACAAACTATCGTTTGCCTCGAGGAGTGAACAGGAAATAAAAACAATATAACAGTGGGGTTGCGCAAGAGCTCAGACCGCAAAGCATCCTCACGATCATAACTCAGTTCGATAATTTCTATAGTCTTCAACTTAATCTCCCGCATCGATCCTCAGAACCGTGATCTTCGCCACGGATCCCCGCATGTCCATCCCGTCCCCAACATCCGCCACAGCACACATCGATGGCATGTTCTCCTACAAAACAGAGCCGTAAAACCTACTGAAATTTCCAACACACATGGGCGCAGCCCCTAATGACTCAAACGACGACGCGACAACCATAGAAAGAAGTCTCCGGCATGGCATGGCGTACCTAGTCGTAGTTGGCGAGGGTGGTGAGGAGCTCATTCTGTTGGCCTCGCCAAGGGATTGTCCTCCCCGCCATCTATCGCTCTCGATGCTCGGAGGATGAACCCTAGGTTATCCTCCAACTCGAACTCGCCCATCTTCTCCCACTCTCCGATCACGACCCAACAATCACCCCGCAAATTGAAACACGCCACCGATCAAAAGCTCGCCCTAACAACAACCCCTCGAATCCACGCAAAAACACTCAAAATCGGGCCACGGATTCGGAAGGGGGCCTAGAACAACCCCAAAATCACCGAATCTAGACCAATTCCTCCAAATACTCGCCCGATTAGTCGTGTTCGAGGTGAATTTGTGGAGGCGAGCACAAAAGCGTGGGGAATTTGAGGGGGGAAATCTAAAGGCGGTGACGCGGAAGTGGAGCCGTGAAGGAAACAAAACACCTACAGCGCGTGACGATTTTATGCATGGATGGATGGGGCACCGACTGAGTCGGGAAATGGTGGGCCATGCTGTTAGTGGCTCGTGGGGTGGTGTAACCTAAGCAGCGCCGGTGCCGTCCGCGTGGATCAGGTGTAACATCAGGGGTCTGATCCACTGGCCAGCTTAAGCACGTCACGGAGAAATCGACCGATTAAGGGTGCGTTTGGTTGGGTGTACGAGGGTGAACCGAATTGTTTTGTACAGGATTTGGTTTTGTCTTTGTGTTTGGTTGGCTGAACGGAACCATTTGGTACAGGATAAGTTGGTACAAATTCTTAGAATATTTCAAAAAGATGCTGCACCATCCCGTACAGGAAATTTTGTCGAACCAATCGGTCCAAGACAGGATCGTTCACTTGCACCATCCCTCAAACCAACCCCATCCCTCAATCCAATCTCATCCCTTCAACCAAACATCATCTCGTACCATTCTGTATCATTTCATCCAAACAACCAAACAAAATCTTGTATCATTCCATTCAAGCAACCAAACATTTTCTCTGTACCATCTCATCCATGATCATCCTATCCATCTTATACCATTCTATTCTATTCTTCCTCGTACACACAACCAAACGCACCCTAAGGGAACGGAGCCATGTCGTAGGAGTAGAGAACTTCTCGGAGTCTTGAAGCACACGATTGAGATAATTACAAATCAATTTTTTTATAGTAACACTTATAGATAGGATTACACTGTTAAGTCCATTTAACTCTATTTTCATTTCACTTTACAAACGGATAAATCGAGAATATTTTGAATTAATCTCCTATATAAGATTCAATTTGAGTAACACAAGTTATTTTTAGCATTGGCATTCATCCAAAGTGAACTCAATAGGAAATCGGCAAGAAAGAAGCAATTGTATTCAGATATAAGACAATTAAAATTAGTTACATGCAAGGGACAATGTGGAAGCCACCAATCATATAAAAGGATTCCAACGAAGCCTTGCACTACATCACATGCATCTACCAACCAATCCAGACCTGAACCCTAATCAGCTGACCATGAAAGGATATAAGCAAGAACTAACAGCGTGTAAGGTGTAACCCAAATTTGGGCCTATAAGGCCAAGAGGGACAACAAGGCCACCTCGGATAAGGGGCCCTCTAGATATAACCTCTCGATAGGGCATACCTCCGTGACGAAAAAGCATATCGTCACAATACAAACATATGTTTGACGTCAGTCCAAAACAAACAACCATTCATTTTCTATGACGATTTGTATTATGATTTCATGACGAAATTTTATGTTTTGTCACAAAAGCACATGGGGCGACGACGCCTGATATAATTAATGACGAACATAAACAAGTCGTCACAGAAAATAGATTTTTCATGACAAAAATTGACAACATCACGACGTTTTCGTCACAGATAATCACTTTTCTTATAGTGCCATTCCTGAGGCTAGCCAATAAATTAAAATTTAATAAAAAATAGAAAATCAACATCACAGACGGTTCTAACAAATAACCATCTGTGAAGAGGCCAGATCACGAGCAGTTCGAATTGAATCATGCAGAAGAGGCCGAGATCACAGACAATTTCAATTGAAACCATCTGTAATCTCGGCCTCTTCACAGACAGTTCCAATTCAAAATCATCTAGGATAAGCCCATCATCATAGACGATTCTTAGTTACAACTGTCTGGGACAAGCCATTATCACATACGGTTCTTTATTAGAACCGTCTGTGATGATGACGCATCATAGATGGGTCTAATTTGGAATCGTCTATGATGATATTTTTCACAAACGGTTGGAAAACCGTCTGCAATGACTCTGTGTCATCACTGACACTTGCTTACAGACGGTTCACAAAATCGTATGTGATGTGGTTTACGAACCATCTGTGATGACCTATTCTGTAGTAGTGATTGGTGGGAGCTTGCTTTGAAGCATTTAATAAACACTACAGGAAAAAACAGTAATTTCGATAGCCAAAGCCGTCCACCCTAGAGACAAAGCCGTCCACCCTAGGTAGGATCAACAGCTGGCCGTCCACCTTAAGCCGCCGAAAGTAAGTGGTCGACCATAATATTAAATTCGACGGCCGGGCTGTCCACCCTATTAGGGTCGACAGCCAAATATAGGTTGTCCACTCTAGACTAGCTAAGATCGATGGGCAAAAGCAGCTGTCCACTCTAGACTAGGGTGGACATCCTTTTATGTTGTCGACCATAATAATGTTATGGTGGACGGCCTTTTCCACGTGGTCGTTTAACCCTAATACTTATGGTGGATGGCCTTTTCCACGTGGTCGTCGACCCTAAGACTTAGGGTGGACAGCCACGTGAAAAATGCCGCCCACCCTAATTAATCGGCATTAAAAAAACAATGCCCGATCCGGTGAAAAATGTCCTCAACAAGGCATCACTCAAGCAAATGTTATTAGCAAATAACAAAGCACATAGTCACTAATTTACAGCAAAGTTTGTTAAAAGATCTCCCCATCCTTTTTAGTAGTGTTAAAATCACAAGCTAAATTATTAATCTTAATAAAGATCTAGCCCTAAGAAGCTAACTTCCCAAATATTTTTGTCACCTCCCATTCTTATGTCAAAGACAAAACATGTCAATACAAAGAGCTTCTAAAATAGCTCTCCTTCGTCACAAAATTCAAAAATCAAACTCTCCTGTCACCGCAACATCATAGAAACAAGATGTAGTATTCATCTTTTCATAGAAACAGAGTAATTATTTATATTACTCCAATTATGCAGCCAAGTAGATAGAAATTACACTCTCATGCCTTCTTTTCAAAATTTGTAAATCCTCAAAGGAAGAACTGAACAAGTATTTATCCCAATTCATGCAAAAAAGTTTGTATCCTAACTATCCAATTGTTCAACCATGTTTATATCACAAGATGTCAAAAGCTAGGGTTCAACAAATATATGTTCACAAATTTGACCAAAAGATTACGTAACCCACCTTTTGAATAGAACATCTCGCCATTCAAATGCATGATTCCATCCTTCAAAGTGCACTTCAATGATTCTTTGTCCTCGCCACCTATGTAAACCAAAGGAAGAGGACATAAGACCTGTGAGACTGAAACTAGAGGTAAATTAAATTCGCCAAACCAATATTATCTTAAACAAAAAGGAAGCATTATTACTTTGTCAAACTTAGCATTTTGTGATTAGCTTTCTTCTCTTCAAATCATCTATCACTTCATCGAGACTGACCTACATAAACAATGCTTTTCTTAAAACCAAATGGTAAGTAATCCACAAGATCCATAATATTTAGTAAATTATGGGATGAATGATGAGCGACAAGCGGGACAAACCTCTCCATTCTCTAGCCTTTTAAGTCGCTCTTCCAACTCATCCTTGATGTCCTCAACTTTGAATAAAACAGAGCAAAATGTTAGATGTCATGCACTCATGCCTAGTGATAAAAGTGAAACACATGTAAAAGCGCCCCAATTGACACACACGGTGGTGGGGGGCGGTCCTGGGCGGCGACGGGTGGTGGGGGCGGCGGTCTCGGGAGGCGGCGGCACTCGTGGGGGCGGCCCTCGGGAGGCGGTGGCACTCCGGGAGGCGGCAAGGAGGAGGCGGGCGAGGAGGCGGCGGTCGGCCACCGGCGGCGGAGGAGGAGGCGATGGACGAGGAGGAGGCGACGGGCGGAGGAGCACAAGGATTGAAACGCCGAGCAAAATCAATCGAATGGGGATTGAGTTCTCGGGCGAGGTATTAAATGCCAATTAGGGTCGATACCAGATAAGCCGTCGACCATAAACTATGGTGGACAAAGATAAATAAATGCCGTTAACCCTAATTTCCAACAGTTCCCCAAATCCATGGCGGATAGATGGCACACTTTTTTCACGCTTAGGGTAGACGGTCGTTCTTTCGGCCGTCGACCTTAATGTAGTTTTAATTATTGTGGTGTTTTGGCCGTCTACCATATTTATGGCCGTGGAGACTAAATACTTTTCCTGTAGTGAAATATGCTCCTACGTGAGAGGCAAAAATCAATATAGTATGAATCTATGATACTCTCTTGGATTGAGTTGTGTAGAGTCGCAACTAGTTTTCTATCAATTAGGAATTCAAACTATGGATTTCATGATTAGTTTTGTCATAATAGGAAAATTTGTACCGCGATGGTGTAAATTCCATAATCAGTTCCATCTCATTAGGAGAACATGCACTACGATCATTTCAATCTATAGAAGGTCTCACTTCAATGGGAAAATCTGTTCCACATGTTTTGAAGAATATTCTCACAGGGCAAGATCAAATTGCTCGTAAGTTGTAGCATGTTGTCGGTGATGTATGGAGTTGACAGTCGATAGCCAGAGGCAAAAGAAATTGTTGTTTTCTTTTGATCTTGTGTGATTTTCATTGTGGTGTTGTGTGTCGTCGCGTGCATGTGCACCAAGCGAGGACTGCGTGTGCATATGCGCTCCTTATTTTCTTTGTATCCTGCTACTTGTTGGCGTCACCATCGTTGCTGGTAGCAGATGGGTTCCCCATGGAACCACTGTCTTTGTGTCTTAGCCCGCTCATCCACGTGTCACTCACTAGCGGCCTTCATGTGCATGTCCGTGGCGATTTAGGGTGTGTTTGGTTACCTGCATGGTGCCTGAATCACATGAGTGATGCAGCTGTATCTGTTAGACACGTATTTGGTTTCCTGTTCATCCAGGTCAGGTGGATATAATTGCACCCACTCATGCAGGATGGAGGAAACATAGAAATTGGGCTCTCTCTAATGCAGGCCCGTGAGATGCATAAACAAGCAACCAAACAAATCAACTTGCATCCACTCATACAGGCCAAGGCTAACCTGGATGGCTTATACGGAACATGCTAGGATGGTGCAGATAACCAAACACACCCTTATTGCCTCCGTGTGTGACTCTGCCTCCCTCTCTGCTGAAGGCTGTGGGCTATTATGGGCACTCCTATCACCAAATCCTACCCATCCTTAAACTATCACCTGATCCTGATCTAATGGAGCCTAGGCACTCAAAATCCATGGTCCATGGAGAACCGTGTCTAGCCACCGAGACAAGTCAAAAGATCATCTGTTGGGTCCACACACTAACAACACGTGGACAAAGGATAGGAAAATATAAATAGCCCTCACTTCAGCTTAATAAGCAGAGCATGCTTTGAACACTTGAACTCTCTTTTTACCTTTTGGAACATAACCACAACATATGGCGCTATCCGTAGAGAGCGACAAGATCGAAGTTCAACATTGCTCACTCATCATGGCCCCGAAGCAAAAGGCCGCGGTAGCATCAAGCGAGAAGATGAAAGAAATTACTAGCTAAGCCGACATCGAAGCCTTGGCCAGCATGAAAGCAAGTGGGAACCGAGCCCATACATCGAAGATGGAGATATGGCTCATCCAGAGGGTGCACCACCTACTTGGCTTGCTAAGGCTAAGAAGAACCTTGGTGTGACAGTTGCTGGGATGGTATCTGGAGCGTTTGCCCCTCCACTGCACCTTGATGTCATGCGACAGGAGATAGCTGACATACGGCGAGCGGTGTCAGAGATTAGAGACCTCAACGTACACCAAGCCTCGTCAAGGCCCCAGCCAAGTAGGTGTACATCGGACGAAATTGAACTCGGCCATCCAAGGGCTCAAAATCCAAGGGAAGGCAAAGCCCATAGAGGGGCGATTCAACTCTCAGGCATAGCCGCTGAGGCTAGATATATAGAGTTGCCCCTTAGTACGGGACTATAGCAGAGCTCGTCACCAAAAGTCTTGAAGATGTTGGCCATAGGAATATACCAGGGGGACACGGACGCCGGCAAGTTTCTCAGAGTGTATGACATAGCTATTGAGGCTGCTGGACGAGACAACTCAATGAAGGCAAAATGATGGCCCCTTGCTTTTGCAAGGCATAGCCCTGTCGTGGTTCCTCACCCTTCCAGCAGTGTCCATTGATGCTTGGGAGCAAGTCAAGGACTTGATGGGTAACAATTTTCAAGGCAATTACTTGGAGCCAGTTGATGCAAATTGACTATTTTCTTTCAAGCAAGGACCTACAGAAACTCTTTGTGAATTCTTTAAACACTTAATGGAAGTTCGGTGCCAAGTAAAATATGGTAATGAAACCACTATTATTAATTCCACTATGAGAGGTATGCTAAAGGGACCCTCACGGAATACAATGCAAGAAAGGCAATCATAACGGTTGAAAAGCTTTTTGACAAAATATAGGAATACGCTTGTGCAGAAGAGGATTTGGCTAGGAGAGATATGGAAGCCTCCGCTTCCGGGGTGTTGTCGGCCTATAGGCCACGAAGGGATCATAGGGGCCACCATATCCTGAACATGGATTATGCAAAAACTGAGAGTCAAAGGTCAGAAGCTAGAGGACGAAGCAAAGCTTGAAATTGGGGCCGGGGAGGGGGCCAAAACTGATATGAATCCTAGTGTGAATTTCATGGGACCATAGGTCACTCCACCCGCGAGTCCCACCCCATCACTACGCTGCATGAAAACGTGAACCAAGAGTGCAGGAATGACAACCATCTTGCCACCGCCTCTGTTGCAGGTGGCCACGACATTACTTGCCCCTCAGATAGTACTATCCATCGAAGCCCCTATCAATGACCACTATGTCACACAATTAACCCCATCATGGGAGGGTCATCACTCAACTTCGCCTCTGAGAGGCAACACCGAGCCTACATGAGAAGGGTGAACCTCCTGTTCGCTTACCTTGCTTCCCCATCAAGATCCCCTCATCATTTCGGCCAATGTTGCCAGTTTTGAAGTCCGCAGAGTTTTGATGAATGGTGGGAGCACGGCCGACCTGTTATTTCCAACCGTGTTCGACCAAATGGGAATCTCCAAGGACACCTTGGCTCATCATGCATTCCACTTCAAGGTTTCAAAGGTTGCCTAATTCATGCCTTTAGTCAGGTTTCCCAAGAAGTCACACATGGGAATGGACAAGGGTCACACACCGAGATGATCACCTTTAACATTGTGGACCTCCCATACCCCTACAATGCCATCCTTGGAATGACAACTTTAAATGCCTTTGGGGCGATCCCTCATTACAACTACTTATGTATGAAGATGCCAAGCCCAGCGGCGGTTAGCATGATACGTGGAGATCAAATGCAGCCTGACAAATTAAAGTCGAAGTACACAAAGCTTCTTCTGCGCCCACCTGGGCTTCACAAATCTAAATAAAGCATGCTCAAAGGACAACTTCACCCTTCTGAGGATAGATCAAATGGTAAGTTGTTAAATGATGAGTTTTCTAGGCGCTTACTTCAGATACCATTAGATTTGGATTGGCAAGGAAGATGAGGAAAAACAAGGTTCATAATGCCATCGGGAAAGTTTTGCTTCATCAGAATGCCCTTCGACTTAAAAAATGCGGGAGCAATCTTCACACGATTGAATTGTCAAGTGCTCACTATCTAGCTAGGTAGGAAAAGTTTACTCGAGACCACACACCTCGATGACTTGCAGGAGATCTTAGCTCACCTCTGCCAGGCTGGCATAAAACTCAACAGTGGCAAGTGCAACTTCAGGGCTGAAGATGAAAAGCTACTTGGATTTCTAGTATCCAAAAGAGGAATCGAAGCCAACCCTGACAAAATGGAGGCCATAATCAACATGGAAGTTCCAAAGAATGTCAAGGAGGTCCAAAAACTTACCAGATGTCTTGCGACACTCAATCATTTCTTGTCGTACTTGGTGGAAAGAGGCCTACCATTCTTCAAAGCCTTGCCAGGCTCGGACACATTCGAATGGATGCCATGATGCCACACTGCTTTTTCAAGAGCTCAAGAAATTCATCGCTCATCTTCCAAAGTTGGTATGCGCAAAGCATGGTTCACCTGATGAGGAAATCCTTTCCACTGATACAACCATATCTACTGCTCCTCAACTGGATATACAAGGACCGATTACTAGAGCACGTGCTCGTCAACTCAATTATCAGGTAAAGTCATTTTTAAGCACATCTAATTACACTTTTGACAATAATCCACTACTTAATTCGTGTGATGTGTTTATACTTATGAATTATGGTTTGGATTTGCAAGGATGCATATCTACGTCAAGCAAAGTCGGAGATCAAGTGTGCCACGTTTTGAAGCCTAATTCAGCCTCCGGATACCAGCTTGAAGTAAAACAAGCATAACTTTTGTATACAACATCTTATTGGTGATTTCTTGCACTTGATGAAAAGCTTACTTCGAGATCTTTCTAATGGATTTGACCCCACCTAAAAATTCCTTCGGAGTACCCCGTAATCACCAAAACAATTTGGGTCAACTTTCCAGTCTGAGTCAAACTAGGGCCTTGGGTTTTGTATGAGTCCTATTCGGCCACTCCTTTTGTGCTAGCTGAATCCTTCTTCTCTTTTACCTATATATATCGTGGGAGTACCTCAAAATTACTTAGGTTTTCTTTAGTCATAGTTTTCCTTGGTGAAACTATTAGATATTCTCTTATTTGGCTAGATCAACAGCAATACCATGCTTTGGAATCCAACATTAATACTTCAATTATATTTTCAATTTCATGTTTCTTTTGCTTTCTTCTTGCTTGTTCTTTTTTAAAGTGGACTTGCATAGTGGTTACCACCAAATTAGAATGAAACTTGGAGATCAATGGAAAACTGCATTTAAAACTAAGTTCAGGCTATATGAGTGGTTAGTGATGCCTTTCGGTTTAACTAATGCACCTAGTGCTTTCATGAATTAATGAACAAAGTTTTACGTGTTTTCATTGGTAAATTTGTGGTGATTTACTTTGATGATATATTAATTACAGCAAGTCACTTGATGAACATCTTGAACACTTACATGCTGTTTTTAATACTCTACGTGATGCACATTTATTTGATAACCTTGAGAAGTGCACCTTTTACACTGATCGAGTATCATTTCTTTGCTATGTTGTTACTCCACATGGAATTGAAGTTGATCATACCAAGATCGAAGATATACAGAGTTGGCTGACTCCTAACACAATTACCCAAGTGCGAAGTTTTCTTGGACTTACTGGATTCTATCGACACTTTTTCAATGATTTCAGTACCATTGCTGCACCCATAAATGAAATTACTAAGAAAGGAGTTTCATTTTTACTCAAGAACAATCATTTAACCTTCTGAAAAAGAAGCTCACAAATACACCATTGCTCCAACTTCTTGATTTCAGTAAGACTTTTGAACTTGAGTGTGATGCTAGTGGAGTTGGAATTGGTAGTGTATTGATACGAGAAAGTAAACCTGTTGCTTATTTTAGTGAGAAATTGAGTGGGTCTAGTCTACATTATTCTACTTATTATAAAGAATTATATGCTTCAGTTCGAACTTTAGAAACATGGCAACATTATTTATGTCCAAAGAATTTGTCATACAATCTGATCATGAATCTTTGAAACATATTAGAAGCCAAAGTAAATTGAACTGTAGACATGTAAAATGGGTTGAATTTATTGAATCTTTTCTTGTGTCATTAAACACAAGAAAGGGAAGGAAAATGTTATTGTTGATGCATTGTCTAGGTGATATACTATGCTATCTCAACTTGACTTCAGGATCATTAGACTAGAGGCTATTAAAGAGCAATATGTGCATGATGTTGAAATTAAAGATACGTTGTTGAATTGTAAAGAGGGAAAGAGCTGGAATAAATTTGTGATTAATGATGGATTTGTGTTTCGTGCTAACAAGCTATGCATTCTAGCTAGCTCCGTTCGTCTTTTATTGTTATAGGTGTAACATTTCGTGATCTTCTCCAAGTCTTGCAATTTTTAGTCTTGTGTGGGAGTGAATCACCCACCCTATTTTTTTCCTCTCACCCCAACCTCCCAATCGGCCCCCCACTCGTCTTTCTTTGTTTCTTGTCAAGCCGGTTGCCTCCCTCCTCTCTTTCTTCTCCAAACGATAGCCTCGTTCCTCTCCTTCGGTTTCTTCTTGTTCAAAGCAGCCTCTTCCTCTTTTTTTTCATGTCCAGCAGCAGCAGGGCCTTGGAGATCTCCTCCTCCTCCCCAATCTTGGCTGGCGCTCCTTGCTCCCTCCCTCAAGCCAGCGCCTCCCTCCTCTTGCAGTCGTCAGCAGCAGCAGCCTCCCTCCTCCTTTTTCCCCCTTCTTGGCTTGGAGGTAACCCTTGGAAATCTTTCTTGTGCTCATCCATGGAGGTCCTAGACTGGTTAGAAGTGGTTCTAGAGTTCTTAGGTCTGAAATTTTTGGAGGGAAACTAGCTAAATGTTGGAGGGAACCTTTGCTGCTTTTCGAGCTGAAAACTGTCTATTTTTGCGGCTCGGTTTTGGGGTAGTTAGAGGGACCTAATGCTTATTTGGCTTTAGAGAATATTGTAGATTATCCTTTCCCCTGTAATTTGAGTACAAGAACACTAAAATCCGTTAAGCCAAGTAAAAGTTATCAGCTTTTTACTGCATGCTGCTCAGTTTGTGTGGGTAAAGGGGGCTGGAATGTTCAACTGAAGTTTTGAGCTAGTTGCAGGCCGAGTTAGCTTTTCCATTTGCCTAGAGAAAGCTAGGAAATTTTCTGTAGATTAATAAAATATATTTGTTTGGACGATTTGGACTCTAGAATCAAAAGTTATGTTGAGTTGAAGTTGCTGTCCAGAACTAAAGCTCTGCTGAAAGTTCATAGTTTGGTACTAAATTTCAGATTGCAATTTTAGGACTCTAATTTCAGTTTCAGAGTAATTGGATGTGGGGTAACTTTAGATTATCCTCTTGTGGTCGTTTAGAGTACAAGAACTGTTGGTGATATGCCCTAGAGGCGATCATGTGAGATGATTGTATCATACGTCTATGTTCATGTACTTATCAGTTCCATGAATAAATGTCACTCCTTTGTTCATTGAGTATGACTTAATTGTGAAACACATTGGTTATATGATATTATTCTAAACGATCCCTGGTCACATATCATTATGTAGGACAATAGTGATCTGACCAGCACATGTATTGATCGATGGTAATGTTTCACATACCATAGATATGGAGATATCAAATCAATAATGTGGGCACATGTTAGAGAACATAGGGTTGGATAGACCCGCCCAAGACACCGATGAGATTGTTATCTTAGAAGTGCCATCGTGGTGTAGTCTTGAGTGGTATACCTATATGATCCTTTGACATGAGATTCTTATTGATTCTCAAAGATATGTAATTGTATACTTTGGGGCTATCAAACGCTTCTCCGTAGCAGGGGAGTTATAAAGGTAGCTTACGGGTATACATCGAAGATCGAAAAGCTGTGTTGGAACAATTGATGTTGGGTTGTTATCAAAAAACCTGACGAGGGGTCACGCAGAAGATGGCGCTTCCAACATTGAACCCCTTTGGCGAGACTAACGCCGCGTCAAATTCGGTAAGTCGATATCTCCCGGCTCAAGCCGAATTGTCTGTTATGATTGAGCAATTTGTGCATCATGCTTTAATCAATCAATCATCGGCTTTGGTCACGACCTTAAAACCGATGATAGAGAATAGTGTAAAGATGATTGCACAGGAGTTGGCAACGTCTGGAGGATTGCTGGATCCATTGCAGCCACTCCCAACATATCCCGTGTACTCTGTGGCACCGAACACTAACATGATCAAAGCGTCGGCACCTGCGCCCTCGCTAATGCCGACCCAACCCACCGTGTTAGCACCAACAAATCCTTGCCCAAACCCAGTTGCTCATTACCATGCATACACTGATGCTGCAAAGATAGATCCATCAGCGTCAGCAACTTTCTACGCCCAGTCGGCTTCTCAGCCGATTGAGTTAGACAGAAATTGTAAATCCCAGGGACCATTCCAAGTTAGAAATCTGGCTCCATATAAAGTAGTTACATACACAGAGTCGTTTGTTCCATTGCCTGAGGTTCCGGCTGCCAGAGTAGATGGGTACGAATCGTGGCAACAACAGTACCCGTCGGCTAGGGCAAGCCGACCAGCCGAGTTTGCACTTGGGGGGCAGGACGCTGTTCATCACAATTGGCCAAACCCTGGTGCTCCATCGGCCAATAACATCAATTGGGCTGATCAGATTTCTATGGTCTTGAGAGATCAATTTGGCTTACAGCCCAAAGGGAAAACAATCGGCTATAGAAAGCCATACCTAGATTATATTGACCACATGCCATATCCCTATAACTTTAGGATTCTAGATTTTGCAAAGTTTTCAGGGGATGATTCGGTCACCACTTTAGAACATGTTGGACGATTTATCGCCCAGTGTGGTGAAGCAGCTCTGTCTGATGGGTTGAAAATTAGACTTTTTCCCTTGTCTTTATTAGGGACTACTTTTACATGGTTCACCAATCTGCCTCCAAATTCGATCCATTTTTAGAACGATTTAGAAAGCCGATTTTATGAATACTTTTTCTCTGGCAGTTTAGAATTGAGAATTTTCGATCTAAGTGCTGTCCGACAAAAACTTGGTGAATCAGCTTCTGTTTATATCAGAAGATTCAGAGAAGTACGAAATCGATGCTTTAGCGTAGTATTGCTGATAATTAATTAGCCGATTTAGCATTTCAAGGTTTAATTCCCCCACTCAAAGAAAAACTTGCTGGGCAAGAATTTACTGATCTAAGTCATTTGCTTCATCGTGTATCGGCACAGGAAAGCCGATATTTGAGTAAAGAATTCAAAGATAAAATTAGGATAAATGGCAAGGATAAAGCCAAGGTGAACATGGTTGATTGCAGTTCAAGCGAAAATTCTGAGGATGAAGCAGATGTAAATATAGCCAAATGGATAAAAGGTTCCAAGAAACAGCTTATTTGTTCATGGCTTAAGCCGACGAGGAGCAAGTCAGAGGTCAAGTATGCTTTCGACGTATCCAAATGTCACCGCATATTTGATATGTTGTTACAAGAAAAATTGATACGATTGCCGGAAGGACATACTATACCATCAGCCGACGAAATAAAAAAACAACGATACTGTAAGTGGCATCATTCCTTTTCCCATAATACTAACGATTGCAATATCTTTCAGCAACAGATACAGGCTGTGGGGAACCGTCCCCGGGACTCCACTGATTCACCCAAATGCGCGTTACATCTCAAGTGAATCAAGGGAACCTCGGGCGTTCCACGATTATACCCATGTTGGTCCCAGGATAGTTCGCCAACACGAGCATTCTCATCCAACAGTTGACATCACAACACATACATAATTATCGGAAGCGTAAATATCATTACATTCCAAAAGTAGGACTGCTGTCCATAACGACATATTTAAAGTGATTACATCAAGTAGCAGCGGAAAACATAAGATAAACAGCAAAAGGGCCAGCATGGCATGCCCCCAAACCCTCAGGCAACCAACTGGGGCAAGAACAGCGACTAAACGTTAGAATTGTAAATCGCCCTATAAAAGTCCCGGCGAAGGCCTCATCCTCACCTGCAGTAAGTGGACAATCCAGTTGAGTACAAAGAGTGTACTCGCACAATAGTATACATTACATGCTGATTTCTAGCTACATGTGGTTGCTACATCAAGGAAGGCAAAATGGCAATTTCAGCATAAAGCAATATTTGGGATAAATCGTAAACATGTATAGATTGAAAGACGGCATTTGGTAAATATTTGCAAAATCTAATACATAATATAACATCCTCATAAACACATTCATATCATGCCTTCAAGCATACTCCGAACCATGAGTTCCATCGCTCATGTTCGATTACTCACACAAGTACTCCAATACTTGTGTCTCTATTCCCACTCCCATTCCATTCTTACCAAGTCCTTAATACTCGCCCGGATCGACAATTCAAGCGACGTCCCCAACCATGGACGCGCTATTCAATAGTTTAAACTCTGCAGAGGTACGACTTTACCCACACGACACGTCACACTCGTGAGCCAAGCTATTAACACATTTCCTTAGATGTGTCGGCCGAGGTGAACGTGACAAACTATTTTCCAGTATGCATGGTAGTGCGTATAAACCACCCGGATGACTGTGACCCTTGATCCCGTGCTCAAAGGCTCCAAGGTGTGTGGATCAAGGAGTACACCGTTGTTGGACATCCCCAACTCAACAAAGTTCGAGGGACTCGAGGATGCTTCTGGACACTCCACTAAGCTCGAGAAGTTCCGGTGGACATTCCTTAACACTCTGCAAAGCTTAAGGAATTCCGAGTGCACATGGTTTACACACCCTAGTCATACACAAGTACTTGGTTACGCCGGTCCCATAAACGGCGTGTGGTTCGCACGATAGTTACTCAAAAAGACGTCACCAGGATTCAATCCTTAAGGTCCTTAGCCAACATCTCTAATCATTGAACATCATTTGAAACCATCATCATCATAATAATTCTCAATCATGGTGACCAATGGACTAAGTCCATCTATCGCGGTTTCTAACGATATTCTAAGCATGGATAAGCAATTCGTATGAACCCATATACAATAATAATAAACCAACCACGTAGGGCGACAATGGAACATGGAAAGAACATGATAAGGGAATAACATCACAATATGGTAATAGCTAAGATTTCTACCCAATCATAATTGTAGTTGAAAGTAAGCATGCAATTGATAAAATAATTCCAAAATGTAAATTTCAAATAGTAGGAGCAATCATGGTCAAGGAGTAAGGTAGTGCCTTCTTTGCCGTTCTTGACTTCGAAAACGTAGTCGTACTCGGGAGTGCCCTCCGAAGCGTCAACACCTAGCGAGAAAATCCAAATCCATAAACACCAAATCGAGAATCCAAAGATGCACATGATTAAAAGATGTATGGATGCTCATGATGCACAATACTGAGTATAATATGAAAATACCAATTTAGTCTTGTGAATTTTGGACTTGAATGTCAAAAATTCATGTTTTAGAGGTATTTTATTAAATTATGTTCGGAGTATCCGGACATTTACCCCGGAGTGTCCGGGCTGACCCTCTCGGTCTCATGAATTCTGCCCTATCCGGAGTATCCGGATTAAATCCTCGGAGTATCCGGATTAAATATCCGGAGTATCCGGGCTGACAGGTCTGTTTCAAAACGGCTATTTTGCTATTGACTTCTAAACTTCATAGCAATGCACTAGGGCTTAAAAGGGTGGACTAGGGTGGGATCTTACCACTATGGGGTTACTTTTGCACGTGGTGACGGTTGGTTTCGGCGAGGGAACGACGAAGAATGTCACCACGCCGGTCTTCGTGGTTCACCTCCTCCTAGCTCGAGTAGGCGACGACAACCTCGCTTGCTCGTGCTTGCAACCACAACTAGCCCTCCTCCTCAAGCTTCTTTGCGACATGCGCGACCCGATTCAAGGTGTGATGATGGATTCCATGGAGAAGAAAGAAATGAGTCTCAAGGAGCAAAATTTTAGAACATGGGAAAGATGAAATCGATTACCACTCACCCAAAACCTGGTTCCTCAAGAATCCATTTGGATGGATTCGAAGCTCTTGATCTTGGCTTCAAGGTGGTATAACATGCACAAGCTCAAACTCAAAACTTGTTGGGATTTGAGGGGAAGAGTGGCAAGAGGTTAGGGAAGAAGTGCTTGCTGTTTTTTCAGGATTTGGAGCAGCAAATGGGCAGGTGGGGGAGGAGAAAACAAGGTGGAGAGCCTTATATATATGGCTGCCCACTCATGCTTACATGTGGGGCTAGGTCCCACATGTCATGGAGTAGGAAAAAGGGGTGGGTATGAGTGATTTGAGTGAGAAAAGTCATGGAGAAGATGTGCAGCCACAATTTCCTATGCAATGGTAGGTCCCATGTGTCATAGACTAGCTAGGTGGGTGGGTAGAGGTGAGTAAAGTGAGAAATGGCAGGTTAGGTGTGTGCAACCTACTCCTCTCTCTCTTGTGAACATGGCCCACATGTCATTGACTAAGGCAATACAACATGTGTGCAGTTTGGAAAAAATGATTTTCAGGATTTTGTTGCTCCCTTTTTATGCAAGAGGAAGGTCCTAACACTTGTATGATTATAGTTAAGTGAGGACGCAATGGTATTATGGAAGACGTTAACATGACAAGCCTTACTTACCGTATTGACGAAAATTGGGGTGTTACACAGGCAGCCATTGAAGATGGCCGGCTCAAGTTTGCAGAAGAGCCGGCCATGGAAGTCGATGTTAATCCCTTTCCAATCAACATGGTTCAATGCTCCAGCAAAGGAAAGCAAATTGTCGACGAAAGACCCAGAGCAACACGGCAAGTCGACGTAGAATCTAGCTCAAAGGGAGAGACACTGAAGATAACGATTGGCTCACTTCAAATCGAGGCCGATCAAGATGGGAAGAATCCAAAGACGGTTAAGCCAAAAGGCGAACTGCAAGTCGGGCGATGGTACAAAGCCGAAAGGTCTCCGCCTCGAAAACCAGCATTCAAGCCGAAGCCAACTTTCTCATAGTTGCTTGAGAAATATGAGAGGATAAGCCATCGGCAAAAGCAGCAGTCTCGCCGACCAGACGAACTGTATTGGCCAAACAGTGTGTTTCGGCCAGATAGTTTGCATCGGCCAGATAACGCAGAAAGAGCTCATCAGAGATGTCCTTTTTGGCAATTCTGCTGGGAAAGGGGTGTGACATTACCGTCTTCAAGGTCATTCCCCATGGAGCATTACCCGCAGAGAGATCAGCCAAGGCAATCGGTAAAAGAGCGGCTATTCAGGCCGGTGCTAGATCAGAATGAACCAGGGCACAAGAAGCCAATAAAGGAGAGGCTAGGTGCACCGAACCAAAATAAGAAAGAAGAGCCTACAGAGAACTTGGTTGGCAAAATCCGCAGGCCGGTTGAACCCAAGCCTAGATGGTGCCCGACGGGACTTAGCCGATCGCAACGCAGACGGCTTCAGCACCTAAGGACGCAGGAGATGAGCGAGGCCGAAGAAGAAAAACAAAGAGATGAAACATTCAATGAATTACGGCCGATGAAACCCGTTAAAAAAGAATGGAGGAGAAAAGAACAAGCCGACGACGAGTCAGATTCTTCAGATGATTTGCTATCACCAATGATTCAAGATGATACCCCTCCTATGGACATCAACATGGTCTTCACCCTGCCGGCCAAATTCAGAATCAAATCTGAATCGGCTAAAGACACGTTCGCTCAGCTATGCCTTGGTGCACAGGACGCAGTATTCGAGAAACCACAAGATCCTCATCGGCATTTAAAGCCATTGTACTTGAAAGGTTTCATCAACGGAAAGCCAATATCAAGGATGCTTGTAGATGGAGGGGCTACTGTGAACTTGATGCCTCTCATTACTTGCAAGAAGTTGGGCAAAACCGACGAAGACCTGATCAAAACGAACATGGTGTTAAATGACTTCACAGGTGACCCCACCGAAGCAAAAGGGGTAATGGTTACAGAGCTAACCATCGGCAGCAAAACTTTGCCGACCGCATTTTTTGTGATCAAAGCAAAAGGAAATTACAGTGTACTTCTCGGGCGAGATTGGATACATGCTAATTGTTGTATACCCTCAACTATGCACCAGCTTCTTGTACAATGGAACGGAGATGAAGTTGAGGTTGTATCAGCCGATACATCGGCTCACATCGCGATGGCTAGTTCAGATGCAAATTGGCCACACGAAGAGGCAGAATGCATATCGGGCAAAGCGTTGGATGATTGCGATTTCATATGCATTGGTAAATCTAGGTTTACGCCGATCAGTGTCAAACCAGGCATGTTCGATCGGGCGAATGAAGTCTTAAAAAGATGGAGTCAAAAATGATTCAAATCCTGCAAGACAAGGTAAAGGGCTATCGGCATATGGTAAATTCGTGTGAAGCCATTGAAGATTTCTAGAGTGAAAAATTGGGTCAAGGTTTCACTTCTGCCGATATGCTTGAAGAAGTCGATATAGGAGAAGGCGATAGAAAAAGGCCAACTTTTGTAAGTGCACAGTTAAGTTTAGAATACAAAAATAAGTTGGTCGAACGCCTGGGAATATTATGAGATGCCTGGGTTAAGCCGATAGTTGGTGGAGCATCGGCTGCCTATAAAGCCGGGATATCGTCCATATAAACAATCTCCTTGGTGATTCAATCCGGAATTGTACAATGTAATAAAGGAGGAAATTGAAAGGTTGTTGGAGGCTAAATTCATAAGGCCTTGCTGATACGCTGAGTGGGTATCCAACATTGTTCCTGTCATGAAGAAGAACGGTAAGCTGCGGGTATGTGTAGATTTCAGGGATTTAAATAAAGCTACGCCGAAAGATGAATACCCTAAGCCCATAGCCGATATGCTCATCGACGTTGCGTCAGGTAACAAGATTATAAGTTTTCTTGATGGGAACGCTGGGTACAACCAGATATTCATGGCTGAAGCCGATGTCCCCAAAACTGCCTTCAGATGCCCTGGAGCAATAGGTTTGTATGAATGGGCAGTGATGACATTCGGCTTGAAAAATGCTGGTGCCACTTATCAGCGCGCCATGAACTTGATTTTTCATGATCTAATCGACCACATTGTTGAGATATACATTGATGATGTGGTAGTAAAGTCTAAGGATGATTGGCAGCATTTGGCCGATTTAGAAAGGGTATTCCAGAACACAAGGTGTAACATCCCAATTTTTGGACTTTTCAATTATTAAATATTATTTTATCGCAATTTATGATTTTTGTGAATTTTCTGGAATTTATTGGATTTTTTGAGATTTATTTGAATTATTTTGAATTAAAATATATTATCTTTTGTTAATAAATAATTATTAAAGAAATTTAAAATAAAGTTTTGCCAAAAATATTTTATGTAAGTCCAGAATGTCTCAAAGTATTTTTGAGATTTTTCTTGGAATTTTTAGAGTATTTTTACTACCTTAAATAAATCAATTTATTTTCTTGAATTGTTTTAATTGGAAAAACCGGAAAATACCCGTGAACAGTAACAGGCCGCGGCCCAATTACTGTGCTGACCGTGAAACGGGAGGAGTAACCTCAACCGTCGGATTTTAATTCAACGGCCTATAACGCGCCGCGTCAATTAAAGAAACCCTAACCCTTAGCGACCGTTGGATCTTGATCATACAGTTGATATCAGTCGGTACCGATTCGGAGTTGAGCTTTTATCCTGGCCGTTGGATGCACATCGTGCGGTTGGGGCTTATTGTCTCCGAGACGGACTTGTCGCGCCGCCGTCTCCGAGTTGAATTCCTCCGCCACCGCTCTTCTTTCCGGATTTGCACGCACGCCGAGGGTATAAAAGGGGCCAGGGTACCTCCCCGAGACTCATCATGAGCCGCCGCACGAGTTCGCTGTTGCACCGCCGCCAGAGGGTCACCGAAGCTGCCGCAAGAGCTCATCGGAGTTGCCGAGAGGTTCTAGCCGCGAATACGTCGCCGCTGGTGTCTCTTCCGCCGAAAGGATTGTGGATTCAAGTTCCTCGCATTGCACCGCGTCGGATTCGCCATCTCTTCCTCGCCAGAACAAGCCAGAGCGCCGTCGGCTTGGTCGTCGTCCCCAGCTCCGGGTAGATCACACCGCCGCCGTTCCATTGCCGCTCGGGAGAAGCCTCAGCCGCTGGATCTTCAATCAACGCATGGGATTCGTCCACGCCGATTCGGAAACAGTGAACCGAAAGGGTAAGCCTCCACCGTTGGATTCGAATCGTAGGGTCTAGGATTGGCCACGTCAATATGAGCATAGTAAACCCTAGGGTTAATCTTGATCATTGGATTTAGATCGTATGGCTAGGATTAGTCCACGTCATTTAAGTACACAGTAAACCGTGAGGGTAAACATCGATTGTTGGATTTAGATCGGACGACGGATGTTGAGCCACGTCGGTAGTTTATCGGTAGCCGTTGGATTGATAATCAAGGGTTCAGATTTTGCCACGTTTTATCCGTACAAACCGGGCGGGAAAAATCAGAATTTTCTTAATAAAAATAATTCGAGTAATTCGGAATTTATGAATTTAAGGATTTTTCAGGAATTTCAAACTTCCAAATGCTATAACTTTTGCATATGAACTCCGATTGAGGTGATTCAAATTTCTAAATATTTATAAAATTGAAATCTATCTAATGGTAGCTTTTATTTGAATTTTTGAATTCATTTGCTATTTTGTTTTGGTTTTTATTTGCTATTTCTTCTCGATTCGCGTAGACGTTGAATTGTGCGAGGCTTCGGAGGAGGAATTAATTTCTCAAGAGCAATCTTTGGAATAAAATCAAGAGCTTAAGTAAGGCAAGTTGTGCTTTGATCATGTTGCACCTATGTTAGGAAAAATTGCTATTTTGCTTTACTCTACTACATGTTATTTTATGCGTATAAATGATTTCAACTTAACTTTGGGATTAGCTAAACATACCCATTGAATTATACCCTACCTTGATATTTGTATGCCATGCTTCATTGACACCTTAAGTTGGTTACTATAGTTGGTTAACAATGAAATCAACATGGATGGTTAGAACGGAATAGAATTGCTTAGCCATGCTACGTCATCACATGTTCATGAATTATTGTTAAATAATCTTGACTAATGGAATATGGAACAATGACGAGAATTTGTGTGTCATGTGTGGTCACACGATGAGATTGAGTTGTTGTGTCGAGGAGGTCACGCAACGATGTTGATTTGTGTATAGCACGTGGTGCTTGGTAATCAACTGGGTTTGGCAATCACTTAGATTGAAGCAATTGACAAGGGCAAGTGTGCCAGGGTGGGCCCGATGGGCAAGAGGGTATGTGTAAGTCTTGCTTTAATCAATCCTAAGGACTTAACCTTGCGAGCCTTTGACCTGAGTCAATCTTGCAACCACATGTCTGTTATGGGGCAGCCTAGCTGACTAATTTGCAAATGCTTAGCTTGAGTGCTATCGTGGTGGTGTGAGTCCGGGTGTACGGATGAAACTCACATGGCGCAAGAGGGGGGCCCTGTTGTGGTGGTGTAAGCCTTGATGTTGAAACCTCGTGGGTAGCACTGGGTTAAGAGGATGCATTGTAAAGGCTTTGTTATAATCGTTCACTGTGTGGTGCATGGTTGTATCATGTGGGTAAAGTGCATAACCTCTGCAGAGTGTACAAACTATTAGGATAGCCGTGCTCACTAGTATTGAGCAATGCTCGAATTACAGTCAAGGGTAGTTAATTAAAATGGATCAACACTTGGGATGGCAAGGTTGCCATGTGGATAATGGAACTTGATTTAGGATGGAAACTTGGGTTGATTTGAGAACAATGGAATCTATTCACTGTTATTATTTGTTTTACTGTCTTTTCAATCTATAGAATATATGTGTTCACAAATGCTACTTAGTTGCAAGTTAAACCTTTGCCATACCTTTGGAATAAGCACGCATATAGCTATGGTACAATTGCATTACATGCACAACTTGTTGAGTACGTGTTGGTGTACTCACCCTTGCTTAAACAACCAACAACAGAGGAGGAATCATCGTCGGAAGACTTTCGGTGGACACGAGTCACTAGGCCAAGCCTCGTCATTTGCTGTGGTGTCTTGATGGGACATCTACGTCTTTTGCTACTTTCCGCTGCAGCTTATCTAAGTCTAGCCCATGTGGTTGAGTAATGTAAGCTCATACACTAGTTATACTAAATAAATGAAGTCTTATTATTCTTATCGTGTGTATGATGTGATGCTTACCGATGTTAAGTCATGTGCACTAGCATTGATCCAGGACTAGTGCGGTAAAACACATGGGTTCGAATTGGTGTAATTCAGGTCCCGACAGAGGTGGTATCAGAGCATACTGACCGTAGGACTTGGCCCTAGCTTGGCAGAGTGTCCAAAACTATTTTCTAAAGGGAAAACTTAAAATGGGTTAAGACAACACTCTTGACTTATCTCATTCTCGATCCTTACCTTTGCTGAAATCTACCTCAAAACATTTTTCTTTGAGTGGCCGTTTGAAGTTGAAGACTTATCTGTTTCCTTTTAAAATAGATGAGGAGGACACGATCGTCACGTGAAGTGCGAGGTGGCTACATAATCGAGCTCGGAGGATACTCCAAGTTTTGGGAGGTTTCGCCAAACCTACATATCAAGGCCGAGATTGGATCGTCAACGGAGCACCAAGAGGAATGGTGTGCAAGCTGCTAATCTACGCCAGGAAGGGTGAGATATCAAGCCAACCTATCAGTATCACCGTCGGGAGAGCAACTTGGGAGATCGGTATCCAGGAGGCATCACGACTTGCTTTACGGAGAATCTGCTACGACTACTATCGTGAGTTGGAGCACACGGTGTTCAGACTCCACCCCATGGTTCGAGATGCTTGGCGTTCATACGTCACACGGAGGGAGGATGCTACTGCAGTGCACTTAGCACGATTCGCAGCCGCTCAGGAAGCCCATGCCCATAACACCGATACGGAGTTAAGGATGGCCTATGAAACACTCAGGATTGCGGAGAAGGAACTGCACGAGACTCGAGTAGCTTACGAGGAAAAGATCATGGAGCTCGAGGAAGCTATAGAGGAGGAAGGTCGCGCCACACCAACATCATCTAAGAGGCGAGAATCAAAGAAGATGAAATCTGAGTCGGAAGATCAATCGGTGAAGAACGTTGGGATCGATTAGTACAAGCACCAAAGCCGTCTGATGTACCCACCGGGAGTTCTCGTGGTGGATGGCTCGAGGAGGGAGTTTAGGGATAAGTTGAGACTCAAATATCGAGTCGTCATTATGAGTCTTACCCAAATGTAATAGAGCGTTAAGGTTGAGTGTTTAGTTTGGATTTTAATGCTTCTTTGAGTGTGCGTTATCGTTGCAAAGCATTTAGGCTTTTGTAAGCAACCATACCAAGTTAATTAATAAAAGTATGGGTTTAACCTATTCCCCGCTTTAGGAATTCTTGCAACTTATCTATGCAATTTCCATCTCTCTAACCTAAGAAACAATAAAAGTAGATGGTGAACACTCGTGGCAATAATGGAGCGTCGAAGTGGACTTCGGAATGACAATCCTAATGAGGAACACCAACACCACCAAAGCACCACCGGTGGATCGCAGAATTTAGGAGCTTTCCTAGCAAAGACAGCATACGACTTATGCAAACCATGATGCACCAAATGCGAATATGAACAACCAAGCAGTAGGAAACAATAACGTACAGCAAGGCAATAATGGGCAGCGCTCTCAATCTAAGCTGTCAGATTTTATGAGGACACGCCCACTAACATTCCCGGGCAATGCTAACCCTTTAGAAGCCGATGATTGGTTAAGAAATATTGAGAGGAAGTTACACATTACGCAGTGTGTGGGCAATGAGAAGGTGTTATACGCTTCGCACCAGCTGGAAGGAACTGCCGCGGAATGGTGGGAGAACTATTGCGCATTACATGAAGCCCCACAGGAGATTACTTGGGAAGAATTCTCAGCTGCTTTCCGTTAGTATCATGTACCAGAAGGAATGATGGATCTCAAGATGGAAGAATTCTGGCCTTTAAAGCAAGGAGGCCAAATAGTGGCAGAGTACCTGAATAAGTTTACCCAATTAGCACGTTATGCACCAGAAGATGTGGCCACGGATAAGGCTAGATAGTCCCATTTCTTGAAGGGTTTACACTCTGGACTGCAGGTGGGATTGATTACCCATAACTTCCCTGATTTTCAGGAATTAGTAAACAAGGCTCTGATTCTTGAAGATAAGCGTAAGGAGTTGGGCGAGGATATAGCCTTGAGAATGGCTAGTCAAGCTCGACGGCCTACTCAGTTTAGATTGAGGATGTCACCTCAACAGTTTGCAAGGATTCAACCCCAATGGACTAACAAGACGTCAACCTCATCATCTCGCCCTGCTAATCAGAATTTTCAAACCCCAGCACCAGGAGGCAATGCACAGGCAGGAAGTCAGCAGACCGCTGTCAAGAAATATTTTTCTTGTAATGAGCCAGGACATTTTGCTAACAAGTGTCCGAAGAAGGGAAATGTTACCCCAGTTCGTTTCAATTTGAGCACTACCCCATCTACAGCTCTAGTGACAGGAGGTAATCGTGCACCCGTTCAGTCAGGAACGTCACCGCAGATGGCAATGCGTGGAAGGATCAATCACATCACGACAGATGAGGCCCAGGACACCGTGGAAGTTGTGCTGGAAATACCCGATGTCGACGCCGCCGTTGATCCGCAAGAAAATGACTCTCTCTTCACTGACCAAGATCAAGAAGACAGAGATAGCTATCCAAGAGCTTGCAATCCGCCGTTTGACATTTGTGGTGAAGGCGGTGAGGAGGAGGATCATCCAGATGTTTAGGATTATGGTTACTCGTCTCTGCCTAAGATATTTAGGACTTACTTTTGTTAAGTTTAATTACCAGCTTAGTGTTTTCGTTACTATATGACCCAAGAGTCAACTCTTGTAATAAAGGAACATGTCAGGCAGCGCTCAGAAATAAAATTTTAGTTGTCCCACAATTAAAGATCGTGCCGATATGATCTGAGGATTGACTTAGCATATTCATGAACATGATGAATAAATTATTCATGAAGTACTTGGATAAATTTGTGGTTGTCTTCATAGACGATATCCTTGTGTATTCCAAGACAAAAGAAGAACACGCAGAGCATTTGAGATTGGTATTAGAGAAGTTGCGAGAACAGCAGTTATACGCTAAATTTAGTAAATGCGACTTTTGGAAAGAAAAGGTAGAGTTCCTTGGTCATGTAATGACAGCTAAAGGAGTCACTGTGGACCCAAGTAAGGTGGAAGCTATGTTACATTGGGAACAGCCAAAAACAGTTACTCAGATCTGTAGTTTTCTGGGAATGGCCGGTTATTACCGTCGGTTCATAGAAGGATTCTCGACGATTGCAAGACCTCTTACGCGATTGTTGAAGAAAGAAAAGAAATTTGCATGGACGCCGAAGTGCAAAGAAAGTTTTCAGGAGTTAAAGAAATGGTTAACATCTGCACCTGTGTTAGTATTACCAGATGTACAGTGCAGTTTTGATATTTATTGTGATGCATCAAGACAGGGTCTTGGTTGTGTGCTAATGCAGAATGGCAAAGTAGTAGCTTATGCATCTAGGCAGTTGAGGCCGCATGAAGGGAATTATCCGACTCATGACCTGGAGTTAGCTGCTATAGTGCATGCTTTGAAGATATGGCGTCATTATCTCATTGGAAATAGATGTGAGATATATACGGACCATAAGAGCCTAAAGTACATATTCACCCAGTCAGATCTTAACATGAGACAGAGAAGATGGCTAGAATTGATTAAGGATTATAATGTGGGAATCCATTATCATCCTGGAAAGGCTAATGTGGTAGCTGATGCTTTGAGTCGTAAAAGCCACAGTGTAAATGTGATAGAAGCCAGCGATCAACCGAAGTTGTGTGAAGAATTTCAGAAGTTGAGATTAGAGGTTGTGCCGCAAGGATTTGTAGCTGCCTTAGAAGTAAAGCCGACCCTTGAGGATCAAATTAGAGAAAGGCAAAGTAATGATGAGAAGATCAGCAGGATCAAGGCTAAGAAGGAAGAAGGTTTAGCGGAAGATTTCTCGGTAGATGAGCAAGGAACCCTATGGTTCAAAGGACAAATTTGTGTGCCAAATGAGAAGGAACTTAAACAGTTGATCCTTGAGGAAGCACATGATTCTAAGTACTCAATTCATCCAGGAAGTGCCAAGATGTATCAGGATCTGAAGAAAAGATTCTGGTGGCCAAGTATGAAGCGTGAAGTTGCAGAACATGTCGCATTATGCGATGTGTGTCAAAGGGTAAAAGCCATGCATCAAAGGCCTGTAGGACTCTTGCAGCCATTAAAGGTTCCAGAATGGAAATGGGAAGAAATAGGAATGGATTTTATCACGGGATTACCCAAGATTCCGAAAGGTTATGATTCGATATGGGTCATCATTGATCGGTTGACCAAAGTTGCTCATTTCATTCCGGTAAAGACAACCTATTCAGGAGATCGATTGGCAGAGTTATATATGTCGAGAATTGTATGTTTACATGGTGTGCCGAAGAAAATCGTATCGGATCGAGGTACCCAATTTACCTTAAGATTTTGGGATAAATTGCATGAAGCAATGGGAACTCGTTTGAATTTCAAGATCGCTTATCATCCATGCATGATGGTCAAGCAGAAAAGAGTAAATCAGATTTTAGAGGATATGTTGAGAGCTTGTGCGATAACTTACAGTACATCTTGGGATAAATTTTTACCATATGCAGAGTTTAGCTACAACAATAGTTATCAGGCCAGTTTGCAAATGTCACCATTTGAGGCATTATATGGTCGTGCTTGTCGTACCCGTTGAATTGGAATGAAACAGGGGAGAGTTCAGTGTTTGGGCTTGAGATGCTCAGAGAAGCTGAAGAACAAGTTGCCATGATCAGGGAAAAACTGAAAACAGCGTAGTCAAGGCAAAAGGGTTATGCCGACAATCGCCGTCGCGATTTGAGCTTTGAACCAAATGATTTCGTGTATCTTAGGGTAACTCCCCTTAAAGGTGTAAAAAGGTTCCAAGTCAAGGGAAAACTTGCACCTAGGTATGTTGGGCTATTCAAGATTTTGAGTCGCCGAGTGGTTGCATATCAGTTGGAGTTGCCACAGTCATTAACAGGAGTTCATGATGTATTCCATGTGTCTCAGCTTAAGAAGTGTCTTAGAGTGCCAGCAGATCAGACGCCATTAGAAGCTATCGAGTTACAGGAGGATCTAACTTATAAAGAGCAGCCTATTAAGATTTTGGACGTAATGGAGCGCAGAATCGGAAATAAGTCCACTCGCTTTTGTAGAGTTCAATGGAGTAATCATACAGAAGAAGAAGCAACCTGGGAGCGTGAGGAAGATCTGAAGGCAGAATTTCCAAACCTATTCTCAAATTGTGCTTTGATCATGTTGCACCTATGTTAGGAAAAATTGCTATTTTGCTTTACTCTACTGCATGTTATTTTATGCGTATAAATGATTTCAACTTAACTTTGGGATTAGCTAAACATACCCATTGAATTATACCCTACCTTGATATTTGTATGCCATGCTTCATTGACACCTTAAGTTGGTTACTATAGTTGGTTAATAATAAAATCAACATGGATGGTTAGAACGGAATAGAATTGCTTAGCCATGCTACGTCATCACATGTTCATGAATTATTGTTAAATAATCTTGACTAATGGAATATGGAACAATGATGAGAATTTGTGTGTCATGTGTGGTCACACGATGAGATTGAGTTGTTGTGTCGAGGAGGTCACGCAACGATGTTGATTTGTGTATAGCACGTGGTGCTTGGTAATCAACTGGGTTTGGCAATCACTTAGATTGAAGCAATTGGCAAGGGCAAGTGTACCAGGGTGGGCCCGATGGGCAAGAGGGTATGTGTAAGTCTTGCTTTAATCAATCATAAGGACTTAACCTTGCGAGCCTTTGACCTGAGTCAATCTTGCAACCACATATTCATATGGGGCAGCCTAGGTGACTAATTTGCAAATGCTTAGCTTGAGTGCTATCGTGGTGGTGTGAGTCCTGTGCGGATGAAACTAACATGGCGCAAGAGGGGGCCTGTTGTGGTGGTGTAACCGTCGATGTTGAAACCTCGGTTGGGTAGCTTTGGGTTAAGAGGATGCATTGTAAAGGCTTTGTTATAATCGTTCACCTGTGTGGTGCATGGTTGTATCATGTGGGTAAAGTGCATAACCTCTACAGAGTGTACAAACTATTCGGATAGCCGTGCTCACGGTATTGAGCAATGCTCGGGAATTACAGTCAAGGGGTAGTTAATTAAAATGGATCAACACTTGGGATGGCAGGTTGCCATGTGGATAATGGAACTTGATTTAGGATGGAAACTTGGGTTGATTTGAGAACAATGGAATCTATTCACTGTTATTATTTGTTTTACTGTCTTTTCAATCTATAGAATATATGTGTTCACAAATGCTGCTTAGTTGCAAGTTAAACCTTTGCCATACCTTTGGAATAAGCCTGCATATAGCTATGGTACAATTGCATTCTGTGCACAACTTGTTGAGTACGTGTTGGTGTACTCACCCTTGCTTAAACAACCAACAACAGAGGAGGAATCATCGTCGGAAGACTTTCAGGTGGACACGAGTCACTAGGCCAAGCCTCGTCAGCTGCCTGTGGTGTGCTGATGGGACATCTACGTCTTTTTGCTACTTTCCGCTGCAGTTATCTAAGTCTAGCCCATGTGGTTGAGTAATGTAAGCTCATACACTAGTTATACTAAATAAATGAAGTCTTATTATTCTTATCGTGTGTATGATGTGATGCTTACCGATGTTAAGCTGTGTGCACTAGCATTGATCCTGGGACTAGTGCGGTAAAACACAGTGGGTTCGAATTGGTGTAATTCAGGTCCCGACAGAGGTGGTATCAGAGCATACTGACCGTAGGACTTGGCCCTAGCTTGGCAGAGTGTCCAAAACTATTTTCTAAAGGGAAAACTTAAAATGGGTTAAGACAACACTCTTGACTTATCTCATTCTCTGATCCTTACCTTTGCTGAAATCTACCTCAAAACATTTTTGCTGAGTGGCCGTTTGAAGTTGAAGACTTATCTGTTTCCTTTTAAAATAGATGAGGAGGACACAGTCGTACGTAGAGTGCGAGGGTGGCTACGCAACTGAGCTCTGGAGGATACTCCAAGTTTTGGGAGGTTTCGCCAAACCTACATATCAAGGCCGAGATTGGATCGTCAACGGAGCACCAAGAGGAATGGTGTGCAAGCTGCTAATCTACGCCAGGAAGGGTGAGATATCAAGCCAACCTATCAGTATCACCGTCGGGAGAGCAACTTGGGAGATCGGTATCCAGGAGGCATCACGACTTGCTTTACGGAGAATCTGCTACGACTACTATCGTGAGTTGGAGCACACGGTGTTCAGACTCCACCCCATGGTTCGAGATGCTTGGCGTTCATACGTCACACGGAGGGAGGATGCTACTGCAGTGCACTTAGCACGATTCGCAGCCGCTCAGGAAGCCCATGCCCATAACACCGATACGGAGTTAAGGATGGCCTATGAAACACTCAGGATTGCGGAGAAGGAACTGCACGAGACTCGAGTAGCTTACGAGGAAAAGATCATGGAGCTCGAGGAAGCTATAGAGGAGGAAGGTCGCGCCACACCAACATCATCGGAAGAGGCAGAATCAAAGAAGATGAAATCTGAGTCAGAAGATCAATCAGCTGAAGAACGTTGGGATCGATTCGTACCAGCACCAGCACGTCCGCCAGTGTACCCACCGGGGAGTTCTCGTGGTGGATGGCTCGAGGAGTAGGAGTTTTAGGGACAAGTTGAGACTCAAATATCGAGTCGCGTCATTAACAGAGTCTTACCCAAATGTAATAGACGTTAAGATTGAGTGTTTAGTTTGGATTTTAATGCTTGCTGAGTGTGCAGTGTGCGTTGCAAAGCATTTAGGCTTTTGTAAGCAACCATACCAAGTTAATTAATAAAAAGTATGGGTTTAACCTATTCCCCCGCTTTAGGAATTCTTGCAACTTATCTATGCTATTTCCATCTCTCCTAACCTAAGAAACAATGAAAGTAGATGGTGAACACTCGTGGCAATAATGGAGCGTCAGGAAGTGGACTTCGCCGGAATGACAATCCTAATGAGGGAACACCAACACCACCAGCACCACCAGTGGATACGCAGAATTTAGGAGCTTTCCTAGCAGTACAGACACAGCTTATGCAAACCATGATGCACCAAATGCAGAATATGAACAACCAAGCAGTAGGAAACAATAACGTACAGCAAGGCAATAATGGGCAGCGCTCTCAATCTAAGCTGTCAGATTTTATGAGGACACGCCCACCAACATTCCCGGGCAATGCTAACCCTTTAGAAGCCGATGATTGGTTAAAAACTATTGAGAGGAAGTTACACATTACGCAGTGTGCGGGCAATGAGAAGGTGTTATACGCTTCGCACCAGCTGGAAGGAACTGCCGCGGAATGGTGGGAGAACTATTGCGCAACACATGAAGCCCCACAGGAGATTACTTGGGAAGAATTCTCAGCTGCTTTCCGTCAGTATCATGTACCAGAAGGAATGATGGATCTCAAGATGGAAGAATTCAGGCCTTTAAAGCAAGGAGGCCAAATAGTGGCAGAGTACCTAAATAAGTTTACCCAATTGGCACGTTATGCACCAGAAGATGTGGCCACGGATAAGGCTAGATAGTCCCGTTTCTTGAAGGGTTTACACTCTGGACTGCAGGTGGGATTGATTACCCATAACTTCCCTGATTTTCAGGAATTAGTAAACAAGGCTCTGATTCTTGAAGATAAGCGTAAGGAGTTGGGCGAGGATCGCAAGCGCAGAATGGCTAGTCAAGCTGGACGGCCTACTCAGTTTAGATTGAGGATATCACCTCAACAGTTTGCAAGGATTCAACCCCAATGGACTAACAAGACGTCAACCTCATCATCTCGCCCTGCTAATCAGAATTTTCAAACCCCAGCACCACGAGGCAATGCACTGCAGGCGGGAAGTCAAGACCCATTTGTCAAGAAATGTTTTTCTTGTAATGAGCCAGGACATTTTGCTAACAAGTGTCGAAGAAGGGAAGCGTTACTGATTCGTTTCAATTTGAGCACTACCCATCTACACTCGGTGGATGAGGAGGTAATCGTGCACCACTGCCGGGACCGAATGTGCAAATCCGGACCCTCTGTGTATTCTGCACTAGTCCAGGATCACGCTAGTGCACACAGTCTCAACATAGATGAATATCACAATCATACACAGCGGAATAATAAAAGTAACACAATTATAAAATATAAACTATTGAACGACCTTAAGGTCAACCTTACACATGTGAGGCCTTGACGGCTTCAACTCAAAATAAGTAGCAGCGGAACGAAGAACGTCGGTGAACCCCTTCAATATACCACAGGCATCTGACAGGGTTCGACTCCTAGATAATCGCCTTCTTGCATAACTTCTCCTTCTTCGAAGACAAAGACTTCTCCTCAACTGGTGATGTTTTGTTAAAGCAAGGGTGAGTACACAACCGTACTCAACAAGTCATGCACAGAATGCAATTCTATTACTACATGCATGGCTTATTCCAAAGGAATGGCTGAATGGTTCTTTTGCAATAAAGTAGCATTCACAATTAATCTTAAATAGATAGAAAAGCAGTAAAACAAGTAATACCAATAATAAATTTCGCAATCATTCTCAAGTGAAGCATTTCTCATCCTTAACCAAGTTCCATATCACATTATCCACATTCCCAACCTCAGTTTTATCAAAATCTAACCCTTGACTGTAATCCCCGAGCAATGCTCAATACTAGTGAGCACGGCTATTGAATAGTTTTACACTCTGCAGAGGTTATACACTTTACCCACAAGATATAATCAACTCACCACGTCGGTAGTGAATCGCCATACAAGAGTATGCGAATGAGCGATCATAACAAAGCCTTTCCAAAGATCCGTCTAAACCCAATCGCTCGCTAAGGTTTCAACTTTGGAGGGATGGTTACCACACCAGGGCCCCCTCTTGCGCCATGTGAGTTCTCATTCCGCTTCTCGGGCCTCACACCACCACGACAAGATCAAGAATAGATTTCCCAGTTTACTCAGCTAGGTCCGTCCCATTACGGAACTTGTGGTTGTATGAAAGACTCAGGTCAAAGGCTCGCAAGGTTAAGTCCTTAGTTGACCGAGGCAAGACTAATCAAAAGTTCATCACATCAACATGTCATAATACCAAATACGACCGCCCAATTGCCACTCTTGGCCCACCGGAAACAATCTTGCCACTTGCCTCAGTCTAAATCACTTTCCCACCCCAATCCTTTACCATGCACCACGTGCCATCATCAACTCAATAACACATGTCACATTCTCAGAAACACGTTCCATATCTCATTAAGTCAATATTAACTTTAATTTCTCCAAAATCATGACAAATCTACGTTGCAGGGCTAAGCACACTACATACGGTCTAATTAACCCATGTTGGCAAATTATTAATGTCCAACTATTAACCCACAATCTAGGGTGACAAATGAATCATGGCATACAAATAATATTGACAAGGTGGCAATAACAAGTAGGTTGATTATCTAATCCCAGATTAATTGAAATCAGTTTATTTCAAACTAGCATGCAATAATTTCAAAGCGAAATAATTTTAAAACATGGGATCAATATGGTCAAAGCACAACTTGCACGCCCTTGCAATTTTATTATTCTTTACTCTTTATCTTGATCCTTGATACTCGATCTTCAATCTCCGCTTGCTTGATTCTTAGCTCCTTAGGCGACTTCGACAACGCGTCTAACGATAAACAAACACAAATACAACAAAACTCAAAAGGCAAATCAAGTAAACTCCAATTTAAGAACGAATAGCATTGGGCAACGGCTTAGATGAAATTAGGAACTTGAATGGATTAGGTCGATGATTAGACAAAAGAGAACGGCTTTCGGAAAATACACCAAGAGAAAGATTAATAAGCGTGAAAGAAGGAATAATATCGAAGAATATTTCTTCGAAGTTATTAGCTTGATTGGATAGCCGATGATGACTTGGAGCAGAACATAAACTAGGGTTGACCGCAATTGACCAACTAGTGGTATCGCGATTGTCGATCACACGGCTCATGATGAACTTAGCTCATCAAACCGGTCTAAGAATGCAGTTATGATTGGACCACTAGATGGTATGATGGTGAGGCTAGATTGACATATGATTGGGTTAGATCATAGTAAGGCGATAGAAAAGGTAAGGACATCACACTAGGGCATTTACTTGCATGCACCCATGCGATGACAACGATACGATGAGAGCAAAGCGTTAATCATTTAAACGTTAACGGCGGAGCGTTAACGATTTAAAGCGTTAGCGATGGGCGTTAACGATGGGCGTTAACGATGGAGCGACAACGGCAGAACGTTAGCGATGGGCGTTAACGGCTAAGCGTTAACGGCGGCGAAGCGATGACGGGTAGATTCTAGATTATGGCTTTGGCGGCAACCGGGATCAAATGAACTCCAAGAATGGCCAAAACAGTAGGGTATGGACCTACCGGACAGGGTGACATGGTCACGACAATCCAAAATGGTTGGCGGCAAAAGACGACGCGCGGCGATGGCGAAAGGCGGTGGCCGACGAATAAAAAAAAATTTTCGATAGATGCAACAGCAAAGGGAAAGTGAGCACCACGTAGAACGCGATGAGACAAACTCAACAATATAGGCGGATTTGGCGGCGACCCACCGGATTGATCACAAACTGCCGATGAACGGCTCTCGGAGCTAATAGATCAAACGGTCATAACTATTAAAGTACTGCATGAAACCTAACCAAATTTTTCAGAGAGCTATCTGGGATCATTTGGCACAAAGTGACGCGAACGGATCTGAGTTTTACCTTCTGGATCAACGGGGAACGCGCGATGAAGTTTCAGCCGTCCGCAACGCTGTCTGATCGGGGAAGATTGATTTTTCTGCGCAAATCCCACCATCAAAACCATGAGTTAGGGTGAGCACCGTGTAGGGGACATCAAGAGGAGTCTACCATAAAAATTTCATGGTCAAACTCGCAAAAACGAGGGAGAACGGGCTCCGGCAAGATTTGATCTTTGGGCAGCCGTAACTTTTGATCCCGTGGATGAAATTGCACCAAATTTGGATGGGAAACAGAGGGTACCATAGAGCACGCCGTGGAGAAGACGGATCTTGAAAATAGTTGACGAGTTGACGGGGGACGCGCCTCAAAGTTCAGCCGACGTCCTGGCGGCGTTTGGAGGATGAGGGATGGATTTCTAGGGTTTGGGTGAGTTGATCTGAGGTGAGGACGTGTGGGAGAGGTCATGGGAGGTCTACTAGGGTTTGGGTGGCGGCTAGGTCAAGAAAAACGCAAAAACCGGCCTCACAGGCATTTTATCGAGCAGTTGGCGTGCGCTGCGTAATTCGGGGTGACGTGGCGCATTCTGGTGCGTCGGATCGGAATCGGAGGGCTGCGGCGATTCGGCGACGTGGCCGAATGAGGTTGCGACACGTGGCAGATCGAGAAGGTGACACGTGGAAAACAGAATCCGAATTGAATTAGTTCTAGAAATTCATTTAATTCAAGAAAAATAGAAACATTATCAGGAAAATTCCAGAAAAATTATATAAAATATTTTGAGACATTTTGAACTCAAATAAAATATTTTCAACAAAACTTTATATTAATTTTCCCAAATTTTAATTAATTCCATAAAGGACTTAATTCAAATTAATTCTTTTGAGGCAATAAAAATACCAGAGAAATTCCACAAAATATTTTGGGATATTTTGGAACTCAAATAAAATATTTTCAGAAGAACTTTATTTTCTCTTTTGAAATATTTAATTACTTTAAGTAAAAGGCTTAGTTTAAATTAATTAGAATAATTCCAAATAAATTCCAATAATTCTAAAACAAAATAAAAAAATCCTAGAAGCACAAGGAACCCAAATAAAACTGAATTTATTTTAATTGAAGTTTATATTAGTCAAATTAAATTACTTTGACTTTAGAAAATTCCAGATTAAGCTTTAATTAAACGAGAAAATTATCGCGAATTTTTTGGGAGCTAAACTTCACAAAATATTTTTGAAAACCCAAATTTTGGGATGTTACAAACTTCCCCCCTTAACAGAATCTCGTCCCCGAGATTCAAGGCTGACTATAGAAATAGGATCAGGGGAACTCAACTCTTGAGACTTCCTCGAACTTCCAAGCAACTGCACACTGGACAAGGTTACTTTTGAGCAAACGCTTGATAACATCCAAAATTTGCAGGCTGCTCTTCATAATAAAATCCTTTTGCAATTCAACTGACTCCCATAGGGTCTGATTTTCTAACACTAGAGGCACTTCTTCTTTGAGATTCTTGAAACACATCACACATCCATCTTGGCGTTCAGCAACCCCATTGACAAAGTTTCCTTACTACATTTCGAACACTTGATTTTACGCTTCTCGAGAAACCGAACAAAGTTGCATCGGACGATGAAACTTACTTGAAATTCTACGGTCTTGAACGAGACTTGAACAGCATTCCGGTTTGTCTTGCACTATCTTTGTCGGCTTGACTCTCGAGTATTGGCTTGAACTCTATTTCAACTGGGTATTCCTTCACATTGGACTCAAGCTTCAACTATTACTGAAGTGATGGTATGTATCTGCTGACTTGCACTGTACTGGCTAGAGTACTCTTCAAGGGAACAATTATCCTTTATAGTTATTAAGCAGACGCGACAACCCTTTCTTCTGATGTGATGGCACATCTACCTCCTTGACTTAACCATAATGGATCAAGCGGTCCTTAGCTATCTCCAACAAACTAAAGTTAACCTGGTCACAACTTTATCTCAGGAACACTCTAGCTCCTCTTAACTGATTACATCTCCTGCCATGGACCCAAACTGTCTTGCACATGGGTAACTAATTTAACTCCAGGCATAAACATCTCAAGCATTGATTTCCAATATGATAAGCTTTATTAAAACTTGGTCTTAACAATGGACAAATTAACCATCAGCATTCTGTTACGGGCACTTGTGGCATGGCTTCATCTTGAACTGCTTCACAATTCACTTTCTGGCACAAGTGTCTCATTGGGTGGAGGACTAAGGTTTAAGTGGGTAGGTATAACACTTTTTTTTTCCTGGGACAACTATTGGCAAAGTATCCCGGCTCATTGCATCTGAAGCAACGCTTGACCGACATCTGTTGGCTTCCTCTTGACATAGCCTTAATCTTGGTAGGGGTAGAGCTGAGATTGATGCGATCCATGATGATCACTTTCTTCGAGAGCGATTATTAGCGATATGTCTGGTGGCGACAAGCAAAGCAAATTCTAGACAATAAGCTTCTTCCTTGCGGACTTTTCACTAGGGTGGTGTTATGGAAACTCGACCATCGAGGTGAAGCCTGGTGAAGGTGTCGAACAAAGGCTAAGCGATCGGCAAGCCCGAGTTGTTGAGGGGCACTCCTTACTCGCTATTGCGGTGATCCCTCTTGACGAGCTTTCTGACGCTTGCGGTTGTCCTCCAATTCCTTGCACTCCTCTTCTAGATCAAGGGTCTTGTTAACCAATTACTCTTGCTTCAACTGACTCCTGGAGCAAGTTGGTTCCATAGTCTTATCACTCACTCTTGGGGTTATAAACTTAACTAAAGAAATTTCTGGAATGATCATAGCTTCAGAAATTGTTTGACTCTTTTGTGGGCATTCCTTAACAAAATAACCTAACTCACCACAGTTGTAACATAAATGTTTTGGTCATCGTGCTGGGTTGTTGGGTCATTCTCTAGCCTAGTGTCCTCGTTTATCACACAAGAAGCAATTCCATGGTGACCAAGTATCACTGATTTCCTGAGGTAGATAGATAGGGTTGACATGTTTCTTCTTCGTTTCTTCACGTGGCATAGCAAGTACGGATGGCAATCCTTCTCTTTTCGCTAACTCTTGAGCAATGACTGCTCGAAAATTCTATCGCTGATGATGAGTCACAGCGGTCACTACTGGATCCAGGGAACAGTGAGCTGGACAATGATCTTGACCTTCACAAAGATAGCAGGTGATGTTGTTTATAGGACATTCTCCAGGTAAATGACTTCCTTCACAGCTGGAATAGTTGATTGCATGATCATCAGCAGTGTGTCCTATTTTGCCTAGCGGATGCATGTACGGTCTTCGATTGGTTTGGTTGACAACACTTCAAAGAACAACATCCCGGTATGGTATCGGGTGTGGAGATACCATTCTTCCTTGTCTTACTGTGGTTTCACTGTCTTCTGATGACGTGAAGAGCCAACGAAAGGCGGTGGTAAACTCTAACCAAGTGATGGTATGTTCATCCTTAGAGGTGGCGTAGAAACTCTTCCACTAGACTAATGCATTTCCTTCTAACTGGCACGTAGCGTAGGGAACTTTCTCTTTTTCTTCACATTACACCAAAGCCAGCTTCTCTTCTATGATGCGAAGCCAAATTTCTGTATCTCTAGGAGTGGTTGATCCATCAAATGTGGGCGGTTTGGTCTTTATGAACAAGGTAATCTTTGACTGTGAACAGGGGTTGCGACTTCAGTTGGGGAGGGATTGATGTTGGCACTGATAACTTTCATCTGTTGCATCATTGTCTACATAAGCAAAGTCTAAGCGGTGAGCAACTGATCCGAGTTTTGAATTGTCACGCTTGGTACAGTGGACGGCTGCTGGTCACTATCTGCTTTAGCTTGACACTAGTAGTAGCAAGCTCGAACTAACGTGAAGCGCTTGAGTCTCTTTGCGATCGATCCTTTCCAACTGTTGACCACTCCGGGGTTTAGGTAAGAGGAATAGCATAGATGAGGTTCATGAATCCTAGTGCGAGGAACAGTTTAACCCAAAAACTTATACAAACATTATTAATAACTTGGTATGGTTGCTTATCCAAGCCTAAAAGCTCGCAATGCATCTTGCACACTTTCAAAGAACAAGGAAAACCAAATTAACCTAAACACACAATAATCTACCGTATAAGAGGTAACACTTCTATCTTAGGCAGATGCGACTCTCACACATGAGTCTCAAGCTGCTCTGAAAGCACTAGTTCTTCTAGCTTCGGAACACTTCATTGATCCACTTTTCTTGAGTTCGACGATTCTGTCTTCACGATCTTGAGATTAGCGGCGACACCAGCGCTTTCTCCTAAGTGTGAAACAACGATAACTATTTGGAATAACTCAGATAAGATCTTCATTTAAAACAACGGGGAAAGATAGAAATTTTCAGCAAGAAGAAAAGAATAGAAGAATAAGACAAGTCAAGAATTTATCATTCTTTCAAGTGAAATTTTTGTTTTAGAAAATAATTTTGAAGTTCCTAAAGAACGGCCAATCTATCTAGGGTCAAGACCTACAGTCAGTATGGCTCTGATACCACCTCTGTCGGGACCCGAATGTGCAAATCCGGACCCTCTGTGTATTCTGCACTAGTCCAGGATCACGCTAGTGCACACAGTCTCAACATAGATGAATATCACAATCATACACAGCGGAATAATAAAAGTAACACAATTATAAAATATAAACTATTGAACGACCTTAAGGTCAACCTTACACATGTGAGGCCTTGACGGCTTCAACTCCAAATAAGTAGCAATGAGCGAAGAACGTCGGTGAACCCCTTCAATATACCACAGGCATCTGACAGGGTTCGACTCCTAGATAATCGCCTTCTTGCAGAACTTCTCCTTCTTCGAAGACAAAGACTTCTCCTCAACTGGTGATGTTTTGTTAAAGCAAGGGTGAGTACACAACCGTACTCAACAAGTCATGCACAGAATGCAGTTCTATTACTACATGCATGGCTTATTCCAAAGGAATGGCTGAATGGTTCTTTTGCAATAAAGCAGCATTCACAATTAATCATAAATAGATAGAAAAGCAGTAAAACAAGTAATACCAATAATAAATTTCGCAATCATTCTCAAGTGAAGCATTTCTCATCCTTAACCAAGTTCCATATCACATTATCCACATTCCCAACCTCAGTTTTATCAAAATCTAACCCTTGACTGTAATCCCCGAGCAATGCTCAATACTAGTGAAACACGGCTATTGAATAGTTTTTACACTCTGCAGAGGTTATACACTTTACCCACAAGATATAATCAACTCACCACGTCAGCCGTGAATCGCCATACAAGAGTATGCGAATGAGCGATCATAACAAAGCCTTTCCAAAGATCCGTCTAAACCCGATCTTGCCGCTAAGGTTTCAACTTTGGAGGGATGGTTACCACACCAGGGCCCCCTCTTGCGCCATGTGAGTTCTCATTCCGCTTCTCGGGCCTCACACCACCACGACAGTCTGCGAAGAATAGATTTCCCGGTTTACTCAGCTAGGTCCGTCCCATTCTGGAACTTGTGGTTGTATGAAAGACTCGAGTCAAAGGCTGCAAGGTTAAGTCCTTAGTTGACCGAGGCAAGACTAATCAAAAGTTCATCACATCAACATGTCATAATACCAAATACGACCGCCCAATTGCCACTCTTGGCCCACCGGAAACAATCTTGCCACTTGCCTCAGTCTAAATCACTTTCCCACCCCAATCCTTTACCATGCACCACGTGCCATCATCAACTCAATAACACATGTCACATTCTCGAAACACGTTCCATATCTCATTAAGTCAATATTAACTTTAATTTCTCCAAAATCATGACAAATCTACGTTGCAGGGCTAAGCACACTACATACGGTCTAATTAACCCATGTTGGCAAATTATTAATGTCCAACTATTAACCCACAATCTAGGGTGACAAATGAATCATGGCATACAAATAATATTGACAAGGTGGCAATAACAAGTAGGTTGATTATCTAATCCCAGATTAATTGAAATCAGTTTATTTCAAACTAGCATGCAATAATTTCAAAGCGAAATAATTTTAAAACATGGGATCAATATGGTCAAAGCACAACTTGCTGGCCCTTGCAATTTTATTATTCTTTACTCTTTTATCTTGATCCTTGATACTCGATCTTCAATCTCCGCTTGCTTGATTCTTAGCTCCTTAGGCGACTTCCGACAGCGTCTAACGATAAACAAACACAAATACAACAAAACTCAAAAGGCAAATCAAGTAAACTCCAATTTAAGAGCGAATAGCATTGGGCAACGGCTTAGATGAAATTAGGAACTTGAATGGATTAGGTCGATGATTAGACAAAAGAAGACGGCTTTCGGAAAATACAGAAGAGAAAGATTAATAAGCGTGAAAGAAGGAATAATATCGAAGAATATTTCTTCGAAGTTATTAGCTTGATTGGATAGCCGATGATGACTTGGAGCAGAACATAAACTAGGGTTGGCGCAATTGACCAACTAGTGGTATCGCGATGTCGATCACACGGCTCATGATGAACTTAGCTCATCAAACCGGTCTAAGAATGCAGTTATGATTGGACCACTAGATGGTATGATGGTGAGGCTAGATTGACATATGATTGGGTTAGATCATAGTAAGGCGATAGAAAAGGTAAGGACATCACACTAGGGCATTTACTTGCATGCACCCATGCGATGACAACGATACGATGAGAGCAAAGCGTTAACGGCATTTAAGCGTTAACGGCGGGCGTTAACGGAAGCGTTAGCGATGGGCGTTAGCGATGGAGCGTTAGCGATGGAGCGACAGCGGCGAGCGTTAACGGCGAAAGCGTTAGCGATGGGCGTTAACGGCGGCGTTAACGGCGAAAGCGAAGCGATGACGGGTAGATTCTAGATTATGGCTTTGGCGGCAACCGGGATCAAATGAACTCCAAGAATGGCCAAAACAGTAGGGTATGGACCTACGGACAGGGTGACATGGTCACGACAATCCAAAATGGTTGGCGGCAAAAAGGCGGCGGCGATGGCGAAAGCGGTGGCGGCGAATAAAAAAATTTCGATAGATGCAACAGCAAAGGAAAGTGAGCACCACGTAGAACGCGATGAGACAAACTCAACAATATAGGCGGATTTGGCGGCGACCCACGGATTGATCACAAGCTGCCGATGAGCGGCTCTCGGGCTAATAGATCAAACGGTCATAACTATTAAAGTACTGCATGAAACCTAACCAAATTTTCAGAGAGCTATCTGGGATCATTTGGCACAAAGTGACGTGAACGGATCTGAGTTTTACCTTCTGGATCAGCGGGGCAGCGATGAAGTTTCAGCCGTCCATAGCAGTCGATCGGGGAAGATTGATTTTCTGCGCAAATCCACCATCAAAACCATGAGTTAGGGTGATCACCGTGTAGGGGACATCAAGAGGAGTCTACCATAAAATTTCATGGTCAAACTCGCAAAAACGAGGAGAACGGGCTCGGCAAGATTTGATCTTTGGGCAGCCGTAACTTTTGATCCCGTGGATGAAATTGCACCAAATTTGGATGGGAAACAGAGGGTACCATAGAGCACGCCGTGGAGAAGACGGATCTTGAAAATAGTTGACGAGTTGACGGGGACGCGCCTCAAAGTTCAGCCGGCGTCTTGGCGGCGTTTCGGAGGATGAGGGATGGATTTCTAGGGTTTGGGTGAGTTGATCTGAGGTGAGGACGTGTGGGAGAGGTCATGGGAGGTCTACTAGGGTTTGGGTGGCGGCTAGGTCAAGAAAAACGCAAAAACCGGCCTCACAGGCATTTTATCGAGCAGTTGGCGTGCGCTGCGTAATTCGGGGTGACGTGGCGCATTCTGGTGCGTCGGATCGGAATCGGAGGGCTGCGGCGATTCGGCGACGTGGCCGAATGAGGTTGCGACACGTGGCAGATCGAGAAGGAGACACGTGGAAAACAGAATCCGAATTGAATTAGTTCTAGAAATTCATTTAATTCAAGAAAAATAGAAAAAGTATCAGGAAAATTCCAGAAAAATTCTATAAAATATTTTGAGACATTTTGAACTCAAATAAAATATTTTCAACAAAACTTTATATTAATTTTCCCAAATTTTTAATTAATTCCATAAAGGACTTAATTCAAATTAATTCTTTTGAGGCAATAAAAATACCAGAGAAATTCCACAAAATATTTTGGGATATTTTGGAACTCAAATAAAATATTTTCAGAAGAACTTTATTTTCTCTTTTGAAATATTTAATTACTTTAAGTAAAAGGCTTAGTTTAAATTAATTAGAATAATTCCAAATAAATTCCAATAATTCTAAAACAAAATAAAAAAATCCTAGAAGCACAAGGAACCCAAATAAAACTGAATTTATTTTAATTGAAGTTTATATTAGTCAAATTAAATTACTTTGACTTTAGAAAATTCAGATTAAGCTTTAATTAAGCGAGAAAATTATCGCGAATTTTTTGGGAGCTAAACTTCACAAAATATTTTTGAAAACCCAAATTTTGGGATGTTACACACCCGTTCAGTCAGAGCGTCACCGCAGATGGCAATGCGTGGAAGGATCAATCACATCACGACAGATGAGGCCGGGACACCGTGGAAGTTGTCTTTGAAATACCCGATGTCGATACGCCGCCGTTGATCGCAGAAAGCGACTCTCTCTTCACTGACCAAGATCAAGAAGACAGAGATAGCTATCCAAGAGCTTGCAATCCGCCGTTTGACATTTGTGGTGAAGGCGGTGAGGAGGAGGATCATCCAGATGTTTAGGATTATGGTTACTCGTCTCTGCCTAAGATATTTAGGACTTACTTTTGTTAAGTTTAATTACTAGCTTAGTGTTTTCGTTACTATATGACCCAAGAGTCAACTCTTGTAATAAAGGAACATGTCAGGCAGAGCTCAGAAATAAAATTTTAGTTGTCCCACAATTAAAGATCGTGCCGATATGATCTGAGGATTGACTTAGCATATTCATGAACATGATGAATAAATTATTCATGAAGTACTTGGATAAATTTGTGGTTGTCTTCATAGGCGATATCCTTGTGTATTCCAAGGCGAGAAGAAGAACACATGAGCATTTGAGATTGGTATTAGAAGTTGCGAGAACGGCGGTTATCGCTAAATTTAGTAAATCGACTTTTGGAATGAAAAGGTAGAGTTCCTTGGTCATGTAATGACAGCTAAAGGAGTCACTGTGGACCCAAGTAAGGTGGAAGCTATGTTACATTGGGAACAGCCAAAAACAGTTACTCAGATCTGTAGTTTTACAGGAATGGCGGTTATTACCGTCGGTTCATAGAAGGATTCTCGGCGATTACAAGACCTCTTACGTGATTGTTGAAGAAAGAAAAAGAAATTTGCATGGACTTGAAGTGCGAAGAAAGTTCTCGGGAGTTAAAAGCGGTTAACATCTGCAATCGTGTTAGTATTACGGATGTCAAGTGCGGTTTTGATATTTATTGTGATGCATCAAGACAGGTCTTGGTTGTGTGCTAATGAGAATGGCAAAGTAGTAGCTTATGCATCTAGGCGATTGAGGCGCATGAAGGAATTATCCGACTCATGACACTGGAGTTAATTGCTATAGTGCATGCTTTGAAGATATGGCGTCATTATCTCATTGGAAATAGATGTGAGATATATACGGACCATAAGAGCCTAAAGTACATATTCACCCAGTCAGATCTTAACATGAGACAGAGAAGATGGCTAGAATTGATTAAGGACTATAATGTGGGAATCCATTATCATCCTGGAAGGCTAATGTGGTAGGCGATGCTTTGAGTCATAAAAGCCACGGTGTAAATGTGATAGAAGCCGCGATCAACCGAAGTTGTGTGAAGAATTTGAAGTTGAGATTAGAGGTTGTGCGCAGGATTTGTAGCTGCCTTAGAAGTAAAGCCGACCCTTGAGGATCAAATTAGAGAAAGGCAAAGTAATGATGAGAAGATCAGCAGGATCAAGGCTAAGAAGGAAGAAGGTTTAGCGGAAGATTTCTCGGTAGATGAGCAAGGAACCCTATGGTTCAAAGGACAAATTTGTGTGCCAAATGAGAAGGAACTTAAACAGTTGATCCTTGAGGAAGCACATGATTCTAAGTACTCAATTCATCCAGGAAGTGCCAAGATGTATCAGGATCTGAAGAAAAGATTCTGGTGGCCAAGTATGAAGCGTGAAGTTGCAGAACATGTCGCATTATGCGATGTGTGTCAAAGGGTAAAAGCCATGCATCAAAGGCCTGTAGGACTCTTGCAGCCATTAAAGGTTCCAGAATGGAAATGGGAAGAAATATGTGAGGTCCCCATTTTTGATAAATTAATACCAAAAATGGATACCATGTGCACACAGTACTAGTCCCATGATCAGTGGCTAGTACGCACATATACAAATTGATATCACAACCACACACATTTTATTATATTAGCGGAAGCAAAATTACATTATATCCTTACAATACCAAAAGTATAAAAACTGCAGTGGAGACATAAGTCTTGTAGTATGCCTTTCTAGCCCAACATTCCCACAGGCAACTGACAAGGTGAACCCTAGTCAAACTCATTATTCACATCCCGTTGTTGGGGAGCAGCGGTATGCTACGCTAGCACAAATTAAAATTTCTACCGCATAACCGGAAAAGCTACTCGCAAGAAAGGATCCGATTGGATTACCACTAGGCGCGATTGCGGAATCCTTCGCGTTGGTGTAGTGGATCGTCCTCGCCGTGGATCGTCCTCACGCGGATCGTCCTCGCCGCGGATCGTCCTCGCCGTGGATCGTCCTCACGCGGATCGTCCTCACCACGCCGCTTGATAGTAGCAGCTAAACCACAGCCGATCCACGTCCGGGATGGAGCGCGTGCGCGTGGCGATGCAAGCACCGCGTCGCTCGGCAAGGGCAATGAGAGGTGGAGGCTAGGGTTACGGGCGTGAGCAATCGCATACACGCCCACCTTCTCCTCTCCTTATATAGCCCGCAGCGAAACCCTAAGCCGGGGCCCATCGGTAGCGTTAAGCCCACGAGGTCCATTAATTACGGATCCAATCCGAATTAATGCGCCCCGGCCGTTAAGTGTGTGACCACAGCAGGTTCATGTACATTTGGACATAGATTGAAAACCCTTTTCCAATCCAATAGTGGCGGCGGTTCCTTGCGAGCATGCCAACTCCCAAACGCATATGATCAAATCGGATAGAACCTTTCAAAAGTACTCATGTAATAATCCTTTGCCAAACTATATGAAGATCGAACTCAAAGCGAGAAGTATGCCATCCTTTGATAGTTCAATCCATCTCTCGTATCCGTGATATATTAATAAGTTGTGATTGACTTCTCAATCACGGCATGGCCATGCACTTCCTTAATCATATCACACAGTGGCCTAAACATATATCTCCGTTACCTTTGGAGTGGCAAATTCCATCTTATTTGCCACTTCCCTCTGCACATTTCATAGCAAACATGAAAGCTACCTTTATAACTATCCGTTTAAGGAATAGCGTTTGGTGGCCCCAAGGTAAACTATTACACATGTAGGGAATGTGACAATCTCAGGTCTAAGGATCATACATCCACTATGTATGAGATACACTGATGACACATAAGAATGTAACATTCTCGCAGTGTCCCATTTCGGGTCTATCTAACCCATGTTCTTCATCATGAGTTCACATGTATTGATGATATCTCCATATCCTATGATCTATGAAACATAATCATCGATCAATACATGTCTTGATCTATTCATCGTTGTCCTATCGATGATACCCGATCGAGATACTTACGTAATTATATCAATAAGTAGAGAGTTTCATAAGCAAGTCACATACTTGCCGATCAATATAATGATATACATTCATTGGACCAATAATCATATTATTATTCATAAGCATAGTCATGATACAATCATCTATATGACTGCCTCAAGGGCATAACACCAACACCCGTATCCTGCATCGAGATAAGCGTCGTCGGGGAGATCTGATTCTTCACCTAAAACATCAACAGTGGCAAGTTGAGTACTTTCGTACTCGCAAGACTTTTGCAAATCCTAATATACATGCAGGCCATTCAAAGGAAAGGCTTTTATGGTAAATTTGCAGAAAGCTAGTTTACAAAAGAATTTACTGAATTGAAAATATAAACGAAATTTAAGTAAAAGCAGTTAATGTAATAGTATGAAACAATAAATTTCACGAACCTCAGTTCTTTCGGTCATCTTCATAAATCAATCATTGATATATCCCATATCAATCCAAAATAATTCATCAACCATTGACATCACAAGTCAATTCAAAATAATCTTTCCAACAAGGATATCCAAATCACGATGCTAGACAGCATATATCAACATCCACATTTTGTAAAATAAAATGCTAACTATGTGATGACTTTACCAAATGCCCATGACCGCGGGCGCGGCTAATCGATTAGTTTTTACTCTGCAGAGTTGTACAGCTTTACCCACAAGAAATGATCAACCCCTTTTGCTAGGCCATTCGACACACTTCCTTTGGTGAGTCGGCAAGGCGATCATAGCATAACTGTTCAATTACTTAATCCTAACTTTGCACCAGCACGGGACGAAAACCCATACCCTGGAAGAAGAACTCAGTGCATAGAAATGATGGAACTTCTCCAGAAGTACGGCGTACACCGTTGTATCAGCAAACGTGACTCCCAACACCTCGGTGTGGGCGCCCCTCCGAGCAATCCATTAAGAAACAGCTCGTACTACTCCGGCCTACCAATGTGCAAAGCTAGTCTTAAGCAATTTAATTAGTTAAGTCTGTCCCATACCAGCACTTGTGGTTGTACGGTTACTTTGGCCTGAAAACAACCCATAGTTCGGTCCTTAATCCGACCACGAGCAATAATCTCCCCTACACTCGTGCAATCTCTTACGCACACTGCTATTGCCAATAATTACTGCACCAATATTATTATTTTGTTTTCATTTTAACCAAAATCACCATCATGCCTTAGCATGTCCAAATAACATTTGATCAATGTCTCAATCATATCCAAGTATCATTTGATCAATGTCTCTATTTGATGTATACTAAGTCTAAAGCATGGCTAAGCAAGATTATTAAACATCATGTATACCTAGAATGACATTATATATTGTCTAACCATGGTTCTAAGGTATCAAGGTTCACAAATTCATTCTTATCAAGGAGGTTTCAGGAATCAACAGTATATCTACCATTACCCACAAAGTAGCGACATTTAATGAATATCGCATGCAATAAAATCTTTTAATGAAAACATTTATAAAATTGGGATCAACATGGTCAAAGGAGGTGCTTGCCTTGTTGATTGTCGTCGAAATCGTATTCACGATAAATCGACAACAAATTACGATTAAATCGGGTTCTACTCGTCGTCCAATAATAATAATAACCCAGCAAATGACAAATCTTAATAAGGAAAATAGAAAGATCCAAATAAAATAATTTTCATATAACATGCATGAATCTTTGTTTAAATTATTTAAAGTTTCATTTGTTCATGATAACTAATATATGTACATGTATGGTTATTAATGTATATGTGTATGTGTAAGGTTGCATGTTTTCATTTATTGACTTAGTACAACATAGTGATATGAGATTCTCTAAAGCATTTATTATAATTACAATTTCAGCAATACAAAATGATAAAGCTCATATTCATGATTTATTATTGAATCACTTATATTTAATAATGACTTATTGGTCCTCATATAATAACTTAAACATTTTCCATAGTGAACCCTATTTATTTTTACATATTCAGGTTCCTAAAATCATAAGTATTCTAACAAAATTGGTTTTACCTAATTCTGAGTTCATTTGCACAAATTCCATGTATAGCATATTTGAATTCTTCATTTAAATTAATATTAAAATTTTAAACAAAGTTGAACTTTCAAATATTTTTGGATATTATGAATATACAGGAATTTAGACAAATTTAGCAATTTATTTCACTCAATTTTGACTATTGGTTCAAAAGTTATGAGCAATTAAATAAATTCGGATCTTAAAATGCTAATAAATCAGAAATATTCCAAACATGGAAAATGCGCTTTTCGCTATGCTTTTCGCTTTCTAGTTTTGGCGGTTGAAATTTGAGGCAATGACAAGCCGGGCCCATATGGCGATGAGGCTATGCGTGCGTGTGGTCGATGAACCCAGGACCGCGTGGCGAAATAAATGGCGCGATGCTAGCGGCCTTATGAGCCCACTCGTAGTGAGCGATATCATAAGAGGCGGCGATCTGTACGCATCAGCGAGACGAACGAGGCGGCGGATTTCGGCTCGCGGCAAACAACGGCAAACGGCGGCGAATCGGTACCACCATGAGCATCAAGACATCCGTGCGCACCGAGAGACTCATTGATTGGTTCTTGGGCAATGGAGGCGGGCGCGCCACCGTGTGGATCGGCGGAGGCCATGGCCGCAAGCAAAAGCATGTAAAGCTTATCTCTTTTGCAAAATTATCGGCGGAGTGAGCATCGATGGGTAATATAGATCACTAATGAGCACTTTGTTTGAAAAGATTACATGCGGAAGAGTGTTCTCACCGGCGGCTCGGCGGAAGGAAGCGTGGCTGCTTGATTCAGCAGAGGATGAGAGCTCAAATTGGCGCTTGGGATGGGTTCTGCAATCACGAGAAGGTTCAGTTCAAATGGCTCGGCAATTGAAGAATTGAGCGTCATGAAAGTTCTTCCTTGGCGACCTTCTGGGACACGAAAGAAGATGGCGAGCTTGCGCACATGAAAGGGGTTCAAAAATGGATTAGTGCGGCTCTCTTGGAGTGCAGAGTGTGCTCGGGTTGAGTTTTTATAGAGGAAGAAGGCGGTTGCTTGCTTGCGCAAAAGAAAAGAGTGGAGCGGAGAGGATAGTCTTTGGACCGTGCCGTGGCAATGAGTTCAGGCTTATCTCTGCCGTGACAACATTTGGCGCAGCGTGAGGGAGAAGGATTGGTGGTCGAGTCTCGAGTCGGTTGGTAGTGGCAGCAATTTCACGGTGAAATTTCGCCGTGGCAGCAAATGGGCAAGCGGCGGGACAAAACCAAGGCGATTTCGCGGGGTTGTCGATTGCTTCTCTGAGTCGCAATGGCCAAGGCGAGGACAGCGAGGCATACGACTACCTCGGGGTCTGAATTGCGGCGGGGTTGAGTCAAAGAAGCGGCGGAGAGCTCTCTCTCTATTGGTGGGAGTGAGCGAGAGAGGAGCGTCTCAGCGCGAAGGAGAAGGGAGAAGAAGGCTCTGGCGTTGGCAGCTGGCTCGGGAGATGAATCGAACGGCTGAGGTGTGGTCAAACCACAGGGCTAGGCCCACATGGCTGTGTCTGGCGCATGAACAGGAAGATAAAAATCATGACGGGCTGGCTTAGCTGATAAGTTTCGGCCAGTGAACCGTCTTAGAAATTTACCAAACTTTTTTTGAGTGTTGGTCAGGCAAGGATAAGTGTCCAGTAAAAATCCTAGATAAAAACTCTCAGTAGAACTTTTATTAAAATTCTGACAATGCAATGATTAAATTTCTGATCATTCTGTTTTGATTTATTAAAGTATACTAATGATTTATTTAATTTTTAAAAATTGTTTTTCAAAATTATTTGATCAAACAATCCTCCTGTAAAATTTTCAGATTTTTATATTTAACCAATAAATTATTAAAATTCTGACATTGCTATTTACAGATTTATCTACTTTCTGTTTTTCAATTTATTAATGATTCAAATTTAAATATTTATCCTTGATATTTTTACCAGAGGTTGATAAGATCACCATGTCGGCAAGGTAAAAATCTCAAGGCCAGGTTCTTACTGGTTTCTTCTACACAAATCTAACATGGTAGATTTCAGCTTTATATTGCGGCAGATAGTTTGCATTTTATATTTGTTTTAATTGCCAGGCTGATCTCAAGTGGCATAACTAGGGTTCTGAACATGCATAGAAGATAAAAATGATTTTTATTGATTTAGTGTTTTTACCTTTTACTTTTACCATTTTACCATATGGCATTTATGGACTTTGCTTTAATAATTAAAGCCAACATATTTCCAATAATTTAAAGAAATCAGGAAAAATGCAATAATAATCACACATATAATTTCATTTATAATATTCTCCTTTTATTTAATTTAGGGCTGTTACAAAATAGGAATGGATTTTATCACGGGATTACCCAAGACTCAGAAAGGTTATGATTCGATATGGGTCATCATTGATCGGTTGACCAAAGTTGCTCATTTCATTCCGGTAAAGACAACCTATCCAGGAGATCGATTGGCAGAGTTATATATGTCGAGAATTATATGTTTACATGGTGTGCCGAAGAAAATCGTATCGGATCGAGGTACCCAATTTACCTTAAGATTTTGGGATAAATTGCATGAAGCAATGGGAACTCGTTTGAATTTCAGTACTGCTTATCATCCACAGACAGATGGTCAAACAGAAAGAGTAAATCAGATTTTAGAGGATATGTTGAGAGCTTGTGCGATAACTTACAGTACATCTTGGGATAAATTTTTACCATATCGAGTTTAGCTACAACAATAGTTATCGAGGCGGTTTGCAAATGTCACCATTTGAGGCATTATATGGTCGTGCTTATCGCATTGCAGATTGAATTGGAATGAAACAGGGGAGAGTTCATGTTTGGGCCTGAGATGCTCAGAGAAGCTGAAGAACAAGTTGCCATGATCAGGGAAAAACTGAAAATAGCGCAGTCAAGGCAAAAGGGTTATGCCGACAATCGCCGTCGCGATTTGAGCTTTGAACCAAATGATTTCGTGTATCTTAGGGTAACTCCCCTTAAAGGTGTAAAAAGGTTCCAAGTCAAGGGAAAACTTGCACCTAGGTATGTTGGGCTATTCAAGATTTTGAGTCCCTGAGGAGAGGTTGCATATCAGTTGGAGTTGCCACAGTCATTAACAGGAGTTCATGATGTATTCCATGTGTCTCAACTTAAGAAGTGTCTTAGAGTGCCAGCAGACACTACCACAAAAGGGCTATATTAGACACATCATCATAGAGCGGTTTCAGATAAAACAAATGCATGATGTATTCGGGAACATCGAGAGCGGTTTGTGGATAAAAGCGCTCTCGATATCTAACTATCACGAGCGGTTTGGAATCTGATCGCCGTCTGTGATTTCGGCACATCACGCAGAGCGGTTTGTGGATAAACCCGTCAGTAGTACTTCAAGAATCACAGACGGATTTAGCTACAAACCGGCTGAAATGTTAAATACAACCGTGAAGCGGTTGGTAGATAAATCGATCTGTGATATTTTGTCATCACGAGGCGTTTTATCTACGAACGATCTGTGATCATAAATTGAAATCTCGACAGCTGCGTGCCATACAAAATAAGATCGTCTTGGATGGAGAACATTATAGATTGCATTATAAGTAAAATTATCTGCATTATAGATTGCATTACAAAAGCGTTATAAGATCATTACAAAGATCGACTACTACTTTAACTAAAAGCAGATCACTAGCTACTCGTCATCATCGGAGGAGGAAGAGGAGGAGGCATGAGTCCTCGCTGCGGCCGTCAAGATCTCGCTCGGCGAGGCTCGATGCAGGTCATCCTCCAGCTCCTAGCCGACGCGATATCCCCCCGATGAGTCGTAGCTTACATCGGAGGAGGAGGAGGAGGCGTGGCGCGGGGCAGCTTCTTCCATGGGGTGTGGGAGGCGGAGGAGGCAGCACAGGCGCCGCCCGACGGGGGAGGCGGAGGCATCCGGTGGAGGGGCGCGGGTGGAGACGGAGGCGTCTGGCGGTGGGGCACGGTGGGAGGGAGGCGTCTGGCGGGGGGCGGTGGAGGCGGAGGCGGAAGCGGCCAAGGAAGCGGCCGTGGAGATGGCACCAGCAGTGGCGCATGCAGCCTATTCGGCGCATGGTCATGCCGGGTATGGTTGGAGGTGGCGGCGGCGGTGGGGTGGAAGCATCAGAGGAGTTTGGTGTGTTGCTCATGGTGTTTGCTCGATCGTGCTTTTGGGTCGGAGGAGGTAGTGGCCTGGACTAGTGGAGGCAGAGCGGTACTTAAAGGCAGAGACGATCGATCAAGTGCTGTTGTAAGTGCATTGGGAAGCGATATGACTGCATTAATTGGGAAGATGAAGCGATTTGACGCAGGGCAGCGCGTCTGCATTGGGAGAGACAATCAAGTACTGGAGGAAGACGAAGGGTCATCATTGCGGACGGTTTTAGTCAAAAACCGTCTGTGGCTGATGTGACATCGCAGACGGTTTTTGACTAAAACCGTTTGAGAGGTTATCTCAGACGGTGCCATCTATAAACCGTCTGTGATCTTTGGTGATATCGCAGACGGTTCGATCCAAAAACCGTCTGCGATATATCTCTGACATGGTAGCGGTGTTATCTACTAGCGCTCTGCGATGGCGATGTATAAGCGAAGAGCTCCTTGACCGTCGTCTCTGTTTCTTTAACATTTCTCGACCGTCTCGAGAGCCTGCGCATGCGATTGAGGCGTTCCTTGTGAAAGAGACCCTAGATTTGGTGATTTTATTCCAGATCCTTGTGCTCTTGGTCATCCGAGGTTAGTAATTGCTTCTAATCTGAATTACATTTTATATCTAGCTTGGGGAAATGAAGCTGTGTTCTAGGGGCCTGTTTGGGAGAGCTCCATTCCAAAAAAATCAGCTCCACTCTACCATAGAGTTGAAGTAGGGAAGAGATCTGGTGTTTGGCTTGCAAATTAGAGCTAGCTCCAGAATAGATGGTTTTGGTGTGGATACCCATTTATGCCTCATACGTCTAACCAGTGGCAAAGGTGGGTAATTATTTTCAAACTTCACGTAACTATTGGTACGGGCGTAACAATCTAGGAAGACCAACCTGAGGAAGCTAGCTACGCACGTGTTGATCATCACGAAGGGCTAATTTTTGATTAAAATTAAGCAGGTGTATACAGACATGTATTAATTAATGGGATGTATTGATTAAAATTGAGCAACTCTATAGATATGGCCAAGTATTAATTACCGAGATGTATTCATGAGTAAAATTAATCAGGTTTAATCATGTTTTCCTAGACGGTTCAGTCCCGCAACCGTCTGGAATGGTCTTCCCGCGACTCAATAAATTCCGCGCCCTGCCATTTCACCAAGTCCCACGCACACTTAGTATATTGCAACCCTAGCTCCCTTGGCGACGCCCTCCCCCATCGGCGGAGCCCTCCCTCGTCGGCCCCCTCCCCCCATCGGTGGCCCACTCCCCCATCGGCGGAGCCCTCCCTCGTCGGCCCCCTCCCCCCATCGGTGGCCCACTCCTCGGCAGCGTCCCCCCTCGGCGACGCCCTCCCTCGTGGTCCCCCTCCCCGTCGGTGGCCTTGCCTCCCTCGTGAGCCCCCTCCCCGTCGTGGCGCCTCCCCCTCGTCGGCGCTCCATCGATCGGTGAGATTTTCAATTCGGTTCTCCACTTGATTCTTCTTTGGTGAGATCTTGGTGTTGCTCTGTGATGAAATTAGGGTTACTACATGAATCGACTATTGATGAAGTGACTTAAGCCTTGAAGCGCCGGACATGTATGAAATTATTGATTTACCTAGTGGTGCAGATTTCTTGATCTGGAAGCAATGTTTTGTTCTATTATCTTTGCTCGATGATGATTTAGTTGAATGAGGCAATACTAATCTGGTTAGTTAGTGATTATCCTCTGTTATTCAAAGACTTCATTTACATTATTGTGTCTAAAACTTCAACTTGGCTTTTGTTCTTCTTTGTATAAGTGATATACTATCTGTGTTTATGTCTGATTATGTGACTTGATGTGATTTGGAATCATGGTCTATTCTCGAGCTGGATTGTCACTAGTTTGTCATCTCTGTCTTGGGAAAGCTGTTGCTATCCTGCTGTTCAATAGTTTTACATAATCCATAGTTGAGTTCTAGTGAATCAAACTTCTTAAACGGTGTTGAATTCTGTAGAACCACTAATTTCATATTGGTAAAACCTGTGATATATTGCTGAATTTTGGTGTTGGAGGGCTTCTTTGAAGCAACCCATCAAGACTTTAAATCTGAGAGCAACACTTGTAAACCAAACATGAGTAGTATCTTTGTTTTGGTTAACTACTTTATTATCCATCTTTGGATGTCCTGTTTATATGTGTTCATATCATGAATCTATGTGCTTATAAGCTTATACTGTTGAATTCATGATCATTTCATATATTACGGACATTGAGGATAAGTTGTGCTTAGTAATATCTAGATTAAGTCTATGTTTCATTATGAACACATACTGCACTATTTTCAACAATCCATGGTTTTACCAAACTCCATTTGTGAGTGGTCAAGGCTTAAGTTATTGAATTGATTAGTCTACTCCATTTGTGAGTGTGGTGAAGATCCTTATCTTCATCCAAACCCTAAAATCTGAGAGCACAACAAAATTTATTCCTCTCGTTGAGGTACAATATATGCATAATTCATGTTGGTTAAATATGGGCAAATATGTGGTGCAAACCACCCTTAAATTGAAAACTCATGAAAACCGACCTTAAAAGTTGTGAAAAATTCTCAAGAAATTACCATATATGCAGGAGGTGAGCTTCTACAATCCGCATTTGAAGATGAGTCCATCTTCAAATGCGGGTTTTCACGGAGTTTTCAACTCTAAGGGTGGTTTGCACCACATATTTGCCCATATACTATATACTATATATATATATAATGAATAAAATCTTGCTCTTATACTCGCATCTTTTCCAACAGTCCGATAAAATCTTCTCTTAACTTACCTACTCTTCACCTTGCATCATACAAGATGGCGTCCAACGTACCACCGATGGGATCTGATGACGCGCCCAACGTAGAAAGAAACAGGAGCAGTGCAAGAGGGCTTAGTAAAAGGCCTCAAAGCCGATACACCATCATGGCGGTCGATCCGCGTGATGGGGCCCCTACCGCTCCTCCGAAGGCTGTTGCAGCTTTCCGGACCACGTGTGGGATCGTTGTGCATGAACGGGTCCCCATCACCTATCCATCATGGAAGACGCTGACAGATGAGGAGCGCAAGGCAGGGATGGCAGGTGATAACCCAAGAAGCACAAGTGCAGGTCACCCCAACCAACCTTGAAAGCAGTTGCGCGTCCTCCCCTGAGGCAGAGGTGCATGAAGCCAGATTTCCTCCTAATGACAGCATGCCCATGCCGTGCAATCTGCAAGTGAGGCTTGCCAACTGTGTTCCCTGCGAGCTGCTTGCAGGGACAAGCGTATCCATCCAGTCTTGAGGGCATTAGTGCGGTCATGTATTACACGAGACTCTGCGAAGGCACAGGTCGATGGTGTACACAAAATGTTCAAGGCCATCACGTTTGGAATTCCCCGAGCGACAAGATCGTCACACTAGGGGATGCCATCGCACTGTTCATCCGATGGCCCAGAAGGACATCTCCTTGGCGCTTTGCCAAGGAGCACCAAGGTACAAGCAGTCCCAAAGGCACCACATAATGTGCGGAGCTACCAACACTACGAGCCATGCCATGCAACGAACAAGCCGACCAAATCGGCTATCGTGTCCGTCATCCTTGAGACCATTACTCTTTGTTAGGGCCCAATCATCTCCTGTGCGCGAACCTTGGTTGTAGGCCACACAGAGGCAAGGGCAAATCGAAATGTACCCGTCATTTCGGGACTATCCGCTTGCCCCATTGGTGCGGCAATTGAGTGGAGCCAACCATTTGTACCGAAGAAAGCGCAAGGAGGCGCTTTCATTAGCTGCGTTAGATTGCAAAATTGGTACCTAAAACAAGCTAACAAGCCGGGTGGCTGCACGAGATAACAGTATCTCCGTGACCTTCCGTGAGGAGTATTTCTTACACCGGTCTTTAGATGGCGTCTTCGTGGTCGGCTTCACCGACATTTTCGATCTATACAACCTCAAAGCGCTCGGCGCCTCACTCCTAAGATCTTTGGACAATGTAAGTGTGTGCAATCATCGCTCTACAATTCTCACGCATCGATAAATATCATATATATCATCCTTGATTTTGTATATGTAGACACATGATCCACGAAGCAATAGCAAGTGAAGAATCGGTGGGTTTCACGACCCACACATAATGTCCAAGCAAACCATTGATGAAAATAAACAATTTGTCTCTGATGCGTGGAAAAAGTAATGCATACTTATTAGAACAAAAAATTCATACTTGTACCCTACAACTTTGGGGTAAGTGCTTCGTCCGGATGCTATATATACACGTTGATTTCTACTATATATCTCACCTCGAACTTAGGTTCGATGACCATGACGACATACTTGTGTAGGTTTCCTTTGGGTTCTACTAAGTAATTATCCGAGACAGAACCGAGTAATTTATCTTGATTCAAAAAGGCGGCACCCACAATTTGAAGCCTATCGAAATTTGCTCGACCGTGGTTGGTGTCTACAAATCGATGGGAGGGCCACACAAGAAGGGTCCAGCCAATCTAAAGCATATTTTAACTTTCAGGTATCGATAGTATGCAATAATCCTTCACACTCCATTATAATACCTTGAACTAATCAAACTATTATGTTTTGGCGGTGCCACCGTGACCAATGGCCTTGACACATGTGGTTTCTATGCTTGCCACAACATGGCACTCCTCCTTGGTGCCATGGACCAATGTTATCTTGTGCGCCAATCTTGCAACAAATGTCTCTCCACTTACTAATTTATATACACGCGGGACATTACTTTTCTCATTGTGAGCTTGGCAATCTTGTGGCTTACATTAGAGCAGTGACCTTCAAGGTATTCGAGGACGGCTTTGTAGCTTCCCTCTTGTGTGAGGTCCTAAATTCAAATGGCAAATGCTACTCAGGGCTTAACGAATTAGAGTTGTGAATTTGTTACTTAATCGTACATTATATTTGTGAACCTTGTGATGTGAATTTGTCATTTCTCTACTACGAATCAATTCGTTTGAACATATGTCGGTTGATTTCGCAATGGATGAGCTTTAATGTGCGATGTGAGTACATTGATTCATGAAATGGATCTGTTGTTTGTTGTGTGACATGTGATTGGAGTACATTTTGTAAATCTATGTCATAATAATTAATATGCTTGTTATCTTGATGCATCTTTTTGTTTGAGAGGGCATGGCTAGCAAATCTCGAGGCTAGCCAATATATTGAATTTCAATACAAAATCAATAATCAACTTCACAGAGCGGTTATTACTTCAAACCGTGCGAGTTATTCAAATCACGACGGTTAGTAACTAAACCGTGCGAGATGACGAGAACATCACGCAGGCGGTTAGTAACTAGAACCGTCGAGATGTTAGAACATCTGAGGCGGTTATTACTTCAAACCGTGCGAGAAGATACAATATCACGAACGGTTCGTAAATAACACCGTGCGAGATGACAAAATATCACGAGCGGTTTGTAAATCAAACCGCTGCGATTATCATTTTCCTGAGCGGTTGAAAACCGTCTGCAATGATTCTTCGCATCACACGACACTTGCTTACGACGGTGCGCCAAAACCGTCTGTGATGTGGTTTCTGAACCGTCTGTGATCACACATTACGTAGTAGTGAGAGTAAGCGCCATTAGAAGCTATCGAGTTCTGGGAGGATCTAACTTATAAAGAGCGGCCTATTAAGATTTTGGGCGTAATGGAGCTTGAGAACGAAATAAGTCCACTCACTTTTGTAGAGTTCAATGGAGTAATCATCTGAGAAGAAGAAGCAACACGGGGGCGTGAGGAAGATCTCAAGGCGAATTTCCAAACCTATTCTCAAATTGTGCTTTGATCATGTTGCACCTATGTTAGGAAAAATTGCTATTTTGCTTTACTCTACTGCATGTTATTTTATGCGTATAAATGATTTCAACTTAACTTTGGGATTAGCTAAACATACCCATTGAATTATACCCTACCTTGATATTTGTATGCCATGCTTCATTGACACCTTAAGTTGGTTACTATAGTTGGTTAATAATGAAATCAACATGGATGGTTAGAGCGGAATAAATTGCTTAGCCATGCTCGTCATCACATGTTCATGAATTATTGTTAAATAATCTTGACTAATGGAATATGGAACAATGATGAGAATTTGTGTGTCATGTGTGGTCACACGATGAGATTGAGTTGTTGTGGCGAGGAGGTCACGCAACGATGTTGATTTGTGTATAGCACGTGGTGCTTGGTAATCAACTGGGTTTGGCAATCACTTAGATTGAAGCAATTGGCAAGGGCAAGTGTGCCAGGGTGGGCCCGATGGGCAAGAGGGTATGTGTAAGTTTTGCTTTAATCAATCCTAAGGACTTAACCTTGCGAGCCTTTGACTGAGTCAATCTTGCAACCACATGTACATTATGGGGCAGCCTAGTGACTAATTTGCAAATGCTTAGCTTGAGTGCTATCGTGGTGGTGTGAGTCCGGGTTTACGGATGAAACTCACATGGCGCAAGAGGGGGGCCCTGTTGTGGTGGTGTAACCCTTCAGTGTTGAAACCTCGTGGTAGCACTTGGGTTAAGAGGATGCATTATAAAGGCTTTGTTATAATCGTTCACTGTGTGGTGCATGGTTGTATCATGTGGGTAAAGTGCATAACCTCTGCAGAGTGTACAAACTATTCGGATAGCCGTGCTCACGGTATTGAGCAATGCTCAGGAATTACAGTCAAGGGGTAGTTAATTAAAATGGATCAACACTTGGGATGGCAGGTTGCCATGTGGATAATGGAACTTGATTTAGGATGGAAACTTGGGTTGATTTGAGAACAATGGAATCTATTCACTATTATTATTTGTTTTACTGTCTTTTCAATCTATAGAATATATGTGTTCACAAATGCTGCTTAGTTGCAAGTTAAACCTTTGCCATACCTTTGGAATAAGCCTGCATATAGCTATGGTAGAATTGCATTCTGTGCACAACTTGTTGAGTACGTGTTGTTGTACTCACCCTTGCTTAAACAACCAACAACAGAGGAGGAATCATCGCCGGAAGACTTTCAGGTGGACACGAGTCACTAGGCCAAGCCTCGTCATTTGCTGTGGTGTCTTGATGGGACATCTACGTCTTTTTGCTACTTTCGCTGCATAGTTATCTAAGTCTAGCCCATGTGGTGAGTAATGTAAGCTCATACACTAGTTATACTAAATAAATGAATTCTTATTATTCTTATCGTGTGTATGATGTGATGCTTACCGATGTTAAGCTGTGTGCACTAGCATTGATCCTGGGACTAGTGCAGTAAAACACAGTGGGTTCGAATTGGTGTAATTCGGGTCCCGACACAAGGGCTCATGGGTTGAAAATGAACCCTTTGAAGTGTGCATTTGGTGTGACGGCTGGCCAATTCCTTGGTTTTATGGTTCATCAGAGAGGTATCAAAGTTAACCGGACAAGGGTCAAGGCTATAGTGAACACAAAACCGCCAACATGTAAGAATGAATTATAGAAGCTGATCGGTAAAATCAATTACTTAAGACGATTTATTTCAAGTCTGTCTGGTAGGATTCAAGCTTTTACGCCATTACTGAAATTAAAGGATAATGAGAATTTCATATGGGGAGCCGATTAGTAAAAGGCTTTTGACAATATAAAACAATACTTAGCATCGCCATACGATCTGGCCGCATACGAAGGATTCCATTCATGTTATAATTCGGCCGGTGGCAGAGACCATTGGGGCAGTGTTGGCGCAAGAAGTCGATGGTAAAGAGCGAGTAATATTTTACTTAAGCCGACGATTCTTGGATACTGAAACCAGGTACCCTTCCATAGAAAAGTTATGTTTGCCATTATATTTTGCTTGTACGAAATGGGACACTATGTGTTGGCATCGACCTGCATAGTAGTATGTAGAACTGACATCGTTAAGTACATGCTATCTGCTCCGATCTTGAGAGGGCGACTTGGAAAATGGGCTTACGCTCTGTCTGAGTTCGACCTACAGTTTGAATCGGCCAAAGCTGTTAAAGGACAAGCAGTAGCCGATTTCATTACGGGACATGATACCATGGCAGGAATGGTTGGAGTAGCCTGGCGCTTATATTTTGATGGGAATTGGTTTGCGGGAAAGAAGTGGAATAGGCATCGTGCTGATATCACCAAAAGGGTATAGCACTGAATTTGCGTATCGGCTCAATGGCCGATGCTCTAATAACCAAGCTGAGTATGAGACATTGCTCAAGGGACTTAGAGTGTTAGAAGGTATCGGAGTAAGCGATGTAGAAGCATATGGTGATTCATTGTTGATCGTTCAACAAGTTAAAGGAGAATTCCGATGCAATGACAAAATATTATTCAAGTATCTGGAATATTGCTTTAATGCTATCGGCACGTTCACTTCATTCTCCATCAGTCATGTGCCCTGGGAAATGAATAACAGAGCCAATAAGTTAGCCCAAGCAGCATCAGGCTATAAAGAAGATAGCCGATGTGAAGCGCTGGATTCAATCGACAAAGCAGTACCGTGTGTTGACATTGTCGATTGGAGAACAAGGATAAAGGATTACTTGATGGATCCATCCAGACCTGCTGAACGCAAAGTTCGGCAGCAGGCATTGAAGTACGTTATAATGGGAGACGAGCTATATCGTCGAACAATAGAAGGATTGCTCTTAAGATGTTTGGGTGGTGAAGAAGCAAAGGTGGCCATGGGTGAGGTCCATGAAGGGATTTGTGGTGCACATCAGTCAGCTCACAAAATGAAGTGGATCCTGAGGCGAACTGGATATTTCTGGCCGACAATGTTAGAGGACTGTTTCAAGTATTACAAAGGGTGTCAAAGTTGTCAGAAGTTTGGAAATGTGCAGCTTGTGCCAGCATCGGCTTTACACCCGATTATTAAGCCATGGCCGTTTAGAGGTTGGGGGATAGATGTAATCAGCCAAATATTCCCAGCATCAAGCAAGGGCAATAAGTTCATTCTTGCGGCCACAGATTATTTCTCAAAATGGGTAGAAGTTGTTCCACTCAAGAAAGTTACCAGCGTGGAAGCCATCGGCTTTATCAATGAACACATCATCCACCGATTCGGTATTCCTCAGACTATTACAACCAATCAAGGAACAGTGTTTATGTCTAACGAGTTTAAAAACTTTGCAGAAAGCCTGGGTATCAAACTGCTTAACTCGTCGCCGTATTACGCTCAGGCTAATGGACAAGCTGAGTCATCTAACAAATCTTTAATCAAGCTGACTAAAAGAAAAATTGATGAAAGGCCTCGAAATTGGCATACTACATTGTCAAAATCCCTATGGGCCTATCGGCTAGCGTTCCATGGATCGACCAAACTATCACCATATCAGTTGGTATATGGTCAGGAAGCTGTGTTGCCTGTGGAGATAAATATTGATTCTATGCTAATAGCAAGACAAAACAATCTATCGGCCGATGAATACAAAGTGCTGATGCTATACAATTTGGACGACTTGATGGAGTTAAGGCTAGTTACTTTAAATCGGCTTGAGAAGAATAAGAAAAGAGTTGCAAGGGCCTATAACAAAAAGGTTGTACCCAAGTCTTTCGGTGAAGCCGATCTAGTTTGGAAGACAATTTTGCTGATTGGTTCTATGGATAACCGGTTTGGTAAATGGTCTCCAACATGGGAAGGGCCGTATAAGGTAAATCGGCTTGTTGGTGGAAATGCGTACATACTTGAAACGCTAGAAGGAACTATGTTGCCAAAGGCAATCAACGAAAAATATTTAAAGAAATATCACCCTAGCGTTTGGGTCGGTACATGAGCAATTGAAGAAACGCAGCAACAACAGTAAAATAAATCGGTTAAACAGCCGATTGCGAGTATACAAAAGCATAGCAAGAGTGATAGTTTAAGACCAGTTACATCAATTGTCACATCACAGACCAGACCCCGGAATCCTGGCACCTAAACGCGATAGTGCTGCAGCTGCTTTGGCCAAAGTCTCGGTTATACCATAGACAATATTTTCGTCATCTTTGGCGCTACCTGGCACAGGGACGATCTTGGCCGATTGATCGCGCGCCTTTGCAACAGCTTGGCTAACATCGTTCTTCTGACTTTTTAAAGATGAAGACGTCGCATTCAGAGTCGCCAGGTTATCAGCCAGTTGCTGGTTCACCTTAGCCAATTCCTCCTCGAGCTGCTTTTTGGCCGATTCTAGCCTCTGGGCAGAAGACTTAGCGGCCACAAATGACGCTGCGGTCTCATCATACTTCTTGTTGTGGGCTTTGGCTTCGGCAACCAGCTTATCCAAGAGACGTTGATCGGCTTCTTGGGCTTGGCGTTGAATAATTCTGGCATTGGCAGCATTGACCTCTGCCTTCTTTTCATCTAGATGGCACACGTTAAGTAGTGCGCTCATGGCTTCAGCAGGAAGGTCAGCTTCGACAGCTGCCTCTGGTTGAGTTATCTCTAGAAACAGCCGATTCAGTTTCTCCTGCATATTAGGCACCGATTTGACTACCGAAGCCGATGCCTCCATTGATACGTTGATAATCTTGCGAATGTCCTCTGGGTAGTCATCCGTTGCCATAACCTCCGGGTCGACTAGCTCATCTAGGGTGAACCTAAGAAGATTAGACAAGTCGTCCGGTGCAACGTCAGGTGTGGGAAGAGCCGATGGAGCAGGTGATGGAGGGATTGGAGACTTCAAAGTCACAGGAGGACTAGCCGAAGTGCCTTGAAGTTCGGCCAAGATACCAGCCACTTGAGCTGATGCTGTCGGCTGAAAAGGAAGTATCACAAGATCAATAACTTAAAAAGTTGGCAACTCTTGAGTGCATAAAAGCGGTATAGTACTTACTTCAATGAAAGCCGACGGGCGAGGTGAGCTTTCAGCGCTTTGTTCTTTGCGCTTTGGATGCTTCCTGGCAGGAACCTTGGTGGACTTGGGAACAAACCACGGGGTAAGCAAGGATGTAAGCAGGAAATATTTATCGGCTATAATGAAGTACTTACTGGGTTGTCTTTCCTTCTCGATCTCCGATAGTGACGGGCTTTGCACTCGGAGATTACGGAAATATAGCTTGATCAAACTGTAAATACGATGAGGTCGTTTCCCTTTAGACCCACCAGCCGATGGGTCGGTAACACCCTTGTTTCCAACTACAGCGTCTTGAGAAGAAAAAAAGGGGTTAGTAATTGAAAGCTGGAACTGAGAAAATTAACAGGTTTTTCTAGGGGAACAAGCCGATACCTCTACAGCTACAGACGAGTTAGTGTAACCCGAAGTACTGGGAGAGCCCGAAGAGCTATCCTCACTTGAACTGCTGCTGCTGGAAGAAACTACCGTCGGTAAATGATAATCTGGTAGGAATTTATCTATGATGGCCGACGGCGAACGATCCAGGTAAAGGGCTTCTGCTATGGATGACCACCAAGCCAAAAACTGACCGGCTCGGCGGGAGTTCAAAAAGAAGTGTGGCAGGTGGATGATGTGAAGTTCATCGGCTAGTGTTAAGAGTAGTTCAGTTTGGGTAGCATTTTTCACTTTGGCCCTTTGCTGAAGACGATCAAGGAGAGGCATATAAGGTATTACTTGGCCGAAACCCAGCTGACGGGCGTACACAGAGGGATGGTAAAACTCGTACGATGGCTGAAACGTCCTATTATGGGAGTTCAAGCCGACGTGGAGGATGCAAGGAGAAATGAAGATCTGATACATCTCTAAAGTCGATGCTGGCATCAATGAGCTATCAGCATCTAAGTGAAGGAAGGAAGGCCATTGGAAATAGGATACATTGCTGTATGAGAAGAAATCCTGTTGGCCAAAAATCACACTGTCCAAATTTAGGAAAAAGGACAAATACTTCTTCAAGCCAGTAGGGGTAATCTTGTTATCACCACTTGAGCACATGATGAGCCTTTCCCCATACGATCGGCTAGCCCTATATTGAGGAGTGGAATTTTCTGGATAGTCTTCACGAGGGAAAGCTGAGTCCTCCAGAGGTTTCGAAATAAGAGATCGGCTAAATATATTGTATAACCCAGGCTGAATGAACCATAGCGGGCCACCAACGTTGCCGACCATGAACTTTGCAAAACCAGAAAAGAGTCGGCTCCGTATTACATGCATCATCTGATAGACGGCTCCAAGGAATGTTTTGCCAAGGGCAAGCCGATGGCCCTCTACCAACTGTTCCGCTATCAACTGGTACACTTGCGTTGGGCCTAGGGAAGCTCCACAAAACAAAAATCGGTCTAGCCACAGGTTCAAGAAAGCTGTATGCACTACAGCCGCTAACTCTAGGTCATGGGTTGGGTAATTCCGCTCATGTAACCTTAGCTGCCTTGATGCATAAGCCACTACTTTGTCGTTCTGCATCAGCACACAACCAAGTCCCTGACGTGAAGCATCACAGTAGATATCAAAATTGTCCTTAGTGTTCGGCAACACCAAGACAGGTGCCGAAGATAAACGCTTCTTCAGCTCTTGGAAACTCTCTTCGCACTCAGGTGTCCACACAAACTTTTTCTCCTTTTTCAATAATTGCGTAAGAGGTCTTGCAATTGATGAAAAACCTTCAATGAATCGGTGATAGTATCCTGCCATTCCAAGGAAACTTCTGATCTGGGTAACTGTCTTTGGTTGTTCCCAACACTGCCACTACTTTCTTTGGATCAATGGCTACTCCTTCGGCAGTCATTACATGACCCAAGAACTCAACTTTCTTTTCCCAGAAGTCGCATTTACTAAATTTTGCATACAATTGGTTTTCTCTTAACTTTTCCAAAACCATCCTTAAATGTCCAGCGTGCTCTTCTTCCGACTTGGAGTAAACAAGAATGTCATCAATAAAGACAACGACAAACTTATCCAAATATTCCATAAATACTTTGTTCATCATATTCATGAAATAAGCTGGGGCATTGGTCAATCCGAAGGACATGACCGTGAACTCATAATGCCCATACCTGGACAAAAAAGCTGTCTTTGGTATATCCTCGGTCCGCATCTTTAGCTGGTGATATCCGGATCGAAGATCTATCTTAGAGAAGACTCCTGCTCCTCTTAGCTAATCGAAAAGGTCATCTATTCTGAGCAAAGGATACTTATTCTTTATCGTCACATCATTAAGTGCACGATAATCTATACACATTCAGAAACTTCCATCTTTCTTCTTTACAAACAACACCGGTGCTCCCCACGGTGATGAACTTGGCCTTATAAATCCCTTTTCTAACAATTCCTCAATTTGCTTCTTCATCTCTACCAATTCCTCGGTACACATCGTATAGGGTCTTTTGGCTATTGGAGTTATCCCAGGTACAAGCTCAATTACAAACTCTATATCCCTATCTGGTGGCATTCCAGGTAAATCTTCAGGGAAAACATCCAGAAACTCATTAACCACTGGAACATCTTCCATATTAACAGCTTTCACACTGTAAACCATTATTTGACCATCCTGAACAGTAATTGCTTGAATCTCCACCTTCTTGCCATTTGGGATCTCGGCTGTTACTACTCTTCGTCCACAATCTAGCACTGCTTTGTGCTTGGATAACCAATCCATTCCCAAAATAACATCTATGGTCTGGGTATCTAGTATGATTAGGTTCGCTAGGAACTCTATTCCATTTATTAATAATTTTATCCCAGAACATCCTACTTTAGCTCGGAGTTCTGATCTAGGGGTTTGAACTATTAGTGTATTCTTAAGTTTGACCACATCCAAATCATTTTGTATGACAAAAAATTGAGAAATGAATGAATGAGAAGCTCCCGAATCAAACAGAATTGTAGCTGGTACTGAGTTGACTAGAAACTTACCCAGTACGACATCCGTGGCATTCTGAACTTCATCCGCCATGATGTGGTTGACTCTTCCTTGCACCGCTGATTGTGGTGCAGCTCCCGCTTGAACAGGTCCTCGGCTTCCTCCTTGAGCAGGGGTCCTAGCAGGTGTATTCCCCAAGTTGAAACGGACAGGGGTGACTCCCTTCTTGGGACAGGTGTTGGTGAAGTGCCCCATCTCATTGCAGTTATAGCAGCGTCTTCCTACCATTGACGAGTTTCCTGCAGCTTGGCTGATTGCTCTTGCAGGTGTCTGTGGATTCTGACCAGTAGGAAGCTGTACAGGTAGTGGTGCTCTTGCGCTGCTCCCTGGCTGAAATCTGGTGAACAGTTGGGGTACTACCCTTGGCCTCTGCTGAACCTGGCATCCTCCCTGCTGTGCCAAATGACGCTTGCGATTGTCATCCAGCTCTTTGCGCTTATCTTCAAGAATGAGCGCCTTGTTAACAAGCTCTTGAAAATCTGGGAACGTGTGGGTGAGCCCAGAATTCAGTCCCTTCATGAATCGAGACTATCTAGCCATATCAGTAGCTACGTCTTCTGGCACATAGTGAGCCAGCTGAGTAAATTTGTTAAGATAATCGGCCACTGATTGGCCTCCTTGCTTCAAGGATCTAAACTCTTCTTTCTTGAGTTCCATCATACCTCCGGTACATGGTACTAGCGGAAAGCAATAGTAAACTCATCCCAAATAATCTCCTGAGGATGCTCGTGGGAAGCATAATAGTTTTCCCACCATTCTGCGGTGGTTCCTTCTAACTGGTGAGAGGTATACAAGACTCTCTCATTGCCTACACACTGGGATATGTGTAGCTTCCTTTCAATGGTCCGTAGCCAGTCATCTGCTTCTATTGTGTTGACATTCCTCGAGAATGTTGGGGGTCTGGTTCTCATGAAGTCTGACAGTCTAGAGTGATGCCCATGGTGCATAGCTTGGTTCTTGATGCTATCTGCAGCCTGGTTCTGCAACTGCTACATTTGATGCATCATGGTCTGCATCAGCTGGGTCTTGGCAGTCAAGAAAGCTCCTAGATTGTTCATGTCCACAGGTGGTGCTGGTTGAGGATTTGGTGCATTGTCTTGGTTTCCACCTTCCTGAGATCTGCTTCCTCCCGCTCCACGGCTTCCACGAGTGTTCACCATCTGAGGAACAATAATGTTTTATAGGGAAGACAGAAATAGAGCAGACAAGTACACAAGATACTTATGCGGGGAGAAGCTTTGACTCAACCAAAACATGAAATTTTATTTAATATCGTAGGAATATGGCTGCTCACAAGTGCCTACAGGCATTGCGGCACATACCTAGCACGCATTAAATATCCATAGAAATTGTTCATTACCACCAAACATAACAACTCATAAAGTTCAAATGAACCAACCGTTCTAAAGACGGACTCAACAAACTGACTCAAATAAACTTGACTCAACACAGGAGTCGACTTTGGACAGAAAGTAAAACACTCAGTCGTCAAGCCATCCAGGCTGCGGGCCTCCTGGTGGATACTACGACAGTCTTGATGGCATAAAGGAGCAACTGGTTACGATGCCCCAGCTAGTAGTGCAATTTAACGAGCCCACCGACACTGCTGGCTATGGGGACCGCTGCTTTCGAGTCTTGGTGGCTCGCTTTCCACGTGACTGGTGCCTCTGAGCCGGTGCCTCCTGCCTGAGGCAACCTCTGCTCGAGCTCAGGCTCCTCGGGGTCGTGCAGCTCTAGCTCCGGCCCTGGCTCAGGTCCCTCCAGCGCCTCCTCCAACTCGTGCACCCTCCTGATGTAGAGACCCAGGCCCTCAGTAGCCTCTCGCAGCTGCGCCCTGACCTCCACGATCTCGTCATGAGCCCTCTGCAGCTCCTGGACTGTCTCATCCAAGGTCTCCTCCTAGGCGATGACGAACCTCACCAGGTGGGTGATCGTAGCATCGTCCTCCTCGATCGGGTCCCGGTCGAAGTGGTTGTCCCTGCGCAGATGGTGACGAAAGACAGTGCCCTCTAGCTCGACGGAGTAGGTGCGGGCGATCTGTTGCATCGCCAGACGCGCAGTCTCCTGGATGCCGGCCTCAAACGTAGATCTCCTGCAGCTGACGTGGACAGGACGACTCGCCCTCCCCTTGTCTCGTGCGTATACGGTGATCTTCACATCCCAGGCAATATCCAGCCTTGCCCAAACCACAGAGGTTCCTCGATAGATCGGCCTAATGAAGCCCTCAAGAAACTGCAGCATGAACCACAGCTCTGCAGCGAAACCTCCAGTGCGCTCTCCAAAGGTAGATCCTCGTCATCTGCCAAAACACACCTCGTTAGCTATAAATTTTAAAATCATAAAGTAATATCAGAAAATTGCGGCATAGGTACGATGCAAGAAGAAAAAGATTAGTCAAGATTTCATTCATACTCTTGTACAATTTTAATCTTTTTAGAAAATAACCTTATCTTTCTCGGCCAGACTACCTAGGGTCAAGTCCTACAGTCAGTATGCTCTGATACCACCTCTGTCATGCCCCGAGTCTGCAAATCCGAACACCCTGTGTATTTTGCACTAGTCCAGGATCACGCTAGTGCACACAGGCTATACAGGGTTAAAGTATCACATCATACACAATGGAATAATATTAAAGTACATCAACACATATATAATCGAGTTGTTTGACCTTATGGTCCCTTACAATAGTCTGCCACTCAGGGCTTACAATAGTCAGAGTAAACAAAGTTCAACAGCGGAAATATAAAAGTCGTGATGTTCCATCCTTGGCCACAAGCGTCTTGACAGAGGCTTGCTCCCTAGTTCCCTGGCTCTTTGACGTAATCCTCATCATATGCTGGTGTAGTCTCTACTTCTGGTAAATTTTGTCTGCAAGGGCGAGTACACACCGTACTCAATAAGTCATGTACAGAATGCAGTTCTATTACTACATGCATGGTTTGTTACAAAGAAATGGCTTAATTGGTTATTTTGCATTGCATCAATATTTTGAACTATTATTATCTTAGATTGAAAGCATCAAAATCCATTAAATATATTATACTTCTCAAATTGTTTCCACATAATTTAGACACACAGTCACTAACCATCATTCTTCATAAACCCTGGCACACAGCCTTCCACCCCATTTTATTTTCAAAACACTATCCCTTGAATGTAATCCCCGAGCATTGTCCAGTACCGTGGACTCGGCTATTCGAACAGTTTTAACACTCTGCAGAGGTTGTACACTTTACCCACAAGATACAGTTGCACACCACAAATGCGATTAACCGTAACAAAGCTTTTCAGAGACTTCTATCTTAGCCTAAGAACCTCTCCGTGTTGCCTTCACTATCACTTCCCTCACTCAGAGCCGAAGTATAGGACCGACAAACACCATTGGATAGGGTACCAAGCCGAAGCACTGGCACGCTCCCCCGTACAGTTACCCCCGTGTAACTACTACCCTGAGGTATCAAAGGTAAGACATCAGAATCCAACTAAACCAGGTCTTCCCATTAAGACATGTGGTTGTACGAGAGACTCAGGTCAAAGGCTTGCAAGGTAAGGTCCTTAACTGACCAAGGCAAGACATCCTTCTCTCAAAATTTGGCACACAGCCCTCACAACACTCAACCCACCCCCAGTTGCCACTCAGGCCCACCTGGCACAAAGCCTCGGTCCACTTGCCCCAGTCTAAATCAATTTCCATCCCAAGTAGTTTAGCAGTGCAACACATGCCCGTAATCATCCTTCATGTAGAACCACACAGGTTTCCACATTCCAGTATATATACCAACATCATTCCACCCTTTTATCAAAATGCATTCACTATTCTTTAGTCAATGTTGTTTTTATAATCCAAACAGAATTGTTCACGTTATAAGCATGGCTAAGCAACTATTCACGGTCTAGCCTCCCGTGTTGGCATGTCATCACAACCAACTAGTATTGTCCACTTAGGTTAACAAAGGAATCATGGCCTACAAATATTAATAACAAGGCGGCAGTAACAATTAGGTTGATTAAATATTTCACCCAAAATATTTAAATCCATTTTTAGTTGAATTAGCATGCATAGTTTGAAACAAAATACATTTTCAAAATTTAGGAGCAACATGGTCAAAGCATAACTTGCCTTGAGCAATTGGCCGCCCTAATCAAAGTTGGTTCTTGTGCTCGAAATTCCCCTTCGAAACTCTCCGACAAATCAACATCTACTCAAAACAATTATACACCCAATAAATATATTTTACAGAGAGCAAAATCAACTTCTAAAAATTCCACAAAATTCACCAATAAACAGATCTTGATTTTACAAATTTTTAGAAATGAGAATCATTCAAATCGGAGTTAAAACACAAAAGTTATATCCTTTTGAAGTTTAAAAATAAATCAAAAAGAATAAACCGAATTTCTTTATTTACTTTTATACGGAAAATTGAATTATAGCGTCGGCATAGCGTCAAAGACCGAGATATATTTTCCGAATTATTTTTCTAAAGAAAAATTGATTTATTGCGCAAGCATGGCGTCAACATTCATGTGCATTCAGCGACACGTGGACCCCAATGTCGGCGTCGCGATGACGTCGGCAACCCGCGGTATTACGTCGACATGTGGGTCCCACTGATGACGTCATCTGCTGACGTCAGCATGACACGTGGCATGATCTCGTTGCGACACGTGGCGATGAACTAACAACCGAATCCCCGATTCGATTTTGACCGTCCGATCTAAATCAAACGGCCAAGGTTAAAGCGACGGTTCGGTTCAAATCTAACCCCGGAGTCAACACATGGCAACATCCTAATCACCGGTTGAAAATCAACGGCCAGATCTGGTTGACACGCGTCAGCACATTATCAACCGAGAGTGCGATCAAATCTCGTTCGTCCGCTTTAAAAGAGACGGCTAGATCTAACCCGACACTTCAATTTAAAACCTAACACGTGGCACAATACTAACCGATGAATCCCGATCAAATGGCTGAAATTAATCGGGTGACGTCGATAGCAACGGCAGCATTGTCGCCTCGTTTCCCGTGCGACACCCGTCGTCTCGGGACTGGCCCGATGCGCGGCGCAATCCAAACCGTAAATTCAAAAATCGACGGCCCGGATTAAATCAAAATCCCGCGGCGTGGCAGACGACGTGGCTACCTCGGTGCACGACACGTGTGTAAATCCAGGCCGTTCACTGCTAGATCCAATGGCTAACATTAATGCAACTAGGAGCACATGTGGGCGATCCCGCTACGGGCACGTGGCGCTATCCTAGCCATTCATCTTTAGATCTACGGCTAAGGTTAGAAGATGGCACTTACTGTTTGAAGGGAGACGTGGCGCAATCGAAGACGTTGATCAAGGATCGAACGGTCGATGTGCTCGGCTCGGCCGGAGTTGAAGAAGACAACGTCGGCGACGGCATTCCGGTGTTGCTCCGGCGACACGAGTTGGCTCCATGAGTGCGGCTCGATGCAAGGATTACTCCGGTGGTCACAACGACGGCGGACGATGACCGGCGGCGGCACAAACTACGACGGAATGTCTTGGTCTATGGTGAGCAAATGCGGCTAAACGACGGCGAGATGGAGGGTGTGGTTGGGGCAAAAGAAGCGCACGGCGAAGAGCTTCCCGGCGGGCTACTCCACGGGCTTTATAGCCTCGGGAGGCGAGCTCAATCGACGGTTTAATGCGTCAGTTACTCGCCGGGGACGATGGCGGCGGCGGAAATGCACGGGCGATGTGGCGCTATCTCGGCGTCCGCGCGAATCGAATCAACGGCGGGCGATTTAAGCAGCGGGTGTCGGGACCGAATATGCAAATCCGGACCCTTTGTGTATTCAGCACTAGTCCAGGATCACGCTAGTGCACACAGTCTCAACATCGGTACATATCACAGACATAAACAACGAAATAATAAAGTACTTTAATTAAATACTCAAATGGTTGATCGACCTTATGGTCGAAGTTACAAAATCGCCTCATGAGGCTTAAGACTTATTAAAATATTCAAATGCAGCGGAATAAAATAAACTCGTTGCGCCAACCAATTTGCCACGAACTTCGAGTAGGCTCGCTCCCTAGTTAAATCGGCTCCTCCTGAAACTCCTCGTCTGGCAGGGTTGCTTCTTCTTCAAGCGAGGTTGTGTTGGTGCAAGGGTGAGTACTTTGAGCACTCGACAAGTCATGCATGTGAGAATGCAAATCTAATATTCTACATGCATAGCTCAGTACAAAGGATAGGCTATGGTTCATGTCTTGATGCAAACATTCAAGATAACAGTAATAGATTGCAAAGCAGTAAAACAATAGTAAGAGTAGTACTTTCGCAAATATTTCAATCGTAAATCATTTTCCATCTTAAGTCAAGTTCATCATTTCCATCCCAAGTGCTTTTCCATACACAAGTTATTTTCATGAAAGTCTAACCCTTGACTGTAATCACCGAGCGATGCTCCATACTGTGAGCACGGCTATTCGAATAGGTTGTACACTCAGTAGAGGTTATACACTTTACCCACAAGATACTGATCAAATGCCACCAAAGGCGATGTAAGTAACAAAGCCTTTCCAAAGATCCATCTAAACCTAATAATTGCCGCTAAGGTTTCAACTTTGGAGGGACTGGTTACCACACCTGGGCCCCTTTTTGCGCCATGTGAGTTCTCACCGCTCCTCCTGACCCCACACCACTATGACAAGACCAAAGAATATATTTCAGATTTACTCAGCTAGGTCCGTCCCATTAGAACTTGTGGTTGTATGAAAGACTTCAGTTCAAAGGCTCGCAAGGTTAAGTCCTTAGTTGACCGAGGCAAGACTAACCAAGTGTGATCTCAACATCCAAAACCAACAAAACCAAATGCGACCGCCCAGTTGCCACTCTTGGCCCACCAGAAACAATCTTGCCACATGCCTCAGTCTAAATCATTTTCCCACCCTAGTTCTTTACCCTTGCACCACGTGCCATCATCAACTCAACAACACATTCTCATTCACAAAACACGTTCCATATCTCATTAAGTCAATATTAACTTTGATATTCCAAAACCATGAAATATCTATGTGGCGGGGCTAAACATACTTCTTCGGTCTAATCAACCCATCTTGGCAATTTATTAATATCCAACTATTAATCCTCAACCTAGGGTGACAAATGATTCATGGCCTACAATTATATATGTCAAGGTGGCATACAACAACTAGGCAATTAACTAACCCCAGAACTTATTCAAAACCATTTCTAACAAATTAGCATGCAATAATTTAAATCAAAATAATTTCGCTACGATAGGTTCAACATGGTCAAACACAACTTGCCTTCAAAAAGTACTAGTTCAGGTTCTTGAGCTTGCTCACAGGTCCAAACTTCTCCTTGAAACCGGGCACTTCAATGTCTACTCGTAACGTAAACACAAAGCAATAAAATAAATAAACAGTAGACAACAGTGCTAAAAAATTCGAATAAAATTCATAAAAGAAAGATCACAATTTTACAAATTTTTAGAAATTTGAATCACTCAAATCGGAGTTAAAATGCAAAAGTTATAAGCATTTGAAGTTTCAAAATACATTTAAAATCAATAAACCGAATTAAATAAATATTTTCTTTTCCGGAAAAAAAAACATTTATTGTGTCATCTTGGACATGTGTCGCCACCAGAGAGTGACACGTGGCCTTCGATGATCGTACGTAGCTCTGTCTTGCCGTCGGCATGACATCATCGTGACATCAGCACGACTCGGCCAACCCACTGATAGGTGGGACCCACCGTGACATCAGCATGACATCACTGAACAGTGCGGTGCTGGCGCTTTAAGATTCGTGCGCTAAGATTCCATCGGGCCCGTCCGTTTAAACAAACGGCTCGGATTACCCTCCGTTGCTGCTCGGGTTTGATGCAGACGCTGACGCGTGGTTGCAATCCACGCCGTCAGTTCCCGATCGAACGGTTACGATGAAACCTAACTGGGGTATATAATTCAATCTAGGCCTTTAGATCTTAATCCAATGAATGAGAATTAGAGATGGCCTTCACTGTTACGGAATGACGCGGCGAAATCTGAAGCACTAGATGCTGATCTAACGGCCCACATCTAATCTAGGTTAATTCCTATGCAATGCGACTCGAGTCATCCGATTGAGATCCGCGACTACAATTGAATCTAGTTTTAGGGTCTAGGTTGAATCTGGATCATAGATCTTGATCTAACGGCTTAGGTTAACACGGATCTGATGCGAGCAATAGCGGCGTGGACTCACCCGAAGCGTTGGATCTAGATCGTGCGGCTGGTGAAGTTCGTGGCTCCGGCGATGGTGCGGCGGCTCGAGGGTGCCGGAGACGAAGACAACGACGTGGCCGACGGCGCTCCCGTGCTCCTCCGGCATGATGAAGTGGTGCTCCTGACGCTGCTCGGCGGATGAACTCAAGGACCAACGTCTTGGCGGAGGATGGCCGTGGCGGCGAGGCAGTCAAGGAATGTGGCGGATGGCGGGAACCGGTGAGCTCGTCGGCGAGGCGGCGCGTTCGCGCAGCGAGCTAGGAGCAAAAGGTGTGGCGCGTCTAGGGCTTCACGACCCGGGTGGCGGCATTAAATAGTGGGCTCTGGAGGCATGCAACGGGCTCCGAATTCCTCGGGGATTCGGCGGCGCGGCGGAGTCCGGCGGCGACACGGAGTGGCGACGTGGCGCGATGTGTCCCTCCGATCAACTCGATCCAACGGTGCAATGCTCGTGACGACGCGGCAAGGCGTGAGCCGTCGGATCCGGATCGCCGGCGTGATCGTTAGGGTTTTCGATATGGGCATACGATTGCTTGGCTATCTTGTTCACCGTTTTTAATTCTTTTCTGAATAAAAATAATTCCAGAAAATAGAATAACTCATTTGGGGCATTAAAAATATCAGAAAAGTTCTGGAAAAATTCTCAAAAATATTTTAGGACATTTGGGACTCAAATAAAATATTTGCAACAAAACTTTATTTAAACTTTTCCAATATTTGGTTAATTAAGTAAATTGCTAAATTCAAGTTAAATCCAAATAAACCCAAATAAATTCCATAAATTTCCCAAAATCCAAAATACCACTTAAATGCAAGAAAGGCAAAAATTGGGGTGTTATAGCGGGCAAATCCCTAGCCGTCCGATCAAGGTCGCACGGTGGAGGGCGGCGACGTTAGGGTTTTCGGCCGAGTGGGCCGTGGCACGCACAGTAATGGGCTTGGCCCATTATTGTTCATCCAGATTTTCAATTTATTTTTGAATAAAAATAATTCTTAAAAATTCATCTAAATTATTTGAGGCTTTAAAAATATTAGAAAAATTCTAGAAAAATTCCAGAAAATACTTTACAACATTTTGGACTCAAATAAAATATTTTCATTTATATTTTATTAAAAATTTTCTATTATTAAATTAATTTTCAAAGAAAGGTTAATTCCAGAATTTTCAAATAAATCCAAATAAATTCCAAAAATTTTCAAAAATTCAAAATATCCAAATTTTGGGATGTTACATACGTCAAGCAAAGTCAGAGATCAAGTATGCCATGTTTTGAAGCCCAATTCAGCCACTAGATACCAGCCTAAAGTGAAATGAGTATAACTTTTGCATACTGCATCGGATTGGTGAGTTCTTGCACTTGTTGGAAAGCATACTTCGAGGTCTTTCAAATGGATTTGATACCACCTAAAAATTCCTTTAGAGCACTTCGCAATGACCAAAACAATTCTAGCCAACTTTCTAGTCCAAGTCAAATTTGCGCCTTTGGCTTTGTACGAGTCCTATTCGCCACTCCTTTGTGCTGGCCGAATCTCCCTTCTTTTTTACCTATATATAGCTAGGCAGTACCCTAAAATTACATAGGTTTAGTTGTAGTTTTCCTTAGTGAAACTTTTAGGCATTCTCTTATTCGGCTAGATGAATAGCAATACTATTCTTCGAAACCTCACATCAATACTTTGGCATTGCTTTTGCTTTGTTCTTGCTTGTTCTTCAATTGCTTGTAGGAATTGATCTTCGTGATCAAATCAATTGGGTTTTGGCATGGTTGATAATGATGAGGCTAATGGAGGCCCGATCTTTCGGTGAGATGGATAATCGTCGATTAGTGGAGATGACTCTTGAAGGGATACGGGTAGACTACACTAGTGCAAAATTAAAATTTCTACCTCTTAAACCATCAAGCCAGGCAAGTAAATAATCATGGATCATTACCAGTAGACGCACAGTGCTACAGAAGGAAGTTGATGTAGCCCGAATCAATGAAGTACGCATCCTGTTGTAGTGGTCGATCTTCCTTGTGTGGTGGTTGATCCTCCTCGCGTGGTGGTCGATTGTCCCGATCAGTGTCGCATTAGCAGCAACACCTCTACTAGCATCCACACTTCGGGGAAAGAACACCATGCATCGGTGAGCAAGCCCTAGCACACACGGGAAGGCTCAACTGGTGACAGCTAGGGTTTCAGTGACTATGCCCTCTGATTTGCCCTATTGCAATTGCGAACTCCCTTTAAATAGCTGCCCCCTCCCTTGTGGTGGAACCCTATATTAGGGCCCAACTGAAGGACAATGCCCACTTAGCCCATTAGTGACGGATCCAATTTGTACCATTATATTCCAACCCCTTAAGTGTGTGACTCTATAGGTTCATGCATATTTGGAAATGACTCTGAAACACCTTTCCAACCGATAATCGATAGCGATACCTAATAGTACATATCAATTCTCAAATATCCATAAAGCATCGGACGAACCTAATATAGTGTGATAATGTCATGTTCCCTTTGCTTCATGATATTAGATCGAGCTCAAGGCGAGAGTCGTGTTATCCTATGATAGCTCGATCTCTTCACTCATACTGTAGTAGAATAATTTATCTGGATTGACTCTCAATCACATTCGGCGTGGCCATGCACTTCTTTAATCTATCTACCTCGAGGGGCCCAGAGATATCTCTTCGTTATATAGGAGGAGCAAATTCCATCTTGATCATTCATGTACCTCGCATGTTTCATAGTAAACCTGAAAGCTTCCTTTATAACTATCTAGTTAAAGAGTAGCATTTGGCAGCTCCAAAGTAAGCCATTGCATATCTAGGAAACCAATGATGATCTCAGGTCTAAGGAACATATATACACTATGCATGAGACCAACTGATGACACATAAGAATATATAACAATTCTCGCAGTGTCTCATATGGGTATATCCAACGCATGTTCTCTAACATGTGTCCACATTATTGATTACATATCTCCATATCTCTATAGCCCATGAAATATGGTCATCAATCAATACATGCGCTGATCTACAAAACATAATTGTCCTATATTATGATAACTGATCAAGGATAACTTGAATAACATCAATATATGGAAAAAGTTGCACGAACAAGTCACTTACTTGTTGATTAATCCAATCGATATTTATTCAAAGGATAAATAATTATATTGTTCCATAAACATAAGGCGTGATACAATCATTTCTATGATTGCCTCAAGAGTATATCACCAACAACCCTCACAATCCATGCTATGATCGAAACACGACCGACACCAAGCAATTACTGAACCAAATTTTGAATTGTTATCAACTATGCCATAACCTGGTTGACTTGATCACAAAGATCAATTCTTGCAATAATCGAAGAACAAGCAGGAAAAAAAGCAAAAGTAATATGAAATTGCAAATATAATTTGAGTATTGATGTGGGGTTCTAAAGCACGGTTTTGCTGTTGATGTCGCCAAACAAAAAAATACCAAATAGTTTCACCAAGAAAAACTACAACTAAACAAAACCCTAGTAATTTTGGGGGACTCTCTAGCTATATATATAGGTAAAAGAGAAGGGGTATTCGGCCAGCACAAAAGAGTGTCGAAAAGGACTCTTACAATGCTTGAGGCCCAAGTTTGACTCGGACGAGAAAGTTGATTTTTGATGATTGCAGAGTGCTCCAAAGGAATTTTTAGGTGGGGTCAAATCCATTGGAAAGATCCTGAAGTAAGCTTTTAATCAAGTACAAGAACTCTCTAATCGAACACCGTATACAAAAGTTATGCTCGTTTTACTTCATGCTGATATCTAGAGGTTGAATTGGATTCCAAAATGTGATGGATTTGATATCTTTCTCTTCTTGGCCCAAAGATGATGTGTTGGAGTTGGTCCAACCAGGTGTGGTCGTACCCATAGTAGTGATGTCCTCATTATCCCCCCTTCTTGAATTTAAGTCGTCCTCGACTCAAGCTCACCTTTTAGCTCATTCTCAATATAAAACATCCTCATATAAGTCTTGCATTTAATTAAATAAAATAGTAGCTCCTCCTCTTTATATATTTTAAAGATAAGAAAGACATTTATAGGATTCACTTGATTATTATTCACATAGCTCATCCCTTCTTTCAGCATATAAAGGCATGATGAAAGCTAGCACTGTTGGATGCTTCCTCCCATCCTTGAAGGAAAATCATCCTCATCAGTTTTGGACAAGCTGGAAAAGAAACAAGCAACAAGAAGAACAATGTGTGCATAGCATATATGTATATATCCCATGTTTCATTGATCTTTTTGTTTCGCTTAATGCTATTTATGTAACAGCAAATGAGGAAATCAGATTTAAGCAAAGCACCTTTTCTCACAATTTTGCGACTCAATTTGTGATTATAAGTGAAACATATAACATAAATATTAACATGATTCAGTTTGCAACATAATTTGCAAACATAAGTAAAGCACATATCTATCCCAGTCCTTAGATAAAGAATACTCATGTTTTGTAAGCCTTGTTCGATAACATAGATGGGCAAAACTACTACAAGTTTTGGTAACAAGCATAGCTCATTCATATGATCAGATTGTAAACAATCAATATCAAACCATTCCAACAACAGTGACACAATTTTAATTGGCTTCCACTCATCGAGTACGACATGTTGATTTGTACTAGAAATCAATGTACTAAAATTCGAACAATGAGGTAGCAATCTATGTGTATCACACATGCCAGGAAAATTTGATGTTGCCTTACTCACAAGCTGTTGCATACAACCAGGATGGCCCAAAACAGCAAGCTTCAATTCAATAAGTTTATCACAAGTTATGTATATTCTGTAGACAAGAAACTTGCCATCTATGCCATAATCCCCAAATAAATTGAATTTGAAACAATAGTTATATGTGCTAGATAAAGACTTAAGAGATGAAATTTCAGAAATCTTATCAATAACACAATTCAAGCTAATAGGCTCATTCAACATGATATAGAACAAAACAGTGGCAGGGGATATTTTAGCTATCACTTCCTTATGCATAATCAACACCACATGATCAAAGTTATAAGCATGCAATTCATCACATGGTTCTACAATTGTGGCACAAGATGGTAATTCACTAGAATTAAGTACAATAGGAATATACTCATAAATTTGATCCCTTTCTTGCTGTAAAATCAGATTTGTACCATAGTCATTAGCATTCGCCTCAAAAGAAGTAGGTACCACAAAACTTTCACTTGATAACATAGGTTTTTCAGCTTGTAGCTCCACTACTGCAGAACGGCACATCAGAATCGGTTCTTTTTTAGCATTAGAATCGGTTCTAGTCGCGATACGATGTCCTTAGATAGTGATGAGGTGGAGCTATCAGAATCGGTTTTGACCCGATCGTGATAAAACGTCATCAGAATCGGTTCTTTAAGGGAAGTGATTGTGATGATACCATCATCAGAATCGGTTCTTTAAGGGAAGTGATTCTGATGACCCCATCATCAGAATCGGTTCTTTTAAGAAAAGTGATTCTGATGACATACTCATCGAGAATCGGTTACATCATCGAGAATCACTTTTCTTCAAGAACCGATTACGATGATAGTCATCGAGAATCACTTCCTAAAAACCGATTCTCGATGATGTGTCATCGAGAATCACTTTTCTTAAAGAACCGATTCGATGATTGGTCATCGAATCACTTCCTTAAAGAACCGATTCGATGATGGTATCATCACAATCACTTCCTTAAAGAACCGATTCGATGACCCATTGGGGTGTGCCATTTTGCAATTTCTCCAAAAAAGCAATGATTAAAACAATATGCACAATATATATATCATCACATTCACAAACACGAGAAGGCAGGATGCATATATCACATTCACAGTAACGTAAGCGCTTTAATTACAACACATATATATCATAGTCGTCACAATAGACAACACAAACATGACAATCAATACATGGACTTCCTCGATACATATCACATTGACATATATTATATTGTTTACATATGGACTAGTACGATCGTCGGGATCTCTAAACCCGCCATCCTCGATATAACTTCTAACCGGTACCAATGGCATAAGTGGTCTCATAAATTGTTGAGTGCTTTGTTGTCTAAACTCTTACGGGGATATTGATCTTACGCAAAGCGAAATGATCAGTATTAATTTCAGTTTCAAAATTTCTATGTAAAAGGCTAAGTATATTATTATGCGCATACATAAAATTAGGGAAACATAGATAAGTATTAGGGGCAATCACAAAATAGCGGGGAACTACGAGCGGTGTTTAGAAAATATTTGGATTATAAAAGATTAATTCAAAAGCGAGAAAAAATTCCAAATGTGAGAAGCTAATATTCTAGTAAAGACATTGAGTAATGCCTCAATGCGCTGAAAGGACAAATGTAAAAGCTACTCCTTCATGCCATTATATTTGTCTATAGCGTTGTAAAAGCGTTATTCGAACGCATACGATCAATCACAAATTATAGACGCAATCATGGATCAAGAACAATAGACACATAATGTAAGAGGTGAAATTTCTCTCGCTTTTTATTGATTCTATCTTTTGATTCTCAAATAACAAATATTTTAAAAGCAGATACTCCTAAGGCCAAGCAAAAATATAGTGATGTAATTTTCTACTAAAATTCAAATGGAACAATATTACGTCATGTAGCAATCGTCTTTTAGAAGCTTCACGTTTTGGATTGGACCACACTAGTGTTTCATGTAGAGCTAACTAATACTAGTGCTTTTAGATAATGGCAGTGTTCCAATAGAATTATTTTGTATTACTTCATAAATCTAATACTTGGTCGATAGAAAATTATACCTTAGGAAATGGTGTGAGTTCTTGACCACGATGAGCATGTCTTGCATGACATAGAAGCCATAATGGTCACTGCCACTTGATGGCTTTGAAGAAAGAAAAAGAAATTCAGCCCACGAAGATTAGATGTGGGGTGGCGTCGGTCGGCGGTGTGGGGGTGGCGTGGGGGCGTCCCGGCGAAGGTGTGAGGCGGGAGGCGTCCTCGGCATCGGGCAAGGGGAGGCGTGAAGGCGGGCGGAGGCGGCCCGGCACTCAAGCGGCTAGGGTTATGCGGCGACGACGCAGGAGGCGAGAAGGCGTATAGAAGGGCTTAGGGCGCTAACAGGAGCGTGGAGTCACACTCTTTGAAATGGTTATGGGCAGGGTTTTAAGAATTGCGTTAGTCATTAGTATCACTCTTTTAAGAAAACCGTCATCGATGCTTAATCATTAGTATCACTCTTTTGAAAACCGACATCGATGTAACCATTAGTATCACTTTTTAATAAAACCGATCTTGATGCTTTATCATCACTTTTCTAATAGAACAACGATGTTAGTCGTCGAGATCACTTTTTTAATAAAACCGACATCGATGTAGTTTATTGCACTATTCCTTTTCGGACATCTCCAAGTTCTGAATTTTCAGCATTTCATCAAAGAGAAAATGCCATAACTTTGTCATACATTGTTGAAATTATTAGAAATTTTGAAGAAACATATTTTCAGATCTCGCAAAACTTTTCATAAAATAATTTTTGGAAGCGACCTCATTCAAGAAATATGCCAAAATTCATTTCGTAGACATGATTTGTGCGTAAAAGCGTAGAAAAGTCAAAACTTTTCAAATTAATCTGGAATTGTACGAAAATTTCCAGAAATGAACTTTCGACTATTTACAAGCTTTCCCAACAATAATTTCGTCAAATGGAATTTTCTTTCACAAATTATGGCACAAAGTGCAGGCATAAAGAGAAATGGCATGCATTTCCATCGAAGCCTCCAAACAGCAATTAATCACCTTGGATTTACAATACTATTTTACATACATTATAATAGTCCATTTATTTACAATATTGCCCTTCATGATGATCTACTCGCATGTAATTGGCTCCATGTGTGTCGTCATCCCCGCTAAGACAAGCCCCATCTCGCAAATGAAGGTATCTCATCGAATTGGTTATACTCTTCTTCATCTACAATATCTTCAACTCCACGATCCGTCTCTTGCCATGAAGAACGATGTGCAACCTTGGATTGGCGGATCGCGCGACGTAAAAGACTTGAGTTGCTTGCTCCGAAGGACAAACGGATCATCTTTGTAGGCGAGTCTCTGAGATCCACAATAGTAAAGCCTCTCTTGTCGACCTTCACTCCATGTGGAAGTCGTACTCCACTTACATCGGAACAATGGAACTTGGTATATTCCGTAATTGAGCTCCCAAATTTCTTGATCATCCCATAGTAGGAGTTTATTGCGGTTGGGGAGCTGTTTTAAGTGATGATCATCGAGAAAGCATTTATACTCACACCACTGTTTTGGACAAGTACTCTTGGCATCTTGACTCTCGATGTAAAAGGTGTAACCATTAATATCGTACCCTGCCATATCTCGTACATTAAATCTTGGTCCGTCGACCAACCATTTTACATTCTTAGTAAAGGAAACCTCCGCTTTTCTTTGAACCATGTGAGAATCGATCATTGTGTTCTTCAGGCGATGGAAAGCTCATCCATTTGTGGATTCTCTTCCGTAATATCAACTTATCTTTGCTCGATGTATGGGCGAACCTGCGCTATTCTCGCAAGGCGTGAAATGCGCCTTGCAATACATATCAAACCTCGGACTCATTAGTTTGGACCAACGGTTCCTTTACCAAGAAGTCGCCCTCATGACGAGATCTGAGAACACCGATTGCTTGTCTTTTACCCGGGTAGTCCACGCGAAACTCAATAACCTCTTGGTCCATAACCTTCAACAATACTACCCTCGAAGCTTGACCGATTCCTCACGTGACGACTTTAATATACCCATGTACCTCTCGAGCGGATACATGTAGCGTAGGAAAGAGGGTCCACATATCTTAATCTCTCGACAAGGTGAACAACAAGGTGGACCATTCGTCAAAGAACGACGGTGGGAAATGCATCTCAAGGTGACACTGAGTCTGCACCACCTCACTCAGTATGTTGTCTAGTACATCGGGGTCAATAACTGCGAGGAGATCGCATTGAAGAAATAACACAACTTTGTGATTGCCAACCGACATCCTCTCGGGAGAATATTTCGGGATTGCTGGCCCAGGAGCATTTGGGTCATCAAGACATGGTAGTCATGGGACTTCATGCCCAACAACTTCAAATCATCCATAGACACAAGCTTCTTAATGTTCAGCGGAGTAGCCAGATGGAACTTTAATACTTTAGAGACATTTGCAGAGATCTTCTTTCTCCTTCTTGGGCAGGTGTAGCATGCACGGCGAGGATGTCGGGCCTTTTCCATCCTCCTCTATCACTCGCAAGTCCGGGCCTAATTCCCATGTAGGCCATGTCGCGACGAAACATTGACACCATCTTTGGTCTTCCTGGTATGTTCAGCGGAGATGCCAACCAAGTTATCATGAGACATTCTTCTCAACATGCATGACATCAATACAATGCGGACATCTAACTCCTTCCGATGCGGTAAGTCCTAGAATATTGACCTCTTCTTCCAAATGGTCCTAGGACTAACAGATTTATGGCTCTTTCCGTCTTGAACATCGATATCCTCTACACGTGAATACACTTGGCTTCCACTCATAGGTCATGTGCGAGCGGACTTCCCTCTTCCCATCAAATTTGTCATCCATCTTACGGTATCGATGACTTCGAGGTAGAAACCTATGGTGACCCATATACACGATTTTCTTGGAATTGGCAGACCATAGACTCTCGTCTCCTCTTCACAAATAGGACACGCTTTGGCTCCTTTCAGATCTTGTAACACGCCAAATTACCAAGGTAGGAAATCATTTATGGTGCAAAATACCATAGCCTCGAGGGTGAAATGCTCTCTTTTGTACGCATCCCACACGATGACCCCCTCATTCCACAATTTTACCAAATCCTCGATCAATGGTGCAAGGTACACATCAATATCATTTCCCGACTGTTTGGGTCCCGAGATTAGTAATGACATCATGATATACTTCCGCTTCATGCCTGACCAAGGAGGGAGGTTGTAGATACACAATGAGAACTAGCCGAGTCTGTGTGTGACGCTCATGTTACCAAACGGATTCATTCCGTCGGTACTCAACCCAAATCTTATGTTCCTCATTTCGGCACCAAACTCCTCATGTTTCCAATCGATGTTTCTCCATTGAGCCGAATCGGCGAGGTGTCTCGGCTTGCCATCTTCCTTTTGAGACTCGTAATGCCAGCGCAACAATTTTGCCTCTCTCGGATTTGCAAACAACCGCTCGAGACGGGGAATGATGGGCAAGTACCACAATACCTTGGCGGTGCACCTTTAGTGATGACCTCTTCACCGTCGTTGCCCGGCTCTTCGCTTCTTGTCGTTCACGCTTCTCCTTTTGTTTGTGCAGGGCACACCGCAAATTGGACAAACGTGGCAGCTCGATGTGCGTTCACGGTACAAGATGCAATCATTAGGACATGCATGTATCCTTTCTATTTCCATTCCCATGGGACATAGTAGCTTCTTCGCTTCATAAATGCTTGTTGGCAACTCGTTTCCCTCAGGAAGCAGATCCGATAGAAGAACTAGTAGTGCATTGAAACTTGTATCATCCAGCGGTGTTTTGCCTTGATTCGAACAATGCAAGGACCGAACCCAACTTTGGTGTATTCGCTTTGCAACTTTGTGAACAACGGTTTGGCATAAATCTTCTATCAAGCTTTTAAACTTTTCAAACTCTCTTCCGTGTAATTACCCTCCACATCCGCAACATTTGCTCCAAATTATCCTCCTCAAACATATCGTCAGCAACTCGTCATCCGGTTCCACCGTATCTTCGTTGCATATCGGAGTGGTACTACCTGCCTCCCCGTGATGGATCCAACATGTGTAATTCCTCACGAAGCCACGTCGAATCGGTGGTCCTCAATTTGAGATGAGTTGTTAAATCTCCTCAGTTAGTGCAATCAATGCAAGGACAATATATGAAGTTTACACCCTCCTCACCATGTCAGTCTTCGCAATTTTTTGAACTCCTTAACACCCTTTGAAATTCAGCACTCACACGGCTTTTCCGATACATCCATTCCTCACGGTCCATCTGCAATTAAATTTAGCACAATAAATTAAGAAAAACTGGAGCGACAACTAGCTATAGCTATTTTAAATATTGAGACATCATTTCAATTAATATTACCTTTGCAAAATAGTGGACAGGTTCCAAGATATATAAATGTACTCACGATCGATACCTAGCTTCTTCCCTGGTTTAAAGCTTCCAATTCCTACATAAGAGACATAAATTTTAACATCAACAACGATATCAAATAATCTAATTATATAGCTAGTCAAGGTAGCTTGCAAATCTTTCTACTACATCTAAACAAATCAAAGGGTACCAACGATGACTCCTAATCTCTACATAGGTTAGGTCCTAATCCCATTCGAGGATATATGGTTCGGGCAAGTTCCTAAGCCGTTGTACAACTCCAGAGAAAATTTTGGAGTCATCTCCCCGCTGTTCTCCAGATACACGTCTCGACAACAGGTCAAGAGGGTGTGTATCAGGAGAACACCAGAGAGACGCCATACAAATCTACTCGAGTTGTACAACACTTCGAGAACTTGCTCGAACCTATATCCTCAATTATCAAAAACGTGGACAATTCGAGATCGCTTATAAATATGCCCTTTCGTTCAAGCATATTTATAAATAAGCACCCTCGAGCGGAGGCGTGGGATTCGCCGCCTAAACTCTAATAATAGTTACCACATGATAGCAATAATAATTCCATATATATAAGCGGAGATCGCACTACAAAAATTAAATAGATATGCGCTTGTCAAATAAAGAGTGTGAAATCTGAAAGCACGTACACAATTCCAAAGGCAACCTAAACTTTATTGACGACATATTGAAATTACGAGCAAAATTGAAGGGGTTGAAAGAATTGATGCTCACATTTTGAAGAAAACAATAGAGAGCAAAAAGAGGGGAATCATGCTCCTAACCACCCATGAGGACTTCAAATTTTCTCACCCAACTATTGCTTCCAACCACACAATATGAGCTATTTTCTCGTGGCGGTGGAGAAATCTCCTCTGGAGCAAAAAGCAGAGAAGAGTTCGGTCAGAGTGGTATATATAACCTAGCGAGGCACATCGAATCGGTTCTTTTCAACAAGTGATAGTAATGTGCACCGTCATCACTATTGCTTCTATAAAAGAATGATAGTGATAACCATGTGCACATCGAATCGGTTTTCTACTAAAAGTGATCTTGATGTGCACATTATGCAATTAATCGGTTCTTTTCATAGAAGTGATAGTGATGATCGCGCACATCACTATCACTTCTATGAAAGAACCGATAGTGATGATCGTGCACATCACTATCACTTTTAGTAGAAACGATTCGGATGTTCGTGCTACATCACAATCACTTATAATCTCAGAACCGATATCTTGATTATTACTAACACCTCTCGAAGTTACTTATCACAATCGTTTTTCAAAAACTTAAGAATCGTCTGAATCAAAGTGATAGTGATGTGTGGATTACGTAGTAGTGCTCCGTTCTTTAGAAGTAACCACATATTACATGGAGCAACAACAGAAGTAATAGAAGTAGATTGGATTATGTTAGTAGAATCATCCTCACATGTGCTATCCTCTACTTCATTCAATTTTTTGGTATTTCTTTCTCATGCTCGGGGTATATGCTCGTATTAAGGTTTGGTGCGGCGATATACCTTGAGGTAGCATCTAACTTTGTAGGAGCTTGAACTGCATTTGATTGTCTTCTCTATATTTTTCTTTCAGCTTCACATGAAAGATTAAGGAAACATGACATAGAATTGTATTCTTTACAAGATATCATGATCTGAATATCAAAATCTAGTCCACAATAAAAGTTGTTCATCCAAGTCTTTTGTATCTCGGAGTGTGAACTACCACGTCTTCTAGGATGCTATTGCCCAAGCACTATGATGTTCAGAACCTGCCATTGTTAGTGAAGACAAGAAACAAATCACATGTATATGTCCCTACTAACTACTAGGTGCTGGAGGAGTCTCTCACACTCAAGCTTTTACCACGTTCTTACCAATTCTTACAATGCGAATAGGTGGTAACCAGTGGCTGGTTCATGATAAACACACTCAAGCTTGGCAAAGCGATTGCAAGGAGAACGGTACCTATTTGGTTAGTAGAGGGTGGAGCTTGGACAAGCAATATTTATTTCCTATGCAATTTGATTATTCTAGTTATTGTAATGATAAGTAATGACCCAAACTAGAATTCACAAGCCCTAGTTGCCGATCACAAGGATATAAGTGAATTTCAAGACTCAACCAACTCAGAGGAACAAAGCTAGAACACGAATTGAAGCAAGAAACCCAAATTTGGCCAGAACAGTGCAACAAACTTGTCGCCACAATTAAAGTATGAAAATGACCGAATCTAGTTTGCTCAGAATGTAATAAATTGAACGTAATGTTCTATGCTTTAAATCAAGAATACGAACATACAATTTGGAGCTCATATATAAAAGTTATAGCCAAAACATCGAGGTGCATAGATTTGACCTAAATTCTATCGATCGATTAAATCTGAATCCGAATCGAATTAGGTTTGAAAGAGTCCGAATCACAAAGGACACCCCAAAGCATTTTTGTAGAGGACTCTTGAAGGATTCAGAAAAGTATAAAAATTTCTCAATCAGAGTTTGGACATGAGAATTATGATCAAAATGCCAAAACGATCTGGATTGGAAGTACAGCTTGCTTCACCAACTTTGAGGTCTAGATTAAACTGACCTGGATATAGAATTAGAGTCCATGCCCAACTAGATTTTTGTAGAGCTTGTTCCAAGGTTTCAAGAAAGTACAAGAACACTAGAATCTTTGCTCGTATGCGAAAGTTATGGAGAAAACAATGTACTAGATAGATTGAAATAAAAGCTACGCGAAGGAAAAACGATCAGGAACTAAAACAAGGACTCCAATAGATCAAAACCTAACAAAACATACTAAAATACCAGATTGAACCTAAAGGTTGAATTATTATGGAGTAATTTTTAATTTACGATAGAAAACAAAAACTAATCTAAGCTACTGAACTTCTCACTGAATCAATGAAAGCTCTGATACCACCTGATGAGGCTAATGGAGGCCCGATCTTTCGATGAGATGGATAACTATTGATTAGTGGAGATGACCATCACAATCCACGCTATGATCGAAACACGACTGATGCCAAGCAATCATTGAACCAAACTCTGAATTGTTATCAACCGTGTCAAAACCCAGTTGACTGATCATGAAGATCAATTCTTGAAAGAAATCAAAGAACAAGCAAGAACAAAGCAAAAGCAATCTAAAATTGCAAATTTAATTGATGTATTGATGTGGGGTTCTAAAGCACGATATTGTTGTTGATCTTACTGAACAAGGGAATACCAAATAGTTTCACCAAGGAATAATACGACTAAACAAAACCCCAGAAATTTTAGGGGACTCCATAGCTATATATTGGTAAAAGAGAAGGCGGATTCAGCCAACACAAATGAGTGGCCAAATAGGACTCTTACAAGGCCCAAGGCCCAAGTTTGACTCCGACTAGAAAGTTGATTTTTGGTGATTATGGAATGTTCTGAAGGAATTTTTAGGTGGGGTCAAATCCATTGGAAAGATCTCAAAGTATGCTTTTAATAAAGTAAAAGAACTCTCCAATCGAACACCGTATACAAAAGTTATGCTCATTTTATTTCAGGCTGGTTTCTGGAGGCCGAATTGAATTCCAAAACATGATGGATTTGATATCTCTATCTTCTTGGCCCAAGGATGATGTGTTGGAGTTGGTTCAACAAGGTGTGGTCATATCTGTAGTAGTGATGTCCTCATTAGATAAAAATTCGATGTTTAATTCAATGATTGCTTGGTGTCGGTCGCGTTTCGATTAGTAGTCTAGATTGTGAGAGTCGTCTCCACTAATTGTGAGTTATCCATCTCACCGAAAGTTCGGGCCTCCATTAGGCTCATCATCCCCACTGCTATTATACCTCAGGGTTACATCGATGACCGTCAACTCCATCTTGGTAAAGGATGGTAAAAAGAACCAACTTTTGGTTTACTTCGTTTCCAAAGCTCTGCAAGGCACAATAATTTGATATACAAAATTGGAGAAGCTATCCTACACCCTGGTTATGGCCTCTCGCAATCTTTGACATTACTTCCTCATACACCAAGTGACAGTACCCTCGTCCATCCCCCTACGTGACTTGTTGTTCAACTAGGACGCTACAAGCCATATCGGGAAATGGGCAACTAAAATAGCACCTTTCTCCATAACACATGTACCATGCGCAGCAATTAAGTTCTAGATATTGGCAGACTTCGTGGCTAAATGGACAGCAGCCCAAGAAGATAAGTCTAGACCTCCACCAAAACCCACATGGACACTCTACTCTGATGGCGCCTGGGGGGCCTCCAGAGCTAGGATCGGGGCAGTTTTCCACACCCCAAAAGGACAAAAAAATATCTTACGCCTTCAAGCCACAACCGCCATGATGAATAAGGTGGCCGAATACAAAGCTCTTGTTTATGACCTGCGCAAAGGAAGGGCTCTGGGAGAGCGATGTGTGTGAGCTAAAAGCAACTCACAGCTTGTATCAGGGCAAGTAGACGAGTCTTACCAAGCTCAAGACGAGCACTTGAACAAATACCTCACAATCATTTTTTGGGCGTAACCATCATGCCTATCCCAAGGGCTGATAACTCTGAGGCAAATGCCCTAGTGAAGGCCTCTAGCTAGGGGTGGAATCAAGCCGAGCCGAGCCAGGCTCGGCTCGGCTCGACCGAGCTCGTTACTGTTCGAGCCGAGCCAGGCTCGGCTCGTTGCCTTGGTCGAGCTGAAATCCGAGCTCGGCTCGAGCTCGGTCGAGCCTCGAGCCGGCTCGGCTCGGCTCGCGAGCCGTCTGACATGTGGCCAAGTCTTCAACCCTAAGCCGGCCAACCCTATCGAGCCAACGAGCCGAGCCTATCAAGCCTATCGAGCCAACGAGCCCGAGCCAACGAGCCTATCGAGCCAACTTATCCACAGAATTAACGAGCCTATCGAGCCAACGAGCCGAGCCCGAGCCGGCTGGCTCGGCTCGCTGGCAAGCGAGCAAGCAAAGAGCTCGGCTCGTGTGTCATGTCGAGCCAAGCCGAGCCGAGGCCGAGGCACAGGCCGAGCTCGAGCCGAGCCTCGAGCCTCGAGCTTTTTTTCCACCCTACTCTAGCCATGGGAAACCCCTCCCTTAGGGCTTTCTTTGAAATTCTCATTACACCCACTACTCCACTCCATAACAAAACACCTCCGATGTCGTAGTCATCGAACATGTAGAAGACTAGCGCAAGCCCCTCATGTGGTTCCTCAAGGATCCAAATACCCCAGCTATCTCAAGAGGTGTTAGGACCCGAATTTACAAATTCGAACCCACTGTGTCTACCGCACTAGTCCCAGGATCAATGCTAGTGCACACAGCTTAACATTGGCAAGTATCACATCATACACAACAATAAGAATAATAACACTCTACTTATTAATATAGCCTAGTGTATGATCTTAAGATCAACTTACATTATTGAGCCACGCAAGGCTAGACTGAAAATAAACTAAGAAAAATGCAGCGAAAATAGAATGAAAAACGTTGGCGACTCATCAGTACACCACATGCGACTAACAAGGCTTGGCCTAGTGGCTCGTATCCACCTAGGACTCCACCTCCAGCAAAGGCGATGACTCACTACAAGAAACAGGGAAAAATTCGTGGGTTTTTTTAAATTCGTGGGTCAAACAAAAACCCACGAATTTAAAGATTTAAATTCGACGGTTTCAAAAAACCCACAATTTAATTAAATCGTGGGCCAAATGCATAGACCCACGAATTTAATTAAATTAAATGGAGTTGTTTACAGCGCACGCAATTTAATGGATATATTCGTGAGCTTTGGGCCCACAAATTTAAGTCTTGGCAAGTGCAGCGCCCTAGCTAACAAATTTCCCCATTCGACCATTAATCCGCATGCGATCGATCGCCATTTCCTCCGATTCCGCCTTGATCGGTCGCCATTCCACCGCCGATCGGTCGCTTGTGCCGTCGTCGTCGCCCCAAGTCACCGCGCCCTCGCCCTCGCCCTCCCGCTGATCGCCGCCCAGCTCCCGGCGCCTTACCAGCCGCCCCAGCCGCCTTCGTCTTGCCAAGCCCGCCCAGCCGCCCCCAGCCGCCTCAGCCTCCAGCCCGTAGCCGCACGGCCACGCCGGCGCAGCCCCCAGCCCATGCCGTAAATCCCTCAAATCGTCGCGATTCAGGCGAGTCCAAGCAAATCGTCTGGGACCTCAAGCGAAATCGAGCTTCTAAGAACGGTATATTGCTACACTTTACTGTCTAGTTAGCTTTGCATGTTGGATCTGTTGTGGTGTTTGATAAATTTGCATTGACGGATGTATTGTGGATTTGTGTTGTGTTAGTGCTATTTCCCTCAACTGTAATAGGCTATGATAGTGAGTATGTAGTAGTGTTATCTTAGTTACTTTGTAAGTTTGTGATGAATAGGCCCTTTAATTTAACTAATTGCACCATGTTGAATCTGGAATTCTTAATCGTCGAATACCATATCATCGGTAGCAATCTCAATGAAAGTGTAGTATCTAAACCATAACACGAGGCCGAAAATCCGGTACCTATACAAAGAATACGATTTTACGAAGCATACACAAAGAAATAAATACAATACTCTTGAAGGATCTTGAAGAACCATCTAATTTCACCATTTAGAGATATCACGGTGTAAGTGTATGACTCTGTAAATATTTCAAGCATATATAAAGAAGTACTTGCAAAATATTGTGTTCTTGAAGTTCCTCACTTGCAAATACTATACGGGTAAGATCTTGGCGCAAATTACTCCTGAGAATGAACATGTAGGAATCAATGACTAATAGCCCTTCATTTACAAATGTATTATCATCAAAGGTCCATTGGTATGTGAGAAGATTATATTGTGTTTACATCGATATGTTATCTTGATTTGAATGAAAGTAAACAAAATCCGATAACCAAACGGTATGCCTCACATACTAAGGAGATCGACTAAAACTTCACCGCTTGTGTTCCCATTTGACAATTCAACGACATGCTTATCTAAGGATCTGCTAGAATGTCTCCAGTTGGTTTGAGAGATTGATATATATATTATAACCGCAAATGTTTTTTTGTCTCTTTGGGTGGATGTCCTATTTACTAGAGAGGTTATGCGAAATTTTGTACATTCGGTGACTTCGTAATGATTAATTAGTTTGAAGTTATTTCATCTCATTTTATATTATTGCATATGGTATATATATTTTTATTCTCTCATTCATTTGTATATAACGTTGGAGTTTAGGGTTTCGCTTAACAGTAGAAACCTAGGCGTCACCCGTTAGAACAGCGCATCTCACATTTGCTTGTGAGGTCGCGATTCCGAATTATCGGCGTATTTTGGACGGACCGAGAATGTTGGTTGTTGCATGGGGCTGTGGCGTCGCGAGCGATCGAGCGTGATTTGACGCATAACCTGTTGTTCTCCGACGCACCGAAGATCGAGCGTGCGTTTGGAGAACAAATAAGCAGGCCAAATTCGCTCGTTCAGAAGCCGTCACAGTGCGCATGCAACGGCCTCCATTCTTGGGTGGGTTTAGAACACATCTTTCCTAATAGGGTTGTCTTTGTCACCTAAGCCACGGTAAATGCGTTGACATCGTTTCATTTGTTTAGCTTTGAGAATGGGTGACGATCGAAGGCGATGTATGACGGATGGAGGAGTGATGGGGGCACACAAGGGAATGGGGGCAGATCACGGATGCTTTCTTGAAGCAAGCATTATTTGGAGGAGCTGAATATGTGTATTGCCGTGTACCCTCTGCGAGAATAACATGCTACTACAACAAGGATATAGTGCGATATCACATTTGCAAAAGCGGGTTCATGCCTAACTATTTGGTGTGTACCGTCATGGAGAGGCATGAGGCGAGCCATTGAGTCGGACCATGGGGAGGATGACGGCCGGATGGAAGAGATCTTTGGATGATCTTGGCGGGGATTGAATTTAACTTCGGGGAGGGTCACGGTAGGAGGAGGTTAAGGAATTCTATAGGCTACTTGGCGCCTCGGATCTGGTGCATGACTTGACCAATGTGACCGTCCTCTGCGCGTTTACGGCTTATGTCGATGAAGTCAAGTTCAACTTTTGAACAAATGCTTCAGCGCTTTGCTTGAACTTATGAATGATGTCCTTCCGCCTAACCACAAGATGCCAAAGGATTTATACCAATCGAAAAAGTTGATGGCGGCCTCGGGATGAATTACGGAAGATTGATGTGTGCGAGAATAATTGCATCTTTGTTACGGAAGGATCATGACAAGGATACTCATTGTATGCATTGCGGTACATGTAGATTCGTTGAGGTGGTAGATGAGGAAGGGGTATCGGTGACTACAAAGGTCGCGACTAAGCGACCGGTACATGCCGATCACGGATAAACTTAAGCGGTACGTACATGTCAAAAATAGCAATGAAACATATGCGGTGGCACAAAGAAGGTAAGCGTGAGGACCGAGACCCGATATGATGGTGCATCCGTCGATGGCGAGCATGGCGGGCATTGGACGATTCGATCCTGCATTTGCAAGCGACCCTAGGAGTGTCGTCTTGGTTTGTCCACGGACGGTTTCACACCTTCGGCCTGGCGCTAGCCCTACTCTTGTTGGCGGTCTTCATCATGCCATACAATCTTCCACGAGATTTGCTTGAAAGAGGGTTCATATTCCTTGCTCTTGTCATTCTAGGTCCTAAGCATCGAGGAAGGATCTCAATGTGTTCATCGGCCCTTAATTGTGGTGAAAAAGTTGTGGCGAGGAAAAAGGCATCTGACAGCGTTCTTGGTAGAGAATTTACCTTACGAGCCGCATACGTGGTCGGTCCATGATTTGTTGGCATATGGCATTTGGGCAATTTGGTGTGTTCATAGTCGCTGTGTTGTCCGGTTTGTATGGTGACTCGATGCATTAGGGCTCACGCCGCGGTAAAAGATCACATTCTTCGATTGCCATAGGCGGTGGCTTCGTGAGGCACCCTTCGAGAACGATGCCAAAGCATTTGAAAAGGAAAGAAAGTTAAAAAGGCGCCGAAGCGACTCACGAGGAGAGGAGATAGCTGAATGGCATAGTCGGCAGAGCGATCTCTGGAAGTGGGTTTCAGCGGCTATGGAAAGAGCACAATTGGACTCATATTTCTTTTCTTTGGGAGCTGCCTTACGTGAAAGCTTTGATTACGCCGCATAACATAGATTTGATGCACCAAAAGGCGCAATGTGGCGAAAGCATCATAAGCATGGTGTTTGATGTAACGGACAAAACAAAGGATAACGTGAGTGCGAGGAAAGACATGGGTGATCATTGTGCTAGGCCGTGGCTCGAGGTTAAAGTTGGTTTAAATGGAAATGAGAGCGACCCACGAGCTCCATCTTGTGTGAAGCGAGAAGACCGTAAACATATTTTGAGGTGGATGAAAACTCTAAAATTTCTGATCGCTATGCATCTAACATAAAGCGAGTTGTGAATGTCGGCCATAGGTAAGCTAAGCGGGCTAAAGAGTCATGATTACCATATTATCATGGAAAGACTTGTTCGGTAATGTTTAGTGGCTATTTTGATAATGAGTTGTGGAGGATGTTAGCGAGCTCGATTACTTCTATAAGCGGATATCGCTAAGAAATCTCGAAGAGCGTTGATCACGAAGTTAGAAGGAATTCCTTTGCTTGTATGCAAGATGGAAAAACTTTCCCACTGGTTTTATGAATGTGATGCAACATCTGCTGGTGCATCTGCCTTAGGAAGCGATGGTTGGAGGTCTGCTTGTGATTCGGATGGATGTATAGTCGGAAAGGGAGTTGAAAAAGCTTAGAGCTACTGAGTCGCAACAAGGCAAGGGTAGAGGGTGTATCGCAGAGGCTTATGCAAGTAAAGAGATCACAAACTTCTCAACAAAGTATTTGTGATCAAGCACAACGTGAGTGCCCCTCTGAGTCGGATGCAGTGCAGCGGAAGAAGAACCGTTGTGCGAACTTAAGCTTTTTCAATGCAAGGGTCAACTTTGTTGGGTGTACTACTTGCACACCATGTTGAGTATGAGAGTGGAACTGGCCATGCTTTACATGTTGATAACATGGTAGAAGTTGAAAAATATTTTGAGTAAGTGACTTTCAGAATTATGTTTTCAACATTTGAATGTAGTGTCCTTTTAACCGGGAATAAATGGCCGAGTGTTTGACAAAGAAAATTGGAAGTCAACTCGACAACCCACAAGTAAGCAATTGGATAACCTCGTCGTGATGGGTTGAAAAGCGGCCCAAGCCTTAGTGCAATGGTTAAAATCGACATGTAATTTGACTATTTATTCAATTTTTTAAAATGAATTGTTGTAGTAACTTAATATTAGACTAACAAAGATGCATATTGCTATATAGTGTATCGTGATGCCTCCATCACGAGGATGTCGGCGGCTCTCACATGGTGATGTGGCGGCAGGAGCTATAGTCGCTATGATGTGAGCGGGTTCCGTTTTGAGCAATGAAATTAGAAGCTAGCCGTCCACTTGCGGCCACTTCAAACAGCGGAGTAGTCTAGCGTCGTTCGATTCGGCGGTGATATATTAGACTACTACGGTGTTGTACAAAACATAATTGAGTATACCTTTGGGGTGCCAAAGAAGCTGAAGGTTGTGTTTTTGATTGCCATTGGTTCGATCCACACAAGCACTGCGTGTCGATGACTTTGGGATGGTGGAGGTGAAGCACGATTCGCGGCTTGGGCCACATCAATAACATTGTGCTTGCACATCGGGTTGGCAGTGTACTACGAGCTATCCTCACCGTAGCGAAGGCTTGGTGGGTTGTATTTAAAGTTAACCTGAAGTATATCCTCACGGGGATGTTTAAATGCGTGCAAAACAACGTAGAAGATGATGTGGGTGATGTATATCAAGAAGAAGCTATGGGGATTCTTTCCTTGTCTCCGGCAGGCAGGACTCGATCAATTACCTACCGATGCCACGGGCGTAATAACAGATGAACCGGGCCCTTCACGGATCTGCCGTAAAAAGTCGATGGGATTACGCGTCTTCAAGCCGTCTCAATGAAATCTGAGTCATGAGCGGTCCGGCGCCGGCGACTTTTGATATGTAAAATTTGTAAGATGTGCTTGATGAGTGGAAGTGGAATGACTGTTTGATATCGGATGTTCTATTACAATTAATGGTACATGAGGAGCGCAATTTTGGTCACGGTCACAGAAGCGTCTCTTTTTTGTCTTAAGAGTGCCACTAGTTTATTCGCTTTATTATGGTAATTTCTCCTTTATTTGTTTCAATTTGTACCTTTGCACTAATTTTTTGAAGCTATTTTGTGTTTTTTGGGTTTTAGAACCTTTTTCACATATTATGTCATTAATTGTTCATGGACTAAATCTGTTCTGCTGCGGTTGAAGTCAAGAAAAAGCAGTACGGAAACATCAGGGAAAGTGGCATCGAAGAAGCGTCAGGCTTTGGATCAATAGGAGAAACATCTTCCATTGAATCATCTCAAGCTAGGTATGCACATTTCAGATCTTAAAGAAGCCACGGTGCATGATATGTATGCTTGAGTGCTTGTGCTGTATGTATCTTGATGCGTGTGAAAGTGGTGATATTGAATGTCTGAAATGACATATATAGCACGCTTCATAACTCTGTTCTTCCGTGATAATGTTTTCTATATTGAAGCAGGGAGGTTCTCATATTGTCACATAACTATGTAAATAAAAAATTGTTAATCTTCAACATGAATAGGATCTGGGTTTGCTAACACTCAATCTGCTATTTCTTTATGAATGTCATGCTGGGTTTGCAAGAATTTTGAATTAATGCAACTCCTTCTTGGTACCACTGAAATGCATGTTTCTTTATAAAGAACATGCTTAGTATGAGTTGGTCAATCTAGAAAATGTCAAGTTAGGATAGGCAGACGATAAATGTATTTGTTGGGCAATGCCCTCTATCTTTGCATGATCTGAATTTGCCATGTCAATGCCATCTTTGAGAAGAATGTCATAGTTGAAGTCTATTTCCTTGACAATATCTTGTTGCAAGTAATTGGTAACTACAGAATAAATTGTCAAATTATCAAACTGGTGTGGTTGATGATACCAAGTAAGGACAATAACAACTATTTTTACAAGTTATTGTTGTCTCATTCATTTTGCAAGTTATTGAAAATTATTTGTAGACACGTGTACTAACTCTTGTCAAATTTGAGCAGATGAGTATGTTCGGGCATCGAGTTGACAAGCTTAAAGGCAAGTTCAGTGGTGCGTCCTCCAAAAGTCGAGAAGCGGGGTTCGATGCTCGGGACTCGGCAATGCGGCAGTATCATGTTTCTTTGAGGCTGCGCATATTAGGCAGCCAGCGGGAGCAGCTCGAGAGGTGCCGATGGCGAGCACGAAGCAGTGGGAGGCGCCACCAGCGGGGCGAGGCAGCGTGGGGATTTGAGGCGAGGCAGTGGGGGTTGGGGCGAGATGAGGACTTGGCGAGGCGGACGGCGAGGAGGGCGTTAGGGGTGGTGGCGGTGGGGCAGCAGATCACGAGCCGAGCGAGGCAGCGGCAGAGATCTGAGTTGGCGGCGACCTTAGAGCCGATTGAAGAGCGGCGGGACTTGTTCGGGTACCATCGGTATATCGTAGTATTGGATTAGCATTTAATATCCATATTTACATTGTAATGTCTATGAACTAATGATTTGCATTTCAGGTTTAAATAAAGCGTCTCGGTTAAATCAAGAGATGCAACCCGGCCGATAGGAGGTTGATAGAGCTACGGGAGCGAGTGTGATTATATCTTTCATGTCTTTTCTTTAAGCATGAGCTAAGTGACAACTTATTGTTTTCATGCATCTTTGTCTTGTATTTTGTTGTAGGCCTTTGGAAAGAGCCGGGTTGGATGGGAGGGCCACATTACAAAGGTTAACGCCGTCTTTGGAGCCCTTGGCGCTACTACTACTGGCATGGTTGAGTCGGCGAGGATAGATTCATGACCCTGGCTGGAAGCTTTGGGCGTTGAAGAATAACGTGGAAGAAGCGAAGAAAACCAAACATGTCGGTAGCGATGCGGGCTGGCCACAGGTGAGTTTGCGTTCGTATTTACTCTATTTGAGTATTGCTTTAAATGCAAATACAATTTGACAATGTGTAATCTATGCGGGAGAGGTTCGGATTGAGAACGAAGGCGATTACAACCTTGTGAAGAAGGCCAAAAGCGTCTTCAATAGGGCGGCACAAAAGGTTATCGGAGATTCGTTCAGCAATGCAGTTCAAGCCGTCATCCATTTTACAAGAGGGTGAAGAAGGTGAACATGAGAAGACCGAGGTGAGGAGGATACACTGACGAGAACAAGAGTATCTCGAGCTCGGTCGATTGGATAATGAAGGACATGGAGGCTTGGAGGTGGATGTGCGGTCTTGGGCGTCGGTGGATTTTCAAGAAAAATCAAATAGAAATCGAGGAGCAGAAGAAGTAGAATGGGGAAGCACAAATGCTGTATGAGGCGGACACATTGGCCTAGAAACAGCGCATGGTAAATATCGGTATTACAATTGTTAGTGAATTTATCACTATGTTTCTAACTTTGCAGTAGGAGGTGAAAGTGGGAGTACTCCCACTTTTGTCGAAGTTACATCCGGGGCACCAAGGCGAGGATCCTGAACCGGATGCTTTGTGCGGCGACCAGACTCTGCGAGGATGGTAAGTATAAATGACACAATATGTTTGTGCAAATTTACATCCGGGAGCACCAATATCTGTTTCTTGAGCGTCATATCACGAAGAAATGACACAACGTCATGGGCGGAGTTTGATTGGAGGGCAGCGCGATCGATGTGGAAGCGTTGTACCCTTATTGGAGGGGCCTAAAGCATGGGAGGTTCGTTAATAAAACTGATTTTTATTGTTTTCGCTCTCTGAATAACAAAAATGTTGCATGGTCACATTTCATTATATATCGTTTGTAGGTGGGCCATGGGGGCGGAGTTGTGGACTGCGATAAATCATCCACGAGGCTCGACTTAAATCACGAGGAGTACTGCTCGCTCGTCGAGACCACACGGGAAGCACAAGCGCGGGAGGATGCTCGTCAAGCGAGAGGAGGCTCGTCAAGCGAGATGAGGCTCAAATCAGCGAGAGGTCTCTCGTCAAGCGCAAGAGGTCTCGAGAATACATGACAATGTATCTGCGGTAAAATCTCAACTTTAAACAAATCGCTCAATTGTACATTTGTGATTAAAATCTAACAAACAATCTATATCAGCAATTGTCACAATCTCTTGGATCTCTTGGACCCTAACGTGCGGCGTTTAGCCCTCTGTTATGGCCGGTAAAGATACTTGAGTTCATTACTCTCTAATTTACTTAGCTCGTAAAATCACATTCCGTACATTTGCACCACCACCACAGGAGAAGCATCACCTCTTGGGATCGAGGCACCACCCTAGGAGATGCACCTCGGGTTATATGAAATTGTCACATGCATTCTTTATCTTTAAAAACTCTATGCAGTATACTTTATATCACAAACTATGATCCTGAGCTCCCGGCCTCCTCGTCCTTTCTACATGTTCCTCCACAGATCAGACCACCTTACACAGGAGAGGCACCTGAGTAAAACGGATCGGTTCAATTCGTTATTCAAAATTTGAACTAATGATTTATATGTCGCATAATGTACCTATCTATGCCTTACAGGGCTCCCAGCCTCCAAACCCGTTCTACATGTACCCACCACCTATGGCAGGCCAAGGAATGCCTATGTACTTCAACCCGTGGGCCTGCAGACCACCTCGAGATGACACCTCGAGGCGACACCACGGTATTTGTCTATTCACGATGCTTAGGTGCTTATGATGGTATGAATATCAAACATCCACATCATTACTTGCGATTGTGGGATCAAAGATCACGATATTATCAATATGGAATTGGAACTCTGAGACTAGAAAATAACTAGGGCAATTACCTCGGATGACATTTACAAGATCATCTTGTAGTTACGGGCTTTGACATCGTATTTCACAATGTTCCCATAGAATATTTTCTCCGACTCTTTCATCCATTTTGTCAAGAGTAGATTAACTTTGTAAAAGCACTAGCATGTCAAAAACTAAAATTTTCACAAGGAATAGCATGCACAAAGAAGCGGTGAATCTTGAGATCATACAAGAGGAACGAAAAGATGACCAAACACTATGGATGTCATCCTTAAAAATCAGCAATGTGTTTTCGATCCGGTATGTAAATTATGGCGATTCATCTTCGTATGCCATCAGATCAAACACAAAAATAAGAGCAAAGTAGTACAAACAGAAATTGTAAATAAAAAGAACAGTAGCACCACTTCCACCATACAATATCAAACTTTTGCTAATCGATTCTAATGATAGCGCAAATGCTCTAGTAATCAATAATCGGCAATTGAGAACTTGTAGAACGAGCTATTGTTGGTTTCTTTGCTTTAGCTCATCGATCGGAAGAAACTATTTCTACATGTTGTATTTTCTCTTCTTCCTCCTTGATGAAATCAATACCACCATATTACCTCATGGTGCTGTTTAAAGGATGGGTCAATCACAAAAGCAGATAACATTTTTCTTATTCCAAAGCAGGACAACGATGGGTTGAATGAGGAATGGGCCTCTTGCAAATAAACTCATCCGTTTCTATTTAATCATAAAAGAAACGGAGCGGTAAAAAAAATTGTCCCAACATGTAAAAGCAGTGGTTGAACTCACAACTTTGGTGCTATATGGCAGCTTAAATATTAACAAACCATCCAATTAACATGTAATAGTAGCTATTGTTTTAAGGGTGAGCGTAGTTATCCCATTAGTGGCGATTAATGGCATGTTGCTCTGTGGGTCCCCTTGGAAATATTGGTACAAACTACATAACATGGATATTTAGTAAATCTTTTATTGTGAAAGATCATAATCATATACACTTCCATCCCAATCGGTCAAAGTTGTGTCGATCATTACTATGCCTTAATAAAAATAATTGCAAGGTACACTTTGAGTCGATCAAGCTAATAAAACACCATGTTACGCATACTCTATGAATGAAGCGATGGTTAAAATTGCTTATATATATAGATTAGATTGGTTTGTTAATTTAGATAGCTTGTGTCCTTAATTGCTATCGGACTATAGAACCTACCATTGAATACTAGTGCATCATTTTCCTTCATATAGATTGTTGCCCTTGGTTCTATTGAATGCTTAAAAGATTAATCTTGAACTTGCGGGTTTACGGGTCACGCCCTCCGCCGCGTACTAACGGCGACATCGTAGAAGACATCTTGAGCAGCGCGGTGGTGGTGGTAGCACCTAACTCCAACAACCCGAGGCATGAATTCCATTGTGAGCTCGATTGGTGTATGGTTGTTGTACTTTATGACTTGTTGTGATGGATACCTTGTGAATGACTTATTGTGATGGACGAAATTTTGTTGTGATGTCGACTTGTTGTGATGTATGACTTGTTGTGATGACTTGTTGTGATGGATACTGCTAGCGATGAGGATCTGCTAGAATGTCTCCTTCGGTTTCTTGTGAGATTGATATATATATTATAACGCAAATGTTTTTTGTCTGTTGAGTGGATGTCCTATTTACTAGAGGTCATGCGAAATTTTGTACATTCGGTGACTTAGTATAGTATGGAATTTTGTATTTTGAGTGTTATGTGGCATGTCTTGTATTTTGGTTGCCAATCCATTTGAGATAGCGCAAGTCTTGCAAACAATTTGGTGTGAGTGGGTAGAGATGGAGTGAGGCACAACAATTTTGACAAGGCAATTGGTGATGAGGAGCAAGCAGCACCTGAGCCCTCTGTCGAGGTTAAGGCGAGGTATAATTTGTTTTGTTCATTGTGTTAATTTCTTGTGTATTTCTGAATCATTTTTTTTCTAACAATATGTTTTGTGTAGGCTGCTGATGGGAGCGAACTTGTACAAATGAAATTACATAAATCTTTGAAATTATGGAGTTTCTATGTGGATTTGGAGGAGAGCCTTGGGACCTTGGAATCAACCCGTCTTTGTTTATGAGAGAATATTGGATTCTGGTGCCACTCATAAATAATTCTCAATTATGCATATCTTCTTGAGGTAGGATCTTTTCCAAAAGTCCATACATTTGAAGCTTCAAGTAACTTTTCTTTATGCATCTACTAATATGGCGGTTATTTGCTTCTTTTCCTCCATGAGAACACAAGTATTTGAAGATGCAAAGCGTGCTATGAATGTATATGATGAAGGCGTAAGGGCTGTTCCTAACTGTGAAAAGATGAGCATGTATGAAATATACATAGCATGTCTTTCTTGAAGCTGTTTGGTGTTCCAAGGACAAGACAAATTTATAAGTAAGCATATTCTCCTTTTTATTTCTTGTTTTTCCATTGTTGGTTTATAGTTTCTCTGCTAGACGATTTGTGAAGATATACGCATATGGTTTCTTTTGTATGGCCAGTGAAGATATATATTACTTGCTATTTGAGCAGATTTTGTCCTGCGTTCAACTCTATGAGAAATGACAATGTGAACTCTTGGTACTACATGAGCAGTTAATGTATTTGTGTACTATCACAGATCTTTCATGGGAGATGATGGGCTACCGCCTTCCTCCAAAAGAAATGAGGACATTGTCTTGTCTTCAAAACAGAGAGTCAATGCATTTTGATGATTAGTTATATTTAATTATAATGGACTATTATTTTTCAAGCAGGGAGGATAACGAAGTGGCAAGCTAAGGGTGTGGGTTGCGGACGTGAAATCTGGAGAAGCAAGACCACTTTTGAATCTCTGAGATATACTTAAATGCTATCTTTGACGGTGAAAATGAATTTCTATAATTCTATACTGCTGTCTTTCTCTATTCCTACTTCTAAATAACAATCTCTCGCTATTGTTGCAGCTTTGTGTGGGCTAACAATTCTACTTTGTTAGTCTGCACTATCCTTGCAATCTAGGCTAGTTTTCATGGCTCAACAGAAAGAAAAATTAAGCATGGTAAGCTGCAATTACTTTCAGCACTTGTGTGGTAAAAACAATGACCATCAGTTAGCCGACTCTCCTTTCTTCATTAAAAAAAAGGCTCTTAGTGCTTCCTCTTATTTATCAATTGGAAACCTATGAATTTGGCCTTGAAATATTTTGACTGTCATGGGTCTTAAAGGATTAAGTTCAACATGCAATGTACCACTTCTTTCTATATATAGATTAAGTGAGGAGTTACATGCCGAGTAAAAGAAAAGCCTAGAAATATTTTGACATGGGTCTTAAAAAGGATTTAGTTCAACCTGCAATTTACCATTTTTTATATGTAGATTAAGTGGGAGTTACATGCAAAGAAAAGAAAAGCTGGAGCGATTAGACATGAAATTCAATTGTCTAGGGAATCATATATAGAGTCGTTATAGTACAGCACAATGTGTTGTTAGAAGTTAAGCTGTAGCCTTACATCTTAAAAATGTTCCACGAAATGATAATTACCGACTCTAAGTTTGCGCAACAAAAGTATGTACCTTGTTCCCTCTTACCATTTTCATTATCATCTCAATTGAAATAGATTGACTTACTTTAATTGGATGAAATGAAACTTGTTTGTTCAGAGTGCAAAGGAGAAGCATTTTCTTTATGACATTGTTGCTAATAGGTCTAATGGTATAGATGTTGACAAGTAAGGGCCTTCCTTATATTGAACTTCTAGTGTTAAATGTTAAGCATATATTAGCGAGTTCCATGTAGGGCTTTGTCATTTAAAGCTTTATATGTGACTTTGCGGTATTAAATTTTAGGCATTGAAATATACAATGCATTTTTTGTGTGTGGAAAACTCAAATTGACTCCTTTTTAACTCATATTGTAACCTCGTTACCTTTTTCCTGCAATCTCTTACAAGGCATGAGAGTGATGGGTGATGAAATATGCTACTACCAAAGATTGTAAGTGTATTATATAATCATTCCCACTTTTATTTTTTATATTTACTATTTGTATTTGTTTTCTCTTTGAAGAGTTTGAGGCGTGACTTGTTATGTCGATTGGGAAGCTATGAGATCTGAGCATCCATAAATTGTTTTCAACACATCTTGATCTGCAGGACTATTTATACCCATGCCAAAGTAAAGGTACGAGATAATTTACATTGCCTTCCTTTCTTCTAGTCCCAACATAGTTGTGTCTTATGAACATCAAAAAATAGCATGTTTACATCACAGAACAACACACACACACACACACACACCAAATAAAAAAATCAATAAATTTTACTTGGAGACAATCTTGTTGCATCCAAATCGATTAGGATAAATCGACCCTTGGTTGGGATATCTGTGATCGATGGTGTCGATTGGTTGAACCGGGTTTTGGGTCACCTACTTTGAAGGTCTATAGCTCCATATGGTGTTATATCACAAAGGTTTTTGATAAAAGCTGCAAAAGCTCCATATAAATTGGTTTTGTCATGGTGATCTCATTTTTGATGCATTTAAGTTTCATCACCAATTTTATTGTGAAGTGTTAACATTTTATCCACCAAAAATCTGCATTCTCACACATATTGCCATTCTCCCCATATGAATATGGTTTATTTCTATGATCCTCAATCATTAGGTACATTGAGCGATGCTTAATGGGCCTTGCTTGTTGAAGCTAACGAATACTTGGGGATATCTTTGCATGTGCACAAGATCCACGAAGACTTTTGGAAGGTTTGGTGCTATCTCTTTGTTATTTCCTATATGTTTGTAGTTGTTTGTCCAATGTATTCCTCTCCGTCCACGTCTCTGAAATCCCGGTTAGATGACACAATCATTAAAACCATCGGCTGCTCCCAGCAGTGAACTGAAGAAAGCAAAAGAAATCATTCAAGCGTATTACGGAGAGAGCTCTACAAGGTACCACGCCTTCTCAACCTTTGTTGTGCAAGAACAAATCATCTAACATATATGTTGTCAATTCTATTGTGCCTAAATACTACATCTTTCTTTGTGTTATGTTATCGCATATTTCCTTTGTTGTGCTATGATTAGGGATGAAATGGCTTTTGTCCTAAATACTACATATTTTGGCTCTAATCTCTTACTTTCTCTGCCGAACTAATTTGATTTTGAGTTTTGAATACTAAATACTAATGTAGTACTACTAGACTAGTAGTAGCGACAAGTACTATTAGTAGTATAGTAGCGACAAGTATTAGTAGTGAGTAGTACATGTGGTGGTAGCGGTGCACCGATACATTGTAGTAGAAGATGAGGTAACATGCTTTAAATTTATTGAAGTAATGTTTATTTCATGCTCTGTTCAATTTGCTATTGTCTAAGGGTGGTTTCTTTGGCAAGTCAGCGACTAGTCAACTTATCGACTTAATAACTTTGGTGATCTTTGTTGGCAATTCATCTTCTTAGCAACCTAATTGTGTTGTCACAATTAAGATTCTTGTCTGTCTCATTTGATCGGTTTAATTCTACCATTGTAAAAAATCTCTAGAACTTAGTGTCACAATTCATATGGTGTGATTGAATCGTGCTTTACTAGAAGGTGGTGCTTCAATTCGATGTTAAGCTTTAAGGTGACATTGTAAATTGTGATTAAATGGACCTTGAACTCCACTATCTAGCTACTCAACGATGTCCTGTTTTCACTGGTGCATCATCTTCCCGTTTATTTGTTATCATCTTTTTTATCCACATATTGTATTATTCTAGGAATAGGCATGAGTTGATTAGATGAGTTGATTTGCTTTTGTCTAGTATCGAGTTATCTTCACATCGAGTGGCATATAGAACCTTTTCTAATGCTTTGTCGTTAGTGGTACATCACATTGGAATACTTGAAGTGCATCAACAATAATTTGTGCTCTGAATTGCTTAACAATTGTACACAACTTTAACTCATTGAGTGCGGTTGAGGTACTTCATTTGAATGTGCACTTCTCATGATAATACTTGCATACATCATGCCACAATTGGTTTATGTATTCAAAATGAAGATGAAGATCGTACAAATCATTTTGGTTCATTAGCTTAAAAATAGTTTATGCATTCATTGTGTAACATTTTGTTAGCTTCACTCTGAATATCAAGTTAAATTTCGTAGCAAGCCTTATATTTCGGTACTTACATCTTTGATATTATTCATTTATTCTTATGGTAGAAACTTTTCTATTTTGTCATTCCAATTTAAGGTACATGTGCGACATTATCCAAGTCGGTCGGTCGATCAATTCAGTATTACTTATTTCCTTTTCAAACCGGTCAAGTTACTTATTGCTATGAATAGTAGCTGCATAGTTCATGGAAAAAGAGTGCATTTTGAGGATAGTTAGCAAACTACTGTTTATGTGCCTTGGATATAGGAGCATTTTGACAAATTTTGTAGTTCCAAATCTGTACATTTTCCTAACATGATGTCTCTTGATGATCAGATTGATGCCTCTACTCCAAGTGCATGTTGGAAGGAGATATCTTTGAAGAATAAAGGAAAAACAGTGTAATGTTGCCTCTGAATTGGAAGGAAATGTTTGTCAGAGATCTGGTTCCTACATGTTTGGCTTTTCAAATCCACAAATAAAGCTGACTTATTCAGGTTTTCAAACAAATAAGCTGTTCAAGATTTTCATATTTCATTTATTATTATTACTTTTGTTGGGCGGTGCATTGGTGCTAGATGATGAATTTATCTTTAACCCATGTATTTTGTACTTCTATTTATTTTTATATGCTTTTTCATAATCATTCCTATATCTGTAATTATTGTCTAAAGCCTTTTGTCATTAGTATTTCAGTCAATTTTATTTGTTTCGTCACCCATGTTTACATCTTGAATTTGTGGCGGTGAAAGTTTCTCTGTTTATATGAATGCGTTATTGGTGATCCTTGTACACTCCTCTTGTCAAACTTACATGCGAAATTTGTTTGAGGACAATTGGTTCAAAAATAGGTCCTGCACCATTTTAGTCTGCAGTGTTTTCCATTTATTTTGAAGTTTGAGTTTATTGATGCTTGTCATTATTTGAGATAGACCCTATAGTGGAGAAGGTACCATGAGCCATTTATTCCAAATCCATATTTTGTTCATCGGCCCATTATGCTAATAGCGAAGAAAAGAATAACGATAATCGGTGCTTTGATTTGCATCTCGTAAATTAATATTATTTGCACAATACATAAATTAATATTCATTTTAGGCCATATGTGGATATATATATATTTTTTGTACAAATGTACATTAAATTAAATGGGCCCATAAATACCCACAATTTATGATTAAATCGTGAGTTTTTTTACAATTTAACTAAATAAATGAGTTTAAATGGCCCACTTAATTTAACTAAATTAAATGAGTTTTATTTGGCCCCAATTTAAATAAATTAAATGGGTTTTTGGGCCACGAATTTACCTACGATAAATGGGTTTGGTGACCCACAATTTAAATAAATTAAATGGGCTTTTGGTGACCCACGAATTTAAATAAATAAATGGGCTTTTGTGACATACGAATTTAAATAAATTCGTGGAACTACGTGGTGACCCACAATTTAAATAAATTAAATGGGTTTTTGGTTGCTTGCAATTTAAAAGTTATATTAGTAGGTATTTTGGTAACCCACAAATTTACTTTAAATTAAGTGGGTACCCACGAATTTAATTGATTAAATTAAATCGAGTTAAATTAAGTGAACTAAATTGACGGTTTGCTTGCAATTTAACATAAATCGTGGGTTTGGGCCTAAATTAAGTGGGTTTTGGCCCACAATTTTACCATTCCTTGTAGTGACTCCTCAACTGTTGATTTGTTGGTGATGGCAAGGATGAGTACAAAAGCACTCAATAGGTTGTGCACAGAATGCATCTCTACCATAACTATATGCTAGGCTTATTCAAAAGAAAGGCTAATATGGTTTGTTTGCAGTAAAGTAGCATTTATGAATAAGTACAATACATAGATTGAAAAGACAATAAAACAAATAACAATAATACAAAGATTCAATGCTTCTCAAATAAACCAAGTTTCCAATTCGAAGTCATATTCATCCTTTCACATGGCAACCTGCCAAACCCATTCAGTTGTCCAATTAATTAACTAACCCTTGACTGTAATTCCTGAGCGGCTATCCAAATAGATTTACACTCTGCAGAGGTTATGCACTTTACCCACATGATACAACCATGCACCACACATGTGAACGATCATAACAAAGCCTTTACAATGCCCCACCTTAACCCAGTACTACCCACTGAAGTTTCAACACTGATGGGCTAAACCACCACAACAGGGCCCCCCTTTTGCACCATGTGAGTTTACCCATGAACCCGGACTCACACCACCATAAGCAGTACTAAAGTTAAGACATTGCAAATTAGTCAGCTAGGTTGTCCAACAATAGACATGTGGTTGCATGATTGACTCAGGTCAAAGGCTCGCAAGGTTAAGTCCTTATGTGATCAAAGTAAGACTTTCACATACCCAAAGCCCATCGGGCCCACCCTGGCACACTTGCCCTTGCCACTTGCTTTAATCTAAGTGATTACCAACCCAGTTGATTACCAAGCACCATGTGCTATCCACAAGTCAACATCGTTGTGTGACATCCCTTGCCACCACAACTCAATATCATCGTGTGACCACATATGACACGTAAGTTCATAGCATTGTTCTATATTTCATTAGTCAAGATTAATAATCAATGATTCGAGTACATGTGATGACGTGGCATGGCTAAACAAGCTAATACGATCTAACCATCCCATGTTGACTTTAATAGCAATCAACTATAGAAAACCAATCTAAGGTGACAACTAAATTATGACATACAAATGAAAAGGCTGGGTACAATTCAAAGGGTATGATACCTAAGTCCCAATTTAGATTGAAAACATTTATACACATAAAAATAACATGCAATATTGTAGAACAAAGTAGCAACTTTATAATCTTGGGTTCAACATGATCAAAGCACAACTTGCCTTGGTAAAGCTCTTGGTCTTATTTTGGAATCTGGTCCTGAGGTGCCAAATCCTCTTCAGATGCGTCGTACAGTTCAACGTCTGCGCAAATCGTGAGAGAAAAGTAAATAAATACCCAAAATAGAGATAAAATGAACTCCAAAAATAAAACAAAAGTCACCATTAGATATATCTTAATTTTACAAATTTTTACAAATTTTAATCACCTCAATCGGAGTTTGTATGACGGAGAACAAGCTTTCGAAAGATTCAAAAATCATAAAAATCAGAAAATTGAAAATCAAATAATATCTGAATTATTTTATAAAAGAAAATATGATTTATTGTGCCATCATGACGACATGCCGATGTCAGCATTAGACCTAAGCCAACCAGACGCTGCCACGTGGTTTCGGCACTATGCTGTGGACTCGATGCACCATGCGGTCGGTCCACCATAGACCCACGGCACTGTGCCGTGCACCCGCTGATGTCATCGCTGACATCATGCCCATGAGCCGGCTTCTGATTGGTTCGATCCGAGACATGATCTGGTCCGCACAGTGTTGATCTGATGGCCCACAATGGGATCGAATCTCACACCATCTAGATCAGATCTGAAGGTCACGGATCTCGAGCCACGTGGCGAAGCGGTGACCACCCGATTCGATCCAACGGTTGAAGCCTACTGATGGAGTTTACTATTTGTGTGGAAACGTGGCTCAATCCTGGTCATTCGTCTTAAATCGGACGGTAAGGAACACCCGATGCTTGCTTTGCTTACCAACGCGACGTGGACTGAACTGAAGCATCGGTGAACGATCCAACGGCTAAAAGCTTTCGGTCTTCGTGACAGTAGCACGGCGGCGACACTCCACCTAGGTTGTGGAAGACTACATCAGGCACAGCGATGTGGCAATCTCCGGTGACATGAGGTTGTTAGATCCGAAACCGGTGTGGCGGGAGACATTGAATCGGCGACATTCTCAAGCAAAAACCACGGTAGCTTCGTCTTCAACTCCAGCGAGCTCCTTGGCGTGGTCTACGGCGACTCTAGCGAAGATGCTCTGGTCAAAGGCTGCGGCGTTCACTGGTGATCCTCAGGAGGGGGTCAGGGTCCTTAAATACCCCTCGGGGGTTCTGTACTGGCCTAGGCATCCCAACCGATGCGGCGGCGGCGTATCGGCGACTGTCTCCGAGTCCTCGCTCGAGACAACATCAGACAGCCATCCATCTCCAGATCAACAGCCACGATGCGACATGATCTCAGCCGAACACGTGGTGAATCTCAACGGTCCGAATCTGACGGAACCCGATCGATCACGACACATCTGGCCGTCCAATTGAATCAACGGTTGAGATGAACTAATGGTGTTTACTACAGCGAATAATCCCGAGCATCCGATCTTGAATCCAATGGTTGCTAGATGCTAGGGTTTCCTCCTTGCCTTAGACACACGATCTGGATCCTACGGTCATGGGACGATCTTCTAGAAGCTGGGCCAAACGGGCTAGCAACATGGAGCAGACCGGGCCGCACGATACCAAGCCACGCGTGCACAGTACATGGGCTCGGCCCACTACTATTTCTGGGATTTTCTCGAGATTTTCATTTTAAACTAAATACTAAAAATAGTTTTGATTTATTTGAGGCAACTAAAATTCTAGGAAAAATCTGAGAAAAATCTCAAAAATACTTTGAGATATTATAGAGAACAGGTTTGGGAACATGTTTAGGAATTTTGCCCTCATATCCTCTTCACGCTTCCAGGTTACTTCGCTCTCTGAGTGATTGCTCCATTGAACTCTACAAAAGCGGACGGACTTGTTTCTGGTCCTGCACTCCATCACATCCAAAATTTTGATCTGCTGCTCTTTATAGGTTAGGTCTTCTTGCAGCTCGATTACTTCTAACGTTGTCTACTCTGCTGGCACTCTAAGACATTTCTTGAACTGCGACACACGAAATACGTCATGCACTACTACCAACGACTACATCAACTCCAATTGATATGCAACCTCTCCTTGATGGCTTAGAATTTTGAATGGCCCAACAAAACTTGGTGCAAGCTTTCCTTTAGCGTGAAACCTCTTTACGCCTTTAAGGGGAGTGACTCTGAGATACACAAAGCATCAGGCTCAAAGCTCAAATCACAGCGACGATTGTCAGCATAGCTCTTCTGCCTTGACTGTGCTATTTCAGCCTTTCTCTGATCATGACAAGTTGCTTTTCAGCCTCCTTGAGAATATCGGGCCCAAACAATGAACGCTCTCCCGTTTCATTCCAATTCAATGGGGTATGCCAGACGCTACTATATAAAGCCTCAAATGGTGACATTTGCAAGCTAGCCTGATAACTATTGTTGTAGCTGAATTCGTCATATGGCTTTCAGCGGGCTTTTGATACATAGCTTTCACCCTCTGGCACACAACGCAACATGCTCTGCTACCTCACGCTTCATATTCGGCCACCAGAATCTTCCCTTAAGGTCTTGATACATCTTGGCGCTTCCCGGATGAATAGAATACTTGGAGTCATCAGCTTCTTCAAGAATCAACTGCTTAAGTTCCTTCTTGTTCGGTACACAAATTCGACCCTTGAACCACAGGGTGCCTTGCTCATCCACAGTGAAATCTTCGGCTAGGCCTTCCTTCTTCTTGGACTTGATCTTGCTGATTTTATCATCCTCTTTCTGCTCATTTCTAATTTGATTCTCAAGGGTTGGCTTTACTTCCAAAGCGACTACAAAACCTTATGGCACAACTTCCAATTTCAATTCCTGAAATTATTCGCACAACTGCGGTTGATCGCTAGCTACCATCACATTTATACTATGGCTTTTACGACACAACGCGCCGGCTACCACATTGGCTTTTCCATGATGGTAATGAATTTCAACATTATAATCTTTAATCAATTCCATCCATCTTCTTTGTCTCATATTAAGGTTTGACTGGGTAAATATATATTTCAGACTCTTTTGGTCTGTATATATCTCACATATATTTCAATGAGATCATGACACCATATCTTCAAAGCATGCACTCTGACTAACTCTAGATCGTGTGTGGATAATTCTCCTCGTGTGGCCTCAAGCGCCTTGTGACGCGTAGGCCACTACCTTGCCATTCTGCATTAACACACAACTGAGACCCTGCCTTGAAGCGTCACAATATATGTCAAAACCACTCTGCACATCTGGCAATACCAACACAGGTGCGGATGTTAAATGTTTCTTTAGCTCCAAAAAACTCTTCTCGCACTCTAACGTCCATGAGAACTTTTTCTCTTTCTTCAACAATTGCGTGAGGGGTCTTACAATCGTCGAACACCCTTCTATGAATCGACGGTAATATCCCGCCATTCCCAGAAAACTACGGACTTGGGTAAATATCTTCAGTTGCTCCCAATACAACACAGCTTCCACTTTGCTTAGATCCACAGCAACTCCTTTAGCTATCATTACATGACGAAGGAATTCCACCTTTTCTTTCCAAAAGTCACGTTTGCTGAATTTAGCGTACAGCTACTGCTGTCGTAACCTCTCCGAAACTAATCTCAAGTGCTCTGCGTGCTCTTCTCTTGTCTTGGAGTATACAAGGATTTTGTCTATAAAGACAACCACAAATTTATTCAAATACTCCATAAACACCTTATTCATCATATTCATGAAGTATGCAGGGGCATTTGTCAGTCCAAAAGACATAACTGTGAACTCATAATGCCCATATCGAGTAGAGAATGCAGTCTTCAGAACATCTTCTGCTTGAATTTTCAGTTGATGGTATCCTGCCCGAAGATATATCTTGGAGAAAACTCCTATTCCTCTCAACTGATCAAAGAGATCATCAATCATGGGCAAGGGATATTTATTCTTGATCGTCACTTCATTAAGTGCATGATAATCGATGCACATCCTTAAACTTCCATCTTTCTTTTTGACGAACAAAACTGGCACTTCCCACAGGGAAGAACTTAGTCGAATGAAACCCTTCTCGAGCAATTCTTCAATTTGCTTTTTCATCTCAACTAACCCGTCGGTTGGCATTCAATACGGTTTCTTTGCTATCGGTGCTATTCCAGGCACTAACTCAATAACAAACTTGATGTCCCGATCTGGCAGCATGCCTGGTAAATTCTTAGGAAAAACTCCTGGAAAATCGGTGGTAACTGGCACATCCTCAAGGTTAGCAACCTTTATGTTGTTGACCAATAACTGTCCATTACGAACTGCAGTTGCATGAACTTCGATTCCCAGGATGACATCCAAGGTTTGGGTATCTAACAGGAAAAGATTTGCTAGGATTTCTATCCCATTCATAAGTAACTTAACTCCCAAACACCAAGGCTAGACCGAAGTTCAGATCCTAGGGCTTGGACTAAAAGCACACATTTAAGATTCTTAACAGCAAATCCATTCTTCATTGCGAAACTCCAAGAAACAAATGAATGCGAAGCTTTAGAATCAAATAAAACTGTAGCAGGTACTGAGTTAACCAAGAACTTACCCAGTATGACATCCGATGCCTCTTGAGTTTCATCTGTAGTGATGTGGTTGATTCTACCATGCAGTGTTGCTTGAGGTGTTGCTCCTGCTTGCACTGGTATGCGATTTCCTCTTGTCATTGGTGCCTTAGCTGGAGTAATGCTCAAGTTGAAGCGAACCGGAGTAATTCCTCCCCTCTTCGGACACTTGTTATCAAAGTGCCCTAGCTCATTGCAAGAGTAGCATCGCTAGACAGCAGACTGTTGACTCCCTACAGGTGCATTGCCCCCTTGTGATGGTGTTTAAAAATTCTGGTTAGTTTGGCGAGGTGTCGGGGTCGATGCCTGGCTAGCTATCTATGGTTGAATCCTGGCAAACAGCTGGGGAGACATCCTCAGTCTAAACTGATTTGGCTGCCCTGCTGATGGGGGCGGTGTAAGATCGAGGATGAGCCTAGAGGAAGGGGGGTGAATAGGCTTTTATAAATTTTCTATCACTAAACTTCAAGTTTAATGATTTTTAAGGACTAGTGACAATTTTGACAATTTTAATACTTAGCAATTCTAGTGATTACCAAATAATAATAACTACTCAACTATATCAATGGCTAAGCAAGTAGCATGAAGATAACCAATTTGATAGAATTGCACAAAAGTAAAACAAAGCAAACCACAAGTAATGAACATGTGAATTTTTATCCCGTGGTCTCGGAGACTTACCGGTCTCCCCTACTCCACATTGAGGTGACTTGAACTTCTTCAAGTTGGCTCCTCTCGCTTGAGCCTTCCCCGATCACTCGTGGTAGCTCTTCCCCGCTCCGGGTAGGCGAGCTCCTTGCCTTCACAACCTTTCGGGCTTTCACACAAACTTCTTTGTGAAGATCACTGGAACTTCACGCCTCCAAGCCGTCTAGGAGGCGGCAACCTCCAAGAGTAACAAACTTGATGTAGGCTTGAAACTCAAGAGTGCAAACAATATGGCTCACTAATGCAATGCACTCAATTTTCTCTCCAAGAACTCAAGAATCAAGAATTGAATGCACTAGAGTGTGGAGAGTGTTGCTAGGGCTTAAGGAGTATTCAATGGAGTCACCAACCAGCCCTACACACAGTGGGGGTGTATTTATAACCCACCTCACTCAAATTAGCCGTTATTTGCTTTTTACCTGAAATGCTGAAGGCGGTACTCAGATTACCGCCTCTAAGGGCAGTAGTATCCCTTTTGTCTACTGACTATCTGGCGCATTAAATGCTCGACACATAGCCATTCTGATCTAAAGCTACATGGCCGGTACTACAAGGGGAGGTCTTAGTATCTGCACTTTGCCAACCACGGACAAACAATGCCATGGAATAAAGCTACATGCTTTGTTGGTGCGGTGGTACGCATGAATCTTGATACTACGCTCGAACCTTCTTGATAGTGCGGCTGAAAAGACCTGAAAAGATATACATTCTGCCATAAAGCTACCACAGAAGAACTCCCGGTAGTACCGCACACCATGTGCGGTAGTGCCGGCCTCAACAAGATTTTTGCAGAAATGATTTTCTCTCGATTTCACGAATATGCAACTAGACTATTGAGCCATTATTGATGCACTTTTGAAGTTCAAGACCCAAATCAAGTCCCTCTTTATAGTACGGCGACTAATCTATCAACCTGATCTTTACTTCTAACTCCAAGATCGGTAAAATGTCTAGAAAAATATCTCTAAAGATTTATACCTCCATTTCTTTAGCTTCTTTGACGCGTACTCCTTCCTTTTAGTACTTGTGAATATCTGACGTCCCTTGAACGATAGTTTTTCCTGTTTTCAACTTACTCAAGGCAAATAGCGTTAGTCCATTTCTCGTGATTGTCATTAATTACCAAAACCATTAGACACACAGGGGCCTAGATGCTTTCTATCTCTCCCTTTTTGGTAATTGATGACAATCCTCATGAACGAATTGAAGTAAATTGAGATTTTGGGTGAGTGACCAAGAAATGATTACTCACACCGCGGGATTCTTATTTAACAATATTTTGTCTTTAGAGGACAAAAGCTTATTTGAATCAAAATATTGCTAAATGAGAATATAACTCCCCCTACAAATTTGCTATGGATAGCAATAAAATTATGCACATTTGTATATGAGTTTCTTTAAGAGAGGGTAATCAATGACATTTGAATAAATATGACATTTAAAGCAAGAACTCTTAAGAAAAGATATAATTAAGCACAAGAAGGTTCAACACCATTCACATTCAATAACCAAGTTCAAGGCACAACCAAAAGCACAACGCAATATCCAAGAACATAAAGCAACCACAATTCAACAATTCATTACAATACTACAATTAAATAATTATAATTATAATTAGCTAGGATAAACTTCAATTCTTCTACATTCTTCAAACTTCTCCCCCTTTGTCATCAAAGACCAAAAGGGGCGCAACTCTTCACGCTTCTCCATCCTTAGGGGAGCCTGGAGCCACCAAGGGATCCGCCGAGGCCGAAGGCTGAGGAGGATGAGAGGGAGAAGCAGCGCCAGCCGGGCGACGACCAAACCGATGGAAGGAGACGGGAAGAAGCTCGCTCCTGATCTGCTCAACTGAGGTGCTTAGGGTGCCCACACGCTCCCTGAGCTCGTCCACCGCCCGACGGTTGTGAAGCTGAAGTTCAAGCAGAAGGCCAAACTGAGACATCATGTCAGACCGCAGACTCTCAAGACCGGCAAGATAGGCATCATGCACAGGTGGAGCTTGAGCAGCTTGGGCCACTTGAGCAGCTTGCTCGGCTTGGGCTTTGGCTTGGGCGGCTTGTTCGGCGATGTGATGTAGCACTTGAGGAGGAGCAACGCGAGGCTTATATGGCTTGTGAGGAGTAGGGGTGGCACCATTATATTCTGCGACTCTTCGGATTAACGCCATGATGTATGGGGCAAAATAAATGGTCTTTCCCCTCTCTTTTGCAGACTGAGCCATTTCCCTCACGATGAAGTCCACCACATCAAACTTTTCCCTTTCCATAATTTTTGCAATGACATTCCAAGCATGGCCTCTCACAGCATCGAAGTTGCCACTTTTCGAATGAATAGTGACTCCAATGATTTTATTTACCATGCTTGGTTGGAGTTACAAGCCAGCTGATTGGCCAATTCTGAAGGGGTGAGTTTGATCATAGAACTCAGCTGCTTGATCCAGAGTCAAAGGAGGCTCGTCATGAATTTTGGGATACCAACTGTGAAAGATTTCCAAGGCATGCTCAAAATCATCCTTGAAAGCAGTGAACTTGTGAGAGTCGGTCATCCAGGTGATTTGCTCACAAGAGTCAGAAACATGAAGAGTGGCATAGAACTGTTTGATGATCTTCTCATGATAGTCAGTTCTTGTACCAAGAAAGTTGTACAGGCTAGCTCCTCCAAACAGCTCAGGAATTCCAACAAATTCAGGCTGATCTCGGATATGCTTCCAACTAACCCATCGTTGATTTGCAAACTCCTTTTCTAAATAGATTTGATCATACACCTTCTGCTGGAAAAGGGAATGGAATTTGGGGTTTGTTGCAGATCGAGGCTGAAGATAGTGATTTTGTGCTCGGATTGCATAATAGTCGTCTCCTTTGATTTGAGAAGGATCATTGCGATGCCTTCCAACCTGAGGTACCTCCTCTTCCTCCTCATCATAGCTATCTTCATTCTCACTTTCTGTTTCATCATCACTACCAGTGATTTGAGGAGCGGCCATGGGAACCTTTCTTTTCTTAGACTGAGAAACCTCGGCGGGTCCTTTACCTTTAGCCTTTGAGGTCTTCATGGCAATGGTGAAGGAATTGTCACTCTCCTCGTTGTCAGAGGTCGGTGTTGGAATACCATGTCCTCGAGTTGATTTCTGGACTACCTTGTTCCCCTGAGCTCCAGATGGACCAACACCGGATTTCTTTGTGCGAGGCATGATCTAAAAGGATTTTCAAGGATTTTAGGACATGAGCAATTTGACAAGATGGATTTTCTGAAGTAAATTCAACCGTATGAATTTTGCAATTGAATCGATGCCTCAAAATTTTTGAAAAACCTGCCAAACAATGCACAGTCGGCACTACCGCTCAAGGAGCCTGGTAGTACCGCAAAGTCGGCACTACCGCTCCATATGGCCGGTAGTGCACGAAACCTTCTGACATATTTTCGAAAAAAAATTCGATGCAATGTGGCAAAATAAGGTTATGTTGGCATGGATTAGGAGTGATGTACAGCCTTTTGAAGTCTAGTCCATCAATATTTTGCCACAAGAATTACTATAAAATTCATATGATTCACTTTTCTTCTAAACCCCAACTTGCTCCAAAAAGGATGAATCAAAAGGAGATAATGAAGATGAATGTTACCTTTTGGAGGAGAAGGTCACAAAGATCAAATCCAATGGAAGAAACCCCGCAAATATCCAAGATTTCGAAAGAGATGGATTTAGGGTTTGAGAGGGAGAGAGAGAGTCGCACGAGAGAGAGAGATGAAGCAGTTACGAGAGAGGAGAAATGAAGGAGAGAGAGAGAAAAGAGGAAAACAGGCGGTTTAAATTCGGGACCCACAACTTAACGGGCCAAGAGGTACTCTGCTCCACGACCCGGTAGTCCGTAAATCTTGATACTACCGCCATGAAGCGGCCATGAGTCTTAGGGAACAATGGCCCACCTGGAAACTTGGGGAATTTGGTTGTGAAATTGCCCATATACAGTCATAAAGCTTATGAGTATATTTTAGAGCATTTCCAACTGAGAAGACAAGCACGAAACAAAAGCTTTCAACAAGATCAAATGGAGAAACATGATTTACTTGTTCAAGTTGAAATACCTCATTAGAAACTAGAGATATGGGCTATCTAGTTCTATGGGCAAGACTCAAGATGTGCTTTCAGTAGATCAATATAGATCAAGATTTTGAATTTATCAAACCTTTTTAAGAACAGAAGTTTTGTTTTGATTATTAACATAAGGAGGATATAATATGATAGAAATTTCAAAAAAAATGAGATTTATATAATAATAGATCGTAAATGAAGATTTTAAGAAACTTTGCACTTTGTAAAGCTAAAATAGATAATTTTCAAATAATTATGACCTATAAAGGTTTAGATTCATCTTTTGAAGATAAGTAGCACAAGTTTGATTTTTCACTCTTAGGGGATGCGATATATACATTAAAAGCATATTACTCCCCCCTTGATGTGAGACACAACTAAAAGACCAAAAATCAAATAAATCCCAATAAACAACCAACATTTAGGCCACATTTGAGATATCTATGACATTCAATTCATTCCTCAATTTGCAAAATCTAGCCTCATCTAAAGGTTTAGTGAGTATATCCGCTAATTGATTTTCAGTTCTAATGTGACTAATTTCAATATCTCCTTTACTCACATGATCTACTTAAGAAATGATGGCGGATATCTATATGTTTTGTTCTTGAGTGTTGAACCGGATTATTGGCTATTTTAACAGCGCTTTCATTATCACACAAGAGGCACCTTTTAAAATTTATTCCATAATCCACTAGAGTTTGCCTCATCCATAATAATTGGCGCAACAACTACGTGGATATATATTGACCGGCGGTGGATAAGGCTACGAATTTTGTTTCTTGGAGAACCATGAAACTAGGGATCTACCTAGCAATTGGCAACTCCTGGAGGTGCTTTTCCTATCCACTTTGCAACCCGCATAGTCTGAATCCGAATATCCAATTAAATCAAATTTAGCACCTTTAGGATACCATAACCCTATATTTGAGAAATGTTTCAAATATCTTAGAATTCTCTTTACGGCGACTAAATGACATTCTTTGGGAGAAGCTTGAAAACGAGCACACATGCAAACACTAAACATTATGTCGGGCCTAGATGCGGTAAGGTAAAGTAAACTACCAATCATTGATCGAAAAAGCTTTAAGTCTACTGGTTTACCTCCCTCATTTAGGTCGAGATGCCCGTTCGATGCCATTGGAGTCTTGATTGGCTTTGCGTCATCCATGCCAAACCTTTTGAGTAAATCCTTTATGTACTTGGTTTGGCTTACGAAAGTCCCATCTTTGAGTTGCTTGATTTGAAATCTAAGGAAGAAGCTCAATTCTCTAATCATCGACATTTTGAATTCCCTAGACATTATTTCACCAAATTCTTTGCAAAAATCTTCGTTAGTAGAACCGAAAATGATATCATCAACATAAATTTGACATACAAAGAAATCTTCATCAATTATTTTTGTAAAGAGTGTAGTATCAACCTTTCCAATTTTGAATCCCTTTGAGAGTAGAAAATCTCTAAGTCGCTCATACCATGCTCTAGGAGCTTGCTTGAGTCCGTATAGTGCCTTAGAGAGCTTGTACACGTGATTTGGATGTTTAGGATTTTTAAAACTGGGAGGTTGCTCTACAAATACCAACTCGGATATTTGTCCATTTAAGAACGCACTCTTTATATCTATTTGAAATAATTTAATATCAAAGCATGATGCAAATGCAAGCAAGATTCTAATGGCTTCTAATCTAGCTACGGGTGCAAAAGTTTCACCGAAATCTAATCTTTCGACTTGAGTGAAACCTTACGCTAGTAATCTAGCTTTATTTCGTACTGCAATACCATTCTCATCTTGTTTATTTCGAAAGACCCATTTTGTGCCAATTACATTATGTTCTTTAGGTCTTTCTACTAATGTCCAAACATTATTACGGGCAAAATTATTTAATTCTTCATGCATGGCATTTACCCAATCCGGATCAACTAGAGCATCATCTACGTGAGTGGGTTCAAATGATGATACAAGGAATAATGCTCGCAAAAAGAAGTGACACGAGATCGAGTTTGAACACCCTTACTCACGTCACCCAATATTTGGTCTATTGGGTGATCCTTGGAGAGACCGTGATGAATTCGTTGAGGTAGAGGTTGAACGTGTCGATCATTGTCCTTGTCATCTTCATCGATGATTTGAATTTGACTTGGAGTTGAGCAAGTTGAAGGCTCGGCTTGAGTGGATGAGGGTTGATTCTCAATGTCAACTTCCGGCTTCACATCTCCTAACGTCATATTCTTCATAGCTTCTCTTAGGCCTTCTTCACCTACATCATCCAAGTTTTCTTGCTCTTCTTGAGAGCCGTTAGTCTCATCGAATTCAACATCACATGTTTCCTCAACAAAACCTTTATTTTTATTAAAAACTCGATAAACTTTACTATTTAAGGAATAACCAAGCAAGAAACCTTTATCGCAACGACTTTCAAATTTTGAGAGCCGAACACCCTTTTTCAAAATATAACATTTGCAACCAAAAACTCGAAAATAAGAAATGTTCGGCCTCCTTCCAACAAGAAGCTCATAAGAGGTCTTTTTCAAAAGTCGATGAAAATAAAGTCTATTTGTTGCATAACAAGCGGTATTAATGGCTTCCGCCCAAAAACTATCGGAGGTACCATATTTATCAAGCATTGTTCTTGCCATTTCAATTAATGTCCGATTTTTCCGTTCTACAACCCCATTTTGTTCTGGAGTGTAGGTTGTGGAAAGTTCGTGCTTTATTCTAAGTTCATCACAATAATCTTCAATTCTTGTATTTTTGAACTCGGAACCATTATCACTACGGATTTTCTTTATTTTAAAATCAAATTCATTTTGAGCCCTTTTTGCAAACCTTTTGAAAATCTCGGAGGCTTCGGATTTATCATCTAGAAAGAATACCCAAGTATATTTAGAGTAATCGTCAACGATGACTAAGCAATAAGAATTACCCCCAATGCTCTTATAGGTTGTCGGGCCAAACAAATCCATATGTAAGAGCTCTAATAGTCTAGATGTGGACATGATACTCTTTGAAGGATGAGAACTAGCCACTTGCTTGCCGGCTTGACAAGCGCTACAAAGTCTATTTTTATCAAACTTCACATCTTTCAAGCCCATAACTAAATCATTTTTAAAAAGCATTTTGAGTTGAATCATCCCAACATGAGCTAGCCTTCTATGCCAAAACCATCCTAAAGATGTTTTTGCCATTAAGCATGTTTGAAGACATGAGTCATTTGAGGTGAAGTCAACTAAATACAAATTTTCAAATCTAAAACCTTTAAATACTAAAGAATTATCATTTTCTCTAGAAATAACAACACCATTTTTAGAGAAGCTACAAACAAGACCAAGATCACATATTTGTGCAACGGATAATAAGTTAAAATTCAATGTTTCAACTAGAGATACATTAGAAATGGAAAGGTCATTTGATATGGCAATTTTACCTAAACCCAATACCTTTCCTTTGCTATTATCTCCGAATGTGATCTTGTCATGTTGTCCACTTCCCGAATCAAACGTGGTGAACATTTTCCGGTCGCCGGTCATATGTTGGGTACATCCACTATCTAGCACCCAATGCCGTCCACCGGTTTTGTAGTTCACCTACAAAACAAAATCAAGCCTTTTTAGGTACCCAAATTTGTTTGGGTCCTTGGAGGTTAGTGACCAAGGTTTTGGGAACCCAAACGGCTTTCTTTCTTTGGCCAATTATCGGGGTCCCAACAAATTTAGCAAAGACTTTACCATTTTTATCCTTTTTAAGTACATAACAAGAATCATTAATGTTCTCTTTAGATGCTTTACTCAAAGAGCAATCAATAGCTAAATGTCCTACATCATGACACTTATAACAAAATTTTCCATTTGATTTTACAAAACGCGGAGCCTTGTTACTTATTTTCTTGTTCTTTTTAGGGACTAAACCTTCTTTATTATAAGAACATCTTTGACTACTCAAGATTTTATTTAAAGTATCTTTTCCCTTAAAGCATCTATCTAGACTTTGATTTAGTTTGTTCACTTGTTTCTTAAGTTCATTGTTTTCAACAATTAAATTTTCATTGTATGAATTTCCACTAGAACATGAAATAGATGACATATTAACCAAATCATCGCAAAAAGTTGCTACACTTGACTTTTCTATATGAGATGAACCATCATCTAGTCTAGGCAAAGCATCAATTAAATTACATTCAATACCACTATTTTTTGTATATTTAGAATCATTCTTGGCAAGAATAATTTCATGAGCTTCCTTTAGCTCCTCATAAGAGTTTTTGAGAGAAACAAATTCTTTTCTCAACATCTTAAATTTTGATTTTTCTTTGCCAAGATATTCATTTAAATCTTCTAGCATATCCATTAAATCATCGTATGAAGGTTCATCATCGTTATTCAAATTTACCTTAACATCTCCTTTAGCCATAAGACATAAAGGAGTGACGAATGATGATGATGCTTCTTTGATGGCGATACCGGCAAGCCCCTTCTTCTTTGAAGGTGTTTCATCTTTGGATGAATCGGAATCCGAGTACTCCTCCTCAGAATCCCACTCACCAATATGTGCTTCGTCTTTGCCATCCTTTTGCAACTTCTTGAAGAGCTTCTTCTTTCCTTGAAAAAACTTCTTCTTCTTGGGTGACTTGTTCTTGTCGTCCTTCTTCTTTGTAACATCCCAAAATTTGGGTTTTCAAAAATTTATATTTAAATTAGCTTTCCAAAAATTTTACATCAATCTTATTTGATTAAAGAAGCTTAATTTAGAATTTTCTAAATCTAAAACAATTTAATGTGCCTTCTGTGTACATCAAGTAGTTTAAAATTTAGTTTTGTAGTGTCCTTTGTATCTCAGGGAATTTCTCAAATTTGAGATTTGGTAAAAATTAATTAAAAATATTAATTTAAGTATTTCGATGTTAATTGGATTTTTATTTGGATTTTTAAATTCGAATTATTAATTGTTCAGGCAATTCTATATCCAAATTCCAATTCAAACCTTTCCTTTGAAATTCCATTTAAATTCAAAACTTGGATTTCCTTCGATTGTTCTAATTAACCTGGCATCCATATTCTTCGAAATCAAAGTTCAATCCTTTCTGGTCCATAAAGTCAAAATTTCAAATTCGGTCCTTATTCGAAATTTCACCCGAGTTTCAAAATACTCCAAAAATATCAAAATTTATAGAATTAGGTTCCAAATATTCTATAATGATTTTGGGAATTTTTCTAAGATTTATAAAATCTCTCTGGTATTTTATCTCTCGCAGTCATTCGTTAAATCCAGTATATTAGTCCCGGAATTGTCTAAATTCCAAAACTTATCAAAATTCAGTGAAACTAATTTTATTGGGTTCCAAATAACCTATAATATTTTTAGGAATTTTTCCATGATTTTTATATTATTTTTGCTATTTTATTCCTCGCGCTTTTGTCTCTCCATTTATTCCAACCAATGAGAAAGCGACACGTGTCCAGCACCGTTTATCTTCAACCTCCAGCCGTGCACTGTTCACTTCCAGCCCCATTTGCAGCCCAAACTTCAAACGCTCATAACTTTTGCAATTCTCAATGAAATTGAGTGAGGTCAGTTGCAAAACGACCGTGTCATCAAGGACTTCAATTCTCCTATAGTTTCTCCCTCTGAAATCAAGTGAAACCGAAACTGCAAGCACTTCTTTGCCGTTTCTTGTTTTGGCCATAACTTTTCCGTTTCTCATCCTCTCAACACGTGTGACCACCCAAAACGTGCGTTTCAGTCTCCCCAACACGGTGCTCACACTTGCCCTCCATTTCCAGAACATTTGTCCTTCCGAAAATCGAAGAAACGATCGCTGGACGTCCTCCGTTGACATCGTCGTGTCATCTTTTGATCTGGTAAGGCAAATCAACTTCCGTTCACGTCATCTTGTGCGCATTAGAGTGTAGATCATAACCCTCAAGAAAATCCAGGTTTAAGTCAAGAATTGCTCCGGGAACTTGCGTTAGTTAAATGCGTCAAGTCGAGTTCCGTTCGTCGTCGATTCCTCCCAAACCGGTAATCCCCAATCAAATTCCTTTTAGATGTAGCCTAGTTTGAACTTGCTCTACGCCATGCTCCCGCTAGTTTTGAGAAATTCCACATTCTCTGTGTTTTTGGCCGCCATGCCATTCGGGCCGTTTTGATCGCTCCGATTAGTCCATGGCGCGTTGCCTAGGCCTCCCGTGGTCGGCCGGCGTGCCTGAGCATCCTCACCTTGCCGCCCCATCCCACCCCTTGGCCGCCCTCCTGCCGTCCGAGCACGCCGCCGCCATGTGCCGCTTGTTCACGAACCAAGGCTTTGTCGTGCCACCTTCCCTTGTTCTTTCGCCCGTCCAGGCCGACCAACATGCCTCCTCACGTCGCGCGCCTCTCCTGCACCTCCCGTTCGACTCCCCATGGCCACATCACCGGTGCACAGCGCAGCCACACTGCTACTAGTCCCAGGCGCCTTGCGGGTGCGCTCCAATCCTTCGTTCGCCGCTCCGTCACATGCTCCGTCTGCCGCCGCCCTCTTTCCATTTTGCTATTTGCCATGCGCCGCCATGCCCCCAAGCTCCGGCAATCTTGTGTGCCAGAGCTTGTAGTGTTGCTCTGAAGCGTCCATGGTGAAGAACACTTGAAGAAGATGATAGCTTGGGCCCACTAGGAAGGAGAGAAGAAAATATCAATTCTGGAAAAATAAAGATTCTAAGGAATATTCCGTCATTTTCGAATTATTCAAATCGAGCCCATCCTTTTGGCCATATCTTTGTCGTCGTAACTCCGAATCGAGTGATTCAAATTTCTAAATTCATGTAAATTCAATACCTTCCTGCCAGTATTATTTTTCTAATTTTTAGAATTTATTTGTATTTTAGTTAATTAATTGTTGCTCCGTTTTGCGTATAAACCGCCTTGTCATCGCCAAATCCGCCTATTTTGTTGAGTTCGTCTCGTCGCATTCTACGCGATGGACATTTCCCCTTTGTTGTCGCATCTACCGAAATTCTTTTTATTCGCGCCGCCGCTTTTTGCGCCGTCGTAGCGTCGTCTTGTACCGCCAACCATTTTGGTTTGTCGTGGCCATGTCATGACCTGCTGCCCTATCCTTCGGTGATGGTTGCCACCTTGTAATCTCATATGTGTCCTGTTAGCGCTTCACTTTCGCCGTTAACGTTCCATCGTTAACGTTACGTCGTTAACGTTTAGCGTTAACGTTCCGCCGTTAACGTTCAGCGATAACGTTTAAATCGTTAACCTCCGCCGTTAACGCCTTGCTCTCATCGCAGGCGTGCATTCAAGTAAAGACCCTAGTGCGATGTCATCATCTTTTCTATCGCCTTGATGTGATCTAGCCCTATCACCTTGAGTTTAGCCCGTCTTCTTATCATCGCCATCTTGTCATCGTCGAGGCTTTCCATCGATGTATGACTGAACCCCATATCGAATCGCAGTGGATGCTGACCCCACTTGTTCTTGTCTCATCTTTGAAATCTAATCTACCTTTGATTGGGAAATCATTCATGGACTTGGTTGATACACCATTGCCCATATGTCAATATCTGTCCAGTCGAGTTAATTAATCTCGAAGGATATTCCCTGGAATATACTTTGTTCTTCCCTAATTATCAGTCGTAACCTTCTCGATAAATCTTCTGAAAGCCTGTTCTCTTTCATCCGATCTTTGACCAAATCTATTCAAGTTCCTAAATTCAATTCCTTTCATTCAGTACCAATATAATCTTAATTTGGAGTTTATTTGAATTGCCTTTTGAGATTTGTTATATTTGTGCTTCTTTATCATTAGACGTGTCGTCCAGAAGTTACCCGAAGTAGCTGAAGGACGAGGAAGTCGAAGCATTCGATTGAAGAGCCAAAGATTGAGGAAGTCAAGATCAATTATAAAAAGTAAAGAGCGGTTTATAGCAAGTGCCGAGCAAGTTGTGCTTTCATCATATTGCTCGGTTTTACAAATTTACTTTGATTCAAATTATTGCATGCTAGCTTGAAATAAAGCGATTTCAATTAATCTGGAATTAGATAATCAACCTACTTGTTATTGCCACGTTGTCGCTATTATTTGTATGCCATGATTCATTTGTCACCCTAGGTTGTGGATTAATAGTTGGACATTAATAATTTGCCAACATGGGTTAATTAGACCGTATGTAGTGTGCTTAGCCCTGCCACGTAGATTGGTCATGATTTTGGAATATTAAAGTTAATGTTGACTTAATGAGATATGGAATGTGTTTTTGAGAATGTGACATGTGTTATTGAGTTGATGATAGCACGTGGTGCATGGTAAAGGACTGTGGTGGGAAAATGATTTAGACTGAGGCAAGTGGCAAGATTGTTTCCGGTGGGCCAAGAGTGGCAATTGGGCGGTCGCATTTGGTTTTAAGATTGTTTCTGGTGGGCCAAGAGTGGCAATTGGGCGGTCGCATTTCGTTTTATGACATGTTGATGTGATGAACTTTTGGTTAGTCTTGCCTCGGTCAACCCTAAGGACTTAACCTTGCGAGCCTTTGACCTGAGTCATTCATACAACCACAAGTTCCGGAATGGGACGGACCTAGCTGAGTAAATTGTGAAATCTATTCTTCGGTACTGTCGTGGTGGAGTGAGTCCCGAATGTGCGGGTAGTAAAACTCACAGGCGCAAGAGGGGGGCCCTGGATGTGGTAACCAGTCCCACCAGTGTTGAAACCTTAGCGGACAGTACTGGGTTTAGACGGATCTTTGGAAAGGCTTTGTTATGATCGCTCATTCGCATACTATTGTATGGCGATTCACGGTGACATGGTGAGTCGATTATATCTTGTGGGTAAAGTGTATAACCTCTGCGAGTGTAAAACTATTGAATAGCCGAGTCCACTTGTCTTGGACAATGCTCGGGATTCTGATCAAGGGGTAGAGTTTTGAAAATAAAATTAGGTTGGGAATGTGGACAATGTGATATGGAAATTGGTTAGGATGAGAAATGTTTTGCTTGAGAATGATTACGAAAGTTATTATGGGTATTACTTGTTTTTACGCTTTTCAATCTATTTATGATATTCATTTGTAAATCTTTGTTTTATGCAAAATAGCCAATTCAGCCATTCAATTGGAATAAGCCGTGCATATAGTTATTTAGACTTGCATTCTGTGCACGACTTGTTGAGTACGGTTGTGTACTCACCCTTGCTTTAACAAAACATCACCAGTTGAGGAGAAGTCTTTGTCTTCGAAGAAGGAGAAGTTCTGCAAGAAGGCGAATATCTAGGAGTTGAACCTTGTCAAATGTCTGTGGTATTTTGATGGGATTCACCGACGTTCTTCGTTCCGCTGCTGTTCGTTTTACTCTGAGTTGAAGCCATCTAGGCTTCACAATTGTAAGTTGACCTTAAGGTTGTTCAACATGTTATATTAAAAGATGAATTCTTTATTTATTAATCCGTTGTGTATGATTATGATATTCATCTTTGTTAACTGTGGGCACTAGCTCTTGATCACGGGACTAGTCTTTGAAAACACGAGGGTTTCGGATTGCAGTCGGGTCCCGACATTCTTGGGGCAATGTGAGGCGATGAGCCCCTTTTCATCGCATTCATAGCACCGAATATTTGCATACCGGTTGGTGCTAGAATGTTGCCCCCTTTTGAACCTTTGCGGACCGCTTGAGCTAGAGCGCCTTCTCATGAACCTCTTCATTCTTCTCACGTGGAGTGCCATTTCCTCCTCGGTGTCTTCATCTTCGAAGCCCTCATCACTTGACACCGCCTTTGCCTTGAAAGCAATATTCTTTTTCTTTGAGGAGCTTTGTTCCGATAGTTCTTCCTTGTCCTTCTTGTAGAGCTCATTTGTGATGAGGTTTTCAAGAAGTCTGGTTGGCGTCATCATTGGCAATTCCTGTGAGTTGAGGAATAGGGTCACCAATATCTCATACTTCTCGGGAATAGCCCTAAGCATTTTTCTGACAACATCAATATCACTCAAGGTCGTACCAAGACCCTTGAGTTCATTAACAATATTGTTTAATCTAGAATACATTTCATTTATATTCTCATGAGGTAACATAATGAAGCTTTCATATTTTACTCTAAGCATGTGTAATTTTGCTTCCTTAACAGTGGATGTTCCTTCGTGAATTTCCGACAATGTATTCCAAATTTCATGCGCGGCTTCTAAATTACTTATACGATTGAACTCATCTGCATTTAAGGCACCAAAAATAGCATTCATAGCTTGAGCATTAAGATAAACAAATCTTTCATTTTGTTCAGCAGTTGAGGCGGGATCACTAGTCACAACATAACCTTCATTAACAATTCTCCATACGTTAGGACTCATAGCTTTGAGGTAAACCGTCATACGTATTTTCCAATACGCATAATGTGTACCATCAAAGAAAGTAGCTTTTCCAATTGAAATACCCTCGTTGGCCATCCTTGCTCTCTAGGCAGTGAAGCCAAATATGAGAGACCAAGCTCTGATACCACTTGTAAGATCGAGGATGAGCCTAGAGAGGGGGTGAATAGGCTTTTATAAATTTTCTATCACTAAACTTCAAGTTTAATGATTTTTAAGGACTAGTGACAATTTTGACAATTTTAATACTTAGCAATTCTAGTGATTACCAAATAATAATAACTACTCAACTATATCAATGGCTAAGCAAGTAGCATGAAGATAACCAATTTGCTAGAATTGCACAAAAGTAAAACAAAGCAAACCACAAGTAATGAATGTGTGAATTTTTATCCCGTGTCTCAGAGACTTGCCGATCTCCCCTACTCCACGTTGAGGTGACTTGAACTTCTTCAAGCCGGCTCCTCTCGCTTGAGCCTTCCCCGATCACTCGTGGTAGCTCTTCCCCGCTCCGGGTAGGCGAGCTCCTTGCCTTCACAACCTTCCGGACCTTCACACAAACTTCTTTGTGAAGATCACCGGAACATCACGCCTCCAAGCTGTCTAGGAGGTGGCAACCTCCAAGAGTAACAAACTTGATGTAGGCTTGAAACTCAAGAGTGCAAACAATATGGCTCACTAATGCAATGCACTCAATTTTTCTCTCCAAGAACTCAAGAATCAAGAATTGAATGCACTAGAGTGTGGAGAGTGTTGCTAGGGCTTAAGGAGTATTCAATGGAGTCACCAACCAGCCCTACACACAGGTGGGGGGTATTTATAACCCCACCTCACTCAAACTAGCCGATATTTGCTTTTTACCCTGAAATCGCGCCAAGGCCAGTACTACCGCCCTCTAAGGGCCGGTAGTACCCTACCTGTCTACTTGGCTATCTGGCGCATTAAATGCTCTGACACATAGCCGTTCTGGTCGAAGCTTCATAATGGTACTACTGTGAGGAAGTGCGATAGTATCCGCTTTGACCGGATAAACAATGCCCTTTGGAATAAAGCTACCGCCACTGTTGGTGCGGTAATCTGCTGAATCTTGATATTACGCTCGAGACCTTGCGGTAGTCTTGGTAAAAAGACACGAAAGATATCGTTCGCCATAAAGCTACCGCAGAAGATTTGCGGTACTACCGCCCACCATGTGCTGTAGTACCGGCCTCAACAATATTTTTGCAGAAATGATTTTCTCTCGATTTCACGAATATGCAACTAGACTATTGAGCCATTATTGATGCACTTTTGATGTTCAAGACCCAAATCAAGTCCCTCTTTATAGTACGGCGACTAATCTATCAACCCGATCTTTACTTCTAACTCCAAGATCGGTAAAATGTCTAGAAAAATATCTCTAAAGATTTCTACCTCCATTTCTTTAGCTTCTTTGACACGTACTCCTTCGTTTTAGTACTTGTGAATATCTGACGTCCCTTGAACGATGGTTTTTCCTGTTTTCAACTTACTCAAGGCAAATAGCGTTAGTCCATTTCTCGTGATTGTCATTAATTACCAAAACCATTAGACACACGGGGGCCTAGATGCTTTCAGGCGGCGATCCTGATCTTTCGATGAGATAATGATACGTCGATTTGGGGGTGTTGATGGCACCGAATTTAGGGCTTCCTACCAAATAGGTCAGGAGCTTCACAATCGCAATGCCAAATCCACATAGATACAAGATCCAAACGATCAATTGTTCCTGCAAGAAATCGAGAACCCGCAAGAACAAAGTATGAAGCAATCTGAAAAGGTAGTATTGAAATCAAAGAAACAAGTTGAGGTTCTGTTTCTCGGCAAAGGCGGTCTAGTAAACCGCATAAACACGAGGAGGGATGCACAGGGGTCTCTGAAATACAACAAAACCTAAACGTAAAAGAACGGTGGTGGCCACATATATATAGGCGGCCAGGAGGTGTAGGGCAGCCAAAACAGCGGTGACCACCAAAACCCTAATATACATGGGCCTTGATACCTGGGATTTCTGTCCCGTGAGATTGTTTAGTGATTTCCTGTCGCTCCATGAGGAATTTGTCCTTGGGACTAGACCCATTGGAAAGTTTATCTCGATACCTTTCAAACGGGTGGTCACACACTGAAAACGGAGTTCGGGTGTGGCCGTGGCGTCCGTTTGAAGTACTGCTACTCCTGGTTGGCCGAACCGGGCTCGGCGACGAATTGGGCTTGATCTTGGGCCTTCCTTGGCACGTGGGCTGTCCTCGATGGATGCTCTTGACTTGCTGGTCCAGCAAAGGTGGGTGGAAAGGCCTTGCTTCCGAATTAAGCCCTCTAGGAGTCGTGGACGAAGTAGCGGTCGTAGGGGAAGAAGAGGCAGCGGTTGTATCCTTGGTTTGGATGTCCTCATCACCTGCTTGGCTGGCTATCCTGCACTTGCGGCCCTCACCTAGCTCCTTGTGCTTGTCCTCTAGGATCAAGGCCTTGTTGACCAACTCTTGGAAGTCCGAGAAATTGTGGGTGATTAGTCCCACTTGCAGTCCAGAGTTTAGTTCTTTCAGGAAACGTGACTACCTAGCCTTATCTGTAGCCACATCGTTAGGAGCATAGTGTGCCAATTGAGTGAACTTGTTCATGTACTTTGCCACTGACTAGCTTCCTTGCTTCAGAGCCCTGAACTCTTCTTTTTTTCAGGTCCATCATTCCTTCTGGCACATGGTACTGGCGGAAGGCAGTCGAGAACTCTTCCTAGGTGGTCTCTTGTGGGGCTTCATGCAGCGATGGTTCTCCCACCACTCTGCGGTAGTTCCCTCTAGTTGACGAGAAGCATACAACACCTTCTCATTGCTCTCACACTACGTGATGTGCAACTTCCTTTCAATGGTCCTCAACCAGTCATCGGCTTCCAAGGGATTGATATTGCCTGAAAATGTTGGTGGGTAGGTCCCCATGAAGTCTGACAACTTAGAGTAGGGATGCGGCCCATTACCATGCTGAGCACTGTTGTTGACTGCAGCTTGACTTGTCACACTCTGCATCTGCTACATCATTGTTTGCATGAGTTGAGTCTGCGCTGCTAGAAAAGCTCCCAAGTTCTGCGTGTCCACGGGCAGTGCTGGTTGCGGTGGTACTTCGTCATTGGGGTTGCCACTTCGGCGCAAACCACTTCCTGAAGCTCTGTTGTGATGAGAGCATCACTACTACGGATACACCTGATGATGAGCAACCAGCCGCCAATATTCAAGGACCAATTACACAAGCCCATGCGCGACAAATAAATTATCAGGTAAACTCATTTCTCGAGTTGCATAATTGTATTTTAGAGGATGGACCACTGCATAATAATGTGCTTGTACTTAGGAATTACGCAACATATCCTGTGCACATAGGCTTCCCGTGTACACACCGTGCACACCAACTAATAAAAGTTATGAAAAATTCTAAAAAAAATTGTAGATGTACTTCATAAATTACTCTACCTATGTATAAAATTGTAGGTTCAAATTCATTATATATCAAGAGTTACAAAAAAAGAGAAAATTCTGACAAGTTTAAATAGTTTAAACTTGTTAGAATTTTCACTTTTTTTGTAAGTCTCGATATATAATGAATTTGATCATGAAACTTGATACATAGGTAAAGTAATCTATGAAGTACATTTACAATTTTTTTAGAATTTTTCATGACTTTTATTAGTTAGTGTTCACGGTGTGTACACAGGAAACCCTGTGTGCACAGGATATATTGCCTAGGATTTATGGATTAGAACAGTAAGGACATCATCCCTCATCAAAATAAGCTTGATAACAAGCTATTCGCAATGTGGAAGCTTAATCGTCTATCTAGGAGCAGTCCACCTTCAACTAGCCATAACTTTTGCATTCAGAGTCTGTTTGGGATGAGTGAGTACTTGATTGAAAGTTAATTTTGTGTTCTTTCCAATGGATCTAGCCTTAGCATCAACTTCCACTCGAGCTGGCTATAGTAGTCAAAAATATGTGATGGTCTCAGTCTCTTAGGGTGTTGTGCCACTATTACTTTGGGTAAGTTCTTATGTAATCAATGTGACGTGAATCCACCTCATAGCAGCCATCTCCTTGGCTATATTCTGGACAAACACTCTCTCTATCTCCTTAGGTTTTGTTAAGTTTAGTTGCCCCCATGTGTGGAACTATAACCTTGTTCTCCTAACTCGGCTAGAGCAGCAGTAAACAAGTTTAGAACCTCAGTTCATGTGTGTGCTTTACCCTTTTTCTTGCTGGTTCTTCAATTGGTTGCAAGAATAGACCTTCGTGGTCAGGTCATCCGGGCTTTTGGCATGGTTGATAATAACTAGGAGTGTGGTTTAGCGATTGTGGGCGCTTATCCTTGTGTGGTTCGTAGCCGAATCGTCAAAGTCATCCTCTGCCTAATCAAAGTTAACATCTCACCGGAAGATTGGGCACCCGTGCATCCATCATTTGGTATAGAGCAACGGTTGACCGGTGAGTTTTTGTGTCTTGTTTAATTGTTTGATTGTGTTCTTCCTAGAGCCCAGAAAATTTGCCCCACAAAAAGATTATCTGTTTGCTGTCCAAACTCCATTGTGCCTTTCAATCGGTTAATTTTGTTTTTGCTAAATTATGTTTGCATCCATTCTAGTGTTGTCTTGTTGCTGTTCGTCTTCTTGTTCATCTCCCCACCCCAACATCCATCAATAAAACTGAAAAACAAACAACCCCATCCCGGTCTGAAAGATCCCCGTTCTGTAGCCACCACCAAAATCACCATAAATCACTATTTCCACATCATTTTTGAGTGAGACCAAAAGGAGAAGTTTTCTCACTCAACCCATCATCTACTCGTCAATTTTTATGCAAATCCATTCAGGGAGTAAAGAGTTTGGTGCATTGCAATCTGACCCAATTGCTGTCGTAAAATCTGCATCTGTGTGTACTTTCAAAATTCGTAGAAAATTCTCAGTTGGTTTTCAGAATGTTTGCCCAAAAAAAGTTGTTGAAAAATCTGTCAGGAAGAAGAAGAAAAAGAATCATTGAAAATGAGGCATTTGACCAAACGTTACGGCCAAAATACCGACCTGCTATCTGGTGGACAGAAATCAGCAAGTTAGAAAGTTGGAATTCATCTTGTGCTCCCAAGTGGCAAATTCCATATTCGTGAGTTTTGCTGTATTTATCACTTGTATCCACTGCCATATCATTTGTTTTAGCCTAATATCCATCCTTGTTTGATCAGCAACATAGGCTAATTGCTAGATTCGAACACTTATTCAATTTTGTGCAAACTCTAAAATTGGCTGATTGATTACCTTTGCTACTCATTATAAAGCCTTTCCGAGCTCCACTTTGTACTAACCATATAGGTGCTAAGGCTTGCAATCACTTTGCTCACATTTGAGTTTGGTTTATCACGAACCAGCCACCGGATTGCACTCCTTGCTGCAGTTGTGAAAATTGGTAAGAGCTTGGTAAAGAGCAAGACAGAGTGACAGTTGATCCATTTCAACTTGCATAGTGATAGGAAATTACACACTCTTGTGTGTTTTCACATTTATTACTAACCATGGCAGATGACAATGGAAGCATTGAGGAAAACCAAGCTGAAGTTCTCACATCCCGCACAAGAGGAATTATACAATACTTTAGATGCTTAATGAACGTGCATACTACCCACCATGATGAGGTCTTGGCTGAAATCAACAACAACCTCACAGCCCTCTGCGACTGAGTAGATCGCCTTGAGGGACAACAACCACCACTTGCTAAAAATGTGGCCAACAATGCGCAAGGACAAAATGGTGCGCATGGACGCCAACCACGGCATGCAGCCCGTGCTTGGGCAAATGAGGTGGAAGAGGAAGAGAACAATTATGTTGCTGACACTAAGGATGATGATGGTTTTAACTCTAACAATGATCGAGATCATTGACACTTCGACACAATTAGCAAGGTATGGGTAGAAATCAGCGAGAACCTCGAGAGGTACGTAATGATCCCATAGGAAATGTTAAGTTTACAATATCTTCATTTGATGGAAAATATAACCCAGATGCTTATCTTGATTGGGAGCTAGTGGTAGAACAAATTTGCATGCTATGACTTTCCTGAAGATAGAAAAGTTCGGGCTGCCACTAGTGAGTTCACTGCTTTTGCCTCCATTTGGTGGAGTGAGACTTGTGGGAATCGTGGGAATGCACCTAGAACATGGAATGCTTTGAAAAGAATGATGAGAGCAAGATTTGTTCCTGCTTACTATGCTCGTGACTTGCTCAATAAATTACAACGCTTAAATCAAAAAAATAAATCTGTAGAGGAGTATTATCAAGAAATGCAAATTTGTGAGTAATGTTGTGGTTTGGAAGATAATGAAGATGCTAAGATGGCTAGATTTCTAGGTGGGCTCAACAGAGAAATTCAGGACATGCTTGATTACAAGGAATACAACTCTATCACTCGTTTGTTTTATCTTGCTTGCAAAGCGGAAAGAGAAGTACAGGGATGATATTCTAAGTTCAGGAGAAATTTTGTCTTCATAACGACCAGGCCAAGTGCAAGCAAAGGTGCCATCTACCACTTTGGGTCATGCACCTCCACCCTCTAACCATGGGCATCCTGCTACCTCAACTTCCACTCCAACGCATGTTTCTGAAACAAATCAGCCACGGTACAAGCTCCTACCAAGAGTGCTTCTTCGGTTGCTTCTTCTGGTCACACACACGATGTGCAATGCCATAAATGCAAAGGATTTGGGCACTTGATGCGTGATTGTCCAAGTTAGCGTGCTTTGATTGTAAGAGAAGATGGTGAGTATAGTTCTACTAGTGATGTTGAAGATTTTGGTTTAGTTGCAGCTGACCTTGCAGGTGAATATCAAAGTGATGAGCAAGGTGAGGAGCACTTGGATGCAGAAATTTCAGACAAATATATTAGCATCATTGTAAAACGTGTCCTTAGTGTGCAAATGGAGAAGGTAGAACAGAATCAACAACATAACCTGTTCCAAACCAAATTTATCATCAAAGAACGTTCTGTACGAGTCATCATTGATAGAGGGAGTTGCAACAATCTCGCTAGCATGGAGATGGTCGAGAAGCTTGGCTTGACCACAACACAACATCTACATCCCTACTACATTCAATGGTTCAACTCTAGTGGAAAGGTAAAGGTAACAAGAATGGTGAGATTGCACTTTTCACTCGATTGATATCATGACCATGCTGATTGTGATGTTGTATCTATGCAAGCTTGCTCTTTGCTGTTAGGTAGACCATGGCAATATGATAAGTGCATCAAGGAAGAAAAATTGTTTTGCTTCCTATGACCCCTGCTACCATCTTAAAGGTTGATCTTGAGAGAGCTGAGAGAGAGAAAGGGAAAAGTGTGCAATATGAAAATCACGTTGTTGCTAAAGAGATACGTGCACATCAAAAGAAAGAATCTAATCCTAAACAATCTGAATCAAGTTGAAAGGTGCTAGTATGTTAGTAACAAAATCAGAATTGCATAACTTGGCAGTGCATAATTCTCCTTGCTATGCCTTGATTTGTAAACAGGTCTTGTTTACTTTAGATAATATGCTTGTTTCCTTGCCTCCTTCTATTGCTAACCTTTTGTAGGAGTATGAGGATGTGTTTCCAACTGAGGTGCCTCTAGGACTACCACTAATTAGGGGAATTAAACATCAAATTGACTTGATTCCAGGAGCCACATTGCCAAACCGAGCTACATACAGAACCAATCCAAAAGAGACAAAGGAGATTTAACGTCAAGTGCAAGACTTGCTTAATAAAGGGCACGTCCGTAAGAGCCTTAGTCCTTGTATTGTTCCTGTGCTTTTAGTGCCAAAGAAAGATGGATCATAGCGTATGTGCATAGATTGTAGAGCTATCAATAATATCACTGTCAGGTATCGCCACCCTATTCCTAGGTTGGATGATATGCTAGATGAATTAAGTGGCTCTATTGTGTTCTCTAAAGTTGACTTGAGAAGTGGGTACCACCAAATCAGAATGAAACTTGGGGACGAATGGAAAACCGCATTTAAAACAAAATTCAGATTGTACGAGTGGTTAGTAATACCCTTTGGTTTAACTAATGCACCTAGTACATTCATGCGATTGATGAATGAAGTTTTGTGCGCTTTCATTGGAAAATTGTGGTGGTCTACTTTGATGACATCTTGATTTATAGCAAGTCTTTTTCTGAACATCATGAACATCTACGTGCTATTTTTAATGCTTCGAGAGAAGCACATTTGTTCGGTAACCTTGAAAAGTGCACCTTTTGCACCGATCGAGTCTCGTTTCTTGGCTATTTTGTGACACCACAGGAAATTGAAGTTGACGAAGCCAAGATTGAAACAATCAAGAGTTGGCCGACACCTAAAACGGTCACACAAGTGCGGAGATTCCATGGCCTTGCTGAATTCTATCGTCGTTTTGTGAAAGATTTCATCACCACTGCCGCACCACTAAACGAGTTAACAAAGAAAGGTGTTTCTTTTCATTGGGGGCAAGCGCAAGAAGATGCCTTCAATCTCTTGAAATATAAGCTCACTAATGCGCCACTACTTCAACTTCCAGATTTTGGTAAGACCTTTGAACTTGAGTGTGATGCTAGCAGTGTTGGAATTGGAGGTGTATTAATACAAGAAGGTAAACCTGTTGCTTATTTCAGTGAGAAATTGAGTAGCCCTATTCTGAATTATTCTACGTATGATAAGGAATTGTATGCTCTTGTACGTTCTTTAGAAACGTGGCAACATTATTTGTGGCCTAAAGAATTTGTCATTCACTATGATCATGAATCTCTTAAGCATATTAAAAACCAAAATAAGCTGAACCGAAGACATGCTAAATGGGTTGAATCATTTCCTTATATCATCAAACACAAGAAAGGAAAGGATAATATGATTGCTGATGCTTTGTCGAGGTGATATGCAATGATGTTTCAACTTGATTATAGGATTTTTTGGCTTAGAAACCATCAAAGAACTATATGCTCAAGAGAGTGATTTCAAAGAATTCCTGATGAATTGTAAAGATGGGAAGAGTTGGAACAAATTTGTGAACAATGATGGATTTTTTTTAAAGCTAACAAGCTATGCGCATTCCAGCTAGCTCTGTTCATCTTTTGTTGTTACAGGAGGCTCAACAGGTTGTGCACATAATGCATCTCTACCATAACTATATGCTAGGCCTATTCCAAAGAAAGGCTAATATGGCTTGTTTGTAGTAAAACAACATTTATGAACAAGTACAATACATAGATTGAAAAGATAGTAAAACAAATAACAATAATACAAAGATTCAATGCTTCTCAAATAAACCAAGTTTCCAATCCTAAGTCATATTCATCCTTTCACATGGCAACCTACCAAACCCATTCAGTTGTCTAATTAATTAACTAACCATTGACTGTAATTCTTGAGCTATGCTTAATACCGTGAGCACGGCTATCCGAATAGATTTACACTCTACAGAGCTTATGCACTTTACCCACATGATATAACGATGCACCACACAGGCGAACGATCATAACAAAGCCTTTATAATGCCCCGCCTTAACCCAGTACTACCCGCTGAGGTTTCAACACTAATGGACTGAACCACCACAATTGGGCCCCCCTCTTGCGCCATGTGGGTTTACCCGTGAACCTGGACTCACACCACCATAAGCAGTACTAAAGCTAAGATATTGCAAATTATTCAGCTAGGCTGCCCCACAACAGACATGTGGTTCCATGATTGACTCAGGTCAAAGGCTCGCAAAGTTAAGTCCTTAGGTGATCAAAGCTATACTTCCACATACCCTCAACCCATCGGGCCCATCCTGGCACACTTGCCCTTGCCACTTGCTTTAATCTAAGTAATTACCAACCTAGTTGATTACCAAGCACCACGTGCTATCCACAAGTCAACATCGTTGCGTGACATCCCCCGCCACCAGAACTCAATCTCATCGTGTGACCACACATGACACACAAGTTCATAGCATTGTTCCACATTTCATTAGTCAAGATTAACAATCAATGATTCGAGTACATGTGATAATGTGGCATGGCTAAGCAAGCTAATACGATCTAACCATCCCATGTTGACTTTAAGGGCAATTAACTATAGAAAACCAATCTAAGATGACAATTAAATTATCACATACAAATGACAAGGTTGGGTATAATTCAAAGGGTATGATACCTATGTCCCAATTTAGATTGAAAACATTTATACAAATAAAAATAACATGCAATATTGTAAAATAAAGTAGCAACTTTATAATCATGGGTTCAACATGATCAAAGCACAACTTACCTTGGTAAAGCTCCTAGTCTTGTTCTGGAATCTAGTCCTAAGGTGCCAAATCCTCTTCCGATGCGTCGCACAGTTCAACGTCTACACGAATTGAGAGAGAAAAGCAAATAAATACCCAAAATAGAGAGAAAATAAACTCCAAAAATCAAACAAAAAACTACCATTGGATAGATCTCAATTGTACAAATTTTTAGAAACTTGAATCACCTCAATCGGAGTTCGTATGAGGGAGAACGAGCTTTCGAAAGATTCAAAAATCATAAAAATCTGAAAATTGAAAATCAAATAATATCCGAATTATTTTATAAAATAAAATATGATTTATTGCACCATCATGACATCGTGTCGACATCAGCATCAAACCTGAGCCAACCAGATGCTGCCACGTGGCCTCAGCACTGTGCTGTGGACTTGGTGCACCGTGCGTTCGGTCCACCGTAGACCCACAGCACTATGCCATGCACACGCTGATGTCATCGCTGACGTCATGCCCACGCGTCGGCTTCTGATTGGTTCGATTCGAGACATGATCTGGTCCGCACAGTGCTGATCTGATGGCCCACAATGGGATCAGATGTCACACCGTCCAGATCAGATCTGAAGGTCACAGATCGCGAGCCACGCGGTGAGGCGGTGACCACCCGATTCGATCCAACGGCTGAAGCCTACTGATGGAGTTTACTATTGGCATGGAAATGTGGCTCAATCCTAGTCATTCATCCTAGATCAGATGACGAGGAACACCCGATGCTTGCGCTGCTTACCAATGCGACGTGGGTTGAAAGCTTTCGGTCTTCGCGACGATAGCACGGTGGCAACACTCCACCGGGGTTGATGAAGACAACTTTGAGCATGGCAATGTGAAGCTCTCTGATGACAAAAAAGTGGCAGTGCGGGTGTGGCGTGACGTGAGGTTCTCAAATCCGAAACCGGTGCGGTGGGAGACGTTGAATCAATGGCGTTCTCGAGCAAAAACCGCAGTAGCTTTGTCTTCAACTCCAGCGAGCTCCCTGGCGCGGTCTACAGCAACTCTTGCGAAGATGCTCCGGTCGAAGGCTGCGGCGTTCACTAGTGATCCTCGGGAGGGGGTCAGGGTCCATAAATACCCATTGGGGGTCGCGTACCAGCCTGGGGATCCCAACCGATGCGGCGACGACGTATCAATGACGGTCTCAAAGTCCTCACCCGAGACGACATCGGACAACCGTCCATCTCCAAATCAATGGCCATGATGTTGTAACAACCCAAATTTTGCCTTTTTATTTAGTTAATAGTGTTTATTTGCAATTTGTGCTTTTTGTGAATTTTCTGGATTTATTTGGATTTTCTAGGACTTATTTGAATTATTTTAAAATTAAGTATATTACATTTTGCCAAAAACAAATTATAAATAGATAAGTTTAAAATAAATTTTTACCAAAAATATTTTATTTGGGTCGAGGATGTCTCAAAGTATTTTTGAGAATTTTCTTGGATTTTCCTGGCATTTTTTATTGCTCAAATAAATCAAGAATATTTTTAGTATTTATTTTAAAAAGGAAACCCTTGAAAAGTTGTTAGTAACAGTAATGGGCCAAAGCCCACTATTGTGTCGCTCGCCCGTGCACTATTTGGCCTGTTCGGCCCAACTTCTAAAAGCCTTATGCGGTAGTTGGATCAAGATCAGCGGTCTTCAACAAGTCCTTGCAATGAGTCAAACCCTAATCGCTCGTAGCCGTCGGATGCTGATGTCGACACGATGTCATGTTGCCGCTGCATCTTTTGCTCGAAGCGCCATCAGCCGAGAAGCCCTAGAGCCTGCGCAAGCCCTCGCCGGAGTCCGTAGGCCTTGCGTCGTGGTTTCCTCGCCACCGGGAGTCTCTTACGCCGCTCTGAGCCCAAATCCAGCTTCGCCTCACCGCGCCGCATCTGTTTCGCTGCTCCACGTCGCCGGAATCCCACCGAAGCACCGTGTCCCAAGTCATCTTCCCCAGCCTCGGTGAACCAGCTCCGCCGCGTCACCATCGCCGGAACCAAGCATTGTCAACCGTCGGATCGCCAGCGAACGCTTCGGATCGCGCCGCGTCGCCTCGGTGAGCAGTGACCGTCTCGAGTAAGCATCAACCGTCAGATCTCCCGTGAACGGTCTAGATTGATCCTCGTCAGATCGGTAAGTAGCGCAAGCGTCGGGTAGTCTTGGCCATCTGAATTTCGATGAGCAATTCGGATCAAGCCACGTAGCGGAGGTAGAAGTAATCGCCATCTTCAACCATGAACCATTAGATCGAATCGTGTGGATCATATTCGTCCACGTCGTGCCCTCTCTGCTGATGTCCGTGGGCCGTTGGATGCCGATCGGAAGACCGCCATTGTGCCACGTCGCCTCGGTCCGAAGCCGTCCGATGGGGAATCCAATGCATCTCGGCTCGACCAATCCGGTAGCCAAGCGTGGTGGTAGCGTCCGCTGCGATATCGGTGGTCACGATCTGATGCCCGTGGTCTTCGGTAGACCAAGACCACGGTACACTAGGTCCACGGAACAGTGCCATGTGCCACGTGTCACACCTCGGTTGTTCCGGATCAGGGCTGACATCATGCTTGTGCAATAAATCAGATTTTCCTTTATAAAAATAATTCGGTTAATATTTGTTTTTCCAATTTTATGATTTTTAGAATTTTGAATTTTTGAGAGCTCGTTCTCCCTCATACGAACTCCGATTGAGGTGATTCAAATTTCTAAAAATTTGTAAAATTTAGATCTATCTAGTGGTAAATTTGATTTGATTTTTGGAGTTTGTTTGCTCTCTGTTTTGGTATTTATTTGGCATTCTCTTTCGTTTCGCGTAGACGATAAATTGTGCGACGCATCCGGGGAAGATTCATCAACTCAAGACCAAGGTCCAAAGCATGGATAAGGGTTTTCCTAAGGCAAGTTGTGTTTTGATCATGTTGAACCTATGTTTATAAAGTTGCTATTTTGTTTTACCATATTACATGTTAATTCAAGAGTACGAATGATTTCAATCTAAATTGGGAATAGTTAATGTACCCTTTGAATTACACCCTACCTTGTCGATTGTATGCCATGATCCATTTGTCACCCTAGATTGGTTCTCTATAGTTGGTTAATAATAAAATCAATATGGGATGGTTAGATCGGATTAGATTGCTTAGCCATGCCACGTCATCACTTGTATTTAAATCATAGATAATTAATCTTGACTAATGGATTATGGAACAATGATGTGAACTTGTGTGCCATGTGTGGTCATACAAAGAGATTGAGTTGTTGTGGCGAGTGGTCACACAACGATGTTAATTTGTGGATAGCATGTGGTTAGAGCAAGCGAGGCGAGCGGGCACAGGGCACAGGCCCCGAGCCCAGCTCAAATCAAGGAATGTTAGAACTACCCAGAAATATTGCAGCTAACCAAAAACAAAGTGGCAAGATGTAAACACATGCGAGCACAAAACAAGCTGGAAGACAATGGAATTGTTGTCTGCGTGGCGATGCGACTTTTACGGGTGACTTCATCTCTATTTATTCTCAACGAAACTAACGGAATGAACAAACACTGGTGCTTCTTAAGCCACGACCGAGCCATCCTTATCTCCACGATGCGTGCGATGTGCGTCACGAACATGGCACGAAAAAATAAGCTGGGGCGTGTGAACATCGTCACGAACTACATGCAAAACATCCACACAACTAGTGCACTCATGCGATAATAAAAGTAATGCGTAATGAGGATAATGCAAAGCTAACTAACTTAACTTGGGCACAAGCTTTATATGCTAACAAGGAACACTAAATGCAATTCATCGGCTCTAATCAGGAACAATTACCAATACAAAGTGCAACTCTGGTGAAGTACCGAACCTCCATGCGAGACACGCATGAGACTCGGTCGGCTTATTTTAGTTTAAACTAGCATATGGTTTCTTGATCTTCGGGCCGTAAACTAAAGCTGCGGTTATACTATACTATCGATAATGTATAATATCGATAATTATTACTCATATCTTCGGAGAACCATGAGAAAGCAAGGATTAATAATAGCCAATTAGCATACTACTCTTCCTCATACGACTATACTCTATAGAATGAATGAATGATTCAATGATAGAATGATAGTCCATAGTTGGTAATTCGGTTGAACTGTTGAAATGTTGAATGATTATAGATTCTTGATTGTATTGCTTGGTATTATTTGCTATTTGTTAGTTATTATAGATTCTTGATTGAGCTGTTGAAAAGGATAGTTGTATGATTGTATCTATGAATTAGTTATTATGCTTATGCTGCGATGCTAGATTTGAGTATATTGATTTGAACAATTTATACATTTCATAATTAATTGATTGAACTCAATTTGATGTAATAGAAAATACATGATGAACAATTTATCTATTTTATTGAAATGTTAAGCATGGAATTCAAATTTATCTTTAATTGTGCATTTGTGTAGTGTTTTTATTGTATATCGGTGTGTGTGTATTTTGGCGTTAGTTATTGTCGCTTAATTTTCGGCCCGAGGCTTTGACGAATCCTAGCTCCACCACTGCTCACGGTATTGAGCATAGCTCGGGAATTACAGTCAAGGTTAGACTTTTGCAAAATAAAAACTTGGGATGGATGGCGGGTTGCCATGGGAGGCTGAATCTTGACTTAGGATGGAAAACTTGGTTTACTTGAGAAATGCTGAATCTGTCTATTATTGTTATTTGTTTTATTACTATCTTTTCAATCTATATACTGTAATTGTTCATAAATGTTGCTTTACTGCAAATAGCCATTGTTAGCCAATCCTTTGGAATAAGGCCCCGTTTGGCAACTTGGAACCGGACTGTTTCTCCTAGAATCTGAAATAAATCCAACCAAACGGAATAGGACTCGAAACATTTCAAAGCGAATCGTTTCTGATTTTTACACGCTGTGGTCGAATCGGCTAGCAACCCGTTCCTCCGGATTCTGATTCTACCTGAAACGTTTCTACCAAGAATCCAGAACCGTTTCCATTTCTACTAGAATCTAGAACCGTACCAAACGGGGCCTAAGCCTTGCATATAGTTTTGTTAGAATTGTATTCTGTGCACAACTTGTTGAGTGCTTTATGTACTCACCCTTGCCTACAACATCATCAGTGCTGAAGAAGGTGTACCACGAAGGGACGAATGTTTAGGGTGCGAGCCTTGTCAGTTGCCTATAGTATACTGAGAGGATACCTACGCCTTCATTCTGCTGCAGTTCAATTTGGTTGTTCAGCCTTATGAGGCATCGTTTTGTAAGTTGACCATAAGGTCATTGAACTAGTAATATTTAGTATATAATATCTTTTATCTTATTTCCGCAGTGTATGATTGTGATATTCACTAATGTTGAGGCTGTGTGCACTAGCATAATTCTGGACTAGTGCAGTATACACAGAGGGTCCGGATTTGCATATTCGGGTTCTGATAGATGTGACATGATCTCAACCGAACACGCGGTGAATCTCAACGGTCCGGATCCGACGGAACCCGATCGGTCACGACACATCCTGGCCGTCCATTTGAATCAATGGCTGAGATGAACTAATGGCGTTTATTGTAGCAGATAATCCCGAGCGTCCGATCTTGAATCCAACTGTCGCTTGACGCTAGGGTTTCCTCCTCACCTTAGACGCACGATCCGATCCTACGGTCACAGGACGATCTTCTAGAAGCTAGGCCAAATGGGCTGGCAACACGAAGCAGACCAGGCCGCACGGTACTAGGCCACGCGCGCATAGTAAATGGGCTCGGCCCACTACTGTTTCCGAGAATTACTCAGGATTTTCCTTTTAAATTAAATTCTAAAAATAGTTTTGTTTTATTTGAGGCAACTAAAATACCAGGAAAAATCTGAGAAAAATCTCAAAAATACTTTGAGATATTCTGGACTCAAATAAATTATTTGTGGTAAAATTTTATTTAAATTTTGTCTATATATAATTAGTTTTCAACAAAAGGTAAATATACTTAATTTAAAATAATTCAAATAAATCTCAGAAAAAATCCAATAAATCCAAAAAATTCACAAAACTCACAAATTGCAATAAAATACTATTAACTAATTCAAAAGGAAAATTTGGGATGTTACAAGTGGATTTCTAAACATGCCTGAAGTTGTGTAATCCATGGAGGAATATTGTACAAATAGGGAGTTTGTGCCCCCTCTGATGCCTCTCCATAACAAAGGGTCGAAAACTCCTGTCAGACATCCACAGTGGCCTATGAGGATCACACATCACCTCGAGATCCCTCATCTCAAAAGCATTCTAACAACGATTCTATTGGCTGATTGTGGCCTTCGACGCACAGGGCCTCATCAAGTGATGTTAGGGCAATTAGTGGGCTGGACGCTTCTCTCACAGACCAGCATCCGACCTACAACTAATACACCATGTTTGTCCAGTAGTCCGATGGGGGATGGACATCATGGGCCCTCTCCCTCGAGCTCTTAGGGACCTTCAATTCGCAATAGTGGCTATCAACACTTCTCCAAAAGGGTGCAAGATGAAGCCTTGCAAAAGCATCCTCCCCTCCACCATGCAAAAGTTCTTTTGGAAAAATATAATATACTACTTCAGAGTGCCTAGTGAAATATCACTTGACAACAGTCCACAATTCGACTCCTCCAATTTCTGAGAGTTTTGCCAAAGCATGGGAGTGAAGATGTGCTTTGCATCCATATCTGACCCCACAATCTAACGAAGCAGTGGAGCACATCAATGAAACCTTGGGCAATGGCCTCAAGAGGCAACTTGTTGGCGCCAAAAACGTGAAGTAGGGTTTTCAGCCTCAACACACCGGACGAACACCGGGTTCAAGTGTGTAGGCATGCCAATCGATTTGACCCTGCAATCGATAAGGGAACTAATGTAAATTTCGATCAAGCCGATCCTTGAAGCGAATCGGCTAAGAATCAAGAATCAGCCAGAAAGCCGATTAGAAAGGTAACTAGATTAGCCGATTAAGACTAATCCGAAGGTAAAAAGGTAGATCGATTCTGAAAAGGCGATGTGCAACAAGACAGAATGAATCAAACCTGAAAAAGCCAATGACGATCAAACAATCGGCGATACGCAACTTTATTTGATCGATGTCGACTTACAGAGGAAAGATTACAATGCTAAAAGGCTAAGAGCTACGGAAAGTAAAAACTAGTAGATGTGTTGATTGATTGTGTATGATTCCTTCAAGTAGCCCTGGTGCGCCTTATATACCCACCTAGCCGATCCGAGTCCTGATCCAACACGGCACATAATCCGAATCGGCTTTGTAGTTTCCGACTTTGTCTCTAGTTTCCAAACTTTTATCTGTATGTCGTACAGGATTTCCGTATGCTATCCAAACTTTCCATAGATGTTTTCGTACCTTATCCAAACTCATCCTTCGGTCGATTCTTCTGGAAATTTCCAAAATTGGTGCAAACATATGCCCCCCATTTTTGGAAGATAACTTGTTATCTTTCAAAAATATATCGGCTTGTCATCCATTGGCTTCTTTTCTCATCGGCTTCTTTACTGTTGATTTAGGGAACCGTGTCAGTAACTGCCGCGCCGTAAAATCTCAGTGCGGTTTAATGGCAGGTGTCGCCTCAAAATCATTTCCCGCTTCTTTTACTTTTCACCATGCTATATATATGCGGGACCCCCACGGTCATTTTCATGCTCTCTAGCTCTCGCATCATCCGCAATCGGCTTCCATTCTTCAGTCGGCTTGCACATTCCAGACTTCACCGCACCAGCAATCACCCCCTCTTTCCCCAATCGGCTTGAATGGATCCCTCTAAGGTACTGATTCCGATTCCTGATAGTAAAGACCAATACTACCTAGGGCCGATAGGAAATTCAACCGCTGACACTGTAATCAACGAAGAAATCCCTAGACTTCCTCTATCGGCTAATGATTACAACAAATCGGAATGGGGTAAAAGTTTCAGGGCTTGGCCAACAGCTTTAAAAGGGTGGAGAAGATGGTTCATAAGGGTATCGGCTCAAAAAAGAGAAGAATGGGAAAGAATAGGCATTTCTGAGTGCCTCCCCTTAAGCTTAGCGAACCCAGAAGCCAATGAGCCCCTTGTGGCCACGACATGTTATTTTTGGTCAAGCACCTTCAACGCTTTTCTTTTCGAACTGGTCCCATCGGCCCAACACTTTTGGATGTAGCAGAGTTGTGCTGCCTTAGGCCTGATGGTGACCAACTATCGGCTTTTAGTGGCAAGCCTCAGTACAAGTTGATCCGATCCAAGGGCGAAGGATGGGCAAAGTATATACAGCACAATAACAAAGTGAATGGACTGGTATCGGACGAGGAGCATGTAGCATTCATAAACCTGTGGCTCGATCGGTTTCTCTTCTGCGGTGCATCCCTGGGTCCAACACAAGTATACCAGGTATTGGCAGAGCAATTGGTAGAAGGACGTCGGCTAGCTCTTGGCAAAATGCTTCTAGGAGCCGTTTATCAAATGATGCATGTTATCAGAAGCCGACTTTTTTCTAGATTTGGGCAGTTTATCGTTGGTAATGTCGGCGGCCCATTATGGTTCATTCAGTTGTGGCTCTATAATATCTTTAGCCGATCGTTGATTTCAGAGCACCTGGAAGACACCGCCTTTCCCCGTGAAGACTATCCGGAAGGCTCTACTCCCCAGTACAGATCTAGCCGATCGCTCGGGGAAAGACTTGTGATGTGCACCAGTGGCGATGTCAGAATCACCCATGCCGATTTCAAGAAATATCTATCATTTTTTCTGCATTTGGACAGCTCAACCTTTGGTCAACAAGATTTCTTCCCTTACAGTAACGCAGCCGATTTTCAATGGCCTTCATTTCTCCACTTGGACGCTGATAGTTCCTTAATGTCAGTATCAACTTTAGACCTGTATCGGCTTTTTATCTCTCCCTGTATTTTCCATGTCGGCTTAAACTCTCGTAATAGAACATTCCAGCCATCATATGAATTTTATCACCCTACAGTATACGCCCGTCAATTGGGCTTTGGTCAAGTGATACCATCTTTGCCGCTTCTTAGTTGTCTTGAGCCCAGAGCTAAAGTGACAAACGGAACAGCAGCAGATTTAATCTTGGAGCTAGCCGACGAGTTTCAAGTTCTCAGATTGCCGCGTTTTTTCCTGAACTCTCACCGAGCAAGTCATTTCTCTGCTTGGTGGTCTCCTATATCAGAGGCTCTTTACTTGGATCGTACACCGTCGGTTATCATAGAAAAATTTCTCCCTGACTTTTGCGAGCCGACGATAGTACCTAGCAGCAGCTCTAGTGAAGATAGCTCAGATCCTTCCAGCTCATCGGGTTATACTAACTCACTCGTAGCTGTAGAGGTACCGGTCCCCTTTTTTTTCTTATGTTTCATACTGAATGTCAATTATTTTTCTTCTTGGTCATGTTGCTAACCATTGAGTCTTGCTCTTTCCGGATGCTACAGCTGGTAAGGCTATTGCTGTCCCATCGGCCAGTGAGCCTAAAAGGAAAAGACCGCATCAAACAACAGGTTTGACCGGTTACTCTTCGGCAGTCTTGGTATCCAGAGCCCATCTCTATCGAGAACTTGAAAAAGGGCGACCTTCGAGTAAGTACTTTCAGCCGATAACAGCAAGTCCTTCAATTTAGTTCTTAAATGCTGACATGGTTCATCTCTTCAGAAAAACCTAAATCAACGAAGGCTCCAGCCCGTCGACAGAAACGTGCGGAACAGAGTGCTGAGAGTTCCCACAACGCATCGGCTTTAGAGGTGAAGTATCCTCATGCGCCTAAGAAGTGCTTAATATTACGTTTCATGATACTAACCCCGCTTCGAATCTTTTCAGCCGACGGTGTCAGCCCAGGCGGCTGGTATCTTGACCAATCTTCAAAATACCCCAGCTGCCGATCATTCTGCGCCTCCCAGCATCGCCTCCTGCCGCATCGCCGCTTCAATCGCCTCCCATTGCGCCAGTCCTGCCCGCTCTTCCATCAGCTGAGGCCGTGCCAGATGACTGTTCCAACCTTCTCGGCTTCTCGCTGGATGAACTGATGGATCCGGAGGTGATGGCAGCGGACGACTACTCTGTCGACATTCGGTAGATTATTGATGAGTCGCTGGGAGCATCGGCTTCCGTAGTTAAATCCGCGCCGAATATGCAAGAGAAGTTAAATCGGCTTTTCATTGCAATCAGTCAGCCGGAGGCCGAGATCCTTGCCAACACCTAGCCTATTCGTGATGCGATGGCTGCTGTCGAGGCCGAATTGCCCCCAAAGGTCATGGAAGCACTCCTAAACGTTTGTCATTTGGATGAGAGGAAAGCAGAGGTCGATGTAGCTAACGCCAGAATCGCCCAGCGCCAAGCCCAAGAAGTCGACCAGCATCTTCTGAACAAGTTGATTGCTGAAGCCAAGGCTGAGAAAAAGAAATATGATGAAGCTGCTGCGTCTTTCATGACCGCCAAGTCCTCTGCTCAAAAACTAGAACAAACCAAGAAACAGCTTGAGGAGGAATTGGCTAAGGTAAATCAACAGCTAGCTGATGCCCTTATTGCATCAGATGCAATAGCTTCAACTTTGAAGAACCAGAAAAACACAGTCAGCCATGCCGTTGCGAAGGTTAAGGGTCAATCGGCCAAAATCGTTCGAAGCTTGGAAGCGCCAAAGGCGATGAAGACTCGATTCTGACATTACTGAGACTTTGGCTGGTAGTGCTGCCGCAAAGACATTATCCGGGTTGGGTGCTAGAATCCCAGGATCTGGGCTGTAATTTTTTGTGATGAAGTGACGTCCAAAAACAATGTTTCTTTTGCCACAATGTCTGCCTTGAGCTACTCTTGTAACATTCTCAATCGGCTGTTTAACCGATTGTGTTTTATTTTGCTTTAACTGATCTTCTCCTGAAACTTTTCTTCAATTATGCACCGATCCAAACGCTAGGGTAATATTTTTTTAGATACTTTCCATTAATCGCTTTTGGTAGCACAGTACCTTCGAGCGTTTCGAGTATATATGCGTTACCGCCAACAAGCCGATTTATCTTATATGGTCCTTCCCAGGTAGGTGACCATTTACCGAATCGATTATCTTTAGAACCGATCGGCAATATTGTTTTCCAAACCAAATCGGCTTCCCCGAAGGATTTGGGCACAACCTTTTTGTTGTAAGCCCTTGCAACTTTTTCCTTATTCTTTTTAAGCCGATCTAGGGTAATCAGCCTTAATTCTGCCAAGTCGTCTAAATTGTACAGCATTAACTCTTTGTATTCATCAGCCGACAAATTGTTTTGCCTTGCCACTCGCATTGATTCACATTTATTTCTATGGGCAATACGGCTTCTTGGCCATATACTAACTGATATGGTGATAATTTAGTCAATCCGTGAAATGCTAGCCGATAAGCCCATAGAGATTCCGATAGTGTAGTGTGCCAAGTTCGAGGCTTTTCATCGATTTTTCTTTTGATCAACTTGATCAAAGTTTTATTGGATGACTCGGCTTGTCCATTAGCCTGAGCGTAATACGGCGATGAGTTAAGCAATCTGATGCCCAGACTTTCTGCAAAGTTCTTAAAATCATTAGACATGAACACAGTTCCTTGATCGGTTGTGATAGTCTGAGGGATACCGAATCGATGGATAATGTGTTCATTAACAAAGCCGATAGCTTCCACACTGGTGACCTTTTTGAGTGGAACGGCTTCTACCCACTTCGAAAAATAGTCTGTGGCGGCAAGGATAAACTTGTGACCTTTGCTTGACGCTGGAAATATTTGGCCGATCACATCTATCCCCCATCCTCTGAACGGCCATGGTTTAATAATCGGGTGTAAAGCCGATGCTGGTGCAAGTTGCACGTTCCCAAACTTTTGGCAACTTTGGCACCCTTTGTAGTACTTAAAGCAATCTTCTAACATTGTCGGCCAAAAGTACCCTGTCCGCCTTAGTATCCACTTCATCTTGTAAGCCGATTGATGTGCGCCACAAATACCCTCGTGGACTTCACCCATAGCCACTTTTGCTTCTTCATCGCCTAAACACCACAGCAGTAATCCTTCCAGTGTCCGATAGTATAATTCTCCTTCTAGCACAACGTACTTGAGCGCTTGTTGACGAATTTTCCGTGCAGTAGTCCTGGATGGGTTTGTTAAATAAGCTTTTATCTCGGTCCTCCAATCGGCGTCATCAGCACATAATACTGTCTTGTCGATTAAATCAAAGGTTTCGTATCGGCTGTATTCCTTATAGCCCAAAGCTGCTTGAGCCAAGATGTTGGCTTTATTGTTCATTTCTCTAGGTACATGGCCGATACAGAACGATGCAAAATTGTTGATAATATCAAGACAATACTCCCGATATTTTGTTAGCACTTCATCATTGCATCTGAATTCTCCCTTGATTTGCTGCACTACTAGCAACGAATCTCCATATGCCTCCACGTTGCTGGCCCCAACACTTTCCACCAACTGCAGTCCTTTGAGCAATGCTTCGTATTCGGCCTGGTTATTAGAGCATCGGCTGTTAAGCCGATATGCGAACTCGACGTTGTGCCCTCTTGGTGAAATCAGCACAATTCCTATTCCACTTCCTTCTTGGCAAACTGACCCATCAAAATATAATTGCCAAGGAGCTAGATCGACCATTCCTGCCATAGTGTCGTGTCCTGTTATAAAATCGGCTATTGCTTGCCCTTTGATGGCTTTGGCCGATTCAAACTGTAAATCGAACTCGGATAGAGCGTAAGCCCACTTTCCAAGTCGACCTCTCAAAATCGGAGCAGATAGCATGTATTTAACAACGTCGGTTCTACATACTACCATGCAAGTTGATGCTAACACGTAGTGTCTCAATTTGGTGCAAGTTAAATATAACTTCTCTACTGGAGGGTACCTGGTTTCAGCATCCAAGAGTCGTCGGCTTAAGTAGAATATTACCCGTTCCTTGCCTTCGACCTCTTGCGCCAGGACCGCTCCGATAGTTTCATTTTCAGTCGACACATATAACTTGAACGGGACTCCCTTCTGAGGAGCAGCCAAGACTGGAGGCGATGCTAAATATTGCTTTATGTCCTCGAAAGCTTTTTGCTGATCGGCTCCCCATACGAACTCCTGATGATCCTTCAACTTCAACAATGGCGTAAAAGCCCGGATCCTACCAGACAGATTCGAAATGAATCGTCTTAGATAGTTTATCTTACCGATCAGCTTTTGCAGCTCGTTTTTGCATGTCGGCGGTTTTGTATTCACTATGGCTTTGACCCTTGCCTGATTAACTTCAATGCCTCTCTGATGCACCATGAAACCAAGGAACTGGCCAGCCGACACACCAAACGCACATTTCAAGGGATTCATCTTCAGCCCATGAGCCCTTGTATTTCGGAATACCCTTTCTAAATCGACTAGATGCTGCCAGTCTTCCCTAGATTTGACCACTACGTCGTCGATGTAAATTTCAACGATATGGCCGATTAGGTCGTGGAAAATCAAATTCATGGCGCGTTGATAGGTAGCCCCCGCATTTTTTAAACCGAACGTCATCACTGGCCATTCATACAACCCTATTGCACCAGGGCATCTGAAGGCCGTTTTGGGGACGTCGGCTTCTGCCATGAATATTTGGTTATATCCGGTGTTCCCGTCAAGAAAGCTAATGATTTTATTGCCCGAGGCAGCATCGATAAGCATATCGGCTATAGGCATTGGATACTCATCTTTAGGTGTGGCTTTATTCAAATCTCTAAAATCCACACACACCCGAAGCTTACCATTTTTCTTCATGACAGGGACAATATTGGACACCCATTCGGCGTATCGGCAAGGCCTTATGAATTTGGCCTCCAACAACCTCTCAATTTCTTCTTTTATTACAGTATACAATTCTGGATTAAAACGCCGAGGCGGTTGCTTATATGGCCGATATCCTGGCTTAATAGGCAGCCGATGCTCTACTAGCTGTCGGCTTAATCCAGGCATCTCATAGTATTCCCAGGCAAAACAATCTTTGTATTTTCTAAGTATTTTGACCAACTTATCTTTGTATTTTGTACCTAAATTTGCGCTTACAAAAGTTGGCCTTTTTCTATCACCTTCTCCTATGTCAACCTCTTCGAGCATATCGGCTGAAGTGAAACCTTAACCCAATTTCTCGCTTTGGAAGTCTTCAATGGCTTCGCACAAATTTATCTCCTGCCGATAACTCTTTGCTTTGTCTTGCAGAATTTGGATCATTTTTGACCCCATCTTCTCAAGACTTCACTCGCCCGATCAAAGGTGCTCGGCTTGACACTGATCAGCGTAAAGCCTGTTTTACCGATGCAGATGAAGTCGCAATCGTCTAGTGCCTTACCTGATATGCACTCTGCTTCTTCGTGTGGCCAATTTGCATCAGAGCTGGCCATGGCAATGTGAGCCGATGTATCGGCTGACACAATCTCGACCTCATCCCCGTTCCATTGTACTAAAAGCTGATGCATGGTTGAGGGTATACAGCAATTGGCATGTATCCAATCTCACCCAAGGAGCACGCTGTAATTCCCTTTAGCTTCGATCACAAAAAACGCAGTCGGCAAAGTTTTGCTGCCGACGGTTAGTTCTGTAACCATCACTCCTTTTGCTTCGGTGGGATCACCCGTGAAGTCATTCAATACCATGTTTGTCTTGATTAGGTCTTCATCGGTTTTGCCCAACTTTTTGCAAGTGGAGAGTGGCATTAGGTTCACAGTGGCCCCTCCGTCTACAAGCATCCTGGATATCGGCTTTCCGTTGATGAAGCCTTTTAGGTACAAGGGCTTCAAATGCCGATGAGGGTCCTGTGGCTTCTCGAATACGGCGTCCTGTGCGCCCAAGCACAATTGAGCGAACGTGTCTTTAGCCGATTCAGTTTTGATTCTAAACTCAGCCGGCAGAGTGAACACCATGTTAATGTCCATCGGAGGAGTATCATTCCGAATTATTGGTGACATCAAATCATCTGAGGAATCTGACTCGTTGTCGGCTTGTTCTTTTCTCCTCCATTCTTTCTTAACTGATTTTATTGGCCGCAATTCATTAAATGCTTCATCTCTTTGTCTCTCTTCTTCGGCCTCTCTTAATTCCTGCGTCCTTAGACGCTGAAGTTGTCTGCGTTGTGATCGGCTTAATCCAGTCGGACACCATCTGGGCTTAGGCTCGACTGGTTTACGGATTTTTTCGATCAAGTTCTCAGTCGGCTCTTCTCTCTTATCTTGGTTTGGCATTCCCAGCCTTTCCTTTATCGGCCTCTTATGCCCTGGCTCACCCTGATCTGAATTTGGCCTAGCTAGACGTTCTTTTGCCGGTTGTCTTGGCCAATCTCTCTGCGGGTTATGTTCCATGGGGCATGCTTTTGAAGATGGCAACACCACCCCTCTTTCCCAACAGAATTGCCAAAAGGGGCATCTCTCATGGGCTCTTTCTATGTTGTCCGGCCGATACAAATTACTTGGCCGAAACATACCGTTTGGCCGATATGACTCGTTGGGCTGGCGAGACTGCTGCTTCTTCCGACGGCTCATCCGTTCGTACTTCTCCAGCAATTGTGAGAAAGTTGGCTTTGGCTTGAAAGCCGTTTTTCTGGGTGGAGATCTTTCGGCTTTGTACCATCGCCCAACTTGCAATTCCCCTTTCGGCTTAATTGTTCTGGAATTTTTTCCGTCACGGTCGGCTTCAATTTGAAGTGAGCCGATCGTTATTTTCAATGTCTCCCCTCTTGAGCTTGATTCTGTGTCGACTTGTCGTGTTGTCCTGGTTTCGTCGACAATTTGTTTCCCCTTGCCGGAGCACTGAACCATGTTAATTGGAAAGGGGTTGACATTAACTTCCATGGCCGGCTCTTCTGCAAACTTGAGCCGACCATCTTCGATGGCTGCCTGTATCTGCTGCCGAAAAATATTGCAATCGTTAGTATTGTGAGAAAACGAGTGGTGCCACTTACAGTATCGCCGTTTTTTGATTTCGTCAGCCGATGGTATGGTATGTCCTTCTGGCAATCGTATTAATTTTTCTTGCAGCAGCATGTCGAATATGCGATCACACTTGGACACATCAAAGGCGTACTTGACTTCCGACTTCATCTTTGTCGGCTTGAGCCATGAACGGATAAACGGTTTTTTGGAACCTTTTATCCATTCGGCTATGTTTATATCTGCTTCATCTTCAGAAGTTTCGCCTGAGCTATACTCAACCATGTTTATCTTAGCCTTATCTTTGTTATTTAATCTAACCTTATCTTTAAAATCTTTGCTTAAATATCGGCTTTCTTGCGCCGATACGCGATGAAGCAGATGACTTAAATCAGTGAATTCCTGACCGGCAAGTTTTTCTTTGAGTGGGGGAATCAGCCCTTGGAATGCTAAATCGGCCAACTGATTATCGGGTAATACTACGCTGAAACACCGATTCCGCACTTCTCTGAACCTTCTGATGTAGTCAGAAGCCGATTCACCGAACTTTTGCCGGACAGCGCTTAGATCTGAAATTCTTAACTCCAAACTACCAGAGAAAAAGTATTCATGAAATCGGCTCTCTAGATCGTTCCAAAAGTGGACCGAATTTGGAGGCAGATTCGTGAACCAAGTAAAAGCAGTCCCCGACAGAGACAATGGAAAAAGTCTAATTTTCAATCCGTCGGACTGGGCTGCTTCGCCACATTGAGCGATAAATCGTTCAACGTGTTCTAGAGTAGTGACCGTATCGTCTCCTGAAAATTTTGCGAAATCAGGAATCCTAAAGTTGTGGGGGTACGGCATACGGTCAATGTAGTCTGGGTACGGCTTTCTATAGCCGATTGTTCTTCCTTTGGGTTGTAGACCAAATTGGTCCCTCAGAACCGTGGAAATTTGGTCGACCCAATTGACGTTGTCAGGTACAACATTGGGATTTGGCCAATTGTAGTAAATGGCATCCCCCTCGAGTGCGAACTCGGCTGGTCGGCCCGTCCTAGCCGATGGGTACTGTTGCTGCCACGACTCGTATCCATCGGCCCTGTTAGCCGACACTTCAGGCAGCGTAGCAAAGGGTTCTGCATATGAGACTACCCTATGTGATGGTGGATTCTTGACTTGGGCTCCCTGCGGCTTATGGCCCCTCTCCAATTCAATCGGCTGAGAAGCCGACTGACAGTAGGCGGTTCCCGACGCTGATGGGGTGTTCAGATCTAATTTTGCGGCGTCGGTATAAGCATGATAATGAGTGACTAGGTTTGGGCGAGGGTTTGGTGGAGCCAACACGGTAGGTTGGGTCGGCATGAGCGAGGGTGCTGGTGCCGACGCCTTGACCGCGTTGGTGTTTGGAGCCACAGAATATACGGGATATGTTGGAAGTGGCTGCAATTGATCCATCAATCCACCAGATGTTGCCAATTCTTGTGCAATCGTTTTTACGCTATTTTCTATCATCGGCCTTAAGGTCGTAACCAAGGCCGATGACTGATTAACTAACGCATGGTGCACAGACTGCTCAATCATGGCAGATAACTCAGCCTGGGCAGGTATGTATCGGCTTACCGAGTTTGATGTAACGCCAGCTTCGCCGAGCGGATTCAGTGTTGGGAGCGCTGTCTTCTGAGTAACTCCTCGTCGGGTTTTCTGGTAACAACCCAACATTAACTCCTCCAGGGCAGCCTTCCGATCCTCGATTTCTTTGCGCTGTTCTGGAGTCAAATCATCCAAAGTGGGGACGATTATGGCGTCAGGGTTGACATCGGTAGGCGCAGTGGTCTTACCTGCAGTCATCTTTATCGACTTTCGGTCCCACCGGGCGTGCCAAAAATGTGTTGGCGCCAAAAACGTGAAGTAGGGTTTTCAGCCTCCACACACCGGACGAACACCGGGTTCAAGTGTGTAGGCGTGCCAATCGATTTGACCCTGCAATCGATAAGGGAACTAATGTAAATTTTGATCAAGCCGATCCTTGAAGCGAATCGGCTAAGAATCAAGAATCAGCCAGAAAGCCGATTAGAAAGGTAACTAGATTAGCCGATTAAGACTAATCCGAAGGTAAAAAGGTAGATCGATTCTGAAAAGGCGATGCGCAACAAGACAGAACGAATCAAACCTGAAAAAGCCAATGACGATCAAACAATCGGCGATACACAACTTTATTTGATCGATGTCGACTTACAGAGGAAAGATTACAATGCTAAAAGGCTAAGAGCTACGGAAAGTAAAAACTAGTAGATGTGTTGATTGATTGTGTATGATTCCTTCAAGTAGCCCTGGTGCGCCTTATATACCCACCTAGCCGATCCGAGTCCTGATCCAACACGGCACATAATCTGAATCGGCTTTGTAGTTTCCGACTTTGTCTCTAGTTTCCAAACTTTTATCTGTATGTCGTACAGGATTTCCGTATGCTATCCAAACTTTCCATAGATGTTTTTGTACCTTATCCAAACTCATCCTTCCCAGCCGATTCTTCTGGAAATTTCCAAAATTGGTGCAAACACAACTCATCGAAGGTCCAAATTGTAATGGCCCATAGAATCGCTACACGTACTATGGACTATATGAACTACAGCCACTCGACCTACTGAATTCTCTATGTTCAAATTACTCATTGGAGATGAGGCTGTTACGCCTGAAGTAGTATAGAACCAATCTTTGTGAACCATCTAGCAAGCCCCCATCGGATCATCATTGCGTGTCGATAGATCTAGTGGATGAAGTACGGGTGATGGTGGTTGACAGCTTAGCTCGATACCTCAGAAGCACTTCGCCACATACAACATGTTGGTGTGACCGCAACCCTTCGAGCCTGGAGACCTCGTACTGCGAAGGACCATGAATGCTGATACGATCAGGAAGCTTTCATTGAAGTAGAAAGGCCTGTACATCGTCTCGATGTCTCTTTGACTGGGCTCATACTGCCTATCGACCCGAAGGAAAAATCGCTCAAGCATTCCATAAATGGTGATAGACTTCGTAGGTACTATGCCTAGGAAACATCAAGTGAAATGATGTTTGAACCATTGTCGTATAAACTCAATGTAATGCTCCCGCATCATTTTTATGACATGAGCATGCCTTCGATATTGTTTGCACCAAAATTTGGCAAAGCATGGCTAATTTATCAGGCTTTGGATAAAAGGGATATTTTTGGTCGATATTGGGTAATAAAAGAAAAGTTTAGTTAAAGATATAATTATGATCGATATTAGTTCAAAAAATGGGATTTATCCGTACAAATGTTGGTACAGATCATAGTCGACAACATATCAGAGAGGGATATGATCGGCCAATGCGCTATAAAACATGGTCAAGGGTGAGCAAAGAAAACAACCCTTATCAATCAAAGAACTCACATTTACTTTCTATTTACTTTCTTGTCAACTAGGAGTAGCTCTGTAATTTAAAATCTTTCTTGTAATCTAATCATAATTAATAAAGTTGCGTATCGCCAATTGTTGATCATCCTTGATTATGTCAATTAGGTTTGATTTTCTCTGATCTTGTTGTGCATCACCTTTTTTAGAAAAATTAGCTTTATCTACATCTAATCAGCCCTAATTGGCTATTTAGACTTGTCGTTATCTTTGATTTGATCAACTTTTTATAGCTGTTTAGATCTTTGCCAATTGTCACACTAGATTGGCTTTGAGCATATTTTTTCATCCATCTTTTTGATTGCTAGATCAAATCAACTGGCACGCCTTGAACCCTTTGAACATGGCGTTTTCGTGTATTTGAGATGATCAATCCTTCATCACATTTTTTGGAGCCAACACACTTTTGCCACACCTAGTGGGACTTGATGTCTTCTTCTGAGAAATCGATTGCGCAATCCAATCTCAATACAGTAGCTATAATCGTCCTAACATTGGACGATATAACACCAAAACAAAGTAAAGAAATTGATGATCGAAAAGCCGCACTTGAGGAGATGACATTAAGCTGTTTTTAGAAAACTCGATGCGGTGTCACGTAGAAGGCTACATTGCCGACAGTCAATGCCCTCAGCAATGTAGGGATTGCTGACGCATAGGTAAGTCAATACATGCCTGCATAAACTGAGTTATCTGCTATGATTAATCAATTTATGCCCCATGCTTTGATTAACCATTCATTGGCTCCAGTTACAACTCTTAAGCCGTTGATAGCTAATAGTGTCAAAACTATAGCTCAAGAGTTGGCATCGGCTGGAATCCTGCTCGATCCAATGCAAACTCTACTGAATTACCCTGTTTATTCGCTAGAACAAAACACTCAAAGCCCTGTAGCTAATCCTAAACCATCGGCTATAACTCCATCTCCTACTATGATGCCAACCCAGCCTACTGTCATATTGCCATCAGATCCTCGCACAAGTAGGGTTGTGCATTATCAGGCATATATCGATGCTACTAAGTTGGATGTACTAGCCAACTTACCACCATCAGCTCCATTTTACACTTTCCCCAATCTGTCCCACAACTGATTGAACCTCCTAGGTACTAGCAGTACCTTGAGTTGATTTTGCAGAAGAATATTGCTCCATATAAGATTGTAACACACTCGGTGCCCTTCATTCTATACTAGAGCCATTTGCTAGGAAAAATAACATTAGTTATAAATAATATGGATAGTTTCCATTAGCTCAAACAACCTATCAACCCGAGCCTACGCTCGGGGGTAGAATGGTAATTATGAGCATAATTGGCAAGCTCGTAATGCTGCATTGGCTAACGTGGTAAATTGGACCGATCAGATATCCATCATATTGCAAGATCAATTTGGCATACGACCTAAAGGGAAGGTTATAAGTTATTAGAAGCTATACCCTAATTACATTAATTGGATGCCTTACCCTAATAACTTCAAGGTTCCTAATTTTGTGAAATTCTTTAGGGATAACCCCATCACTACTTTAGAGCACGTTAGACATTTTATCACGTAATGCGGTGAAGTTGCTCAGTCTGATAAGTTAAAAATTAGGTTATCCTTGCTATCTTTCTCCGAAGCTGCATTTACATGGTTCACAAGTTTATCTTCGAATTCGGTTCATTTCTAGGTTTGGAACTCAGAATTTCTAACTTGAGCTCTGTTCACTGGAAATTTGGGGAATCGATAACATATTATATTGAGAGATTTACAAAAGTAAGAAGTCGGTGTTTTGGCATTACTTTACCTGATAAGCAGTTTGCCAATTTAGCCTTTAAGGATTAATTCCTAGCTAAGGGAGAAATTGGTAGATAAGAATTCACTAATTTAAGTGTGAAATCATGTGCTAAAAATTGGCTGAGTAATGAAATTGGCATTGCAAAGTGGTTGTGATTATTGCATGTGCGGTGCTTCGCATATCTTTGGTGATAGCATGATGATGGTTTGCTTGATGCAACGCTTCGTGTGAGTGGTTGCATGGATTGACTTTGAGTCAAGTCATGGACTTGTGCTCGGATTTGTTTGATATCTTTGGTGATGGCATGATGATGGTTTTGCTTGATGCAACGCACTCGTGTGAGTGGTTGCATGGATTGACTTTGAGTCAAGTCGTGGACTTATGCTCAGAATTGTTTCTTCTTTATTCATGTGTAGGTGTTGCTCGAGGGCGAACGTGATCGATGATGGGACCGGAACTAGGTTCATGGAGGAACTGAGGTTCGGGACTAGATTCAGGGAGGAATCGAGGTCTTGGTGGTCAAGGATGTCATGCGGGACGTTCGGGTTAGAGAACATGCACATGGAATTTGGTTAGTCACGTATTTACAAAGATGTGGGTTGTACATGTGCAAGAGTTGTTTTTGGCTATGTTGGGCAAGTTGAGATGTATACTGAACTCTTTCCATGTGGGAAGTGGAGTTGTATTCAATCTCGTTATGTTTGCTTTGTATAAATAGGGGAGGTGTCTCTGCTTATGCAGAGAGCAAGGTTTTAGGGTTTGTACTCTTTTGTTTGAGTATCAGTAACGGATCAAAAATAAAAACCTTTCTTGCATCTCCGGTATTGGTGATTTTTGTTTTGCTCTTGGCTCCGGCATAGTTGATCGATCGCTAGAAGTTTTGTCCGTCGCAGCAGTCATGAAGTTCATCACGGAGTTCGGTTTCTTGCAAAGGTATCATCTTATGAAGGTAATATCTCAAGATCCATACGATCGAGTTGATTGTTTTAGGTTAGCTTCGAATTAAGTCTAGTTTCTACAAGAAAATTTCATATCAATCTAACGGTGGGATCTTCAGTTAATTATGTTTGAATATTGGTCTATAGCTGTTAGATCATTATTTGTTTCAGTCATCTTGCGAAGGACATAAATTTAGATCCGTAGATCCAATCGACTTGATTCTTCTTTTGTTAGCTTCAAAATTGAATTTTGTTTATACAGTTAAAATTTCATACCAATCCAATAGTTGAAACTCCAAGAATTGATGTTTTGGTAAACTAGTTGCCCGATCGCCTTTGGTCGCCCAAACCCGCCGCTCGTCGCTTTGTTGTCGCTCGTCGCCCAAACTAGTTGTCTAGTTACCCAAACTGGTCTACTAGTCACTCCACTAGTCTACTGGTCACCTAGACTGGTCTACTGGTCGCCTAGACTGGTCTACTGGTCTCCCAACTACGTAAACTAGTCTCCCAACTGCGTAAACTGGTCTCCCGGCTGTGTGAACTAGTCTACAAGAAATTTGAGTTTAAATTGGGGTGTTTCAAAAATCATCAAAAAATTGATTTTAGCTTCCGCGTAATCATTCACCCCCCTCTGATTGCTACATTAGTATATTTCGATCCTACAAGTGGTATCAGAGCAAGGTTTTTCTAATTAATCTTAACCGGTGCTTAGAAATCGTAGCGATGGATAGGTATTCGACAAAACCTTGTGTTTTCGATGGTGTTGATTTTCAGTTTTGGAAAGCGAAGATGGAGGCATACATTCAAGCTCAGGACTTTGCAATCTGGGAGAAGGTATACAAGCCATATCAAGTTCCTGAGAATGATCAAGTTAATGAAACCAATCAAGCACAGGTTGAAGCAAATAGCAAAGCACGAAATTTGATCAACCAAGGATTGGGAAGAAGTGACTTCGATCGCGGGATCCATCTCAAGTCTGGATATGAGGTATGAAAATCTCTTTGTGATTACCATAAGGGTTCTAACACTATTAAAGAGGTTCATCAAGATATATATAAGAAAGAATACATGAGATATGAGATGAAGCCTAGTGAGTCACTAGATGATTTCTTTGCACGTTTCAATAAGATTCTTAGCAATTTATGTGCTGTTGGGGTTTTCTTTGATGAAGCTACTAATGCTAGACAACTGCTTGGTGCATTAGACATGTCTATTTGGGAGATGAAAGTAACATCCATTAGAGAATCTACTATCATGAGTGAACTTACTGTAGATGTTCTTTTCTCTAAATTAAAAACTCATGAATTGGATGTTCTTGCTAGGAGGACTGATCATAAATCAATTGTATTGACCTCCCAATCTAGCATGTCTCAGAATAATGCTTCTTCAAGTTTTGCTTTGTCTTTCTTGTCTTCACTAACCGATGAACAGATTGAAGAATTTCCTGAAGAAGACTTGGTACTACTCTCTTCTCGTTTTAATAAAGCCTTGCAAAATATGAGAATGAGGAAGAGAGTTGGTGGTGACCCTCCAAGATGCTATGAGTGTGGTGATCTCAATCACATTCGTCCAAATTGTCCTAAACTTGCAAGTAAAGCATCAAGGAAGGAAGACAATGACAAAAGAAAGGAGAAGAGGAAAACTACCCCAAGCAGCAACAAGAAGAGAAACTTTGTAAACCGCAAAGTTGTCCACCAAGTCCTTTCCGCTCTTGAACAAGTCAATTTGAGCAATGTGGATTCGGAGAGCAGTGATGATGACACAACAGGTCCAAGCAAGCATGAACTGACAGGGTTGTGTCTCATGGTTAGAAGTGATGAAAGTTTCATTGAGGACGATCATGACAGTGACTTCAATGAGGTAGAACCTTCTTACGATGAATTAGCTATTACTGTTGCTCGTCTTGGTATTATTGCTTGTTAAACGCGACAAGAAAATTAAGAAACATGATGTTCGTGTGGAATCTTTGAATGTTGAAATTGATAGACTTAAATCTTTGATTCCTGATGATGATGCTTGTAAATCATGTGACTTAATTTACACTGAGCTTACTTCACTCAGAAAAAAACATGCTTCTTTGCTTGAGCAAGTTAATGTTGAAAAGAAGGAAAATGAGAAACATGTTAAAAATGCTAGTTGTTCAACTACTGATTTGCTTGATTCAACTCCATGTTCTAAATGCTCCACTCTAGAATTGAAGTTGCATTATGCAAATGCTAGGGTTTCTCAAATGACAGATGCTTTGCTCACTCATGAAATTCTTTCATGCTCAACTTGTCGCAAGCAAAAAGGAAAAGTGGACGTTCCCTGCAATAACTGTTTAACTCTTTCTCGAAAAGTTGATTATTTGGAAAAATCTTTAGAACGTTTCACTATAGGAAAGAAAGACCTAAACATGATTTTGGATCAATCAAGAGTTACCACTCATCACAAAGGTTAGGTTTTGATTCTTATGCTTATCATAAATCACATGCTCCCACTATTGTTAAGGCACTTGAAAGTGGAAAATTTGAAATTGTCAATGAGCCTAAGAAAATTGTTTTTAAGTCTGCTGGTGTTTTGCCTTCTATTGTGATGAATGTAAATGTTGCTTCTGCTTCTAAAGCTAAACATCATGTTAAGTACACTTGCACTCATTGTAGTAGAGATGGACATTTAGTAGATTTTTGCTTTAGACTAGCCAAACAGCAAAAGAAAGAAAAGATTAAGGCTAGGTCTAATTTCAGGAAGGCACATTTTACTCCTCATTTTGTGCCTAGGGTGATGCAAACACCTTTTGTTACAAGAAACATGGGAAAAGGCAAAATTGATTCTGTACACAAGCATTCTCGTGTTGTGCCTATTCATTGTGTGTCTCAGTACTGAATTCCTAAACTTTTTATTTCTAACCCCAGTACTGAGGCCTCGACATTCTCTGTTTTTAAGTAGGCTTCTCGCGCGAGGAAGGAGAACATTTGGCTAGTTGATTCCGAATGTTCACGCCACATGTCCGGTGATAAAAATTGGTTCTCCTCCCTCACACGTGCATCTCGTGCTGAAAGTGTTACTTTTGGAGATGCTTCTTCCACTCCTATTGTGGCAAAAGGTACAGTAAAGGTAAATGACAAGTTTATGTTCAAGGATGTGGCTCTTGTTGAGAACTTGAAATACAACTTGCTTTCTGTCTCTCAAATGATTGATGAAGATCTCGAAGTATGTTTCAAGAAAAATGAATGCAAAGTTTTAGATGCTTCAGGTGATCTTGTGTTCAGGATTTCACACTTTGGAAGAGTATTTAAAGCTGATTTTGATGCATCACTTTCTTCCAAGCATAGGTGTCTAGTTACCAATGTTTCTGAAGATTTATTCTTTTGGCACCATAGACTTGGTCACGTTGGTTTTGATCATCTTACTCGTGTAAGTGGTTTAGATCTTATACGTGGCTTGCCTAAGCTTAAGGGTGATAGCGATTTAGTATGCTCTTCTTGTAGACATGGTAAAATGACTACAGCTACTACATCTTGACACGGTTGGACCTTCTCATGTTCAATCTTTTGGAGGCAAATGGTATGTACTGGTTATTGTTGATGATTATTCTAGATACTCTTGGGTTTATTTTATGGTATCTAAAGATAAGGCTTTTAGTCATTTTAGAAGTCTTGTAACTAGATTATCTGTTGATCATCCAGGAGCACTTAGAGCTATCAGAAGTGATAATGGTACTGAATTTAAAAATTCTTCTTTTGATCACTTTTGTATTGAGAAAGGAATTGATCATCAATTTTCTTCACCAAGAGTGCCGCAGCAAAATGGTGTTGTTGAAAGAAAGAACAAAACATTAGTTGAGATGGCTAGAACTATGCTAGATGAACATCACACTCCTAGGAAGTTTTGGGCCGAAGCAATCTCAACTGCATGCTATGTTTCTAATAGAGTGTTTTTGAGATCGAAGCTAGGCAAAACTCCTTATGAGCTTCGTTTTGGTCATAAGCCTAGTGTATCTCATTTTAGAGTTTTTGGATGCAAATTCTTTGTCTTGAAATCTAGAAACCTTGATAAATTTGAAGCTAGATCAACTGATGGTATTTTTCTTGGATATCCTGTTTATACACGTGGCTATCGTGTACTTGTTTTGGAGACTAGCAAAATTGTAGAAACCTGTGAAGTTACTTTTGATGAGGCTAGTCCTGGCACTAGTCCAATTGATGCAGGTATAGATGCATATGTTCAGGGGGAGAGTATCTTTCTTGATGATGTTGATGATGATGTTGAGAATGAAGTATTGATGCCTACTGCACAACCAACTGTAGCACCTTTGGCACCTACCACTACATCACCTACAACTGAGCATCCTCAAGCCACAACATCATCTGTACATGCTGAAAATGAAGAAGGAGAAGGAGAAGTTTCTGAAGTTACACTCCTTTGCACATTCAAAAGAGACATCCACCAACAAATAATTGGAGATTTGAATGAGAGAGTCACCCGATCCGGTTTATCGATTTCGATTCTCATGCTCACTCTGCTTTTGTTGCTTCTTTTGAACCCAAAGATATATATCTTATGCATTAACTAACGAATCTTGGATCAATACCATGCATGAGGAATTAGAGAATTTTGAGCGGAATAAAGTCTGGAAACATGTTCCACCACCTTCTGATTTTAATATTATTGGAACTATATGGGTTTTCAAAAACAAACAAAGTGAGGATGGTGTTGTTGTCTGGAATAAAGCTAGATTGGTTACTCAAGGATTTACTCAAGTTGAAGGTTTAGATTTTGATGAAACTTTTGCTCCTGTTGCTAGAATTGAAGCCATTAGAATTCTTTTAGCATTTGCTGCATCTAAAGGTTTTAGATTGTATCAAATGGATGTGAAAGGTGCATTTCTTAATGGCTATATTAATGAGGAGGTATATGTTAAGCAACCACTTGGTTTTGAAAATCCCAAGCATCCGACCATGTGTTCAAATTGTCAAAAGCTTTGTATGGATTAAAACAAGCCCCTATAGCATGGTATGATAGGCTAAAAACCTTTTTACTTGAAAAGGGGTTTACAATGGGAAAAGTTGATAAAACTCTCTTTTTACTCAAGCAAGGCACTGATCAACTATTCGTTCAGATTTATGTTGATGATATTATCTTTGGTGGTTCCTCTCATGTTTTAGTGTCTAAGTTTTCAGAAACCATGAGGAAGGAATTTGAGATGAGTATGATGGGTGAGTTAACTTACTTTTTGGGACTGCAAATCGAACAAACGAAGGAAGTACTTTTGTTCATCAAAGTAAGTACACAAAAGATTTGCTTCGCCGCTTTGGGATGGAAAACTGCAAGCCGATCATGACACCCATAGGAGGCACTTGCACACTTGATCCGGATGAAGATGGTAAGATAGTTCATCAAAAGGAATATAGAAGCATGATAGGTTCACTGTTATATCTCACTGCATCAAGGCCGGATATTCAATTTGTTGTGTGCTTGTGTGCTCGCTTTCAAGCTTCTCCACGTGTTTCACATCGAGAAGCTATCAAGCAGATTTTCAGGTATCTTCATGGTACTCAAGATTTTGGCATATGGCTTTCTGCTTCCTCATGCATTAGTTTAAGAGCATTCTCTGATGCTGATTTTGGAGGTTGTAGAATTGATAGAAAAAGTACATATAGCTCATGTCACTTCTTGGGTAATTCTCTTATTGCGTGGTCATCTAGAAAACAATCTTCTGTTGCATAATCAACTGCTGAATCTGAATATGTGGCTGCTGTTAGTTGTTGTTCTCAAATTCTTTGGATAGTAGCTACACTTAAAGGTTATGGGGTTAATTTGGATAGTGTTCCTCTTTTGTGTGATAACACTAGTGCAATATGCATTGCTAAGAACCCTGTGCAACATTCTAGAACAAAACACATTGAAATCAGATTTCACTTTCTTAGAGATCATGTTGAAAAGGGAAATATTGTGCTTCATCATGTGGATACTGAACATCAATTGGCAGACATTTTCACAAAACCTTTGTCTTCTTCTCGTTTTACTTTTATTCGGGGAGAACATGGGTTGGTTCATCCGATGGGTTATTTTTTAGGGGGAGTTTTTGAAATATTTGTAATATTTTGTAGTATGCTTTTTATTTTTTGTTTCTTAAATGAAAAACAAAAAAAATGAAAAACAACGAAAAAGTACTGAGCATTGTATTTCATACACATATGTCATTTGAAGCCATGTTTATGTTTCAAGATCTTTGCAACTTCATGTTCATGCATATATGGTGTAGTTTATGACATGACTATTTAAATGGAATGACAACTTGAATTAAATCTTGTCATGGTTGAACTTTCTTGGCTATCTTGATCCTGCTCAAAAGGTGATAAATATGAAAGTTAAGTGCTAAAGCTTAAAAAGTGATTGTTGATAAAAGAAAGATCAAGGTTATGTACTGTCGCACTTCTTCTTTACGAGACTGCTTATCATTGTACTTTGATATGAACTTGGAAGAAGTTGTGTATGACCGAAACCATGAAACCTTAAGCTTGTAACCGCTTGGCATGGTTGAAAAGTAAGACTGATGGTGCATGTAATTCCTTGCAATTGTTATTGTTGCAATCAATTAATGAATCGATCTTTCAAGCACAAATAAAGTGCACAAAAATTCAATGTTTTCGTGTTTTAAGATCACTACAAGAGCGGTGAAAAATTCGTAGGCAAAAAAACGCATGCAATTTATATATTCAAATTCGGTTTACAAAAAACCCACGTATTTAATTAAATTCGTGGGCTAAAACAATACCCACGAATTTATAATTTAAATCGTCGGTTCACGAATACCACAATTTAAAAGTAAATTAAGTGAGCCACGTGGCCAATTTAATTTAACTAACTTTGCCCATAGCGTCTCCCCTCTCTCTCTCTTGGCGTCTCGACCCTAGCTCTCTCTCTCTCTCTTCGCTCGTCGGCTCTCACCCAGGCCATTACGCCTTCGCCCAGACCGCCGCCGCCCCAGCGACGCCCGCCCGCCCTTGCCGCCCTCCCGGACCCCAGTTCTTGCCCGCCCTGGCGCCACCCGCCCTCCGGACCCTCGATGCCCCCCCCCGTCCCCGTCTGCCTCTCCCGTCTGCGGACGCCGCTTACGTCGCTTTCACCGAGCGGCAACGATGAGCCCCTCTCCTTCCGACCGATTCCCACCGAAATTACCTACCCGAACTAAACATCTCCATTAATCACTACCCGACGTGGCGGCCCTAGGGTTTCGCCATGGACCACCCGTCTCTCGCCGCCGCACGCGCCTACTCCTCCTCTCCCGGTTCCGACAGCGCCCCTCGTGTTCGCGCTTGATCCAGTGATAGCGGCTTCTGGCGTCGGAAGCTCTTTTCCGCCTCGGCGACTACCCCTTCCACCCGCCTCGCGCCCGTTAGTGCGGCGCGAACCGGATTGGCGGTGGGCGGGGGCTCGCTTCAAGAGCCGGGCTCAGCGAGGAGACGTGACATTGCAGCTCACGCTCGCTCTCTCGGCTTTCTTACGACGCCACTGGCCGCCGACCACTCGGTTCCTCGATCCGGCGATTTGCGGCAAGCAGCGGCAATGGAGGCGCGCCTCGTGCAGCCAGCGCCTCCGCCGAGTCCTGTCGCATCGATTTTGGGTTAGCTCATAGCTTCCTTCACTCGCTTTTTGTTCTCGTTCTAGTAGTTGATTACATCACCGGTTAGCCGTAGTAAGTATGATAACGCATGTTTGATTGGGAGGGACTGTGATCGGTAGTGATTGATTGATAGCCGTCAGAATGGCACAGCTTTTGTGTAAGGCATGCTCAATTATCTTATAAAGCTCAACTCATATGAACCATTTCTGTAGTAATTCTGGTTGTTGCCTATTCTATTGCAATGATTTGCTATTTCGTAACCCAACTACTTTGAGGATACAGCTTCCATTTGATTATAATGCAAGATACTCTCTGTCGAACGACCTTATTGTTCTATCGGGGTGATCTTAGCGATTGTAGTAATTCTATCTTCTGCATTGCTCTCATGTATTGCCCTTCTAAAACCGGTATCTCATTTCAAAAACCCCCATGTCTACGCTTTCCAACTTTCTAGGTAAATGGCTCCTTATCATACAACAATACAATACCAGATGGATTTTACTTGATTCATGGGATGGACTCCTTTGTGTGGTCACTGTGCACTGATGTACACGAAGAGAACCACATACCTTCCATGGAATCGCTGAAGTCTGTCCATCCTGATGATTCTTGCCTTCAAGCGATTCTCATCGATAGAAGAACTGATTTTGATTTAGGTTTGCTGGAGAGTTATGCTTCAAGATACTTGGCTAGTTCTGCTGACGTGAAAGATGTGGTCAATCAATTAGCCAAACTTGTATCTTCCAGAATGGGGTGAGTATTGCATCATTAATCTCCTCAGCGCCTTTTAATTTGGTCTGGTTTTGAGTTGTGAAACTTCTTCTATATGTTTTTTCTTTCACCAAGGGGCACAACTTCGAATGAAGAAAACTTGCTTCCATGCTGGAAAGAGTGCAGTGAGGCTATGAAGTCAAGTACAGGATCTATTGTGCTTCATCTGGGAAAGCTACATATTGGCCTCTGCAAGCACCGCTCTTTGCTACTTAAAGTATGTTTGCTATTTGAAGTTACTTTCCTCCTTGTCCATCCTGTGAAAACTTGCAACTTAAAGTATGTTTGCTATTTGAAGTTACTTCCCTCCTTGTCCATCCTGTGAAAATTTGCACCCATGAGAAACAACCGCAACAAAAATTTTACAAAAAATCTTTTTGTCTATCTCCTAATAGATCTATAGAATCCATTACATTAGCAATCTTAGCATTTGGATCATATGTAAGTTTTTTTTTCATGTTAAATCTTGATATGTACCCTATTGGAAGAACAATTTTGTGATTTTTGTAAACTTAATTTCTTTCCGGGCTCTTTTGGAGCAGTTCATCGTCTTGTTGGAATGGATCGGTATGCCTTTTGCATGCTTTATTTTTTCCTAGTTTGTTTTAACTCTTAGTGAGCCCTTTGTGTTGATTGCTGAATGTTTTGGCCTCAATATTGCAATCGGCTCTATATTACCACAGGATGTTGTTGTGAAGATACTTATGGAGCAGGATTTTCATCCAGATCGCTTGAGGAGTTTATGAGAGGTTCGTTGTTGAACCCATTTTTGCATGGGCTGTTGTTATAAATGTTGTCAAACTTTGCTATGTTGCTGGTGCTATGATTCTTCAATGAATGGTTACTAGCGATTATGTATTATATCGATGGTGTTTATGCCTTTATGAAGCATCCTGTCCTATTAGTCACCTTATGAATGCTTTTTTCTATGTGGTAGGTTGCAATAATGAAAAGCCCTGAGACATCCAAATATTGTTCTATTCATGGGTGTCTGTTCTTGAACCTCCAAACCTATCAATAGTTACGAATACTTGTCAAGGTATGAATGTGCTTTTCAGATTATTCCGTTTTCACAATAATTTCATACGATAATCGTGGAGTTCACCCATTTGACTACTTCCAACAAGTGACACACTTATTTTATTGCAGAGGTAGTTTGTATAAACTTCGCATAGGAGTGGTGCAAAGGAAGTTCTGTTAGAAGTGTCACCGCTCTCGAGCTAGTCTTCTCATCCAGCTAGAGCTCTTTTGAGTTTTGAGACCGAGGTGCGTAAAATAACACCACAAGTCTTATCATCTTTGTTTTCCTCCATGTATTCTTCTTTGACTATATTGATTTGTGCGATCAAAGTTTATTTGAAAGGTCAGAATAGATTCCTAGACCAACATCAGACATGTAGTATACTTCAATGTGGATTGTATCTATTGCGGTTGTAATGTGTTGTGCGTCATTGCGTAGTTTAAAATTGCCGTTGGATGTGTGATTGAATATCTAAGGATCGCTAGATTATCTCATACGGTTTGAGAGATTGATATATATATTATAACGCAAATGTTTTTTTGTCTGTGAGTGGATATCCTATTTACTAGAGAGGTTATGCCAAATTTTGTACATTTCGGTGACTTAGTATGAGTATGGTCAAATTGAGTTGCCAATCCACGAGATGGCGCAAGTGTGGAATTTGTGGTCAAATTGAGTGAGGAAAATATGAACATAGCTAAGGAGATTTGCATTAGGGTTCTTGTGTGTCGGTGTGGATGAGTGTTGGGGTAAGAATACCAATTTTGTAATTTCCGAAGGATTTTACTTTGAAGAAATTGGCAAACACAAGAAGGATTTTATCCGGTGGATGACAAAGATGGTAATGATATTGAATTAGCATTCAAAGAAGAAAAGAATTTCGATAGGAAGGACTGCTTAGCAACTTTCAGTTAGCACTTAAATCTTTTCCCAGATTGATATTGGTTCGTTGGTATTCTGGATTAAAACTAATATGCAAACCAAATTTCAGCCGGGAACTTACCTTTTGTAGCCCAATGGCCAATTCGGGACAAGACATCAGGTAGGATAATCAACGATGTAAAAGCTAAGTTATTGGCCTTTTTCTTTCTAACCCATTCTTCTCATGCATCTTTGAATGTTTATATTCATTTAGGAGCATGAGCCTCCGTCTTGAGAATCGTCTACCGCCTAACGCCGGCAAGTCCACCCTCTTCAACGCCATTGTAAGTAACTAAGTGAGCACAACCTGTTTGATTCCATTGTCAGCCTACAATTTGGAGGGAGTGTAAACTTATGTGTTCTTTTGAGATTGTGTGGAGAAGACATATTGCTTTCTAGGACTACATGCTCTTACAGTCTTGTCTTCCTCATTGACAACAGTCTATAGATATAATTTGAGTAGTTTTACTTGTTATGTGCATGATAATTAGACATTCTTTGTTCCTTTTCCGCACTGATTAGAGTAGTAAAACATTATTCCTCATGATGATAGTGAGGATTTAGAGCTATGGTATCTGAGTTACTGAGACTCATTTCTAAGATCCATCGGCTTAATCAATATTCTCCAAAGAAAGAATAAAATTATGATAAACTTTCTTTGGCAGTTAGTGAGGATTCACGAGAAAGCATCGTAAAGTCTATATAGCAAGTATAATTTGTGCATATAATTTCATCACGTATATGTTTGTCTGTTGTTTGTTGTGCAGATAAATTTCATCAGCGTATATGTCTGTCCCGTTGTTTGTACCCTCATCTTTGTTTGATTAATTATTTTGCATTTTCGACGTGTTAGGGTATGTGGGAACACTTGCATATGTTGCACTGACGGCTTGGATACAAAATGGGACCATTCAAGAGAATATCTTATTTGGATGACCAATGGATGCTAATAGATATAAAGAAGTTACACGCCTCTTTCTTTGCTGGGAAAGGATTTGGAAATGATGGAATTTGGTGACCGGACTGAAATAGGAGAGCGAGGATCAATCTCGATGGTGGGCGTAAAACGGCAGATTCAATTTTGCCGAGCGGTTTATCAAAATTGCGATATATATCTCCTTGATGATGTCTTTAGTCTTTGTTGATGCACATCTTGGTTCGAAAATATTTAAGGTAAAATCTTTACTTTTAAACATTTCATACTATTTCACTGTACTCATTTCAAATGATAAAAAATATATTAATTAATTCTCAAATGGCAATATTTTTAAGCTTTGTTAGATGTGTTGTGGTGTCTCGACCCTACTTGATACTTCCATTTGCTTGTTGTGAGATTCCTAGAATATACTCCAAGTTAGTCATAATGATTATTATTATGGTCTTGTTTCGATCCATTCGAATCGATTTATGAGTCGAATAATTTGTTGTTATCTCGAGAAGTATCTTGCTAATCATCTACTTATGTTTACTAATGTCAAGCTGATTTTGTAGTTTGCTACATCCATGTATTCTTTGAGTATAAATGAATACACGTTATTTTTCGATATATATATATATATTTGTACAAATGATGTTAAATTGTGGGCAATAAAACCCACGAATTTAATGATTAAATTGTGGTTTTTCAACCCACTAATTTAATTATTAAATTGTGGTTTTTTCAACGACCAATTTAACTGATAAATTGTGGGTTTTTCAAATTACGAATTTATGATTAAATCGTGGGTTTTTCAAGAACTCCACTAATTTAATTTAAATTAAATGGTACCCACGAATTTAATTGATTAATTTCGTCGAGTTAAATTAAATGAACTAAATTGACGGTTTGCCACAATTTAAGTTAAATTAGTGGGTTTTGGCCCACTAATTTTCCTGTTTCTTGTAGTGGATTATTGAGAAAGGAGATCACGCCATGCAAAAAATTGTTAATAGTACTTTATTTCTAGTTATGCTTACTCTATATTATTTATTTGTAGATTTGAGGTGCAAGTACTTTTGATAGAATGACTTGGTGATGAAATTGTTACATTTGTGCATGACTTATAATGCTCAATACATAAAAAAAGGCAAACTAAAAATAAACAAAAAGATTTTCTTCTCTATTTTGTATTCTTGATGAATCCATTGTCAAAGGGGGAGAATTTTAGAGTCATAGGTGGATAATTTTGGAGATTTTTGGACACATATTGCACATTCACACACATTTTTCTTCTTTATTTTTTTCTTCTTTTTAGGGGGAGATTTTCACTTTGCTTTTTTGGTTTTAAAATAAATTTCTTAAAACTTTTCTTGTGAGGTGAATGCCAATGTTCAGTTTCAAATGGTGTTGCTAATGTTTTCATCAAGGGGGAGATTGTGAAATCATGTGCTAAAAAATTGGCTGAGTAATGAAATTGGCATTGCAAAGTGGTTGTGATTATGGCATGTGCGGTGCTTGTGCATATGCTAGTGATAGCATGATGATGGTTTTGCTTGATGCAACGCGCTCGTGTGAGTGGTTGCATAGATTGACTTTGAGTCAAGTCGTGGACTTGTGCTCGAATTTGTTTGATATGCTGGTGATAGCTTGATGATGGTTTTGCTTGATGCAACGTACTCGTGTGAGTGGTTGCATGGATTGACTTTGAGTCAAGTCGTGGACTTATGCTCGGAATTGTTTCTTCTTTATTCATGTGCAGGTGTTGCTTGAGGGCGAACGTGGTCGATGACGGGACTGGAACTAGGTTCATGGAGGAACTAAGGTTCGGGACTAGATTCAGGGAGGAATCGAGGTCTTCGTGGTCAAGGATGTCATGCGGGACGTTCGGGCTAGAGAACATGCATATGGAGGCTGGTTAGTCACGTATTTACAACATGTGGGCTGTATATGCGTGCAAGAGTTGTTTTTGGCTATGTTGGTCAAGGTTGAGATGTATACGAACTCTTTCCATGTGGGAAGTGGAGTTGTATTCAATCTCGTTATGTTTGCTCTGTATAAATAGGGGGAGGTGTCTCCTGTTTATGCAGAGAGCAAGGTTTTAGGGTTTGTACTCTTTTGTTTGAGTACTATAACCAGATCAAAAATAAAAATCTTTCTTGCATCTCCAGCGGCTGGCGATTTTTCGCTTTGCTCTTGGCTCCGGCATAGTTGATCGATCGCTAGAAGTTTTGTTCGTCGCAGCAGTCACGAAGTTCATCATGGAGTTCGGTTTCTTGCAAAGGTATCATCTTGCGAAGATAATATATCAAGATCCATAGGTCCGATCGAGTTGATTCTTTCTGGGTTAGCTTTGGAATTAAGTCTAGTTTCTACAGTAAAAATTTCATATCAATCTAACGGTGGGATCTTTGGTTAATCATGTTTGAGTATTGGTCTATTGCTGTTAGATCGTTATTTGTTTCAGTCATCTTGCAAAGGGCATAACTTTAGATCCATAGATCTGATCAACCTAATTCTTCTTTTTTTAGCTTTCAAATTGAATTTAGTTTATACAGTTAAAATTTCACATCAATCTAATGGTTGAATCTCTAGAAATTGCTATTTTTGTAATCTAGTTGCCCGACTGCTCGCCTGGTCGCCTGTCTGGTCACCCAAACTGGTCTACTAGTCACCCCACTAGTCTACTGGTTACCCAAACTAGTCTATTGGTCACCCAGATTGGTCTACTGGTCACCCAACTACGTAAATTGGTCTCCCAACTGCGTAAACTGGTCTCCCGGCTGTGTGAACTAGTCTCCAAGCAATTTGCGTTTAAATTGGGGTGTTTCAAAAATCATCAAAAATTTGATTTTAGCTTCCGCGCAATCATTCACCCCCCTTTGATTGCTACATTAGTATATTTCGATCCTACATTAAGTCACCTATTGCATAGGGTAACGGCTTAAGAAAGCCATTTTACTAATAATATAGGCTCTAGTGATAACTTTGAGGCTAACAACAGTAATAAAGATAAAGAAAAAGCCAAGGTCAACCTCTTTGACTACAGTGAAGATGACGAGGCTAAAATAAGTATAGCCGAATGGGTTAAAGGACCTAAAAAGTCCCTAGTCTATTCCTAGCTTAAGCCGACTTATTCAAAAATCAAATATGCTTTTGATGTCTCCAAGTGTGACGGTATTTTGATTTATTGTTGCAAGAAAAAATTATATGGTTGCCCGAGGGACATGTTATACCATCGGCTGATGAGATCAAAAAGCGAAAGTATTGCAATTGGCATAATTCGTTTTCTTATAATATTGATGATTGCAATATTTTTCGACAACAAATTCAATCGGCTATAGAAGATTGCCAACTGAAATTTGCAAAAGTGCCGACGATGCAATTGGATGCAAATCTTTTTCCAATTAATATGGTTCAATGTTCTGGAAAAGAAAAAGAGCCAATGCAAGATACAGGGTCAAAAGTTGCACGTCACGTTGACGTTCAGTTGAGCTCCAACGGCAAAGACACCCTAAAGATTATGGTCGACTCACTACAAATAGAAATCAACTGTGAAGGGAGAAGTTTAAGGACTGTTAAGCCAAAAGGAGACTTGAAGATCAGCAAGTGGTACAAGACTGAGAGAGCATCACCACCACACAAGCTGATTCACAAGACAAAGCCAACTTTCTCCCGGCTACTGGAAAAATATGGAAGGAGAAGTAATAGGCCACGTTATCCTATGTGTCATCCAGATAATATGTACCGGCTCGATAACTTGGAAAAGGCTCACCAACGATGCCCCTTTTGGAAGTTCTGTTAGGAGAGGGGGTCAGCTCTGCCGTCACTATATACTTGTCTGATGGAGCATTATCCTCGTCAAGGTGACTAGCAATGGAGATCAGCTAAAGATAGGATATCTAAACCAATGCAGAACCATCATAAAACCCGTAATGGATCGGTCCATGAAAGAATTTCCAGGCTGATCCAAACGCCAACACGAGTGGAGGAAGGGTCAAGTTCTATGACCTAGGTCAATTTAACTGGAAAAATACATGAGCCAATTGAACCTAAAGCTAGGTGGTGTCCTCTAGGGCTTAGCTGATCACAATCCATAAGACTCTAAAGGCTAGGAACTCAAGAGAAGAGAGAGGCCAAGTAGGAAAAACAACAAGATGAAGTGTTCAATGAACTCCGGCTGATAAAGATTGCTAAAAAGGAGTGGAGGAGAAAAGAACAGTTGAAAAAGTGAAAGACCATGTGGAGGTCTATCCTTGTGTGTGATGAGTAATTGACAAGATTTGAGATTGGATTGATTTGAAATTGAGTTTGATTTGAATTGGATCTTCAAATTGAAGTAATTTGAGTGTTGGTTGCTTTTCCTAGTGCTACCGGCCTAGGGCAGTAGCACCGGACCATTGAGCATAATTATGATTGATTAATGATTTTGTTTGATGCAATGCACTCATGTGAGTGGTTGCATGGATTGACTTTGAGTCAAGTCGTGGACTTGTGCTCGGATCGTTGTTTGTTTATTCGTGCGAGTGTTGCTCGAGGGTTAACGTGGTCGATGTGGGACCAAACTAGGTTCATGGAGGAACCGAGGTTGGGACTAGGTTCAGTGGAAGAATCGAGGTCCTGGTGGTCGAGGATGTCATGCGGAACGTTTGGGCTAGAGAACATGCACATGGAGGTCGGTTAGTCACGTGTGTATGCGGCTGTGGGCGTCTGACGCTGCAAAAGTATCTTGGGCCATGTTGGGCCAAGTGGAATTAATATACAAAGCGTATTGGGCCATGTTGGGGTCAAGTGGAGTTGTATACGAATTCTTTATGGTTGCTCAGTATAAATAGGGGGAGGTGTCTCCTGTTTATGTGAGCAAGGAATTAGGGTTTGTACTCTTTTATGTTGGAGTATTGTTAGACAAAAGAAATAAAAGAAGTTTTTTTTGGTATTTGGGACGTCAAATTGCTTTTTCATCTTGACGATTGTTTTTCCGACGGCCAGAGAGTTCTTCATCGCTTGCATCTTTGTTTTCCTGGTGGCATGCATGCATGTCGGGCTGGCGACTAGAAGTTCCTCCTCGTGACGTGCATGCATGAGCGACTAGAAGCAACGAGAGCTTCCTGTGGCGTGAGTTCCTAGTGGCGAGACTTTTCTTGCGCCAAGCCTGGAGGATTTGAGCGACTAGAAAAAGAATTCTTGCCATGCATGTGATCGAGTGGAAGACTGGACGTCATTGGTCTTGCATGCATCTAGTGCTGGCGGCGGATTGCATTGCGGCTGGACAACTTTTTCTAGCGGCCGGTGCCTGGGAAGTAGATCGATTTGCGTCTGGAGGTTTCTGTTTCTTGCTCTCAATGCATGCATGCATCATTACAACTAAATATTTCTTGTGCCGTTGCATGCATACAGGGAAAAGGCAAATCACGGCTAGATGTTTGATCGTGCTTGGCTGTGCACGCATGCATGACTAGAAGTTTTCTAGTGACGTGAAGATTGCTCCCGGCTAGCTTTCCTGTGTATTGCAACTAGATAATTTTGATCTGGCTTCTTTTGTTCCTTGCGGCAACCAATCCTGGAGATTGCTTTCTTGCGACTAGAGAACTTGCGGCTGCTCATCTTGTGTGGCAGGCAGGCGGCCGGCGGCTAGTGCAATGAAAAGAAAACAGCGACTGCATGCAAGTTTCTGGCGCACGGCAACTAGAAGATTTGTTTGCGTACAGGCGGCCAGTGCACTTCTCTCATTCCTGGCGTTTTGGTCCGTCGTAGTTGCTGAGCTTCGGTCCGGCGCCAACGTTGTCCGTCACAATCAGGTCAATTTCCGTCATTACTTGTTTCAATCTTTTTGCGAAGGTAATATCTTGAGATCCATAGATTCGATCAGATTGATTCTTCTTGTGTTAGTTTTGGATTTGAATCTAGTTTGTACTGTTAAAATTTCACATCAATCCGACGGTTGGATCTTTGGTAATTACAGTTTTAATGAACATCTGTTAATCTGTTTTTTGTTGAAACCGAGAGCAATATTTCATAATTAATTTAGGGGGTTTTGTGAATCAAGAAAATTTTGATTTTATCTTCCGCTCAATCATTCACCCCGCCCTCTCGATTATCGCCATCCGATCCTACAAGTGGTATCGAGCGGTTTTGCTCTTCCATAGATCTTGACGGTCTCGAGAGCCATGGCGCATGAACAAGTATTCCACCAAGCCTCTAATTTTTTGTGGTGTTGATTTTCCTTTTGGAAATCTCGGATGGAGTCATACATCACGCCGTGGCTTCCTCGATATGGCGAAGGTGAAGCTCCCATATGAGGTTCTGCCGATGAGAACGTCCACGGCCAAGCAATATGGTGACGTTGAGGCAAATGCTAAGGCGAGAACATTCTCATCTGTGGACTCGGCCATGATGAGTATGATCGGATCTCTCACTGCGATCCGCTCACGAGATTTGGATGACCCTCGATGCATACCATGAGGGCACTACCCAAATCAAGACCGTGGCGGGATCAACACAAGCGTGAGTACAACAAGTTTGAACAACACGGTGAGAGTCTTGATGAGTGTTTTGGTTAATTTACTAAAATTTTGAGCGATCTCCGTGCAGTTGGTTGCACATACCCTGACTCGGATAATGCTCGTCACTTCTTGACCGCACTCGATCTTCGTGTTTGGGAAATGAAAGTGACCACCATCAAGGATACTACCGACTTGTCAACCTTGACTCTTGACGGGCTTTATTCCTGACTCAAGACTCATGAGATCGACGTCGTCTCTCGCAAGACGAAATCACAGTCGATGGCCTTGGTCACCGATCCCATTGGATCTTCTCTTGATTCTTCTGTTGGTTTTTCCCTCTCGCACTTTGCGAGCTAGCGATGACCAAGCTGGACAAGTTTCTAGAACCGAGCTTGCTCTTTTAGCTCATAAGTTTTCTCACGCCTACAAGAGGGTGAGAGAGGAAGAGAGGTGGTGGGATCACTGCTTGAATGTGGCGCCCCAACCACATTCGAGCTAATTGTCCTAAAGCGGAGAAGGGCAAGAACGACTCCGGCGGTTCCGCAAGAACGACTACACCGACAAGAACCTCAACAAGAAGCCTCCATGTTCGCGAGGGCAAGACGAGAAGAAGTACCGCAACTTCTCGAAGAACAAGAAGCTCTTTCACCGGCGTCCTCGCCGCCTCGACGACATCGGCCTCTCCGACACGGAGACATGGAGCGACAAGGCGAGGATGATCCGCAAGAGAAGAAAGGCGGCGACTTCTCAAGCATGTGCTTCATGGCAAACACCAATGACATCGGCTGACTCGGGACGAGGTACCTTCCTATGACCAGCTCAATGAAGCTTTTTACAAATTAGGAAAATTTCATGGTAGAGCTAGAGCTAGGGTTATGGAGTTAGAGAAGGAAGTAGATACCTTGTCTCGGGAGTTAGCTTCACTTAAATCATGTTCCTCCCGAGACTCTGATAGTTGTACTCTCTGTGATGGTGTGCTTGTGGAGTTGGAGAACCTAAGAACCCTGCATGATAGTGTGGTTTCTGATCTTGAGGCTCTTAGGTCGAAGGATGCTAGCACATGTTCTATTGATCCCATTCCTATTGATGCTAGTTTTCTTCATACTCACACAAGCGCATCTTGTGAAAATTGCCCTAAGCTACTTGTGAAATTGATGCCATGAGTTGTCACCTTAGGAAGCTTTACGCTAGAAATGATGAACTTGAATTGCACGCTTCTAAGGACCCAGTCGGCTCATGTGAGGGCTGTAAGCAACTAAAACTTGATAATGAAGCTTTGAATGCCAAGTATGATCAACTTGCTAAGGACTTACTAGTTAAGTCAAATAATGGTTGCTTGCTGTGTATTGGGGTTGAGGATGACGTGGATAAGGTCCACGCAGAGCTTAGGAAGAAGTTAGAGGCCGAGTTGGTAGAATTAGAGATGCTTCTTGTGCTTCCTGTGAGTCTCTCAAATTTGAGGCAGCCGTGTATAGGGAAAAATATGCACACGCTGTTCGATCCTCTTCTTCTGGCTCTTCTTCTACTCCTTCCCTTTGCTCTTATGCGCCTCACTTTTCCGAGAGTGTCCAGTATCTTATGAGCACTCTTGAGAAATTTGTTGGAGGCAAGAAGAAACTCAATCTCATTCTAGACCAGTCCAAAATTAGCAGATTCAATCAAGGTCTAGGATTTGATTACTTGGAGCACGCACGAGCGCATCCGCCTTCAGTTGTACGTGCCTCCAAGAGTGGAGAGATAGTGGTAGCTCCCAGGGTGAGTACCACTGTGTTTAGGTCTGCTGGGGTTGTCCATGGGACTTCTGAGCAGAAGGGTGCTTCTCCTGTCACTTCTGCCTCTAGCAAGGCGAAGTATTCATGCACCTTCTGTAAGAAGGATGGTCACCTAGTAGATTTCTGTTTTAGACGCGCCAAGATCACCAGGCGTGAGCGTGTTGCTGCTCTTAGGGGTATTCAGGGTCATCCCCAGACTCTGAGTGCTCTAAAGCGCATTAATCGCTACTAGACAGTCGAGAGTCACCTGTTTTTGGGCAGCGTCCAGGACTCGGTTTTCATGCTGTTCAGTCGAGTTTTAGTCCTGGAGTTGCTCGTGGTCAGTCTTTCCACCGTCCTCTTGATATTCCTCGTTTTTCCCATCGAGGTAGATATCAGCGGCGTGAGGTGTTTTCGGGTAGGAGATTTGGGCGACCTCGTTGGGATGGTCTGGCCTTTGCACCACGGCGAGCCAAACCGGTGATGCTCCTACATCTTCTACTAGAGTTGATTCTTCTAATCTTGTGAGAGTCGGCGTCAGAGAGACACTAGAGTCGATCTTCTTCCTCTCAGAGTGGTACTTTGAGGCGTCATGTGATTCAAGATTGGGTTCCTGTGTCCTCACTTTATCGATCTTGAGTCTTCTCTCTCTCTTTTGAATTGATCGGGTTAAATCGGATGGGGAAGGAGATGTTTGGATTGTTGACTCGGTTGTTCTCGCCATATGACCGGAGACTCTCGTTGGTTCTCTTCCTAGTCCGAGCCCCGGTGATGAGTTGATCACTTTTGGGGATGCTTCTTCGTAGAGTCATTGCTAAAGGTACCGCTCTGCATTAATGAAAATTTTATTCTTAAGGACGTTGCCTTAGTGAGTAAGCTGCAATATAATTTGCTTTCCGTTTCTCAGCTTATCGATGACTCTTTCGAGGTAAGCGTTAAGAGCAATGCTTGTAGAATCCTCGATTCAACAGGAGAGTTAGTTTGCGGGATTTCTAGATTTGGGAGGGTCTTTCGTGCTGATTTTTCTGTTTCTTCTGGAGACTCTCTTCAGTGTTTGATTGCTTCTGAGTCCCGTGATCTCTCCTTCTGGCATAGGAGACTTGGTCACATTGGTTTTGATCATTTGACTATTGATTATGGTATTTGGTACTCTTCTTCTTCTTGTCTATCCCTTAGAGCCTTTTCTGATGCAGACTTTGCCGGCTGTAGGATAGATAGGAAGAGCACTTCTGGCACTTGCCAATTCATTGGCACTTCTCTTGTTTCTTGGTCATCTAAGAAGAAGTCCGAGTCGCATACCCTCTCGAGGCCGAGTATGTCTTTATGACCGATTGTTTGTAGCAGTGCTCTGGATGAGATCGACCTTTGGGACTTTGGGTTAGAGATAGAGAGTGTTCCACTTTTACGTGATAACACTTCGCTATTTGCATTGCCAAGAACCCAGTCAAAGACTCGGACCAAGCACATTGATATTAGATATCACTTCCTTAGAGACCATGTGGAGAAAGGAGACATAGTGCTTCGGCCAGGAGAGTGACCACCGGTTGGTCGATATCTTTACCAAGCCTTTGGATAGCTCTAGGTTTGTTGCCTTGAGGAGTGAGCTTGAGTTGTGTGCCCCACGGCCTTCGTGAGGGGAGCTAATCTGTTTATTATGTATTATATTTTATTTCAGTTTTTACTTTCTTTTGTATTGCTCTGGGTGCTTATGGGTTTTATTCCTTATAGTTATGAGTTCACTTCACTTAGACTTCTGGCATGCTTTGCATGGACCTCTCATCTTGTGCTTTAGGTTGCTATCATGCTTAATTAGTTGTTTTCTTTTCTCTCTAGGTTGAGTTCCCTCACAGTCTTATAAGTCTAGCAGGTGTTGGGCCCCCTGGGTAGACAGGGTCTGTGTGCACTCCTTAGTTTGGGATCTAGAGGCAGCTTTCCTATGTTAGTCATTGGGGAAGATGAGAGCGAGTCTGAGCCATAGTGTTCTCTACCATCTTTTTTATACTCTATAGCCACCCGATTCGTAGTTTCTTGACTTCTTCCCTCCATTCTCGTGTTTCTGGCTTTAATTGAGTTCTTTTCAATCTTTCTTGAGCTTAATCTTGCTAATAACTCAATTTGAACCAGATTTGTGCTTAAAATAAAATCACATGTTGAGGGGGAGTTTAAAAATCTGTCTCATGCATTGTATATAGACTTGATTTTTCATTTTATGAGCTTTGTCTATTATGCACATGATCCATGTTTCATTTTATACATCATGCTATATTATGAAGAAAATTACTTGCTTAGATATGTCCAAGTTCATTTATCTTGCTAAGCTTACAAAAATTGAAAAATGAGCGTTAAAAGAAAAACTTGATAAAACATGTTGCGTTTACTTGCTAAGTTTCTTCTCTAGGTGTATTTGCCATGATTTGTGAAATTCTGGAATTCTTTAGAGTCCCTATAACAACTTGGGTGAATCTTGTTTGATCCATACTTGAGTCCTTCACTTGCTTAACATGAAAATGCAAAAATGAAAGTGAAGCAAAATTGACTCTTTTTGTGCGCATTAGACTCAACACCTCACATTCACAAGACGGCTTCTCATTGCACTTGAGATGAACTTGGAATGTGTTGTGTATGACCAAGATCATTCTCGTAAGAGTCCCTCTTGAGATGATCGATTATGGCTTGAGTCAATTGCTTTAAAAATGCAAAAAAAACAAAAAAAACATATGTGGGTAAAGAATGCAAATAATGTCAAACATTTGCACCCCGCTATGTCTTTCAAAGATTCAAAGAAAAATTTGCATACAATGAAAAACAAAGGCTCGAAGGACCTTGTGTGCACTTCTAGATTCCCCAAAGTGTTGAGTAGGTTGAACTCTAGGTTTTCCATTTGATCCTTTGAATGGCTTTGCTTCTAGTTTTGAAACTAATGACAAGTGTTGCTCATGTTCAATCATGCTAAAAATGACATGGTTTTAATTAAATCTTGCTAGCAAAATGATTATTTGCACTTGGACATGCCTTAGCTTAATCTATTTTTTGCCATAACTTAGCTTGGTGTCATAACTTGTCTTGTTGATCACATGGATAATCTTCAAAGCTCCCTTAGGCTGCATTACTTGCATAAAAACAACAAAAAAAGGGGGAGAAAAGAAAATATCACCTTGATGCCTATATTGCCAAAAGGGGGAGAAATCGTAGAAAAGGCATCATTTTGCACTTGATTCTTCTTTCTTATGATCTTTGTTAATCTTTGCTATCGTTCATAGATCATAAGCTGCCAATTTGGTCATGTTCTGATTCTTCTTTCTTATGATCTTTGTTAATCTTTGCTATCGTTCATAGATCATAAGCTGCCAATTTGGTCATGTTCTTCATTTCTATTTCTTTGATCAAGTTTGGCTTTGCATTCAAATTGTTTTTTTCTCTTTCTTCAAACTCAATACTTATGTCTTTACATGTGTTTGTCAATATACTCATCAAGGGGGAGATTGAAAGACTATGTGGAGGTCTATCCTTGTGTGTGATGAGTAATTGACAAGATTTGAGATTGGATTGATTTGAAATTGAGTTTGATTTGAATTGGATCTTCAAATTGAAGTAATTTGAGTGTTGGTTGCTTTTCCTAGTGCTACCGGCCTAGGGCAGTAGCACCGGACCATTGAGCATAATTATGATTGATTAATGATTTTGTTTGATGCAATGCACTCATGTGAGTGGTTGCATGGATTGACTTTGAGTTAAGTCGTGGACTTGTGCTCGGATCGTTGTTTGTTTATTCGTGTGCGTGTGTTGCTCGAGGCTTAACGTGGTCGATGACGGACCGGAACTAGGTTCATGGAGGAACCGAGGTTCGGACTAGGTTCAGGAGGAATCGAGGTCCCTGGTGGTTGAGGATGTCATGCGGAACGCTAGGCTAGAGAACATGCACATGGAGGTCTGGTTAGTCACGTGTGTGTGCGTGGTGGGCATCTGGCGTGCAAAAGCTATATTGGGCCATGTTGGGCCAAGTGGAATTGTATACAAACTGTATGGGCCATGTTGGGGTCAAGTGGAGTTGTATACGAGTTCTTTATGGTTGCTCAGTATAAATAGGGGGAGGTGTCTCCTGTTTATGTGAGCAAGGAATTAGGGTTTGTACTCTTTTATGTTGGAGTATTGTTAGACAAATGAAATAAAAGAAGTTTTTTTTTTCCGGTTTACGACATTCACCGCTTTTCATCTTGACGATTGTTTTTTCTGACGCCGAGAGTTCTTGATCGCTTGCATCTTTGTTTTCCTGGTGGCATGCATGCATGTCGGGCTGGCAACTAGAAGTTCCTCCTTGTGACGTGCATGCATGAGCGACTAGAAGCACCGAGAGCTTCCTGTGGCGTGAGTTCCTAGTGGCGAGAATTTTCTTGCGCCAAGCCTGCCGGATTTGAGCGACTAGAAAAAGAATTCTGGCCATGCATGTGATCGAGTGGAAGACTGGACGTCATTGGTCTTGCATGCATCTAGTGCTGGCAGCTCCTGAATTTGTTGGCGGCGGATTGCATTGCAGCTGGACAACTTTTTCTAGCGGCCGGTGCCTGGGAAGCAGATCGATTTGCGCCTAGAGGTTTCTGTTTCTTGCTCTCAATGCATGCATGCATCATTACAACTAAATATTTCTTGTGCCGTTGCATGCATACAGGGAAAAGGCAAATCACGGCTAGAAGTTTGATCGTGCTTGGCCGTGCATGCATGCATGACTAGAAGTTTTCTAGTGACGTGAAGATTGCTCCTGGCTAGCTTTCCTGTGTATTGCGACTAGATAATTTTGCTCTGGCGTCTTTTGTTCCTTGCGGCAACCAATCCTGGAGATTGCTTTCTTGCGACTAGAGAACTTCATTTTATTCATCTTCTTGTGGCGCAGCGGCGGTTTGGTGCAAAGAAAAGAAAACAATGATCGCGATGCAAGTTTCGGCGCCACGGCAACTAGAAGATTTGTTTGCATACTGGCGACGATGCACTTCTCTCGCTCTGGTGTTTTGGTCCGTCAGAAGTTCTTGAGCTTCGTCCGCGCCAACGTTGTCCGTCACAATCAGGTCAATTTCCGTCATTACTTGTTTCAATCATTTTGCAAAGGTAATATCTTGAGATCCATAGATCCGATCGGATTGATTCTTCTTCTGTTAGTTTCGGATTTGAATCTAGTTTGTACTGTTAAAATTTCACATCAGTCCGACGGTTGGATCTTTGGTAATTACAGTTTTAATGAACGTCTATTAATCTGTTTTTTGTTGAAACCGAGAGCAATATTTCATAATTAATTTAGGGGGTTTTGTGAATCAAGAAAATTTTAATTTTATCTTCCGCTCAATCATTCACCCCCCTCTGATTGTCGCCATCCGATCCTACAAAAAGAGTTTGATTCAATTGATGATTTGGATTCACCCATAATTTGGAACAATTCTCCACCGCCGATGGATATCAACAAGGTGTTCACTTTGTTGGCTGAGTTTAAGATAAATAATGCATCGGCCAAAGTGACATTTGCTCAGTTGTGCTTGGGGGCTCAAGACACAATTTTTGAAAAACCTCAAGATGATCATCAGCATCTAAAGCCATTATTCTTGAAAGGGCACATCAATGGCAAGCCTATATCAAGGATACTTGTTGATGGAGAAGCAACCATCAATCTGATGCTGTATACCACTTGCAAAAAGATGGGTAAACCAATGATGATCTTATTAAAACTAACATGGTTTTAAATGACTTCCCAGGCGATCTCGCTGAAGCAAGAGGGGATATGGTGACTGAGTTAACAATTGACAGCAAAACATTGCTAGCTGCTTTTTTGTGGTTGATGCTAAGGATAATTTTAGTGTTCTGCTTGGGTGAGATTGGATTCATGCAAATTGTTGTGTGCCATCGATCATGCATCAAATGCTCATCCAATGTTATAGGGACGAGGTTCAAGTAATTCAAACTGATACATTGGCTCGTATTGCCATGGTGAGTTCAGACGCAAATTGGCAGCAAGAAGAAGCCAAGTGTATGTCGGATAAAGCTCTAGATGATTGTGACTTCTCTACATCAACAAGATAGGGCTTATTCCCACCAATGTAAGGCCAAGTACACTTGATCAAACAAACAAAATTTTGCACTAATGGAGTCCAAATTGGCAGTAAAGGCTTTACATGATAAAATGCAAAGCTATTGAAAAATAACAGATAGCTATGATGCTATTGAAGATTTCCAAGAAATTGAGAAGTTAGGCCAAGGCTTCACATCGATTGATTTGCTAGAAGAACTCGACATAGGTGATGGTGATAGGAAAAGACCAATTTTTATTAGTTCAAAATTCACCACAGATTTCGAAGAAAAGTTGGTCAAAATATTAAAGAATTATAAAGATTGTTTTGCATGGGAGTATCATAAGATGCCTAGTTTAAATTAACAATTTGTTGAGCATTAGCTTCCTATAAAGTCAGGTTATAGACCATTTAAATAGTCTCCAAGATGATTTAATCCGGCCTTGTACAATATTATAAAAGAAGAAATTGAATGATTATTGGAGGCTAAGTTTATTAGGCCTTGCCGATAAGCTAAGTGGGTTTCTAATATCGTTTCTATTATGAAGAAAATTGGTAAACTCCGAGTGTGTGTTGATTTTAGAGATTTAAATAAATCTGCACCAAAGAATGATTACCCAATGCCAATAGCCGATATGCTTATCGATGTAGCATCGGGAAATAAGATCATTCGTTTTCTCGATGATAATGCTGGATATAACCAGATATTTATAGGAGAAGCCGATATACCTGAAACAGCTTTTTGGTGCCCTAGGTTTGTTTAAGTGGGCGGTAATGATGTTTGGCACAAAAAACCCTAGTGCAACATATCAACACGCCATGAATTTAATATTTTATGATTTAATCGGCTGTATTGTGGAGCTTTACATTGATGATGTTGTTGTGAAATCAATGGACAATTTGTAGCATTTGGCCGATTTAGAAACAATGTTCAAAAATACAGGAGCATACGACCTAAAGATGAATCCATACAAGTGTGCTTTTGGTATGTCGACTGAACAGTTTTTGGGTGTCATGATTCACGAAAGAGGGATTGAACTTAATTAAGAAAGAGTCAAAGTCATATCCAAAACTACACCGTCAGCCTACAAGAGGATTTACAGAAGTTGGTCGACAAAATTAACTATTTACGATGATTTATTTCAAATTTGTCTACCCGTATTAGTTCGTTTACCCAACTATTAAAGTTAAAAGATAATCAGGAGTTTATATGGGGAGCCGATCAGTAGAAAGCCTTTGAGAGCATAAAACATTACTTGACTAATTCTTCAGTTTTAGGCACACCATGGAAAGGTATATCGTTCAAGTTATATATATCGGCTGAAGAAGTAACTATTGGAGCTGTTTTGACTCAAGAGATTGATGGAAAAGAGTGAGCTATTTTCTACTTAAGGCGACGGTTAATTCATGCAGAAACTAGGAACCCTCTTGTAGAAAAACTCTGCTTGTCATTACATTTTGCTTGCACAAAGTTAAGGCATTCTATTTTAGCATCAGCTTGTAAGGTTATTTGTAAAATTGATGTTATAAAATATATGTTATTGGCTCCAATTTTGTAAGGTTGACTTGATAAATGGGCCTATACACTCATCTTGTTCAACTTAACATATGAATTGGCTAAAGCAATTAAGCGTCAAGTAATTGTCGATTTTATAATAGGGTATGAAACTAGCATAAATGCCGATCTAATATTTGTTGCCCTTTGGCAACTATTTTTTGATGGATCGGTATGTCGAGTGGGCAATGGTATCAAGATAGTGTTGGTTTCAACAAAAGGGTATAATTTTGAGTCCATATTTATGTTAAATTGCTAATGCTCCAATAATCAAGCTGAGTACCAAGCATTGCTTAAAGACTTGTAGCTACTCGATAATGTCGGAGTTGATTCTGTTGAGGCCTATGCTGATTCTTTATTAGTGGTCCAACAGATTAAGGAAAAATATAACTGCTAAGATGATATTTTAATCAAATAATTGGAGTAGTGTCTTGCCGTGATCAGCTCATTCACTTCTTTCTCCATTAGTCATATTCCTCGGGAGTTGAATGACAAAGTAAACTTGCTAACCCAACAAGCATCGGGTATAAAGTTGTTGGCCGATTAGAGAAATGTGAGCCCATTCAAAAGATGATCATGTATGTTACCACCAATGATTGGACAACAAAGATAGTGGAGTATATGACCAATCCCTCAAAACCTACTGATTGGAAAATTAAGCGACAAGCTTTGAAGTATGTTGTACTGGGTAATATACTGTATTATAGAACTTTAGAGGGCTTGTTGCTAAGATGTTTTGAAACTGAAGAAGCTAAAGTTGCTATGGAAAAAGTGCATGAAGGTATTTGTGGATCCCATCAATCAGCTTATAAGATGAAGCGGTTGTTAAGGTGTACTGGCTATTTTTGGCCGACATTGCTAGAAGATTGTTTCAAATATTACAAGGGATGCTAGACTTGTCAAAAATTTGGCAACGTGTAATTGACTCCAACATCGGCTTTGTATCCAATTATCAAGCCTTGGCCATTAAGAGGATGAGAAATAGATGTAATCGGGTAAATATTTCTTGCGTCAAGCAAATGCCATAATTTATATTGGCTGTGACTGATTATTTCTTTAAGGGGGTTGAGACAATCCCGCTTAAAAAGGCTACAAGTGTTGAAGCCATCGGATTTGTTACAGAGTATATTATTCATCAGTTTGGAATACCACAGACTATTACGACCGACCAGGGCATTGTTTTCATGTCTGATGAGTTTTAAGGTTTTGCTAAACTTTTGGGTGTCAAGCTATTAAATTCATCACCTTATTATGCTCAGGCTAATGGTCAAACTGAGTCATCCAACAAAACATTAATGAAGTTAATCAAGAGGAAGATTGAGGAAAAACCAAGGAATTGGAATGTGACATTATCAGAGTCGTTATGGTTCTATCGGCTTGCATACCATGGTGCAACAAAGTTATCACCTTATCACTTAGTCTACAGGCAAGAGGCTGTGTTGCTCATGGAGATTAATGTCGGCTCCATATGAATGTTCAGACAAAATGGTTTGTCAGCTCAAGATTATAAGGATTTAATGATCGACAATTTGGACGACTTGGCAGAATTACATTTGCATACGCTGGATCGGTATAAAAAGAATAAGGCAAGAGTTGCAAGAGCTTACATAAAAAGGTAATGCCTAAGTCGTTTTGTGAAGCCGATTTGGTTTGGAAAACTATATTGCCTGTTAGCTCTAGTGATACGGTTTGGCAAGTGGTCTCCAACATGAGATGGACCGTATAGAATTCATCGGCTTGTGGATGGAAATTCTTATATTCTAGAGATGTTGGAAGGTGTGGTATTTTCTAAGGCAAATAATGGTAAGTACTTAAAGAAGTATCACCCTAGTGTTTGTGTAACACCCTGGCACCCCGTGTCCCGAATGTTACCCTCTCTAGCACCAATAATTACAAATCACTAAGAATAAATATTAGCAAAGCAAGCGAACAACTAGGAGGTTGTCGAATTTACTAAAAATTTCGGCAGCACCTCCCCTAAAACTAGGACATCCACTCAGCAGATAGAAAACATTTGCAGTTATATGATATCATTCTAGCATGTCCTTAGTTAACCAATCACACACATCCAATATAAATTAATAAACTCCACCACATAATTATTACAGAACAGAAACTCATTAAACATAACCGCAAACAACATCTTACAAGAATTTTCATGAGCTATTAAGATCAGAACTATAGATCAATATGATGGAACAGTGATGATGCAAAACGTGATTGTGCTACTACCCCCGTCCATGCATGCCGGCTTCAATACACCTACAAACATTAAATAACAAGCGTGAGTTCAAACTCAACAAAGTACACGAGAATAACAATTCTAATTTATCGTAAGTAAAACAAGAGCTTGACCATAAGAGCAAGTAATACAAATGAAGCAACATCCGGACAATACACATTTATACCCATTTAAAGCAATAACTTGACCATACCAAAAATTATCGCAATCAAGTCATCAACTTGATAATAAAACCATTCAACGCCCAAGAAGCATCACTTGACTCTAAATCACAACGTCTCCCGACTCAACCACCCTTTTTTGCAACTCAAACCATTTTCATCAATTTTTTTAGTTGAGTTCATAACTCGACTTCACTCCACGATATTCATACAACATAATTAGCAAGGCAATGAACTGCGCTAATTCATCAAATTCAATTCAATCTCCCCTTTTTGGGTCGAGTCCACGACTCAACCTTCCTTTACCATAATCGCAACCCATATGACATACCATTTATCACAAAATTCATTATTACAGATGCAATGCACATGAATGCTCTTTTCAATGCAAGTACCGGTACTGCCGAGTGCCAACCTGTCGGTGTGCACCCCCACGTCCCTTCCATCCCATGGAAGGTGCCTACTCTTACTGTCTCGCTCCCATTCTCCTCAATGAATGAGACTACGAGGTAGGACTTTCGTGTTCACTACGTGTGAACACAGAGGCCCGCATCAGAATGGGTCGCCTCTTCCTTTAATGAATGCACAATGCAATTTACATAAATGAAATGCAACCTTTCATTCATTGCCAACACCAAAATAACCATAACCACATACATGAACATAGCCAATTCTCACATTCATAAGTTGCCAACGGTACTAGGCTAATCAGATTCACACATATACTCAATTCCATTCCCCAGACAGGGCACAGTTAAGTACAACTCTTGTAAATTAACCACGAGTATCCACGTACCCCATACTCGCTTCTCACTGCAATATTATTAGAGGTACAGTAAACTCACCGAGATTAAGACTTCCTAGTGACCACTCGAATCCAATAGCTAATCATGTCCTCGAAGGGACGATCACCAATACAACTCATACTTGCCACAATCAATAGAAATTAACCATGAACAGATAAATAACAACGAACAACTCAATTAGGCACACAACTCGATGTACTTGCCTTTACCGACGGAGAATGGAGTGGCATGCGGTTGAGGCCACTCCCGACAGAACCTTCCCTGCAAATAAACAATACTAATCCAACTTAAATTTATGCACACTCGATACAAGCGACAGAAGAAATCAACTCTTTTGCATAACATAGGTATAGAGATTCAACCCCAAACTCATTTGAGGGAGCAGAACAAGCAAAATCGACGAATTCATGGACCCTCTGCATGCCAAGATGTGACAAATAATCTATGCCTCATCTATAAATCAGAGTAGTATAGGAACTCAAACAACACAACTAAATCCCTGGTTATTTCATCCATGAAGACAAAAGAATTGAATAATAAAAGAGCATGCATGCATAACAGTTGGGCTCAAGAGAAAGCACTTCGAAATCCGAATATGGGTTCTGAAACTCCAATTCATGAAATGGAGTAAAATGCATAACCAGTGCTAAGGGTTGCAGAGCCAAATAAATTCTTTACATATGAAATACTCTTAGATATTACTCCTATGAAATCATTTAAGCTCTGCCATGGGTAAGAACATAAGTACAAAACATAAAAAAAATGGATTGCTGGGACAAGGGAATCTGACCAAGGAGGAAGAGAAAGGGACAGCCCTACCCCTCTCATTTTCTTACCACTCCTCACCAGTTCCCTCACCCTACGATCCTAAGGTACTAGCCAGTTACATTGATCATCTTTCTCCCTCTTATCGTGAATGTATACAGAAAAAATGGTAGCAATACATTTTATGTATTGTGCAATTAAGTCACCCTGCAAATAGAACTTCCTAACTTCACTCAGGAAAGGCAGTAGAACAATAGTGATATATATATCAAATGATAACAACAATTTCTCAACGAAGAAGACGTAATGTGTAAATTATCTTAAACCATCCACCAGAATGCATGCATGACAAACTAGGTATTGAGTGTTGCATGCAACACACCACCATTTGGAAATAAGACCTGAATTTTCAATTCATGCAGTAGTATAAATCTTTCATATAAGGTATTGAGTGTTAAAGAACCAAGTCGGGTCTTTGCATGCTAAATGTCCTAAGATTTTCATTTATGCAAACATTTAAACATTACCCTCTATTCCTAGAATACTAAAATACCAGCATAACCCTCACAGCCATTTCATCGAACACCTGGCATGCACAATCATTTCATCTCATGAAAACCTAGCTAGGCATTTCATCAAACACCCTACATGCAAGCTAATTCCCTCCAAAATTTATACCTCAAAACTTGCTCATGGATTCATGGAGGAAGGGGTGGTGGAGCGGCCGGCTGCTGCTGCCGCCGGCCAAGAGGGAGTCCAGGGCCGCCACCGGCCATAGGGAGGAAGGAGGCACTACCTCCTGCTACTGCTGCACTGCTGTTGCTGGAGGAGGGGCGATGGCGCCAGGCACTAGAGGAGGAGGCGCGACGCTGGGGAGGCCAGGGCGGCGCTCGGCAGGAGGGAGGCGATGCTGGAGAGCCAAGGCCGGCGCCAGGAGGGAGCCAGAACAGCGTCACCGGCAAGGGGAAAAAGCCAGGGCACTGGTTCTGCTGAAGAGAGAGAGCCAGCGAGGCGAGCTCGGGTGGGGAAGGGAGCCAGGAAGAGTGGTGGCTGGGAGGGGACCGGCTGGGAAAAAAATGGGAAAAGAGCTAGGGTTAGGAACCTGTCTCACCACTTGGGCCAACACAGGCCAAAAACGGCCCACACAGCCCAAGCACAGCCCAAGAAAATGCGAAACTAAATTTGGAATATTACAGTTTGGATTGACTCTTGATCGGTTAAAAACTAATTATCGAACATATAAGGCCAAAATAACTAGTTGCAGTTAATTTAATCTATAGACTAAAGACAAAAGTTAGATTAAGCCGATTATAGAACATCACACTTAAAAATAAAAAAGGATTAAAGCATAAATAAATAATCGGTTAAATAGCCGATTATGAATATTACAAATATTCAAGATTGTTTCAAGACGAGCCTTCCCCATTACATTCATCATTGTTTTTTGCCGATTACATAAGAGTAGACATAAACCGATTAAGTCCCTAGTCTGTTGAGCCTGGCACCTAGAGCCGACAGTGCAGAAGCAACCTTAGCAATAGTTTCTTCCATGCCCACAAGAATCTTGTTGTCTTCTTCTGAGCTTGAGACATGAGTAATTTTGGCTGATTGTTTTTTGACTACTTCTATGGCCATGCCCAGGCCAACCTGTTGGCCCTTTAAAGCCAATGCTGTAGACACTAGATGCTCTTGAGACTCAGCTAAGGAGGCATTGATTTTGGCCAGTTCTTCCTCTAAAGATTTTTTGGCCCAATTATAACTTGAGAAACATGTCCTTGGTGGCCTTTAGGTCTTTAGATTCTTCATCATACTTGGCCTTCAGAGCTTTGGTATCGACCACAAGCTTGCCAAGTAGCTCTTAATCTTTGTGTTGCGCTGCTCGATGTGCTATCCTTGCCTTTGCCGCCTTCACTGCCTCTTTCTTTGCGTCGAGGTGGCATACCTCTAACAAAGTGGCTATGGCCTCTCGCGGCAGGTCGGCTTGCACCACCACCATGGAATCCTGTAGAGGCTGGGTGTTCTCAAGAATATTGGCCAATAGGGTGTAGACCAACCTGAAAAGTAGTTCAATTTTTCTGCCATGCCTAGAGCTGGCGTCACTTGAGCCGATGCATCCTTTGACATGGCCAAGATTTTCCAGACCTCCTCTGGGATGCTATCCACGCCCAAGTCTAATTCGTCCTCAATGTTGGACCAATCAAAGCACTTTGCTCCCATAATCAATCGTCTCGGAGCTTGGCTTGGTAGCAGTTGGAGTGGCAGTGGTGACTGGTGCAACTTTAGGAATTGTAGCTATCGACGTCGGCTGTGATGGAGGAGGGAAAATCAGCTCCAGTTGGTAGATCGACCACGAGATTGACTGTGAATACCGGTGAAGAGAGAGTAGGCTACAAAGAATATCATACATAAGCTTGCATTGGAAATTGGTACGAGGAAGATTTTACATGGGCAGTGCCTAAGGCTTGTGGGGAGCTTTCACCCGATTGTTCTTGGGACTTATTGCCTCTACTGGCCAACACTTTCTTGTGGGGTCGGCCATGCTTTTTCTCTGTTGAATAATTAACTAAGAGGTTAATTAATGAAAAGGAGAAAAATTGCAAGGTAAGGCCGATGAATACTTACTCGGCGGCTGTTTGTCTAAATCTAACAATGATTGTGCATGGGTGCTCAGAATGGCCGATGAATAGCAGGCCATCATAATTCCAACATCAGGGTGAGGTTGTTTGCTCGATTGCCCTGTGCCCGATGATGCTCCAGTGTCTTCTTGCCAGCTTGTTTTCCCTAAAAATGATTCTAAAAGACCATGTGGAGATCTATCCTTGATGGTGATGAGCTATTGACTATGTTTAAGCATGAGGTGCTTAAGGTTGAGTTTGATTCGTGCTCTGTTTTAAATTCGAAGCATTTGGAGCTCTAACTGGGTTCTTTTATACTATCGACCTACTAGGAGCGGTGCTACTAGACTTAGGGGCGGTATGTTTTGCCCAGAAAGGGTCTTCGGTAAGATTTTAGGGGAGCGGTGCTATCGGCCATGTGGGAGCGGTAGCACCGGATGTGTGGTGCTACAGGCCCTAGGTGGCAGTAGTACCGACTTTATGAGTGAAGATCGTGATTAAAATGTGATTTTGAGATGATTATTGCATATCATTTTAGACAATTCTATGCGATGCGTTTTCCTTGTGTTTGATGGTTGCAGAATGAAGGTTCTAGGTCATGGTGAGGCGGAGGATAACAGGAATGGACGAGGTGCACCAGAGGTCCAAACGGTTAAGGATCATTGAAAGATGATCAGTGACAAAGTCGATGCGTACCTAGAAGACAAGTAATGGATGAGATGCTAACTTGGAGCTACTAAGATCAATGAGGGCCGTTGGATAGCAGTCTAGATGATAGAGTAGCGGGTCAAGTTAGTTTGCTTTGAAAAGCGTGCAAAACCTGGTATGCTTGTGGGTTTCGGGTTAGCCCATGCATGAGTGAATGAGTCAATCCTTGCTCTTAATACTTTTCTTTAGGGTTGAAGGAACTCATCCAAGGGTGGAGGATAACTCAAGAGTAGTATAAATAGAGGGGTAAGGGTAGCTCTCCCCTCTTTGAAGGTTTTAGAGGTTTAGATGCTCCTTTGAGTTTTGCCCACCTTGTTGTGAGCCTTTGTAAACCTCCCTCCTAGAAATGAAATTTCAAGTTTCTCAATTCTGAATTTACTTTTCACATTTGCATTATGTCTTACATTCAACATTTAAATTCTAGCAATTTACCTTCCACACATTTTGATTTGCCTCCCCTCCTTCTAAATACTTATGGATGTTGTGTCGAAGATGTATGATTACTGGATGAATCTTCTTCACATTATATCCTAGTCATCAAGGCAAACGTTGTGTGTTCTTTGCAAGAAACCGATCTTTTGTTGTTAAAAGAATCATTCTTGTTAGATCAGGTTTGGTTGGTTCTTGTGTTGTTGTCGGCATATTCTGCCTGACAGGACCCTATCAACGAACAGCGTTGACTACTCCCAGGATGGAAGGTATGGTTCGGTAGAGAGCGTTTTCAGCAGATCAATGGACACGGTGATATACCCAGGTTCAGGCCCCCAGCATGGGTAATAGCCCTACGTCCTGCTAGATCTTTATTGAGGAAGTGTGGAGGTGATTACAATGGTTCTCCTGGTCTAGTGCTTCTTCCAAGCTTTCGACCTCTATGTCTCCTATGTGCTCTCTTCTGTGTCGCCCCCCTCCTCCATGCATCGAGGCGCCCTTATATAGACGGGCCGGCTCGGGCAGGTGAGAAGATGATGCTATACTGATCTATGACTCATTAATTACAACCATCATTCGAGTCTTATCTCACTGACCCATGACTCATTTATTACGCCCGTTGCAATAGCCTTGACCTTCAAGCCCCATTTAATGCATTGCAAGGGTTTCGCCCGATCCGCCGGGATATGACACTCCTGTGACAGATTTGGTGAGAGGCGTCAGAGGGATGGGCTCTCTCATGTCGATAGCAGAGTCCTTCACAATTAATGGCCCTGACTCACCATGTCAGGGGAAGGAGACTTCAAGGCGAAGCCTTCTCCTTATTCTTTTGGTTGCCTCCATGGCCTGACAAGGGGGGCCCAAACGCCCGCCCACTTGCTAGGCTGCCTCTTAAGCCGACGCCCGGCGGGCAGGGCATGATCACCAGCTACCCGCCGAGGTGCCTCGCGGGCGCTCACCCAGCCGAAAGGCGTAACCGCCCACTGCTCGCCGAGGCCTGTGCGCTCCTCGTCTAGCGGGCAGGGCATGATCGCCCACCCTCCCTTGCCGGGCGCCACGCAGGCGCTCACCCATGAAAGCGGGCATAATCGCCCACCGCCGCCCGAGGCCACGAGCTCCTCGCCTGAGTGGGCGGGCACGATCGCCCACCCCGCCTCGGAGAACCACCTGGCTGCTCACCCAGCGCAGGTATGTCGCCCACCTGCTCGCCTTGAGGCCACCATGAGCTCCTCACCCAGCCAGTGGGCATGATAGCCACCGCCCGCCAAGGCACCACGCGGCCGCCTCGCGGCGGAGCAGGTGTAATCGCCCACCGCTGCCAAGGGCCACCACGGGCTCCTTGCGGTGGGCGGGCATGATTGCCCACCTACACTTGTTGCCATCTTTGGGCAGAGCCGCTTCTTGGGCTCACTATTCCACGGCGGAGAAGGTACCCCGGTGCAAAGTACACCGATAGTAGCCCCCGAGGCCATCCTGGAATGTGCATCAGTTGCTTTTTCAGACCTCATTTAATGCCGGCGCATTCCTAGATGGGCCCACCACTTCTGAGCACGCAACCTTCATGGGCGGTCTATATATATACGTGCTCCCAGCCAGCAGTTCACGCCTTCTGATCTTCTCGCACTTTGCCCTTTCATCTTCCTTTGCTCAAAGAACATTGCTTCTACTTCAATGGCGCGGCCTCTTCTTTCTTCCACCGCTGGCCAAAGCAGGGTGGATTTTCTAGCCAAGATGGCACCCGAGGGCTCCCTCCACCTTCGCCAGGGGACCCTCATGCCGAGTTGCGAGCTAGGGGAGATCATCGTCTTCGCCTGGGGGCTTTTGGCGGGCCTGGTGCCACCATTCTCCAAATTCTTTCTCACCATCCTTCACTTCTACGAGATCCATCATCTCTATCTCTCCCCCAACTCCATCGTCCTTCTCTCCACCTTCGCCTACCTCTGCGAGATGTTCGTGGGGGTGATGCCCAATCTTCCTCTCTTTCGCTATTTCTTCACCTGCCGCAGCTCCCCTGACACTGGAATCGCGGGGAGCTGCCACTTCCGCCACCACGATGGGTCGGCCCCCCGTTACATTCTCTTCTAGCCAAGATCCAACTAGAAGACGTGGCGGAGCGACTGGCTCTACGTCGGCGACAATAACGGGGTCGACCTCCTTGAGGTGCCCTGCGCGCGGGCGGAAGCTCACAAAAGCTAGAGCTCACCTGTCGAGGAGACGGCGGAGCTCCTGGCAATGGCGGCTCGCATCGATCGGTTGCGGGGCACCGGCTTGATTGGGGTGCTGGTAGTCCGGGACTTCGTGGCTTGGAGGATCAGCCCCCTTCGTCGTCGTGCCCTCTCTGCATGGCAGTATATAGGGGACGACGACATGATGCGCATGTACCCGGGCAGTAAGTCCTGTTGCTCCTCTTTTGAACGCATATTCTTCTTCGCGGTCACCATCAACTAATATTCCTGTCTTCTTTTGGTGACAGGTGAGGGAAACCTGGATGGTCCTGCCATCTCCAGATGGCTATCTGGGCTGCTCCCGCCAGTGCCGAGCGGCCTGGACTTTCCGACCGAGGCCCGACCGCTCTGCAATCTAGAATTCGCAGAGCGCCTCCGGATTATCCAATCGTTCCCAGCGATGGACTCCACCGGTCCCGCTATGGTGTCGGCCTGTGGCCCCTTGGTGATTAGGGACCAGCCCTGGGTGATGCGCACGGTGGCCCTATCTTTCGATAGGTGGAGGTAAGTCGATTGGTGGAGACTCGACATTGACGATCCGGCTTCCGATCATAACCGATCCGAACCCTACAATCGCTACACCACGGCTCCGTTGGTTATCAACCACACATAAACACGGTTGACCTCACCAAAAAGACTTATCCCTGCATGCGAATTGAGAACACAAGCAAGAACGTAGAAGAAGCAGTCTAAAATTGCGAATTATATTAAGCACACGAGTTGGGGTTCCACAAACCGATGATCGGCAAAAACTGACAGAGTGTCTAGTTGAAATCTAAGCAAAACCCACAGCCTAAAGCGGCGGCTACAGAATATATGATAGGGAGGGGCATGAGGGGGAAACCCTAGGGTTGTGTGTGGCTGGAGGGGGCGCACACCTCCTGGGCTTGGCCCTCACACGCTTACAAGGCCCAAAACAGCGATTTTATGCATTGTTTTGATGATTCTAGCTGACTCATGACGAATCTGGAGCTAGGACTAGATCCATTAGAAAGATCTCATTGTTATCTTTCTAACAAGCATAAGAAATCCTCCATTGGACTTCGTATGAGAAAGTTATGCCCATTTTAGTGAAGTGCTGTCCGCTGACTCCGAACTGAACTCCGAATTGTGGATGACTTGGAATCTGGATTGATTTGGCATTCTTCTCCCATGTTCCTAAGCAGTAAAACATCACAAATATTTAGTATCATCCCATCCTCAATAATGTTATTATGATGAATAGCGAGAAACGAGCTCACCTCATGATTTAATTGATGTGCACGAGCTCTTGTCATAGGACCATGATGTATGTGTGTATCCAAAGGAGTGATGTCCTCATCACCGGGCTGGTGACCGGGCCTTGAGCAAGCAGCCGATCGCTCTGTCACCTGGTATGAGACCCCCAAGGGCCAGCACGGGGCCAAGCTCTGCTGTATTGCCTCTGCCTTCGCCAAGCACGCCCGAAGCGGCGGCATCTTCATCTAGGGCGACGACGCCCGTCGCCCCTCCTCCGGTGCCGGCCACAGCGACGCCGACTCTATGGCGTCGCCTCCGCAAGACGCGACTCTCTGCTGCGCTAGCTCGGTGTGTCGGTTCCAACCATCTTCTTGGTGCCCGCCCGAGCGGCTTGCAGTTCGACCACCTCCTTGACTTCAAGTCACCCCGAGGGTGGCTGCCAAGTGTGACCTGTGAGACATCCAGCGCCATGTGACGAGCCAAGCATTGGGCTGGATGTCGCTGGAGCCAGCACTTCTACTCCTCCCATACGATCGTCCCTGCTGCCGCGCCACGCTGAATCGTTGCTTTCGCTGAGCTTGGCGGCGCTCACGACCGAACACTCTCCTTGCTGACCACCAGTGCAAGCCCATGTGGCGCAACAGGTGACAACGTTGCGCGGGGAGCTGGAGAGGAAAGAGGTGCAGCTGGCCCAAGAGAGGGCCACCGGGGCCACCTTGCTCGCCCGGGCGCAGGAGGCCGAGGCAGCGTGGAGAGAGGCGGCAGAGGAGCAGCGGCGCGCGCTGCACAACCTCGCGACCATGCTCTGGCCATCCTACCGGCACATGGCGAGGGTCTTGGAGCCACTGGGGGTGGATCCTCGCGAGTTGCTCGAGCCCACAGCGATGCAGTTTGCCCACTGCATCACTCGGGTCGCCACGGCGCTCTCTGACCTACCAGCCGCCATGGCCGCCCGCTCCGTCTAGGAAGGGCAACATGTCGCCAGGGCCACCGCGCGACCTTCGTGCTGGCGTGCTACGCCAGCCGCGATGCCGCCTTCAACCCAATGACCATCGTGGATGGCATTGGGGGAGACAAGGCCTAGGCCCAGGAGCACGTGCACAAGGCCGCGGAGCACATCGTCGGTATGATGGCGGCGGAGGGCCGAACCTTGGCGTGCTGGTAGCGGAGCCGGAGGCCGAAGAGGATGATGGGGGCATCCAAGTCACCAACGAGGACTGATGGCCCGGGCTGCTTCTTTTATTTTCTTCATTTCTTCTTGTTCCTGTTTGTTGTATGCTAGAACAATGTTAGCAATTGTAATGAAGTTGGCATTTTCTAGTTTTACCTGTGCATGTTTGCTTGCTCACGTTTTGGTTATGCTTGCTCAACTCAATCGTGGGCGATCAGCCCCCAGCCATGTCACAATGCGAAACTAAGCACTCAGGTTAGGTCGATACTTATGCATTTTTCAGTGATTGCAATAACGCGAACAAAGATTACGCAGAACATGCAGGATGTAGACAAGCAAAGTCCTAAGTCTTTGCGTAAGGGTGTCACTGACTCCTATCCTTTTGGAACTTATATCCTTATGATCTCTTAGAACCTGACCGCAGCATTGCACAACAAGGGAGCAAACTCCTAGGAGCAGTATCGGGCTTGCAGTGCTCGCGGTGACAACCAGCGGTGCTTCGCGGAGTTAACCCGAGGTGTGTGAGCCGCATTTGAATCACCGTGTCACACTCGCACTCCGGTCGCCGTCCTTGCAGCGCAAACTTTGGCATTTCCTTTTATCAACAAGGAGCCATCAGGTTACCAGGGCCAATGATAGCCATGCATAACTCAATCCAGCGAGTGCGAATCACGAAGATAAGTCGTTACTACTAAGGCGAGCAACTTATCTTTACAACAAAGCATCAGGCGACTAGCCCCAGAGCTGGTCACGGAAGCCAACATTCGTGGCGAGCAGGCGTGGTCGCCACCTGCCGCCACTGAGCGAGGGCGCGTCGCCGGCACTGCCGCGAGCCGCCACGGGGCCGCCTTGGATGTTCGAGCTAGGCCAGCGCTCCAGCACTTCATATGTGATTGCACATAGCTACTGAAAGCACAAATAGACGTTACGCAAAGCATGCAGGAAACATATTGAAGAACGCAAGTTCTTGTGCGGGTATGTCATGGTTCCTTCCTTTGGAGCTTAGGCCCTTGTGACTCGGGACCAGCCCGCGACGTTGCGTGGCATAGGAGCAGGTTCCCAGGAGTGGCATCGGGCTAGCGGTGCTCGTGGTGACAGCCAGCGGTGCTTCGTGGAGCTAACCCGAGGTGTGCGAGCCGCGTTCGAGCCACCGTGCCACAGTCACGCTCCTGGTCGCCCGTCTGCGCACGACGCTAATGCCGGGTATTACCGCATATCAACAAGGAGCGGCCAAACCGCTGGAACCCATGACACCCCCGCGAAATGCTATCCACCAGGGGACAAGCAAGGAGAATAAAGCAGAAGCCTTAAAGGCAAACAACTCACTAACCGCCAGTAGTCGCCGATCAGCCGGGGGAAAACTCGCCCACACAAACAATCAGAGCGAACCACTGGGGACTTATAGCTTTTAGGGGTAAAACTTTCGCAACAACTCCACGTTAAAGGAGTTGGCCAACTCTTGATCGTCCTCAGTGGCCAACCGGACCGCCCCGGGTCGAGATACTGAGACCACCTTAAAGGAGCCCTCCCACCAGGGAGACAGTTTGTGGAGCCCGGCATGCATCTGGATTCTGCGCAAGACCAGGTCACCTACTGCCAGTGTTCTCTCGCAGACCCGGGTGGCGTGGTACCACCTGAGACTTTGCTAGTACCGGACGGCGCGCAAGGCCGCCCGGTCGCGCACCTCCTCCAGAAGGTTGACATCTTCTCCACGGTAGTCTTCTTGTCCTTCCTCATTTGAGCGCCGAGACGCTGCTGGCGAGCGAGAATGACAGCTCGGACGGGAGGACAGCTTCAGCGCCGTAGACCAGGAAGAATGGTGTTTCGCCAGTCGCCCGACTAGGTGTGGTTCGTAGCGACCACAGCACAGCCGGGAGTTCTTCCGTCCACCGTGCCCCCCGCTTATGGAGCCGATCGAATGCTCTGGTCTTCAAGCCTCTCAACACTAGCGCGTTGGCACGCTCAGCTTAGCCATTGCTCTTGGGATGGGCCACCGAAGCAAAGCATACCTTAGTGCCCATCTCATCGCAGAACTCCAGGAAGGCCGCGCTGGTGAATTGAGTGTCGTTGTCGGTGATGGTGCGATTGGTGACTCCAAAGCGGGTGAAGTTCCCGTGGATGAACTTGATAGCTGCGAAAGCCGTGATGGCACGTACTAATTCGGCTTCGACCCACTTGGTGAATTTGTCGATGACGACGAACAGGTGGGTGAAGCCCCCCGTGGCCCGCGGGAATGGGCCTAGGATATCCAACCCCCAGACCGCGAACGGCCAAGAGAGCGGGATAGTTTGCAGAGCTTGGGCTGGTCGGTGGATTTTCGCATCTCCTCACCAGCTCGCAAGCATCCTGGAGGGCAGTAGGACAATAAAATCCTTGGCGAAATGCTTTGCCGACAAGTGTCCGGCCGAACATATGGCTCCCGCATATGCCTTCATGGATATCAGAGAGCAGGGCGCTCCCCTCTTCCCGAGTGATGCACTTTAGTAGAATTCCATTTCTACTCGGGCGGTATAGGTCCCCACCTACAGGATCATAGCACTTGGCCTTGCGTGCAATCTTCTCAACTGAGGCATCATCGTTGGGGATCACTCGGTCTCGCAGGAAGGCTAGGATAGGATCCATCCACTGACCTTCCCGGCCGAGAGTGGCGATCACACAGTGATCGCTCGGGTACTCCGTTTGGCCAGGCTTTTCCCCAGGTGCCGCATCGGCAGCACCGCCGCCTTCCCTCCCGGACCAGGGGGCTAGGGCGGGTGCGCTGCCTACCCTCCCTTACTCGGAGGTCGCGACAGCCACACCACCCTCCTCGCCTGGATCGAAGGCCGTGACGGCTGCACCGTCATCCCCGCTTTGAGTGGGGGCAGCGACGGACGATCGTGACAGTCTTTCTTCAAAGACCTCAACCGGAATAGAGGTTCTTGACTACACGAGCTGCGAGATCCCGTCCGCTAGATGGTTGTCGCATCGAGGGATATGGATGTATCCCAGTCCTTCGAAGTGGTGCTCCATCTTCCTGACCTCCGCCAAGTAGACGACCATGGTAGGGTCGGAGCATTGAAATTCCTTCCGCGCTGGGTTGATGACCAGCAGGGAGTCGCCTTTGACTTGGAGGCACCGGATGCCTAACTCCGAGGTGACGCGCAGCTCTGCCAGCGGGCCCTTGTATTCAGCGATGTTGTTGGTGGCCTTGAAGTCGACGACGACCACATACTGGAGGATGTCACCGGTCAGAGAAACCAGGACAACCCCAGCCCCCGCGCCTTTGAGCCTGAAGGAGCCGTCGAAAAGCAAGGTCCAGGGGGAAGGCGCGGGTGCTTCTTCAGCTTCAGGAGTGGTGGGAGTCCATTCGGCAATGAATTCTGTCAACTTCTGGCTTTTGATGGCGGTGCGGGGTACAAACTTGAGACAGAATTCCCCCAGCTCTACCGACCACTTGGCGATGCGGCCTTCTGCTTCTCGGTTGTGAAGGATCTCTCGCAGGGGGTAGACAGTGACCACCGTGACTTCTCACCCTTGAAAATAGTGCCATGGCTTCCTGGACTCCACCAGGACAGCGTAAAGCATCTTCTGCGCTTGCGGGTATCTGGTCTCTGCCTCATGTAGCACCTTGCTAACATAGTAGACCAACTTCTAGATGCCTTCCCTCTCTACCACCAGTACCGCGCTCACTACTACTGGGGTGGCGGTGATATACAGGAGCAATGGTTCGCCGGGCTAAGGGGCGACCAGTACAAGCGGGGAGGAGAGGTACTGCTTCAAGTCTTCGAATGCTCGTTGAGCCTCCTCAGTCCACTCGAAGTGGTTCGTCTTCTTTAGTAGCTTGAAAAGGGGCAGGCTTCTTTCAAATAGAGCAATAATCGCGAGGGAGGCTGGGACGACCAACCCGAGCCTTTGCACCTGCTTGAGCTGAACTGGCGGCTTCATGTGCTCAATGGCTGCTATCTTGTCAGGGTTGGCCTCAATGCCCTGCTGGACACAAGGAACCCTATGACTTCCGGAGGGCACCGTAGAATCACGCATTTTTAGGGGTTGAGGTTGAGCAATTCTTCGAGAGGTAGGCAAAGGTCTCCTCAGGTCCTGTCATCGCTTCTTCGCTCTTTTTAACTTTCACGACCAAGTCGTCGACGTACACCTCAAGATTGCGCCCTATCTGTGGACAGAAAGTAATATGCATGGCGCGTTGGTAAGTAAAACCAATATTTTTTAACCCAAAAGCCATTCTGATATAACAATAAATGCCCATGGGTGTTACAAAAGCAGTTTTCTCTTCGTCTTCCGCCGCCATCCGCCAAGGGTAAGGGTCCTTCGGGCAGGCTTTGTTGAGGTCGGTGAAGTCAACACACATCCGCCACCTCCCGTTGGACTTCTTGACGACCACAGGGTTGGCAAGCCACTCAGGGTGAGAGACTTCCCGAACGATCCCTGCACATAGCAACTTCTCTACCTCCTCCCGAATGGCGTCTTGCCACTCACGGTGCTTAGCGCCGACCTTCAGTGGACGGGCACACCTCGGGAGGCATGTGTCGGTGCTCGATCACCTTCCAAGGGACCCCAGTCATATCGGACGGTTGCCAAGCAAACACGTCGGAATTAGACCGGAGAAAGGTGACGAGCGCGTCTTCCTATTTAGCGCTGAGGCTAGCGCTAATGAAGACAGGCTTTCTGGGCTTGCCCTCACTTAGGGAGACCGCCTTTACCTCGCTCGGCAGGGCAGTGGCGCGAGTCTCAGCGCTTGAGGAGCTCTGGAAAGGCGGCACCGGTGACTTCACGAGGGTGGCAAGCCAAGTCTAGTCTTGGCGCTTATGGCAGCGCAAAGCCTCTAGTCTATCTACCAGGCCCTGACATCTTCACCACCATGTATCCATAGTGGGTTGCTGCCATGAACTTGGCCAACGCCAGTCGGCCAAGTATGGCGTTGTACGGGAGGTCGAAATCAGCGACTTCGAAATCGACCAGCACTGTACGGTAGTTGCTTTCCTCCTCGAAGGTGACGGGGAGGAACACAGCCCAGGGGACCATACCACCCTTGAGGGCCGCGCCGTGAAGGGCAAAGGCGGGTCTTTGCTCTGGTTTGACACTGAGCGCCGGAATGCCTCAAGGGACGGGAGGTTGATGGAGCTCCCTCCGTCCATCAGCACTCGCCCGAGCATCATGTTTCGGATCGTGGGAGAGACCACGACCGGAAGGTGACCTACACCGGTGGTGCTCTCAGGGTGGTCAGCCCGACTGAAGGTGATTGGCTCCTTCGTCCAGTTCAGCATTCGACACGCCCCTGAACTCAACGCCGTAGCGCAGACTTCCCTCCTCAACCGTTTATAGGACGCGTTGGAGGGGTAGGTGGACAAGCCACCATGAATGTATGCCACAGCGCGATCCGCTTGCTGGAAGGCCAGTGAGGCGGGGTCTTCGTCTTGGCTGTCGTTGTGACGGCGACGCTCCTTGAGCCGCTACTCGACCATCTTGCTCACAACCTGGCAATCGTCTCGGCCATGAGTGTTGGTCCGGTGGATTGGGCAGAAAGGCTCGCCCTCCTTCTCCTCACGGCGGTCATTCCGCCAACCGTGGCGGTCGCCACGCCGGTCATGGTGGTCGCGCTTCCGCGGTCGGGAGTCTTCACGCTCACGCTCGGCGGCCAGGACCCGCCTAGTCTCAGCCGCCTCGCGCTTTCAGGCCTTCTTGCTCACAGGGCCGGGGCCCCTCGAGGTCCCGGTTTCATCCTCGCCACATCCTCGCGCGGCGCTAGACACTGGCCCCCGAGCCTCCGCCGCCCGCGCGCACTTGTGCTCCATGGAGAAGAGCTTGGAGGTGGTGGCAATGTCGCGGGTCGCCATCTTTTCCTTCATTTTGCGGTCGCGAATGCCTCCTTGAAAGGCGATGACGACCGACTGCTCCGAAATCCGGGGGATCGTGTTGCGACAGTGGCAGAAAAGTCAAATGAAGTTGCGCAATGACTCCCCTTTTTCCTGCTCGAGGGCATGGAGATCATCCTCCATGCCTGGCTGTGCGAAGGAGCCCTGGAAGTTGGTGACAAAGAGGCCGCACAACTCCTTCGACGAGCGCACTGATCCTCGCGGGAGGTTCAACAGCTAGGACCAGGCGGACCCCGTCAAGGCCGTTGGGAAGTAGTTGGCCATGGCCTTTTCAGACCCACCAGCGGCACGCACCACCGTGGTGTAGATCTGCAGGAACTCCTCTGGGTTGGTGGTGCCATCATACTTCTCGATGGAGGCTGGGCGAAACCTTTCGGGCCACGCCACGCGGCGTAGCCATCGGGAAAACGCCTGGCATCCGACGCCAGAATCTCGCTGTCTCACCCAACCCCGGCCGAGACCGTGCCGGAGTGCGGATCGTGACTCCTCAAAGAGTCGGAGGAGTGGACTTCTCCGCGCTCTCAGGAGAGTCGTGAGAGGAACTTCACCCCAAGACCATCCGTCCGTCATGAAAGCACGACGACGCCGCAGATGATCACGCGAATCACCACCGCGCCACGGTGACGCTTTCTCCAGATGGGCCTCAAAGTCACACATTCCTCGCGGAGCTGGGACCTTCTTCTTGCACACCCTTTCCTTTACTTTGGCCCTCCTGGCCAGAGTGCTTTCCACTTGGGCAGCTAGAAGCTTGGGTGCGAAGGACGTGCACCCTTGGCTGAGGGGTACCAGCGGTCCCAGACCGATCGAGCATCCCTACGAGGCGCTGGGCCACGTCCACAAGGCCAGCAATATCCTGCAGCCACGGGGTGGCCGTGGTGTCTACTGCAAGTTCCATCGGAGGGTGGTCCAGGAGGAGACGGACCGCATGCAGGTTCTGGGCCAGAGTGGAGGCCTCCATGGCTAGCCGACGCTAGATCTAAAGCTCGACCGTGGCCAGGGGGGTGCCACCGCCCTCCTGCGAAGGCGGCATGAGGCGATCCTCGTCCCATGAGAGTGCCGGACGTGCCTGCAATCTGCTAGTCTCCGCCACCTCTTGTCACTGCGAGTGTGCACCTGCACAAGACAGGCCGTACAGATCATCTAGGGGAGGACGGGCCAGGCCGACTGCATGAAGATGGATACCGCCTGGACAACTTCCAACGTGCGCAACAAGGGAACTCTAAAGATGGCAACCGAACTTATTTAGGTAGGATACGATTGTAATTCTGACCATTATCATGTCCAGCAGATAAGGAAAGAGATACGATTCGTTTTGTAACCGAAAGCAAGATTTTCTCTCAGAATCGCACCCTCTACTATAAAAAGGGGGGTAGGGTAACATCATCATGAGATCATTAGCAATAAGCTAGACACATATAATCCCAGAGCACAATACTAGGGTATTATCTCTTTCGCGGGAGTCCGAACCTGTATAATTCTTGCGTCTTGTGCTACCATCGAGTATGGATTCGATGCCCAGCCCCATTTTCATTATTGCCGACAACAAACGCCGATAGCTTGGCGTGCTGTATGGGTCAAGTTAGATCAATCTCCGCCAAGCTCGATGGTGACCTCAAGGAGTTGTTGTCACCTTCGCGGCCCGCCAGCCTCTCGCTTTGGGAGCCTAGATTTCGTCGCCGATAATCTCAGTAAGCTCACTCTTTCAGATTTGGAACAAATCCAATCTGGAAGAGGCGCCGTCACTCCTTCGGCTGCGAGCGCATCGCCGGATGAAGGAATGCCACTTACCATCTGCGCTCGAGCAAGAAGCCGTGGGTCTCTCCTCGATGCGTATACGGAATAGATCCGATCAAGGACGAGTCCCGAGTGGTGGGTGTCATCAATGGCAAACCACTCGGGTTCGGAGATTAGTTTAATCTGTCTCCTTGTTCCTCTAATTCAAAAGGCAGTATAGAAAGTTGCCAGGGCTTTCACGACATCTTCATGATTGAAGATCAGCAGAATTAGTCCCAGCAGCAGAAGGATGCCACAGATGCCGCGGAAGCAGAGCGCCTTCGCCGTGAGAACATCCTATAGACGAAGATGGGAAACCAATCGGTTTTCCATACCACTCAACAGAATATCGTCACCTCAAAGACTCTGCTAGACACCCTGGGACCAATGCTCAGTCCCGACAGCCCGGTTGCCCCGATCGTGGCCCAAGTTAAGGCCATGGTGACAGCGGCAGCAATTCAATACAACCAGAAAGAACCAACAAAGAAGGCATGCTCTCATGCCTGTGCTGCCACTCAGACGGCAAGCAGCAATACTGCCTGCAGTCGGTCCATGCACAACCGGCATGAGCTTCGCCGAGCCGAAGATGCTCACTGGAGCATCAGCAGGGATCTCTGCTTGGACCTTAACGCCAGGCAACAGGAGCGGGAAAATGATGAACGCCACTGGTGCGAAGACGACTATGAGCATTTCGGCATCGACCATGATGGCCGGGACGACCACAGGGATCACTGCCGCCGCGGCCGAAATGACAACGAGGGCCACCGAGTCAAAACTCCACCTCAACGATCTCTGCATCGGCATAATGACGGGCCCATTGATGGTGTCCACGCTTTCACTCCCCGACTCCACCGAGTGGTCTGGCCCGAAGGTATCAATCCTAAAGGCATCACCAAATTTGATGGGGAAAGGGACCCAAAAGCTTGGCTACAGGTCTATTCTCTCGCTATCAAGGCAGCCGGAGGTAACCATAATGTGATGGCAAACTACTTGCCAGTCACGCTTACCCCATCGGCTCAAGCTTGGCTCACAAGACTTCCAGAGAACTCCATAGATTCCTAGGGAGATCTTTGTGACCAGTTCATCGCTAACTTCCAGGACACCTACGAGAGGCCTGGAACCCCATGGGACTTGTACAGGCTTCATCAGAAGAAGGATGAGTCTCTTCGGGAATTCATCAGGCACTTCATGCAGAAAAAGAACACCATTTGGGATGTCTCTAAAGCAATCGTCATAGCGGCGTTCCAGAAGGGCGTCGGCGATGCTGACTTGATCAAGAAGATGTCTCAAAAGCCACCATGCATGGTCAAAGAGATGTTCACCCTAGCAGATCACTATGCCACGGCCTCGGATGCCCTAACTAAGCACCAAGAGGATCATCCACGGCCGAAGGACAGGAAAGATCACGCCGAGTCCTCCAAGCAGAAGGACAGGAAGTAGAAGGGTGAGGAGTTGGTCGCGGTAGCTGAGCGCGGTCGGCCTCGAGCGCCATGGAGGGAAGACAACAACAAGGTAATGGATGTAGTCTGCCCTTTTCATCCCAAGGGGAAGCATGCATCCAAGGACTGCTTCACTCTTAAAAGGTTCGTGAAGGAAAGCAACAAGCAAGCGGGCCAAGATAAAGGTGAGGCAAGCATGAAGCAAGACCCTCCTGAAGATGATGGAGGCGAATACCAAATGACCGAATGCTAGCTCAATTACATATTTGGGGGCTCAGCAGTGTATGAGTCCAAGCGGAAGTAGAAGCTCACCTCTCGGGAGGTCAACGCAATCACGCCAGCGACCCCCCAGTACTTGAGGTGGTCCAAAGTTCCGATCACATTTGATCACTCAGATCATCCCAATCAAATTCCTTACCAGGTAGACATCCTCTAGTACAAGATCCTATTATTCACAACGTCAGACTCAAGAGGGTACTGGTTGATGGAGGGAATGGACTCAATGTTCTTTTCTCCAAGACCTTCGATGATATGAAGATCCCCCGCTCCGAGCTGAAGCGTGGATCATCGCCGTTCCAAGGAATAATCCCCGGGACCTCGACGGTACCACTCGGGCAGATCACATTGCCGGTCACGTTCGGGACCAAGGACAACTACCGGACGGAATACCTTAACTTTGAGATGGTTGATTTCGAGACGGCATACCATGCCATCTTGGGAAGGCCGGGCCTAGCCAGATTTATGGTTGTGTCTCATTATACTTACCTTGTGCTGAAGATGCTAGGGCCGAAAGGCTTTATCACAGTTCGTGGTGATGTCAAGCAATCCTTTATATGTGACAAAGAGAGCTGCGAGATGGCCGAAATGTAGGGAAGTAGCGGCCGACCGGGAGAAGATTCGGCTAGCGGCTATGCTCCAATGGAATGAAGGAGACATTCCCGCTAAGAAGCAGGCCAAGTCAAGCATGAAGCCTGATGAGGGAGTCAAGAAGGTGATCCTTGACCCGTCCAGCTCGGCCCAAACGGCCCTGATTGGGACAGGGCTCGATCACAAATAGGAAGACGCGCTCATCACTTTCCTTTGGCCAAACCAGGACATTTTTGTTTAGAAGCCATTAGATATGCCCAGTGTCCCAAGGGAGGTGATCGAGCACTCCCTCAACGTCGACGAGAAGGCGAAGCCCATCAAGCAGCGGCTCCGGTGGTTCACGCTAGATCGCCGTGACACCATCAGGGAAGAGATCACTAAGCTTTTAGCCGCAGGATTCATAAAAGTAGTGTATCATCTCGACTGGTTAGCAAACCCAGTTCTTGTTCACAAAAAGAATAAAAGTTGGAGCATGTGTGTTGATTATACCGATCTCAATAAGGCATGCCCAAAAGATCCATTCGGGTTGCCTCGCATAGATCAGGTGGTGGATTCAACCACCGGGTGCGAGAGTTTTTAGGATGCGTACTCAGGGTATCACCAGATTAGGTTGAAAGAGGAAGACTGCATCAAGACTTCGTTCATCACCCCGTTCGGCGCATTCTGTTATGTCACAATGCCATTCGGATTGAAAAACGCTAGCACAACCTATCAGCGCACGATACAGCGGTGTTTTCACACTCAACTCGGACGCAACGTGGAAGCATACATGGATGATGTCATCGTTAAAACTCGTGTAAAGGAGGACCTCATATCTAATTTGATCGAGACATTTGAAAGCCTGAAGGCCTACAAGATGAAGCTCAACCCCGAGAAGTGCATCTTCAGAGTCCCTTCAGGAAAACTACTCGGATTTATCGTGTCACATCGTGGCATCGAGGCAAACCCAGAGAAGATCAACGCCATCCTGAAGATGAAACCCTCGACTTGCCAGAAGGACGTCCAGAAGCTCACAGAATGCATGGTGGCACTCGACAGATTCATTTCCGACCTAGGATCACAGGGGATGCCGTTCTTTAAGCTCCTAAAGAAGCAGGGCAACTTCCAGTGGACTCCCGAGGTGCAGCAGGCTTTTGAGGATCTTAAGGAATTCCTGACCACGCTGCCGGTATTGGTCTCACCGACGCCCAAAGAACCTCTTCTGCTCTACATAGCGGCAACGATTCATGTAGTCAGCGCTGCAATTGTGGTGGAGCGGGAGGAGACTGGACACCTGCAGAAGGTTCATCGCCCAGTTTATTTCGTTAGCGAGGTGCTGGACGAGTCCAAGGTATGATACCCTCAAGTGCAGAAGCTATTGTATGTCGTACCGTACTACTTACCTCCCGCAAGCTTAAGCACAATTTCCAAGAGCATTCGATTTCGATGGTTACTTCTTTTCCGATTGGGGACATACTCCACAATTGGGAAGCCACTGAGAGAATTGCGAAATGGACAGTCGAGCTCAGAGCTTTCGAGATTTGTTTCAAGCCGCGAACCGCCATTAGGTCCTAGGTACTCACCAACATCACAGCCGAGTGGGTAGAGCTGCAGAATCCCATGGCCTTTGAGGAGCTCGAGTACTGGACGATGTACTTTGACGGTTCCCTCAAGCTTAGTGGCGTGGGGGCTGGCGTAGTGCTCATCTCTCCGACAGGAGAATGGCTGAAGTACGTCGTTCAAATCCACTTTCTAACATCAAACAATGTCACCGAGTATGAGGCACTCATCCACGGGCTTCGTATCGCCATATCGCTTGGTATTCAATGATTGAAGGTTCGCGGGGACTCCCAGCTCGTGATTAATCAAGTGCAGAATGACTGGTCGTGCGTCGCCGATAATATGGTGGCATATTGCCAAGAAGTGCACAAGCTGGAGGGCAACTTTGACGGATTGGAGCTTATCCATGTGCTCCGCTTAGATAACGAGGCAGCAGACGAGCTCGCAAGATTGGGCTCTACTCGAACGACAGTCCCGGCTGGTGTATTTATCGAAGAGCTCTACAAGCCCACGATAAACTGGCACATGGAATCATGCAAGCTAGAGGAAAAGCCGGCCGAGGCGGAAGTTTTGGTCATCAACCCTAACTGGACAACTCCATTTTTAGATTATCTGTTGAAAGAAGATCTCCCTGAATATCGCGTGTAGGTAGAACGCATCACACACTGAAGCAAAAGCTACGTGGTGGTTGGCGAGGAACTCTTTCGGAAGAGTGCCTCCAAAGTCCTGAGGCGCTGCATATCAAAGCAAGAAGGGAAGAATCTTCTCAGAGCAATCCACTCGGGAATTTCCAAGCATCATACTGACGTCAAGCACCACTGTGAAGCAAGGCTTATCGCCAAGGCTTCTTACGGTCAATCGCTTGTTATTGAATCACGGAAGACATCGTTCGCACTCTATGAAAGGTTACAGTTTTATTTCGGCAGATACATAATATTTGGCCTTGCAGAATTGCGAGACTATTCCGATCACCTGGCCATTTGCAGTTTGGGGGCTCGACATGGTTGGAGCCCTGAAGAAAGCCCAGGGTGGCTTCACTCATCTCTTTGTCGCCATGACAAATTTTCAAAGTGGATTGAGGCTAAGCCTGTCGCCACGATCACGGCGGCCAAGGACAAGGAATTCTTTCAAGAAATTGTTGTCAGATTTGGTGTACTGAATAGAATTATTTCTGATAGTAGCACTTAGTTCTAGGGTGAAGAGTTTCAAGATTGGTGCGACGAGCTCGACATCAAGATCTGCTTTGCTTCCGTGAGTCATCCCCGAAGTAATGGGTAGGTTGAACGAGCCAATGGCATGGTGCTGCAAGGGCTGAAAGCAAGGATCTTCAATCATCTCAAGCCATATGCTACACGATGGGTAAAAGAATTGCCTTTGGTGCTCTGGGGGCTGAGAACTACCCCTAGCAGGGCTACCGGGCAGTCACATTTTTTCCTGTTATATGGCTCAGAGGCGGTCTTACATACCGAGTTGGCATTCGGATCCCCGAGGGTTTGGAGCTACAAGGAAGCCAAGTCGGAGGAAAACAGGCTGGAAGATCTTGACCAACTGGAGGAGACTAGGGACGTCGCAGCATTCTAGTCAGCCAGGTACCTCCAGGGCTTGTGTCGCTATCACGATCGGAATGTTTGAGGCCGCACTTTCTCTAAAGGAGATCTGGTCCTAAGAAGGAGTCAGAAAAGCGAGAACAAGCTCTCCCCAAGCTGGGAAGGCCCTTACATCGTCGATGAGGTGACGCGCCTAGGGGCTTATAGACTCAAGCATGAAGACGGCGTGGTTATCAACAATACATGGAACATAGAATAGCTACGTCGCTTTTACTCTTGAATCTTGTACATTAATCATGAATATTATGAATAAAGTTTTTTCTTGACTTGATACTCAATTAAGCAGTAAGTCGGGGGCTACACCTAATAGTGTTGCACATGCACAACACTTCTTATGAGTCATTTTTTACTTTTTCTTCCTAATGATTGCTGACCGAGCCCGAAAGTCGCCTAACTCCGAGTAGTGAAACTCGAATTCCATGAGCGGCGAATCCTAGTCACTCAAAGCGCGTGCACAGGAGAAAGAGCCATGAGCCGACTCGGCGCGGGGAGGCTAGACTAGTCAGGCGTAGCTTTAAACAAAAGAAGATAGAACCACTCGGGCAAACTCAAAGATTAGTAGGGAAGAAAGAGTAAACAGCATTAAAATTTCATAAAAACGAACATTAGGTCCGAATATGTTATTACATTGCTTACGTTTTACAGGCGGCTAAATCTAAGCACGACGCGCATGGCCTACGGCCTCGATGAGGGCCTCCCTCGCCTCAGCAAGCTTCGGGACGGCTTCGATCAGCACATCGATGTCGGCGGCGTCGCGGGCAGCGGTGTCCTGCTCTGCAAGCTCGCAATTGGCCCAAAGCTTGGTGAGGAAGGCCTCCTCGTCAGTAGGCTCCGACGGAACTTCGTCTCCAAAATCGAAGACCACCTCCTCCGCCGAAGGAGGAGATGGCGGGACCTCATCGGCGAGTGAAGAACGAGACGGGGAAGCCATTGAAGATTTGCGAAAGAGGTCGAAGGCTGCCGGGCAGATAAAGACTTGGAGGTGGGTGATCGCTCTCGTAGCGGTGACACCCTTATATACCCAGAGTGCAAAAGTCAAATAGCTTCAAATAAATGTTGGCACGGGAAGCCGAAATGGTTCCATGTTAACATGAGAAGCTGAACCGAATGTGAATGAGCACGCAAGCATTAATTTGAAGATCTCTTGGGAAACAACAAATCCATTATGGTTAAAAGTTAATTCCAGGAGAAAAGGTGGAGTAATTATAGCCAATATCCTACACACACATCATGCAAGACTCAGGTCCAGATTTTCCACTAAAGAGGCGGATGTGTCCTTAACCTAGTCAAAAAGGGCATCAACTTGATCATCGTCGACGGTTCCAGCAAAGCCCTCCTTGTCAGCTCTGAGATCCACTCGAAGATTCAAGGATTTCATGATTGCTAGAGCCTGGCTCGCACTCGTGGTCGCCGTCTCCCGAATGTGGGTCCGGAGCCTCTCGGCCCTTCTGTCAGCCGAAAGACGATTTCATCCTCATTGCTAGGCCCCGCCTCTTCAGCGCTCAGGAACTTTACCATCGCCTCGGAAGCTTCTTGGTGCCTGGCATATGATGCCTCTACAGACTTGATCCTATCGCCAAGGATGCAAAATTGAGCATGTGTCTTCTTTCGGTACTCTACAAGCAATTCAGATTATCACCAAAAGTGCTACGGATGAAAGGAAGGTGAAGTTGAGTTGGGAACGTACCTTCCAGTTCCCGACCCAGTTTCTCTGAGTTGGTTCGGGCTTGGAGTTCAGAGCTTTTTAGCTCCTTGAGCTGCTCCTTGGACACCTTAAGCTCTTCTTGAAGGCCAACGATGGTTAAGTCCCGAGCTGTAGCAGGTAAAAGAGTTAGAAGACAAACAATCAAAATCCTACAACAAGACGACTGAAGACACTCACATCGGAGTGAACCCGCCAGGCTCAATTTCTCTTCCTCCAGGACCTGGACTTGAGCCAAGAGCTTTGAAGTCTGGGCTTGCCCTCATTACAGACTGCTCGCGGCCCAGTGCGCCCTCAACCACGGACCGCTCTGGTCGACCTCATGCTCCCGCTGCAGTTTGAGCTTCGGGAGTACCTCTCGGAGGATGGCATCCCTCTTCTCAGAATAGTCTCCCAGGGCCTGAAGACCAAAAAAAAGAAGATTAGCAAAAGACATATCAACTACCATGGGCGAAGAGGATGAAGGAGCTGACAAGCTCACCCAGATCACTCTAAGCGCTCTCAATAGCATATTGGTAAAGCTCCTCCCTCATTTCCATCTCATCTTCACTGCCAAAAGGCTCCCACTCGTCCTCCTCATTGCATAATATGATTCGTGACCTTTGGGCTTGGGGCCGAGGGGACATTGTAGAGCTCGA